>CM023829.1:16448511-18848511 GCA_013266295.2 Branchiostoma floridae x Branchiostoma japonicum | reverse complement strand
TTACTACCTATTGCATATTTCAAATGAATATTTTTCATTAAAAAAAGGAAGAAGAAGAAATGCACAAAGTGTCTATTGCGATCAATGCCAACAGACATGACTTTATTTTCTGAATACGGTCAACCTAATGACTTTTTATACTTCATGAACATCAGTTCATAGGTATCAGACATTTTATATCATTCGATGTCATATTAATTCGAGGAAATAACATATAACATATAACTTATCTGGATTAATGCGATTTGTATTCTTTTACTGCTTTTGTACTTGAGAAAGCAGCTTTCAACGGTCCGGCATAGGTGACGGTCATCTGAGCGTGAAGTTTGAATCTTCGGGGGGGGGAGTCCTCTTCGGTACAACGAAGCGTCTTAAAAAAAAGGCAATATCTATATACGACACATGAATAACATGTCCCCAAACGCTATATGATATGTCACTTCCCGTCTGTGGTTCGAAATACATTCTAAAAGACTCGAGACCAGTAGGTTGTTTCCCTCCCGTTTTCCACGCTGTGGACTAAGAAGACAGGGGGCAGAGTCTTGTCTTGTAGTCAAGGTCAAATGACGTTAAATTCCTTGTGATCAGAGCCAACGTTAGGTGCAATTTACGTAGGCGTTTATTCAAACTATTTAAAAAAAACAACTCCGTGAAAAATTTCACCAGGTTGGTCAATGATTGAATAGCAAAGCTCTATATTTACAACCACCTGTTTCAATGACCGTCTGCCACCATCATCAGTCATATTAGCCCTGATGAAGATGACAGACGGTCATCGAAACGTCGGCTCTTGTTAAAGAAATAGTTGTAAATAAAGAATTGCTATTGAATCGAAAAATTGTTTGGAACAAGAAATCTACCCAAAAATATTGATATCTTTATGATGTAAATAACTTTAAACGCTTTAACTCAGTTAAGAATCAGCAGTCATAAATTGAATATACAAACAGGCAGATATTATAATGTAGCCCCTGACCAAAGTTTTTACCCGTTTTGTCCATTGAAGATGAATTTCACTTTGTCATGACGGGATGCTCTATATAGTGTTTTACGTAATAAGCTATTCGCGGTTCTCAAATCAAGTACAACAGATTTCAAGAGACTCGATGCTACAGATTTGAATATACATGTGGTATCTTTAGATCCAACAAATCCCACAATGCACAAATAGGTAAATATATACAAGACTGCTTTGTTATTAGAAAAAATACCGAAACTCATGATTAGCCCCTCGATTGTAAAACTATATCAAAGAATTATGCTTGCCATTATTGTTTTAGTGAGGATGTGTTTTTTTAAATAAAACTTAAATAAAACTTTTTGCTATACCTCTATTTTGTACTATATATGTTCAATAGTCGTTGCCACATATTGTACCGTATATGATTGTCGTGTAATAAAGTACTTCCATCTTCAGCCACCTGTGAAGGTATATATGATGGGATTGTATAATTGAAAGTGGCTCTTGATGTTTCATCCTTATCTAAATTCACGCTACTTCGCTGTGTGTCTCCCGCAGTTCGCAACCACCCTGTGGCGCTGTGGTACATATCCTGAGCCTTACGTTACCTTCGTTAGTAAGGCCACAGCAAGTAATTTTTATAGATGACATCAGTGCGCGCATTAACTTTCGCCTGATTTCGAAATATATGAAAAACAAGAAATTTTGATGCCCTCCGACGGTGGTCAACATGCTGAAAATGGGCAAATATGTCGTAAACAGCTAGCGGTTCAGAGACCATCAGGGATCCAGCAAACTTGAGGCACAATTGCTCGTTTGATGGCAAGTGTTGATAGTCTATTAAAAGGTGTTCCATCGCATTTGAATTCCCAGTATAGTAGCTGCCCATCATGATGGTACGACAAGCTCTTTTAATTCCACAATTATTCTAGTCAACAAAAGTGAGACGTATACACATCTACAAGGACAGGTAATATTGTTGAATACAGGAATACAAGACCTGTGATATTATGTTTTGTCCGGCTTCAACTCTTGTTTAACAAGGTTTACGATCTCAAGATTTGAAAATGGCTGGGAGCTAGAGCGGAGAGTCCAACTGACGGGGTGGCCTTCAGAAAGCTGGAAGCTCCAGTCTACTGTGTTGAACAGATTCAACCAACACTTTAGTGTAGATATGCCTTGTTTGTGGATACTGTCTTGTGGCTGTACCACCTGCCGTGCTGATAACTGTACTTATATGTATATTTAATTGAGATTTAATGTTATGTAATGTAATGTAATGCATTGCATTTAATGTATGAACTAGTATGGCCTTGTTGGTATTGTGGCTTTGAAAAAGTGTCCTTATGTCCACCTGTTCCACCATGCCTTCCATGTATGTGGAAAATTGTAATAAATAAATAAATAGATGTGAGGGGGTTCAAGAAATTGATTGATCAATTTTATGCAACTTAATGGTTTTAAACTTGTATGTAAATCTGTACTTATGTGTATATCTGTTTTCACGATGTATTTGTATTGTTATTATTATTTATACATCGATCCAAGAATCGTTAACGTGCCCTGGAAGATTAACCTCATAAGGGGGCTAAAGGGGATCTCAATAGACTCAATACAGACCACACCAAGTCAAATTTATGGAGGACATGTTCAGCGCGCCCAGATAGTAGATGGCGCGTAAAAAGCTGCAAACTTTGCCGTTCAATTTCGCGGTCAAAATGTGACCTTGGCGAAAAATACGTCACAGATTATAGAAATAGGCCTAAAAGACTACCATGTTAGATAGAGGTTTTTCTTCACAATTATTTCTAAAAATGCCTCAGACTGGGTTCAACACTACCTTAATTTTCACCTGATTAAAAAAAAAGATTTTTTTTTGCAATCCGACGGTTGTCCACATGCCGAAAATTGGCAAATATGTCACAAATGGCTATAAGTTCATATACCACCAGGGGGCCACCAAACTCCCGTGTATTAGCTACCGTACAAGCTCTTTTCTACAATTGTTCTAGTTAACTGAGATGTAATACACATCTAGATCTACAAGGACAGGTAATACTGTTGAATACAGAAGTAAAAGACCAGTTAGTTGTGATATCATGTTTTGTCGATCAAGGTTTATGATCTCAAATTTTGAAAATGTAGAAATCTTGTATTTCTTGCCCGCTTTTTTCACCCTATTGCATTAGATTTGGAGTCTATGGAGGATGTCATCCATAAATATTTACTTGCTGTAGACTAAGCTCAAACAATGGTGACATGCTCCGCTCACTATAATAACCATTTCTTTTGTACTAACACACACCACACCCATCTCCATGTAAGCCCAATCAAAGAAACCCCATACAAAAAAAATATGGCCACAGAAAAACTTAAGCGTAAACCCCTCGCTCCAGGTGAACTGTATCGAGAACAAAACACCCGACTTGATACATCCACCTTTTTCCGATTCTTTTTTTTTTTTTTTATTCCAACATTTCATGACATGACGTGGTGACGACAAACTCAAGTTTTTTCAACTTATTTTATGCCGCCACCAACACAGGGGACAAATACAGAACAGGACAATGCTCATTTTCACCAGAGGCGTCGATATACGATATAAACGTTATACAGCCTGTTGTTTTTTTGTGGTATTTAAGCATTTTGTTGTCAAATTAGGTGACTTACTACAAGTCGAATCTGACAACAAATAGAGTGTGAAATTTCTAGTAAATTAAACAGGCGCATGTCAATAGAAAAGAAGACACAACTATTTCTTGAAATAATTCAACAGATGTTGTAGTATATAAATATAAAGAGAGCAATCTTCATTAATTCAGATTCTGTCAACGAATGTGAAAACATCAAAGTAACACATATTCCGACGCCCACCACCCCCTGGTACTATGCGCATATGCATCCATGGGACAAGGTGGATACAAACTTGACGTTAGGCGCTTGACGTAATAGCCTTTTACGGAATCATAATGCAGGTGTAGCGAGTGATAAAATATTACAGAAAAAAGTATGTGGTGCACCAGATATGGAAACTGGAGCAGGAGGAGGGGTATCCCGAGTATCAAACTGGGACGATCTAATCGTCATATTATATATACACCACAAAAGTTAACATCGGACGCGGACTGTGAGGTTCTCAAGTTGTGTCAGAAAAATCGTGATAAAACTCAACTGTTAGTCCGTGTGATCCATGACGGTTTGTGAGACCGAGGGCTCTTTTTGAAATTTTCAACTCTTATTATCAACTTCGCCAAGAAAGCTATGTTATGTGTTTTGGTAGCGCTTGTACATGTATGTGTGTGCGTATGTATGTATGTATGTATGTGTGTATGTATGCTATGGATAGATTGTTGTGAAACTTGGTGGGTGGGTAGGGTTTGATGAGACCTCGAAATGATTAGATTTGGGGCTCCGTGGCAGCTTGTTACGGTACTGCAGCGGAACGTACGGTTTTGATATCTCGTGATCTGCATGCTAGGCTAGCTAGGGTCACGAATTTTGGGTGGTAGATAGCTCATGTTTGATATTACATTATCCCTCTGAGACAAGGTGAGTGATACGTCAACATTTTCCTGAAATTTCTCTACATCTTCTTGTGTCAAAATGTGTAGAAGTCTTCATAGAATTCCTTGCATTGTTAAAGTATTTCGGCATTGTTTGTTAACATTTGGTCGTCATGTCCTGTCAATTTTGTAAGTCAATTTTGTAACAGTATATTCATACTTGCGGCATTTGGAAGTTAATTGAAGCTGAACATCATGAAACATAAGGCATCTTTTTCATAATTCATGAGAAAATGCTATAATGGCCTTCTTTGTTAAGACTGTCATTTGGTGGAGAATATGATCAACTGATATAATTCATGCAAATGAGAATGTTATTTGCACAATCAATGAGAAGCATTTATTTGGCTAAGGTATGTAATCTCCAAGCAGATCTTTCGATGGCAAATGGTAACTGTCTGGCCAAAGGATACTGTCTTTGCAGCCACCGAAAGATCTGCTCGGAGATTGCAAGGCGGATGAAGTTGTGGAACTCCAGTTTAAAGTGAATCACCAACTGTAGCATGCAGGATTTGGACCATAGCACACTGGAACTCAAATACTCTTTTTACCTCCGGGGAAGGAGGTATCCTTCCGCGGAAGGGTAGGGCGACGGGTCGTCATTTTCATGTTCGCAGCTATATCTCGCGGTTGGGTGGGCGGATTTTTGTGGGACTCGGTATACGTTTTGCTGTTAGGCTGCAGTTGTGGCACGTTCCTTTTTTTCGTTGTATGTGTGTTTTCGGGCGTGGAAATGAAACCTTTTGGAGGCCCCTGGACACCCCTTTTTGTCTGAAAATGGTTATGCATAAATTACTTGGCTGTTGTCAAGGTATAGCCGGGTGCGTCCATTTTTATCAGGCGTCTGACAGAGGGGTGTGTGGTTCCGATAAAAAGAAATTAGGTTTTAGTCAGATCGTAGGCGCGGGACGGGGTCGGAGATTAGTTGTTTCAGATGTAGGCGATCAGATGCAACTTGGTGCAGTTGACGGCAGTGGTTAGCTACTGTATTACACGTTATTTTTAACGTTTTATTTTACTGTTCTGGTTGTCATTCTGTGTTTCGTTCCGTGTTCCTTGCGGCTTTCATAAGTTTGTAGGTTTATGTTTTAAGTTGCAGATGAAAATGGGTTGGTGGTTTGTTGTTTCAAATGTTAGTTAACGTTTTTGGCACTATCGTGCGGAGTTGTCAGAAGTGTGGACTACATGTAGTTAACGTTATTTTTAATGGTTGCGTTGTATCGTTAGTAGTTATCGAATATAGCGCATTCTGTAACCAAATGTTGTTTTAATTTTTTTGTATGTAATGTGGTTTGGTTTTTGTTTATTAAAGTTATGCTATACATTTTTATTTTTCGTGTTTAAAAAGGGTTTAGGTAGGTATAGTATTCCGTTAGTTTTTTTTATCGCGGTATGATGTGAGTTGCATGTTATAGACAGTCATCTGTTATATTTACACCATCATGACCGTTATATACACAACATCGTCAGTTTAGATGTAATTAGCCGTCAGTCAGCTTAGATGTAATTAGCAGTCAGTCTAGCGTCAGTCGGACGTTGCCAGTTATAGCAACAACTGTAACATAACACCGCCGTCAGACGGACGTTTTGTGGCCATCAGTTACAAGGTTTACAACGACATGGCCTTTAAAGTTTATAGCTAGTTTTTCAAATTTAAGACAGATACCGCATATGTTGTTAACATAAGTAATATCGCTAGAGTGGATTAGGCATAGTTTAGACCGTCACGTTATTAAGTATAGGTTAGAAGAAAATTTTGTTCGTTGATGAAGGACGCATAACATAACAAGCTACTCACACTACAAAATAACACAAACCGATCAACAGTTATGTTCCATATCTCACCATGCTACATCAGAAACTCTTGCATTTACTACCAGTTACAATGCCAACGCCCAACCATTACCCGACACACCTTTCATTAACACTATCAACTATATATAACAAACAACATATACAAAAAGAAATTACAACAAACCCGGAGGTACGAAATCGCCGATTTTACTTGTTGAAAGGTATGGTGGTTTCTTACCTTGCGTTGGCTCTCCCCAAACCTCCAGTTAATGTTTTATCCGAGGGACGTCCCTAATCAAAGCTAGGTACTCATTTACACCTGAGTGAAGTGAGGAGGAAAGTCAGGGGATTTGCACTCTATGGGTTCAAACACCTAACGTTGCGCCACACGGTGCCACCTGTCTAAGATTATGTTCCAACCTCTTTCAAAGATCTGGGCTGACCGCTATTCCCTAACAATAGAATGGTAGTGAGGTCCCTATAGTATACTCGTGACACGTTATCATGCTTTCATGCTAAGGCCACACTGATTTAATTTTATGGATGACATCCGCAAGCGCATTGATTTTCGCTTGTTCTCAAAAAACATCACCTCCTCCGATCGCGAGGCTCTGGCCTGGGTGCATGATCCTCCGCCAGTAGCATATGTCGACCTGTCGTAAAAGTCCCTATGTACTACCGCAAATTCACAATACCTGTTTGTATTTCTGTGGTCTAGCAGCATTTTTTGGCGGCTGGATTTTTTTTATTCGCCCGCGCGCACTATACTAGTTTGGGGTCCTCAGAGGATGTCATCCATAAAGTTAAGTCAGTGTCACCTTCCCCAAGACGTTTTCTTTGCCGTTCAACAGTGCATGATCACATGTTTACTTGTATGTAAGTATGTAGACAGCAGAGCTCGATAAGTTGAGGAGGTATCAGGCCATTTCGGCCGCCGGACAGTTCGGCCCCGACGTTTGGCCCCAAGTCCAGGACGGTTCGGTGACTTCGGTCCCAGACCGAGGACCACGGTTCGGTCCCAGGTTCAGGACGATTCGGCCCCGTCACATCTTATGTGTATGTTAAGTATGCAATGTAATTAATCGAAAATCTATGTGAAATAATAAAACATATTAAACATTAAGACATGAAAACATTATTTATTGATTGATTGATTGATTGATTAAACAATTGGGTAGTACCTTCCGTTTAAAACAACTGATTTCCAAGGTAGCCCAACAAAACAACTTATGTTACAGGGAAATCATAGACATAAAACAAATCATATTAAGTACAGTGAATGTGTGACAAAATTAAACATATTAATCAAATAATCAAATGTAGTGACGATGAATAATGTGAACAGAAGGTACAAGTAATCAAGCATACAGAATAGAACAGATCAATCAAAAACAAATAGTCAAAATCATAAGGCATATTGTTAGTCCGTGTTGTCCATATTGAACATTAAGCTTTAAAACATGGCAACTGACCTACTACGCTTACATCTGTCACCGCAAACAAGCCGTAGAATACCTCAGAAAAATGGATATGGATATTTATATCATACCCGGGCGGCGTAACAGTGCTCCCGGCCGTGTTGTATTCTCCCGTACGACCGGATGTATAAAACGGGCATCCATAGAACATTCGAACGCGCTTCGCCCCAACCGTGACTGCGCCGCTTTCGAAAATTCGAATACAGGATTCGAACGTTGGAATGGATGTTGAGCAGTTTTTTTGTTTAGGGACACCAAGTTTTCGCTCATTTCGCCTTGAAAGACGTGTTTTCTAAGGTGGGTATGATATAAATAGCATACAACACGGTGTATTCCGCATCACCCTCGGTCTCGGCCCTCCCGCGAGTCGGATCGCCCTCCGGCCTTCGGCCGTCGGGCGATCCGACGCGCGGGTCGGGCCGATACCTCGGGCAATACGGAATACACCGTGTTGTATGCTCTATGTACAAAATCCTAGGATAGGGGATTCAATTAATAAACAAGCAGCATTTTTCCGTCGCGTGACGTTCTGCGATGGCTATTTGCCATCATAGTTACTAAGACTGTCTTCTAACTTATCGTACGCACGCGCGCCTACGGCGAATGTGAGCACGGCTTGTTGCATTCCCAAACTTCTTCCTCCATTCAAAAAATCATTTGGCCACTGCGAAGTGGAATGTACATGTATTCCAAAACGCCGTGGACGTGGTCCATTCAAAAACGTGTTTTGGAATAACACATACATGTTTTATTCCAAAACGTAATCCATTTCAAAACACGAGTTTCGTAATCACGTTTTCTGGTGGCTAACCTAACTGATATACCTAAATCTAAACGCATACATACATACACATACATACAGACACTCATACAGACAGAAAACAAGGCTGACTTGACAGGCACAAGATCAGGTCCCTGAATCTTATGACCCACTGTACACTCTTATTGCTAATGACCTTCCAATCCAAATCGTGGTCCAGCTGTTTGGATTACAATGACGTGTTGTAAAATACCTGTTCATGGTACGTCTTTCATTCCAAAACATTTTGTGGGAATAACACGTTTTGGAATGCAACGCCGGGCTTCATATGTTTAAATCATTGCTCCCACTTCTCTCAAACATAAGTCGGACGGCGCTCTTGTCGCGTGCATCACTATTTGCAATGATCTGAACTTGAACCATGTACTGATGTAGGATATAGGGATTTTCTTACACACAACCAGAAATTCTCTCACCTGCTTACGTTTCGATGTCTATCAGACATCTTCCTCAGAGCTTCTGACTGGAGTCTTGTCTCTATAGGTACATGTAGCCGATGTAGGTGGCGCTTTTAAGGCGAAAACACAATCCCAAAAGTGGCTAAGTTTCAATCATGTACAATGTATTCAAAAGTAAGGTCCCCCACATCAATCCATTTCAAAGAGCTACCATCTACAAGATCATCGGGCACGTTTGGAGTATGACCACAATGATAATGTATGGATGTCTGGATAACGTTTCGGTGACCGACTTGTTGTTGATCTCAGGACTCACTTGTACTTTGTGTACTGTTTTGGTAGTGTTTGTTTGTATGTATGTACTGTATGTTTATTACCTTCGCCTAGAAGTGAGGAAATTCTGTAATTCCAATGTTTTACATAATAGGACTTTGATACGTTTAACGCAAAAGAAAACTGCATTTGTATTGTATTGCTCTTTAATGAATCACTTGAGTGTCAAGTACCTAGGTGAAAAAAAAATCAAATGGTGTTACAAAGGTTTCTAAAACAAGCTATTTGTCAAGTCTGGTGAACCTTAGGTGCAAATGTAACTGGACACATTCTGGCTATAAGTGAAGCACTGCTTATGCATAATGTTGTTCCTACAAATACAAAAAGACACAAGTTTTCCATCCACGCCCTGATTCAAAGAAAAAGGAATGGCTTACAGTTGAAGGGGGGGGGGGCTTAAGTAAAAATTGAAAAATAAAAGCAATACTATATCATACTAAATACATCCCAAAGCCCAAGTTCTCACCTCTTTGACATCAGTTCATCATAGTTTACGGTTCTTGCAGCATTTGAAATGTGACACCATGTGAGACTAAAAACTCCCAGGTCTTCCAAAATGTCTGTACAATGCCATGAATCACAGAGAAGTTTGTGTCTAGATACTAGATGCAGTGTTTACAAGTTACAACACTGGGAAGGTCTCAGTAGAAACTTCTTGAATCACTTCTTTACAACCTTAAAGCTGCACTATGTAACATTGGGATATACAAAAAAGTCAATTTTCTGTTGATTTCTTTACAAAGTAAGTTGAAACAACCCTACTGCATTGCAAAAAAGTGCCATTCAGGAAGTAGAGGTGCCAAAATATGATGCATTACGAGTGTGTTTAAAAGTTGGAAACACAGCTGCCAGCCAAGTTTGTTTACATTCTGGTAGTTTGTGGTGGTGCCACAAACTGAGTGCGCCTCATGTGGGCTGTTTAGCGCCAACCATAAATGTCAGAAATGCAAGATAACTGCACAAATATATTGAAAAGGGGACATAAATTACAATCACACAAAGAATTTTCAATTAAAATATTTCTCAATGTTTGGTGCAAAAGTGTTACATAATGCCATTTTAGGTAAAAAGATCAGGCAAGTATAGCATCCCTACAGCAAGAGTTTCAAATGGTGGGAGAACCCTGAACTATGATGGACTGATGTAGAACAGGTGAAAACTTGACTTAGGGATAAACTTAGCATTGTATAGTAAACTTGTCAATTTAAGTTTACCTCCCCTATAAAGGCACAGTCCACCATCTTATATTTAAGGGATGTTCTTCTGTTAGTGTCAAACGCTGCATCAATACAGTACAGATCTCGGTTAACTCCCCTTCCCATGCGTTTTACACGTGGTTTTACCTCATTTAAGTTGTGTAAATCACGTTTAAATTGCAATTGGAAGTCGTGTAACATGCGGTTGAATCTCGCACAAAACCCGTGTAAACCGCGTGCACTAGCATGTTGCTATATATAACGCATAACCGCACGTGATTACACGAACATCTACATGCATTTTACACGAGAAATGAACATGATTTAAACAAGAAGTGCACAGCTTTTGCACAGGTTCTAAATGAGAAATGCACGGCTTTTGATTGCAATTTGCATGCGTGCAGATGGGAAGTTACTAGTATTCAAAACCTGTACTGTAACTGTCAACGTACATGTATACTTTACATTTTGCAAATCAATCATATTGTTACAATGTACCTGCTCACAAGGAAGTAAGGTTATTGAAAAACAAATTGGGTATTCAATTATCCTGTACAGGGATGGTCTTTAATGCTTTGGCCTGCCTGGTACATGTATCCAGCCTTGTTCAGCTCAATTTTCAATTACCTAAGGCCACACTAATTTAATCAATTGGTTTTCAGATTTGCCCTCATTTTCTTCTGACTTGCAAAGGACTTTCTTCAGTTGCTAGTTGTTACAGTTTTTCCATCTATCAATGTAGTGTTGTGATTAAAAGTTCAAACTTCATTGTTTGATTTACAAACCAGCCTGGTATGTTGACTTCATGGCTCCTATCATAGCATTTGGGGCTGTCATAGGATGTCTATCTAGGCCTATTTTTTTCCCTGTCTCTTCATATTTTTTCTAAAATAATCTGATAACTAACAAATTAAATTGGTTTGGCCTAACTCTCCCAGGAACCCAGGATGTAAGAAGCTGAACTCAGCTGGCTACCAGGCAAGCCCTGGGCTTCCTTGCATTGTTCATCTCTTTCTCAAATGTGACCTTAAAGTAAAAAGGGATGATTTCTATAAAAGCAAAGGGGTTCAAGGTCCAAAAATTGTAACACTACAACCACTCCCTTCAACACATTCTTATTATATGTTCTAATGAAAAAATAACATAGCAAAATATCATCTCCCTGACATCCATATTGTGCTGTATATTTTCCTGATAAGTCCTGTCATATTGAGACCACAATTTGACGAAGTTTGCTGTAACTTAAATTACTGACAGATGATAGACTTGAGTTGATTGCAATTGGTCAGTGGATTGCAATGTGGCATCATATGCTGAAGTCTTTGCTTTTGACGTCCTTTTCATATCTCTCTAGAAGTGTCTTCTTATATTCTGTAGAGCAAAGAAAAGCACACAAAATCGTCAGTACAATGACCCAGAAAGTTCTTTAAATGCATACACAAATAGTCCATGTCAGGGCTCTAGCCAGCTTGAAATGTTTTTCCGTCAGCCCAGGTTCGTGATCAGATTTTGTTGGAGGAGTGCCGTAGGCGCAAAGGCGCTCGCAATCTAGGGGGGTCCGGAGGTATGCTCCCCCTGGAAATTTTGGATTTCAAGTCTTCAAAAACAAAATTTCCCGCACTTTGAGAAGCAACTCATGTGGTTTAGAGTGGTTGTCAGTGGTCCTTCGGATGTTTTTATATTTTTACCCAAGATTTTTGTTGATTTTGCCTGTCAAGGTTGACGGATTGGTTTCAAAATTTTTCCGTCAGGCGCCGCAAAGTTCAGAAAAAGGAAAAAGGGGTGCTGGCTAGAGCCCTGGTCCATGTGCACAAAAGCAGATGGTCTGCAGTACCATCAGCCCTGGCTTGTTTTGACCGGGCAAGTATGTAAAATTTTTGAGCTCTTACATGTTTTGTTTAAAGCCATATTTGCATAAAATTTTAAGGATGACATCTTGTATATACAGTCAAACCTGCCTAGGCGGTCACCTCTTCTAGCCGGTCACCTGACCATCGCGGCCACTTTTTCTCGGTCCCGAAAATTTTCCCCATTGGCGCAAGCATTAAGCGACCTGCCCAGGGCGGTCGCCAACGCGGCCGCGGCCACCACGAATTGGGTCCGCCCATGGCCCGATACCCTTCACATGGCGGCCAGTCGACGGGGTCATAGCTCTTTAAATTTCTCAATCAGTGGCGACATAGATTCCCAAACCGACCAGGCCCCAGGAATCTAAAGATACCCGCAGTATTTGACATTGAAACACCTCGAATCGGAGACCATTAAGTCTCAGTCATGTTGTAAGTTGGGAGGATCGACCCTCTTCTCGCCGGTCACCTGTCCAACGCGGCCACTTTTCTCCGGTCCCTTGGGTGACCGGCTTGAGCAGGTTTGACTGTAGTTTCCATATGTTGTGTTCGGAAAAGGTTTCATCTGCAACTGCCAATATTATGATTCTGATGCAACGTTAACCAAACATCCAATGAAAACCATGAAATGTCCGGGTTTCGCACAGACGCAGTACGTTCTGCCGACGTGCTTACCTGACTGGTTGTCCCAGAGGCCAGCAGCATGGACGTTCAAAGGGCTGTCGTTGTTGGGCTCTGAAAGTAAATATATGTGTATAACTTAAAAGGTACAGTTTACATCGCCTCAACTCAGATTTCACCAACAAAAGGTGCCACACTAGCCCACAGTATGTTAATAGAGTCAAGCAGAAAAGAATAAAGGCCATGTTGTCATGTGTGACAATTGGTTTAATTTGCATTTTCCCCTGTGTTGCAAGTGCCCCCCAAAAAATACCTCAAAAGTTCATCTATGCTGGTAGAAGTCAGTATGAAGCAAGTTTAAACTGTATGACTTCCAACACAAGAAATTGGACGTACCCAAATTTTTTACTGTACAACTCCAGCCTTTGTCAAGGAATGAGAGATCCACCTCTTCTGTGATGTCACACAGATGACACATGTGACTTGGTGAGCAGTGGCACCCCCCTCAACAAAACCGGGGGGGGGGGGGGTCAGGGGTAACGCCAAAAACTTTCTGCAACCTATGTATGATCCACTGCTAGCTCACCCAGTCATGTGTGTCATCTGCATAATGTGATGTCACAGAAGTGCATGCTGGATAGCTCATTCCTTGACGAAGACTGGAGTTGTACAGTTGAAAATTTGGGTCTAATTTGAGTCTAGTTTTTTGTGTTGGAAAATACAGTTTAAAACTTTAAACTTTTTTCATATTAATAAGGCCACAGCAAGTAAATTTTATGGATGACATCCTCCACAGACTCCAAATCTAATGCGATAGGGCGAAAAAAAAACAAGGCGGGCCAAAAAAACAAGATTCATACATTTTCAAATTTTGACGTCATAAACCTTGTCAAACAAGAATTGAGGGGACAAAACATGATATCACAACCAACAGGTCTTTTATTGCTGTATTCAACAGTATTACCTGCCCATATAGTAGATGTGTATACATTTCCAAACTAGAAAAATTGGAGAAAAGAGCTTGTCGTACCATCATGGAAGCTACTACATTGGGTACTCATATGCAACATGGAGCACCTTAGACTGTCAACACTTGTCATCAAACACCAGCAATTGTGCCTCAAGTTTGCTTCATCCCTGATGGTCTCTGAACCGGTAGACATTTACGACATATTTGACCACCGTCAGAAGGCAAAAAAAAATCTTGTTTTGTTTCCGAAATAAGGCGAAAATCAATGCGCGCGCTGATGTCATCCATAAAAATTACTTGCTGTGGCCTGATGCTAAAAAAATTATTGTACGGTACTGTGTTGTCTTTTTGATTATTGTTACCTCCAAGAAGACTTTGAATGGACAGTAGAACAGTTCTGACGTCGTACAGAGCAGACCATTTCTCCTTCAGTATGTCCAGACAGATGTTTCCATGTTCGTCTACGTTGGGGTGGAAGCAGGGGGTTTCAAACCGTACAGTGGGGGGTTTGTAGGGGTACCCCTGGGGGAACTCCAGGGACAGTTTGTACTTCAGGTCTTCATATACCTAAGAGAAATGACAAACATTCATGATATAAAAAATTCAATATAGACATGTAGAAAAAAAACATTAACCAGGAAGAAAAATGATTAATAACCTATCAAAGTTTCTTCTCTTTTTTTTTTAGTTTCATACCTGAGAATTCATATTTTCAGACACCCTTTAACTTTAACGCCATACAATTAAAATATAGTATGTCTTGAAATCTGGCTTTTTAAAGGCACCAAAGTAAATTCAGGGCAGTTAAGCTGGATTTCAACATCAATTTTTTGGCCATTTTTTAAATGTAGTAAGTTGAATCAACCCTACCCCATAGCAATACTGATATCTGTGAGTGTGAGGCAAAAATGTGACGCCGCTGACAGAAAGTGGTTGCTTGTTTCATATCATCGGCTGGTTCTTACATGGGGTATTTATTGGTGGTCACGTAGCTTATTTTGGGGCTATTTCAGAGTGAAATGATAACAAAAATGTGCTAAGGGGAGTAAATGTCAATTTCAAACAGATTTCCTCATCTAGAATATTTTTTATTTTGCCGCCCTGAAATTGCAGTTGATGCAGCATTGCCTTTAATTAAACACTGGGGGAAAAATGGAGCTGAGATGCCAAACCTACCGTTCCCATGGGTCCTGTGAGAGTCCCTGTCCAGCTGAACAGACTGTCTCCACTGGGAAATGCTGAGATACCTTTGTCATCTGACATCTAGGGAGAAGGAGACAACATGAACTGTCAACTTCTTCTTACACATTATGAAGTAAAGATTAAACTTCATATCCAACACTCAAAAGAATTGGGACGTAAACCCAAAAGGCAAATTATATACTAGTAGTTAAACTTAAAGTCTTTACTTCATAATGACTTGTACCAACACAGATGAACTTTCATTCTTCTAACCACAAGTTAAAATCCACTTTTTTCTATCAGCAGGTCTTAGCCAGGCTAGACAGTGAATTCTTGTGAACTGTTATTTAGAAATCCAACTTAAGTAGCCTGGATGCCTTACTGCTGCCCAGGGTCTAAATCTGAGGGGCTGGCCTGTGTACTGTGTCAGTACATGCATGTGTATGTACTAGTACTGCCCTGAGAACAGTCTGGCCTCCAGGCTACTACAACTCCAATATGGGCTTGGTTCTGTGTTGTTACCTTTGCCAAGAAGGTTATGTTTTCGGTAGCGATCGTGCGTGTGTGCTTGTGAACACAATAACTCGGGAAGGCACAGATGAATTGTCTTGATGATATTTGGTACCCCGGTAGGTGGGTAGGTCTATCTTGATGTGACCTCGAAATAATTACATTTTGGACTGCAGGGCTCAACTAAAAACACTTCCAACAACATGCAGGCTTAAGTCACCACATTAACCCTGAGAGAACATTGATGAACCTGAGCCAAGGGAAACCCAGCACCCAGAGACCACGTCTAGTGAGATAATAGACGTTAAACAAGGATAACAACATATGATTCCATGCATGACATTTTATCAACAAATTGTTTCAGCCACGATTCCAGTTAACTATGTGACCCCGTTCATGATACATAATATAAACTAGGAAATTAGGTAACGTTATCCCCAGAAGAATATCAGCACGAAGAAATGATAGTATAAGTCAAATGACCTCACCATTAGTCCCATTAGTTCTTGTTGCAATCTGGAAAATATGAAGGTACAAACTTTAAACTAAAGTGAAACATAACGTTATATACCTCAGCAAAAAGGTTTGATAGATAGTACTAGCATAATTTTACTTTTGATACCGTCTTCAGCCAAGAAAGGGAAGTTATCATTTTTTTTACTGGAAGCGTAGCAACTATGGGAGGACGTATTTGCTTGTATATCACAAACATGTATATAGTGTCTTCTAAAAGATGCAAGCACAAATTATATGTCCTCCCCGAGTCGCAGAGGCTTCAAGAACCACCTTGGACCACATGAAAGCAGACACTCTTGATCTTGTCTATGTTCCATTCCAAGTGATAATTTGCACCTTGGGCCCCTGATACCTGTATTGAATAGCCTGGATGCCAGACCCATGGCACACTAGTTATCCTGTGTGCTGGGGGTCTGGTTTGATGAGATAGACCTGTCAGTCGAACGATCAAATACTGAGGCCCCACCAATATAATGGGGCAGCAGGAAGCAATTTTACACCTCTGCTATGATTGGTTACAAACTCCCAGCTGTATCTTTGAATCTTCAACAGTCAGGCCACCAGCAGATGAGATGAAACTGTAGATAAGGTACATTTTTTTTTTTGTCATGGTGGGTTAGAGGAGTGTTACCTTGAGCAACAAATACACATATTCTACTTTCAAACTTTCAAGTTCTGCTGTTATTTTGGAAAATGAACTCCAAGTCCAAATACATTTTGAAAATTGACTGTTGAGCTGTACTCAACCCATTATTCGCTCCTGCTGGCCAAATATATTATGGTGGTGCCATGTAACAGGCTACATGTGGTGTGAGTGGCCATCAATCACAGCTTCTCCTCTCTCCCATCGAAGAAATTTTAGAAAGGACCGGCCAGATCTAGGGCATCCAGGCTTTCGAACGACAGATTACACAGCAAACTCACAATCCGGCCCCGACAGCAACATCACTGACATGTATGAACCAAGGAGGTTATATTTATTTTAAACCTTGGTATAACGAACGGGTAAGCGCTATTTTAGTAAAAACCTAGCCTGGATGCCAGACCCATAGCACACTAGGCCCAAAGTTCCCTGCACACAGGGAACCTTGGGCCTAGTGTGCTATGGGTCTGGCATCCAGGCTAGTAAAAACCCAAAAAAATACGGAACACGTTGCATCGTCACCTTCTTGAGACGGTGCCTTTTTCACCACGCTTTGCGTCTCTGTTGTCCTTCCCCTGTTGTGGTGCCCCAACCGAAGCTGGGTCGACATTCTGTGAGAAAGACATGATGAGGTAAAAGTTGATTTGCGAAGTGAGGTGACTGCTTGCTTGATCCAGCTGCAGGCTTGTTTGAAACAAGCAACAAAATGGCCTCTTTCAAATGTTCCTCACTGTTCAATTATTGACCAATCAAACTGCAGGTTACAGGTCAGCAACCAATGAAATCGCGTGAGAGAAGTCGTAAACTAAACATAGCAGAATATTCACAAACCGAATACCCAAGTGTATCTCTTGGCCTAGACAGTCTAATTTACTGGATCAATGCAACTAAAGCTTTGATAAGACATTTTAATGTATCAATAAATTGCAGTAATATTTAATACAGCCCTGATTTTTGTACGTGTGTTGTGCGTGTGCTGTATGTGTATGTTCTGCTATTTTTTTTAGAAGGACTGGTCATAGGCATGCGCAACCAACCCACTTTCTATTTTTTTTACTGATTAAATTTTCATTGGCAAATTTTGCTCGGAATAGTTCAGCTTTCTGCTAGGGAGAACAGAACAATGGGATATTAAAAATAAAATCTCAACCCTTTTGCCGTAAAGACTAATTTGGACTTACCCACTAGGACAGGGGGTGAAATCGTGTTGTCTTTTCGTTTTCGTACTCAAACAAACATGACAAACCCATCTTTCTAATGGAAACAAAAGCTTGTGGTTTGAAATAGAAGTAGATGTGTTTTTAAGTGTTTGTTTTTCATGGCTTCACCATATGTTCCATTGGAAATTTCATGTACTGGTCCCGCACCTCCCACCAGGTAGCGGGGTATGGTATATACCCACCTCCAGGACGTGTTGGCCTCACACCGGAGTTTATAGACCCGGAAGTACTGGCCAGCAGACTGTGGTGCACAACTAAGCAGATTGGTAATCAGCAATTCTTGCGAGAAAGGCCACTTACAGAACCCATTAATCATTCTTTGAAAAACGCCAAAGGTATTTTATACTGACTTTATAGCACTTGAGAAGTTTAACAATGATTGTCTCAAAATTAATGTAAATTATGACTTAATCAGGGAGGCCGGAGGGAACTAAACAATAACGTTACTAGTTTCGGTTACAAACATGTGCTATATTTTTTATTACGCTACTTGCTCCAATACAGTGACTTACAAAGTCTCCCTCAGCTCTTTGAAAGTGAGGTCAGCCCTCTGCAAACAAATAAAAAAAATATGGCGGGATTGTTTACATCAGCATGCAATGGCACGTTTTTGCTTTCAGCTACCTTGATAATCTTTTCAATCTTGTTTTTGGCAGCAACAGGACAGCAATGGCTACAGGATTTTTTTGTTGTTTGTAGGGTTTGATTTTAGGGAATGGGCGAGCACGTCGGCAGAACGTACTGCGCCTGCGCAAAACCTGGATATTCGCTGGATTTTTGGTCAACGTTGCATCAGAATTTTGCCTGTTGCAGACCATATCTTTTTCTACACAACATTTGAAAACTGCAGACGGGATGTCGACCTTGTATACGCGAATTCGACCTTATATGAGACGTTCTGCCGAAGTGCTATGCATTACACATTACGGGTTTCGCGCAGGCGCAGGACGTTCTGCCGACGTGCTGAATGGGCGGCACCCTAGACCGATTGGTTGACTAGTACTAACTTCATTGTGTTGCATAGCTCAGGTGCATGCATAGACATGGTACCTCATAGCACCAAAGTTCTATTGATATTTACTTATTACTAAGCAGGCCACATTAGACTATCGAAGTACCTAGACATTGTACTGACATGTAGACTTTGTTTTTGTGTTGATTGCAGTTTGAAGATTTGGAAATGAAACAAACAGCACCTAAGGAGGTCCCTGTCCGGATGCCTCCCATCCCCCGTTTCTATGCCCGGCACGGAACAAACATTCAACTGGACAAAGACAAGATGGTGGCTAGGCGGGCGCAGGGCTTCGGTGACGCCATCGCCTTCAGCGACCGACCTCTCGCGCCGGGAGAAATTTTCCTCCTGGAGATCGAGGACGACGAACGCGGCTGGAGTGGTCATCTACGTATCGGTTTGACGATGTTGAACCTGCAGAACATTGACATTCCTCCACATTCCCTCCCTGATCTAGTCTACATGGGGAAGAGCTGGGTCGTAGCCATAACCAAGACACCCCTGAGTTTACCGGAGGACGACGACTCAGAACAGGAGCCGCCTCCTGACAGGACCGTCAAACGAGTCATACATTTAGATCAAGGTGTTATCAGAACTGGCTTCCAGGTGGTGGATAGGGAACAGCTGGTGGGCACGCCCCGCCCGCCCCTGCTGCGGCTGCTCAGGCCGCCACCTGCCGCGGAGGGCATGGTGCGGAATCAGAACACGGAATCCACCGCGGTGGGCAGCAGGATTGGCGTCCTGTATAGTGTGGAAAGAGGGGTGGGAGAGATGCATGTGTTGATCAATGGTGAGGACCAAGGCCCAGTGGCAACTGACATCCCAGTAGGAACTGAACCTGTATTTGCAGTGGTAGACGTTTATGGGACAACCAAGAGAGTACGACTCATTCAGCTGTATGGAGGTACATGCCATTAGAATTTTTGTAATTTTGAGTCACTTAGATAGAAACTACATGTATTGCAAAGCAAACAGTACTACATGTAGTAGTTGTGTATTGTTGCAACATTGTTGGAGGGCTTCTCTATCTATGAACTACCAGTATAGTCTGTTAGTAACTTGAATCCTAATTCATTGTCTTCTAATCTCCCAAGGGCACCACACTGGCCACTTGTAAACGTTTCACGTGTGCCATGTGTGCCACTTTTGAAAATTGGAATACCACATTGGAATTATTGATGTTGATACAATTTGTTTGTTTAGGGACATGTATACCAAATGTTCTTAACTTCAGGCACATTTTACATTAAAATGTGTGTTTTCTTGGGTTAGTAATGATAAATAGAATTTTAATTGAGTGCCATTGATGCCACTTTACTCTTTTTACAGTGCCAAACCTGCAGGACTACTGTCGAGAGCTGATTCGGAACCAGTGCAGGTGCTCCCGCTTTGCTATCTCACAGCTGCCCCTGCCAGCGAGACTGAAACAGTACCTGAAGTATGAGGCCTGCTGAAACAGGAGCAGAGTTATCTGACACACAAACAACAGTCTTTACTGACTGGGTGGAGTTTCTTCATGATCAGATATCCTGGCTAGGATATTGGGGTTTTCTTTTTCACAACCATGCCAGTACCTAGTAGTCACCTGCTTACGTTTCTATGCCTGTCAGACATCTTTCTGACTGGAGTACAAGTTGCTTCTTGATGCAGAAACAAGAGGCGATGAAGTACAGTCTACCCTGGCTCCCGGACACCGGGAATCGAACCCGGGCAGCCAGTTCACGAATGCAACGCACTAACCGCTAGGCTAAAATGTCCAGATCTAGAAGTCAGACAAGTCTGTTGGTGGCACTTGAAACCTCACTGTTACACTAGTATACATGTACATGTATGTAGGCAATGTAGGTACATGTAGTACTTGTGCATCAAAACATAAGCAGGTGAGAGACAGTACTGGTTGTGAAAAAGAAAACCTCAATATCCTATGTTCTACCAACCAGATGAAATTACTTTTGGAGGATATCCTGGCTTAAGTTTTTAAGGTTCATCATTTGTATAGCCTAGCATCTGTAAGTAATAATAATATAGGATGTGCATTAGAGCTTACAATTTTTTATTAGTCAAAAGTATCAGAATGATCAACAGGGTGGCCATGGTTTTTACCTGATCCATTGCTCTTGGTTTTCTCTTGTGCATATCCCAAAGTTTCAGTCACCTTTATGCAATTTACACGTCTCATAACAAATCAAATCAAACTTTATTAAAATCAAGATGGCAGGCAAAAAACATGATATAATTGTACATCACTGAATTATGTGGAGTTTTACACATTACACTGTGATTGATACCAATGTCAGTTATAAAAAATAACATTTGATTTTAAGGACATAACCATTACGATTAAAATTGATAAGATTTAGATTTATTATGTAAATATACATGAGACAATGTATGGTCCTTGATGAAGATTTTGTAAGTCTTTCATGGTAAATCTCATGGTAAAACAGTCTGTGTGTCTGACTGAGTGGAATGTTGTATGTGGCTTTCCTGCCCCTCAGGTTGTTCTGTGATTTCTCACCAGGTGGCAGGAAGATGTGGCAGGGGTGGAAGGGGTCTTGCAGAATCCTTCTAATTTCTCTTAAGTGACACTTCCCTTCTCCTAGACTCAAGGGTGGTACAGTATATGTGCACATGGGGTATTGTGGTAAGGCATGACAACAAGTTTAGATGTTTCAGGACAAGAACCCACTCTGAGGCTAAGGTTGCCAGAAATTCTATTGAAAAATGTTATTTCACAAACTGTGGTGTGAGTTTTCAGACCTGTGTGCCTTGTTTACTGGCAATCAACTTATAACCTGATAACCTGGCAGGAGAAATCTAGAGCTGGAAGAATGCTGTTTTCCTGATGTCCAATAACAGAAAGGTGTATAGATCTACATGTATATTGCTTCAAATGTGTATGTTATTTCAATAATACATGTACCATCATTCCTTAATATAATCAGAAAATGTTTTATTTTTGTGCCATTGGTGTCATAATCGCACGGTCTGAGGCAGAGAAGTTATAACACACTTCCAGTACTAGGTCTGACAGTTCTGAGGCTGCATGGCAGACTCTGTGAACAATTGTCTTAGAAACATTAGTCATTACTACTTATGTTAAAAACAGACTTCTATGTTCTAGAAGGTACTGACTCTGCTTCCCTCATATTGCAAATCATACGAGCAGGCATGTTAGCTAATATTGTAAATAGAGACAAGGACCCTGATGATGAGAGTCATACCGGCATTGGTGAGACAGAATGTACTTCATTGACTTTCTGGAATATCCCAGGTCACTTGAAGTCTCATAACTCATTAAAGGCATCCAATGCAATTTCAGGGTGGGAAAACAAAAAAATATTCTGGTTGAGGAAATTTTGCTTTGTTTGATGACCACATTTTTTAAAGAACAAAGGGACAGGCGGGTCATTAACGTTATTATCATATCATCATCATCGTTTGGCTGCCTATACAAACTTTTGTTGTTTTTTTCCATTCAAGTGGTCAAACTGCTGTACATTGTGATGAACAAAACAAGTATGTGCACCCTTAAGTTACCTTCTCCCTCCAGTTGTTCCTGGGTGCCCCATGCACTTAGTATCAAGTCCAAATCTAATTAGGGATAAAATTGCACTATGTCATGACATGCAAATTAGGTCCTTATTAGCCATTGACATCTTTGTAGTGAAATAAAGAAGATATGTGGTTGAAATAGCAAAACTTATCCAGACAAGAGTTCCAAGATTTCATACCTTCGCCAAATGATGCTACCCTTTACAACTAATCCACTATGACAATTGTGTACATTTTCACAGTTATTATACAAGTTAGCTCCTTATTTGCATAATTAGTATTCAACCTGCCATAGATTATAACGTTATACGTTACATGTATCGAAGTTGCAGACTCTTTTAGTATAATGTAAAAACTGGAATTACAGAATTTCCTCATTGATTATGCAAATTAAGGCATAATTTGAATAATTTGAATTTAATTGTGTAACGTTACATCTCTATCTAAGCTACCCACATACCAAAAATCATGAAAATACATTGTTCCTTTCTGGACTTTGAAAGATTTAGCCAGAACCTCCCCTGCAGTTCCAGAAGAAGCTGCTAGGGGAACCAAATCCACCCCACTTGTTCCTGACAAAAAAAGCTATCCATCACAAAAAATTCACCATAGCATGTTTAGGACAAAAGATACAAAAACAGAAAGTTCTGCTGCAGTAGCAAGGTCAGCCACCAGGAGGCCCACATTTGACCTTGACCTTTGTCTTCCTAAGATCTACACACACACCAAATATCATCACAATCTATAAATGCCTTCTTAAGTTATAATACTGACCACAAAAGTGGAAACACAGACAGACACTCCAAAAAGAATACCTCCATTTTCCATGGAGGTAAGAACGTTGAAACGAATAGAGGCGAGTAGAACAGGAAAAACCCCTGGCTCCCAGGTGCCGGGATTCGAACCCGCGCCAAACCCGGGAAGCCAGTCCGCGGGTCATCGTCATAACCGCTAGGCCAAAAGGTCCAGGACCAGTTGGGCTGGTCAGTTGGTGGCGTATGAACCCCACTGTTACACTACTCCCCCTTTTCTTTCAAGATTCGTCCTCGAATCTTCCGAGTTCGACATCCCTGTGCGGCACACAGCCTACACACAGGGCCCGTGTTGGGCGCCAGTGAAACGAATAGAGGCGAGTAGAACAGGAAAAACCCCTGGCTCCCAGGTGCCGGGATTCGAACCCGCGCCAAACCCGGGAAGCCAGTCCGCGGGTCATCGTCATAACCGCTAGGCCAAAAGGTCCAGGACCAGTTGGGCTGGTCAGTTGGTGGCGTATGAACCCCACTGTTACAACGTCATAAAGTTTACTTAATAATTATGTAAACAAGGTCCTTATTTGCATAATATGCATCTCATTGTGCTAAGCATCATCTAAACACCTACACAATGTACCAGTGCCAAAAACACGAAAATCCAATTCAACCCCTACTGGAGTTATTCTCCTCCGAAATGCCGCTGCAGTACCGTAGAAAGCCGCTACTCCCGGGCATTATTGTGGACTCCTCTCTACTCTAGCTACTTGAACTGCTATGTGAGACCTTAAATAGTTTGGAGCAAAATGGCGGAAACTGAGCAGGATTCAAGTGTGAATCAGGGACAATGCGCCAAACAAGTCGATTCCGGGAACATTCAGGTTTGTTTACCTGCCGAGGGTGTTAGAACCTTGGCTGCAGTTACTGTAGACGTCATGCGATTCTGCATAGACATTAACTCCGCTCTGTGAGCAAATGAACAGCCTCCGGTTTGGGTCGGAGACGTCTAAGGAGAATTCTTTACACGCTAATCTTCAAGCAGATCTTTCGGTGGCTGCCAGACAGTATCAAATTGATATTATTAACCCGTTTAAATTGGGGTATAAGTAAATAAAAAACTGGAAAACATCTCGTAACGTCGCCCCTGCAGGAGTCGTCTACTGTTGTTGTTGTATATGCCAGACGTGGTCTCTGGCCTACTAGGTGGCTGGGTTTCACTTGTTTCATGATCTTATCTTATCTTCTTATCATAATACTGAGCTAAAGTCCCACAAGGGACATCATGCTCAGGGAAAAAAGAGGTGCACGCCCAGGTGCGGCCGGTGGTGTCGGTGGTGCAAAAAAAAAATACAGAAGACAAAAAAAAAAAGATTCGTGTAATGTAAAACAATCAACAAACTTGTGCAAAAGTGAAGACAGTAAACATCAACAAAAAACAAAAATGATGGTTGACTCTAGCTAGTCTGGGTTGGAATGGTCAAGCATCACCATAGATTCACCATGCATTATGATCTGAGGAAGATATGAGGTACATGTACGTACCAGGGTCATGGTTTGACCAAGGAGATTCAAATACATGTAGAACCTCCATGGTTTGACCATGTTGGCCATGGGTACAAACAAACACCGCAGACATTATGTTTATTTATAAAA
Source organism: Branchiostoma floridae x Branchiostoma japonicum (assembly GCA_013266295.2). Taxonomy (NCBI): domain Eukaryota; kingdom Metazoa; phylum Chordata; class Leptocardii; order Amphioxiformes; family Branchiostomatidae; genus Branchiostoma; species Branchiostoma floridae x Branchiostoma japonicum. The sequence continues at coordinate 18,823,490 of CM023829.1, read as the reverse complement.
TGCCTTTTCATGTCCACAGGGTTTGCCCAGTACACCCATGAGTAGCATGTTTTGTGCATTTCTGATTTCAAAATGACAGTGAAACATAAAGTAATTTTTTGGTATTTTGTCATTTTTGCAGTTCAACTAAATATAATGTTACATACAAAAAAGGTTATACATTTGTGAGACAGCCCATTTCTTTGCCTTTGCGTTGATACTAAAGTCCCCATGTAAATTGAGGAGAAATGGTTTTGCCCTGGAATTTCTAGTAAAACACTGCAACAGCTACTAGTACCAATGCACACTATATACATGTATATTCTCCTGCGCTTCACCTGTCCTACTACTAGGCTACTAGCAACATTTCATATGGTATCACAAAACTACCACATGCAATATGAAAGTGACAGTCAAATAACAGTCAAGTATATATAAACAAAGGTACCAGTTATAGTACAGGGTACCGATATAGGAAAAATTGTTGAATTTGAAGTCAATTGGTTTTGAGGTCCTGTGTTCAAATGATGTAATCCAAGCAGCAAGTCTCATTTACATCTAGTTACAAGGTGGTATGTACTACATGTAGATGTACCAAGTCCCGTGTGTTCTTGTCTGCAGGGTGATGAGGCACCAGAGAAAGACATGAACGTCGGCAGCTCCCTGCTGGCTCCAGAAGCTGTCAAGTCCCCCCCGCCCCAGCCACAGCCTAGAGCAAGGCCAAAGAAAGGTACTGTAGATAGTGAACAGGTGGGAAATAAATGGCTGATTATATAATACAGTTGTTCATGTCATACCTGGGCAGTGCTAACGTTCCATACAGGTGTTGCAGCCTGTGTGATAACTACGTGTTACTGTATCACACGGGGCTCTAACAGTCTTACAAAACTTCCATAGAAAAATTTGAAAAGTGTTTCACGTGTGCCAAGTGCGCTGCTTTCGAAAATTTGAAAACCGGATTCAGACATTAGAATTGATGTTACAATTTTTTGTTAAGGGACACCAAATTTTCTCAAATTTCGGCACATTTCGCATTGAAATGTGTGTTTCTCGGGTGAGTATGACTTAAATACATGTATAACACAACACAGTGTATTCCGCATCGCCCTCAGTCCCAGCCCTCCCACAGAATACACAGTGTAAGTATTCTCGTTTATAGCATAAACAGAAGGATTTGCCTGCCAATGTTTCGGTAAAAATACATTTTGTAAATCCTAAGACTAATCCCCTACAGTACCTTAGTTTGCGAGCCAAGGGTTCCCCAGTGCAATAATGACCAGGGCTGGAAATGTGCACCTGTAACCTCTAATCTGCAGAAAAATATCAAAAATTGCAGAGATGGCTTTTATATGACTTAACAAAAACAACAGCAAAATAGAATAGATTTTTATCCTTTCAGTCAATGCTGCAATATACCTAGCAGTGCAGGTTTCCAGAATTTTTGCTCAGGAAAACAACGTCCAAGCTGAGAACTAAAAAATTTCTTGAAGTTGGTAGGGCAGAATTTAAGTTTTGTATTAACAGCCAAACTAGCCAGACTGCTATGCAGTTAGGGTAGTCATGGATAGTAATTCCGAGACTCTGATCAGTTAGAATCAGCGATTCCACCGATAGAGATCCCGATTGGAGTCTTTGTCAACAGAAACTCCAGTCAGTGTCTCTGCCGGTAGAGATCCCGATCGGAGTCTCAGACTGTCAGTGTCAACAGAAACTCCGATCATCTGATAGAGTCTCTGCCAGTAGAGATATCGATCAGAGTCTGTGCTGGAATCTGTGATTCATGTTCAGTGTCATACATGTACAACATTAAAATATATTTATGGCAAGCACAGACTATTTATTATAATAATATTATAATAAATGATATCAGTAACTACGGTACCAGCCAGTAATGTGATTGAATGTTTAACTTTTCGGATATGTTGGGCATTGATGTTCAGTTACAGCAACAGACCTCATCCTCTCTGCCAGTGAAATCGGTGACTCTACCAGCAGAGACTCCGATCAGAGTTTTTATTGACAGAAAATCCATTCAGAATCTCTACTGGAGTCTCTAACCAGACATACATGCATGTATGTATGGTTCTGAACGTTCATGAAAAGAGCAATAATTTTTTTCTTTAAAGGTCCTAAGTAAGAGCATTACTAGTATGTTGGTATGACTATAACTAGTATAAGTTGTTGTACATGTCGTCTGTCTCCAGCTCCAGAGCTGCCCATATTTGAGTGTAAGAACTGGCTGATTCACCAGCACTACATCAGGAAGGAGTATGAGCTGTGTAAGGTAGGCAAGGCTGGATGTGTCCAGCAATACACTATATAATAGTTTATATAATGAAGTTTTTGGCTGGATGTACCAGTTGTTGCTAGATATACCTCACCTTCAACTATGCATTATTAACTGTATGTTGTTTACGTTATTTGGTAAAGGTGCACATGTAATGGTAAAGTTTAACTTTAATCCAACACAAAGAAGGGAACTCACCATGAATTTTGGGTTGAACTCGTCAACCTTCGTCAGATGAATAAACCACTCGCTGACGTCAGGGTTCATTATGGAATCTTCCAACATAGATGAGCTTTCATTCTAATTGCACAATTTTTATTTTACTTGCACAACATATTTTACATTTTCATATCTTTACTGGATATTTCAGTAGAGGCTGCAATAGTCTGTAAAGCTACATGTATTCTTGCACTGGTGCAAGTGCAGTCAAAAATTATGTGCACCCCTCCAATGTCACTTGCACAAAGTGGTGAATTTAAAGGGTCAGGTTTAATTTGAGCCCTGATGTAATTTGTAACATTACAGCATTCCTATTAACTACATGTGTATACATGTATACCAGTACGTCTACATTTACATATACATACTCGTATATGGAGCTCATCAGGATTCTTTGTAACTACATGTACATGTACATTTCATCTATGACATGAAACAAGCAAACATTTTCCGTCGCATTTTTGCTTCACAGATATCGGTATGCACAGATGGGAAAGGGTTGATTGAACTTCCTACATTAAAAAAATCACTAGAAAATTGACTTTGAAAATCCAGTTGTACTGCCCTTAAATACTCTGCCCCTGCGGAAGGGTGATGAATTGAAGTGTATTTTTATTTTTATTTTATTTTTTAGAAATTGTAACATGACAATACAAAGTGTGCACTAGGCAGCAAATATGCTGGTAGCATGCACACCTAACACATAATACTCATTTACACCTGAGTCAAGTGAGGAAAGTCGTGTAAAGTGCCTTTCCCAAGGGCACAAGGCCGGTGGCATGTCAGGACTCAACATGAAGTGTATTAGGTACGTAAGTGGTGAACTAGAAAATAAAATAACTGTTGTGATATCATAATTATCTAAAATGTTCATCCCTATTTACTTTGCAGTCTTTGATAAAGGAGGAGCTACAAGAGAGCCAAGGGATGTGTGAATATGCTATCTATGTGCAAGGTGGGAACTTTCATTATTAGCCTCAACCGTACAGAGTTTTTCTGAAATTCCACTTTACATGTATGTCCTACCAGTCTAAAATACAGACATCTGAAGTAAGGCAATTTGACCTTCCAGTAGACTTAAGTTGATATGACCTGTCCACAATACTGTACATACTACTAGCTACATGTCAGCACATGCACCAGAGGCACTGGTACACCAGTCTGGTAGTTCTAAAATTTAAACTTTGTTCCAACACGAAAAGAAAAACACCATGAATTTTCGGTCGGACACGTCGACCTTCTTCAGATGACTCAGATCCACTGCGCTGACTTTCCGGAAGTTTTGAGGTTTTTTTCCTATCATTACTCCCCTATTCTTCTCCATCAAAGATGCTGGCAAAAACACTGGACAAATCTGAAACAAGTCCCATGATTCATGGCTCACAAGACTTTGCCTATGAGGCTGAAATGCCAGAAATGGGAGTACAGTCATGTATGCTGAGTTTCAAAAGTTTTGATGATGTTGTCTTGAATAAAGAGACTCTTTTAACGCAACCAAGTGTTTTATTCTGCCGATGTTTCAGTGACTATTAATTAAATAAAACACTTGGATGTGTAAAAAGAGTCTCTTTTATTCAGTTATGCACCAACCTGATAAAACTATTCACAGATGACATGACGTTGTCTTGTTTGTTGCTCAGCCCTGATCATGAGGCAGGAAGGGAACATACAGGAGTCCCTGGAGCTGTTCCAGACTTGTTCACTGCTCAACCCACAGAGTGTGGAGAACCTCAAACAAGTCGCACGATCCTTGTGAGTAGTCAATATTTCATGCAGCTAACTATATAATTATGGGGACCCACTGGCTCCGAAGACTTCTTTCTCCATACCTGCACAGGTGAAAATCACCTGCACCAGGCGTGAGGTTACTCGCTGCACATACAGGACTCCCATCGTAAGAAAGAACGTAACTTACGATCAGTGTAATCGTACGCACATCAAAATTACGTACATAAGAACGGCATAAGCATGGTGGGGAAATGGCTGGAAATATTCTTATGGTATCATTATGGAGTGAAATATAAAAATCCATCTGGGTATACGTAATGCAGGAGGCAGGCGTTTTTTTTTGTAAGATGGGTGGAAATGTCTTTTGTCAGGATATGGCTCCTATACAGGACAGAATGAATTGGAAATGGATAGGAAGAAGCATATAAAAGCATTCAGGTCCAGGGGAAGGTAACCTGGCACACATGCATTGTCTTCTAGGCTGTAAATAACTTACAGTTATTTTCCAATGGCCGACCAACCTCACTAAGTGCTGTTTTTATACACTCAGGTTCCTTCTGGGCAAGCACAAGTCTGCCATTGATGTTTACAATGAAGCATCCAAAATGAACATGAAAGACTGGGTGAGTCATTCATTATATATATATTGTATAAGAATTACAGGACAATTGCATGTAATTTTTTGGTGGCAGACACTTTTCTTGTCAGGAATGAGAGCCCCCTGTCAGCTTGTTCTGGAACTGCAAGGGATTTTCTGGCAAAATCTTTCGAAGCAGATAAGTCAAGAAAGGTTAAGATGGATTTTCATGCTTTTTGGTATGGTAGGTAGTTTAGACAAAGATGTACACAATCAGATGCAAATTATGCAAATGAGGACTTCATTAGCATAATTATGACAAAATTGATACATATTAAGTAATCTAGGGAAGGCAGAACATCAACAGATGCTAATTATGCAAATAATGACCTAATTTGCACAATTCATGGCAAATACATTGTACTTGGTAAATGATAAGAATGTCATACTGGTGACATGTGTTAAAGGTTAACATCACTATGCATATATCATCTGATTAGTATTGTAGAAATGATAAAATGTTGAAATGAAACTTCGCCAAAGGATATTCACATATTGTAGAATATGGACTTTCACATATAAAATATATGTAATATGAGTTGAGAAAGCCATAACTTAAAATAGATTATCATTCTAATTATAACCTAATTTCTATAATCACTGAGACAAATCCAAAATCCAAAAACATTTATAGCTCTAAATATTTGATGGAGGTATGAGATCTCTGAATTCTAATTGTTATTATTGCAGGAGATCTTCCACAACCTTGGAGTCTGCTACTTATTCCTTAAGGAGTACTCCAAGGCTAAAGAGAACTTGAAGCTGGCTATCCAGTACAGTCGGCACGAGGTGTCCTTCCAGATGCTGGCCAGAGTCTACCTGCTGGAGCACGATACGGACATGGCACTGGACATCTATAAGAGAGCTGTAGAGTCAGTCAAAATCTCATCATCAGTACTAGTGTTAACTTAAGCCCATTGACATATAGATATACAGATTTAGCTTTCCCCCTGACCATCAACCAACCAAGTTGGGCTGAAATTTGAGAGCAGTCTGATCAGATATACATTTGTAGGACATGCCTATATACCTTTCTATAGGAAACGAATTGGAGTTAAATTGGAGTCAAATTTGACCCCCGAACACGCCCCAAACACTGCTGACCTACTCCCGAACACCACCAAACCACCAGCCAACAATACCCCATCCACACCTGAACGTTTCAAATTATTAATCGGCTGGCACAGAAATACCCACTCTCGCACTCTCGCCACGCAAGTCATGTTTTCTGTGCGAGACTTATTGTATCTGCCAGGTTACCTGTCGGCGCGCCGGTTATTATTATAATATTATTATCATTATTGCATACAAAGGGACTTTTTAAAAGTTTACAGCGGCCCAGCTTACAGCTTCTGAAATAAACTGTGTCCCGCCTCGGCCAGCATGTGAGATATACCTTTACAGGTAGCCTGGCTTATGGCTTGAATTCTAAAAAAACAGCTGGTGTTGATGGCAACCTGAAATATTGATGGGCAACCTAGCTTTTGACTCAGTGGGTATCCTGAGATAAAAAAGGATTTCGAACCCTGGTATCCGACCTGGCCGAACACCAGCCAACCACAGCAGACCTTGCTCCCGACCTGCTCCTAACCACGGTTGGGATTAGTTCGACAGTGTTCAGGAGGCTATATTCGGCTACAGTTATGTGTGACAGGGGCTTTACCTCCTAGCCAAGCAGGAACTGGAAATCAGTATGGTTTAGAACCTTCCACATGTTAGATGCACAGTCTAATCTAAATCTTCCAATCATGATAAAGGTATACATCAAAGCACATGTATATGTACATGTATATGGTGGCCGTAAACTGTATACTTGAATGTGTATCCTGTAGTTGACACTGCTGTTGAGAACAGAGATGCGAACAGATGAGAATAGAAAACAAAATGTCTTATGTGTCTACCTCAGACCTACTGTACATCATACCACAAAGAAACAGCTGTTACATAACTCAAATTCAAAGTACAGAAGACGTATAGTGTTCAAAGATCTAAAAATGGAATGTTTAAAATATTCTATGTGTACTGACTGCTGTTTTTGATGCAGATTCTCTCCAGAAAACCCAGACCTTCTCACAAACCTAGGCCTGCTGTATCTTCAAGTAAGCTGGAGCTAGTTATACAATCATACATGTAGCATACTTTCATTTTTGCAAGAAACTGTTACCGTAAATTCCCGATTAAAGTACACACTCCCAATATGGGCTGGTTGGAGACAAATTTACCAGTCTGAAACCTAAAGTACAGTATGCACCAGCCCTGACATTGGCAACGGCCTGAGACACTTTGGGAATTTTGAAAAGTTTAAAAAGTGCTACTGTAACAGTAATTGGGAATTTACATGTATACTATCATAGTATTTCAATTGTTGACATTTGTACATGATTTGTACATTTTGTAAATGGTGCTTAGTTGTATATAGGGTGAGGGTTACACTGTTTAGGCTACATTGAGGAAGTGTAAAAATGAAAAACCTGTATTACAATTGGTTTGATATGTTCCAGACAGGACAGTTCCAACGAGCGTTCGAACACCTTGGAAATGCACTCACATACGATCCTGTCCACGTAAAGGTACTGTAACAACTGCTACCGTATTCTACATGTCCATAGTTTCCACTTCTGGGCTCAAATTACTTCAGAATCTTAAATTCATCACTTTGAGCAAGTGAAATTGGAGGGTGAACTTACTTTGACTTACACCAGTGCAAGTAGCTTTACAGACTATTGCAGCCACTAGGAATACATGTATTACGTAATTTGAGCCCTGCACTTGCATATTTAATTACACTCCCTTTAACATACACACCCCCAATTGGGGGTGATTGCAGACAGGATCATGACCAAGAAACAAGTTCTGAACCGTTCAAGGATTTTACGAACCCCCTCTAACGTCCCCACCCCCTGTCCAGCCTAAAAGTTGTAGACTCGTCAGGAAGTTGACATGATTGGTTGTAGAATTTCTTTTCAGATAAAGATCAAATAGAGATTTAAAGATTTGTAACATATTACAAGTACTAATTTTCTGAAATAGATTTTTGATTTCTGTCGTTAAATACAAACATACCATTAACATTACAACCTAGGCTTGTGAATATTAGTCATCCAGGTTCATAACAGGAGAAGAAATGTTTAAACTTTACAACTGGATAATAATTTATTTGTTCAAACTTTGACCTTGCTTTTTGTTTTCACATGGTTTAATCTTGTATCTTATCTTTTTTTTACTTTTGGAACATATTTTAGAACTTGTGTCAGTTAACTTTTGTTTATTCAGAACACTCTTGTCTGTTTTTGTTTTGTTTATTTAGAACTTCCTTTTCCTTGTTCCTTAAATCCTTTGTAATCATTATTCACTGACGGAGGAAGGATGTCGGAAGGACATCTGAAACGTTTGAACAAATAAATTATTTTCCAGTTGTAAAGTTTAAACACTAAATATTTAATCTTCTCCTTCCATTAACAACCTATTCAGAGCTCGAAATACCCAGGTGCAATGTGCAAATTGCACACGATTTTCAAGATTTGCACGTAAAAATATTTTGAATGTGCAATTTTGCACCTAGTAAATACCGGTATATCATGTTTGCACTGCGTATCTCCGAAGTTTCATGCTGTGTCGGCAGTGCGCTGAGCGCACGGCAGCCATATTGTTTTCCTAACTGAACATCCTGGGAACGAGCTGTTCTCGTCCCCTGGTGACGCGAAGGCATTACGTAGCTGATTTACCAAATATGGCAAGACGCGCGAAACTTGTTGGGCGACGCGTCACGAAGTCCTTCGGCGGGGTGCTTTCGGCTTTTTCGCCCGAATTCGCAGGGATTTCGGTAAAATTCGGTGAAAGATATAGTTTTCGGATTTCCCAGCATTCAGTGCTATATAGAAAACTGCAATATATTTTGTTTGACGTAGCATGATCACAGTATGAAGAAGGGAGCTATTTTGAAGTTTTTCTCGAGGCCACAGGCTGTGGCTGGTGCAGCCAGCAGTGGGGAGGCTGGATCGGATGTGCGCGAGAGGGAAGATGCCACCGGGTCCGGCACATCGAATACTAGTAATTTCTCCCAGGACCCCGATGTTGACGCCACGACTGCCGCGCCCCCAGAGCAGGAGGGGGAGGGGAGCGCCATGCAGGCGAAAAAGCAAAAAAATTAACCGTACTTTATTTTTTTCTTAGCAGTATTTTTTTCTGTATATCATGCACGATAATCGAGGTAAACAAATATGCAAAATAAATATAATTTATTGCTCTCAGACTGTTGTTAAATTTTCTTTTTGTGCCGTATAAAATGTGGAAGTGCCAACTGTAGTGTTTGTGACAGGTGGCGAGTGGGCGGGGCGGTGGATTCACTAGCGGCTTCCTTAAAGCTAAAGCTAAAGCTAATGCCAAGAAATTTTCATGAATCGGAGGACTCAGACCAAGCAGCTTCAGACTGACAATTGTAGGCAAATGAATACACGTACATTGTTCATGTTTGGTCTCTTATTTTTAATATATAAACTCCCAAATATGCTGTGGCAAGCTAAGAAGGTTAACACACATTAAAACAGTTGCAAACCTACTGATGCAAGACTGAATATAATCTTGCACATAACGTTTTCAAATTGCACCTAAAATTTTTGCCAACGTGCAATTCTGCACGTACCCGAAAAAAAGTATTTCGAGCACTGCTATTTATTTTCAAAAATGTCCCAGATATACTGTATGTTGACAAATGTTTGAATGTCTTGTAGGCCATCATGGCGGCAGGATCTATGATGCAAAGCCACGGAGACTTTGACGTAGCTCTGACGAAGTACCGGGTGGCAGCTGCTAGCACTCCGGAAAGTGCTCCTCTGTGGAACAACATCGCAATGTGCTTCTTTGGGAAGAAGAAATACGTAGCAGTGAGTACAGCCATGTACATTTGCACCAATTTATTTCTTTATCAAGATTTACCACACATAGTGGAAGAATTGACATAACAGGTGACTACCATATGTTTCCAAGATGTCAACCTTCTTTGTCGTGGGGTCGTGGCGCAGCGGTAGCGCGTTCGGCTCAGGGCCAAGAGGTCCAGGGTTCGATCCCCACCCATGTCACAGATCTTGTGCCCTTGGGAAAGGCACTTTACACGACTTTCCTCACTTCACTCAGGTGTAAATGAGTACCTAGCTTCGGTTAGGGACGTCCCTCGGATAGGACGTTAAATGGAGGTCCCGTGTTTGGGGAGAGCCACACCCCACGCACGTTAAAGAACCGGGCACCATACTTATCGAAAAGAGTAGGGGCCCTTCCCGGTGTGAGTGGTTCAAACCTTACAGTCTTATGGCCGCACCTGGGGTCGTATTGAGGTCACCTGAGTTAGCGCCGAATGGCAGCCGCTCCGGCAAGGGTCTGGATCCAGACCCTTGCGATTAATAAGCCCCACCACCATTGTAAGCTCCTCACAATTCAGCCCTTGGCTGCAAGGAGAGAGTTAGCCGGCCCACCAATAACAAATAACAAACCCTAAGACCAGACTGTAAGGTTTGAACCACTCACACCGGGAAGGATCCCTTATCTTTAATGTGCTCGAGGTGTGGCTCTCCTCAAACAGGGGACCTACATGTACATTTTACATCCTATCTGAGAGAACATCCCTTACTGAAGCTAGGTACTCATTTTAACCTGAGTCAAGTGTGGAAATGGGTGAAAAGTGCCTTTCCCAAGGACACAGCGCTGGGGCCTGCCAGGGATTCGAACCCAGAACCTTCAGATTCTGAGTCAACAACCCTAACCACAAGACCAAGTCCAAGACACAAGACTAGTCTTGTTTTGATGCACCTTCTTCTTCTTGATGCACCTATAAATGCAAAAATTCATCCGAAAAGCATTGACTAAAATGTGAAAAAGAATTAAAAGAAAAAGAAGTGAATCCCTACACTGTACCTACCGACCCTACTTTTTTCAGGACCATAATGGAAACACGACATTAATTTTGCTCGGCCTCATGTAGATACACGTATTTGTTGTGTGCAGGCCATCAGCTGCCTGAAGCGAGCTGTGTACCTGGCACCGTTTGACTGGAAGGTTCAGTACAACCTGGGGCTGGTGCACCTGACCATGCAGCAGTACGCCTCCGCCTTCCACTACCTCAGCACAGCCATCAACATCAGACCCAAGATGGGAGAACTCTACATGCTCCTGGCAGGTTAGTAATTACCTTACAGCAGAAAGTCATTTACATACCATTTCAATGTAAACCCTATGAAAGGGTGAATCAAACATTGTTTCAAAGATGTGCCGCGCGAGTGTTCAAAGAACACAGTGGGACTTGGCAAGGCAACAGTAATCACAGTGTGGTACTAATTTCATGCTCTGTCCTTTCCTACATGTATATAATTATAACGGCCTTGGTGGTACAAGCACTTCAAGCCTTTTCGGGGCTCGAAATATGTTTTTCCGGACACCTGCACTGGTGCAGGTAACATTGAAAATTACCTGCACCAGACAAATTTTACCTGCACCACTCAGAGTTTAGGAAGTATGGATCATACTAAAAAAAACTGTTCAGAAACTAATTTTTTTTACATTTCAAGGTGGTAACAGTGAATGCAGCTCATAAAAATTCACATACACCTACATGTACTTTTGTATTACATGTACATGTATAAATCCAATACATTGACCTGTACACCTTAGGTACAGGTAGACATCACAAATACCTGCACAGCTCCAATTATACCTGCACTTAAAGGTGCATTATGCACCCTGTATTTCGAGCCCTGCTTTTGAAAAATCGTGTGCACATCAACTAGGAACTAAAAAAACCTTGGAAACTACAGAAAAACATTTTCTATCTGCAATGTACTTTGCAAAAACATGTCAATATTACATTGTAACCTGGGATTTTTTCATAAAAAACAGGCCTAGGCATACTATGATACTGGTAGTCCCAAATGCTACGATAGAAGCCATGAAGTGCACACACCTTTCAACACACTTCCTGTACAGTGGTAACAATGTAGACTCAGTCCTGCCTGTAACAGTAGTCCATCCAAGGTCAAAACAGACACATGTGTGCTGATGCAACAAAAAAATGGGCATGTGTGGCCTTTTGTAAGTACATGTATTTGCAAGAAGTTCTGTTCCCTCCTGTAGTTGCGCTGACTCACCTTGAGGATGAACAGAATGCCAGGAGAGCCTATGAGCAGGCAGTCCTCTTCGACCAGTAAGTCACTCTGTCCATAATTATTGCCTGATGCCATGTTTTTATTTATCGATAGTGGACTGAATTCGTTTCATACATACATACATACAATGTACATATCCTGGCTTTGATTATTCTGCTGTCAGCTTCCCTGTCCCAGGGGTGGGCAGCAGTTGGCTAGACTGGACTCCATGTCCATCAATGAAATTTGCTTCGTCTTGACAACAGTATAGTATATTAAGAGGGTACCTTTCTCTGCACACCTGTCCTTATACCAGTCTACATGACTGTATAAGCCAGTTTTTGTCATGCTTCAGCCCATTTTTCCTGTTACAGCAAATACAGCTGCTGTATTTAGTTAACATTTAATATGGAATCAGTTCTCCAGCACAACACAGTAAAGCCCCAGTGTCACACATTCAGAACCTTCCCCCGACCACTGCTTCCCCTTAACTTCGGAAGCAGTCTGACCAGATTTACGTAGGCCACGGTTACCTTTCGATACAAATCAAATTTGAGTTGAATTTGAGTCAACTTTGACCCCCTAACAGTGCTGACCTACTTCCGAACACCGGCCAACCACTGCTGAACCTCCCATCCACACTCGGATGTTTTAAACCTTTTGAAACATTCAGCTGGCGCAGCCGAACAGTAACCGACCTTGCCGAACACCAGCCAACCACAGCCAACTTGCTCCCAACCTACTCCTATCCATGGTTGGGGGAAGTTTAGCAGTGTTCGGGAGGCCATATGTGGCTATGTGTGACAGGGGCAATTTGGACAAACAAAAATGAGGATGTGATGGCAAATTACTCTTAGCTAAATCCATGTGTTTTTTTTTCTCCCAGGAAAAATGCGGCAGTTAACCTGAACTACTGCATCTTTTTGATGAACCACGGTGAGCGTAAGGCGGCCGTACGCCAGTTCTCTGTCTTTGAACAGAAGCTGCAGGAGGCCAGGAAACACTCCACCACTGTGGACCAAGAGGTACTCAACTTCTGCTCCATTATGAAGCAAGTTTAAACTGTAATTTCCAACACAAGAAATTGGACTTACCCAAATTTTCAACTGTACAACTCCAGTTTTTGTCCAGGAATGAAAGATCCACCGCTTCTGTGACGTCATGTTATGCAATTGCACATTCGGTCTCATTGGACAAAGTAAAACTCATGGACACAGAGATAGACATCTTTGCACGAGGACTTAAAGAAGTCATCTGCACCAGGGCTTTACCTTCAACAAAGACGGGGGGCGCCACAGACTTTCTACAACTTATGATTCACTGCTCAACTAGTCACATTGATCATCTGCATTATGTGACGTCACAGAAGCAGTGGATTGCTCATTCCTTAACAAAGACTGGAGTTGTATCCTAGTCAAAAATTCGGGTAAGTCCAATTTCTCGTGCCAGAAGTTACAGTTTAAACTTGCTTCATAATGACTTTTACCAACACAGATGAACTTTCAATACAAAATTTCAGCCCCACTGCATAAATTTTAACTGGTCTTAAAAGTTTGAATACCTATTATATTATTAATTTAAGTGGAACTTTAACAGTGTCTTGGAATTTCCTGCGAATTCCACACAAAAATAGACATCTCTGAGAAAGGAATGAAGAAAATCTCCTGGGACCCAATCCTGCTGGCTTAGTTTGTGTCTGTAGTAAGTCAGTCAGACTGTAGAAGCTGTGCACTCAATATGGTCTTCTGTTTCAGCTGCTGGACATGGCAGCACGGCTGGGCCCTTCTCTGCACCTGGGTGAAAATTTGGTGTGGAATAAACAGCAGGGGGCTGATGCAGCCAACTCACAGCACCCCAGCAAGGCACCTCCGCCTGCTGCACACACAAATAACGTTCCCCCCGCAGAGGACAAGGAAACAACCCTACCTACAGCGCCCCCTGCCGAACTGGAGCCAACTGCACCTCCTCCTGAGCCTGACCTGGACGCCTTACCCAGCCCCCCCTCCCATCCTCTGGAGGAGGAAACACAGAGCAGGAGAGAAGGATCCCAGAGAGTGGCAGTGCCGGCGGACTAAGGCCAGGAACACGTACATTGTACATGTACTTTAGCAGGCTAGCTGGGGCAGAAAAGTTGGGTTGTACGTGTCAAGTTAAAGGCATCCGATGCAGTTTCTGGGTGACAAAACAAAAATATTCTGGATGAAGAAATCTGCCTGTTGTTGACATTTACTGCCATTTCTGAGCACATTTTCATCATCATTTCATACTTGAAGCATTTGAAATACATGTAGCCCAAAACTAAGCTACCCGAGGAGTCTATTTAATTTTTGGTACCACCAATAAATAGCTACATGTAGAACCAGCATACAGTACGAAACAGGCAACCGTTTTCCGTCCGTGACATCCCATTTTTGCCTCACAGATATCAGTATGCTATGGGATAAGGACGATTCAACTTACTACTGTAACAATAAAAGAATGACCAGAAAATTGACTTTGAAAGTCCAGTTTTGCCACCCTGAAATTGCATTGAATGCCTTTGAATCCTGGTCTGGTCAACACCAGAAAACTTCTCACCTTGTGCTTTTGTGTTCCTATCATGTAATGCTTCTTGTCAAATAGAACAAAAATAGAGCTTGAATGTGGTACATGTATGTACAGTCATTGTTCCATACTTTCTGCCTACTGCCTATATCCTGTTGAATATAGTGTATAAAAGGATGAGCAGAACTCTCACTAGCTCTCACCCTTCCAAATGTCCATGAACATGTAGGACCTTGCTGCATGGTACTTTATCATTGGGCTGACAGATTATACATGTACATACTTATCTGTTATTCCAATGGTACTTGTAAAATGAATTTGATTTGAATCATGTAACAGTTATGATCCAATCTCTGTATGAAATATATTTATGAAATACTACAACACGGTGTATTCTGTACCACCAGACAGTGTTCAAAATACCCACTAGCACACTAGCAATTGCAACCTGATTTTCTTGTGCGCTAGTTGCTCCCTGACTCAGGCAGCGTACCACGCAACCTGAAAATATGTACCGCTGAACTCAAAGGTGCACATTGTGCTACCTGGTTCAAAAAAGTATTTCGAACACTGACCAGAGGTACCAGCCCGACCACGGGTTGGATTGCCCAAAATGTGCCTGAAAAATTTTGGTGTCCCGAAACAAAAATTGTACAATTCCAACGTCTGAATCTGGTATTCGAAGTTTAAAAAGTGGGCAACACAGCGCATGGGAAATTCGTTTGAATTCTTCTGTCACAGTGGAACTTTTGGAAGTTCCTGTGATAACTATTAGAGCACTGTATGATACGGGTAGTTATCACATGGGCCGGAACACTCGTATCAAACGTTATCAGGGCCCAGCTGACATAAAGTTATCATAATAATACTGCTTTCTGTACCTTTTGTGTCTAAACAGCACGGTCACAATGGCAACATGGTTTCATAGCTCAGAAGTTATGAATCATTTTACAACAAATAAAAGGAAAATAATGACAACCGTGGCCACAGATCACTGCACATTTTTGACTTTCATCATTAATTACCTTTGCCGAGACAGTTTGTGTGATATACATTTGTATGTAAACATTTTTGTACGTAGATTATGCAAGTTAGGGCATACTTGATACATGTAGTTAAAGACCGAGACATTAATTGTCTGGTGAAGGTGTGAGTTGCTTCAGATGCCAGGTCATGTAAATAAATGTGGAGTTTTTACCTTCACCAAGAAGGTTTTGTTTTCATTAGCATTTGTGTGTCTGTCAACAATTGGTACATGTATGTGGGTAGGTCTTAAGATTTTGGGCTCCCTAGTGGTTTTCTAAGGTACTGCAGCAGGACTTCCGGTTTTGATAGCCTCCTTCACAGACTTTTCCTAGGGGCCTGCATTTGTTTCTATGGGTGCGACAGTTGCTGGGAGTGCTGTATTTGCCATTTGGAAAGTCTGCTTCATTCAGCGCCTTAAAAGAAGAATATTTTTCAAACGGCTAATTAATGTACACGCTAGAAGTACATGTAATTAGCTGTACCGCAAGAAGACTTGTTAGAAAGCATATTTAAGTACTTGTCAGTAGCATTACAGTCATGACAGTTAAAGTGCTCATGACACCAAATACAACCTTATCTGATTGTAGCTGACAAAACTAGTATTACATGTACCTGGATAACAGACACATTTACAATAAATATACACGGTTCTCCTGTTACATTCCAAATTCCAATGTCCCGCCTTGGAAAAGTCAGCACACTTTTTTTGCCAGTCCTGGCAGACTTTTGCATCTCTACGTTTTAGTTTTGCATTTCTGTATTTTTTCCAGGAGCTCGGGAAAAAGCACAGAAATGCATATTACATAAAACATAGACATGCAAAAATTTGCCGCGATTGGGAAACTTGCCAGAACGTCTCCAAAAATACACTTTTGGAAGGCCGTACAAACTTAGTTTCTCAGTCATAGTGATTAAAAACAATTTCAAGCTACTACATATGGTATGTATATTTTATATTGATATGTCTTTTACCTCCTTTTTTCTGTGTCATGAGGTCTTTAAAGCTGCTTTACTGAATTGTTACTGATTGAGAAATGAGACAGTAACTTTTCAATCACATGTCAGTGCTGGTGGTTTGCTTAAATGATTTGGTGGAACTCCATGATGGTTGACAGGAATTTTTTCTAGCCCTATTCACAAAAGACAGAAAATCAGACTCTTTTAAAATTGTTTTTATTTTCTTGATACCAGATACAGAAAGCATTCGTTTGACTGTCAGAAAACACTATAACCTTTAAGTTGCTTGTCATGACATAAAAAGACAAGCATACAAATGTACCCAGATAACATGCTAGACTGTTGAATACTACATGTAGCTGTACAAAGATGTATTCTCCAACACAATGTTTAAAAGTTGAATAATGTAGTAAGTCAGTAACCGTCTGCACTTTGCATATCCAACACTCAAACCAAAGTTGACTTGAACCTAAAGATTGTTACGCTTCTGATTACAATGATGTAACACCAAGAAGATTTTATAAACATATTAGATACATTTTACATGATCCGAAGTATTTCACGCTGGAATATAGAATTTACAAATAAATGCCGCCAGGCAGTAATGCCATGAGTGGTAGGGGGATTATATAAATGTGTACACAGCAACACTAACACAACCTGTACGGAGGCTCTGTGTCATGGAGACTGATGACATTCATGAATACCGGTACTGCAGGTTGTGTTAGTGGTAGTGCCTTCAACTTTTGGATCCCAAATCCTTTAAATGTCTCCAGGTACATCGTTTCTTTCTAGTAGGTCCTTGCCTGATCTGCAAAAATCTTGAAAAATTCCAATACTGGAGCAGAAGTGACAGCTGTGAGAATGTCTTGTGTCTACAGAGCCCTGCTAATGCTATAGGACTTCAGTGTGTGGTGCTGCCTACATGCAAGTCTGAGACAAAAGATTTCCCTAGTTACATCAATAGTAGTGGTAGCATATTCCTTTTCACATCATAATGTCTCAAAAAAGGCCATCTTAATGCAGACTATGCAGCATCACTACAGTACTGTACAATGTATGTCCCCTATAGGATATTCCAATGCGGCAGGATTGAATCACACTTAAATGAACATCTAGCTGACTTCCTTGGACCTACATGTACATGGACAAAAAAGGAACAATATTTTAAGTCAGTCTAATACACGAAGTGCCAATCTAGTTATTTTTAAAAGACACTTTTTAACGAACGTACTTGTAATTGGAAATTGGTTTTAATTCAACGTTTGTACACTACGATTACCAATAAAATCATCTTGTATGTTGTATCTTGTGTATATGCCAGAGGTAAAAGAATTTGGGATCCAGAGGTACAAAAACTACTTTTTATACAGTCACTGTGGCACATACATTGTAGAAGGCAAATCAGAGGGTAAAAATGTAAGTACGTGTACATGCATGCTACCATACGTTATCATACAGTGGAAATTATCGGTTTTCATGTGGTGAAACCATTCAAGACATCCCTATGTTAATGTAATGTATTGTCACAAAAATCAAAGACCTTAGAAAATGTAGACCAACTAGATGTAAATCAAGTTAATAGCTAAAATGCAAAAAAACCAGTAGTGACTTTCTGTGCTTGGCTGCGTTACTTACAAGTAGTGCTAGTGCATATCAAAAGACATTTTATGCATAATTCATTAAAGGCATATTTTTCATTTTTGACTTCACTTCAAACAATCATAATGTCAGTTTCTTCCAACTTCTCCACAAGCCCAACATCAACGACTTGATGCACTACATCAGTCTCTCCAAAAATAATTTAGCACATGCCTTTGTCAAACCAGGTTTACAATCTTAGAGCTGTTTATTTTCACCCCTTTTGCCTTATCTAATTAAAGGTCCTAAGTTAAAGTATCGTCCCGACAACCCAGGCTACTAAATACATACTTATGTACAGGAAGAAATCGTGTTCTACTGTGATTACTTTTACTATCGGCATTTCAACCCAAAGCTACAACTTATTTGTACATTCATGGACTAGTCCAGGACCAGTTGTCCTTAGCTGGGATATACACATGTAGATGGCCAAAGCAGTGACTTAAGCCATTAGGCCATTTATTTTGAAGCTAGCCCGACTGACGGGGTTATAGTTATACTCATATCTTTAAGTGTCCTTTGCTAATCCTAGCATTCCTGTACAGCTCACCCCTCCTGGCCGAAGTCTTCTGTGAACTTCTTCAGTTTGGTCAGGTCGTTCTCGTTGACGGTGGGCCGAGTCCTGCTCAGGGCCTGCATCATGTCACTCTGAAATCACCACAGACATCAGGCGGTTTAACTTTCAAACTTTATTCTCATTCCACTTTGCAAACTTTATCAGTCTGAGTTATGTTCTTGGTATTAGAAATAAAAACTAGAAAGTTAGAAAGTATAGAGTACTTAATATTGATCAAGAGCTCTGCTCAATTATTAAAATATGAAATGTGTTGAAAAAAGGATAGGTCTCTAAATACCAGAAAGACAAACATATACAGTTTGTCAACTAGCCTTACATGTGAGTACAGGTGCATATGGATTTGTCCAGTATTTAGTTATGAGAAGATTTTACATTTGTGGAAGGCTTGACATACATGTAACAGATGACTATCCATTTTTCAAGATGTCAACCCTGATACCGGACAGAACCACTCACACCAGAAAGGACCCCTGCTCTTTTCGATATTAAGTGTGGTGGGATCTTTGTGGGAGCTCAAGGTGTGGCTCTCCTTAAACATGGGACCTCAAGCTTTACTTCCCGTCCCTAACTGAAACTAGGTACATGTAGTTACTACAGTGACTCCTGCACATACACCTGCCTTTTCCAAAGGCACAACACTGGGGCCTGCTAGGGATTCACACCCAGGGCCTTCAATCGGATTCTGAGTCAACAACTCTAACCACAAACTACAACCACAAGACCACCTCGCCACCATTTTACCAGTGGATTAGTCATGTATGGGACGACTGATTTGGAGAACAACAAAACGTTGAAGTCAAAAGCAATTACTGACATGATTGCCAAATAATATTCATATGTAGATGTTCAAAAATTAACGAAAGCCTACATTATATACAGGGGAAGAGTGTTACAGTGCTTACCAGAGTAACCACAGGTTCAGCCAGCTTGTCAGACGGCACTTCTGTCCAGGCCATCTCTATAGCGCCTGGGCTGCCCGGTGAGCAGGGGGTCAGGAGGTCATCAACTATGACCTGTGGGTCATCCCTGGATGGACCTCGCACCTGGCAAATCGGCAAAACATGTATTTGGGGAAATTCAGCTGTAAAGCAGAATGCCTTATTCTCTAGAATATGACGTGCACCTGAACACTTTTTAGTTAGACCCAGTCTAATGCAAAAAATAGCCATCAAAGTTTCCAAGTAACTAAAGAGCAAATGCAGACAAGCATACACACAAACCCACAAACTCACCCAAAACAATACCTCTGTAACCGAAGATACAAATGTAACTAATAATGTCATTAAGGGATCGACACGACTCTACTTAATATGAATAAAAACAAGACGCCATAGGCGACAATTCTCCGTGAAATTTTATAATTTGCAGATTGAGAGGCGGTATTGGCACTGGCATGCCTGCAGACGACGTATAAAATTGCATGCCGATTGAACAAAGGGGACCGTGGGTTTTAGCTGCAAACACGGAAAAACGGGTACCGCTCAAGTCAACGTTAACTCCAGGACTGTCTACAGGGAACACTCGCATATTAGCGCGACTGGCCATACACCGCGACTGGCCAAGCCCAGACCCTGCAATTAGTAACAGTTGCACATCAATCCGGCCGAAAGCATTGCGTAACACAGGCTACTTCTTCCTATATTCAGCGCCGTGTTTCGAGAGAATAATACCGGGAAACGATTACTTTTCTTGTTTTGAACGCATAAACATAGATGTACGCTAATCTAGTATACCTGCCATGGCCAGATTATCTAAAGATGTGTGTATTCTGTGTACAATCTACAGAAATGTACATCAGGTCCAATCATCCGATTTTCACGTTTCAGTTTTTTGGACTCGGTCATCGGTATTAACATTAAATTTTTCCTAATGTTGACCTCTGACCACCCCACATATCCGTCCCCATCAGCCCCGCCCCGACTTACTACCGGTGACATAAACGGACGACAACATTTCAACGACATGGGGATGTTTCGAAAATAACCATTTACTCCAATATCAAAACAGCTACGGTAAAAATAAAAAGACGTGCATCATCCCGGACATAATGCAACACCACATGCGAAATTACACAGAAATGCGACGTACGGAAGAATGCGTTTTGGCTGCGAACATCTTCCAAAAAACTTGGCATCTCTTAACCATGGGCAAAAACATCTGGAACCACTTATAAAAACCACCCCGTATCTGCATGAAGTTCCACCCCCCCCCACTGCTATTCCAAACAACGCGTTTTTCTGGACCATTCCAATTCGCCTCGTAATTGTAGGGGTGCGTTTGCAATATTACATTGACCGCGAAAGCAGCAACGGCAAAAATACACATTCGTGCATCAACACGGGCATGCCCGCAGACGGCGTATAAAATTGCGTGCCGATTACACAAAGAGAACCCAGTGTTTTGACTGCGAACATGAAAAATCAGCCGATTACAACACTCCGTCCGGAGGTCCTGACCTCCTTCACGGAGTAATCATATAACTGGACAAAATTATTGTATACTGTACACTCACTCATTCACTTATTCCAGGGTATCTTCACTCCTCCAGAAGAACCCCTCCCTTGACTAAATCCAGCCTTTTCTTAGTCTTACAGTTCTTAACTTGCTAGTATTAATTTTTTAGCTACTGGGAGACAATCTGTAGCATATAGAGAACAGATGAGGTACAAGAGCGAGCCTGACCTTTCTGAAGTGTGTAGCAGACTGCACTTTCCTGACAGGCATCATGAGGGCATCCCGCACCACAATGGCAATGTCAGCACCAGAGTATCTGTAGGGACACACACTCCGTCAGAACTGAAATACTGGCATTGGGTGGAGATTATGAGAAACTAATTTATTTCATGCAAATGGAGATCTTCTTTGCATAATCAATGAGAAACATTTATAATTCATTAGTCGTAAAGATTAACACCATTTGGTGTGGAGGTATGAGGTCATGGAACTCTAGCTGGTATTTGAAAATAGCTTTACTGTCTTGTTTCAAAACCCAAGAGTCTTCAAATCACAGTAAATTCCTGATCAAAGTAGTACAGGCACTTTTTAAACTTTTCAAAATCCCAAATGTGTCTCAGGTTGTCACAAATTAAGCACTGTTATTGGTGGGAATGGGGCCACATGTAAACACTTAGAGAGTCATTTTTGCAGGAAAATCTCATATACACTGTAAACAGCTCCTGCTGACATCAAGACAACATGACAAAATGCAAGCGTTAAACAAAGCCCAGTGATCAGAGGGCGATCGCTTCATTTTTTCTTGCGTTCTTGTGTGTAGAAGGAGTGCGTACTTCCAGTTTACATTTCAGACAGGCAGAATTGTCTCCAACCAGCCACGAACCAGGGGTGCATACATGTACTTTAATCAGGATATTTACAGTAGCCAATGACAACAATAAAATTGAGAAGAAAGGATAAACAAGGATGAAAAGGAGGGATTTCTTCTTACCCGTCACTTCGCTTGCCTAAGTCCCTGAAGTCGGCCTCGGAGATGTTGTGAGGTGTGTTACCGATGTGGAGTTTGAACATGGAGCAACGTGCATGGTCCTCTGGCAGGGAGATGTAGATACGCTTCTCAAACCTGCACAACAAACACAATGTTACATACACCGTATTGTATCTTATTTATGTCATGCCCACCCAAGGAAATGCACATTTCAATGCCAAATGTGCCAAAAATCGTGTCCCTAAGCAGAAAATTGTAACAAAATCAGTTTCTGAATTCCAATGTCCAAATCGGGTATTCAAGCTTTTGAAAGCGGTGCGCTAGGTGCACACAATGAGATTTCAAATTATTCTATACCGGAACACTTTAAGGCCTGTGTGGTAACCGTTAGAATCCTGTGTGATATGGCAAATTTACATATGGGCCATAACACTAGTATCGAATGTTATCGTGGCCTGGGTATGACACTACTACATTGTTGGTAACAGAGAGAAGCCAATCTGCTAATGTTAGGTGTAACAAGTCGTTCGGTGTAATGTAACCAGCTGCCGCCGGGCCGCATGCCTGCAAAGCTGGTGTGTTACGCCAAAGGGCGGTTATACCGGCTATACAGATACAGAATGTTCCATGTACATGTACACGTGTAATAGTCATGATATCTATGATTTCTTCCGTACCGTCTCCTTATAGCAGCGTCCAGGGTCCATGGGATGTTGGTGGCGCCGAGAACCAAAATCCCGTCATTGTCATTGCCCACACCTGAAATACAGCCATACAGGGGTCACAACAAAGCCTGGTCTTTGTCTCCAGCTGAATCAAAATATACTCCCTATTTCATATGAAATGATTGAATTAATCTAAAGCTGCATTATGTAGACAATACAAAAAGTCCATTTTCTGTCCATTTTGTTCCTTACAAAAACAAATAAGTGCCATTCAGGAAGTGGAGGTGCCAACATATGACGCCTTATACAAGTGTGTTTAAAACCTGGAAACACAGCTGTCAGCCATGTTTGTTTACATTCTGTTATTTTGTGGTGGTGCCACAAACTGACTGCGCCTCATGTGGGCTGTTTTAGCGCCAACCATAAATCATTAAATGTCAGAAATGTAATTTAATTGCATAAATATATTTACAGTTGAAAAGTAGAAGCACATTACAACCACAAGAAGATTTTTTCAATTAAAATATAGTATTTCCATTTTTAGTGCAAAAATGTTACATAACGCCCCTTTAAGATAGAAACCTCCAAGACACTAGTAAGAGTATAAATGTACATCGTAATTAAGACCAATGGTTTGACCATCAGTTGGCATCAAATTAAGTGTGTTATTTCAGAATCTAAACAGTAATTTAAATATTTGTATGAGCACTTTGGCAGCCCTGAATAAAGTCTTCCAAAAGGCATTCACTTCTTGACAAACAAAGAGAATGACTTTAAGAAGCAATCTGGGCTAGTTTACCTATGAAGCTACTGTAACAGCTTCTGTATCATGTTGCCATCCCTACCTTGCATCTGCACGAGGAACTCTGTCTTGACCCGGCGTGCCGACTCGCTCTCGTTTTCCCCTCGGGCGCTGCATAGAGAGTCCACCTCGTCCACGAAGATGATTGACGGCTTGTGCTGACGAGCCATGTCAAACAGGTTCTTCACCAGCCTGGGGAACAGGAGATAGTCAGCACATGTAAGGACATTTCTCCATCAGGATGGAGAACATTCTACAACAAGAACGTAGAGCTGTGTACCTAAACAAATTTTAGGTACAGGTACAGGTACACAGGTTTAGGTCCGGACCTGAACCTGTACCTGAACAATTAGACAAATGAACATGTTCTGAACTCCTTCCATAATGACAGAATCATTAATAAACTTGACAGTTAAGGGTAAGTTTTTGTTTATGGAAAATTCTTATGCAAAACATGGGCCAAACTAAGATATTTTACTTTTCATCTCCTACCCTGCAACACAAACCTGACCAAAGTGACATGTAGAGGGAGCGTAACTAATATGCAACAGATATTTCAGGGTAGTTAACAAGTCAGTCTGTAACACAAACACACTGTCCTTACTTTGGGGCCCATGGGGGACCAGCTATTTGCTCATTTTAGGTCACAAATAAGCATATAATTAGTGTGAAATTATTTCGGTACAGTACCAGTACTTAGGGATTAGGTATTTTGGACCTGTACCTAATCAATTTTTCCGGTACAGAACCCTATCAAGAAGTGAAGATTTCAGACGTCAAGGAAGTCAGCCACCCAAAACAATACTGGTACTACCCAGAAGAAATGATCACACTGAATCATGTTTTATCAGCTCTAAAACAAATACTACATGTGTATAAATTTGACAAAGCTGTACACATTGCAAGCTGGGAGCTCACCTCACAGTGACGCCATTATGCTGTGAATTTCAGGCAAGATAGGGGCAAGTAAGCACGTCGGCAGAACGTACTGCGCCTGCGCAAAACCTGGATTTTCGCTGGATTTTTGGTCAACGTTGCATCAGAATTTTGCCTGTTGCAGACCATATCTTTTTCTACACAACATTTGAAAACTACAGACGGGATGTCACCCTTATACACGCGAATTCGACCTTATATGAGACGTTCTGCCGAAGTGCTTTGCACAATACATAACGGGTTTCGCGCAGGCGCAGAACGTTCTGCCAAAGTGCTGGGCAAGTATGATTTGGCCAGGCAATGCGTTCGAATCACCATCAGAAAATGTAAACCATGATGGACCAGTTCAGTGATTTGGGGGTATGCTTTGTCTATCAAAGAAGTTAGTGTTCTGGTGGTGTTCCTCTTTAAATCTTGGTGTACTTCTTTACTGTAACAATGATTATCATATAGCCAGATGATGTTGATCACTCAGAACAGAAGTCCCCTTTTCATATTGGTTATGAGGTTGTATTAAACATCATTTATTAGAATAATTGACCACTTGACGGTACCATTATGCAGGGGGAGTAGACTCTTTTTGCTTCGCTCACTCAGCAGTTTAATCAGTACCTATAGGAACTGACCAGGCCTTATTTTATAATTATGACACCATATACACCTCAGGGCAGGTCATTAACCCTTAATTCTACCCTGGGTTTACAAAGATGAGCTCACTTCTCACTCTCTCCCAGCCACTTGGACAGCAGGTCTGCTGAGGACACAGAGAAGAAGGTGGAGTTGTTGGCCTCTGTGGCCACAGCTTTGGCCAGGTAAGACTTCCCTGTCCCTGGAGGCTGCAAAACAAATTTAAATATCTTTTCAGTCTCATTTCGACGGTCATTCGTCGCCGTAGGATGTCATTGGCAGGACATGTTATGCGCCACGAGGAAATGGCGGGTCTGGTTCTCCTCTGGTCACCAGAGGAAAAGCGTAGACGCGGTCGCCCTTCTCTAACTTTAAAGAAGGTGATCGAAGAGGACACAGGACTAGGATGTTGAACTGTCCTCGGTCATGTGAGACAGGAACTTGTGGAGGCACTTTGTCGTGTCACCTTAATAGGATGAACTGAACTGAGTTCAGTCTTTAGATACTACAGATATGCCTGTTGCATTCATCACTTTTGACCTGTATTGCATTCAGTGTATATGTCAGGGTAGAGACTCCGATCTGGTAGATTAGAGATCCTGATCAAAGTCTCTGTCAACAGAAACTCCTACCAGAGTCTCTCCCATTAGAGATCCAGATCGGAGTCTCTACTGGTACAATCTGCGATTCATGTTCAGTACCATAATATGTACAGCATTAAAAGATATTTAGTTTTATGGCAAGCACAGACTATTTAAATGATATCAGTAGCTACCAGTAATGTGATTGAATGTTTAACATTTAGGACATGTTGGCAATGTCAAGTTATAGCCATACACCTCATCCTCTCTGTAAAATCGCCGATTCTACCAGCAGAGATCCTGATCGGAGTTGACAGAGACTCCTGTCGGGATCTACCAGATTGGAGTCTCTACCCAGATATATACAAACTATCCAAGAGGTTGAAAGTCCTTATATATAATATGCTGCCTGCACCAATTCACATATGCAGAAGAAAGCAATTTTGTCTTAATATAAAACCACAAGTTCCTGGGAGGCATCAGATTCTGAAGTATCCTGCCTTTGTAGATTGATTTAGAATGTACATAACAATAAAAAGCAACAGCCACAAAATAAAGAAAATTACAAAATAGTCTCCTTACCCCGAAAAGCAATATTCCTCTCCATGGTTTCCTATTCCCTGTGAAGAGCAGAGAAAATAAACACATGTGAACAAAGTGCCATACATAGCATGAAAGTTCATCTGTGTTGGTACAAGTCATTATGAAATGGAAGCTAAACTTGAACTGCCAACACTTTGACCCGCTACTACGGTCACGGGTCTCTGACGTCACGTTCCAAGAGTAGACGGGTCCATTCCGTGAACAAGGTTGATGGAGTCAACCAAAAATTTGGGGTAAGTCCCAATTCTTTGTAGATAGTGTTGGCAGTTAAAGTTTAGTTTCCATTTCATAAAAGTGCCATACAGTATGGCGCACCAGTCAGCCTGGCTGGAATCACAGGTGCATACCTTGTACCTTGTCTTTCAGGTAAAATGTTCCATCAGGTCATCATGCAAATTAGAAACTACTTTCTGTGATCTGAAAAAGAGGTAATCTTTCTTCTTCTTTTGTCATCCTCAACTGAAGTGAAGCATGATGCTTTTTAGTGGTGCAATTCGGCTTCGCTACGGCTCACATATTTTAGGGGTAATATGAGACAGGGGGGGCCTCCATCCATATTCTGAAACATTCAGCTGGTGCAGCTGAACAGTAGTGGACCTCGCTGAACACCAGCCAACCACAGCCGACCTTGCTCCCGACCAACATATACACTCCTAACTGTGGTTAGAGGGAGTTCGGAATTGTTCGGGTTATGTGTGACACTAAAGCCCTTCTTTTTCTTTTTCTTCTTCAGAATCTTCATTACGTGCTTAACCTCAATAGGCTGCTCCAAGCACGGTACGTATGAGGACGTACAAGACTGCAAGGTTTGATCCACTCACACCGGGAAGGACCCCTACTCTTTTCGATAAGTGTGGTGGGTTCTTTTACGTGCTCGAGGTGTGGCTCTTCTCAAACATGGGACCTCCATTTAACGTTCTATCCGAGGGACAACCCTAACCGAAGCTATATAGCTAGGTACTCATTTTCATCTGAGTGAGGTGAGGAAAGTTGTGTAAAGTGCCTTTCCCAAGGGCACAACGCCGGGCCATGTAGGTGGGAATCAAACCCGGGATCCATGGGTTCTGGGCCAAACACCCTACCATTACGCCACACGATGGGGTTTTACCTGTGAAGAGATGAGGAAACTTGATGGGAAGAATGACGGCCTCCTTCAGGGCTTCCTTGGCTGTCTCCAACCCTGCCACGTCGTCCCACTTCACGTTCGGTGTCTCCATCACAATGGCACCTGCAACACAGCACACAGGTGTCCACAGGCAAAACAGCTGTCATACATGTCATTAGAGCAGCTGAAAATGACATGAACGTTTCTCAGGGTGCAGATACCAATGGTCATATGATCAATTACAGCTGCATTATGTAACATAAGGAAATACAAAAAGCAGGCTTTTAGTAGTTTTAGCTAGGATTTTTTTGTTGGGTGTCCATTTTTTTTATTGCATGCTAGTGTATGATGCTACATGTATGCGCGGCAAAGCCACATGGTAAGCAGCTCAGGTGCAAGCTTTTTAGGGGAGCTTTTTTGGAAATTCGTAATACTGTCAAACACTACTTTCTGCATTTTGAGGTGGAAATTTTGAGGAATACAGCCAAGTTTTTTCTCCTTCGTTACTTGTTTCTTGTATTTATAGTAAGGCTGAAGGGAGGCATGAGGGCATGGCAGAGGTTGGGAGTGGAAAAAATAAGGCGTCTTTAGGGTGTCCTATCAAAAAGTAGGGAGTCCAATCTCTTATTATTTTCAATATAGGGAGCCCAAAAGACACCCGGACACCCCCTACCTAAAAGCCTGACAAAAAGTCAATTTTCTGGTCATTATTTTACAAAGTACAAAGTAAGTTGAATCAACCCTACTCCATTCCAAATAAGTGCCATTCAGGAAGTGGAGGTTCCAAAATAAGACACCGTATATACGAGTGTGTTTAAAAGCTGGAAACACAGCTGTCAGCCGCAGTGAACAAAATAAAACAAAATGGATGCCATTTTTAACACTAAAGAAAGGTGAATTGCATCTCATTATTAAGATGGCGATTTTGATAGTTTAGCAGTTGAAAATCATTACAACTTTTGTTTTTAGATTAAAACATGTAAGGCCACACCAATTTTATTAGTTGCTTCTCGGATTTTTTCAGAAAAAATATGAAGCGACAGGGCGAAAAAAAAATAAAAATAAAAACAGGCCTGGGCATCCTTTTATAGCCCCAAATGCTAGAATAGGTGCCATGAAGTCAACACAAAAGACTGGGTTAAAATTTTTACAATTTAAACAATGAATTTTTAACTTTTAATCAAACCACTGCATTGGTAGATGTAACAACTAGGAAGAAAAGGACTTTCTTCAACTGTTGGAGGCAAAATATGAGCATTTTTTAGTTGATTTAGAACCAGAATTTTTTTTTTTTTTTTTTGCAAATCAGAAAAAAATGAAGCGGCGAATCCGAGAAGCAACAAATTAAATTGGTGTGGCCTAAACAATCATATAATGACAACAACATACCACTAAAAGAGACAGTTGGCTACATGTATAACTTAGAAGTGATTGGCCAAATTTGTTCAGGTGCAGGTACCTCACTGAGGATGAACTGAACTGAACAGGTGCGAACCTGTGCCTAAACCCGTGTAACTGTCTCTGTATCTGTACCTGTACCTAAAATTTGTAAAGGTACACAGCTCTAAAGTACATGTACATGTATAATCAGCGTGTCAAATTCATACCTTCAAGTTGTCCCATCAGTTTCTTCTTGTCAGCATCCTCCTCATCCGAGTCACTACCATTTTCCTTCCTGGTGAGAGATGAAGAAACACACAACTGTCAGCTATATGCACGACAACAGACCACTGACTGTGTTGTTGTGAACTTTCTGGACAACTTGTACCAGCAGGAAAAAGTTCTAGCACCGTGAGAGCATGTATCTTTAAAGCTGTTACAATACCTTAATTTTGAAAAAAAATTAAACGTACCATTCAAAAAACAATGTACCGGACAAAAAGAAATGTACCGGTGCATTCAAATTCATTCGGCACCTGTGAGTATTTTTATTGGCTTACATGGAGATTAGGAATCAAACTGATACCGTTAGTCACTGATGAAAAGTAGTGGATGTTACTTGAAACGTCTGACAGTTTTCAGACTCTATCCAGTTGCTTGAGTACTAGTAACTGTTTTCTTGTGTGTGTCTCATTACCTGGATGTCTAACCTTCATCAAAAACTTTTTTTTCGCTTGTTGCTTCATACATTTGTACATGTACATGTATTTTTTATTAAAAAATCCGAGAACCAACAAATTTTAAATTGGTGTGGCCATATATTTGCCGTTATGTCACTCAACAACTGCGACTGTGACTCACTTTGAACTGCCTCCTTCCTTCATCGGCTTGGGCTTGCCACCTTTGCCATCTTTATTTTTCAGGTGCTTCTTGATCTGCTCTGCTCTGTCCAGATACTGCACACACTTGGACCGGATGCTTTCCTTGGACTTCTCACTCTGAGCCTCATCTAACATGTACATGACAAGGTAGAAGTTATTTTCCCTTTATCCATAACTGCCATAATTACCAATAACATACACAGTGAAATATTTATATCAACTACGTATACAGTTCCACAACCTCATAGTATACAAGTAATGTTAACCTTTATGACTGACTAAGTTATTCCAAGACCAGGGTGTACCAATGGCATCCTGCATCGTTATATCATTCTTTATTGCAATCAGTTCATACACTGTACTTGTAATATCCAAATCCAAAAGTATTGTCCAGACAATCCTGAACATTTTTGCTAGATAGATGTTCAAAACATTATATGTTATGATCTATTTTATGCTTGAAATTGCCATTAAACTTACATGTACATGTACATTATACTGTCTCACTTAAGTTAAAAACTGCCAATTTTTGAAATACATGTACATGTACACATGTGTAAGCTAGCTTTTTGAAATAAGTTGTGACCAAAAATGAAATCAAGTATTGAGTAATATGTTAAGACTGGCTCTTTCCTACCAATATGTATTACATGTTATCAAAAATGCATTTTTTTCTTACCATCTCCTTGTACCCCCAAAAATGGTGATAGGACTGGTTATATATACAATATCTATAATATATGTAACGCTAAATGTGTTGCTTGTACTTTGGGTTAATAATATGCCAGATGGCTTACAGTTGCCTGCTTTTTTTGTCCGAGAAAATGTGCAGTATTGGTAGACTACTACAAAATGGCTTTTTACTTTGTATATGCATATGATGATATGCATATAAACTGAGTCAATGCTCTGAAACATTTGATTTTGAAGATGGTGGCCTTATGACAGTGGCCACTTTGAACTATATGTATATGGTTGTAAATACATGTTGCAGGTTGCAGTTGCATAGACCATTAAATATTATAACAAACATAACAAACAAACACACATCCCCAAAATCATTATCAGCCAAGCTACATGTATGTAACGTTACTTTTCATGCATGAACGACAAGTACAGTCAAAACTGCCCAAGAAGACCACTCAGGGGACCGATCTGGTCTACATGTATGTGGACAGGTGGTCACTATAGACAGGATTCTTATCTTAATGTTTACAAGTGTCGTAGGTGAAAAATATCTAAGGTGCTTCCAAAAGGTGGTTCTTAATATGTAATGCTATTAAGGTCACATTTCCAAACCGGGGCCCAGCTGCTTGTACAAACGAAAAATAAACAATCAAGAACAATAAATAGTGCTCATGATTATTTTAATGTTTTCAACATTTGTGTTTTGTTGTCTTTTAATGTCATACTTTTCGTGCCCCAGGTTGAGAATCCTGGCCTTAGCATATAAAGGTGGTCACTTGTACAAGTTTGACTGTATTCCATCCCCATGTTCATACTTACATTTGATGGCATGAAGAAAGTATTCCACTCCATGTTCATACAACCTCAAGGCCTCTTCATAGTTTTTAGCTTTGTCCTCCTCTGTTGCCTTGGATACTAGGTCTATAGCTTTCTGTAAGTAAATACAATCATAACCTGCTTACTTATAATAAGTTATATGCAGATCTAGTGCACATTGTCAGCTAACCCTTGACACAGTCTGGCATATCATTTTTAAATTCAAAATCCAAGCCAATCAGTTTCTACTACCGGTATTTCAAATCCCATGTAAATTAACATTTATATACACTTGTCTGAAAGATGCATATGATATGGCAATTCCCAAGGTAGCATTCATGTACTTTCATCCTTGTCTTCATGCTGCTAATGACATGGTTGTACTTTTATACAATTACAATACAAATATGCTATGTACAGTGGTCATGTGAAAGTGATCTCAATCCAGTTTTAGCTCACTGAAGAGCTAATCTTCCACTGGTCGTGACAGAGAATACATGTACTGACTAGTGCTGCATACCTAAACCAATTTTCAGGTTCAGGTCCGGACTCGAGTCCAGAGGTTTAGGTTCAGGTCCGGACTTGCAAGTCCGGACCTAAACCCATGGCATGATGTAAGCAAAGCAACTTGCCTACCTAAAGCCTTGGATTAATTTGAGCTGACTGCTGAACTACAAATGCAATGTATATAGACCTAATTACTAATATGGGTGTTTCATAATCATGAGTCAATGAATACTGTATTATTATACTCAGTAGTAAACACATATTATTAAGCTACTAGTATTATACAGTGTATAATTTAAGAAAAAATCTTTTTCAGCTTTAATAGTACAATTTTTTATAGCAACAACAGCAAAGAAGTACTTAATTTCGCCCCAAGAGATAAAATAGCGGTGGAAACGCGGTGCTAGATTTAATTTGTTTCATTATCGGCTCTCTACCGATATCTAACCCTGCACTAGGCTGCAGTCTCACCAATGTCGCTAGGGGCGTTGCGTATTCCTCGCGTGTTTTTGCGAGATCTAACGTGAGTTCGCGAGGTTTTAAGATGGCCGCTAATGTTTTCGTCCGTCCTGGCCGATCAGTGCCGCGTGTTTCGGATGAATTTTTGCGTTTATAGGCGCATTAAACCAACTTGACTACGGACGAAACTTCTCAAGGAACATTTCTCAATGGAAAATGGGTCGTTGTTACCGCAAGCAGACCGGGGCGAGATTAAGCAGGCGGGACCGCGGCACTGTTTATTTCAGAATGTAAAAATTGCCCGCTGTAAAAATAACTTGCGCTCCGGGCAACCTGGCTTTCGGAATAAGTCTCGCACAGAAAAAATTACTTGCGCGGCGAGACTGCGAGACCGGGTATTTTAAACACTGGAATGTATGTTAGTGCTATTTTTTTAACAAGTCCAAAACCGGTTCTCAACGTTTCGGTTTTTTTGGACTTGAACCGAAACATTCGGTCCGGTCCTGAACCGGTCCAGCGAACCGGTACGCAGCACTAGTACTGACCTGGATTCAGGTGAATATTCAGGTGAATATGATATAGAATACCAAACGGTGTATTCTGTATCACCCAAGGTACCAGCCCAACCGCGGGTCGGATCGCCCGACAGCTGAAGGGAGATCCGACCTGCGGGATGGCTGGGACCGAGGGTGATACAGAATACACCGTGTGGTATTTTCTGTCATACCCACCCGAGAAAACTGACACATTTCAATGCGAAGTGTAGTAGTAGAAGTGTAGTTGTAGAAGTATAGTTGGTAGAAGTGTAGTTGTAGAAGTGTAGTTGTAGAAGTGGTTGTAGAAGTGTAGTTGTTACATACATAGAAGTGTTGTTGTAGAAGTGTATTTGTTTTGTAGAAGTATCAGAAGTGTAGTTGTAGAAGTGTAGTTGTAGAAGTGTAGTTGTAGAAGTGTAGTTGTAGAAGTGTAGTTGTAGAAGCGTAGTTGTAGAAGTGTAGTTGTAGAAGTGTACATGTAGTTGTAGAAGTGACACAAGTGACGTAGCATTGAGTGTCGTTGTAGAAGTGACACTAGTTTGTTAGCCTTGATCATGAGTGCTGTCGTCATACTATCACTTTTTGCCCTTATTGAATACAGGAATAAAAAGACTTGTTGGCTGTGATACCGTGTTTTGTCGCTTGAATTCTTGTTATAACGTTGATGGTCTCTATAATTTTTGAGAATTTATTTAGGGTAAAATTTATTAGGCATCTTGTTTTTCCCCCATCTTTTTTTCTGACTCTCACATGAGATCTGGATGTCGTGCATAACATTTACTTCCTGTGGCCTTTAGTTTAATATCTGAGTCAACGTTTTGAAATAGAACATTCTGTTGGGGTGAAAAATAAAAATGACAAGTTCAACAAATATATAATTTATAAGTGCGGTACATTTATGGAGTTGTGAAAAATCCGGATCAGCCGCTTAGCCCACACAAGTAAATACATGTCGCATTACGTCTTCATACAACAACAGGGCGCTGTTAACATTTCTGACGCGAAGTCAAATGAATCCTTACCTGTAACGTGGATTGTGCCATGTGGATTTGCTATCCAATATTCTGTGATAAACCGAAAAGTTCGTCTCAGATATCGTCACACTAAAACACACCAACTATTCGCCCAAGATGGCGGAGCTTCCTGAAATGACGTCATAGATAGCTGGAAAACGCGAATAAAACCTTCAACTAAGAAAAGTAAGTCATCATTTGCAATGAATGTAAAGCACTCCATTATGATAAAAAGTTATTATGTACAATGTAACAATCAACAGTAGGCTATATATGGATGGAGAATATGTGATTCTCTATACAGTAATAACATTTTATTAGTTGGATGCGGTGCTGCATCGAAATCTCGAAAGTCTCGGTGATAGGTAGCCTCCGTCTCAGTAGACCTATGACTATGGTTGTCGTTTTGAGATTGCCGTTTTTTTCCACAGGTTACGTATAATTTTCTGATGGATTATTAAACAATGTGGGATATCCGTAGAAAGTAAACATTGTTGGAAACGGGAGCCATCTAAAAAGTGCATGTAATCAGCAGGAATAAGTGACCGTAGGGAGGCCTACTTTGGAGGCTACTGAAGCAAGTCACCTGACATGGCCATGGGACTATTATCTGACAGGTGAGTCACTGGAGGCCACCAGTCAGGTGATGACCGGTAACCACAAATGAAGAGGGTTTTGCACAGCGTACTAAACACTTACATTGTAACTGACAATCTATTTATATGCTGGTTATCCTCAATAGTACAGTAGCCTTGATCTACCGGCTTCAGAGGGGACTGGAAAGAGTAGAAATTGGCCAAATGGACAGAAACATGCCAGAGGAGTTACTCCGCTAAAAGACTACATTTTGCCGTTCAGTTTTCAGTTTACTGTTTGTACATAGCCTCCTGTGCTGGTTGAAAATGCATAACATCACTTCACTTTTATTTGTTGCATACGACATATATTCACTCAGGAAGATACATGTATGCTAAATTGCTAATGCGGCATCGTAGTACCCCAAGAATTGAAACCTTGAGGTACTCAAGTTTTCACAGCACTGTTTAAATAAAAAACTTCGATAAGGATGCCCTCTCCATTTTTTTCTGATCTGAAAAAAGTAGAAAAAAAAATCAGGTTCTGAATCAACTTCAAAATGCTAATATATTGACAACAGTTGAAGAAAGTTCATTCTTTCTAGTTGTTACAGTTTTTCCGTCCATCAATGCAGCAGTTTGA
Source organism: Branchiostoma floridae x Branchiostoma japonicum (assembly GCA_013266295.2). Classification (NCBI taxonomy): domain Eukaryota; kingdom Metazoa; phylum Chordata; class Leptocardii; order Amphioxiformes; family Branchiostomatidae; genus Branchiostoma; species Branchiostoma floridae x Branchiostoma japonicum. The sequence goes on along the minus strand of CM023829.1, from coordinate 18,788,507 downwards.
TTAAGTTAAAAATTCATTGCTTTAGGTACAAACCAGCCTGGTATGTTGACATCTTGGCTCCTATTATTGTAGCATTTGGGGCTAACATAGGGTACAATTAGGCCTGGGTTTTTTTTTTCGCCCTGTCGCTTCATGTTTTTTCTTACAAAAATCAAAGAACCAATAAATTAAACTGATGTGGCCTAACCAATTGAATACACAAAACGCACACACATCCTCCGTGCGACTCCGCGGAGTTACCGCGTCAGAGCTCCGCGGAGTTACGATCATAGTCCCATATTGTGGTACCGCACGTTGTCGTCTGCTGGTTCGGCTCCGTGAACTCCGGGCAGCAGAAAATCTGTCAACAAAGAACAGATATTTTGCCTGTCCCAGGACCTGAGGGATGCCTTAACTCCTGCGTAAAGAATACAGCGTTGGGTTTGTGGAACTTTTAGTTGCTTCTGTTCTCGCGTTTTGATATAATTATTATTTTTATAAAACGTTCTAACTCTCTATGATCTTGCCGCCCCCCGCCTCCCATCCCATGGCCCATGTGGTACATAATATTGACGGACGGACGAACAACACATGCATACACAAATTATGTAGCCAACACATTTTGGGTTTATTACCACGAACTACTGTAAACAGAGAAATAACTGTAGATGTTATATGACCAAATCAAAGACTCCATGGTGTAAGGGAAACCATGCTCTTTCCAACGACATGACTTTTTGGTGATCCTCAAAATTATGTAGCCCGTTTTCTTAAAAAGAGCGAATATATGTACGCTGGAGGCTAGTGAAGCACAAGTTGATATATTACTGATATGATTCTTGTATGTTCCAGGTGCTTCCTGAACTAACAGAATGGAGGCAATAGTGAGAACTGGAAGAGTGCCAGCTGTATTAATACAATCTGCAAGAAATCATCTTCACCCTACAGTACCTGCCTATACTACCCCCAGGTGCTCAGTCACCTATGTGCAGTACTCAAACTATACCAGCAACTACTGTACACCTGTGTTGAGAACATGGACTTCAGCTTCAAAAGAAACTGTACCGTGGGCCTATTTCTTAAGGCAAAAAACAAGACGTTACAATGTCAGACTTCCTGCTATTGTTTCTCCAAGAAGTATGTTAGTATTCTATTGTACTGGAGGGTATAAATCTGACAGTTCATCTGTTCAAGCAAACCTTGGGACAGACAGGCCTGATGAACAGCACCCGACATGGAGGACTGAAGGTGGTGAGGAGAGTGAATCAGTGGCCAAATGTGGGCAAGCCACCACAGGAACATCAGAATGTCGCTATAACAGCACTGGTGGTGAACTTGTATATGACACAAACTTGACCTCTAAGTCTGAACATGTGCCTGTTTTGTTCCCTAGCACCTCTGAAAGATACGGAGCTCAAGGGACCAACGAGAGTTCCGTTCCCCCTACAAATAACCAAAGCTCGTTGGATGGAGCTGCTCTTGATTTTATTGAATTTCCTGCAGCACATGAAACTGCTGGTGGTGACCTTGAACTTGCTGACCTTGAAACTGCAGACATGCCATCATCAGTAGACAGACACCAGTCATACAGGAGCCCTGTCTCCCATGATGCATATGTCAGTCTCAGGAACCTTGTGGACTGTTCAGAGACACTACAGAAGCTGGTACACCTTGGTGTAGACCTACACAAGGTCAGTAAAAAGAGAAATGCAGCAAATCTGATAGCAAAACTGGACTTTGACGGTCAGGTGAAAGAAAAGCTCATGTTTCTTCTGGATGTCGGAGTGACTAAAGAGAACTTAGGAAGCATCATTTCTGTCAACCCCTTCATACTGGGAGTTGACCTGGAGAGGCTGGAGAAGAGAGTCCAGTATCTGATGTCCAAGAAATTCAAAGTGGAGGATATAGGTATGAACTAAGAGAAGGAGCTAATTAAACGTTCTGTGTTCTACGGTGCTTTAGGGCGAGTTTAGGAGTGTTGGTAAGGCCACACAGATTTAATTTTATGAATGACATCCACACGCGCATTGATTTTCGCTTGTTCTCAAAAAAAATCACATCCAATGCTCTAGCCTGGGCACCATCCCCTGCAGTCCATGGTAGCTTATTTCCTAACATTTGCTTATCATTGAGTTAAATCAGTCAGCTATGATTAATAGTGAATTCAAATGGCTCGCTATGCTTCAACGGAAAAAGGCATGCAGACCCTTGTTTAGGTCATACCTTCTAAGTTTGTTTCAGCACTGGTCTTACCTGCTGCAGCTGTTTTCTGTAGCTCACAGTCACATGTTCTTGTATCTGTTGTACAGCTGGGTTGGTGAGGTGCACCGCACCTGCTGCAGCTGTTTTCTGTAGCTCACATGTTCTTGTATCTGTTGTACAGCTGGGTTGGTGAGGTGCACTGCACCTGCTGCAGCTGTTTTCTGTAGCTCACATGTTCTTGTATCTGTTGTACAGCTGGGTTGGTGAGGTGCACCGCACCTGCTGCAGCTGTTTTCTGTAGCTCACATGTTCTTACATATCTGTTGTACAGCTGGGTTGGTGAGCCGTGCACCGCACCTGCTGCTGCTGAGTGTGCAGCGGCTGGACAACAAGCTGGGCTGGCTGCAGAGGAACCTGCATACCACAGCTGCTCAGGTACAACATGTAGTTCATGTTAGATATTTGTTCATGTGTGATGGTGGTCTATTAGACCCTATAAGCTAGCTAGCACTGCATGTTTTGATATGAAATCTGGAGGACCTTTTTTTAATTTTAATAAAAATAGTGTCTCCCCGGCATAATATGGAAATTTGCATATAACCCCTGACCTAGATTTTTTCCCGACATTGTAAGCCCAACAACTTGGTTTTATGCATAAAGTTGTTGGGAATTCTCACTGAGCTACACACATGTGCTAGAAGTTGGATCTTAGTGTAATAGATAAATACAAAAAGTGTTCTAGCTAGTATCTAAGGAATTTGAATATGGCAGCCACCTTAACCCTCAAATACTAGTACCAGTAGTCGCTATGGCAGGATATGAGGAGAGATTTAACATTGTGAAGTTGAGTTTCTTTACACCCTCTCTTACACCTTGAAGCAGCTCCTATACTGGTCTATATTGCTTCTTGTTTTCTCCCAAGACTCGTCATATAGTAGTACGCTATCCCCGAGTCCTGACAGTCAGCCTGGCCAGGATCAAAGAGAACCTGCAGGTCGCAGAGCTCCAACTGGGCTTCTCCCCGGAACAGCTGAGAACCATGGCCCTGACAGCACCACGGATGCTGTCCAGAGGTAAGGGTATGATTAGGAAATGATGAGAAGCTGCAACAAGAGCTGTGTACCTGAACAAATTTTAGGTACAGGTACGGGTACACGTTCACGGGTTTAGGTACAGGTCCGGACCTGAACCTGTACCTGAACAATTCAACAAATTAACATGTTCTTCTGAACTTCTTCAATAATGAAATAACATTAATAAACTTGACAGTTAAGGGTATTTGTTTATGGAAAATTCTCAGACAAAACATGGGCAAAACTAACATGTTTTAGTTTTATCTCCTACCCTAAGTGGCCTCATGCTACTCAAACCTGACCAAAGTGACATCTAAAGGGAGCACATCTAATACACAACAGATATTTCCGAGTAGTTACATGTACATGTAACACTGTCAGTCTGTAACACAAACACACTGCCCTGTCTCTGGGACCCATTGTTTAGTGTTGTATTGCTTCTGCCTTTCAGACAAGTATAAACTCATTGCTGTGTTTGACTATGTGCACAATGAGATGGGCATACCCCACCACATCCTCACCTGCACTCCTCAGGTAAGTCAGCACCTGTCAGCTTAAACCTGCAGTATGTAACATTAGGACGATACAAAAAGTCCATTTTCTGGTCATATCTGTAAAAAGTAAGTCGAATCAACCCTACTCCATTCCATTGCAAATAAGTGCCATTCAAGAAGTGGAGGTGCCAAAATATGATGCCTTATGAGTGTGTTTAAAACTTGGAAACACAGCTGCCAGCCATGTTTGTTTACATTCTGTTATTTTCTGGTGGTGCCACAAACTGAGTGCACCTCATGTGGGCTGTTTGACTATCTCAGAAATGTGAGATAGTCAAACTTGTCTAAGACGACCACCCATTGGACCAAGGAAAAGTGGTCTTATACAAAAACCATGGTGACAACACTGCAGCAAAATTCCCACCAGTTTTACAATTATATTATAGACTGCGCCGAGGATTGACCCAGTCGGTGCCATCTTACTAATTGTTGCTGCAGCTTGGTCCAAAGTCAATGTCAAGTTGCCAATATAATTCATCTTTTTATTAAATAAAATAGTATCTGATGATATCTGAAGAAATTCTGGAGTTGTGTTCACATTTAAAGAACAAGAAAACACAAGTGCGATCAAAAATAAATGTATGTTGTATGGATTATTTCTTATTAATTTTTATCGTGGTTTTTAGGTGTTCAACAGCCGCAAGCAGCACTTATCAGAGCGGCACCAGTTCCTCCAGAAGCTGGGCCGCGCCCAGTACGACCCTGACCAACCTGGGTACATATGTCTGGAGAAGTTCTTCAAGTTACCAGATGCCATCTTCTGCACACAGCTGGCAAAAGTCACTATAGAGGAATACCAAAACTTCCTTAAAACCTTGTGATTGTCATGCCAATGGCATCCTGTGTTACTATGTAGCAGCACATCGGCAGAATGTACGTATACTGCTCCTGCGTGAAACCCTGATTTTTCATGAGTTTTGTTTGATGTTTGGTCAACGTTTCATGGAATTTTGCCAGTTGCAGACATAAATCTTTTTTGATGCAACAATTTTAAGACGGGATGTCAACCTTAAATATGCAAGTACAACCTTAAACAAGACATTCTGCCGAAGTGCTATGCACAATACATTACGGGTTTGGCGCAGGTGCAGTACGTCCTGATGACTTGCTTGTAGCAGCTAAGTGTTACTGGATGACTTTATCCATTATTTGATAAAGGTAAGGCCACACCAGCTTAATTTGAAGGTTCTCAGATTTTTTCATTGAAGATATGAAGCAACAATGTAAGAAAAATTCTATGGCAGACAACCAACCTAATCCTGGTACAGTCTGTACTACCATTCTACAGTAGATGTGCCAGTTTGTACAATGTACTTACTTCATTCATGGCAAAAAAATTGAACTTCAAAATAAAAAAATTGACAAGAATTGAACACCAAATTACAGTATACATGTACTTCTATAATCGTGACTTGTCCAGCTTGTGTAAACATAAAACATGATAATTTGGGAAAATAGGAGTGACAATTCCGAGAAGCAAAGGGAATGTATACATTTGTAAAATAACAAGACTGTGCATTTGTGTAAGCATACATATTTTCTTAGAAATAAACAGATGGTACTTTACACAAGGTCAGAATATTGCATGTTCTACATTGTACATACATGTATCTTGTACATCATTTGGGCTAATGGGAGCTCTACTTTGTTTATTAGACTGAGCTGAGCCCCACTCATTTAGGCCAGGGACCACCATTACATTTGGCTATTGAAGGCTATAGTTAAATACACAGAAATAAGGCGTCATAAAAGTACTTTTCCACGTTTCAATCTTGTTCTAGCTATCCTAGTGTCAATGCTTGATCTTTGAGAACATGATTGCTGAAAATATATCTGTTCTGCCAACACAAGTGACGATGTCAGAATCTGTAATGCATGGATGCATTAGACTTGAAATTCCACTTGACAGGTGCAAGTTTAGCAGAATGTTATTGGGGGTATTTTGTCAAATGAGGACAATAAGTTACAACTATCAACTGCTCCTATATATGGACCTGAATACTGACTGATATGATGATTTTATTTATCAGACAGACATGTACATGTCCTGCATTTAGGCTGGCGTGTCTACCCAGTAATTTCTAACACTAACAACTTCTCAAATGTATGAAAATAATGGTTAGCTAGCAGCCACCATGAAATCGTAGTGCACATGGACATGAAAGCTGTTTCAGTCCCTGCAATGCCATAAACATGACTGCTCCTTGAAAGTGTAGGCCTGGGATTAAATTACAGGATAGCTGTGGTGTTGTATTGTTTACCTATAGGCCAGAGCAAAATCCCTTTCCAGCTCCTGTCTGTTTTATTTATTTATTTAATATATAACAGCCTCCAGTTTAATTCCGGACTTCCAGTTTAATTCAGGACTACTTCCTATATCTCAGCAACCTTACATCTAGATGGGCTAATGTTTTTAACTACAGGTAAAAATGATGTAAGGAATACGTAGCAGCCATCGAGAACCCCTGGGACCCCAGAAAGTGCGAAATGGAACGAAATGGAACGAAATGGAACGAAATGGAACGAAATGTGTATGAAGGAAAGCCGTTAAGCCGTTCGTACGTTGGAACGGCGACGTCTAAATAGTGTCCGCTCGACGTCCAAACGGCAACGTTAAGATTGATGGTATTCTTAGAACCGCAACGACGTTATAAGATCGATCAGGGTACGCTAAGAATAAACTCACCGCAACGTTATAAGATCGATCAGGGTACGTTAAGAATAAACTGACCGAAACATAACAGGTACGTTAACAGTGAGTTTTGAGTTGTGCAAAGTGTGCGGACGTGTTTCTTGTGTCTGTCTGTCCTAGCGATATGCCAACGGGGAGGAATCACCACCCGCCATTTTCTCCTTCTTCCTTCCGTCCGTTCCCAAGCTGTACTGTGTACTAGTAAATTCCTCATGTTCGCACCTTCCTTCCACCAAACCGTGAAATACATGTCTAGCTCGTTCACACCTTCTCTTTGTTTCGTTGTGAACGAGGAAGCTGTCTTGTCTCCAGAGGGCCCAGCTTGAAAGTCTCTATCTGTTTTTGAATCGAGTAACACTCGTGACGCAGATTCATTAACATATCGTTAAAGGGCGGGTCCATTCTCCGACAGGGGTCCGGAGTTCATTGGTTGTATAAAAAGTCTTTGTTGGGGAGATATACACATGCTAAATACAACTCATACTATATATATACTAAAACGTCATGTAAACAGGAAAGTCGGAGTTTGATTAAACCCGTCTGTAGCGCGCCAGGTCAGACTAGAAAAGTCCCTGTAAACACGTAATCACTGCCAGCCGTCAGTAACAATGGCGGATCATTTGCATGCGGGGGGAAGAATGCCCCAACCAACACGGCCGCTTGTAACCGAGTGTAGGAGGTCTCATTTTTACTTCCTTGCTATAATACACAGTAATAACGCTTGCCTCATGAACTCTTGGTGAATTCTGAAAATGAAATGTTACCGTCCAATTCTTGTTACCCTATAGTATTGAATAGGTTCAAGCAAGGATGTCATAGCAAGGATAGATACGTATTTAACCTCCTTGTTCAAGAAATAAAACACGTCACATCATTTATTTACCACCCACTTCTACATTTGAAGTATTTCGCTATCAATTTCATTTCATTGTGATTACATGTAGATTTGACTATAGGGATGACAAAACTGATGCGAGCGTGCGAATAAAAAAAGGGTATGGTGAATTTTAGGCTTTCACCGTGTTTCTTTTCTTTAACGTTACCGCTAGGGCGGACGGAGACCACAGACTTTGACTACTCAACTCAAAACTCACTTTATTAACGTACCCTGATCGATCTTATAACGTTGCGGTCAGTTTATTCTTAACGTACCCTGATCGATCTTATAACGTCGTTGCGGTTCTAAGAATACCATCAATCTTAACGTTGCCGTTTGGACGTCGAGCGGACACTATTTAAACGTCGCCGTTCCAACGTACGAACGGCTTAAACGGCTTTCCTTCATACACATTTCGTTCCATTTCGTTCCATTTCGTTCCATTTCGTTCCATTTCGCTCCATTTCGTTCCATTTCGCACTTTCTGTACAGCGAGAACCCCTTAGGGGTTAACCCAATTCTGCAGAATTATGTTTTCCAGAATCTAGTTCCCAGAATTCCATACATCATTTTTACCTGTAGTTAAAAACATTAGCCCATCTAGATGTAAGGTTGCTGACATATGGGAAGAGTAGTCCAGAATTAAACTGGAAGTCCGGAATTAAACTGGAGGCTGTTATATATATTTCTGTTCTATTTTGCCTGGGTGGCCCATCTCAGTGGAAAACGCTGCTTTACAGTGGGGCCCCGGAACACATACAAAACATGTAATATAAACACACATGTGACATGTAACAAATTATATACAAAATACATACACAAAACAAAGTCATAATCCATACTGTCTCATAATTCATATTCTGGTCCGGTCACATGGTGAAGTCAGCTCTCAATTTCTTAACTTTTGCAATGTTTGTAGCTATTGTCAGAGGAAGAGTCGGGCGGCTCTCATTCCACACACAGACTCCTCTGCGGCTAAACTTACGCCTTCCACATTCTAGGTGAGCTTGTGAAACTTGCACTCCAATGATACCATTAGTTTGTTGCCAGATCTTTCCCCCATTATCTGGAGAAAGACTGGCCCTACGAACAAAACGGTGAAGGACATTTGGCCTTCACTATTTGTCCACAAAGATTTTTATCCCTCTTTGATACATCATATTCCTTGTGTGTACTTCATATAACTCTTTTAAGAGTAAATATAATATTAAAATATTATACATGCTTATACTTTATCCATATTGGATCCTGCCTGCTATTTCATGAACATAAGTCTGAAGAGGAAGGCTGAGGCTATGGCTATACAGGTCAGCATGGAGCCCGCAAGGTACTTGATGATGTCTGCCTTGGACGACTCCAGTAGTGTCCTCAGACCGGCAACATCTGTCTCAATTTTGTTGTTGGTCAGAGCGATTCTTTTCTCCAAGTCTGATTCCTGGAACAGGGAGGGAAAGTCTTGTATAAGGATCCTGTAACATTAAAGTTGAACCTGTACATTATAACATTCACTCACTATTCGGTTTATCGTTAGACTCTACAGTTGTTCCCTGTCCTCCGAGGGTTAGACGTGCTTGCAAACTGCTGATGAGGCTTATAAATAGTTCACATTAGTCTTTATAGTTTTAGCAAGATATCACTGTATACTTTTGCTTTATTCATGTCCTGTACTTACTCTGTAAGAGCATAAATGTACATGTGTACAATAGTACATGTGTACAATAGTACATGTGTACAATAGTACATGTGTACAATAGTACATGTGTACAATAGTACATGTGTACAATAAAGGTCTTTTATTCATTCATTCATTAAAGTGGGCACCAGCCAGTAGGCCAGTATAAGTCAACTTCTAAACAATTTAATGGCTTCCAACTTAATTTTTAATCCGCATTTATACATGTATTGATGGACTTATTGTCCAGTAATACAACACACCAAATTAACATCACAATATATCCACAGCTTTCTGAGTTATGCTGTTCAACTACAAACAAACACTACCTTCCTGGCAAAGGTAAAAACAACATGTACCATTCTGGAGACATATTAACCGATAATCATAATAGCCTGTTTATAAGAGACTGTTACAGTGTGTGCAAAAAAAGATCCTGCCAAAATGAGGGCATTTTCTTAAACTGTTAAAAAAGCTATTAACTATATTTCTAAGAAGCCTTTCAAGTCGATCTTGAATTAATATAAATTACGTTAATTTTCAGCAATTGTATCGCCCTTTCTTGTTCATGGCCCAACTTATCAAAAACTATTTTGGACTGCCAAAGTGAAGGTACCAACAGAGCACAACAGCAGTACATGAACTACAGGGAAGCCTTTGAATGTCAACTGTACCATATATTAGTGTTCTATGTTTGAAGTTACAAAACTGAACTGTTATACATGTACCTTTTCCTTTGTCCTGCTTTTTTCCAGATTGATATCTAGAGCGATGTCGCTCTTTAATTTGCTGATATCGTCCTGTTGTTGGCAGAAAACAGAATGATGAATGTATATGTATCAATGTTCCAATATTTTAAATAATTGTCATTGCAGTTAACGTATAAGAAACTAAAAAGGCTGACACATGCAAATACAGCATATTTCACTCCATCTCTCTTGCCATTCCAAAATGGACTGTTCCGTGCATATCAACCTTTTCCATGTGCTCTCCAGTATCAAGTGTTTAAAGACCTCCGTACATACGTGTAGTGCCCAATACCTCATACAGCATACAGTGCTTCTTAGTAACAATTGTTCTCAAGTGCCTTTCAGTAACTTATTCTTGAAATCCCCATACAGTGCTGTTTTTATCTTTTTTTCCCTGTTGCTTCATATTTTTTCTGAAATAATCTGAGAACCAACAAACTAAATTGGTGTGGCCTAGGTATGGAGTGAAATGTAATAAACACTGATGTAATATAAGTACTGTAGAAAGGGAAGACCACGTGTAATTATACTTACTTTAAGAGTTTTCTTCAGCTGCTCCACTTGGCCTTTCAACTTCTAAAATTGCAGGGAAGAAAAAGAGCAGGTAAGAGTAGGGTATGCCATGTGGGTGGAGATGAGACCTATCAAATCGGTCATGCTTGTGACATTGACAGTGATCATGAAAGGGGAAAGTCCTTTATCTTACATCAGGGTATACAGCTTGTACTCACCAAAGTACAAAACTTGCCTGTTACACCTTGAGGTAGGTTACCAGTTATGTGATACATATAGAATACAACACAGTGTATTCCGTATCGCCCAAGGTATCGGCCGGACCGCGAGTCAGATCGCCCGACGGCCGAATCGAACTATATCGCCGTATCGAACGTTATTGTCGCCCGGATATGATATAAAAACATTTATATACCTGGGTCGTGATAACGTTTGGTTATACGGGTGTTCCGGCCTGCGTGTTAACTAGCATTATCATATAGCCGGGTAGCGTTGACCAATCAGAGGTCCCCGTTTGCCATTGTTTATGACACCATAACACACCCAGAGGTTATTAAAATCCAACGAACACCCGAACCAATCAGCGTCGACCTATATTACCGCCGGTGACGTCACCGGCGGTAATAAGATCGACGCTGATTGGTAGCCGACCGGTTCACTTTGAACTTTTTCGGGGTCATGCAGGCTGCGGCGTCAGGGAGGCTTCTCGTCGGTAGCTCGAGGCCGTATTTGTGGACAAATTTCGGTATTTGTAGAGGTTTTGTGACTTAAAAAAACACTCTAGAGGAAAATAAAGCCTCGTACGTTGTTTTCATGGGTAATATCGCTGTATTGCACGAGTCATTTTTCTCCCGCTTCGCCGAATTTGACAGAATGTCTCGCGGCCGCCACGTGCTTGGTAAGGGGATTTTTCCACAGTCGTCCGTAAACATACTAGTAGTAGCCAATAAACTTAATTTCTGAGCCGTGGGCTTTGATTCACAAGGAAATCAGGCAATTAGCATTGTTTACATGATTTTAAAACGCCAGCGGGGCGTCCGATGTTCCACTAATGACAGCGATTCCCTTGTAGCGATGTGCGAAATGGTCATTGTTGACGCGATTATCGCCCATTCACAACTTTTCACAGACAATGCCGACGGGAAAATAGACGCCACTCAGCCCTGAAATGAGCGAATTTTCACGAATTTTGGCAAAATTATCCGGAAAAACAGGGATGAAACACCCTAAATTTGGAAAGCAGTATACCGGCGCTGAGCTAGGAGTTGTTCCGTCGTCTGGGGAGAACCCTGATAGGCTATATGATAATAACGTTAATGCCCCGCCTTATCCTCGGTGTATATGGTGAGATAATCCCTGGTCAGGTGCGATAACCACCGAATAAACCACCTTGTTTGCTACGCTCACTCGGTGGTTTATTCGGTGGTTATCGCACCTGACCAGGGATTATCTCACCATATACACCTCGGGGCGGTGCATTAACCCTTTAGTATCACACGGGGTTCTTACAGTTATCACATGGCTTCCAAAAGTTCCATTATGATAGAAGAATTCAAACGGTTTCAAAAATTTCAATACAAGATTCAAATGTTGGAATTAATGTTACAATTTTCTCAATTTCACACACATTTCGCATTGAAATATGTGTTTTCTAGCGTTAGTATGACATAAATAGAGTACTACACGGCGTATTCCGCATCACCCTCGGTCCCAGCCCTCCCTCTCGTGTAGTATTCTCTGTGACTTACATCATTTTCATTCCGCAACATGGAGAATTCACTCTTCTCCAGGATGACCATGTCCTTCCGGATGGATGACATGTGTGCCATCAGCTGCTGCATCATGATCTCCTGTACAACAAACATATCTGTTATTTTTGCACATTACTTACTTCTGCTAGACTCATGTAGGAACACATATAGTATGATATAGGATATTTCCAAAACTATCTGAAACATTTTGACAACAAACTCTGTACAAGGAATCTAGACACAATTTTTTTAGTTCCAAATCCGGGTTTTGTAACCATGATGTAACTGAAACACAAGAGGCGAGTAGAACAGGAAAAACCCCTGGCTCCCAGGATGCCGGGAATCGAACCCGAGCCAAACCCGGGCAGCTAGCCCACAAGTCATCGCCATAACCGCTAGGCCAAAAGGTCCAGGACCCGTTGGGCTGGTCAGTTGGTGGGGCTTGAACCCACTGTTGCATATAATAGCAGTATTCAGCTAGTGTGATGACAGGAGCTTTACCTGCTGGAGTTTGCTGACCAGCTCTTTCTGGTTCTTCTCCAGGGTGCTGTTCATGATTTCTATCAGACACAGAGTTACACATTCTGCCTGCTCCGGAGTAAATCCTGTAGGACAAGACGGAAAAATAACTTTTCTTACAAAGAAGTGTTGAGGGGGGAAGAAAGTCCATTTTCAGACCTGAATTTAAATTTTGCAATGTTTTTTTTTACAAAATTAACATTTTGTGGAGGTCTCTGACATAAAAGGTGAGGAAGTAAACTTACCGTTGGTCTCTAGCCTTGTCACCAGTGTGTGAGTATCAAACAGCAGATGTCTGTCTACTTTGGGAGTCAAGTCTACGTCCCTTTTATGGTAGCACTGTTGACCACCTAATAGCAAAAAGTTAGGAAAGAACAAAGTCAACTAAAAAGGTACCATTTGCAAAGCAAATGCATATTATAAATGTTAACCATCACCTGGTCTAGCCTAATTATCTGCTCTGTTTATTCTCACTCAAACACATTTCTATATATATAATGACCAGCCTCTCCTACAGTGTCCTGCAACTTGCATCATAATGTAACCCAACACACCAGTTACCATGGTGACAGATGTCTGTTCCAGGTCATTGACCTTACATGTATGTGTTTGGAGATTTTTGTCTCCTTATCATTACAATTGACTCGCTGTGCTTACGGTTACGTCATACATGTAATGGCCACTGGGTTAAAACAGAAGTCGACAAAAGGTTACCGTACATTACGCCCCCACCCCACTATCAGCTTTAGAGTAGAGTAGATAGAGTAGAGTAGATCATTCGGTCGGGTAGGACTCGATTGTTGTCCATTTATAAAAGCTCCTTGCTCGTGGTCAGTACAAAAGAAACAGACCGATTTAGCTGCTTAACTATGAAGACGTGTGAGAAAAAGTACACCATCCGGCTTTCACTTTAATATAACTTTACCTCCGATTGCGGCAGTAGAAAAAGCTCGCCCAGTGGTCTGTGCTTCCCTACTGACAGTGCCGGAATGTGCCATCATTTGAAGAAGACCGCTGAAGTTCCTGTGACCACTGCCTCTGTGTCGGGCCAACCTCACCAGTATCATGGGCAGCGCCATTTTTCTTCCGGACGTAACTCTGCAATTCCAATGAACTCCGCATGATGACAGGATCCACTACTGTAACAACAGTTCGGAAACCCCCTAGGGGGACATGCACCATTCCCAGCATTCCTTGTAAGACAGGTGCACATCCCACGCAACAACCATATAGATTTGTCATGTTGCCTTTGACAGTGCAGCAATTGATACGACTTTCTTTTCTTGAATTCACAGAATTGTCATGGCAGACTTTATAACTTAATTCTTGCAGACTAACGGACACAAATAAAAGGCTGCCTCAAATAGACCCTTCTTGGCGAACCCCGTTTATAGTGAACTATTTGCTAGATGTTTACAATTATTGTATTTAATGGGGGAAACCACAGATGAGTCTCTGGTTTCTCTGGCACGTTTTTCATACTTTTACTGCCTTGTTTTTGTTTTGTGTGCAAATAAACAATAAACAATAGATGACGAGGAGTAAAGCTGTTGTTCAGTCTTTACGTAGCTTACAGGTTGTCACGTAGGATATGTTTACGGAGGTGAAAGTTTCTGTTTGATTGTGCAAAAACTACTCATTACCTCAGTATATCTGATTGCTTAGTAAATATTTACATTCCGGATCCACTCTGTAAATCGGTTATAAACCAGTACAAGGCCCACTTTCAGATGACATGTATTCACCCGTTCCCACAACACTAGCAGGCAGTCTTATAGACATATGGGCAATTTTTACAAATCATTTACAGCCGAATCTCTCTCTCTCCCTCTCTCTCTCTCTCTCTCTCTCTCTCTCTCTCTCTCTCTCTCAACAAAAATCTTCAAAATATGTTTATATATGAAGATGTTCGAATTCGTCTTTTCGTAAAATAAGTATCTGTATATTCACTCAATGTCAGAATCTCACACGTCATTTGGTATATTAAACAATAGATTTTGTTGTAACTATCCAAGCGGCCGGTTTGAACAAATCGGTGTTTCCAATATAAATTATTTTTTTTTACAAATATAGATACTTAGTAGCTCAGTATCAAAACTACAAAATGTTTGTGCTGGATATTCAGCGCCAGCACGAGCGGAGAGCCTTGCGGCAGCGTGAGAGGGCCCGGGAGGCAACTCGCCACAGCCGACGTTTCTTGACTGGGGGAGCCTGTCGCTGATCGCCGTTCTTCTGTGTCTCCTCCTCACTAGAAACCTCCTGCTCGCTGATCAGGCCCTGCAGTATGGCCAGTGGGAAGTCCAGTGGCTGAATCTTTAGCCAAACAGACTCCTCTGATCCGTTCATGATATCGTACAGTTCAGACGTCGTCTTGTCGTGTACAGGTAGAAAGTTCATAGCAACCAGTTGGCCGACTGGAAGGGGTACGATGCTGCCTGCTGCTTGGCGCACCACGTGGATTTTATGCAAGGTCTCTGAGAACACAATCCCAAACGTGGCTAAGTTTTTATAGCCTGAGTGTCAGCCTTGTTAGCTTTCGGTCCGCTCCCCAAGATCCGCTACCCGGCGGCTAAAGTTTTTATCCCCCGGCCCTCGCCCCGTGTCATGATTGCCGGTTGACTTTCTTATGGACCACATACTGACATAGCTTAGGAAACAACTGCGTAAGGGCCTGGGAGGGGGCCCGAATTATAGACAGAGAGGACAACTGACGTATCCGGTGGATAAAGGAAGCGGTCTGGATAAAAAAGTCAACCCCAGTGATGAACGGGGACGAGGGGGATACAAACTTAGCCACGTTTGGGATTGTGTTCTCGCCGCAAAAGCGCCACCTATATCGGCTTCATATAGCGGCGAGATACAATACTCCAGTCAGAAGCTTGAGGAAGATGTCTGATAGACTTCGAAACGTAATTAGGTGAGATATATCGATATTTTACCGGTTGTGTAAGAAGAAAATCCCTATATTCTCCGTTCTATCAACCTGATGAAATTATTTTCGGAAATCATATGCTTTTATGAAAGAATTTGTATCCGGAGGGTACTTGAGGGGGGGTGGTGGTCAAAATAGTGTTGGTGTATAATACAACTGCTGCTTAGTCAAAACGCAATGTAAAATTATCATTACAATTATTTTCTTTTATTCTAATAATACTATCTGAAGAAACAGAAAAGCTGTTTCTGGAGTCGAGTTTCCTTTTTTTGAAAGTGCAGAGAGAAATATGTTGAGTTTGATTTAAAACCTAGCCTACATACCATACACTGCACACACACACACACACACACACACACACACACACACACACACACACACACATACACTAACACACACACACACACACACATACACATACACACACATACACACACACACACACATGTATACACACACACATGATATATACATGTACACGTGCACACACGCATGTACACACACTCACATACACTCCAACACAACACAACAGTATAATGCCACACACACAAAATGTTATAAGTTTATTACAGTCAGAAAACTACTACTGAATTAAAAGTCTGCTTTACCAGCAGAAACCCTCTGCAGTATGCACAAGATTCCATTACTTGTAGACAAGAATCATCTCAAACTTATTAAAGAAAGCCACAGCCACATATAAGGCACTATGTTCAGAACAAGGTCATTATTCAAGGTGATGTCAAATCATGTTTTGGTTCTCAACTTCTTGCAAGAATGTAGTGGCGGCATGGCGGGGGCAGCAAAAATACATTTCATGGTTGACTCTAGACATTTATCTAACCCGGCCATACCATGCTTACAGTTTTATTTATGTTCAAAATATTAAAGACTAAACCTTAAATGTTGTCACTTAACTTCCCATGCCATTATTGTACAGAAATGTACATAAAATCAGTGACTTTTGTACGGTAGTATTATAACTATTTCATAGTCATTAGCAGACATATATAACGTTATGTCTAAAACATGTACTGAAAGAGCAGCTGTGTTTGTGTAGATTATAAAAAGGCACCCAAAACGATTTCAGGGTAGTAAAACTGGATTTTCAAAAAGTCAATATAAAATAAAGGGACTCCTCATGTGGCTTGTGGTCAGACTATTTCAATACTTCAAGTATGAAATGATTATGAAAATGTTCTAAGAAATGGCAGTTAATGTCAATATCAGACAGATTTCCTCATCCAGAATTCCTTTTTATTTTGCCGCCCTGAAATTGAATTGGATGCCTTTAAAGTCTGCATTGTCAGTGAGGCATCCACAATAGAGCACCAGTCTGCATTATTATTCAGTACTGCCAAAGACCAGCAAAAATATCGATGTAACCAACTGCAACAATATCAGTCAAAATCATACAAAATGCCACCATTCTACATCGCTTGTAGCCCTGTGTACCACATCACTGGTTTCCTTTGTTATCTCTTCTTTAAACATGAATTTCTATTCTATTGTTGGTCTATCAATTTCTATTTCCAGAAAAAGGTCTGTGATTGAACAAAGAATTCTAAAAGTATGCTGTCTTGTCTTCGGGTTGGAGTAATGTTGACGTTTTATCTGATGCAACAATTTTCATCGCACAATTTTATCAAGAAACTGAATGATGTGATGAGGCCTTTCACTAACAACGTATGTAGTATTTTTGATAGATTTAATTAAGCTGCAATGATTGGTAAAGGAAGGGTCAGTTCTAAGAATATGTATAAGAGTGTGTTGGCTCTTTTACACCAGTGTCTCTTTTTTTTCTTGAACCCGGTGGTTGGTGCTCATGTCTGTGTTTTGTGAAGGGGTTTCCCTGTTGTCCAGCTGGATTCTGTGATTGAATCCATGCTGGCAGGCTTCTTCTGATTGGTTACTCATTACATCCTCATTTTGAATGGCTCCTTCACATTGGTCGGCCAGATGGCAGGTGTTTTGTGTCAGATCCAGCTGTTGAGAGATGTTTCTTGATTGATCAGATGAAGTCCGTGACATGCCAGACTGTGTGAGAGACGCTGGTCTTTGTGAGCAGCCGGTGGTTGCCGTGCCTGGAGCTGGCAGTGTGGGTAGGTTCAGGGCTGCCTCCTTCACGGCTGATCCTGCTCTAGGAATCTGCCTGCCGGCTTGTTGACAACAGTCTGTACCTCGTGCCTGGCCATCAGCACCGTCTGAAATAAACAGAGTAACACTGTTCAGATGTTACATTGTATATGTCACCAATCAACTCTAAATCCTATTGGAGTTTAACCTCTCCTCTAGCTGACTATCTATGAGTAAGTGACAGCTAGTCTTCCAGGAGAGGAGACATAGAAGTACATAAAAGACATAGGATTGCATTGACGCACAGATAACATAAGACTACATTACATACAATTATTTCAAAATAACAAGACACGTGTATCATCGTATGTGCTTCACGTTTTAGAGTCTCTCATGTGCTTAAGTAGTCCTTTCTTGAAATTCCCGTCTGATAACATAGTTTGTGTCTCGTGTGGCAGTGTGTTAAATTCTGCAGTAGTGCTGTATGTGAAAGCTTTATGCTGTTCATTTTGGGCTTGTCCAGTTTGAAAGT
Organism: Branchiostoma floridae x Branchiostoma japonicum; assembly: GCA_013266295.2. NCBI lineage: Eukaryota > Metazoa > Chordata > Leptocardii > Amphioxiformes > Branchiostomatidae > Branchiostoma > Branchiostoma floridae x Branchiostoma japonicum. Next base: position 18,770,389 of record CM023829.1, on the reverse strand, counting down.
ATTCCTGCTGTTACCGCCACAGCTGCTTGCACCACAGGGGCATAAACAGGATCTCTGAAGTGGCATTTTACCATTTCATTCGAAGAACAAGTTATAAAACAGAAGTAAAATGGCAAACAAATTGTCATAAATATTTGTCCGATTCGATTACAAGAAAACCTGAACAGCAACACACCTATTTCCCCCTTATCCAAGTCTGTCTCTTCAAAATCAACAATGTCAAAAACATCTGCATCATCAAAGTCATATTCAAGGTCATCTGGTGTTCCGAGGCTGCCGGGATTGGACATGTCGTCCAGAGACAGGTCTTCCAGATCCGACACGTTTACATCCATAGAGGTGGTGCTGCACAGTGGGAGGCCTAAGCACGGGAAACAACAAAACGGCCTATGGCATGATAGCATAGATATAAAGTAGAGTGGATTCATTCCTCAAGCTAACCGACATCTAGCACACTACAGTCGTCCCTCAGTCAGATAGACATCTGGAGTCGAATAGTTCCGGTTTCGAACTTTTATTCAGCCTGTCACTGTTACCAGGGTGATATATACTGGAAAATATAAAAGTGAGAGCTTCGTGAACTTCTGTCATTTAGCCTCTGTACACTCGAATTTGAAGAAGCTGAAAGAGCGAAACCAGTCGTGACAATGGCCGAATGAAAGTTCTACACGGGAACTATGTGGCTCCAGATGTCTTACTGTATGGAAGATGCCGGTTAGCTTGAGGAATGAATCCATCCTACTTTACACGACCTAATGTCATAGACATATACAAGAAAGGTGAAAATGTAAAAGTAACGACAAGGCATGCGCACAGAGAACTGTCAATGTTGATTTCAACATTATTTCTAAAGGTACAACCAACCTAAACAACAAACTTACGGGAAGGGACCCGAAAACCGTACAAGTTGGAATGTTCCATTTCTGCACCCAAACACTCTTGGAACTTCCTCTGGCGTTCCTTCAGCAAGGCCTGCTGTTGGCTGAAGTCCATTTTCACTTATGTGCAGAAATCACCACACTAGGGAAACTGTAAAGAACATTGTGATGACATAAGCATGTCGAGTGAGCACACTGCATCACATTTGATTATAGCTAAAGTATTGGTAGCCTGGGTGCCAGACTGTTGCTCCTCGGCTCCAGGATCAACATGTCCCCAAGGAACTTACCACAGACCCCCTCAGTTAGACCCTGACCAGAGTCTAACTTGGGGACGGCCTGTGTATTGGCCCTGAGAACAGTCTGGCAGCCAGGCTATTAGGTTTTGGCTGTTGATCTGTGATCTGCAATGAATACTTAGACCCCGTTCAAACGGAATCGCTTTGAGCGCGATTCGGGTAAACCACATTCCTCACATCTGGTCCACGTGCCACACGTTCCTTCTAAACTGTGCCCGAGCACGATTCGCCTAAACTACATTCACTGTTGTTTGATGAAATCCATGACCGGGTCAATATGCAAAGTAAACCGGTGAAACCACATTGCGTTCAGACGCAAATCGCGATCCAGTCAAGGCGGTTCGAAACTACCTCCAGATGTGGTTTGGGATCGAGGCGCTTTCAATGCGATTTGGAGCGTTCAGATGGAGCCACATGAATCCAGAATCCGGCCAAACCACATCGAAACCGCTTTGAGCGATTTCGTTTGAACGGGGTCTTAGAGTAATTGGCCGGGCAGTCAAATAAGTCTGCATTACACCTGATGTAGGGGGATACATATATTTCTGGATCGACGATATACTGACATTATGTTTGAGAAACTTTTATTAATTAATTGATTTAGATCACTTCACCATATTAATATGAAAACACATCTGATTCAAAGCATATTCAGAACAGCTAAGCGGAGTTTCAACACCACAGAAATTAGTCTTATGAATTTGGGGCTGAATATGCAAATACTACCACGCGTTTTTAGTTCTGATTGGTTCACCTCAGGTGACCTGCGCTCTCCTTTGTTGATCGAAGGGGATCAGCTGTGCATGACGTAATCAATATGGCGGCCGCGGGTGTTTTACGCTTTCCAAATTAAAGTACTTAAAGTAAGAACAGTACTTAAGTTTTGTAGCAGCCTACGGATCAATACATATCGATAATAAAATCGATCAAATCGCGTAATATACTTTCCAAGCCGGGGAATTCGAAGTCTGGGTGGTCGCCTTGGGCAGGTTTGACCGTATATATAGATTGGCTTGATGGACAGAAAAAATACGAAAACTTTGATCCCCCCAAATCTAACATTTAATAAGCTTGTCAGGAGCTGCAACGTATCAAGCCCCATGAAAATACCCCAAATTTATGATTATGTGAACCCTGATCTAGTTACATTATACCACATGGGCAGAAGGCAGAATCATCTATACTGAAAATAAAAGCACTATACAAAAAATACAAAAATCCCTGTGGGACAGATAATAGTAGACGTTCCACTTTTAGTGCATTTGATAACCTTATATGGCATTAGGAACTGTCAAATTGGCAATATTCTGTATGCTTGGCTGAAAAACGACCAACATCTTTTTATATTACCCTGGCATATAGCAGAATGGTGAAATAAACGCCATTGGACATGTTGGAATATCATTGAAGAAAAATAGCTAAAGGGACTTACTCAACTATCTGTTTATCTTGCAGCTGTCTCATGCTACAAGTTGTTTTCACAACTCTGACAGGATATGTGAGGAGATAAAGGAACAGTGGAATTGCTCCACAGTACTTTGCTGATTTAATCTGACATACTTGCTACACTTTTTCAGGCTATCACAGATCTAGACTAACCACATCACGGCCTTTTTCAAACGAAGGATTATTACCTTCGCCTAGAAGGTTATGTTTTTGGTACCGTTTGTATGTATGTTTGTAGTTAATAGCATGATAACTTGAGGAGCTATGGATGGATTGTCATGAAATTTGGTAGGTGGGTAGGTTTTTAACTTATCGAAGAAATGATTAATAGTAGATTTTGGACCCCTGGTGGCTTTTCTTGGTACTGCAGAACTTCCAGTTTTGATATTTCATGCCAGGGTCATGATTTTTGGGTGTTAGATAGCTCTTGGTGATATTAAGAACTGGTGTAGGTTTGCCCCCCCCCCCCCAGCAGCTTGTTTGGTACTGCAGAAGGCAATTTTGTTTTTTATTTTTGATTTTTGAAGGGTCTGGCCGTTTGTCGTGACTTTTTGGCATGCAAGGTAGCCTAAGTGATGATTGACATAATCAAATGTTACTTATGTAAATCAAGAGGTAATTTACATAATTGATAAAGAAATTCCATAGAATACCAGCGTTCCATCATAGGATTTCAAACACGTGACATGACTGTGTAACTAAGCAAAAAAGGAGCATCAATAGATATCAATTACGCAAATGAAGACCTAATTTGCATAATTAATGCACATTGTCCAGTAGTGATAAATAACGGGAATTTCATGCATGTTACCCAATAGAAGAAGTAAAGGTGAACATCATTCGACATAAATCATGCAAATCAGGGACTCATTTGCATAATATATGCGAAATTTATTTTTGTGGAGATAAAAAACTCCATGAAATATTTAGAGCTTTTGTAAACTTTATGCAAATGACTTTTACATTTGTATAAACTATGTATTGTGTATGGAATTCCCATCATTCACCAGTAAAAATTTGTGGCCTTTCACATAAATTATGCAAATTAGCCCCTTATTTGCATGTTTTGTATCTGTTTTTGTTCCATGAATTGCATGTGTTACATGTACATGTAGTGAAGTCCTGTTAATAAGGGAATCCCTGGAATTATAATATTTCCTCATTAATCATGCAAATTAAGTCCTCAACACGCCAAATATGACACCAATCCACTCAACCGTTCCTGACTTATCTTGGAGATACAGACACAAACACTGCCGAGTAACTTCCATTCTCATGGAGGTTATAAAATGGTTCTCTGGTATATAAATATGACCCTATTATCTCCAAGCAGATCTGGCTCTAGTGGGCCTCAGTGTGTTATATGTATACGTGTTTTTCCAACATTCAGACTAGGTCAGTGTCTAACAGTGTACTTTTCACTCTTCGCCGGCTACTACGATGGTAGCCGCAAGAATGCCTTCACTGCACAGAAAACACGAGGGGCAAAAGAACAAAATATTAATGATAATAACCCCGACTGATTCTTCTTCCTCACCCCAACACCCCCGGTCTTGTCAATGATCTGTTTTATGTACAAGCTAGGTCAAGGATGTCTTCTATTTGCCCCAAGGTTACACAATATGAACATAAAATGGGCAGAAGAATGGATGCTTGCAGTTACGTTTCCAACTTTTTAGCCCCGGGTCAAAGTGTTAGTCGTCAAAAATACTAAAGTTCACGTCTTACCTTTCTCTTTGTCACTGTGACAGATTAGACTTGGATCTCAGTGGTTGTACAAATTAGTATCCCGGCCCAGGACCTGGGAATGAAAGCCAACACCCCGACTGGTGTGTGGGGTCAGGGAGAGCAGGAGGTACCAGAAGGGGAAGCTGGCTATCGGGACAGGATGTTGCCTAAAGCGAGGGAAATGTCAGGAATGTGGTGGTGAGGAGAGCTATGCGCCAGGCCAGGGGTCATCCAGTTGATACACTGCAGAAGGAGATTTCTCCCACAGCATTTGAAACAAGGTATACGGACTACAGAATGTAATACAAGATACTTGGTAGAAAGTATGGATACATGGATAGAGGGTACAATTACAAACAGGAGTCCGTACTGGGACACAAACCTCCGTGAAGTTCTGTGGTTCTATCATATATGGACGATGCAACACCACTTTAGTACGGGGGTGTCGACCTATTAAGTGCTACAGTACCTGAAAATCTGCTAAAATACACTGAATCGCAACTTTCATGGGGACCTCAATAACTAAACACATACCGAAATGACCTTTGGACACATCTGCGTACAATGGAAAAAACAGGATCATGAATTATTGCATGCAGCTTTCTTTTGGGACCTGGTCACTCCTATCTCTGTAAAAGTTTAAGAATCCATACTGGCTGTTGACTAAAACTTCTTGCAATAGACGATCCTTACCACATATAGTATACAGCACGGGAGTGTCGAATTATTTTATTCAATACCTAAAAATACAAAATGCACAAAATCGACGCGCATCATCTGGACGTCACTGACTTATCATTTTCCGAAAGTATAGCTGAGAACACAAACGTGTTCCAAAACAGAAGCTTCCCGCGGAAGGATTTCATCCTTCCTGGAGGCAAAAATGTCTCTTGTATGAATTGGTAGGTTACGTGAGACCATTCATACTGACATTTTGAAATACAACGGAATGTGAGTTATCCATAAATGACACATGTATGTATACCACATGCTATCATTATTGTGTGAAAGCTTGCCATGTGACTCTGTGATGTCATTCAACATTGCATTATCAGTAAGAATTATCATACCGATGAAGTCCCAAATAAAGCAAATTGCATAAAATATTTCTCTTTACCCAAACCACATTACATTATGATGATAGTACCGGTTGTCCGCTATAGTTTATATAACTACAACCCTGTTAACCTCCCAAAACCCACTCATTGCAGAAAAAGTGGGACACTTTGTCTTCCACTGCTTCCAAAAAAGAAGTCAAACCCAAACTTAGGATGTAGCCTGTAGCAATCTCTTAGAGTAGTCACTTACTACCATTGTACTATCTGTATACCGTATTCGTTATTTTATGTTGCAATTAGCCTTCGGGCATGTATTTGCAAATAAACCATCTATATATATAATAGGCCCTACAATAAGCAGCTAAGGATTATCACACAAGTTTTGTATAAAGAAGAAATATACAGAAATAGACCGTTTTGCATAATAAAATGGGCTATAATCGAACTTGAAGGTGATTTATTCAAGAATCTTCATGTACAATGATATCTGTTATGAAAACGGACGTAAGCTGAGCAATCTCCAAGCATCATCTTTTGGTGGCTACAAGACTGAGTATCGAATTGGCAAGATAGTATCAAATTGGCAGGGCGGTATCCATTTGGCTGTCGAAAAAATAGATACCAGTACAAAAAAAGAAGGACCGATAAGAACACTTAAAAACACGTCAAAAACAAGCCGAAGCACAAGTCTGCTTGGAGAGTACGACTCACGGATACCAACAAAGTACAGGGGAGTTTGTGCGTGCACAAGTAAAGCGGGGCAATATGTAACATTCAAAAATCTTCATGTGGTTGTCTTCTACGTACTTTTTAACATATTTGTGCTATTATCTCACATTTCGGACATTTAACGTTGGCACTGAAAACAGCCCACACAAGGAACCACCACACAATACAAGAATGTAAATAAACATGGCTGACAGCTGTGTCTCCAGCTTTTAAACACATTCGCATGGTGTAATATTTTGGCACCTCCACTTCCTAAATGAAATTTAGATGCAATGGAGTAGGGTTGAGTCAACTTACTTTGTAAAGAAATGACCAGAAAATTGCCTATTCTAACGTGCTCTACGGACATTTGTAAACAAGCGCATAATTCAGCCATCTGATTGCAATATGCTTTGTGTGCAATAAACCAATTACAAAACTGTTGTTTCGTCCAAATGTTACATAATTAAGGGTTAATGCCCCGCCCCGTGGTGTATATGGTGAGATAATCCCTGGTCAGGTGCGATAACCACCGAATAAACCAGTTTATGAGGTGGTTTAGCGACTTTAACGGTCAGGATCCACCGCAGCTAACTATTTGATCACTTCTATTCGGCGGCGAATAATCACCCGCCCGGTGATTATGGCGAAATAACCACTTGGAAATGCGGGCCTCTGATTGGTCAACGCCATCTGGCTATATGATGATGCAGCTTTAAGCTACATGTATGCCAACCTGCCTCCCATGGACATTCTGATCCTAAAGCTTTAGATTGAGTTACATCCGATTCCTTGTACAGGGTTATTTCAGCCATGTCGCAGAGATAGCGTAACGTTTGCCTAGAGCTCTTTCCTAATCTCCTTAGGAAACCTTCTGAATCATATAGTATATGTGATGACAACTCAATCTCTAACAATTTCCTACGATATCACTATAGTAATAAAGCTGCATTTAAATATGTAATATGAGGACGATACAAAAAGTCAATTTTCTGGTTATTTCTTTACAAAGTAAGTTGACTCAACCCTACTCCATTGGAAATAACAGTGGAAGTGGAAGTAGCAAAATATTGCACCATACGAGTGTGTTTAAACCTTAGAACACAGCTGTTAGCCATGTTTGTTAACATTCTGGTATTTTGTGGTGGTACCACAAAATGAGTGCACCTCGTGTGGGCTATTTTAGCGCCAACCATAAATGTCAGAATTGTGAGGTAATGGCACAAATATATGTTGGCAAGTGGAAGTAAATGACAATCCCTTGAAGATTTTTTCCAATTGAAATGTTTCACTTTTTCGTGCAAAAATGTTACATAACGCCCCTATGAAGTATATGCGATAACAACTGAATCTTTGAATGTCTACGATATCACCATATAGTAATAACTAAGAGGAGTTGACAGTTACCTTCTTCTGCTTGTTTCTTCATGTGAACTCCCTATCACGATATAACAGTTAAACGTTTATACAGACTCTGTGTTCTGAAATATCCACTGTTGGGTTCCGCGCAGCGCCTGAAAGTTCCTGTTGCCTGTAAAAGCAGCGCTGCGTACTTCCTTCCCTCCATGGCATAATCTCCCGCGTCCATCTGACTGCCGCATTTAGTAAGACTGATAAGGCGTATCTAATTGTGCCCAGGAATAGGAGTGGTTACCAAGCTGCATATTTCAACGACTCAATACTAGCCTGGTGTCCAGTCTATCGTGGTTTGGGCGGGCTATCTTCGGCTCAGTAGATCGGATCCCAGCCGCCCAGTTGAATCAGGCTCCCCGGTATAGGTTTTGTACGACGGGCAAAACTCCTACAGACGCAGAACTCCTACTGGGGAGCTGGTATTGTCTACAGGCCCAAAGATAGCCCGCTCGAACCACGATTGGACTGGACACTAGGCTAGGCAAGGAGGTTAAAAATCTACATTTTTAACCTCCTTGCGCTAGGTCAATATTGTGTGTTTTACAAGCCTGGTGAACAGACCGTCGAGTCGTGGCTCCCCGATCTCTACGGCGCTAATAGCGTGCCCGTCCGCCAAGCCTCCCGCCCACCGCACGCTAGCGCTAGGGGTTTCAATTAGGTTGCCTCTATGGGACTCCAGTAATTAGAAAAGCCGGCTAGAAAGATCGACTGCCAGACCAAAGGCCCTGTGCCAACTAACCGGGGCCAAAACACTCCAAAGCTGGCCCGTAGAGAATGGTCACCAAGCTAACACGTGTATGGAGCCGATGAATGTTTTGTACCCTGGGGCTTTCTATTTTGCCAACTTTTCTTTGGGTATATAACAGTACTGGCCTAGTAAAGAACGCTAACAATATAGAAATCCCGACAAAACGCCTACAAATGTCCAAAACAAGCTAACATCTGATTTCGTATAATTCAACAAAGTATAAGGCCACACAAATTAAATTAGTAGCTCTCAGATTAAAAAAAAATCCAGATGGAGTCTGAGCCTGTGTTTACAAGCTCTCGGCCGGAGGTTAATAACCCTCACCCCAAGGGGCGGCAACTTCGGGGCGGCCGGCCGCCAGGAGCGCGATTAGTGACAATGACAATGACAATGACAATGACAAGGACAATGAACTTTATTGCATATCCACGCCCTACATGGGCCAAATGCACTGAGTTAGATAACTTGGGTATAGGTAAAGAAGGAACAAGTGTTACATTTCTATGCTACGTCTCTATCTATAGGGTCTATCTACATGATCTCTTCTCTCTTTTTAAAACATGTATGAACAAATTTACATAGTTTTTCGTTAACATCGTAGTGCTTGGATGTCATAATATGTTTGAACAATTCTATTTTCGGTAAGTATGTAAATTTCTTTTCTAGCTGTAAGGAACCAATAAGGGATTTCCGCATGTCAGCGTATAACGGACATTCTAAGAGAGGCTAGAGTCTAATATGAAAGTCTATACTTTGGTATACACAGTAAATTTCAAGCTACAGTAAATTTCTACAGTAAATTTCACTTTAAAATCAGCTAAATCTACTGCCTGATGCTCCACCATATATTACTGAAAAAATATTGCTGTTGCAATTTGAACAAGAATTCGGAGACCTCATATCTCCATGAAATATGGTTTCCTCAAGACAACATATTTCATGTGAAAGTCCAATCCTTTGGTTTCATTGTTATCATAAATTATGCACATGACCTCTACATTAACATAATATATGCATGGTGTTGTAATCTATTAACTAACTTACACATGTCACAAGTATGAAATTCCCATCATTACACTAAGGAATCAGAATTTTAGGATTAATTATGCACATGAGGTTCATATTTGCATAATTGGTATCTGTTGATATTCTACCTGCGATGGCCTGATATACGGGGCAGGAGGTAGGTTTGAATGGGAGAAAACTGCGGCCTGCATGGCCCTTTACACAGGGCGTAATTACTCAGTCATTTTAACTCCACTTATAATTCGTAGCCGTAGATAATATACGTTTGATTATGTTTAATTTCACAGAAGGAAAACATATTGTTATTGTTCTGTTTCTTCTCCTTCTTCTCCAAACATATATATATCGATCTGGACCAGACGGCTGTCACCATTGTAACTGTGCTGTAGCAGACACCCTGTGGTGTTGGAGTATATTATGTTGCAAGTTGCAGGACAGAGTTGGACCCGTGTCACCATGAATAGGAATGTGTTTGAGTAAGAATAAACAGTTGTTGGGCTAGAACATGTAGGGGTAAACATTATGCACAATATCTCTATCTATCTATCTATCTATCTATCTCTATCTCTCTAGCTATATATATATATATAGAGAGAGAGAAAGCAAGAGCAAGATAGATATAGTAGATAGAGATAGATAGATAGATAGATAGATAGATAGATAGATAGATAGATAGAAAGATAGATAGATAGATAGATAGATAGATATAGATAGAAAGATAGATCGGTTTATTTGTATTTGTAAAACTCTTTGCAGCCCTGCGGCAATACTTCTAGAAACATGTACTGCATACACAAGAAAACAGTCACTCAAGCAACTAGATAGAATTTGAAAACTGTAAGTCATTTCAAGTAACATCCACTACTTTCCGCCGGTGACTAAGTTAAACCCTAAATCGAAGTTAAACCTCATTGATGGAACCAAATACACACTGTGTAAGGCAGGCTTATATATTCAAAACCACTATATATCAAACCGTGATTAGTTCAGGATATTCTGATAATGCGTATTTAGGTTTACTACAGATGATGGCCATGTGAAACTTAAATTTGGAATAGGAATCCATCGAACGTCCAAACCTTTCGGACATCAGAATGTGGGCAAGTCCTCGCGTTTTTCACCCTTTCGGCTCTTCGCCGTGCTGTTCAAGTCTGCCACGTCACGAACGATCTTGTAGCTGAACATGACCATGACTGTCCTACAGCTCGCGATCGCCTGGATCTTTTTAATGGCAGCAAACCTCAGTGCCGTTTGCCAACTGTTAACGGGTTCCTGGAAGTTTCTCCGGCTGGAAAACATTTCACGTGGCGTGCTTTCGTTCTGGGTGTTTTCCTGCAGCCATTTCAGCACGCTGGGGTGCATCGGGACGTTCACAAACCTGTACACCTTACGGGCTATCTGCTGGGGCCTGCCGATGACGTCTTCGTGCCTCACCACGGCGAATCTCCCCTCCAGTCCGCGGGTTTTGGCCCATGTGTTGTTCATGTAGGACCCGTGGGGTGAGGTCGGGTCGGACCGACTAATGGCCAGCACCCAATCACAGTAGTCTTGCGGTCTGGCAGCAGTCACGTGGCCGGGCTGGAACCTGTTTATTTATTTTTATTTGTTTATTTATTGTTTATTTGCTCATAAAAACAAAGCAAGTCAAATTGTAACAAGAGTTCCACGACCTCATATCTCCATGAAATATGGTTTCCTGAACACAAATAACATATATTTGATGTGAAAGTCCAATCCTTCGGCAATGTTTCACGTCAACACGTTATCATTAATTATGCATATGACCTGTGCATTAACATAATATATGTATGGTGTTGTAAACTTTTAACTAACTTACACATGTCACAAGCATGAAATTCCCATCAATGACCACTAAAGAATTATATAATTTTCATATTAATTATGCTAATGAGGTCTATATTAGCATAATTGGTATCTGTTGATATTCTACCTGCGATAGATTATACACATTGCATGTATGAAAGTCCTATAATGAAAAACACTGGAATTTCAGAATTTTCTCATTAATTATGCAAATGAAGTCCTCATTTGTATAATTTGCATTTAATTATGTACATCTCTGTGTAAGCTACCTGCATACTAAAAATCATGATAATACGTTGCTCCTTTCTGGACTTATATGCTCTTAAAACTTTTGGCAAAAACCCCCCTGCAGTTCCAGCACAAGCTGCTAGGGGGACCAAACCCACAACACTTATTCCTGGCAGGAAAAGCTATCTGCCACCAAAAAATCAAAACCATAGCATGTTCAGGACAAAAGATACAAAAACCGGAAGTTCTGCTGCAGTACCAAGGTCAGCCACCAGGAGGTCCAGATTTGACCTTGACCTTTGTCTTCCTAAGACCTACCTACATACCAAGTAGCATCACCATCCATAAAGGCGTTCTTAAGTTATGCTCACCAGTAATTGGCGGAAACACACACAGACACACAGACACACAGACAGACACACACACAGACACACAGACAGACAGACAGACCCAAAACAATATCTCCATTTTTCATGGAGATAATAAATGATAAGAAGAATGTGCAGGAGAAACCAGAAACCTACAATGTGTATCAAGGTTTTTCCCTCAGATGCGATTAATTATACATGCGAAGTAGTATAGGTTGGTCATCTGGACCAATTCATGCATTTATGCAAAGGTCAACATCAAGGTCAAGGTTGATCATATGCAAATTGATGCAAATGTCTACAGATCAAGTTCAGTGTTAATGTATGCAGATGTAAGCAATGTTTTAATTTATTCATAATTATGAGTTAATTTATTCATAACTATGAGTTAATTTATTCATAACTGTTATATAGTTAATTTTATGAAGTATTTTATGAAAAAACGCCCTCTAGCGATTTACTTTAAGTTAGCAAATGTCTGGACAGGACAATGATGACGTAATAAAAGCGCCACCTGGTGACACACACAAAAACTACAACAGTATTTGTCTGGTGCGCGCGTGTGTGTAGATGTGTTTTCTCAAGACAAAAGACCAACTTACTTGGGGAATGAAGTAGCGGCTAATCCAGAAGAAATATGTACAGTTCTGTAATCGTAGTCCATAAATCATGCCCGGTTCCGTTCCTGGGACGTCATTAGGCGCTGTGCGATTGTTCTGTGATTAGTTCGAAGGGATTTGTTGGACGCAGTGATGTCGAATGTATCGCATGCGCTCTCCAAACGGTCCTTCGACGGCTGAAACATGAATGGTTGTTCTAGCGAGCACGGCCCGTCGGTAGAGTTCCAGCATGTAGAACATCTCACTAGGCGGTCCATTATATATGTGTGCCGGTCCATTATATATGTAGCTAACCCTGAGATGTCTGGACCCTCACCTGACTTTCGTATATGATGATGCACGCAACTTCCATCTCGACCCAAGGACCCGTGAAGATCTGGTACACACGGATAAGTCCCATGATCTGGAGTAGTGACGGGTAGCCGCGTCCTTGAACGATTATAGCCGTACACTCGGTCGGTTCAACGAAATCAAACGAAATTCTAGACTCGAAATCGTAAACCCGTAAATCCGTGTACGGCCATTCCGTGTGTACCGAGCACGGTCGCAGATCCTGCAATGTTGTTTCCTCCAACGCGGGGGCGATTGGTTCCGTCAGATAGATATACACTCGGTATCGGATCATGAACACGCAAGGTCACAGCGTCGAAAAAGTCGGCCAAGTCATTCCGAGATGGCCGATGGCCGTTTTGATTTGGACTCTGTCTCCTGAATATCTCCTGAAGAGAGTGTCAGCGTCATAGCAGAGAGCGAAGAGCGACGGGACTGGCATATTGCTGTGGTCAGTTCAAGACTGGAATGAGGGCGAGCCGGAAGACAGCCTTTATTTCACTGAATCAGAACAATGGGAAGATCGTTCCCTGTGTGGGGGCTATGAGCAAACAGGTGGCCTGCTCTGAAGTATTTCCAAGGTCCAAAAATAGTGTTGAAGTACGGGAAAGGAGAGAGTGACAGAGTTTGGGAAATTCATTGGAACAATAGAGCATTTATGAAAGGCTATTGTCCACTGCGGGCCAGCGAACAAAACAAGACGGACTGTGGCTCCGCACTGTTTGCGGAGATGTGTTTTGGAATATAGGGCAATTCTGAGGAAGGTGACAGACGGTCACCGAAACGTCGGTTGAATAAAACACTTGGTTGTGTAGAAAGAGTATCTTTATTCAGTGACTTACCAACCTGATGAAACTATTCACGGGTTTCCTGTTCTGCAATACTTGGGCCATTACCTTTCCAACGATAACAAATTTGGCTTCCTGGGACTTCCGCTAGCCCTAACCCTAACCCTAGCCCTAGCACTAGGGTTAGATTTCAAACACCCAAAAATCCAAAACCAAAGACGATATTCCAAAACAGGTTCCTGTTCTGGAATACTGGGGCCACTACCTTTTTAACGATACCAAAGTTGGCTTCCTGGGACGTCCGCTAGCCCTAACCCTAACCCTGGTCCTAACACTAGGGTTAATTTTCAAACAAACAAAAATCCAAAACCAAAGACGATATTCCAGAACGGTTACTGTTCTGGAATACTGGGGCCATTACCTTTTCAACGATACCAAAGTTGGCTTCCTGGGACATCCGCTAGCCCTAACCCTAACCCTAGCCCTAACCTTAGGGTTAACTTTCAAACACCCAAAAATCCATAACCAAAGACGATATTCCAAAACAGTTTCCTGTTCTGCAATACGTGGGCCATTACCTTTCTAACGATACCAAAGTTGGCTTCCTGGGACGTCCGCTAGCCCTAACCCTAGCTCTAGCCTTAACCCTAGGGTTAACTTTCAAACACCCAAAAATCCAGAAACAAAGACGATATTCCAGAACGAGTTCCTGTTCTGGAATACTGAGGTCATTACCTTTCCAACAATACCAAAGTTGGCTTCCTGGGAGGTCCGCTAGCTCTAACCCTAAAACTAACCATAGGGTTAACTTTCAAACACCCAAAAATCCAGAACCAAAGACGATATTCCAAAACGGTTTCCTGTTCTGGAATTCCAGGGCCATTACCTTTCTAACGATACCAAAGTTGGCTTTCTGGCACGTCCGCTAGCCCTAGCCATAACCCTGGTCCTAATCCCAGGGTTAAATTTCAAACACCCAAATATCCAGAACAAAAGACTATATTCCAGAACGGTTTCCTGTTCTGGAATACTGGGGCCATTACCTTTTCAACGATAACAAAGTTGGCGTCCTGGAACGTACGCTAGCCCTAACCCTAACCCTAGCCCTAACCCTAGGGTTAACTTTCAAACACCCAAAAATCCAAAACCAAAGACTGTATACCAAAACGGTTTCCTGTTCTGGAATACTTGGGCCGTTACCTTTCTAACGATACCAAAGTTGGCTTCCTGGGACGTCCGCTAGCCCCAACCCTATCCCTAGCCAAAACCCTAGGGTTAACTTTCAAACACCCAAAAATCCAGAACCAAAGACGATATTCTTAAACGGGTTCCTGTTCTGGAATAATTGGGCCATTACCTTTCTAACGATACCAAAGTTGGCTTCCCGGAACTTCCGCTAGCCCTAACCCTAACCCTAGCCCTCACCCCTAGGGTTAGATTTCAAACACCAAAAAATCCAGAACCAAAGACGATATTATACTGGGGCCATCACCTTATCAGGGAAAGTCAACTTTGGTGTCGTTTGAAAGGTAATTGTCTCAGTATTCCAGAACAATTTTTTTGGTTTTAAAATGTCGTCCTTGGTTCTGGATTTTTGAGATTTGTAGTTTCGAGGGTGGCATTAGGGTTAGGGCAACCGGATATCAGGGGAAGTCAGACTTGGTGTCGTTTGAAAGGTAATCGTCTCAGTATTCCAGAACATTTTTTGGTTTTGGAATATCGTCCTCGGTTCTGGATTTTTGAGTCTTTCAAAGTTTCGAGGGTAGCATTAGGGTTAGGGCAACCGGACTTCTCGGGAAGTCAAGTTTGGTGTCGTTTGAAAGGCAATTGTCTCAGTATTCCAGAACACTTTTTGGTTTTGGAATATCGTCCTCGGTTCTGGATTTTTGAGCTTTCAAACTTTCGAGGGTAGCATTAGGGTTAGGGCAACCGGAATTCTGGGGAAGTCATGTTTGGTGTCGTTTGAAAGGTAATTGTCTCAGTATTCCAGAACATTTTTTGGTTTTGGAATATCGTCCTCGGTTCTGGATTTTTGGGCTTTCAAACTTTCGAGGGTAGCATTAAGGTTAGGGCAACCGGAATTCTGGGGAAGTTATGTTTGGTGTCGTTTGAAAGGTAATTGTCTCAGTATTCCAGAACATTTTTTGGTTTTGGAATATCGTCCTCGGTTCTGGATTTTTGGGCTTAGAAGTTTCGAGGGTAGCATTAGGGTTAGGGCAACCGGAATTCTGGGGAAGTCATGTTTGGTGTCGTTTGAAAGGTAATTGTCTCAGTATTCCAGAACATTTTTTGGTTTTGGAATATCGTCCTCGGTTCTGGATTTTTGAGCTTTCAAACTTTCGAGGGTAGCATTAGGGTTAGGGCAACCGGAATTGTGGGGAAGTCATGTTTGGTGTCGTTTGAAAGGTAATTGTCTCAGTATTCCAGAACATTTTTTGGTTTTGGAATATCGTCCTCGGTTCTGGATTTTTGGGCTTTAGAAGTTTCGAGGGTAGCATTAGGGTTAGGGCAACCGGAATTCTGGGGAAGTCATGTTTGGTGTCGTTTGAAAGGTAATTGTCTCAGTATTCCAGAACATTTTTTGGTTTTGGAATATCGTCCTCGGTTCTGGATTTTTGAGCTTTCAAACTTTCGAGGGTAGAATTAGGGTTAGGGCAACCTGATATCAGGGGAAGTCAAGTTTGGTGTCGTTTGAAAGGTAATTTTCTCAGTATTCCAGAACATTTTTTGGTTTTGGAATATCGTCCTCGGTTCTGGATTTTTGAGCTTTCAAACTTTCGAGGGTAGCATTAGGGTTAGGGCAACCGGAATTCTGGGGAAGTCATGTTTGGTGTCGTTTGAAAGGTAATTGTCTCAGTATTCCAGAACATTTTTTGGTTTTGGAATATCGTCCTCGGTTCTGGATTTTTGGGCTTTCAAACTTTCGAGGGTAGCATTAAGGTTAGGGCAACCGGAATTCTGGGGAAGTTATGTTTGGTGTCGTTTGAAAGGTAATTGTCTCAGTATTCCAGAACATTTTTTGGTTTTGGAATATCGTCCTCGGTTCTGGATTTTTGGGCTTAGAAGTTTCGAGGGTAGCATTAGGGTTAGGGCAACCGGAATTCTGGGGAAGTCATGTTTGGTGTCGTTTGAAAGGTAATTGTCTCAGTATTCCAGAACATTTTTTGGTTTTGGAATATCGTCCTCGGTTCTGGATTTTTGAGCTTTCAAACTTTCGAGGGTAGCATTAGGGTTAGGGCAACCGGAATTGTGGGGAAGTCATGTTTGGTGTCGTTTGAAAGGTAATTGTCTCAGTATTCCAGAACATTTTTTGGTTTTGGAATATCGTCCTCGGTTCTGGATTTTTGGGCTTTAGAAGTTTCGAGGGTAGCATTAGGGTTAGGGCAACCGGAATTCTGGGGAAGTCATGTTTGGTGTCGTTTGAAAGGTAATTGTCTCAGTATTCCAGAACATTTTTTGGTTTTGGAATATCGTCCTCGGTTCTGGATTTTTGAGCTTTCAAACTTTCGAGGGTAGAATTAGGGTTAGGGCAACCTGATATCAGGGGAAGTCAAGTTTGGTGTCGTTTGAAAGGTAATTTTCTCAGTATTCCAGAACATTTTTTGGTTTTGGAATATCGTCCTCGGTTCTGGATTTTTGAGCTTTCAAACTTTCGAGGGTAGCATTAGGGTTAGGGCAACCGGAATTCTGGGGAAGTCATGTTTGGTGTCGTTTGAAAGGTAATTGTCTCAGTATTCCAGAACATTTTTTGGTTTTGGAATATCGTCCTCGGTTCTGGATTTTTGGGCTTTCAAACTTTCGAGGGTAGCATTAAGGTTAGGGCAACCGGAATTCTGGGGAAGTCATGTTTGGTGTCGTTTGAAAGGTAATTGTCTCAGTATTCCAGAACATTTTTTGGTTTTGGAATATCGTCCTCGGTTCTGGATTTTTGGGCTTTAGAAGTTTCGAGGGTAGCATTAGGGTTAGGGCAACCGGAATTCTGGGGAAGTCATGTTTGGTGTCGTTTGAAAGGTAATTGTCTCAGTATTCCAGAACATTTTTTGGTTTTGGAATATCGTCCTCGGTTCTGGATTTTTGAGCTTTCAAACTTTCGAGGGTAGCATTAGGGTTAGGGCAACCGGAATTCTGGGGAAGCCATGTTTGGTGTCGTTTGAAAGGTAATTGTCTCAGTATTCCAGAACATTTTTTGGTTTTGGAATATCGTCCTCGGTTCTGGATTTTTGGGCTTTAGAAGTTTCGAGGGTGGCATTAGGGTTAGGGCAACCGGAATTTTGGGGAAGTCATGTTTGGTGTTGTTTGAAAGGTAATTTTCTCAGTATTCCAGAACATTTTTTTGGTTTTGGAATATCGTCCTCGGTTCTGGATTTTTGAGCTTTCAAACTTTCGAGGGTAGCATTAGGGTTAGGGCAACCGGAATTCTGGGGAAGTCATGTTTGGTGTCATTTGAAAGGTAATTGTCTCAGTATTCCAGAACATTTTTTGGTTTTGGAATATCGTCCTCGGTTCTGGATTTTTGGCCTTTAGAAGTTTCGAGGGTAGCATTAGGGTTAGGGCAACCGGAATTCTGGGGAAGTCATGTTTGGTGTCGTTTGAAAGGTAATTTTTTCAGTATTCCAGAACATTTTTTGGTTTTGGAATATCGTCCTCGGTTCTGGATTTTTGGGCTTTAGAAGTTTCGAGGGTAGCATTAGGGTTAGGGCAACCGGAATTCTGGGGAAGTCATGTTTGGTGTCGTTTGAAAGGTAATTGTCTCAGTATTCCAGAACATTTTTTGGTTTTGGAATATCGTCCTCGGTTCTGGATTTTTGGGCTTTAGAAGTTTCGAGGGTAGCATTAGGGTTAGGGCAACCGGAATTCTGGGAAAGTCATGTTTGGTGTCGTTTGAAAGGTAATTTTCTCTGTATTCTAGAACATTTTTTTGTTTTGGAATATCGTCCTCGGTTCTGGATTTTTGAGCTTTCAAACTTTCGAGGGTAGCATTAGGGTTAGGGCAACCGGAATTCTGGGAAAGTCATGTTTGGTGTCGTTTGAAAGGTAATTTTCTCTGTATTCCAGAACATTTTTTTGTTTTGGAATATCGTCCTCGGTTCTGGATTTTTGAGCGTTTAAACTTTCGAGGGTAGCATTAGGGTTAGGGCAACCGGAATTCTGGGAAAGTCATGTTTGGTGTTGTTTGAAAGGTAATTTTCTCAGTATTCCAGAACATTTTTTGGTTTTAGAATATCGTCCTCGGTTCTGGATTTTTGAGCTTTCAAACTTTCGAGGGTAGCATTAGGGTTAGGGCAACCGGAATTCTGGGGAAGTCATGTTTGGTGTCGTTTGAAAGGTAATTGTCTCAGTATTCCAGAACATTTTTTGGTTTTGGAATATCGTCCTCGGTTCTGGATTTTTGGGCTTTCAAACTTTCGAGGGTAGCATTAAGGTTAGGGCAACCGGAATTCTGGGGAAGTTATGTTTGGTGTCGTTTGAAAGGTAATTGTCTCAGTATTCCAGAACATTTTTTGGTTTTGGAATATCGTCCTCGGTTCTGGATTTTTGAGCTTTAGAAGTTTTGAGGGTAGCATTAGGGTTAGGGCAACCGGAATTCTTGGGAAGTCATGTTTGGTGTCGTTTGAAAGGTAATTGTCTCAGTATTCCAGAACATTTTTTGGTTTTGGAATATCGTCCTCGGTTCTGGATTTTTGGGCTTTAGAAGTTTCGAGGGTAGCATTAGGGTTAGGGCAACCGGAATTCTGGGGAAGTCATGTTTGGTGTCGTTTGAAAGGTAATTTTCTCAGTATTCCAGAACATTTTTTGGTTTTGAAATATCGTCCTCGGTTCTGGATTTTTGAGCTTTCAAACTTTCGAGGGTAGCATTAGGGTTAGGGCAACCGGAATTCTGGGGAAGTCATGTTTGGTATCGTTTGAAAAGTAATTTTCTCAGTATTCTAGAACATTTTTTGGTTTTGGAATATCGTCCTCGGTTCTGGATTTTTGAGCTTTCAAACTTTCGAGGGTAGCATTAGGGTTAGGGAAACCGGAATTGTGGGGAAGTCATGTTTGGTGTCGTTTGAAAGGTAATTTTCTCAGTATTCCAGAACATTTTTTGGTTTTGGAATATCGTCCTCGGTTCTGGATTTTTGAGCTTTAGAAGTTTTGAGCTCGAGGGTAGCATTAGGGTTAGGGCAACCGGAATTCTGGGGAAGTCATGTTTGGTGTCGTTTGAAAGGTAATTGTCTCAGTATTCCAGAACATTTTTTGGTTTTGGAATATCGTCCTCGGTTCTGGATTTTTGGGCTTTAGAAGTTTCGAGGGTAGCATTAGGGTTAGGGCAACCGGAATTCTGGGGAAGTCATGTTTGGTGTCGTTTGAAAGGTAATTGTCTCAGTATTCCAGAACATTTTTTGGTTTTGGAATATCGTCCTCGGTTCTGGATTTTTGGGCTTTAGAAGTTTTGAGGGTAGCATTAGGGTTAGGGCAACCGGAATTTTGGGAAAGTCATGTTTGGTGTCGTTTGAAAGGTAATTTTTTCAGTATTCCAGAACATTTTTTGGTTTTGGAATATCGTCCTCGGTTCTGGATTTTTGAGCTTTCAAACTTTCGAGGGTAGCATTAGGGTTAGGGCAACAGGAATTCTGGGGAAGTCATGTTTGGTGTCGTTTGAAAGGTAATTTTCTCAGTATTCCAGAACATTTTTTGGTTTTGGAATATCGTCCTCGGTTCTGGATTGTTGGGCTTTAGAAGTTTTGAGGGTAGCATTAGGGTTAGGGCAACCGGAATTCTCGGGAAGTCATGTTTGGTGTCGTTTGAAAGGTAATTTTCTCAGTATTCCAGAACATTTTTTGGTTTTGGAATATCGTCCTCGGTTCTGGATTTTTGAGCTTTCAAACTTTCGAGGGTAGCATTAGGGTTAGGGCAACCGGAATTCTGGGAAAGTCATGTTTGGTGTCGTTTGAAAGGTAATTGTCTCAGTATTCCAGAACATTTTTTGGTTTTGGAATATCGTCCTCGGTTCTGGACTTTTGGGCTTTAGAAGTTTCGAGGGTAGCATTAGGGTTAGGGCAACCGGAATTCTGGGAAAGTCATGTTTGGTGTCGTTTGAAAGGTAATTGTCTCAGTATTCCAGAACATTTTTTGGTTTTGGAATATCGCCCTCGGTTCTGGATTTTTGAGCTTTAGAAGTTTTGAGGGTAGCATTAGGGTTAGGGCAACCGGAATTCTAGGGAAGTCATGTTTGGTGTCGTTTGAAAGGTAATTGTCTCAGTATTCCAGAACATTTTTTGGTTTTGGAATATCGTCCTCGGTTCTGGATTTTTGAGCTTTCAAACTTTCGAGGGTAGCATTAGGGTTAGGGCAACCGGAATTCTGGGAAAGTCATGTTTGGTGTCGTTTGAAAGGTAATTGTCTCAGTATTCCAGAACATTTTTTGGTTTTGGAATATCGTCCTCGGTTCTGGACTTTTGGGCTTTAGAAGTTTCGAGGGTAGCATTAGGGTTAGGGCAACCGGAATTCTGGGAAAGTCATGTTTGGTGTCGTTTGAAAGGTAATTGTCTCAGTATTCCAGAACATTTTTTGGTTTTGGAATATCGCCCTCGGTTCTGGATTTTTGAGCTTTAGAAGTTTTGAGGGTAGCATTAGGGTTAGGGCAACCGGAATTCTAGGGAAGTCATGTTTGGTGTCGTTTGAAAGGTAATTGTCTCAGTATTCCAGAACATTTTTTGGTTTTGGAATATCGTCCTCGGTTCTGGATTTTTGAGCTTTCAAACTTTCGAGGGTAGCATTAGGGTTAGGGCAACCGGAATTCTGGGGAAGCCATGTTTGGTGTCGTTTGAAAGGTAATTTTCTCAGTATTCCAGAACATTTTTTGGTTTTGGAATATCGTCCTCGGTTCTGGATTTTTGGGCTTTAGAAGTTTCGAGGGTAGCATTAGGGTTAGGGCAACCGGAATTCTGGGGAAGTCATGTTTGGTGTCGTTTGCAAGGTAATTGTCTCAGTATTCCAGAACATTTTTTGGTTTTGGAATATCGTCCTCGGTTCTGGATTTTTGGGCTTTAGAATTTTCGAGGGTAGCATTAGGGTTAGGGCAACCGGAATTCTGGGGAAGTCATGTTTGGTGTCGTTTGAAAGGTAATTGTCTCAGTATTCCAGAACATTTTTTGGTTTTGGAATATCGTCCTCGGTTCTGGATTTTTGAGCTTTCTAACTTTCGCGGGTAGCATTAGGGTTAGGGCAACCGGAATTCTGGGGAAGTCATGTTTGGTGTCGTTTGAAAGGTAATTTTCTCAGTATTCCAGAACATTTTTTGGTTTTGGAATGTCGTCCTCGGTTCTGGATTTTTGAGCTTTCAAAGTTTCGAGGGTAGCATTAGGGTTAGGGCAACCGGGTATCAGGAGAAGTCAAGTTTGGTCTTGTTTGAAAGGTAATTGTCTCAGTATTCCAGAACATTTTTTTTGGTTTTGGAATATCGTCCTTGGTTCTGGATTTTTGAGTCTTCAAAGTTTCGAGGGTAGCATTAGGGTTAGGGCAACCGGAATTCTGGGGAAGTCATGTTTGGTGTCGTTTGAAAGGTAATTTTCTCAGTATTCCAGAACATTTTTTGGTTTTGGAATATCGTCCTCGGTTCTGGATTTTTGGGCTTTAGAAGTTTTGAGGGTAGCATTAGGGTTAGGGCAACCGGAATTCTCGGGAAGTCATGTTTGGTGTCGTTTGAAAGGTAATTTTCTCAGTATTCCAGAACATTTTTTGGTTTTGGAATATCGTCCTCGGTTCTGGATTTTTGAGCTTTCAAACTTTCGAGGGTAGCATTAGGGTTAGGGCAACCGGAATTCTGGGAAAGTCATGTTTGGTGTCGTTTGAAAGGTAATTGTCTCAGTATTCCAGAACATTTTTTGGTTTTGGAATATCGTCCTCGGTTCTGGACTTTTGGGCTTTAGAAGTTTCGAGGGTAGCATTAGGGTTAGGGCAACCGGAATTCTGGGAAAGTCATGTTTGGTGTCGTTTGAAAGGTAATTGTCTCAGTATTCCAGAACATTTTTTGGTTTTGGAATATCGTCCTCGGTTCTGGATTTTTGGGCTTTAGAAGTTTTGAGGGTAGCATTAGGGTTAGGGCAACCGGAATTCTCGGGAAGTCATGTTTGGTGTCGTTTGAAAGGTAATTTTCTCAGTATTCCAGAACATTTTTTGGTTTTGGAATATCGTCCTCGGTTCTGGATTTTTGAGCTTTCAAACTTTCGAGGGTAGCATTAGGGTTAGGGCAACCGGAATTCTGGGAAAGTCATGTTTGGTGTCGTTTGAAAGGTAATTGTCTCAGTATTCCAGAACATTTTTTGGTTTTGGAATATCGTCCTCGGTTCTGGACTTTTGGGCTTTAGAAGTTTCGAGGGTAGCATTAGGGTTAGGGCAACCGGAATTCTGGGAAAGTCATGTTTGGTGTCGTTTGAAAGGTAATTTTCTCAGTATTCCAGAACATTTTTTGGTTTTGGAATATCGCCCTCGGTTCTGGATTTTTGAGCTTTAGAAGTTTTGAGGGTAGCATTAGGGTTAGGGCAACCGGAATTCTTGGGAAGTCATGTTTGGTGTCGTTTGAAAGGTAATTGTCTCAGTATTCCAGAACATTTTTTGGTTTTGGAATATCGTCCTCGGTTCTGGATTTTTGAGCTTTCAAACTTTCGAGGGTAGCATTAGGGTTAGGGCAACCGGAATTCTTGGGAAGTCATGTTTGGTGTCGTTTGAAAGGTAATTGTCTCAGTATTCCAGAACATTTTTTGGTTTTGGAATATCGCCCTCGGTTCTGCATTTTTGGGCTTTAGAAGTTTTGAGGGTAGCATTAGGGTTAGGGCAACCGGAATTCTTGGGAAGTCATGTTTGGTGTCGTTTGAAAGGTAATTTTCTTAGTATTCCAGAACATTTTTTGGTTTTGGAATATCGTCCTCGGTTCTGGATTTTTGAGCTTTCAAACTTTCGAGGGTAGCATTAGGGTTAGGGCAACCGGAATTCTGGGAAAGTCATGTTTGGTGTCGTTTGAAAGGTAATTTTCTCAGTATTCCAGAACATTTTTTGGTTTTGGAATATCGTCCTCGGTTCTGGATTTTTGGGCTTTAGAAGTTTCGAGGGTAGCATTAGGGTTAGGGCAACCGGAATTCTGGGGGAGTCAAGTTTGGTGTCGTTTGAAAGGTAATTTTCTCAGTATTCCAGAACATTTTTTGGTTTTGGAATATCGTCCTCGGTTCTGGATTTTTGGGCTTTAGAATTTTCGAGGGTAGCATTAGGGTTAGGGCAACCGGAATTCTGGGGAAGTCATGTTTGGTGTCGTTTGAAAGGTAATTGTCTCAGTATTCCAGAACATTTTTTGGTTTTGGAATATCGTCCTCGGTTCTGGATTTTTGAGCTTTCTAACTTTCGCGGGTAGCATTAGGGTTAGGGCAACCGGAATTCTGGGGAAGTCATGTTTGGTGTCGTTTGAAAGGTAATTTTCTCAGTATTCCAGAACATTTTTTGGTTTTGGAATGTCGTCCTCGGTTCTGGATTTTTGAGCTTTCAAAGTTTCGAGGGTAGCATTAGGGTTAGGGCAACCGGGTATCAGGAGAAGTCAAGTTTGGTCTTGTTTGAAAGGTAATTGTCTCAGTATTCCAGAACATTTTTTTTGGTTTTGGAATATCGTCCTTGGTTCTGGATTTTTGAGTCTTCAAAGTTTCGAGGGTAGCATTAGGGTTAGGGCAACCGGACTTCTCGGGAAGTCATGTTTGGTGTCGTTTGAAAGGTAATTGTCTTAGTATTCCAGAACAATTTTTTGGTTTGTGAACATCGTCCTTGGTTCTGGATTTTTTAGTATTTAAAGTGTCGAGGGTAGCATTAGGGTTAGGGCAACCGGAATTCAGGGGAATTTAAGTTTGGTGTCGTCTGAAAGGTAATCGTCTCAGTATTCTAGAACATTTTTTGATTTTGGAATATCGTCCTTGGTTCTGGATTTTTGAGAGTGCTGTTTTGCCCTTAATTGATGAAATTATGATATTTTGGGGAACAAGATGCATATGATGTCGGGAAAGTGTTCCAAACCCAATAAAGTTGGTTTAAGGAAAATCGGTCATCGTTTCGCGATATCCAAATTTTGTATGAAAAAATCCTGTTTTGCCCTTAATTGATGAAATTATGATATTTTGGGAAACAAGATGCATATATGATGTCGGGAAAGTGTTCCAAACCCAATAAAGTTGTTTGGGGGAAAATTGGTCATCGTTTTGCGATATCCAAATTTTGTTTGAAAAAATGCTGTTTTGCCTTAGTTCCCGTGATGTACCGCACTCCAGCAGTACGTAGTTTGTAGTAGTATCCAGTTTTGATTATACTGCCAAGTTGGAAAGTTCTTGTTTTGAAACGTTCAGTTCAAGTGGAAAAAGTTAATATAAAAGTAAAGTAAATGAAACCAGATGTATGTATATATTATTTATTCTAAGTTGTTCTTATTTTGTTATCTTTGTAATAAAAAGAGTTTCCAGCTGATATTTTCAGTGCCTGTTGTCTTGTTAATGTGCTTGCATGGGAGGTCAGGTGTTTGAAATCATAAAGTATGGCAAATGTTAGTTTATAAAAACGCTATAAAGGATCGAGTAGCCCACAGGTAGTGAGAAAGGATCAAGTAGCCAACAGATGGTGAGAAAGCAACCAGAAAAGGGTTGATAAGGTAATAATACACACATTCCCTGGAAAAGGTACTTCTACGTGTAAATACACATACAGTAAGGGCTAATACACATCCCACCGCCATCCGCGGACCCCACCGCCATCCGCGGATGCCACCGTCATCCGCGGATTTTTTTCGACCGTATTTTTTCGACGTAATTTTTAGCCATCGACGTATTTCAAATACGACGTAGTTTAGCCATCGACGTAGTTTATCCATCCGCGTAGTTTTAGCCCTCCGCGTATTTTGAGGAAAATAAACGACGTAGTTTTAGCCATCCGCGTATTTTCAGGAAACCTGACGTACATGACTACGACGTATTTTGTAGGTTTCTGAAGTACTGACGAAATGCGATGTAGTAAGAACCCATTTACGTTGCTGAACGTGAAATAGGCTATCGACTAACGACGCGTTCCTCGCTCGCAAAATGCTATCATTGGGGCCTCGAACTACACTTAAGCCCATAGGGCTAATTTTCAAACACACAAAAATACAAAACCAAAGACGATATTCCAAAACGGTTTCCTGTTCTGGAATATTTGGGCCATTACCTTATCAACAATACCAAAGTTGGCTTCCTGGGACGTCCGCTAGCTCTAACCCTAACCCTAACCATAGGGTTAACTTTCAAACAACCAAAAATCCAAAACCAAAGACGATAATCCAGAACGGTTTCCTGTTCTGGAATACTGGGGACATTACCTTTTCAATGATACCAAAGTTGGCTTCCTATGACGTCCGCTAGCCCTAGCCCTAACCCTAATATTAAATTTCAAATACCAAAATATTCAGAACCAAAGACGATATTCCAAAACGGTTTCCTGCTCTGGAATTCCGGGACCATTACCTTTTTAACGATACCAAAGTTGGCTTTCTAGCACGTACGCTAGCCCTAACCCAAACCCTGGTCCTAACCTCAGGGTAAACTTTCAAACACCCAAAAATCCAGAACCAAAGTCGATATTCCAGAACGGTTTCCTTTTTTTGGAATACTGGGGCCATTACCTTTCCAATAATACCAAACTTGGTTTCCGGGGACGTCCGCTAGCTCCAACCCTAACCCTAACACTAGGGTTAACTTTCAAACACCCAAAAATCCAAAACCAAAGACGATATTCCAAAACGGTTTCCTGTTCTGGAATACTCGGGCCATTACATTTCCAACGATACCAAAGTTGGCTTCCTGGGACATCCGCTAGCTCCAACCCCAACCCTAGCCCTAACCCTAGGGTTAAATTTCAAACACACAAAAATCCAGAACCAAAGACGATATTCCAAAACGGTTTCCTGTTCTGGAATACTGGGGCCATTACCTTTCCAACAATATACCAAAGTTGGCTTCCTGGGACTTCCGCTAGCCCTAACCCTAACCCTAGCCCTAACCCTAGGGTTAGATTTCAAACACCCAAAATCCAGAACCAAAGACATACTGTGGCCGTTATTTTTCCAATGATACCAAAGTTGGCTTCCTGGGATGTCCGCTAGCCTAAACCCTAGCCCTAACCTAGGGTTAACTTTCAAAGACCCTAAAATCCAGAACCAAATACGATATTCCAAAACGATTTCCTGTTCTGGAATACTTGGGCCATTACCTTTCCAATGATGCCAAAGTAGGCTTCCTGGGACGTCCGCTAGCTCCAACCCCAACCCTAGCCCTAACCCTAGGGTTAAATTTTTATACCCAAAAATCCAGAACCAAAAACGATATTTCAAAACGGGTTCCTGTTCTGGAATACTGGGGCCATTACCTTTCCAAGGATACCAAAGTTGGCTTCCTGGGACGTCCGCTAGCCCCAACCCTAACCCTTACCCTAACCCTAGGGTTAACTTTTAAACACCCAAAAATCCAGAACCAAAGACGATATTCCAAAACGGTTTCCTGTTCTGGAATACTGGGGCCATTACCTTTCAAACGATACCAAAGTTGGCTTCCTGGGACATCCGCTAGCCCTAACCCTAACCCTAACCCTAGGGTTAACTTTCAAAAATCTAAAACCAAAGACGATATTCCAAAACGGTTTCCTGTTCTGGAATACTTGGACCATTACCCTTCTAAGGATACCAAAATTTTCCACCTTGGACGTCCGCTAGCCCTAACCCTAACCCTAGCCCTAACCTAGGGTTAACTTTCAAACACCCAAAAATCCAGAACCAAAGACGATATTCCAAAACGGTTTCCTGTTCTGCAAGATTTGGGCCATTACCTTTTTAACGATACCAAAGTTGTCTTACTGGGACGTCCGCCAGCCCTAACCCTAACCCTAGCCCTAACTCTATGGTT
This sequence comes from Branchiostoma floridae x Branchiostoma japonicum, assembly GCA_013266295.2. Lineage (NCBI taxonomy): Eukaryota > Metazoa > Chordata > Leptocardii > Amphioxiformes > Branchiostomatidae > Branchiostoma > Branchiostoma floridae x Branchiostoma japonicum. The sequence goes on along the minus strand of CM023829.1, from coordinate 18,742,987 downwards.
AACTATCAAACACCCAAAAATCCAGAACCAAAGACGATATTCCAGAACGGTTTCCTGTTCTGGAATACTGGGGCCATTACCTTTCCAATAATACCAAAGTTGGCTTCCTCTGAATAGCCTTTCGGATTACTACGAAAGCAACTTCCTCAACGCCAACCCAGCCAAGACTCAAGTGTGTGCGTTCCATCTGAAGAACCATCAGGCCCAGCGGCAGCTGAACATTACATGGAACGGCAAGAAACTAGCTAATGACAAGTTTCCTGTCTACCTTGGTGTAACCTTGGACAGAACTCTCTCATACAGAGAAACTGTAAGGAAACTGAAGGAGAAGGTTGCCTCAAGAAACAACCTCCTCAACAACCTGACAACACTCAACTGGGGAGCTGACGCCAATACCTTGCGCTCAACTGCCCTGGCATTATGCTACTCCGCAGCGGAATACTGCTCTCCTGTCTGGGGAAGGTCTTGCCATGCAGGGAAAGTGGATGCCGAACTCAATACCTCCTGCCGTATCATCACAGGACTGCTGAAACCCACACCTCTACCAGCACTGCACCGACTAGCAGGTATTGCACAACCTCCCATTCGTAGAGAGGTTCACTCTAGGAGTCAGAAGTTCCTACAGGAACAAGACCCAAGACACCCTCTCCACCATTACAAAGACATCAGAAGAAGACTTAAGTCCAGAAGGAGCTTTATGGTCGTGCAGAATTTGAACCCTAAGGACTCTGCCACGTACCGACTGGACCAGTGGAGAACTTTAGACCCTCCTCCTCCAAACGAAGCTCTATGTGAGAGCCCATGTGAGTCCCTACCTCATGGCACCCATTTGCCTAGAAGGAAATGGGCTGCCCTGAACAGAGCCAGGTGTGGAGTAGGTAGGACCAGAGATAATCTGTTAAAATGGGGACGGGTGAGCTCAGCTGACTGCCCATGTGGCCACCCTACCCAAACCATGCAACACATCCTACAGTACAGGACTGCGAATTAGGACCATCTGTCACCAAACGAGACCTGTACGAAGCAAACCAGGAAGCCCTGGACTGGCTGGAGCAGTGGGCCGACAAGATATGATGATGATGACCTACGGGCCGTGCTCGCTTGAACGACCATTCACGTTTCAGCCGTCGAAGGACCGTTTGGAGAGCGCATGCGATACATTCGACATCACTGCGTCCAACAAATTCCTTCGAACTAATAACAGAACAATCGCACAGCGCCTAATGACGTCCCAGGAACGGAACCGGGCATGATTTATGGACTACGATTACAGAACTGTACATATTTCTTCTGGATTAGCCGCTGCTTCATTCCCCAAATAAGTTTTCCTTTTGTCTTGAGCAAACACATCTGCACACAAGCGTGCACCAGACAAATACTGTTGTAGTTTTTGTGTGTGTCACCAGGTGGCGCTTTTACTACGTCATTATTGTCCTGTCCAATAGATATTTGCTACCTTAAAGTAAATCGCTAGAGGGCGTATTTCATGAAATACTTCATAAAATTAACTACATAACAGTTCTGAATACATTACCTCATAGTTAAGAATAAATTAACTTATAGTTATGAATAGATTAAAACATTGCTTACAATTGTATACGTTACCACTGAGCTTGATTTGTATACATTTGCAGAAATTTGCATATGATCAACCTTGACCTTGATGTTGATGTTGACCTCTGCATAAATGCATAAATTGGTCCAGACGACCAACCTTTACCACTTGTGTATGGTTATTTATGGTCAATTACTGATAATTCTGTACACATACATTGTAAATAAGATTAAACAAAAGTTAAAAAAGGAAATCATTATTATAGATACACAAGAAAGTAGGGCAAACAGACGGACTAACTAACTAACTAAGTAGTAGGTAGTAGGTATCCTTCCATCTCAGGAGATGATGGTAGCACTCTAAGTCTGGTAATGAAATAAACAAATGACATCATACCTGGTGACGTTCTGGTAGAGCTGCCTAAGCCGTGACGTCAGCCAGGCGCGAGGGTCCCTCACCACCAGCAGCAGTCTTACATCCGGGCTTCTGCTGGTGCTGGGGGCGGGGTCTCCTCCAGCGATAACTGGGTACAGACCTTCCTCCCACAGGAGCTGCTTGTCCTCCACAGTCAGCCCCCCGCTTACGGGAGACGGGGTTCCTTGATTTGGCTCGCGGAAAAGTGTCGCTAGACTTGCGAGGTTCCTGGCTTGTGCGAAAGTCACTGCTGAATGTTTCCTCCTCAGGCAGACGGCGTGCAGGACAGCCGGAATGTCCTGGTCCTGTATAGGACACGTTTTCTTTAACTTAAAGTACTTCTCCGATATAGAACACGCCTGCTGAATGTCTCTGCTACGTTGCCATCCTCCAAAGTTTTCGTCTTTGAAATAGGTCTTAAAATGGTTCTCCCATGCGGAAAAGTCACATGAGATTACGTCGTGTAAGATCCTGGCCTTCAGACGTTCTGTTGGCTCTGCACCTGTAGCGTTGGTCTTACTTCTGGCAGAGACTCCTAGCGAGTATAGGGGTTCGAACATATAAAAGAAGTCGGGATGCTGGTTGAACATTTCGCCTAGAAGGGAAGACTCACTGCTGCTGAAGGACAGAATCACCGCCGCGATGTTAGATACAGGTGGTTCTTCAGGAAGCACTAAGTCTTCCAGGACCACCGGCGCTTGCAAAGGGAGGTTCGGGGCGAAGGGCACGCGGTGAGACCGCCCCGGGGATGAGAGCGCTCTGCGAGAGCGCCCGGGAGCACATGGCTCCCGACAAGGACGCTCTGGACTTGCCTCAGCCGGGAACATTTCGGCGGTAACTGGTGACTCCATCACGTGTTTCATTATAACCAATCGTTGTAGCTCCGTAGGCTCAACTACATGTATGTCACGTGACTGCTGGCTGCTGTAGCCACCACGTTGAGTCCTGTCCTTGTCGAATCTTCTCCACAAGCCGACAGTCAGGACAGAGTGGAGGAAAATGGCTACAGACAGGAGGCAGAACAAGTACCTTATGGTGCCCCTCCGCCATAGCCATGCCGCCATGTTTCTTCTTGGAGTACCTGTGAGGTGCGGGCAGGAGAAAAGTTCTGTCAAGCAGGTCAATGGAAAAGAACCCATATCTCTAAAATACACCGTTAACGTTGGTGATCGCGTGTACTTATTAGGCATCTGCACTCCACACTTATTCTTATCAGACATCTGTTCTCCACACCTGTCCTTACCACGAATCTGTACTCCACACCTGTCCTCATCAGGCAGCTCTACTCCACACCTGTCCTTATCAGACATCTGTACTTCACACCTGACCTTAATTTATCAGACATCTCTACTCCGCACCTGTCCTTATCAGACATATGTACTCCACACCTGTCCTTATCAGGCATCTGTACTCTACACTTGTCCTCATCAGGCATCTCTACTCCGCACCTGTCCTTATCAGACATCTGTACTCCACACCTGTCCTTATCAGACATCTGTACTCCACACCTGTCCTTATCAGACATCTGTACTCCACACCTGTCCTTATCAGGCATCTGTACTCCACACCTGTCCTTATCAGGCATCTGTACTCCACACCTGTCCTTATCAGACATCTGTACTCCACACCTGTCCTTATCAGGCATCTGTACTCCACACCTGACCTAATCAGACATCTGTACTCCACACCTGTCCTTATCAGACATCTGTACTCCACACCTGTCCTTATCAGACATCTGTACTCCACACCTGTCCTTATCAGGCATCTGTACTCCACACCTGTCCTTATCAGGCATCTGTACTCCACACCTGACCTAATCAGGCAACTGTACTCCACACCTGGCCTTATCAGATATCTGTACTCCACACCTGTCCTTATCAGACATCTGTACTCCACACCTGTCCTTATCAGGCATCTGTACTCCACACCTGACCTAATCAGACATCTGTACTCCACACCTGTCCTTATCAGGCAACTGTACTCCACACCTGGCCTTATCAGATATCTGTACTCCACACCTGTCCTTATCAGACATCTGTACTCCACACCTGTCCTTATCAGGCATCTGTACTCCACACCTGACCTAATCAGGCAACTGTACTCCACACCTGGCCTTATCAGATATCTGTATTCCACACCGTCCTTATCAGGCATCTGTTCTGCGTACCTGTCGTTATAAGCCATCTGTACTGCATACTTCTACCAATACTGTTATGCTTACATACCTGTCCTTACAAGGTATTTATACTATTATTATATGGCACCTGTATTCCAACCTGTTCTTATATAAGGCACCAGAACTAGAAACCTGTACTTATATGGCATCTGTAATGCCCACCTGTACTGTTAGGGAATTTGTACTGTACTGCAAACTGTTCTTATAAGGCACTTACAAGACGGCTGTAACACACATGTTCTTACAAGCCCCCTCTACTTGTCCTTCACATGTCCTACTTTCCTGTATAATTCTCACCTGAGTTGTCGCCCTGCTCTGTGAGGTCAGAGGTCAGACCCTGCAGGACAGGTTGAACCGCTCCTAGCGTCTGACACAAGCAGGAGGCCTGAGGCGAAACAGAGCTCAGCGAAACGTTAGCACGGTGTCCAACGTAACGTGTTTTGGTCGGGCTCTCTTCAGGCCGGTAGACGTCCATCCCCGCCCACTTCATCCAGGCTCCCCGGTGGGGTTTTGCACGTCGGAGTTTGTTTATTAATTAAATTCCGCGTCGTGCAAACCTACCGGGGATCCTAGGCCTAGTTGAACTGGGCGGCAGGGATTGTCTACAGGCCCCGAATATTACTGGTTTTGCTCTCATCATACAAACAGCAGCATGTGGCATTTGTATAAGATGCAACATAGACGTCCCTGGATCCCAATTCTTTGTAATAATTGTATATGGTAAGTCAACAATATACGGCACGTGTATGGTTTCAAAATACATTGTAACAGTTACCTCTACAAAGTTTCACTCTCGACTAATCATAAAATTAGAATCTGGCATTGCTGTGTACTTATGTTGTCACTTCTGTACCTCGTCTACAATAACGGCTAATTGAATAAACGTGCATACACCTGTAATGTTAAAGATATTTTCACCTGAATGTCGACAATGTTGAAATGAAAATTAGAAAAAAATGTCTTCTACTGTACTCTGTACTCCACTGTAGGGTACACGATCATTATTGATATGGCTTTAGGAGGTCAAAAACTCTTTCCTAGAACTATCGTAGAGTGGAACTCGCTGCCACCAAGTAGCCTCTACCAGGCTGCGGGAAGCGGCTGGAAAGAGTAGAAATTGGCCAAAAAGACAGATAACATGCCAGGGGAGTTGGTCCGCGAGCCTGAGAGTAGAGTTTCGGACGCGGCAAACTGTACTCTCTCGCGGCGTCGGACCAACTCCCCTGGCTTATTATCTGTCTTTTGTTTTGGCCAATTTCTACTCTTTCCAGCCGCTTCCCGAAGCCTGGTAGAGGCTAGCCACCAAGCACAAGCACAAAGTTCAGTCTTGACAATTGCAAGACGGAACAGTGTACAAGTGAACGTAAGTTCCTTTTGGTGGTATGATATATAATTTATGAATAACGATTTTGCATCTATTTAGAATTTGGCTCATGTGTACATGTGGTATCTGTATGAAAATTTGCTTTGGAGAACTTCAAGTCCTTCGAATATAAACAAGAATTCGCAGACCTCATACCTCCATGAAACATCTTGAGTTTAATTTTGTAAATGTATTTTTGGGGGGATTTATCTCATTGATTATGGAAATAAGGTTATAATTAGCACAAACTATTCTAATTCTAGAAAAAAAAATCATGATGTAATTTACGCTTGGTCCTTTGAAAATTCATAGCGATAATTTTGTGATGGGGATCTTATTTCCATAATCAACGAGAACAGGTTAACATCACTTATACGAAGGTATGAGGTCATGAAACTCTTGTTTGCAAATGTTCACTCTTTTACTAGCTAGCTCTTCTTTAATAGTTATAGGCCAATCTCCTTAATCTTGTCAGTACAGGAGTGTGGAGAAGACTCAGTATCAAACTTCAGCGTTTTCTCCTTCAGCCTCACCAACTCGTCAGGGATTCGACCTACAAGCAACAGTTTTACGAATCGCCCGAGTGTGAATCGACTGCTATGTTCTAGACGGATAAATCCACAGCACCGGGCACTTCCGGATCGCCAGTCGGCTGTTGTTGTATGCAGGAAAAATATATATAACGTTTTATCCACCTGGTTACATCAGTGGCGGTCTATTTCACAGGTCAGGCACACAAACGTTACCACTGCTACATGTAACTTACATAGCAGCTGCCGTTTTCAACTTAAATTAGGAAGTAACGTAAGAACTTGTATAGGGTGGGAGGGGGGTTTTGCGTGCCGTCTTACCTTGAAGAATCAAAATTATCGCTTTAAATTTTCGAAGGGCCAAGCGTAAATTACATCATGATCTTTTTAAAAAGTTTAAAATCAAAAGTCACGTCTTCATATATAAGTGTATGCTGTGCATTTGTAATTCATTCGCGTAATTTGGGGACATGATGAAAAAGCAAGGAGGACTATAAACTATTGTTGATCGGTCAGCCTGTTTACCGAAATACACCAGAATACGCCGGAATACACATAAAGGAGGATGAAATCTACCGGAATACACATTCTGGTAAACAGGCTGACCCATGATAACCCCCTTAGCTGAAGTAGCAATGGTAGGGAAGGAAAACTGTTGATAGTGTTTTGGGACTAGTCTGACTTGGATATCATTTTGATACATGTAACGGGAGGGGTCCTAATTCCGTCCTATGTTCCATACAAACGCACATACCTTTGGTAATAGTTTGTCTGACCAAAAACTCGCGCAACATGAGCTTTAACATTGACAGACAAAGATAACAACGATTAAAGCTGCACAGCTGTGTATTTCACTTCAGTGCGGCGCCTTGCACCCAAGCGTAATGGTTCGCGAAACTTACGGCAGGTTTTCGGTCATTTTGCCGGTGGAACGTTCTATCGCAATAGGGGTGCCCTAATTCCGTCCTAGTAAAACTGAGGGCGATCTGTGGAGAGAGTTGAACTATTTAAGAATATATTACACACTTATTTACTAAAACAATCTACAACTGTTTTTCTGTCCCAAACAAGTCCTCTTTTTACCATTACGTGACTTGCTCCGAAGCGGCTGTTTCAAATCTAAACTGTCATGGCGCCGTTCGCTCGTCAACCTCCAAAGAAGCGTCGAATTCAAACTTATTTTTCACTCGTCTGTTGTCGGAGCGTCCGAACTGGAAAAACGTTGTGAGGTTACCATTATCAACACAAAAACTTTGTATATTTCTGTGGGTATTTATAGGCACATGCACCGATGCATAACGCCGCAACAATGATTTTTCAAACTAGTCCGGAATTAGGGGTATGACGGAATTAGGACACCCCCGTTAACGTTACGTATACGTGAATATTTCACATGGACGGAGGATGTGTTTATAACGTTACGGGCTCGAAATCCTTTTTTCTGCATACTTGCACTGGTGCAGGTAACATTGAAAATTATCTGCACCAGACAAATTTTACCTGCACCACCCAGAATTTGAGAAGTACGGATCATACTAAAAACTGTTTAAAAAACTATCGTTACCGGTATTTCTTTTACCGGTATATTTCATAGGTCGTAACACTCACTGTCAATGCAGCAAATGAAAATCTACATACATGTTTGTGTAACGTTATATATATAAACATGGACCGGTGCAGGTTAGGTGCAGGTAGAATCAGAAATACCTGCACTAAGGTGCATATGCACCAAGTATTTCGAGCCCTGACAGTATGATTTACAATGTAACGTTACAATGTAGATGTGAAAACTAATTGGTCTTGTGGTTAGTAAAACAAGTTTTCAATACATATATGAAAACATGAAGCACTTTCCACAAATTAGTACATAGTAGCTACTATAGTAGTAGTAAATGACATAAAAAATGACGTAAATGACAGATTACTTGTTAGACAAGTATGATTTACCATGCATCACTGACTGAACATTAATTTCTTTCTTTATAACCTACATGTATATAACGTTAAATGTTATATCTTACAGGGTGACGCACAGTGATCACCATCATCATCATCATCATCATCATCATCCGTCGTCCCTATCACAACAGTGACAACAGCAACATAGAGGTGGTCCCTGGCAGAACAGCAGCATTTCTACCTCTGTGCGGACAAGGCTGTATGATAGCAAATGGCTGACCAATCAGAGCTTGCCTTGTATGAGACAATGTTTCAGAAAAGGTGAAGGTTTAGATATTGACCCTAATGCATGTGCATGCGTGCCCGTGTGTTTCTGACCTACTCTTGGGTTCCAAATAAACATAAGGCCTAGGGAAAAACTGTTGTGTTTCAGTCCCGAAACAATTAGGGTCGGTAGGTAGGGATTATATATTTTTTTCTTTTTTAGACTTTGGGGATCTCTAGTGATCCAACTTATACAATACAGTATTTTAACAAAGTAAAAATTGCATGAGGACACTTATGTTTTCAATGCCAATGTTGGAAAAACGATTGTACAACGTTTCATCACACAGATGTCAGATCATGCAACGAGAAAAGGTTTTATCAGCTCGAAAAATTTATGTCCCTTGTAGGGGTCCACCCCCAAAAAAGGCTAGGGTTGGCAGTTTTTTCTAGGGTTGGTCGGGAAACAGGAAACACAACATTTTTTTCTCTAGGCCTAACAGTACGTTTTTTGCTGGGGACTGCAAGTTTTTCTAGTAAACAGGGCACATGTGGTTTATAACGTTAGGCCACACCGACTTAATTTTATGGATGACATCCGCGCGCGCATTGATTTTCGCCTGTTCTCCAAAAAAAAAAAATCATGTCTTTCGAGGCTTCACGGAACTCCGGAACTCGGCTGGAACTCAGTACAGACTGCCGACTAATAAATGCCGCAAAAGGGCAGCTTATTTTTAAACGAAGGAGGAAGCTGTGAAGGAGGATGAGACCTGAACAAGACTATCTACATCTACCTCCTGCAAATAAAAAACTTGTTTGTTTGATGCAGTCACTGTGTCCTGTGCTTCAATTCGCAATACCGGCTTTGTATTCCTGTGGTTAAGCAGCATTTTTTTTTTTGCTGGATTTTTTTTTATTCGCCCTCTCGCATTAGTTTTGTGGTCCCCAGAGGATGTCATCCATAAAATTAAATCAGTGTGGCCTTACTCTCTACAGTGGTTATGTTAGTTATACTGTCTGTCAGTAGAAAAAGGAGATACAGCTGTCTTGAAGTAATTCAACAGATGTTGAGTAACCTTCATTATTTCAGAGTTCATCATCAAGTTGCAACGAATGTAAAAACACTAAAGGAACACATAATTCTGACCCCCCCAACGCTATGCATCCTGGGAATGGGAAAAAGGTGAATTCTCTAAAGGGGGTGAAGTTTGCCATCTCTGTTTGCCTTGTTTTTTGGTGTTGAACAGTAGTTGATGTGTCCTGTAGGTTTACGGAGGAAGACCCAAACTTCATGGCTTATCTACAGAAACCACCACCATCACCACCTATAGTGGACAACTGGGCCTCACGCTCAAGGAGGAACTTTCAGGACAGGTAAAGAATTTCAAAGTACTTTATTCAGCTGCTTGTAAGTATCAGCATTCTAAATAACTAAAGTGATCAAATGGTATTTTTTTTCTCTGTATAGTTAAAGGCATCCAAAGCAATTTGAGGGTGGCAAAACAAAAATATTCTGGATGAGGAAATGTCTGATATTGACATTTACTGCCGTTTTTTTTAGCATATTTTGTCATCAAGTCAAGCTTTTGAAATAGCTGAAAAACAACTTTATTTTTTGGCACCACCAAATTGAATACATTTGTTAATACCAAGAACCTGCCTATGATATGAAACAAGCAACCATTTTCTATCAACAACATGGCATTTTTGCCTCACATACTAGTATATCAGTAGTATGTGAGGCAATGCATGGGATAGAGTTGATTCGACTTACTACATTAAAAAATGACCGAAAAAAACAGAAGCTTTTTCAGATCTGACTGTTGCTATCATGCATAGATAAAGTGTAATGTTTCCAGCTCATGTTGTTTACTGTTCCAGATCCCAGATGGGAGGCAGGAATGAGGGATGGAGAGAAGGGGGCAGGAATGAGGGATGGAGAGGTGGCAGGAATGAGGGATGGAGAGGAGGCAGGAGTGAGGGATGGAGAGAAGGGGGCAGGAATGAAGGATGGAGAGGTGGAGGCAGTAGGAGCGGAGGGGACCGCAGGGAGGGTTACTATGGATATGGTCGTAACTCTGGAGGATACGATAGATATCAAGGTCGAGACAGACCATATCACTGACTCATACCTGTACGCATTTCCTGATTTTCATTTCCAAAGTAGTAGTAAATAGCTGCCATCATTTTTGGTAAAGGGCCAGGGCTTCAACTGGTCTAACTTGGGCTCCACCTAGGGTTTGGTCCTTATTTAGATACATGTCTGTACAATAAAGCTTCTTTTACTCCCCTCACAATCAAAGGTTTTGAGTAAAACATGTGTCCATTGATGGTCTCATTGATGTCAACATATGCATAGCCTGTAAGCCCCTCATCATCATCACACATTCAGAACCTTCCCCCAAACACCAACCAGCCAAGGTTGGCTCAAGTTCGGGAGCAGTCTGACCAGGTTTCGGCCATGGCTACCTTTCTATATGGATCGAACCGAAGTTAAATTTGAGTCAAATTTGAACCCGAACACACCCTGAACACTGTTGACCTACTCCTGAACACCAGCCAACCGTGGCCGAACCTCCCGTCCACACCTGAACGTTTTAAACATGTTGAAACAGTCGGCTGAACAGCAGCCGACCTCGCCGTACACCAGCCAACCACAGCCGCTCTTGTTCCTGACCAAAATGTTATAACTCCTAACCATGGTTGGGGGAGTTCGGCAGTGTTCAGTAGGCCATATTCAGCTACATGTATGTGTGACGGGCTTTAGTCAACTTAGTGAAGTCTGAATGAATCGCTCACGTGTCTCCGGAAAAACATTCATTTGACAAGCAAACAGTGCACAGTCATCATGATTACGTACAACTGCAATCAAAGTCATCATACTTTGCTTTGTTTTATTCTCATTTTTCACAAGTTGTGGTGCCAAGTTCTGAATTGGCTGTTGTTTTCACTGTGATGTTACAAACGAAATTAATATAGTGGCAGCAGGAATCAAGAAATAAAAGTACACATGAAAGTACATGTATGTACATTTAAACTGTGATGTTTGGTGATTGCTAACATCAGAAGGGTGTACATTACGTGGATACTCCTGCTTATAGTACTTTATGCCACCAATGACACCAAAATACAACAGTTCTGATTACATTCAACCATAATAATTTAGTATTATTTGATGAGAATCGAGTGGTAGTGGGTGACAGTTGGGTGATTTGCCTACCGATAATTTGCATATGCCTTCAGTTTGAATCTAGATCTGTTTTAAAGATTGTCGACCGACTATCTACTAACATTAACAAGATATGAAGTAAGGCCACACCAATTTAATCAATTGGTTCTAGGATCCATTTTTTTCTGATTTGCAAAAAAAAAAGATAGGTTCTGAATCAACTCCAAAATGCTCATATTTTGGTCCCAACAGTTGAAGAAAGTCCTTTTCTTCCTAATTGTTACAGTATTCTCATTTATCAATGCAGCAGTTTGATTAAAGTTCAAAATTCATTGTCAACCCGGCCTAGTATATTGACTTCATGGCTACTAGTATCATAGCATCTGTGGCTATCATCTGATGTGTAGGCCTGTTGTTGTTTTTTTTCGCCCTGTCGCTTCATATTTAATTTCTGAAAAAATCTGAGATCCAACAAATTAATTTAAAATTGGTTCAGCTGAAGTCTCAAAGAAAAAAGTAATTAATCAAATTGTCTTTGTATAATACATGCACATAATTTACATATTTCTGGAATATCATTTGCATAATCTATACAACATTGAGTCTTTGCCTGACATTACAACTTGCTCCTTGTTTTGCGTGTGGCATAGGGTACCCCCTGCCCCCCTCCCCCGTACGGCTGATAGTCCACTCCCTTCTGTTTGGTTATCCTCATCACAGCACCGTTCCTACTGTCGTCTTCCACCAGCTGAAGAAAGCCGTCAACCACTTCAGAAACTCTGCCAAAATATAAAGGCAAGGATGCTTTTATTATCTCATGAAAACACAGCATATTTTTTCCCTAATTGTACCCAATGTTTTGTTCATAATGCCATATACAGTTTGTATCTATGTGAAATCAGCATAAAAGTATCAACCATTTTATGGCATATTCACACTGTAAACTGAGGTAAGCATCAACAACTGTAGTTAAACAAGGTGAGCATGTCGGCAGAATGCAGTGCGCAGTTCATATAACAAGGTGCATTATGGCTGTATGCATAGTTGTATACCATCAACTTACAGAAGTTGATTTGATTTACATCGTCATGTACAAGTGTGTACTTTGTACGTGTATTCACAAAATGTGTTTCGATGCCCCCCTCCCCTCTCCAGACTTACTTCAGCAGCCCTCCCTGGGAGTCTGTATATGCCCAGTGTGCATCAGCTTTCAGTTGTTCTTCAGGTGTAGAGGCTACCCTGGGGGGTTGGATGGGTGTGTCTGTCATTGTCGGACACAAGGCACACACACGCACCCCAGTACGGTCAAAGTGAAAGGGAGTCTGCAAAAGGATAGGATAGCATGACATCATTAGTCACTGACACAGCAAGTTTGAGGTCCTAGTGCCAGGCAAATTTACATGTGCATTTGAAGCCATGACGAAGCAAATGCAGCATAGGGACAATATACTGGGCTTTAAAACTCTTAAAACCAACATACACACTGAAGTGCTATAGCCACAGTCGTCGGGACTAGCCAAAACCATCATGCAAGGAACAGTACAGGAAAGAAGAAAGAGGCGTAGGCAGCGAAAAGATGGGAGGATAACATCAGAGAATGGACCAGCATCACACTAAGTGAAACACTAAGCCTTATAGGAACAGAAAACCAAGAAGGGTGGAGAAAACTGGGTGTCAGATCACCTATGGTGACCCAAAGGTCAATCAATTAGCTTAAGGGATAGATGAGATGAGATACACACATATAATTTCATCAGTCCCTGATTGGTCTTCTTGGGCAGGTTTGTCTGCAATGTTGGTATGTGAATAAGGAATTGACTGTATATGATTAGATAGGAACCAGCCAGGCCTTGTGTCCCATCATAACACACCTCAGGGCGGGACATGAAACGAATCATGAGCAAATTTTGGGGACTTTATACTGATACTGTGATGGGATCGCCAGTGTGATATTTTGCTTGAGAGGGCCTACAGGATCCCAGATAAAGAAAAGTAGGTCAGTCACCAGAGGAGGAGAGAGGCAGGGACAAATGCAGACATTAGACAGGGATCAAGTGTGTAGTAGAGTAGGAAAGAAAATAAAAGGAAGTGTACATGTTCTACTCCAGTATTGTCTCAGAAGGCCCACAGTTTGGGAAGGAATTGGAGGCCACATCTTGACCTTAATACCATTCACACAATTACACATACCAAAAATTACATTATACTACACTGCATCTTCATCTGAGACGTCCAACTTGACACATAATTTACAATTAATGTGTCTGAGAAAAAGATGACAGCTACATAACTTTAACTCAAGAATTATGCAAATATATGTATCATGTGTGTGTGTCATAAGGCCACAGCAAGTAATTTTTATGGATGACATCGGCACACGCATTCATTTTTGCAGATTTTGAAAAAAAATTTTGTTGCCCTCCGACAGTGGTCAACATGCTGAAAATGGGCATGTCGTACATGTGTAAATGTCTTCCAGTTCAGAGACTCTGCAGGGATCCAGCCAACTTGAGGCACAATTGCTTATGTTTGATAAGTGTTGATTGTCTAAGGTGTTCCATCCCAGTGAAGTAGCTGCCAATGATGGTATATGACAATCTCTTTTCTACAATTGTTCTAGTTAATTGAGATGCATACACATCTACAAGGATGGCTTTCAATGCGATTTGGAGTGTTTTGATGGGGCCACATGAATCCTACTTCGGTGGAATCCACATCCAATACGCTTTCAGTGGTTCCATCTGAATGGGGCTAAAATCTAACAATGTAGGAGTCTTGCTACGCCCGCCTTTTTTTCTCCCTTCTATTACATTACTCTCACCTCTTGAATAGAAGTACCCCCTGGAATAAAAGTACCCCCCGGACAAATCTTCAAAACCTAATAAAAGTACCTCCTGGAATAAAAGTACCCCCCGGAAAATTTCAAAATTTACATGTAATGTAAGCATCGTCTGTACTAAAATGTGTTAACTCTCTTCAAAATCTAATAAACATACCCCCCGGAATAAAAGTTACCATATTGACAACCATGTTCCTCTTAAAATGCATTCTTAAAGGTCATTGAGTTGTATAATGCAAATATAACGTTATGTGAGTATCTAATTTTTTTTGTATATTCTCTCTGAGTTTACACAAATTTTCATGGCCAAATTTTGATAAAGTTTTCATCTTTGTTACAGCTTTACTTTAAAGTTTCAAGCCAAAAATCTATTTCAAAATTCATGAAGGGTCATAATAAATAGAGTTACTCATGCTTGGTACAGGTCTTGGACAAATAAATAGTCAGAGCAAGGAGGTTAGAGGAAGAGACACTCAGTAAATTTCAAGTCACTACAAGTTTTTTTTTTTTTTTTAATGTTGTACTAAATATTTGGGAATCATTTTCAAATGATTATAAATCTGTTATGCATATTTATAAATGTTTGAAAAAGGGAAATACAGGAGTACAGGTGTATCATGTTTTAGAATTTGTTCTGATTATTAAACTTTGTGACATCAAAATCTGCCTAAGCCTAGGCACAGTTCAAAGCGTTTCTTTCAACAACGCTGTCAACAGCGGCAGCCAACAAGAGGTTCTTTGGTTTGTAAATACATTGTGCTTCCCTGTGGTATTGGTAAATAATATTGGTAAAACGGTAGAATTACATGATGATGAGCTATATTGCCTATATTACCGATGAAATCAGGAATATTCTGAGGGAAAACACCGTAAAAATTGTCTTCTGTGGCAATTTCTAACACGGGGCGCCTGCCCCATTTGAGAGAGTCCATTCTGTAAGTAGGGGGAAAGTTTCTCGGAAATATTTCAAACCCATGTCAAATGATAAAAGATACGACATTGTGCAGGAACAACATAATATAATTAACCCTTAATACTTAGGTATTGAACTTAAAATCGTATCGACAGATGTTGAAAGATAGGCAAAATTACATTTCAGACATCATCGTCCCTTGAAATGAACTATTCCCCCTATGCCGCCCTATGTCGCGGTCTGTTTTAATTTTTCGGTAAATTTCCTGGTAAATTCCTCCATGCAACAGAACTGGGACAGAGTATGGACATCTTTGGACAACAAATAAAGGATGTATCTTTTACGCAGCTGGCTGATTGACATGCCTATAATTGGCACTGGTCTCAGAAATTACCGGTTTATTTACACCCGTCTGTGCCCACGTGCACGCATGAGTGGGAGGGCTGTGACGAGGTCGGTAGTTCCAAGTTCTGTCCTTGTTTACCTCGCAAAATTTTGGTGTTTCTGCTAAATTTCTAGGTGTAATTGATAGGAAATCTCAGAGACTAGGTACTGATGTAAGTGATAATGTTTGTTTCCGAGTGTTGAGCTTGTTTGCACGGACAGATCTTAGCGACCCGCTCCCCACAGCTTGAATGTCACGCCCGTCAATTTGTAGGGTTCGATGAATCAACTCACAGCACAGGTTGCGTTGTGAATCAATTTAAAGGAAGTCATAACGCTAACGGTACGTTTATTCGGGGCCTGTGAATACTTAAGTCGTTTTCATTTTACGTTCAGGACCGCAAATTTGCCCGGAACTTTGCCCGATTCTGAAAAAAAAAAATAAACGTACCGTCTAAAATAAGAACGTACCGGGCGGATTTTGAGGTGAAAAAAAAAAAAAACGTACCGGTACGTTTATTCGAGAGGTGAGAGTAAATTAGGAATCTGTGGAGGATGTCATCCATAAAATTTACTTCTTACGGCCTAATAATATTACTAGTACTCATTCCTTACCCCCAAACTCCTGGACAGCCCCACCACACCGTGTTTAGTTGCAGTATACACAGGTCCATGGAACATTGCAATCAACCCTGAATTGTCAAATAGAAGGACAATATTATATCAAAACCAGAACAATTGCAGTCAAACTTGGTCTAACAACACCTCCTGAAGAACACCATCTACTCAAGACAACTGCTTTTTGTTGGTTCTGACAATTTTGCCTTAAAGCCAGCAACATGGATTAAACGCAACCGGCCCGAATCAGGATCTGGTCTAGTCATGATGCGACCAAAACTCTGACTCAGTCTCTTTCATCTTCATGTTCGTTGTATATTTTGTATTTGTCTTCAATCTGTATTCTGTATGTCTTATGTATCTTGAGCAAAGGATCATATAAGCACAAATGTGCTTGCTATCTAATGCTCAAAAATCCATGTGAATAAAATAAAAAAAATAAATAAAAAAAATAAAGACCATTTTGAAGAGTGTGGTAACAGAGGGACACCATTTCTTAAATAGAAGTCTCTTGGAGTCCAGCATATGAATACTGTGCTTTGAAAAATTCTCTTACCTGCCATGGAGGCAATGTTTACGATAAGGCCACCTCCACCCCCCTTCTCCTTGCTCATGTGGTGCAGTCCAAGAAAGGTACCGTGGATAACAGATCTCTGTTGTTGGAGACACAAGAAGTGTTCTTTGTGATCCTTTCAAACAGTGTAACTTGACTTTACCAATTAGTGGGCATTATGCATCTTGCTGTTGTCATTATACATGTAACAAATCAATGTTTAGGCCACACCAATTTCATTTATTGGTTCTCAGATTTTTTTAAAGAAAAAATATGAAGCAATAGGGTGAAAAAAACAGGCCTAGGCGTCCTATGATAGCTCAAAATGCTACAATAGGAGCCACAAAGTCAGCCTCCTGGGCTGGGATGTAACTCAAACAATGAATTTCAAAATTTAATCAAACCACCGCATTGATAGATGGAAAAATTGTAACAACTAGGAAGAAAAGGACTTTCTTCAATTGTTGGAGCCAAAATATGAACATTTTGGAGTTGATTCAGAACCTGAATTTTTTTTTTTGTGGGCAAATCCAAGAACCAATTAATTAACTTGGTGTGGCCTTAGGCAGGAACATTAATAGAATAGGGTCAGTTTTGTGAGTTATATGAAACAGATTGAATAATATATATTATGAAGTACATGTACATGTCATTGTTAAGTTTTCTTTTTCTAACCAGCTGCAGGAACAGGGGTGACGCACTGTTACTCTTGGGAGTAGATATGTAGATTCCGCCAAAAGTTCGGAAATTCATCAGACCATGCAATACTGTAAGTACTCCCAGTCCCTATTAGATCCCTCATGTGACACCCGGTATCTAGATATAGAAAAAACACAGATCTTAAGCCTGTCACACAGAGCCAAATATGGCCTCCCGAACACTGCCGAACTCCCCCCCAACCATGGTTAGGATTTCTTTTTTTAATTTTTTTTTTTATTCACATATGTTTAATGAGTATTGGGCAGAAAGCACAGTTGCTTATATGACGCCTTCTACTCAAAAGCACAAATATAAAAACAAGAGTAAAACATAATAACAAAATACATACATAATTACAAAGTGGGTCAAGTAGAATGAGTACAAACAAGACAAGTTGGTGATCTATCAATTACGAGAATCTACCAGTACAGTGAATAAAGGTTTGAACTATGTCGAAGATATTACAGTTTTGTGAATGTGAGAGTAACGTGGATCCTCGTAGCAGTAAAGAACATAAGGTACTGTCATTGAGATGCTGTAGCTCTACTATATTGGAAAGAGATGATAACAAAGTACTTCTATAACTGACATAAAGATATTAATCGTAAGAGAGGCTTTGACATTAGGGGGCAGGTCATTCCACATGTAAGTAGTTGACGGTAGGAATGATTTTTTGTACTTTTCTGTTTTACAAGCAATGGTGGTGAAATTCTGGTTGGCGCGAAGGTTATATGAAACAGAATCACAAATACGTGATGGAATAAGGTCTTGTAAGTACTGTGGTGCAAGACCATTCATTATTTTCCAAAGTTGGGTCAATTTATGTTTTTGCCTTCTGCCAGCCAGAGTATCCCATCCAACCTCAGCTGGTTAGGATTTAAGGTAGGGAGCAAGCTGGTGTTCAGCAACGTTGGCTACTGTTCGGCTGTGCCAGCTGAAGGTTTCAACATGTTTAAAACATTCGGATTAGTGGAGGGGAGGTTCAGGCATGGTTGGCTGGTGTTCAGGAGTAGGTCAGCAGTTATTGGGGCGTGGTTGGCAGTCAAATTTGACTCAAATTCAATTTGATTCATATCCAAAGGTACATGTAGGCGTGGCCTAAATCTAGTCAAACTGCTCCCGACCAACAGCCAACCTTGGTTGGTTGGTGGTTGGGGGAAGGTTCTGCATGTGTGACAGGCTTGAAGTACAGTGTGTATCAAGTCCTCAGTCTTACCAAGTTGATATCTAGAACCAACTCCCAATTTTCCTGCTCTGTCACTCCCGCATTGTTCACAACCACGTCAAGCTGTCCGAAATGGCTCACCACCTGCTGGAATGCACCTGTGGTAAATACACCATTTCTGAGGTCAACAAAATTTGTTAGATGTGCAACATGTCGTTCAGTGTACAACGAGCTGCTACTGCACGTGGCCGTTATGCCAAAGGGCAGTTATACAATGTAAATAAAGATACAGAAGCAGAATTTTCACCTGCAGAAATATTTTGTGGTCTTCTCATTTCATTGCATTGCTGGTCACCATTATGTAGCTGAGGCACTGGTAGCCTGACTAATGCATTTGGGGCTATAATAGGATGCCCAGGCCTTTTTTCTTCACCCTGTCACTTCATATTTCAAGAACAATTTATTACTATTCTTTAAAAAATCTGAGAAACAACAAATCAAATTGGTGTGGCCCAATCTTGACAAAAGTCTGCATTTGGTTGTGGCAGAAATGACATTCCAGCTCCTCCAGAATTCATTTGACATTTTTGTTATTGTTATTGGTGGGCCGGGCTTACTCTCTCCTTGCAGCCAAGGGCTGAATTGTGAGGAGCTTACAATGGTGGTGGGGCTTAATCGCAAGGGTCTGGAGCGGCTGCCATTCGGCGCTAACTCAGGTGACCTCAATACGACCCCAGGTGCGGCCATAAGACTGTAAGGTTTGAACCACTCACACCGGGAAGGACCCCTACTCTTTTCGATAAGTATGGTGGGTTCTTTAACGTGCGTGGGGTGTGGCTCTCCCCAAACACGGGACCTCCATTTAACGTCCTATCCGAGGGACGTCCCTAACCGAAGCTAGGTACTCATTTACACCTGAGTGAAGTGAGGAAAGTCGTGTAAAGTGCCTTTCCCAAGGGCACAAGATCGGCCGGTGACATGGGTGGGGATCGAACCCGGGACCTCTTGGCCCTGAGCCGAACGCGCTACCGCTGCGCCACACGACCCCACTATAAAATTTGACCTACTTTCCATCTGCCCCTTGTCAGTGACATCACAGGGCAGAAATAGCACCTTGTCCTGGCCGTACTTCAACGCTAGCTCCTTTGTCGTCTTTCTTCCATCTAGTACTTTGATATCCAAAAGTGCAACCTGAAATAACAAAGACCTGAGTCTCAAATGAAACAGTGTATATGAGCACGTCGGCAGAACGTACTGCACCTGTGCAAAACCCATAATGTATTGTGCATAGCACTTTGGCAGAATGTCTCATATAAGGTTGTATTAGAGCATATAAGGTTGACAGCCTGTCTGGAGTTTTCAGAATGATGTTGTATAGGTAAAGATATCGTCTGCAACAGGCAAAATTTTGATGCAACGTTGACCAAACATCCAACGAAAAACGTGAAAAATCAGGGTTTTGCGCAGGCGCAGTATGTTCTGCCGATGTGCTGTGTATATGTGTCTTGTAAATCACAGAATCAAGTACAGTACAGTACAGTAAGGAGAGAATTCATGGGAAATATAAACTTTGCATCAATTTTGTGAAGTTTAATATCAGCAAAGAAGAAGAAAATAAACATTTTTGGCATTTTGTAAAAAATCAGATATCAAAACTTGACCTGGCACAGTATATCGAATCCTTTAATAAAACAATCATTCCAAGATGGCTTCGAGGCATATCAAACTTATACTATTACATGTGCCACCAGCATGAATTTCCATCATGTACAAAATGTACCACAAAGGCATTTCCTCATTATTTATGCAAAATATAAAAATGTAGGTTATGATTTTTAAAATGTTCTTTGGAACTTAGCATAAGTGTGTACACAGTATGAAGTTCCTGTTATTTAGCAAAATTGAAATATAAATTTTCTCTCATTCATTATGCAAATCAAGTACTAATTTGCATAATTTACATATCATTATGTTGCTCTTCATCAGTTACATAATATTATATACTGATTGCATGCACCTTCAAAAATCACACTATGCACCCATCCTTTCTTGACTTCGTCTGTTTCAAAGGTTGCAACTGAAATGCACCTGCAGTTCCAAGAGAAGCTGCTACAAGGCTATACAAAAACCGGAAGTTGTCCTGCAGTACCAAAACCAAACCACATACCAAATATCATAACAATTCAATCCATCCATAGTTTCTGGTTATGTTGC
Source organism: Branchiostoma floridae x Branchiostoma japonicum (assembly GCA_013266295.2). Taxonomy (NCBI): domain Eukaryota; kingdom Metazoa; phylum Chordata; class Leptocardii; order Amphioxiformes; family Branchiostomatidae; genus Branchiostoma; species Branchiostoma floridae x Branchiostoma japonicum. The sequence continues at coordinate 18,722,232 of CM023829.1, read as the reverse complement.
TAAACCACATACGAACGCTACCAAAATCGCCACTTCTGGGCGAAGGTAATTATTTTCTGAAGAACTCTGTAAAAGACCGACCTTCGCTCCCCGCTGAAGCATAGACTCTGTGAACCCCCTGCCAAGTCCCTGCGCTGCTCCAGTTACAAGAGCCACTTTTCCCCTTAGCTTCATATCTAAAGGAACGCTAGTCAGCTCAGAATGCTCTCAAAGTTGCAGTTACTGTCTGCCTGGCTTGTAAAAAAGAGTTAAAACTTGTAAAATGTACTTCAGACTTGCACAGCTGAGCCTGTCATGCACTCCGAGTCGCTCAGTAACTTTTGTACCCAGTGACCTTTGACCAGCTCGGACTATTCCATTAGATGAGCATGGGGAAACATCTACAAGAAAATGAAATTGGGGTATTGGTATTTCACCAATACTGCAGCATATATATCTTCCGTTTTCCATGACATCACTGTATGTCAATGGAATTTAGATACATAACGTTAGATACCTTCGCTGAGGAGGTTATGTTTTCGGGGCCGTGTCTGTATGTGTGTGCAAGTGTGTGTGTGTGTGTGTGTGTGTGAGTGTGTGTGTGTGTGTGTGTGTGTGTGTGTGTGTGTGTGTGTGTGTGTGTGTGTTTGTCTGAATGGATGGGTGGATGGATGGATGGATTGTAATGATATTTGGTATGTGGGCAGGTGTTAGATAAAAAATGAAGATTGATTACACTATGGAGTCACTAGCTTTAGCGGCTTTCTAAGGCACTGCAGCAGAAATTACAGTTTTGATATCTCGTATTCTGGACATGCCAGGGTCATGATTAGCCGTTCATGTATGAAATACGTTTGTTCATGGATACTGGTCAGCACCAAGGGCAGCTGAATTTATCTTTGTCTCTCTCTTTCATTCTCTAGCTCTCTGTGTGCCTGTGTGTGTGTGTGCGCGCGTGTCTGTGTAGATATAGTGTTCAGCACCAAGGACAGGTCGATTGCTTGTGTGTGATGCAAATAAGTTGTTTTGGTAAATATCGTGAGTTTACATGCCAACATTGCTTTTCTTAACAAAAGTTGTCGCAATCTCAGTGGTGTCTTGTTCCACATCAAAACTCCAGGGGGAAATTACTTTTAGAAACACAAAACGTTTTCATTTTGTGATAATATGACTACTTAACAATTACCCCTGTCTCTAAACTACAGACTTGTACATATGTGGCATAACGGTGACATATACTCAGACCTACAAGTAGGGGGCCGTTCACTCTTCAAAAAAGCAGGGTCTGACACATATTCTTCTGCGCAGATGACACAGTTTACTTTTGACGCAGACGACGCAGGTTTTTCCTCGCAAACGACGCAACTTTTTCCTGCGTAGACAACGCAGTTTTTTTCTGCGCAGACGACGCAGGTGTGTACTTGACGGCCACGGTACCCCCCCCCCCACTTAATCATATCTCTTCGCATGAAACATATTACAACTATTATGAAAACTAGGCGGTAGCGTTGTTTGAACAGAACAACAGACGTACGTACTTGAAGTTGTAACGACGCACACAGCGGAGACCTGCATGTTTACAATCGGCATCTGTGTCCCGAGTTTATCGCAGTGTTAGTGCCAATCCTGGTGAAGAGTGGGGTCCGGGGCCATGCTTTCCCGGGAATTTCATTTTCTTTCTAAACCGTCAATACAAAATTTTCCCCGCATCTTGAGAGGCAAATGAGAGTGGTTTTCCGTCGTTCCTTTTACCGCCGCCACTGGTAATCGGTAGCGGGACGACCACCCCTGGCCCCTCCATAAAACTTTTTGCTCTGACAAGGCCGGACTATATTATCACACGATAGTTTGCACGTTCTTTTCAAGATTTGCACGTAAAATATTCTCAACGTACGGGACGCTACGATCCGTGACGGTCCGGAACCCCCAGGTCAACGGGGATGCTGACAGCATTTTTCTACAACGTGACAATTTGATAAAACGCAAGACAATGGCCTTTGGCGACTTCAGTCCGACTGTAGTCAGATTTTGTTGATGCAACGAACCATAAAGTCACAACAACAGCGACACAAGTGTCTGGAGCTTAGTTCAGGGGCACCCTAACACATATGCATTTTCCTTGTAAAATAGCATAAAAGGAGTATTTCTAAACGAACCATACACTGTCTAGACAGCGAATTAAGGGTTCGGTTTTTGTCCACAGAGCTTATGAAATCGCCAACCTTTTTGAGACATATGACGTCGATAACAAAAGTCTTTTGTGACTTTAATTTGCGGGTCTTATACTTGGGACGGTATCATCAATAATGTGACAGAAGTTGTTTGGTAACTTTTTGGGGGCGTGTCTTTCAAAAGTGTTCCTCACTACGTACTGACAACACGGTTAGCGAGCTTCTCTGCTGTAGTGCAGGTATTTCTATAGTCATTTTTATACAGGAGAAAATTCTAGAATCTTTACCTAAGTAGGGTCTGTATGTGTGGGTTGGAGGGGGGGCTGAATCGTAAATCTGCCGGGCGGTTGAAGAGAGTTATCTGTCGGCTGGCTAGGACACCAAGTCTTGATCCTGAAGCTACACTGTTTAGACTGACCATACAGATGTGTTCATGCTGTTCTGTTATATCTATGTTTTCCATCACTGATCAGACTGTTGCATTCTACCCGTCCCGCCACAATTTGGAGCAGCTTTCAAGCCAAATCCATGCGCGCACGTTTTGACTCAAGCAGGCAGAGCTGTGACGTCACTGGTGTCTGAAGGGGGGGGAGTTACTAATGTGTTAGCAACATTGTGTTTCTGTACTCAGTTCCATGCTAACAAGCCACATGCGTAGCTTCTTGAAGTCTACACCACTTCCATTTTTTTAATGGACCTAAAGCACACAGCAGAGCAGATTGCAATGGATTTCCCATTTATGCTTGTCAAGCACATCACACATTCTTGCACCATTAAATCATGACTAGATATCCAACATATGTAGGTCAGACAAGCCCAGACAGCGGAATGTCTCTTTGAGCAATTATCTTGACAAAGCCGCCAATTTTCCGGACAACTGATGACCGACCATGCGAAGATATCAGAACATGTTACTTGACAGAAATTGATGTCAGGCCAGGACGGAGTCCTGCTAACACAATAACCGGCGACTTCCAGAAGAAAGTCCGCATGATTCCGAACGTCTAAAAAAACGGAAATGATTACCGACACCAGTCCTGGTTCATGAGGACGTCCAAAAAATTGTGAAGAGGGGAGGGGGGGGGGGGGGGAGCGAATTTCACGGGGGGTGGGGGGCGTGCGTCGGGGGATGCTTGTGCCTAAAGTCTTGTTCCTAAAACCATGCTGATAAGACCAACCATACCGATGTGTTGATACATGTATCTATATTTTGTCCATCACTGATCATAACCAAAACTTACGAGTTGTGATTGGGTGCAAGTAGAGATTAGATTGTATTTCAAAGTATGCCGCTCCCTTATATAAACTATTAAAAGTCCAGGTGATTCATTGTATTGTACCAGATCCACCCAAAAATTGGGAGCGCTTTCAAGCCAAAGTTTTACTCCAGCAGGCAGTGACGTCACTGGTGTTTGGACGGGGGGGTAGTACCATTACTAATGTGTTAGCATGCTAACAAGCCACAAGTGTACCTTTTTAAAGTCCCTGGTCATCTTCCACACAGGTTTGTAATTCACATGAACCCGTACCCCGTTATCTTAGATAACTAATGCGCATATCATGAACTCTATCGTTGAATTGCGATGGACAGTTCGGCCCCGACGTTTCCAGGACGGTTCGGCCCTAGGCCGAAGACGGTTCGGCCCCAGGCCAAAGACGGTTCGGCCCCGTGTATATGTGTATATGTGAAGTGGTCAGATTAATCGAAAATCTATGTGAGAACTGAGATATTAAAGCATATTGAACTTCATAATGTCTGTTACTTTTTGTTATGTTACAACGTTAAGTTTTAATCGATATTAAATATCGTAAAATACTGTTAAGTTAAGTCTGAATCTTGTTATTTTGATAATTTTGATTACTTCTCTTATGTTATGTTATGTTATGTTATGTTATGTTATGTTATGTTATGTTATGTTAGAAATAATCCAAAGAACATGAACGTGTTAGTGAAAAGCTGCTAGCTTGATGTTTCAGTAATAAACAGTTAAAAGTTGCGATGGGTTGTTAGTATGAATAACTATTGGGAAAAATTCAATAAGAAAATGAACGTGTTAGTTAAAATGAAATCGATATAAAAGTACAACAATTACACACAACAAAGCGCGCGAAAATCATTTATTTATTTATTTATTAATCTTAAAAACGGTTGGGTGGTACCTTCAGTCTCTGATAGACTGATTTCCAAGGTAGCCCAACAATACATACACATAGGACAACATGGAATTCAATGAAAGTGAAACAAACTTATCAAATAATCAAACATAGCAAATGACAATAAATAATATAGACACAAGGTACAAATAATCAATCATACCAACACAACGGAACAACCAAAACAAATAGTCAAAACCGTTAGGCAGAGTCGTTTTGTCAAATAATAATAATCATAAAATATAACTGGTAACAAATTGAACAAAATATTTCCACTAGGGTCCGGCGAATGGCAGCACGCAAGACTGGCGTGCCTCCTGACTTTCGGGGAAAATTGTATCTGAAAAAGAAGACAAGAACTAAGAATTATAGCATTGAATATGTTGTCTGCTCTCTTCTCGGTCAGAACGCGGTGGCAAATTTAACATATTCGGATGTTTGAGATGTTTTGGAACGTTAGATAATTAATAAAACGTTAGATGATTAACGGGGCCGAAACGTCTTCGGCCCGGGGCCGAACCGTCCTCGGCCCGGGGCCGAACCGTCCTCGGCCCGGGGCCGAAACGTCCTGATCGGCTGGGGGCCGAACTGTCCATGGGCCGAACTGTCCGACATTCATACTCTTGTACGGCAGTATTTCATATAGCACAATGATAACTCATATGGGATTGACGCGTGTCAACCTATCAAATTCCCATCTTACACTTACAATGTTACATCATTTTCAGTTTCGCTTATTACTCCGTGAAGGAGGCATACCTCCTGCAGGAGTATTGTGGTCAGCCGGTATTTCGTGTTCGCAGCTAAAACCCACGGTTACCTTTGTTTAATCGGCATGTAATTTTATACGTCGTCTGCAGGCATGCCCGTGATGATGCACGTATTTTAATTTTTACCGTAGCTGTTTTCGTGGTCAATGTAATATTTCAGAAGCACCCCTACATTTAAGAGGCATATGAGACTTGCCGCAAAAACCCCATTGTTTTGAATAGTGGAAGGGGGGCGTATCCTTCAGGCAGAAGCTAGGGTTGGTCGTTAATTATGAACAGCCTGTTGTTAAAGTATGAGAGCGGTTTTGAAATATGTTCGCAGCTAAAAGCCATGGTTCTGTACGTTCTATTTCTATGTAATTGGGCATGTGGTGTGTCGTTATGTCCGTAATGATGCACGTGTTTTTTTTTTTATAGAAGCTATTTCTATATTGAGGTAAATGTATATTTCAGAAACACCCCTATTTTCTATATTCTCTTTGAAATGTTGTCGCCCGGCCGACGCAAGTGTGTCAGGTCTGGCGCGTCCCGTTGACATGGCAACGCGGCGTCGGTACCTCAGACGGGCAGCAGCGATGTCGCCTGTTGTGGGTTTCTTTTACCAAGCAGTTGACATATAGCGAAAGTGGTGAAATTATTGATGGGGGGCTTAGGCTGGCAATGGTAGCTGTAGCCAGGGTCTTTTGTTGTTGTGTCAGGTTGTTTTAATTGTCTGGGCAAGAAATACCCCTATTCTTATAATCCTGTGGAATAGGCTGTAGGTTAAGTAGTTGTGTGGTAGGCGAGGTTCTATAAGCGGAAACTAGGTGGATGTTGTGCATATTCGTTTGTATCTGTTGGGATTGTGACTTATGGTTTGCACCTACTACGATACCCTATCAAATAAATAATATGTAGTGCACTATACTGTTCCCAATCTGCAAAATATAAAAGTTCACGCAGGATTGTCGCCTATGGACACTTGTTATTTATTTAAATTCATGATACGATACGATATGCAATCGTGTATCCGCCCCAACAAGACTGAAGTCTGGCACTTCTCCAACTCAGTACAAGTGTGTACTTGCCACTCACGTCGTTTAGATTATATACAGTTTCGGTCATCAATATGTACATGTAGATGTATAGGCAACCGTCTGCTCCAATTGTGAAGTATAATACACCTGTCACTATACACCTGTCAGCTCTAAAACATCTTAGACACAGAGTACAACAAAGCTTTATCCCCCACCCACGTCTTTCACATTCGCAAGCACTATATTGTACTTGCACGAAAACATACTATGTGATGTAATAGTATAACGACACTTTGAACGTTTGCCCTCTTTACTTTGGCGAGTGTGCTTGTATGTTTACAAGTTCCTAGTGCTGCATGGTAGGTCGTCGTCAGTTTTGCCTTGACACTTGTATGCAGCTCTGTCTATTTAAGCTCCCTCAGAAGTCAGAGATATCAGTCCGTAGGCCATGTTGATTTGATTATATGGTTGACATCCGCGTACGCATCAATTTTCGTTCGTTTCCAAAAACAAACAAAAAAAAGAAGTTTTCAGCCATGCTGTAAATCATACAAAGCAGTTGCAATATGAGCAAATATGTGCTGTAAATTGAAAAAAAAAATCGGAAAACGGATACTAATAGCGTTGAATGCCAAAGCCAGGTTATATATGTAGTTTAGGGAGTTATTTTGACTCATGTGCATGTTGTAATCCCACCATGCCACATGTACGTACCACTTGGTCATGACTCAACCCAAACATCTGTTTGGTCTATTACTTGACATATTTATTTTACGTTTGCATGCACATTCCAAAGGCGCCCACACATTGTAGCACAAAGGCGTTGTTTTCGATGAGTCATCCACCCACCAGTCACAATTACTAGTAGTCTCATTGACTGGTACTAAGTTAAACACAGTTTGCATTTTCATCCATTGCTGTTAGTACATTTCACTTTATAGCAACGTACACGTTCAGTGTAGCCTGAGTGTCAGCCTTTTTAGCTTTTGTCCGCCTCCCACGTTCAGTGTACATTCCTTATGATTATAACTGCTTCCACTATACGACAAGTCAACAGAACTGTATTTCTCGCTTAATGGATGTTTTGTCCTGAGCGCATATCGTATCTAACAGAGGGGGTAACAAGTTTGTTGAACTTTGAACACCAAGCAAATAAGGACGAAGTCTCAACTATACTTGGAGGTGCTGTTGGCGTAAATAAGCACTTTGTAGAAAACTCAATTGTGTCACAAGTGACCAGACATGTGATATTTGATTTAAAAAAAAAGAAATACAAAGGCTCGGCTTCCCGTGGAGGTCAGCGTAAATTAGCTCTTGCTTTTAAAAATGTCAACAATCGCTTTAGAGAAAACTCAATTGTGCCGCAAGTGGACGGACATGTGAAATTTAATTTTCAAAAAAGAGAGAGACACAAAGACTCGGCTTCCCGTACGTGGAATTAATATATGCACATCAAGATTGTATAAGGCGTTCTGAAATACAATAGTTTGACCAACTAATAACAATCTCGGCAGGACAGTATGCTGGACAGTAGACTGCCTTTACAAGACATAATCCGACTTCTACTCAGAAATGCATACATAGTTGACGCCTTCTACCCAAACCGGGACGCGGTCTTATAACTTTCGCTTTTGTGGTTTTCCCCGTTGGTGTTCACATATTGTGTCAGGGGTTATGCCTCCCTCCGGTACTTTTTTTACCTTCGTCAAGAAGGTTATGTTTTCAGTGGCGTTCGTGTGTGTGTGTGTGTCATATCGTTTAAAATGTGGTGTTTCTTAGGTCTACACTTCCGTCGGACACATTGATTCACATCACCAAGCATGACGCAGGCGCTCCCAGAATTCCTGAAAACGGTGGGGATCTCACAAGGTATAAGCACCGCTTGATTCAATCAAGATACACTCCATACTTTCTACTGTGTGTTAAAGTATAAATCATTTTGCTATACAGACATTTTGAGCCAAGCAATGCAAGCAACTATGTCTTTGTCTTTCTTTCTCCTTCAAACGACCTTGAACGTCATATTGACCTTGATATTCGCCGAACACGTGTTTTGCTGATATACGTATAATATGTTTTGCTGATATACGCGATCAGAGGCTTAAGCCCCTGTCACAAATTCACGACCTTTCCCAGAATTCGGCTGACGTTCGGGAGCAGTCTGACCAGAGTTAGGTAACGCCTACCTTTCTATACGAATCGAAACGAATTTGAGTTACATTTGAGTCAAATTTGACCCCCGAATACGCCCTGAACACTGTTAACACTGTTACATTGTCATATTTAACTTGCTCCCGAATGGTTCGCTGGTGTTTTGCTGATGTACAACCTAAAATACCAGCCAACCATGGTCGAACCTCCCGACCAACCCCTGAATGTTTTAAACATTTCGAAACATTCGGCTGGCGCAGCCGAATAGTAACCGAATTCGCCGAACACGTGCCGACTCATCCGACTTTACGCCGACCTACATGTACTCCTAACCATGATTGGGGGACGTTCGGCTAGTATAGTGTTCGGGAGGCCAATATTCGTGAATGTGTGACAAGGACTTTAGCAAGTTGTTGAAAGCTAAATGAACAGCGTTTTTGATAACGATCCAATGATGCCAATGTACTTACTGCATGTATGAATGTTGATGACAATCAGATGACATGGAGTTTGGGAAGGAGATCACGGTGACCCATACCGAAGTAGTTCCGGTGTCAGCTGATGTCTACTGGTCCGGGTTTGATGACTACTTCCATCTGCAGGAGTATGTGGGCATGCATGAGAACATGACAACTATCAAGGGTAAGTCCTCGACAGATCTTTCGTGCCGTTGTTTAGCAAAATACTTTGATGATGGAGCATTCTACATCTAGAATATCCACGGCAGGCATCAAGTTGTTACCTGCGGGTTCGGAGGTATTGTTGGCCATTGTTCTTGTGCGTTAGAGAGAGAGAGTGTGTGTGTGTGTGTGTGTTTGTGTGTGTGTGTGTGTGTGTGTGTGTACGTGTGTTTATTGTGTGTCCGTAGGTATTTGAATAAAGTACAGTGGCAGAAAGAGAGGGGGAGATTTTGTAACAGCAGAAACGAAAGTCCGCCCAAAGAGGTAGTATACGTCACTGGGGGTATCAATTGGGTATACAATGTATATTGTTACAACAATCTATAGCTAGGTCCGTGCACTTCCGGGCTCTTAGCCTGCAAGGTTTCTGCCCTAGGCCCGTTGTGCTACGTCAGACCATCTGTTTGGTTGTACCGCTACCAGTAAATTCACAAAAAGCTCCCCAGATGTTTTAAATCTCCAATGTTTTGCTGAGTTAGCCATGTTCTCAGGACTTTCCATTGCCATATACCTGTTTGTTGCAAAACATGAGTCTTAAAAATGTTGAAGTGTGTACACGAAGCATATCAGCTACACAAAGGCAATGTTTTATTCCTTTTAATACATTTAGCATAGTGATTGGTTTGTTTTATACATCTCTGAAACTAAAGGAGACGGAGGGGTGGGGACCGTGATCGAGTTCGACTTCTTAGGCGGAAGGACCCAAGAGGAGCTTGTCCAGAAGGATGAGGACACTAAGACGTGGGCCATCATCATGCTGGGCAGCAACCCTCTCTTCACCACCTACAAAGCCACTGTGAAGGTAAGGAGAAGTTATAAATAACGAGTATCAAGACGTACGGTCATCTCTGTGTTTCTCTGTGTGTTTGTAGGCATTTTAATGCAGTAAAGGGATAGGAAGCAAGGTTTTGCTAACCAAAGATTGATCTTAAGGTCAAGTTGTAAAAAAGTGCTGTCTGGCAGGAAGTGATGGCTGTATACGTACCCGACACGCAGGCCTGTCGAGAGTACGTTAGGCCATCTATGTATGTTGTACAAATAAATTCACAAATTGTCTCTAAATACTTCCCGGAGGTTTAAATTCTCCAATTCCTTGTTTTAGTGATGTTTCGCTTTGTCTATAATTAATATCACTTCTCCCATGTCGAAGGTGGACCATGACTCAAGTGAGACTGCCAAAGTGACGATGAGCATCACGGGCATTGTCGCCCTTCAGGACTACAACAGGAGGAGGGCTCATATTGCCTTTACAAAGTACATGCTGCGCAACCGCATCAACGAGGTGTGTGATAATAAATTATCATGTTTACATTCGCAGAAGAAAAACATATTACTTTTGCTCTGGTTCGTCTTCTTCTTCTTCTTCTTCAAGCACATAAGGTCAATGACCTTGACATTGGCTGCAACGGCTGAGCGACCGATGGGCGACCAGATATGTGACAGGTCACTCAACGGTTTCATTGAAAAAATGCCTTTCTTTTGCGTTTGATGTGTTTTGTTGTCTGTTATACTTTTATGTTTGTTGTTTGTTATACTTTTACTCCGTGAATCATATTCCAATCATAAAATCAAGGGTCAAGCAAGTTCAATTGTGGTCACTTGTCGGTCGCTATCTATTGGAAAGAGGGCCTTAGATACAAGTAAGCTGATGAGTCATCAGAATGGTCATCTTTCTTTATGTGAACTCATGTCTGTTACATGCTAAAATTACATGGGATATTACGCTTCAGATCCTCTGCCTTATCGGTGACAAGAAGGGTGAGATGCTGTACTTTGAGTTTGACGTTGATTGCCCCATGAACAAGCTGTGGGATGCCGTGAATGACTGGGCCGGGTACGCCTGGGTCATGCACGCCACCGGTGTAGAAGTCGTCGCCGACCAGCTGAACTACGACCTGCGGAGGAAGTTGTTCTTCGGCCCCACGTTTATGGAGGAACGTCTGGTCTTGGCAACCGAAAACCCCAACAGCCTGGAGTACGAGTTGGGCAGGAACGACACCATGGGCGTGATTCATTACCGCGGCAAGGTGAGCATCTGTTGAGTGCTGTGCCCAGAACCGTGCTTTATCCAGTACCATACTCGGGCACGGTTCTGGATAGTTCACGCGTATCCAGAACAGTGCCTGGAACAAATCTACATGTATGTTATTGGATACGCGGAGATAAATCCAGAACCGTGCCTGATCCTAACCATATTCCATCTAGGCATAGAACTAGATAGTCACTGTTCTGGATACAATAGGATCTGTTTCCATTTTATTGTCAACTATAGGTCCATGGAGAATGTCAGAATGGTATTGCAATATTGGCTAAATACAACTCAATAAACAAAGCAACATGGATGCTCATTGGTTTAGAGAAGTAACTTGATTCAAATCCAAACTTCCAAAGCAATAAAAAGGAAAACAAGTCGAAAAGGAGTAGTCGACTAAAATGTCGTATAGCGAGCTGCTATAGTCTTCTAGCGTTTAAAGAACATTTAGCCTGCACAGTGAACCAGTAACACTTAGCTTGAGTGCACAGTGAACCAGTGACATCTAGCTTCAGTGCAAAGTGAACCAGTAACACTTAGCTTCAGTACACAGTGAACCAGTAACACTTAGCTTGAGTGCACAGTGAACCGGTAACACCTAGCTTCAGTGCACAGTGAATCAGTAACACCTAGCTTAAGTGCACAGTGAATCAGTAACACCCTAAGCTTCAGTGCACAGTGAGTCATAATTACACTGGTAAACATGACAGACGACTGTCATCGAAACGTCGATTCTTGTTAAACAAGTGGTTTGTAATAAAGACGTTTGTTATTCATTGTATTAATCTACTCTTCATAGGTGGTACTGCAGAAGATAAGTGAGAAGAAGACGAAGGCCAAGTACACCTCGACCTTTCTCCCCCAGCCTGGAGTGGACGCCAAAGCCGCCATCAACGCTTCAATGGTCGCTCGTCTGAAGTGGATCCAGGCTACATTCGCGGAGAATTAGTGCCGCATGCTTTGAGGTAGTGGATGCAAGCTGGCAAGTTCACACCTGATTTGTGCATTAAAGTCAATCAACTTGCTTTATTGCGCAGCAACTGTAGCGGATACAATGTATGGCAAATTGGTTAACTGGCTATATACTGGCTAAATTGGCTACATTATTCTACTAACAGTGAACGGGGTCTACATACTTAAGTCAGGGTGTGTAATAATCAGAATGCACTAAGAAATATTGTACACATTAAAAGTTTCTGTCTTCTGGAAATCGGCATGACATAAGAGCAATGTGTTCGTCTTGGGTAAAATCACGTTGGTTTTAAAACCGATTGCATTTAATTAATTTCTGTCTTTCTTTATATGGGTGTGTACGTATGTAGTCTTCACAAGGTGTTCTTGTTTGGGTAAGAATCTTAAATGGAAACACTCCCAGCTTACTTCTTATAATTTTATGCTTTTTTGAACAATCTGCATTGCTGTACTTAAGGTTCAAGTTCATGTAGGCTGGCTTAACCATGTAATAAAACGGTAAAAAAGTTCAGTGATGTCATACCTCCAATGACTATTGAGAGCTTTTGTAAATTTTACGTGCAGTACCAAGGAAGACTGCCAGGAGATCCATGATCGACTGACCTTCATCTTCCCAAGGCCTACCCGCATACCAAATATCATTACAATCTATCCAGGCCTTCATGAATTATGCTGACCACAAATCTGCGGAAACACACACACACACACACACACACACACACACACACACACACACACACACACACACACACACACACACACACACACACACACACACACACACCAGAATAATACCGTTGAATGTGCATTTTATATCTTTGAAAAATGTGCATATTACATCTTTTTTTGTGTTTGTGTACGCCTCTCGTAGAAAGGACATTACACATTAAACATCATTGATAATTCATAGCTCTTAACAAGTTTCATGTCACAGAAGACGCTGAGAAGGAAGAGCCAAATTTCCATGTGATTTTCTGACTCTACAGATACTCGCCTCACTGCTTTTTTTAAAACTCTTTTTATGTACATCCATAGATTTCACTACCGGCAATGGTTTTATTTGGAAACGGGGACATGTTGAATATCGGTCCAAGGAGAGGTCTCCTTTAAAAGGAAGCTACGGGATTCCCTCGGTGACCCCTACAAGCCTTAGATTTGTGACCCTGACCTCTCCACGTTGATGTACTGTGTTGTTGTGATGTACGTGTAAATGTTTATCTTGTCAGCAGGGCAAGCCCTTAATAATAGCCACCTTACTAGTTGGGCTGCCCTGGCTGTACAAATTGTCTTTTTACAGCCAAACAAATAAATAAATAAATACATTGTAAGGAGAGGTCACTCATTCATGTAGACAAACTCCCGGCGAAGACACATGTATTCAATACGTTAATCCCCTGTCACACTGTGACTCACACATGGCCGAGTATGGCCACCCGAACGCTCCAGGCGTACCATCTATTTAAAATCACACTAACCCTGCCCTTCCAAACCCAAGTGATGCATATATAGGGCAATCTATGGTTCTATAGACCTTGGGCCACACAGTTATACAACTACTACAGCAGGGGGCTAGTCCACTGGTAGTGGTGTGTGTTCAACTATCAACTCTTTCCCAAATGCTGAGTGCTAAGCAGAGAAAGCAGTATGTACCATCTGTAATGGTGGTACAAACTGTTTCATTTAAGTCTTGGTATGACTCGGCCTGGGATCGAACTCATGATCACACCCTACCGAATGCAAGGCGAACACTCTACTAACTTGCATATTGCCATATTGCACCAATAATATGTCCCACCAAAAATACCAATACCACAGGTTGTACACAAAGCATTCTGTATTCTTCAGAAATAACATACAAGCAATATTTTATCATATATACATACAATACATGCTATGGAGTCGATGATTATATATATTCACCAGGATTTAACTTTCCAACATTAACTATATTATGGGTCTCATGTAATTCCATCAATTCATCAAATGAACCTATCCTTAAAGTATTTTACTATAATTCAAATTTAGTCACAAACAGCATTCTCCCTCCTAATTCACAAAAATAACGACCTATAAGCAAGAAGCTTTTTATTAGTTAGAAATATTGCTTTGCATAAATCCTTTTATTTCATTGAATACTGCATGGAGAATGCCTCTTCCGACTCTCTACAGCTACATACTGTAAGCTATGAAATATTCTCTGTTGCAATTTATGTTTGCGTTTTTCCGGGTGATCTTTCACCAAGTGTCAACACGCTGGAAACATGGTTGTTTTAACCACAAATTAAACTCAAATTTTACATGGAGCAAACTACAGATTGCGTTACGGAATTTAAGTATTGCAAACTCAAAATGGATTTACAATCATTATGGTACTTTATAGTAAGTAGTGCCTAGTAGATCCAGGTAAATGAACAGTCTGTATCAGCTAGCCCTTAGAACAACATCTGCTAGCTGTTGGAAGTCTACCATTTTGACTACTGTTATACATCAGTAATATGGGCAAACTACAAGAGTAAGACTCATCGTACAGATGTTTCTGAAGCAGCATGAGTTTATGAAGCAAGTTTAAACTGTAATTTCCAACACAAGAAATTGGACTTCAACAGTACAACTCCAGTCTTTGTCAAGGAATGAACAATCCACCGCTTCTGTGACGTCACGTTATGCAGATGACACATGTGACTCAGTGAGTAGTAGATCATAGGTTGCAGAAAGTCTGTGGCGCCCCCCGTCTCTGTTGAGGGATGGTTGCAATGCCCTAATGTAGATGGCCTCTTTGATACCCGATGCAAAAAAGTCTGGTTCCCTGTCAAGAATTTATGCAACCTATGATCCACTACTCACCAAGTTATGTGTGTCATCTGCATAACGTGACGTCACAGATGGATTGCTAATTCCTTGACAAAGACTGGAGTTGTACAGTCAAAAATTTTGGGTAAGTCCAATTTCTTATGTTGGAAATTACAGTTTAAACTTGCGTCATAATGACTTCTACCAATTAACACAGATGAACTTTCATGGTAGGCCATTCAATTCGTTACATTTTGTTTTACAAGGAAAACTCATACAGTCATGAAGTACAAAATGTACCTGGTAGTACTGTATTGTCAGTATTGACATATCACTTTGACAAAATCAGCAGATGTATACATACATCAAATTGATCCAGCAAAGGACATGTAATATAATCACTACATGTTGTGAACAAGCAAATTTTCTGGTTTACAATTACGTATACATGACTATGCAAGTCATGTATAACATGTTGTTTGCAGCAGCTACATAGTATTACACGTAATACATGACTGTATATGACACTAGTCTTGTGTATCATGTTGACATGTTTGGGTACATGCTTTCTTAGTCACAATTATTGCCAACTCAATCACACCTGTAAGGAATATGTGTCTAACTAACAGTACAGGGTTTGTCCTGACAGATGTTGATGTGTCTAACTAACAGTAGAGGGTTTATCCTGTCCATGTTGATGTGTTTAATAGCACAGGGTTTGTCCTGTCTGATGATCATGTGTCTAACAGTACAGGGTTTGTCCTGTTCATGTTGATGTGTCTAACAGTACAGGGTTTGTCCTGTTCATGTTGATGTGTCTAACAGTACAGAGTTTGTCCTGCCCGTGTTGATGTGTCTAACTGACAGTACAGGGTTTGTCCTGTCTAATGTTGATGTGTCTAACAGTACAGAGTTTGTCCTGTCCATGTTGATGTGTCTAACTGACAGTACAGGGTTTGTCCTGACTGATGTGGATGTGTCTAACAGTACAGAGTTTGTCCTGTCCATGTTGATGTGTCTAACTGACAGTACAGGGTTTGTCCTGTCTAATGTTGATGTGTCTAACAGTACAGAGTTTGTCCTGTTCATGTTGATGTGTCTAACAGTACAGGGTTTGTCCTGTTCATGTTGATGTGTCTAACAGTACAGGGTTTGTCCTGTTCATGTTGATGTGTCTAACAGTACAGAGTTTGTCCTGTTCATGTTGATGTGTCTAACAGTACAGGGTTTGTCCTGTTCATGTTGATGTGTCTAACAGTACAGAGTTTGTCCTGTTCATGTTGATGTGTCTAACAGTACAGGGTTTGTCCTGTTCATGTTGATGTGTCTAACAGTACAGAGTTTGTCCTGTTCATGTTGATGTGTCTAACAGTACAGAGTTTGTCCTGTTCATGTTGATGTGTCTAACAGTACAGGGTTTGTCCTGTTCATGTTGATGTGTCTAACAGTACAGAGTTTGTCCTGTTCATGTTGATGTGTCGAATAGTACAGGGTTTGTCCTGACAGATGTTGATGTGTCTAACTAACAGTAGAGGGTTTATCCTGTCCATGTTGATGTGTTTAATAGCACAGGGTTTGTCCTGTCTGATGATCATGTGTCTAACAGTACAGGGTTTGTCCTGTTCATGTTGATGTGTCTAACAGTACAGGGTTTGTCCTGTCTAATGTTGATGTGTCTAACAGTACAGAGTTTGTCCTGTCCATGTTGATGTGTCTAACTGACAGTACAGGGTTTGTCCTGTTCATGTTGATGTGCCTAACAGTACAGGGTTTGTCCTGTTCATGTTGATGTGTCTAATGGTACAGGGTTTGTCCTGTTCATGTTGATGTGTCTAACAGTACAGAGTTTGTCCTGTCCATGTTGATGTGTCTAACTGACAGTACAGGGTTTGTCCTGTTCATGTTAATGTGCCTAACAGTACAGGGTTTGTCCTGTTCATGTTGATGTGTCTAATAGTACAGGGTTTGTCCTGTTCATGTTGATGTGTCTAACTGACAGTACAGGGTTTGTCCTGTTCATGTTGATGTGTCTAACTGACAGTACAGAGTTTGTCCTGTTCATGTTGATGTGTCTAACTGACAGTACAGGGTTTGTCCTGTTCATGTTGATGTGTCTAACTGACAGTACAGAGTTTGTCCTGTTCATGTTGATGTGTCTAACTGACAGTACAGGGTTTGTCCTGTTCATGTTGATGTGTCTAACTGACAGTACAGGGTTTGTCCTATTCATGTTGATGTGTCTAACAGTACAGGGTTTGTCCTGTTCATGTTGATGTGTCTAACAGTACAGGGTTTGTCCTGTTCATGTTGATGTGTCTAACAGTACAGGGTTTGTCCTGCCCATGTTGATGTGTCTAACTGACAGTACAGGGATCATCCTGGTCAATGTTCACATTCCCCTGTAGCAGTCTGTTGACAGCTGCCTTTGCCAGGTAGGTAGTTGTCCCATGTTGCACTCCAGCTGGTGTGTTGAAAAATGCAGTCATATCGTCCTAAAATAGGGTGAGATAAACAATATTACTGTACTATGATTCCAACAATTTCGTAGTTGCCAGGCATTAAAAGCAAATGACCTGAACTTTGGTATGGGGGTGTCTTGGACACATAACAAGTACCCAAAGCTATGTATTATAAGCTCCATCTGTTCTTACACTTACATGTACTACTGTCTCTAGAAGCAAGAAGTTGAACCTGTACATACTATACTATACATTAGCCCTTGTAGATGTAGTAAGATACCAGATTCTTACATCACAGTTCAGTATTTGTACCTAGAATGGCTTTAATAATAATAATGACCAGTCCTGTACTTAGCCTGTACATAAAGGTACAACAAAGGGCTTTCATTCATTCTTAATAATAACACATTACAAATTTTGTACTAGGTACATGTACATTTAGGACATGGCCTAGACTGTCCAGACTACCTCATCCCTACCTGTTTTTCCTCTCCGTGACTTTGACTCTGGTCTTGTTGGAAGTACTGAAAGGATTCCTGGACCAACTAAGATGAAAACCAGAAAGAAAAAGAGTTATTGAAGAACAAAAAAAAGTGAGTTTGAATAACATAAAAATGCTTTTAATGCTGTACGTGTTTGATACTTAGCATGAATCGCAGATTGTACCAGGAGACTCTGATCAGGATCTCTACTGGCAGAGACTCTGACTGGAGTTTCTGTTGACAAATACTCCAATGGGGATCTCTACCGGTAGAATCAGCGGTCTATGCAGACAAGGACGTATTACTGCGCAAATGAGATTGGATCGGATGTAGAATGTACAAAAACATCTAAATGTGCGAAAAAAAATCTACTGTGTTTGGGTGACAATTACCTAAAATATCAGAGAAAAACATTTATTTTAATAACTATAACTGTAATACAATGTTTACAATAAATGTACATTGTAGCACTGGTGTACAAAATTACCCCAATTGTATGGATATGAGTCAACATAACACACCACACTTACAGTACATGTAAGACTAAGGGTCCATCCCAGTGTAAGTGGATCTAATTATAACCTTACAGTCCACAGTACAGCTTGTACCTACAACTGTACAAAACTGGACCCTGAGGCAGTTTAGTTATATGGAACAAAGGAACAACATACATTTTGGCATATTGAGAACAAACACAGGACCAACTGTCGTGTCCTTACCTTGTCAAGCTCCACACAGCCTTGAAACTCCAACTCTGGATTACGATACAGGATAGTGGACAACACCATCAGCATCTACAACAGGGAGAGACTTTTTAAACTAACATCAAAGCAAGATGTACAATGGGAATTTGACAGGAATACTAGGACTAATATAAGGGACTCAAAGTTAACTCAAATTCGCTTCGATTCTTTTTGAAAGGTGGGCGTAGCCTAAATCTGGTCAGACTGCTCCCGAACTTCAGCCAACCTTGGTTTGTTGGTGGTCGGGGGAAGGTTCTGAATGTGCGACAAGGGCTTAACGTTGCAAATGTTTTAGCCACTGTAACAGTTGAAAACCTAAATTGGGTAGTTGTTAACAGGGAAGGTATCTGAAATTTTTGTATACTAAGTTTCTGCTAGTATAGGAGGGACAGAAAGACTAGTGCTGGAGGGTGCCCTGACACACTGTAACCTGTTCTCCTATATGTCTTACCTCCACCATTATCTGACGATACTCCGGTTGGGCAATCCTTCCCAGCATCCTCTCCACCAACAGTGCAAAGTTCATCTCGGACAGAGTCATGTCTGACAAGGTTGGTTGCTACAACAAAATAAAATTGGTTATTGTGACAGTCTATCGGTAAGGATTTCTTGCTTTTCAAGTATTCCCTCCGACCAGGTGGGATCGTGTGGTGTAATGGTTGGGTGTTGGTTCTATAGGTCATGGGTTCAAATCCACCAACATGCTCCAATGTTGTGTCCTTGGGAAAGGCACTTTATACAACTTTCCTCACTTCACTCAGGTGAAAATGACTACTTACTAATAGTTTCTGTTAGGGACATTCCTTGGATAGGACGTTAAATGGAAGTCCCATGTTTGAGGAGAGCCACACCCCACGCACGTTCAAGAACCCACCACACCTTTCAAAAAGGAGTAGGGGCATGCCGCGGTGTGTAATGGTCCAAATTCTACTAGCTGGAAGTTGGTGATTCACTACAAATCACCCGGATGGAGGCCTGGTGAACCCTGTCTTGTATTATCCTTCCCCCAACCACCAACAAGTGTCCATAGGCGACAATCCTCCGTGAATGTAGCATTTCAGTATTCAATACTCCTTGTTTTATATACCTTAGACCATGATATGGTCACATGTGCATTTAGCCCATTTGGGCATGAATATGCAATAAAGATTCATTCATAAAGATTCATTCATTATTAGCCACCCCTAAATACATGTACCTGAGCCGTTACAAAGCGAGACTGCATTGCTAGTTACTAGCTACTTGAAAACCATCATGCTTCACCTGTGTTGAAGATGACAAAAGAAGAAGTTGGAGGAGACATGTTTAACCGACCCACCTGAGGGAGGTGGAAGCCTGAGACTGTGAAACCAGCTGGGCTGCGCTCCAGGATCTGCCAAACTGCAGTGAGTAGAGAACAAACAACCATACATCAGTACTGTATGACAGTCAAACATACACATTAACTCTGATTACAATGACAAAATGTATGTTCTTGAGAATGTGAGTCTGAGTAATGATTCAGTTTTTTTTTCTGAGAAAATTTCTGAGAAAATATATGTTATTGAGAATGTGAGTCTCAGTATATGATTCAGTTTTTTACCATAGGCTGTGCCATGCGGCCTATGGTATAGTGCCCGGTGTCATCATGGTGGATGGTGGATGGATCGCACGTGAAGTTGCGCAATGTCTAACCGCACGTTACGCAATGCGAAGCCAGGCCTCGAAATTAACATGTGAATGCAGGATGGGCTGCAAGAAGTTGCGCAACGTCTAATCGCATGCGTTACGCAATACCAAGCCAGGCCTCGAAATTAACAATGTCCCAATGTCAAAATGACGCTAAATTTCAGCTCGGGACAATTCAAATTACGTTTCGGCAATTTGGGGCAATTGGACAATTCTGACGTCCACGTCATTTAGGAACGCGATCCATCCGTGGGAAGCAAAAGGAAGCAACACTGTCTATTTTTCAGGTCTTTCAATTCACTCTTTTTAGCATTGCTACAGTTCGAGCAAGGTGAGCAAGTCATTAATAGTGCACACCCATGTCACCCAACCGGCTATTCCCATTTTGGCGGCCTATGGCCAGCTTTTCTTAAAAGCTTTCTTGTTTTCTTGACAGAAAGTAGAGTTCAGTTTTTTCCAGACACCAAGGTAACTGATGCTGTAGCAGACAGGCTTTGGTGTTGGGCTTCATTATGTACATTATATACATGTAGCAGGACAGAGCTGGAAGGGCTGGTCACCATATACTATAAGTATGAATGTGTTTGAGAAAGAATAAACAGAGCAATAGTTTATTAGGCTAGACTATGTGAAGGTAAAAATTATGCATTCAATTTGTTTATTTACTAACATGCATGTAAGTTATAATTTTTTACCTCTGACCATGCCACACTCTTTAACTGTGTCCTGTTTAACTATAAATGGAATGCCCCATTTTCACATCATATTTCCTAAAATTCTTCACGGTTGTACCCATTTCCTGGCATTGACCTCATATTCTATTTTTCTAGAAAAGAACCTGTATCATTATAATACGTACTATAATTATACATGAAGGAAATAAGTTAGAAACAGTTAATGACATGTAAACCCAGAAAATTGGTCTCCGTTACCTTTGTCATAGAAGTCCTTTGGTGTCCTGCCCAGGGCCCCGTCCAACTGGCGCTGGTGGAGCCAGTCTTCCCTCTTCTGAGTCAGCACTGTCAGGAGCAGCTGTTTGATGGCACTGGGAGACAGACTGTGGATGTCCTACAGATGGAACAGACACTAGTCAGAGTGCACAAGACTGTGGATGTCCTACAGATGGAACAGACACTAGTCAGAGTGCACAAGTCTGGAAGGCATCAAAGCTCATTATCATACATGTATAGCCAGAAGATGCCGACCAATCAGAGGTCCCCATTTCACATTGGTTATGACACCATAACCTCACCAGAGGTGAATAGTCTCACAAGTGGTGAGGTTAAATAAATAAACACCCCGACCAATAGGTTCCACCGATTCACTTGACCCTGGGTATGAGATCAGGCTGTCTGCCATCTTTATGTTTGATGTATTGGACGATGCAGTATTTGAAGAACTTACTGAAACAGATTTTGACTCAGTTTGTAGGGGTCGTAGGAACCGGGGAAGATACCCAGGAGCAACATGCATGGGCGGACGGGAAGCTGACCAATGATAAATCTGACCAAGTTCGTTAACACCAAGGCTACAAACAAACCAACCAAAACAAACAAAATGTCATGTCGGAAGTCATATCGTCTGCAACGGGCAAAATTTTGATGCAACGTTGACCAAACATGCAACGAAAAAGGTGAAAAATCAGGGTTCCACACAGGTGTAGTATGTTCTGCCGACATGCTTGTTCAGTGGTGGTTTGTTCTAACAGATGTAGGAAACAGATGGAGACCATTCAGTCACCGTCGGACTGTTCAGCAATCAGAATTGGATTTTTGACTATGACTGTATGGATATAATCCTTGATGTAAAAGAAGTATGACCAGATGATTCTATATTAAAACTTTCTGTTTGTTAATGATACTGTGCTGGGCGTTCAGCTATCTACTAACCAGGGCTGCGTACCTACATGTATATGTGACATCAGGTACATGTACAAAGGTTTAGGTACAGGTCTGTACATGTACCTGAACAATTAGACAAATGTTCTTCTGAACTTCCTCAATAACATTAAAAACAGTTGTACTGTAATAAACTTGACAGAATCTTTATTCAAATAAAACAGGACAGAACTACATGTAGGCAGCCTTATGCCTTATTCAAACAAAACAGGACCATGTGGACTGTTTCTTGTTGCATACAATAGTTTAGATCTAGCTATTCCTGAAAGATCTATTGCATATTTAGTAAATGATGCTCCTTCTACAATAATGTCACCTTGGTCACCTCTGTGTCATATTGGTATGTACAGGTAGTGATTGGGTATTTTGGACCTGTAACCTAATTGATTTTTGCAGTACTGGTATGCAGCCCTACTTCTAACTAAGTTTACATGGTCTTTATCCCTTACATGCATAATTTTACTTATTATTACATTCAAGAATGTAAATGCATGACTCTTGTACATGCTTCACTTTCAACCAATATTAATCATTAATCATGCAAATAAAGGACTGACGGCCACAACTCACCACGCCATGGTGCTGTTTGTTGTTGTCAACATTTTGTGGCCCACAGATCTGGAACAGACCAGACATGACAAGATGTGGATGCCTAGACTACCACCATCTTGTACATCAAGTCATCTATTTTAAGTATGTTCTAATTCATTCTGCAGTCAGCCATTACTAGATAACAGTATTCACTCCCCTCATCTTTAACCTGAACATACATGTGTGGTAAAGTTAGTTAGGCGTAGCGTGCCTAGTTCACTGGTTAGCGACCTTGCCTCTGGACTAACAGGTTCGGAGTTCGAATCCCGGCTGTTGTCGCTCACCTGACATACATGTAAATGTTGCAGTCCTTAGGACGGGACGTTACGCTGCGATCCACTGTTCATTGTGCTTGAAGAAAAGAACTAGGGAAATTTCCCTGGTACATGTACCCTGTAAATACTGTACATAATGTCTGATTTCTCCGTCATGACCTGTGGGAGAATAGCTCTTCAGTGAGCTAAAACTGGTTTGAGATCACTTTCTTTTATAATAGTTAGTCGTGATGTCGAATGGTCGAGTGACTAGGCTAGCAGACACGAGAGTAAGAGGCCACAGCTTCGACTCCTGGCATTCCTGGCTAGACGTTGTCTCCTTTCAAAAGGCACTTGTAAAACTACACAACTTTTCAGGTGTAAAATGGGTACCTGACTTCGGTTGGGAAGGTCATATAAAAGGCTGTGGAAGGAGAGGGATGGGCTCCACCTTCCAATACTGTGCCCTTGACAGTGGTTCAACAACCCACTACATGCCTACGGCCTTGAAATGGCTATGGGACTACCTTTACCTGTACCTAGTACTTAGAGTTAGAAAGTCCTTCTTAGTCATACATGTATATGGTGTATAAAGCATAATATACAACTGTACAGCAGAAGGCTACAATGTAGTTCACTATAGCTAGCTGCAATGTGTGTTCAACTTTCATACTCTTTCCTGTAAGTGTTGAATGTCAAACAGAGAAGTCAGTCAACAAATTGTTTGTTTCTAAAGCTAGAAGGTCATGCATATGGGCTCAAATTCCTGACAGGATAAAAACAAAACCAAATTTCTTCACTTGTCTCTGATCAAAATGGGGAACTTTTCTAGCTACAGCTAATATATGAAGGGTTGTTTACCTGAAGCCCAGTCACATGATCATCACTACCCTGAGTACATGTTGATGTTCGCTCTGGTAAAAACTCATCTTTGCCTTAATACGCAGTTAATCATTCTGTTTTTCCACTGTTGGACAAAGGGCTAACAACACCTCTAGATTTCTCCACACTCCACAATCGTCCTTCAGAAACAGCAAGGATAATCTGTTTCTCTATAGGTGCCTAATGCTTAGGACACAATTACACTGGTGCCTGTACAGGGCGCTGCCCCCCGCCAGGCTCTGAAGTCGGGAGGACACCGGCTGTCCTGGTCATGATTAAGACCCTGTTTAAATTAAAACAATTTCCTTAGCACTATCCCACAGTGGCACTACCCTGTAGGAGTCCTGGGGTGTTTCTGTGCGTGCCCAAGAAATGTCATTCTGTACATGGGCAGTGATCTAACAAATTGGCCCGGTGGACTGGCAGACACCGGGAGGAACTGTCTATGTTATCATGATTAGGTTACGGCATATTTTTGTCTCCGGGCCCCGGGTTGACTTATTTGTTACTTTTGTTGTATTTTGATGTAAGTGCTTTTGTTTGGGGTTTTCCCCCCAGGGCACATTGAAAAGTGCCCTCAGGCGATATGTTACCCTTGTTAAAATAAATAAAAACAAACAAACAAACAAACTGCCAGTTTAAAAAACCCAGCCGGCAGGGCCCCAAAAGAGCCCAGCAGCCACAGGGGGTCCCCAGGGGGTACGTCCAATAGTGAAAAAAAAAACAGTTGGTAAACTACGTTAATACCTTGTGGGGCCCCTTTTTGGCGACGTCTCAGGGAGGAGCCTAATGGTACAGTATTGTGTGCAATTCGCAAGAATTCTAGGAATCGTACAGGCATTTTGTCCACAGGAATGGAATGTCCACAGGCATGTGACCCACATCTATGCCCACATTCCTAGAAACCTTTGGGACCCTGCTTTGGGAAGACCTCTCTGCCCCGGATGCCCTACTTTCTGTGACCCCGGGGCTCGTTCACTATACACTTAGGGGAGGAGTGCACTGTATCTGTATAGGTACCAAGTCTTCCTCAAAAACATGAAATGATGGCAGGGCCGCAGTGCCATGCAAACAATAACCCTAACAGCAACCACCGTCGCCATGGCAATGTATGTTTTCATTGCCAGTCTTGTTGCTATTGTGCCCTAAGCATTAAAAGGGTATGGAAGGAACCAATAAACAAGAACTACATATACATGTACATGTACCTGTGAAATCATCCACTCCCTTATGACATGACTAAATCCACAACCTTACCTGTGTCTTCCCTGCACTGGAAGCCTTCAGTTCATTCTTCATTGCCTGGATGAACCAGCTGAAGCACAAGAGTAAGAAATCTAGATGAACCAATTATGGAATTTGCAATGACAGACAAAACTGCATGTTACTAACATGTAAGGTATCATATACGTGAGGTACATGTACGGAATACATATAGAATACAACACTGTGTATTCCGTATCACCCGAAGTATTGATCTGACCGCGAGTCGGATCGCTAGATTGCCGATGGCCGGAGGGTGTCCGAATCGCGGGAGGGCTGGGACTGAGAGCGATGCGGAATACACAGTGTTGTATTAATTTTTTATTTATGTCATACCCACCCAAGAAAACATGCCTTTCAATACCAAATGAGCGAAAATTTAGTGTCCCTAAACAAAAATAATGCAACAAAAACTGTATTCGAATTTTCAAAAGCGGCGCCCCCGGTTAGGGTGAAACGCGTTCAAATCGTTCTATGGAAGGACGGTCGTACCATAAAGTACCGACCGGTTGGGAACACCGTATCGAACGTTGTTGCCGCCCGGGTATGATATAAAAAGTACATACAATTGCAATTACTAAAAAGCAAACAAATCTTACAGAATTGATACGATATACAATGTACAATTTACTGATGAAATAATATTATTGCAATGTACATGACTGATTGTACAAACCAAAATTAGGCCCTAGCAGTTTGATTTGTTGCTTGTAAAACAATGTTACAGTACTACTGTAACAATGTCATGTACATGATTGTACATTATGCTGAACTGAAATATCAAGTAGAGCCTGAGGGAAAGACCTATACCTTGGTACAGTCTGATGCAGAGAATATATTAGAATGATGCAAGTTTTCCTCCAAACCTGTTTGTTCATGGATAACAACATAGGTAATGCTTGATGCAAACAACACATAACCATGACAACACTTACAATGTATGTGGTGCATGGGCACTCTGGTCCAGTCTACATCTATGTTGTCATGGTAACATTTTACAGTAATGATTTTGTTTGCCCCTGTATTATCTAGAGCTCTCAGTATTTCACAGCATGGCAAGGGATCCATGAAATGCATTACAGAATTTTTATATATGTCAGGGTAGAGACTCCGATCTGATAGAATCAGTGATTCTACCGGTAGAGAACCCGATCCGAGTCTCTACTGGTACAATCTGTGATTCATGTTCAGTATCATACACGTGCAGCATTAAAAGATTTCATGGCAAGCACAGACTATTTAATTAATGATATCAGTAAGTACCAGTAATGTGATTGAATGTTTAACTTTTAGGATATGTTGGGCAATGTTAATTATACCAATAGACCTCTGTCGGTAGAATCGGCGATTGGTAGACATCCCAATCGGAGTTTCTGTTGACAGAGACTCTGATCGTGATTTCTATCGGCAGATTCTACTTAGATCAGAGTCTCTACATGTACCCTGACATACACATTGTATTGTCTTCTAGCTCAAATTTTAACTTAAAATGTCTAAGAACGAAGGGAAAAACTTGGTCTGGCCTAAGTTGACGTACCCAACCCTTATTTTCAGGATGCCGTCGAACAGTTCTGGTGTTGTTGAGATGATGTTGCCGATGTAGATGATCATCTCCTGTTGTAGAACAGCCTCGCGCTCGTCGTGGGGCATACACTTACTGTACACGATGTTCTTTATCTCTCCTGGAGACAGGGGGTTGGAGATAACCTCCTCCTCATGTCCAAACACACCCAACGTCACCTGGAACAAAGGGAGGGATAGGAAACTTTAACTTTCGGGATGAAAAAAAATCTCGGGATTTATTTCAAGTTTTTTTCATTTTCAATGAAGCATGAAGGGTCTCACTGGGGGTTATTATGATCCATTGGGTAACAGAGAACCTCTCCACAAAATATCAGATGTGTAGGTTTAAGTATTAAAAGGCTAGAAGCACTAGTTCAAACTGCTCTGCTCAGTCCAAATTTAATCTGCTTGATGTTTAAGATGTTTTCAACACATCATCATTATCCGTCGTCCCTGGCAGGCGGGGTAAAATGTCGTACAGCTGTACTCCACAACGTTCTGTCAGCCATGGTTGATTTAAGATCATAACAGATCTTCTTTGCTATAAGCTACCCTCATATAACTGAAATGTTGTTCCAAACTGCAGGACTTAATGTTTTTAACGTCTGTCTTGTACAGTAACTGATTGACTGGTGTGTTATAAGACCATTACTTTATAACAATTTTAGCTCGTTAAAGTGTCGTAGCTGCAAAACACAATTTTAAGTTTCAGTTTCGTCTGAAAGATTATATAGTAGTAGTAGTAGTAGGTCGACTAGATTATATATACTTGTCAAATATATAAAATTAGAAAAGTAATGAAATCAATCATGATCTAAAATGTGGTAGTTTTTAAAGGCAGGTTTAGATGTAAAAAGTTCCTTAGTGATTCTACTATGTACGTGACTTTTATGTACAAACCCCACAATTCAGCTGTGAGGCTGCGAAGGGCTTTGATTTCTCAATAACAGACAACATATCGAATCCAGTGTCTCTTGAGATGGTTCTTGGGTAAGAGAGTTGTCTAGAACATGTCACACTGAGACGTTTAAATGTATGTCATAGCTGGCCACAATAACGTTCGATATGCGTGTTTTGGCCCATGTGGTAACTACCTGTATCACATGTGATTTTAACAGTTATCACACGGGCTTCAAAAAGTTCCATAGAATAACCTGAATGCATTTCATGTGCACCACTTTCAAACATTCGAATTCATTTTTTTGATTATAAATCAGCCTGGCATGTTGACTTCGTGGCTCCTACGGTAACCGTAACATTTGGGGCAATCAAAGGATGCCTAGGCCTGTTTTTTTTCCCCATTGCTTCGTATTTTGTCAGAAAAAATTACCGGTAAGCCTTAAGGTACCCTGAGAGATGATGAGAGAAAGAAAGTGAAAGTGATCTTGAACCAGTTTAGCTCACCGAAGAGCCTCTCTTCCACTGGTCGTGACAGAGAAGACAGACACTATGTACAGTATTTACAGGTTCATTGTACCGGGGAAATTTCCCAAGCTCCTTTCGACAAGCACAATGAACAGTGGACCACGGCTTAATGTCCCATCGTAAGGACTGCGACCCTTTCTAGTAGCGTGCATGTTGAGTGAGCCGCAACAGCCGGGATTCGAACTCCCAACCTCTTACTCCAGAGGCAGGGTTGCTAACCACTGGACTATGGACGCTACTTCTGGTGTTACATAAAGCCAGCACCAGCCCACCTGTTTCCCCCGGACCAGCACACTGGTGATGGAGGGTGCCAGGCTGTCCACCAGCTTCCCACACAGGCTGGCCGTCAGTCGCACCACAGACCTGGAGGTCAAGTACAAATAACAAACATCAACAACTTCTCTTCACTTCATCCTCTTGGGAGGTGACAGATATGATGTCTAATATCTCAGTCCAGCATGGCGGCTGACAGGTCACGGTCGTACAGTCCAACTTCATCCATTTTTTTAAGTGTCAAGTTTGGTCGTCCCCTTCTCATACATGTACATGTAGTATTTGTGTATTCAAAATGGCGACCAAACTGATTCAAAATTGCTAGCAACGGCTTGTGTTTACCTTTGAACTTGGTTTTGTATTATTTTTGTTTTGTATCATAGGCTGGTCCTAGTGTTTGGTGGTATCCAAAATAAAGGGACTCCTCGCGTAGCTTGTTTCTAGGCTATGTCAAATGCTACAAGACTTAGTATGAATAATGATGAAAATGACTAAGAAATGAGTAAATAAGTCCGTGTGAATATCAGACAGATTTCCTCATCCAGAATATTTTTTGTTTTGCCACCCTGAAATTGCATTGGATGCCTTTAAGTTGACAATGAAGATTTGCTGCTGACTCACCAGTATTTCATATCTCCAGCCTTCCTACACAGCCTTTCCAGCCTGTCCACAATAGTGCCTGTACAAACATACAGAACAAATAAGGAGTGGGCAAAAAAACAGTTACTTAAGCAACTGGATATGATTTTGGAAACGGTCAGACGTTTCAGGTAGCATCCACTACCTTTCGTCAGTGACACTAAGAAACTGCAGGAGAATTGAAGGTTTATAAGCACAAACTATTGATTGATATGCAAATAAGTGAAGACAATTTTTGCGAAAGTCCTAAAGGAAACAAAAGTTAGACAAGTCAAGACAAGGATAAGGAGTGAATTGATTCATTTTACAGAAAGTCAGCACAGTGAATCATTCATCTGATGGAAGTTGATGAGTTCGTTGTGAGTTCCCTTTTAGTATTGGACGAAAGTTAAACTTAACCATTATTATGAGAACATGTTGCTACCAAACATTTAGTAAACTTTAAAAGTCTTCCTAAAATCTTACCTTCATCAGTGATAAAGTTGGGTCCCTCTCTCTTAAGAAGCACCCGAAGGAGGAGACTTTGTCCTTTCAGACTGGTGCAGGTCTGAAGATGCTGGATGACCTCCCAGGTAGGACAGCCGCTCATGTCCTAACCAGTAACAAGTAGAACATCACCATAAATAACAGTCTCAGCAGGCTGGTAAATCAACAGGTATTGAGTTCTGTATCTGACAGTGTATACTATTAGCCTGTAGCCTGTATGCCCTTCAGCATAACACACCAGCTTCTGTATCTAGCTGTATCTGTATACTATTAGGCTGTAGCCTGTACGCCCTTCAGTGTAACACACCAGCTTCTGTATCTGTATCATTCTGTATAATATATACAGTATAACCCCTTTGCCTAAATCTGGTCAGACTGCTCCCGAACTTCAGCTGACCTTGGGCTGCGTATTGGTACTGTAAAGTTCTGCGAATATCGATTAGGTACAGGTCCAAAATACCGAATCACTACGTACCAATACTGTACTGATATAAGTTTACACTATCCTAGTGGCCTCATGTGACACAGAGGTGACCAAAGTGATATCTAGAGGGAGCAGAACTAAATATACACAACAGATCTTTCAGGGACACAATATGGATTCAGGGATACTATAGGGAGTCAAGAAGAAATAATCCACATCTGTTTTGCTTGAATAAGACATAAGGCCACCTAGTTCTGTCCTCTTTATTTGAATAGAGATTCTGTCAAGTTTACTAACAGTAACTGTTTGTATTGTTACTGAGGAAGTTCAGGAGAACTTAATATAACAGCCTCCAGTTTAATTCCGGACTTCCAGTTTAATTCCGGACTACTTCCCATATCTCAGCAACCTTACATCTAGATGGGCTAATGTCGTTAACTACAGGTAAAAATGATGTAAGAAATACATATCAGCCATCGTGGACCCCTTGGAGGTTAACCCAATGCTGCATGCAGAATTATGGCTCCGGTTCCCAGAATTCTGCAGAAGGTTAACCCCTAAGGGGCCCTCAATGGCTGCTATATATTTCTTACATCATTTTTACCTGTAGTTAACGACATTAGCCCATCTAGATGTAAGGTTGCTGAGATATAGGAAGTGGTCCGGAATTAAACTGGAAGTCCGGAATTAAACTGGAGGCTGTTATATGTTTTTGTGAAATTGTTCAGGTACAGGTAGAGTTATAGGTTTGAACATGTACCTAAACCTCTGTACCTGTACCTGTGCCTGTGCCTGATGTTATGTTTAGATACTCTAAGCAGCTCTACATAGTACCCACCTCCATTAACACATCCTCTTCCTCATGGTGTAACGCCCCAGTGGAAGCCTTCCTCGTGTGCCGGTCCAGAACATTACTGTCCTCCCTCTCCTCCAGGGGCTTGACTTCAAGACTGCACACAGAACAGATCATGTTATCTTGGAGGAAGATGTAGTGATGCCTGTATTGCATTCACCCTAGATTGATATAGATATACTGTCCCTACCATCCCATTCTATCTCTGGTGCTAGACTACCCTCACACACTGTCCCTGGCACTACTATCACATATTAACATTAGTGTTAAACTACTACCACATACTGCCCTGGTACTGAACTACCATCACACACTGTCCCTGGTACTGAACTACCATCACACACTGTCCCTGGTACTGAACTACCATCACACACTGTCGCTGGTGCTTAACTACCATCACACATTATCCCTGGTGCTGAACTACCATCATACACTGTCCCTGGTGCTGAACTACCATCACACACTGTCCCTGGTACTGAACTACCATCACACACTGTCCCTGGTGCTGCACTACTACCACATACTGCCCTGGTACTGAACTACCATCACACACTGTCCCTGGTGCTGCACTACCATCACACATTATCCCTGGTGCTGAACTACCACCACACTCTGTCCCTGGTACTGAACTACCATCACACACTTTCCCTGGTACTGAACTACCATCACACACTGTCCCTGGTACTGAACTACCATCACACACTGTCCCTGGTGCTGAACTACCATCACACACTTTCCCTTGTGCTGAACTACCACCACATTCTGTCCCTGGTGCTGAACTACCATCACACACTGTCCCTGGTACTGAACTACCATCACACACTGTCCCTGGTGCTGAACTACCATCACACACTGTCCCTGGTACTGAACTACCATCACACACTGTCCCTGGTACTGAACTATCATCGCACACTGTCCCTGGTACTGAACTACCATCACACACTTTCCCTGGTACTGAACTACCATCACACACTGTCCCTGGTGCTGAACTACCATCACACACTGTCCCTGGTACTGAACTACCATCACACACTGTCCCTGGTGCTGCACTACTATCACACACTGTCCCTGGTGCTGCACTACTATCACACACTGTCCCTGGTGCTGCACTACTATCACACACTGTCCCTGGTGCTGCACTACTATCACACACTGTCCCTGGTGCTGCGCTACTATCACACACTGTCCCTGGTGCTGCACTACTATCACACACTGTCCCTGGTGCTGCACTACTATCACACACTGTCCCTGGTGCTGCACTACTATCACACACTGTCCCTGGTGCTGCACTACTATCACACACTGTCCCTGGTGCTGCACTACTATCACACACTGTCCCTGGTGCTGAACTACCATCACACACTGTCCCTGGTGCTGCACTACCATCACACACTGTCCCTGGTGCTGCACTACTATCACACACTGTCCCTGGTGCTGCACTACTATCACACACTGTCCCTGGTGCTGCACTACTATCACACACTGTCCCTGGTGCTGAACTACCATCACACACTGTCCCTGGTGCTGCACTACTATCACACACTGTCCCTGGTGCTGCACTACTATCACACACTGTCCCTGGTGCTGCACTACTATCACACACTGTCCCTGGTGCTGCACTACTATCACACACTGTCCCTGGTGCTGAACTACCATCACACACTGTCCCTGGTGCTGCACTACTATCACACACTGTCCCTGGTGCTGCACTACTATCACACACTGTCCCTGGTGCTGAACTACCATCACACACTGTCCCTGGTGCTGCACTACTATCACACACTGTCCCTGGTGCTGCACTACTATCACACACTGTCCCTGGTGCTGCACTACCATCACACACTGTCCCTGGTGCTGCACTACTATCACACACTGTCCCTGGTGCTGCACTACTATCACACACTGTCCCTGGTGCTGCACTACTATCACACACTGTCCCTGGTGCTGCACTACCATCACACACTGTCCCTGGTGCTGCACTACTATCACACACTGTCCCTGGTGCTGCACTACCATCACACACTGTCCCTGGTGCTGCACTACTATCACACACTGTCCCTGGTGCTGCACTACTATCACACACTGTCCCTGGTGCTGCACTACCATCACACACTGTCCCTGGTGCTGAACTACCACCACATACTGTGGCTGGTGCTGAACTACCATTATATACTGTCCTTGGTACTGACAAACACGTATATGTACTACTAGGTATATATTACACGTACACACACACATACACACACACACACTCATACATACACATACATGTAAGTATTACACACAAACACGCATATATACATGCAAGATAATGCATATGGGAATCCAATAACATGTAATGTACAAGTAATTGTAGAGATGGCAGAGGGTACAAATAAGACAAGCTAAAATGTTGCCTGCTGAGAAATCAAATTTGCACATCCACAATCCTCAGGCTGGTAATGACAAGTGAAACAGCTGGAGCCTGTACCTACCTTCCCAGCCCGATGTCCACGTACTCACTCAGCATGAAGTCCAGGTGTTCCACACAGGCGGTGGACATCAGAGTCTGGGATAAGAACAAAACAGGTACTAATCAGCTCCACCCCTGTGGTGTTGACAATTTTCACACAAGCTATAGTCTACACTTGCCAAGGGAAAGCAATTCAAGCTTCGGGAGCAAGGTTGGCTGTGGTTGGCTGGTGTCCAGTGAGGTCTGCTACTGTTTGGCAGCGCCAGCCGTATGTTTAAAACATTCGGGTGTGGACGGGAGGTTTGGCCATGGTTGGCTGGTGTTCGAGGTATGTTCAGAGGTCAAATTTAACTCAAATTCGATTCGTATAGAAAGGAAGGCGTGGCCTAAATCTGGTCAGACTGCTCCCGAACTTCAACCAACTTGGTTGGTGGTTGGGGGAAGGTTCTGAATGTGTGACAGAGCCTTTACTTCACAATCTATCATACATAAACCAAGAAAATGTATTGGTCTGGCGTTGTACGAAGTTGAAGTTGAATGCCTCACCTGAAGGTTGCCCAATCGGATCTTCACCCCGGCATATTCACCTCTCTTGAAGGCTGCCAGCATGTCCAGGAGCTCCGACATATGTCCACTTCTGTTGAAGTATACAACAAACCTACTTCTGCCTTTGCATTGTTATCACATAAATCATTATAAAGCTAGTTGAACTTGAACTACCATCAGACTAAGCTGTGCTTTAAACTTGTATTATACATGTGCACAGCATTCCAGCCATTCCAAACTGTTTTTCTGTAATCTCAATTTTGTTTGACGTAACATCATGTCAAGTGCCGAAGGCGCCAGGTGTCGCACTGGAAAATTTTGAAATCTTGACCCTCTGAAACACTATTTCCTGCATTTTGAGGGGCAGATTTTGCCGGTAGACTAAGTTTAGTTTAATGACATCTCTTTCTATATCTTAACATGCCAATTTTTGTTGGTCAAAGATGATGGATCGAGCAAAATTTATGTCTGTCACGAGCTGCAAAATTCTATCAAATGATGGAAAGACAGATGCTGGCTAGAACACTGCTTATTAATTATGCATATAACTAAGATCAAGACTTTGCGGCCATATATTTCTCCTAAACTTAGTGGTTTGTGCTGTGTTACATCACACAGAATTTACAGTGGGTTTTGAGTGTGCCTGAGGAACGTTCCATCACAAAATGGGCGTCCTAATTCCCTACTATGAAAATACAAGATGGTTGCTGGACACAACGCCTGTACGACACGGCACGGCACATAAACTGTGAAATCGTTAATTCTGCATTTTGTTCTTCTATTCACATCAACAACAAGTTTTAGTCTTGCCGTCAACCATCGCGAAATTGAAACAGATTTTCCAATCATCAGTCGTTGCATGGGGCTTACAAAATCAGACACATGTCATGACCTTGCAGTTTTGATGATGCTAAAACTAGTGTTGAAACTAGTATGGAATAATTTTCTTATTATGGATACATTGTATGTCAGAATTAGCACTGGTCCCAATAACTTTCCTGGTTTGGCATTTGCTTCACATACATACTTTGTTCCATGTACAGGCTGCCAAGTACTAAAATACCACTGAGTCCTTCAATATCAAGAAACAGTACATTGTACTTGGATTGTGTTATGGCAAAAACAGCAAGCATCTCCTTATTCAGTGTTAATATCAAAACAATTTAGGGTTGCCTGAACATGCATGCTTTCTTTACAAAATCAGAGAGTGAACCCTGTGCAGTTTGTTATGAGTTTACGTGTGCAGTCCAGTGACTACAATTGTATATCTAACAGACCAGAGTTCCAGTGAATGTGCACTAACACTTGACCATAGTGCCATATATATGACATGAAAACACATACCCGACCACAGTATATACACAGTGGACCGTACCATTACAAGACATCCACATCACAAGGCAAACATCAAGTGTTCCACTGATAATACCTTATCATGTAGTCCTTCAGATAAAAGCACTGTGTGGGGCGGGCGCATACGGAGTTGCGACCAAACTTGGCCACGGTATCCATGCACCAACTATCTCGCACTATGCAAAGGTGGTCCTGATAGTGAACACCACAATCATCAAGTTGAACATGGATTAGCAGCTGTTACCTGTGACCTGAGCCCAGGAGATCATGTTTGAAGCATATACATTTTTGTATAATGGAAGATGACAAGTTCCCATGTGGGGAATTGACCAGGGTTGAGCCACTCAAGACCCTGTCACACATAGCTGAACATGTCCTCCCAAACACTGCCCAACTCAAATTTGAACTTTTGACTCAAATTTGACTCAGATTTGATTCCATTCGTATCAAAAGGTAAGCGTGGCCTAAATCTGGTTAGACTACTCCCAACCTTCAGCCAATCTTGGTTTTGAAAATTTTGTATTATCATTGATACTGAAACATTGCAATTTTTGGAGTAGTTTTAAGAATGCTAAAAATTCAGTTTTCAGTTTCAGCCAATAAAGCTGAAACATTTTAAGTGTTCATAATGTATCTAATAGACTATAATGGATCATAAAAGACAGGAACTTGACATCAGAACCTCTAACTTGGATACAAGCGTTTTGTGGAAGAATGAGGAATGTTGCTATCAAACATTTACTTCCAGGCTCAAGCAGGCAACCACAATTACCAGCTACTGAGAACCATGAAGTGACAAATACTTTATACTCAGCCTAAGGAATATACAATGTACTTTAGGCTATAGCACTGCAGTCACCCAGTTCAGATACCCAACAATATCACATACATGTATTGATATTGTTCGTTTTCACTTGGTGCTACATGAAATTTTAATTATAGTCTTCCAATTTATTGACCTCCTTTCGTCTCGTTGGACGATGGGCTTGGTCCAGGATGGGCCTGGCACCTTCTTTTCTTCCGATTATAATCATAATGAAAATGACATCATAAAGTGATGCTTATTAAACAGTAATAGGCTGACATATGGAGTTATGATATATTAATCTCTTTATGGTTCTCTGTTCATATGATATACATTTATTAAGTATTGATCATTGGTTTTGAATTTTAGTAGACAGACATGAACGGTTAGTACATTGGACTTCCTGACTGTTGGGAGGACCAAATATTCAGGGAGAATTATGCACAAAAAATGCTATTTCTTCTTGAGTCCTTGTGTAAAAGGGGCATTATGTAACATTTCTGTACAAAAATTGAAATATTTCAAATTAATAGAAAAAAATAATTTACTTCAGTTTTTCAACATATTTGCGCAGGAATCTCACATTTCTGACATTTATGGTTGGCGCTAAAACAGCCCACATGAGGTGCACTCAGTTTGTGGTACCACCACAAAATAACAGAATGTAAACAAAAATGGCTGACAGCTGTGTTTCCAACTTTTCAACACGCTTATACAACGTCGTATTCTGGCACCTCCACTTCCTGAATGACACTTATTTGCAATGGAATAGGGTTGATTCAACTTACTTTTTAAAGAAATGACCAGAAAATTGACTTTTTCTATCATTCTCTAATGTTACATGTACATAATGCAGCTTTAAAGAAACAAAGATTGTCAAGGTGGAAATTTACTGAGCGACAGTCAGGAAGTCCTATGTCCCGACAGCAAGAGAAATTTTACCTGATGTTCTCATCACGCAGGAGGACACAGAAAGTAGGGCGTCCTGACAGTTCCCAACGGGTACTAACAAACTGAAGGTGGTCCTACAAACACACACATTACGCACACTATTTGCAGCACTCCACAGTATGTTTTCAGCCAAAACAGGCATGCCAACTAGAAGAAATGTAACAAGAAAGCTTTTAAAAAAAGCTGGCCATAGGCTGCCAAAAATGGGAATAGCTGGTTCGGTGGCATGGGTGTGCACAATTACTGACTTGCTCACCTTGCTCGAATTGTAGCAATGCTAAAAAGAGTGAATTGAAAGACCTGAAAAATAGACAGGGTTGCTTCCCACGGATGGATCGCGTTCCTAATGACGTGGACATCAGAATTGTTTAATTGCCCCGAAATTGCCGAAACGTCATTTGAATTGTCCCGAGCTGAAATTTAGCGTCATTTTGACATCGGGACATTGTTAATTGCGAGGCCTGGCTTGGCATCTCGTAATTTGGCATTGCGCAACTTCTTGCGGGCCGGCCGTCCAACATTCACATGTTAATTTCAAGGCCGGCCTGGCTTCACATTGGATAACGTGCGGTTAGACATTGCGCAACCTCTGTCGACCCAACGCCCATCCACCATGGTAACACCGGGCGGCCTATGGTAAAAACGACAATTACATGTATCTTTAATTTTTTGCTACCAGAAATATTGCTTAGTATACATTAAATTCCTGTAATTTGGGCCTTGCACTTTAGAAAAAATCCCATGTAATGTGGCACCTCATTACATATTTACTAAGTTTGGTGACTTTTGTGTTATGCAGTTTGCACAGTAACTGCTAGGTGGCATACCTGCACTAGAAATCACTTTACCACAAAAAATTAAACAAACAAGCTTAGTATTACCTGATGCCAAGACAGCACCACAGCAAGGCGTCAGACAAGAAGGCAAAAATGTTTGAATGTAAGTAACGTTACTCATTTACAAAATTGTTCACTGGCCTTGATATGTTGTATACTGACCAAAAATTTTAAGTGAAAGAAAACACTGATTTTGCTCCCTCAGTTTTGATAAATTAGGACATAAGATTAAAGATTTGCACACAAAAGGGCTCTTAAATTTAGACAAAATTTGTTTCCAAATAAGATTAAATCCTTTTTAATATATATCTAGTTTTAACAGTATACACAGAATCATGCATGCAGAGCTAGTAAAATGGTTCCTGCACAATTAGTGTACATGTATGTTAGGGTCATAACAAATTCTATAATCATGCAATTGTATAATATCATGCAACTCTTACAGCAGATGCAAATTAAAAATTGTGGGTTTTGCAGTTTAATTTTATATCCCACCCACGACCACGTCTAAAAGATTCAGGCTTCATGTTCAAAGAACACAAACCTTGTGAGTAAAAGGAGCGAAGAAAATCTGAAGTAGCATCTGAATTTTTGGTCAGTATACAAGAGCTACCAAATCACAGGAAAATCAACTTAGTAATACACATTCACAATTTTTGCACAGTTCCAAACATCATGCAAATATCAATGAATTATTAGATAGAATTATGCAATAAAGAATATGCAATAAAGAATATGCAAACACATCATTACAAACAAATCTACATGTACAGGACAAACTGCCCTCTATCCTGTATCCTAATTCTAACCTTCTCCCTGCTGCCTACCTGTATAATATAAAAAAAATGTAACCAATAGAGAATTGGAACTAAAAGCTGAACTTCAGTATGCCACAGGTTATATAAGGGACTAAATGAAGAAAATCTCTTTTGGAAACTCATAATTTATGAAAAAAATATGTCTCTGTCTAAAACCCAACCAAGATTCTACATAAAATGGTTGGACTTCCAAAAAAAATAATCTTCAGAAATTCTGACCTTCAAGTTTCCATTCTGTACTGTTTTTTGCGCTGCCTTTTATTTCTGGCAGGTTTTATTTTCTGTGTTCTCCCTGATGTACATGTGTATACACACAAATCAAAACTTACAAAACACACCAGTCTATAAAACTCTTGGTGTTCATTAAAACTGTAATGTAATGTGTACTATATATTATACATACCTTGATGTCATCGATGAGTAAGGACATGTCCTGTGACATGTAGAAGTCACTCAGGTTGAAGACAAGCGGGTAACAGAGAACTGTCCTGCCCAGAATACGGTAGATCTGTAAATTAAACAAACATTCACACGTTTGTTAATAAAAAGTGTCAAAGCATATAATATTTTGGTGTACAAACGTTCTGCTGGTTTGCAGTATGCAGACTATCACATCTTTGCTATCGCTTAGTCTAATTGTTCGACTGTTGGGGCACCACAGAAGATCTGACAACCAGTTTTCACCACCCTTCTCAGTTTTCTGTTCCTCTTAATGTTTCACTTACCGGTATAGTGTCATGCCTGAGAGTGTCCATTCTCCAATCTTATCCTCCCATCTTTTCCATTGCCTACCCCTCTTTCTTCCTCCCTAGACTGTTCCTTGCATGATCATGATGCTTAGTCCATAGATTGGCTAGTCCATAAGGCTGTGACACTTGGCCATACCACTTCCATTTCTTTACTGTGGTTAGGAGGTCTTCATACAGACCTATGCTTTGTTTGACTCTGTTTCATACTTCATTATTTGGGATGTCACAGGTCTGTGTATGTGATCCCTAGAATTTTTCATTTCTGTGGTCTGTAGTCTTTTCTCACCTTTTGCTGTTAGAGTCCAGGATCTGCAAACATACAGGAATATGGAGTTGACCTATGCAGACTATACATAGATTACATGTGGTCGCAAACATACCTTGGATGTTCCGAGGGATCCAACAGGCCTGGGTGGTCTCCCTGTCAGTCCCAGTTTCTTATTGACTCCTAAGAACTCATAAACCTGCAGGTGTCATAAACACTCATCAACAGTCATTTCAATATATGTCAGGTTAGAGGTCCAGATCGGAGTCTAGTGCTGGTACAATCTGCGATTCATATTCAGTATCATACAGTACATTGTACAGCATTTAAAAAAGATATTTAGGTTTTATGGCTACCACAGAAATTTAAATGATATCAGATTCAGTAACTACCAGTAATGTGATTGAATGTTTAACTTTTAGGATATGTTGGGCAATGTTACATTATAGGAATTGACCTTATTCTAGCGAGCACGTCGGCAGAATGTACTGCGCCTGCACAAAACCCTGATTTTTCACGTTTTTTGTTGGATGTTTGGTCAACGTTGCATCAAAATTTTGCCTGTTGCAGACGATATCTTTTCCTATACAACATCTGAAAACTACAGACAGGCTGTCAACCTTATATGCTCTAATACAACCTTATATGAGACGTTCTGCCAAAGTACTATGCACAATACATTACGGATTTCGCGCAGGTGCAGTACATGTACGTTCTGCCGACGTGCTATTCTAGCGGCAGATCGAGATCCCGATCAGAGTTTGATCCAGATCTCTGCCAGTAGAATCACTGATTCTACCAGATCGAAGTCTCTACATGACAATCATACCGTCATATATATGTATGAGTTTTATAGTACAAGACTAAGTAATGATTGCATTTTGCTATGATCCAGCAATAAATGCTAGTCTTTTCTTAATTTCTAAGATCATGATTTACACCTAGTACATGACTTTGTATACTGTTGATTTTTTTGCAGGAAATCAAGAAGAAAGCCAAACCAAGTATGCTACATGTATCCCCTTGTGGGATATTTTCCTTCCATCACCCAGATTGCCATGATTGTGAATGGAGTAGGCTGTATTACTATTTGAAGTCACAATTACCCCCAGAACTACAGCTTACTTGAAAATCCTACATCAGAATTGTAAAATGACATACATACAAAGTCATGTATATCAGTGTTCTAGCCAGCGTCTTTTATTCCGTCATTTAACGGAATTTTGTCGCTCAGGACGGACCAAACTTTTGCCCAATCCGTCATCTTTTTTGTAGGACATAGATTTGTAATTAAGCATTGTTGTTTCTTTTCTGTGCCCATTTCGTGTACAACAAAGAAGTGATCGGCTTGTGTTACATTCGATCTTGATGCAATGACGGTCCGTGCCTCCCCCCAACATCCAGCTGAAACATTTGAATGTGTAACACTTACCAAAAAATATGGCATTTAACTAAACTTAGTCTTATAGCAAAATTTCCCCCTCAAAATGGAGGAAAAAGCGTTTCAGAGGGTCAAACAAAATTAAGATGACAGGAAAAATTTCAGGCTGGCAGGAACACTGCAACATACCAGCACGTCAGCAGAACGTACTGCGTCTGCGCAAAACCCTGATTTTTAAAGTTTTTTGTTGGATGTTTGGTCAACGTTGCATCAAAATTTTGCCTGTTGCAGACGATATCTTTTCCTATACAACATCTGAAAACTACAGACAGGCTGTCAACCTTATATGCTCTAATACATATCCTTATACATGTATGAGACATTCTGCCAAAGTGCTATGCACAATACATCGCGCAGGTGCAGTACGTTCTGCCAACGTGCTCGACATACCATGACTGTGACTGATGTATGAGCTGTTACCTTGACAAGTTCTCCTGGTGGCCATATCTGGATTGGCTCTACCTGCTGGGGAGTCTGGGTCTGGATACCATACATGGCAAGGGTTGCCTGCAGACTGCACACAAGTGTTCACAGATATCACAAGGAAATGTTAAATGCCTCCGCCCCTGAGGCATCGCCAAAAAAAGTGCCACATATTTTAGCCTCTCAATGTATTAAGCTGGCCATCTGGCCATAATGACTGCTATTTCACAGTCCTGATTTTTTACCCATAGATGTATATAGACCTAAGCATAATGTTACTAGCCTAAGCTGACGACATGTCCATCGCAGCCGCGACCCCCACTATTTGGGAATACAGATGGCCCAATCTCTGCCTATGATGACCATGTCATTTTCTATGTGTGGCAGAAAACTGTTTTTTCATGATAACTAGCGATAAATATTCATGGAATTAGCCAGTTTGCCATTGATTTCGACAGCATGACAGTCTTCGTGCAATGTAAAACGCTGCCGGCTGGGTCGCTTTGGGTTAATGGGCACTCTATTGTAAAATGGGTGGAAATTTTACTGCTGTTTTCTTGTTCTCTGTCTTGTCTTGTCGCCATGCGTTTTGTATTGGAAGACTGCTTGACATGTCTAACATTAGTAAAAAGACCACTTCTCCTTGGTCCCGAGTGGTCGTCTTATACAATTTAACTGTAATCTATCATAATACATTGTACTCACCTGGTGCTCTCAGCTATCAGTACCATCTGAATTGACTGGTCAGACACATAGCTCTGAAATCAATAAAATGGAAAAAAAAGACAGCTATAATTTAATTATTTTATGATTGTATGCATATTGTATAATTCAACAACAGGTAACTGACTTGTATGTGAGTTATCTGACCTGTTTGCTCGACCGGTAGTTAACTGATCTGTTTGTGAGTTAATGACCTGTTTGATAGTTAACTAACCTGTTAGTGAGTTAACTGACCTGTTTGTGAGTTAACTGACCTGTTTGAGAGTTATCTGACCTGTTTGTGAGTTAACTGACCTGTTTGTGAGTTAACTGACCTGTTTGTGAGTTACTTAGTACCTGTTTGAGAGTTAACTGACCTGTTTGTGAGTTAACTGACCTGTTTGTGAGTTAACTGACCTGTTTTTTTAGTTAACTGACCCGTTTGTGAGTTAACTGACCTGTTTGAGAGTTAACTGACCCGTTTGTGAGTTAACTGACCTGTTTGAGGGTTACCTGACCCGCTTGTGAGTTAACTGTCCTGTTTGAGTTAACTAACCTGTTTGAGAGTTACCTGATGACCTGTTTGAGAGTTAACTGACCTGTTTGAGGGTTACCTGACCCGTTTGTGAGTTAACTGACCTGTTTGAGTTAACTGACCTGTTTGAGTTAACTAACCTGTTTGAGAGTTAACTGATGACCTGTTTGTAAGTTAACTGACCTGTTTGAGTTACCTGACCTGTTTGTGAGTTACCTGACCTGTTTGTGAGTTACCTGACCTGTTTGTGAGTTAACTTAAACCTGTTTGTGAGTTACCTGACCTGTTTTTGAGTTAACTAACCTGTTTGAGAGTTAACTGACCTGTTTATGAGTTAACTGTCCTGTTTATGAGTTAACTGTCCTGTTTGTGAGTTAACTGCCCTGTTTGAGAGTTACCTGACCTGTTTGTGAGTTAACTGACCCATTTGTGAGTTAACTAACCTGTTTGTGAGTTGATTAACCTGTTTGTGAGTTAACTAACCTGGCTCCTAAAGGAGGAGTATCTGGAGTTCACATTGCTCCTCTCTCCTGGAGGAAGACTCTTCCCTATGGGATCCAGCTCTTTGGTGCTGAGGAGACCTTCAACTGGAAAGGAACATGACAATGTTAGACAAAATCATCATCTTAAGATTTGTCATTTGGGCCAGGAGTTCACTAAATTTAACATTAATGTTTCAAACAAACAAAAAAAATTACATGAACAGAGCACGTCAGCAGAATGTACTGCACCTGCGCGAAACCCAGAGTTTTTGTTGGATGTTTGGTCAAAGTTGCCTCAGAATTTGGTCCATTGCAGATGATATCTTTTCCGACACAACATTTGCAAACAACAATAGACGGGATGTCATCCTTAAAAATGTGAGTATGACCTTATATAAATGAGACGTTCAGCTGAAATGCTACATATATATGCAATGCACAATACATTGCATATTTTGTGC
This sequence comes from Branchiostoma floridae x Branchiostoma japonicum, assembly GCA_013266295.2. Taxonomy (NCBI): domain Eukaryota; kingdom Metazoa; phylum Chordata; class Leptocardii; order Amphioxiformes; family Branchiostomatidae; genus Branchiostoma; species Branchiostoma floridae x Branchiostoma japonicum. The sequence continues at coordinate 18,678,795 of CM023829.1, read as the reverse complement.
AGGTGCAGCACATTCTGCCGAAGTGCTCATGAAGACAGCTAAATGCAGCCAAAATAATGGTCAGACAATTGACTGTGATTGACTTGAAAATGATTTACAAATCTGATAAAACTGTTGACAAAAATATACATATATGTTTGTACACCATTTCATCTTACAAAATACAGATACATCTTGACTTTGATAATACAAATTCTCACCGCAGTTTGTTAAAAAAATTCAGAAGCAAACAGTGCTTATTAATCATTTTGACTCATTGAAAAATATAATAATTGAATATTTCTTTGGATTTTCTATGGATTTTTAAAAGTATATTTTTCCAAAGTTGCTGGACTGTCTGTCAGTCCATGTACCTTACCTAGAAGGCAGGCTAGGAGGTACAGTGACTGTCCCCACAGGAACAGTTTGCCGCCCGTGCCCTCGTCACTAGCAACTCTCTTCTGGGTCCCCGGGGCTTTCCTCTCAGCCTCCACATTCTCCTCAGCCACAAAGTAGTACTTAGGGATTACCACACCTGTGTATGGAGGAGCAGTATTAGGCAAAATTACAGTCAAATAACTTCTACAGGCTCTCGTTCTTCCCCGCACCGTCTGTGCCTGGTGTGTCGCAGGCAGGGTCCTTTTTTTTTATACAGTAGTTCAAAACTGAACTGGTGAGGACCCTGGTGCATTGAACCACCCCAACATGCCTTGTATAAGCACGTCAGCAGAACGTACTGCGCCTGCGCAAAACCTCTGTTTTTGCTGGATTTTTGGTCAACGTTGCATCAGAATTTTGCCTGTTGGAGACCATATCTTTTTGAAAACTACAGACAGGATGTCACCCTTATACAGTACCCGCATCGTAAACTTTAACGTAATTACGGCGTAGGCAAAACGTACACACGGCGTAACTGCGATGGTGATTACGCCGTAATTACGATTTTGGGTGGACAACAAATTCGGTACCGGCAGCTCATTATAGCTAATGAGGTCGATAATGAGCCGGCAAGTCCGCACGGTAAGAACTGATTAGCGCCTTGATTTTACAACAGTTGATTTTACGACAGAAAAAAAGTGCGTGGCACTTGAAAGCAACAGGCTCGCGCCAGCGCAGAGTCCTGTCGGGATCAGGAGCGAGTTGTGTTCTCATAAAAAAAACAAATATAGAATGTCAAAAACTCTATTTTTGTGTGAAGATTTCAATCTGTTTTTACTTACATTCCGCACTCAGAAACGATAAATTTTTAGGTTTGATCCATAAGTATCAAAGCCGATTTCCAAGGCGGCGCACATGAGCGAGGTCGTTGACCCCAAGAATATTTTGTTACGCAGCTTGGGTGCCCACAAGCATACACGTGCATGCGGCGCCCCAAGAACGTTCCTAGAAGACATAGTACTGTACTGTACTGGATTCATACAATAAAGAAATTTAGACAAAGAAGAGAAAGATAATAATCAGCTTGTTGATGTTTAATCGAGAACTAAGGAATTTCCAGCGTTGTTATTCTCTCCTATCTTGCCGACTTGAACACGTTGATTTATTACTACTGAATTATTCGGGCTCCACGACGGTAAAGGGAGAGGCTGGATGCGGCATTTATACCGATATTGACGATATTCAGTGCTTTGGCGACGGACAGATTTGTAAAATTGACATTGGGGAAAAGCCTGGCTTCAACATGTAGAAAATGGTATCAAAGAACTGAAATTTGATTTCCACGAACTCGTCACAGACGGGTGAAGTTGCCATTTTCATAATACAATTTTCAAATTACGTACCAAGAAAGGCCATCAAGAGAAACATTTTATAACAGAAAAAAATGTTTTATCGTGATCAATTTTTGTCTCGCCCTTTTTTGGAGCTTTTAATAATTCCATTTAATCACCAGCGAAAACTCACACGACCACGCTAAATACGCCTACCTATATGTAGATCCCAGAGGCAAGGTCGTCCTTGGTTAGCTTCAAATTTTCAAATGTTCACAAGCAAAAATACTGGCATCGACGTAATTTCCATGCGGCTACACTATCATTACAGATTTGACAAAAATAAACTATCTGGGCGAGGGCGCGGCCGGCCGTATCGGCCGACAGAAGGCGTGGGAAAAAGTTCAAGTGACACACTCCTGCGTTACGTCATTCTCTGACACGAGGCGCCGGCGAGTCTGTGATGAATGTTGCAAACACTTCTGCAGGGCGGCGTAAAATTAAGAAAAATAATAATGAAAAATATCGCAAGAAGTACAGCAGGGGTTTCTCGGTACTCATGGCTTAATCGATTATTGAAAAAATTTAAACAACACACTTCTTCATTCCTTGATTTCAAAGCACTCAAATATAAAAGGTTACGCCTTTCTGTCGGCGAAGTAACAACAAGTCGGCACGGCAAAGGGCGGGGGCGTGGTCAACCGCGCCTCCTGGTAATGGGAGCCGCCGCGCTGGCTCCCGCGGCCTCGTGGCATGGCACATTTGCGCGCGTTACCACGTATTACGCAATATTCATTTTTTGGGCCGTGCCGGCCGGGAACAAGTTGAAGATAACGCTGTATTTCGCAGGGTAAATGCAGGCGCACCAAGTTTAATTATTATTTTCAAGGTCTAACACGGTATCTACATGACAGTAGCAGCCCCACAATGTAAGTTGGAGGTGATTTTCGCCGGCAGCTGACTTGTTTTGAACCGTAGTTGTACGAGAAAGTTTTACGATAATGTTTACACGAAAGGCTGGTGGAGCGCACGTTTCTACGTTCAAAAAATCATTAATCGCCGCTATTATCGCGCGATGTCCTGCAAATTAATTTCAAACTGCGGGCATGACTTTGCAAATGAATGGATATATATGAAGAAAATTCTCTACAACTTGACTGGAGCGCTGTTTATTTTCACCAAGGACGTTGCGCTCGCCTCGGCGTTGTTCAAATCAATGAGGTTTAGATTTCAAATACAGAGGTCAATTTCTTGTCATTCGGTCGGAAAATACGTGGATTGAGTTATATTTCCAACTGAAAAAAAATCAGCGGATTATTTTGGTGTGTAATGTAACTGACATTTTTTACCCAAAAGATCGGCTCGATTTACGTAAAAAAATCCGTCTAAATTACGTTGGACATGCGTTGCAGTCCTCTCTGTCGGCCGGGCGGCCTTTCGAGTTCTGTCGTAAATCGGGTTGTTTGATTAATAATTAATGAAGTTCTCATGAATATTCCGTGTACACGGTGGCAGAAAATGAATATTCTGCATATTTCCGGCTGTTCCAGTGGCTGTTCCCCCCTCACTCCCGGGACGTAATTACGCCGTGATTACGATCGTAGTTTCGGCGTGCTTACGATTACGCAGATCGTAATTTACGTTAACGCTTACGATGCTGGTACTGTATACGCGAATTCGACCTTATATGAGACGTTCTGCCGAAGTGCTATGCATGATACATTACGGGTTTCGCGCAGGCGCAGTACGTTCTGCCGACGTGCTCCTTGTATATTATGTAAATATTACTACACACTAATTCACTTGTCCTGTTCTTCGTACACACAAAATCGGTTCTTTATGTTCCCTTCCATATTATCCTTGTCTTTTCCTGTGTTTACGTGTTTCAGTATACATGTATAATGCAATGTTCTTGAATCGTCTGCGACCCGAAATTGAAAAAGTGCTAAGGAGAGATCAAAATGGTTTCCGTACAACTACAAACTGGTCCACAGTCTCTCAGATACTAACTGTACACAGAATCACTGTGGGAGTAAGAAATCTGAAAGCCACTTTATTTTTGTAGATTTTCAAAGGCATTCGATTGGCTAAAAACAAGCAACATGATGCAGATACTTCAGTCATATGGCAAAAAAAATACCAACAGAAACAGTTGACACCATCATGATGTTGTACCAGAGAACACAAGCCATAGTTAGATCCCCAGATGGTGATACAGAACCTTTCCACATTATTTAGCTGGACTACTGCAAGGAGATACACTTGCGCCGTGTTTGTTTGTCATTTGCTAAGATTATGTGCTGTGAACATCTGTGGATCAAATACAAGAAAATGGTCTCACTCTAGAGCATGCAAAATCTCGAAGATACCCTGCTAAATATATCACCGGTGCAGATTATGCTGATAATCTTGCACTTTTCAGTCATATACATGTAATTGCACAAGCGGAGTCTCTTCTCCATTGTCTGGAAAAGGCAGCCAAAGGTATTGGACTTACATGTAAATGCAGACAAAACAGAATGTAATGTCTTTCAAACAGCAAGTTGGAGTTATCTCCACCCTGGTTGGGAAGCCTACAAAGCAGGTGATCTGGAAATTGTCTCTTCCAAACCAGATAAAAGGGAAATTCTTTCATTAAAGCAACAGTAGTTTCTGTGTTGCTCTATGGAAGCAACACATGGACACTTACATGTACTAGGCGACTTGAGAGAAAATAAGCTGGCACCTACACAAAGCTACCGGGAGCTGCCCTGAACATATCCTGGATTCATTAGGAACATCCCACAAAGGAGCTGCTATATGGGGATCTACATGTACATGTACCCCCCGTATGTCAAGCCATCCATGAGAGGAGACTTTGTTCTGCTGGGCATTCATGGAGGAGCAAGGGAGAGATTAGAAGTGACATTCTACATAGACATGCTAGTGTCGGCAGACCCTGCACAACCTACATACATCAACTACATGTATCTGAGGATGTGGGCTGCACTTTAGAAGACCTGCCAAGTGCTATAGAGGATAGGCAGGGCTGGATGAAAAAGAGTCCTGAACATCTGTGAAACTTTCACAACCAGATGATGATGATAACATGTTCCGGATCACACATGTGCAACCTGCTAGTAATCCCAGCAGTGGGGTTTAGAAGAAAAGGAGGAAGAAGAATAAACTTGCACAAGTGACCACCTCTATATATAAGCCGCCCAGCCGGCCAGTATGACCACTTTTTCTCGGTTCCGATTTTATTTCCCACAGACATTAAAGGGACTTCCTCCAGCCGACTACTTGTATAATGTGACCACAAACATAGCTTTAAAATTTATGTGTGGTCCTAGATGTAAACAATTTTACACTCAGGTATAGGCCCAATGTACTAGACAGTGTACTGCTACCTTCTTAAGAGCTCTATGCTCTATTATTCATAGTGACTTTACCCTGTCCCTGGTATTCACACTGACAATCCTCCCAGGACTTCCCACTGGTCCTGTCCCTGGTGCTGAACTCAAATTCAAACTGACTATCCTCCTAGTGACTTCCCACTGGTCCTGTCCCTGGTGCTGAACTTACATTCACACTGACTATCCTCCAAGTGACTTCACACTGGTCCTGTCCCTGGTGCTGAACTTACATTCACACTGACTATCCTCCAAGTGACTTCACACTGGTCCTGTCCCTGGTGCTGAACTCACATTCAAACTGACTATCCTCCTAGTGACTTCACACTGGTCCTGTCCCTGGTGCTGAACTTACATTCACACTGACTATCCTCCTCCTAGTGACTTCATACTGGTCCTGTCCCTGGTGCTGAACTTACATTCACACTGACTATCCTCCTCCTAGTGACTTCACACTGGTCCTGTCCCTGGTGCTGAACTTACATTCACACTGACTATCCTCCTCCTAGTGACTTCATACTGGTCCTGTCCCTGGTGCTGAACTTACATTCACACCGGCTATCCTCCTAGTGACTTCACACTGGTCCTGTCCCTGGTGCTGAACTAACTTGTTCTTTGCTACTTGCAATTTTAGAACTACGGAGTGTGTAATATTTAAAACAAAGACATATCTATAATTATAATGAATTTTAATACTAATGTTTGGTAACAGCATTTTAATGACAACTTATGTTGACCCCAGCGCAATTCAGGTGGCCAATAAGGTTGCCTGCGAGACTGGGTCTGTGTGTACTGTATATGTATGTGAGTTCTTAATAAACCAGTCATACATTCACACTGACTATCCTCCTAGTGACTTCACACTGGTCTTGTCCCTGGTGCTGAACTTACATTCACACTGACTATCCTCCTAGTGACTTCACACTGGTCCTGTCCCTGGTGCTGAACTTACATTCACACTGACTATCCTCCTAGTGACTTCACACGGGTCCTGTCCCTGGTGCTGAACTTACATTCACACTGACTATCCTCCTAGTGACTTCACACTGGTCCTGTCCCTGGTGCTGAACTTACATTCACACTGACTATCCTCCTAGTGACTTCATACTGGTCCTGTCCCTGAACTTACATTCACACTGACTATCCTCCTAGTGACTTCACACTGGTCCTGTCCCTGGTGCTGAACTTACATTCACACTGACTATCCTCCTAGTGACTTCATACTGGTCCTGTCCCTGAACTTACATTCACACTGACTATCCTCCTAGTGACTTCACACTGGTCCTGTCCCTGGTGCTGAACTTACATTCACACTGACTATCCTCCTAGTGACTTCATACTGGTCCTGTCCCTGAACTTACATTCACACTGACTATCCTCCTAGTGACTTCACACTGGTCCTGTCCCTGAACTTACATTCACACTGACTATCCTCCTAGTGACTTCACACTGGTCCTGTCCCTGAACTTACATTCACACTGACTATCCTCCTAGTGACTTCACACTGGTCCTGTCCCTGAACTTACATTCACACTGAATATCCTCCTAGTGACTTCATACTGGTCCTGTCCCTGAACTCACATTCACACTGACTATCCTCCTAGTGACTTCACACTGGTCCTGTCCCCGAACTTACATTCACACTGACTATCCTCCTAGTGACTTCACACTGGTCCTGTCCCCGAACTTACATTCACACTGACTATCCTCCTAGTGACTTCATACTGGTCCTGTCCCTGAACTTACATTCACACTGACTATCCTCCTAGTGACTTCACACTGGTCCTGTCCCCGAACTTACATTCACACTGACTATCCTCCTAGTGACTTCACACTGGTCCTGTCCCTGGTGCTGAACTTACATTCACACTGACTATCCTCCTAGTGACTTCACACTGGCCCTGTCCCTGGTGCTGAACTCACATTCACACCGGCTATCCTCCTAGTGACTTCACACTGGTCCTGTCCCTGGTTAGTACATAGCCCAACTTGTCTCAGTTACTGTTACTGTTACAGTATTGATAATATCATAACTTTTTTGCAGGTTTTATTATTGAGCACCACTGACTGACACGTTCTAAAGTCTCAGCCTCGGGTATAAATACTTACCAAGTTCCCCACTGTCCTGTAGCAATGGCTGTAACATCCTACAGTACTTCTCTACTTGATCCTCCTTATTTCGGAAAACACCTGTTAATAGAACACAGAAAAAACATTAAAGATATTAAATTTTTGTTTTATTTTTTAATATATGAATCCCCATGTTTATGTCAATGGGTTTTCTCACTCTCTGACATCCTACCAACAACCAACTTCCTAATGCCAGCTTCTAAATTTCGTTCCAAATTTCCTGTGTCTGACCTTTTGTGATTTTATCTAAATTTTTATAACCTGGCACCTGGTGCCCAAAATATTTAAAAAAAAATTAATGTAACATTTCAAACTTTTCTTTAATTGTGTGCAAAGGTCTTAATATCTACACAGAATGACTGTGCCTGTACTAAATTTTAGCTTTAAAAATGTACATAAAATCAACAACAAATGCTGTTTGTTAATAAATATATGAATTTTGACAAGTAAGAAATTTAAAAAGGACGAAATGGACCAAGGCATCAACGAATAAAATGGTCCTGGCTGTCTACATGTATATGTAACATTATAGTAAGTGTACTCACCATCAATGATCATGTAGATATAAAATACTGGCCATTCACACTCAATTCCATCAAATAACTGCAGCAACAGAAATACAATGTATTATTGTTAGAATAGTTCAACAATAAAAGTCATTTTAAACAAAGAAAGCTATTCTAGCATTTCCTCATAAACTATGCAAATGAGGTCCTGATTGGAATAAGTACATACATCATCACTGAATGCAATCGGTAACTACCGAACTTGAGACACCTGCATGGTCCAAGAAAACCTCCTTTTTCCCTCCTATACAGGGAAATTAAGTCCCAGCAGGAATATGTTCATTTTCAGTGTACTACTGGTACCTTGATTTCAGCAGGCTTGTAGTACTTTCTCTTCTTGTCCTCCAAAACAGTACTGTAGCCATCTCGCAAGAACCTCTTAAACCCATAGTTACCCTGCAGTTTTCTACAAGAGGATAATATCATAATTAAGTCAGAGATTTTATACATGATTGTCTTATGCTGGTGTGGAAGTGCTTGCAGTATTTATCAAACTGTCTATTGTAAAAACTCAAAATTAGCATCGGGTATAGATGTAGAATTTAATGTTTACACATATTACACCAGTACTTGTGTACTGTATGTATTGAGTACACTTTGGAGGACGCTAGAATAATGATTGTATATGATCATAATATTTATACATACCAATAAACTACATAAAAAATTATACATAATTGTTATTCACGCTATGTGCTGTTCTTTTAGATACTCAATACCAGAAAAAACTGGTTAATAGACAATTTATTGAATACAAACTTCAAGATTTTTGCATTTTTAAATCTCATGATTAAGTCATCTAATTGTTAAAAGACCCTGCAAACTGCCAAATACAAAATTAATATGGCCTCCAAAACACTGCCGAACTTCCCCCAACCATGGTTAGGAATAAAACGTTGGCTGTGGTTGACTCACCAGGTATTCTGCTACTGTTCAGCTGCACCAGCCAAATTATTTCAAAATGTTTAAAACATTTTGGGTGTAGCTGGTGTTCGGGAGTACATGTCGTTTGTCGTCAGTGTTTGGGCATGTTCAGGGGTCAAAGTTGACTCAAATTCGATTTGATTCAAAAAGAAGGGTAGGCATGGCCTACATCTGGTCAGACTACTCCCGAACTTCAGCCAACCTTGGGTGGTTGGTGTTCAGGGGAAGGTTCTGAATGTGTGACAGGGGCTTTACAGAACTACATGTAGACTGTACCAACATGTGCATGGCTGTACCTGAGGACTTTATCCTGAGTGCGATACCTCAGTGCCTCATCATCCACAGCAAAGGCAGGAAAACTCACCACAGACAGGAGAGCTGCATCTGTGTTCTGTAGGGCAAAGCCAAGTACATTTGCTGCTTTGTATATGCTTGTATACTACATATACAATGTACATGTACATGTACTGCAATGCTTGTTTGCAGTTTTCACTTTGACCTCTCAGCACCAACTCAACACAGCACATCCTCTTAAAACTCATGTGACTTACATGTACATGTACCCTAAAAATAGATTACTCTAATTTGTATTGTCTAACTGCCGACAATATTTCATCATCCTTCCAACTGTGTTCGACTAGACACACATGAAACACAAACAGAAAACATCGCCAACTAAAACATTTGTAAAGCATTGCCTAACAAACTATGCTATGTTTATTCTCAATATTCAAACACATTTTTTTTTTCATATACATGCATACCGTGACCAGCCCTTTGCTACATCATGTAATCCAAAACCACAGGATGTCTGCCATAGCACTAGTTATCATGGTGACAGCCCTCTAGTCCAGGTCATTGACCTTATTGGTTTGAAGAAGAAGAAGAAACAGCAAAAACAATATTATTAATTCCCTTCTGCGGGGGTAAAGTTAACATACCTTGGAGCTGGACTCTCTTGGTAACAGTGTACTGACTGTTACCCTGTTCCTGTTGTGAGCATCGATGTCCACATAAATGACTGACCAAGAAGCACCCTGGAGAAAAAGGTCACATATGTTATCAAGGATTTTTCAATATATGGTAGTGTAGATAATATAAAATTATCATATACATACATGTAGCCAGAAGACGCCGACCAATCAGAAGGCTCCATTTCCCCCATTACCTAGGTCAATAATATCCGATACACTACCCGCTTTTCAAATGACCGCCGTTGACCCCGCACTCACACCCAGGGTCATGTGAAATGGTCCAAGGGGGTTCACCGATTCACATGACCCTGGGTACGAGATGAGGTAAGCCGCCATCTTTGTGTTCGACGTATCATTCTGCGTACGGTGCAGTACCGAAGTTTTTTCCTCAAAAAACTCTCTGAAACAGATTTTGACTCAGTTTTTGGAGACTTAGGTACCGGGGGAAACTCAGGAGCAATATGTACGGGCGGACGGGAAGCTGGCCAACGATAATGCCGACCAACAATACCGAGCCTAAAAACGCTGGCCTTATAAATACACTGTGGAGGATGGTATCTAAGTTAGCTACGTTGCTAAGTTTGGATAGGCTATATGATAATAACGTTAACATTAACCCTATATTATATAGTATATATACTATCAACAGAACAGATGAAATCGGTACTTCACCTGTTTTCCAAAGAGGTTGAACCCATTCATGGCTTCTAAAGCAGCTTTGGCCATGGCTATAGAACTGGGAGTTGGAGAGATAGATGGAAATATGATATTCAATACAAAAATTTCTACTACCCTGTCTAAAATTTCTGTTGTTAATTTTTTTTCCCAATTGACAAAAAAATGAAAATAAATAAAAACACACATTTCAGATTGAGTGAGTCAACCTCCAAATGCTCATAATTTGCCATCAATGGTTCCTTGAACCCATTTATAAATGCAAGAATAATAAAAACTTGAAAAGCTTTAATCTATTATACAAACTAATTTGAAACATTTAATTTAATGACTTTTGTTCCTTCATGTACTAGCAGTCTCAGCTACACGTTTATTTATATTATACTAGTAACAGGATGCATACAAATGTATCTTTTTATTTTCGTAAAGCCCTTGTGCACATAGCCAAATATGGCCTCCTGAACACTAGCCAAACTCCCCCAACCATGGTTACAACATGTAGGAGTAGGTTGGGAGCAAGGTCGGCAGCGGTTGGCTGGTGTTATGTGTGGTTGACGCTACTGTTCGGCTGCACCAGCTGAATGTTTCAAAATGTCATTGTTTAAAACATTTGGGTGTGGACAGGAGGTTTGGCCATGGTTGGCTGGTGTTCGGAAGTTCGGCAGTTGGTCGTGACATGCATATGGTTGGGAGTAAAATTTGACTCAAGTTAAACTCAAATTTGATTTGATTTGTATCTCAAGTTACACATGGCCTGAATCTGGTCAGACTACCACAGAACTTGAGCCAACCTTGGTTAGCTGGTGTTCGAGGGAAGGTTCTGAATGTGTGACAAGGGCTTTTCCTGCAAATATCTCACAACTAAGAAGTTAAATTGGCATGGACCTAGGGAGTAACATCACTACCAAATGTCCCTGTCTTCAACTGAATCCTTAAGAGGGCTCGAAATACTGGGTGCATAATGCACCTTAAGTACATGTAAAATTGGAGTCGTGAAGTTATTTCTGGTGTCTACCTGCACTGGTCCATGCATCTGTACTGGGTTTATAATATACAAAAAAAATTATATATAATTTTATGTACATGTACTAGATGTATGTGGATCTTTACAAGCTACAGGCATGCAGTATATAATATATTAATAAGAATTTGGTTTCTGAACAGTTTTTAGAATGATCCATTCTAAGTCTTCCTTAATCCTGAGTGGTGCAGGTAAAATTTGTCTGGTGCAGGTAATTTTCCATGTTACCCGCACCAGTGCAGCTATGCTGAAAAAAGGACTTCTAGCCCTGCTTACCTTGTATGCAGTTCACAGTTGCCATTGTTATACTTGCTTCCTCTTTCCCAGACTCCATGGTCCGGCAGCCTGTAGGCCCGCTCGATGTAGTACACTAGGTTCTGGACAAAGCTGACCTCGTCAGTCGTGTAGATGATCTGTAGGCCCGAGGAGATCATCTGGGCCAGGTACAGGAGGTACAGGGACGGGGCGTCAATCTGGAAACAACAAGTCCATAAAATCACCTCTCTTGTGATTGGGTTGTTGTTGTTATTGGGCTGGTTACTCTCTCCTTGCAGCCAAGGGCTGAATTGTGAGAAGCTTACAATCAGTGGGGCTGAATCGCAAGGGTCTGGAGCGGCTGCTATTCGGCGCTAACTCAGGTGACCTCAATACATGTACGTACCCCAGGTGCGGCCATACATTTTGTACATGTAGGATGGTAAGGTTTGGACCACTCACACCGGAAAGGACCCCTGCTCTTTTCAATCAGTATGGTACTGTTCTAAAATTGTGCTCGAGGTGTGGCTCTCCTCAAACACGGGACCTCCATTTAAAGGTCCTACATATGTATAAATGCACCACATTACGTAACTGGCTTTCTGGGTGAGTCGGCTGCAGTTCATTTGACCTCCACAGGGTGCTGTTTAAAAGGCAACAGCACGTACTAGCATTACTGCCCACATCTTTTCATAACAGACAGAGAGTGAATTTGTAAGATCTCACCTGAAGGTGTTTAGCTTCATTGTCCGTCTTTAGAGCATCACCTGTCTGCCAGTGGAATTCTGAGTGCAGACAGTGTCTGGCTTCTTGGCCCTGTTTAAACAGCTCCACCTAGAGACACAACATAAAACTGCAAGTACATGTATATATCATCTTCATCATCATATCTTTTCATGCCATTGTTGCAGCTAGCGCAGTGCTTCCTGGTTAGCTTTATCAGAGTTCAAAATTCCCACTCTCAGTCTCACTGTGCACATCATGTTTTCTATGTGACACTACAGAAGATACTACATTATGTACATGTACATGTACATGTAGGTTGCTTGGCAGACAAGTTGTCTTTTTTTTCATACAAAGCGACCATTTTTACAGTTGACAGCGGCCCAGCCTACTACTTCTGAAATAAGCTGTGTCCTGTCTCAGCCAGCATGTGAGCAATACCTTTACAGGTGGCCTGGCTTACAGCTTGCCTTCTAAACTACGGCAACCTGAATTGATGGGCAACCTAGCTTTTGGCTTAGGTTTCCCAATGGGCAACATGAGAAAAAATTAAATTGAACTGTAGCAGCAAAACTTATTACATTAAAAAAACAACAACTGTCCAATCTAAATAAAAAAAATTGTTGGATGCAACACGAAAATCATACAAATACTGTAAATTACAAAAGTTTGCAGTCTGGAAAAAATGGACATGTTAACGGAATTACAATGTTCGCACAGGCGACAGGTGCAGCAAAAAAGAAAAGCGAATCATTTGTTCACGGTAATGCTTTAGTTTGCAGTACAGAAGTGACCGCGAAAACTGCGAATATAAAAGTAGCGCAAAAAAATCGTGATTTACAGTGGATAACTTAAAGATAAGTCTACCTTCTCCGCCTGCCTCATGTAACAGTACAGGATTCCTCTCATACACTTGACTGTGCAGTGCTCAAGTTCATGGGTCCGCCCTCGGTCATCATCGATGCGCCTGGACACCAAACATGGGAACAACTTAGCCCCTGTCACACATTGAGAACCTTCTCTTGAACACCAGCCTACCAAGGTTGGCTGAAGTTCGGGAGCAGTCTGACCTGAGTTAGGCCATGCCTACCTTTCCATATCAAATTTGAATTAAATTTGAGTAAAATTGACCCCCGAACACTGCTGCCCTACTTCTGAACACCAACCAACAACCAGCCAAAACTGAAGCCAACCATGGCCGAACCTCCAGTCCATATCCGAACGTAAAATTCAAACATTTCGAAACATTCAGCTGGCACTTTTTTTGTTTTCAAGGTAAAAATGGTACTACTTGTATCTAGCCATTCTAGGGATATTGTTTTTGATGGACTGAAAAGGAAAGGAACGCAACACAAAATTTCAAATTCATTATTTTCCAGTAGTTTACACATTAAAAAGTTGATATATTTCAATTTTTACATTAATCCGCCCAATAATTACCCTGTGCACGCGTTTGAACTTCACGCTCTCCTAGCTCGCCCGCCGCGATGGCAATGATTTTGCTTTGCCCTGACGTCTCCGTTCCGAACCCGCTTATTTGCATATTGGCAGTGCCACTGGGAAATCACTGGACTGTGATATGCAAATAAGCGGCTTCGGAACGGAGACGTCAGAGCAAAGCATTAATCATTGCCATCGCGGCGGGCGAGCTAGGAGAGCGCGAAGTTCAAACGCGTGCACAGGGTAATTATGTGGCGGACTAATGTAAAAATTGAAATATATCCGTTTAATGTGTAGACTACTGGAAAATAATTTTGTGTTGTGTTCCTTTAAACAAGTGATGCAGGTAAAATTTGTCTGGTGCAGGTAAATTGCTACCTGAAACACTATAGGTGTATAGAAAACATGTGGAGCCCTGCTGAATTTTACCTGTAGGCCAGGGCCAGTCCCCATACTGCTGCAGCACAGTAGATGTTGTCTCTCACTTTAGACACAGGAGAACTGCCATCTGTGTGCAGTCTGAACAGGCCCAGGGTCGGGCTCTGGTTACTCAGTAACTGGTTCTTTGCTGAAAGGAAAAGAAAAGACATTATGATAATCATACTATCATTGGTAAAGCTGGTGCAATAACCATTCCCAGCTGAGTCATACCAAATCATGGGCTCTTGACCTCTTTCCAGACGATCTGCAGCATATGTCAGTTGCTCTCTGCGGGTCTGGCTCTGCAGTGCCTCTCGTGGCTTATGCGCCCTATTCTGGCATGGCAGGCTCTACCGCAGAACCTACAGCAGTGTTCTTGAGTTGTGTCCCCCTCCTCTAGGAGCCTCTTACGTCTGCTCCTTGTGTCCGCTTTCCTGCGCGCTCTGTCAACCTGGAACAGTTTCATCCCCGTGTGTATTGCTGACCTCCATGTGTCATACCAAAGACTTCAAAAATGGTACATACTGCTTTTTCTGTTTAGCAATCAGCATTTGGTAAAGAGTATACGGTAGTTAGACACACACACCACTACCAGTGGACTAGCCTCCTGCTGTAGTGATTGCACTACTGTGTGGCCCAAGGGTTACAGAAACGGAGATGGGTGCTGCCCTATTCACCATATATAGGTGCATAACTTTGACTTGACTTTGATCATTGATGAAAGTGACCTTGAACCAGTTTAGCTGAAATGAACTCAATGAAGAGTTGAGCTACTGTACTGGTCATGACAGAGAAGACTGATGATATTTGTAGACACTGGTTCACTGTACCAGGGAAATGGTAGCAGGACATTTCGGCCCATGGACGCTTCGGCCCCTACCCATTCCGGACGTTTCGGCCACATGCGGTGGACGTTTCGGCCACATGTCGAGGACGTTTCGGCCACATGCCAGGGACGTTTCGGCCTCGTTATTTATTGGCAATACTTAGTCATCAAATGAATGTATGTATGTGTACTAACAACGTTATATATAGATATATAACTTGTAACGATTATTCGAAATATCTGTGGAATAATAAAACGTATTGAACATCTCATTTTTGTGATAGCAATTGGTTTCATACTCTTCTTGAACATAGCAACAACACTCACCTCAGTCATATTTGAAACAATAAGTAGCGATCATGTACGAAAGTAACGCATGTCCGTATACTCAAGGTCTCTCGGAGTACGTCAACAATCAGATTTCAAGTCAAAAGGGACCGCGCCCTTTTGTCCGACATTTCTGCGTACTTCACGCTCATATGATTTCCAATAGAGACCGCGCCCTTTGTCAGAAAACTTCACGCTCGTCGGTAATGTAACATTGCGAGGAAAACTCATGTTAGTGATCGATTTGTGTTTATGTAACGAGTAGGCTCTCTGACAACTCGGAAGACTTGTTAGTAAAATGAAGTAACATTGCCTTTTTCATCGTTTTGTTACGCATTGCTCTGTTACTTTGCATAATAAACGATTTGTTAGAAAAGTTGCAATGGCTGTTGGTTGGTGAATCTTAGGTTAAAAGTTATAAATAATTCAACTACAAAAAGAAAAGAAAATACATTCGTTTTGCCATGTTTGATTTCGCTGTAAGGATTACAGCAAGCGGCCCGATGAATTCAGCAATACGGATCGTCCTTCGTAAAGGACAAGGGTTAAATAACCATCTAACATTGTGTGTTGGAAAACTGACGGAGTTGACTTGGGATCTGAGGCCGAAGTGTCCGGAATTGGGGCCGAAACGTCTTCGGCACGTGGCCGAAACGTCCTCGGCATGTGGCTGAAACGTCCTGGATTTCGGGCCGAAACGTCCGGGCCGAAACGTCCATGGGCTGAAACGTCCGACATTCGGGGAAATTCCCTTAACTCCTACATGACTTAAATGACATTGAGGACTTCTAAAAGTAATTTAATCAGGTTGGTAGAACATAGCTTAGGATTTTCTTTTACACAACCAGGGATAGTTCCTACCTTGCTAAGATAAGAAAGTCAACCCCTGGGATGAACCGGGACGAGGGGGGATACAAACTAATTAAGCCACGTTTGGGATTGTGTTCTTGCTACAAAAGTGCCACCTATATCGGCTACATATAGCAGCGAGAAGCAGAACTCCACCAGAAGAAGCTCTGAGGAAGGTGTCTCATAGACATCAAAATGTAAGCAAGGTAAGCATGGTTGTGTATAAGAAAATCCCAATATCTAACATTTAGTATAGTTACAAGCAATGAACAGTAGACCAGCTTAACGCCCTGTCCTTAGGACTGAGAGCGACAACAACAATTGAAGATAACTCTACTGGGTACCTTAAAGTCTGGTGAAACAAAAGAGATCTACTAAAAGCTGCAAAAAGTAAATTTTCTGTTCATTTCTTTGAATCAACCTTACTCCAAGTTGCATTTATAAGTGCCATTCAGAAAGTGGAGGTGGCAAAATATGTCGCCATAAAAAGTTGGAAACGCAGCTGTCAGTCATGTTTGTTACATAATTTTTTTTTCTGGTAGTTTGTGGTGGTGTTAGAAAGGTGAGATAATTGCACAAATATGTTGAACAGTGGAAGTAAATTACAATGACACAATGATTTCTTTCAATGAAATTATTTCAATTTTTGGTGCAAAAATGTTACCCCTTTAAATCTAGCATCAGTTATCCCTGAGTTACATGTATGCACAGTACTAGTGTGACTTCAGTCCAGTTCTGATATCCAGGTGTTCCAGACATTATCATTATCTAATCTGGCGGTTTTAGGGTGCACGAAATCGTCAGACTTGGCGCTAGATCATAAAAGTTGAAAACTTACATATATAATGTTATATAGCTACACAAACTCAGCTACCTACGTAAAGTTTTGAGCCTGTGGCTATTGACAGGACGGTCCTGTCAACAACTTGCTTGATATTTTCATCTGTGAAACCATACGCTTATATGCTTCTTATCTACCATTCAAACACTCTCTAGAAGCGCAGAATAAGTGCAACTTCTTACCAACAGTGTAATAATGGTTTAGTCTCTCCATAGACGCGTTAACCTGGCGATATTCGGAGTCTTCGGCGACGTCAAGTCCACCTCCGCCTCCACCGGGCGCCATCTTTCCACAAAGGTCAGGTCATGTCACGGTCACGCCTCTCTGTCGTAAACCCTCAAATATCGTAAAATAGAGCTTGGCGATCACCTATGATCAAATTGTTCTCTTTGCCGTCAAAAATTAATGCATAAGGTATTCTACAATTATGTAAAATCATCGAGTCAATATTTTGCTTGTTGTACTTCCATAATTGTAGTGCTATAAGCCTATAACTGTTATGCCGTCAATAGTCACCACCCATTTTACGGTGCACGTATATCGGGTTGGCGGAAAAAGCAAACCGAACCAGACTGGTCAGCCTGGAAAAGGCAGTCTGACCTTTTGGTTAGTAATTGCGGCGCCCCCTGACAGTAGTGGTAAAATTGTAAGCTTTCTGGTATGCCACTGATGTCTCTCAGAATATTGGTCGGGTAGGTGCTTCAAACTCTCCCTACTTTTTCAATTAAAACTTCTTATTTGCATCTGCATAATTCTAGACTGGACAACCTTTTCCGCCTTTGGGATTGGGCTGCTTTTTCCACCAACCCCACACGTTACATTTGATAACAAGCCACCAGCATGGCATCGGAGGACGACTCTGACGATGATTTCGTGTACCATGGAACTCCTCTGCAACCTTTGGAAGAAGGTATGTCTCTTAGTTGCACAACTCCTACCCGGTGACAGCAAACAACAGTCCTTGGCTGTAGCTCGAAGGTAGAGAAACAGGGAGGGGATGCAGTGGAAGGGGAGGGGGGTGGTGGTTGGGGGTGGGGATAGGGGCTCTACTCTTATGTGATCACGTATAATTTTAAAGCTTATTTAAATCTGAAAATCAGATCAATGGATCTGAGGTATGCCCTGGTAAATGATTTATAAGACGCTTATGATTATTTTATCGGAATTGCAAAATTGAAAAGCTTATAATAGTAATACATTAACGTTAGCCTGAGGCTATTGACAGGATCGTCCTGTCAATAGCAGAAAATACTGCACTGCTGACAGGACGATCCTGTCAATAGCAGAAAATACTGCACTGCTGACAGGACGATCCTGTCAATAACAGGAAATACTGCACTGCTGACAGGATCGTCCTGTCAGCAGTGCCATTTTCGACACTGTTGACAGGATCGTCCTGTCAGCAGTGCCATTTTTGGCACTATTGACAGGATTTTTTAAATCTTCCATTTTGGGCTCTATTGACATGATTTCTTCATGTTTTCATTTTTTTAACCAGTCAGAAGGCATATGCTACTGTACTGCAGATTAGGCGTTTCACGATGGCGGCTATCATCACGTTAACAGTTTTTATCATTACAGAGTACTCCAGCAGATACATGTCAAAACTAGACATGCTCAAAAATATAAATACAAGCGAATTTTATGTATATCTAAGCTGTCTGTGGACCGCTGTGTGATTCCCGCGGCGCCGGCCGTAATGGCTTAGCACTGTCGCCCCGACTAGCCTCTACCAGGCACCGCGGATCGCTGGAAAAATAGTAGAAATTGGCCGAAATAAAGGGAATATATACCAAGGGAGTTAGCCGGCCAGAGAAGCTCCAATTGGCGACCTTGGTATATATTCCCTTTATTTCGGCCAATTTCTACTATTTTTCCAGCGATCCGCGGTGCCTGGTAGAGGCTAGTCGGGGCGACAGGCACGCACTGCCGCCGCATTGCTTACGGGAGGCCAGGCGCGCTACCGAGCGGGGATCAATGTATGCACGACGATCTGCAGGGGCCGCAGCGCAGGATCGTAAAAAATGGCCTAATAGCATACATAATAACAGCTACATAAGTCCTACACGAACCAGCGCCCACCCCAAAATTTCCAGTATGAAATACCAAAATTTTATCGATCCTGTCAATAGTAGAATAATTTGCACTGCTGACAGGAAAAAATCCTGTCAGCAGTGCAGTATTTCCTGTTATTGACAGGATCGTCCTGTCAGCAATGCAGTATTTTTTTGCTATTGACAGGATCGTCCTGTCAGCAGTGCAGTATTTTCTGCTATTGACAGGACGATCCTGTCAGCAGTGCAGTATTTCCTGCTGTTGACAGGACGATCCTGTCAATAGCCACAGGCTTAACGTTATCATGATTTTGCCTCAGGCTATTGACAGGATGATGATATTGGAAAAATTTGCACTACTGTCAGTATTTACAGGATCATCCTGTCATCCTGGGAAAATTGTAGCCTCTAGCAGGCTTCAGAAGCGGCTGGAAAGAGTAGAAATTGGCCAAATAAACAGATAACATGCCAGGGGAGCTTAGTCCGCTGAAATACTTTCTGGAGGGGCAAAGAAGTTACTTACTCCATCAGCGGAACAACTCCCCTGGCATGTTATCTGTCTATTTGTCCAATTTCTACTCTTTCCATCCTCTTCTGAAGCCAGGTAGACTGGCTCGGGAAATTGTCCCGATTATGCGATACCTTTTATAAAGTGTTGAGGCACCTAGCTCTGATGAGTCTGAAGTACGATGCCTTTATCGGACGTTGGAATTGATGTTGTTGCATTTTTTGTTTTGTTTAGGGACACCAAATTTTTGCACATTTCGCATTGACATGTGTGTTTTCTCAGGTGGGTGTGAAATGAAATAAGATACAACACTGTGTATTCTGCATCACCCTCAGTCCCAGCCCTCCCGCGAGGGCGGGCTGGGACCGCGTTTCGCCCCAACCGCGTGCGCCGCTTTCGAAAATTCGAATACAGGATTCGGACGTTGGAATTGATGTTGTTGCAGTTTTTTTGTTTAGACTCTAGAGACACCAAATTTTCGCTCATTTCGCATTGAAAGACGTGTTTTCTAGGGTGGGTATGATATAAATAGAATACAACACGTTGCATTCCGCATCGCCCTCGGTCTCAGCCCTCCCGCGAGTTGGATCGCGTTCGGGCTGATACCTCGGGCAATACGGAATACACCATGTTGTATTCTATATGTACAGCCCAGGGTTATCACACGGGTTTCCAATTGTTTCATAGAATAATTTGAACGCATTTCGCCTGAGCTGCGTGTGCCGCCTCGGTCCCAGCCCTCCCACAGGTTTGGATCTCCCTCTGGTCACACGGAATATACCGTATTGTATTCTATATTTATGCAGCCTTAAACAAACAAACAAACAAACAAACAGAAAATGAGATGATCCATAGTCTTGTTTTCCTTCCTCAGATGCTCCCATCAAGAAGCCAGTCAGTACGGAGGACCAGGTGGTTACTGACCAGCAGGGTCGGCGCAGGTTTCATGGGGCCTTCACAGGGGGGTTCTCAGCTGGCTACTACAACACTGTGGACACACCAGAAGGTACAGTACATTGTACAATCAGGGATGGAAATAAATACAGTACAGTCAAACTTGTCTAAGAAGACCACATGGGGACAGAGGAAATGTGGCCTTCCTAGAGAAGTGGTCTTCTTACAAAAAAAGCATAGCGAGATGACAAGAGAAGACAAGGCCAAGACACAGATTTTGACATTCAATAATCCTTTAATTATTGATTATTTTGTATACTAAACATGTTCATGTATACCAATTGGATGTTAAAATTGAAACATACAATGTAAGTACTGCACGGGCACCATCTTTAATTCCCCGGCCCAGTCATCCGAAAACCCAACTCAAACGAGCCGATTTCAGTATAATTTTTTGCTACTTTTCATTAATGTCGCCACACGTGAAAATAATGCAGTTATCATGATTTGTCCATTTGCTGTCCAAATTCGTGCCGGTCGTGGATGAATTAGGCAAGTGGTTGGCTTGAGCGAGTCCCTTAATGCTTACGTGTATGGGGAAAAAATTCAGAACTGTCCAAGAAAAAGCAGTTGTCATGTCCAGATGGCTGGCTTGAGGTGGCCTGTATTATATTATGGGCAAGTTTGACTACCAGCATTGTGTACTTTTGTGCACCCATAATTGGAGCTGTGCACCTGATGCAATCACAGTGCCACAGTGCACTGGTGCACCTAGATATTTGTGTTAGGTTTCATAATGTAAAGATTAAACTAATTTTTAAGTCATTGTATACTGGAATACATCACATTCTTGACATGTAAGTGTCCCAAGGAACCCAATTATGTCTGACCATGACGTCACAGTTAACATGGGGACCAGTTCAGAACTCAGCATATAGTGGCTAAAAAAAACCATACCTTTGAAAATCTGCAGCAAAAGCTAATATTGTTACAGTCATATCTTGTAATCACATGTCTGATCGGAGTCTCTGCTGGTAGAATCGATGATTCTACTGGTAGAGAGGTTAAGGTCTCTTGCTATAACTTAACATTGCCCAACATATTAAGTTAATTAGCAACAGACAAGTTATATATAATATATAATATACAACAAGTTATATTCAGTCACATTACTGCCAATACTGGTAGCTACTGATATCATTTAAATACTAGTCAGTGCTTGCCATTTAAACCTAAATATCTTTAATGTTGTATACGTGCATGATACTGAATATGAATCTCAGATTTTACCAGCAGAGACTCCGATTGGGATCTCTACCGGTTCAGGTTTAGGTCCGGAGTCTCTAGCCTGACATACATGTCCACATTACCTGTAGGATGGACCCCTGCGACGTTTTTGTCATCTCGAAGCAGCAAGGCTGGCAAGGTGCAGCAGAGGCCGGAAGACTTCATGGATGAGGAGGTAAATAGACAACAAACACCTGGTGGACTTGGAACAATTGATCATGTCTCATTAGCAGAGCTGTGTATCTAAACAAATTTTTGCCTCACAGATATCAGTCTGCTATGGGATAGGGTTGATTCAACTTACTACATTGAAATAAATGACCAGAAAATTGTAGGGCTCGAAATTAAAGGTGGTCCAATGGCCACTGACCACTAAAATTTAGGCTGGGACTAAAACTAAAAAGACACTTTGGGACATTTTTGGAACTGACACAATAGAAAAATAATCAACATCAGAATGTCAGCCCTTCTTTTGTTTATCAGGCACACATCCTGGCTTTGGATCCGGAAAGTCCCCCCGAATTTCCTGTCTACTTTGTAATTATAGTGTGCCTGGGAGTAAACATAAGCAAATTAAATTAAAGTTGACTTTAAGTTAAAGTCATAGAATACTTCCCAAAAAACAGATTGGGACAGTTCATCCTCACTTCGGGACAATTGAAATTTATTTTTGGGACAGTGCTGGGACAATAGGAAGAAAAGTTAATTTCAAGGCCTGAATTGACTTGAAAATCCAGTTTTACTGCCCTGAAATCGCTTTGAGTGCCTTTAAGTTTAATGAAGAGTTGTACAATCAAAGACATTGTATTTGTTTCACTCATCAGGACATGGGAGAATTTGGGATAGCACCCAAAACGGTCACTACAACAAGAGAGTTTGTATCTGAGGAAAAGGAGGATGTACGGAGGAAAAGAGCGGCGGCAGCAGCTGACCAACACAGTGTCTTACCAGCACTGCTCCAGGACCTCATCATACCTGCCAGGTACTCTTTTGTACTTATAGGATGATTTGACCATTAAAGCTGCATTATGTAACATTTTTGCACCAAAAATTGAAATATTTTCATTGAAAAAAATCTTCATGTGATTGTAATTTGCTTCCACATTTCTACATATTTGTGCAATTATCTCACATTTCTGACATTGATGGTTGGCGCTAAAACAGCCCACACAAGACATACTCAGTTTGTACCGTAGCATCACCACAAAAAAAAAACAGACTTTGTAAACAAACACGGCTGACAGCTATGTTTCCAGCTTTTAAACACATGTATGGTGTAAAATTTTGGCACCTCAATTTCCTAAATGGCACTTATAATTATTTGCAATGAAGTAGGGTTGATTCAACTTACTTTGTTAAGAAATGGCCAGAAAATGTTTCAATTTGAAACATTCAGCTGGCGCTGCCGAACAGTAGCTGACCTGGTCGAACACCAGCCAACCCAGCCGACCTTGCTCCTGAACTAACCATAAGAGAAAAAGTTTTTAAAACTCTGCAACTGGATAATAAGAAATTTAATTGTCAGACGTTTCAAGTGCCCATCCGACACTCTTCCTCAGTGAACAATGTTTACATAGGATTTACGGAACGAGAACAAGTGGTGGATCAGGTGGTGTTTTTGTTTTGTTTATTTAGAACTTTCTTGTAAATCCTATGTAAACATTATTCACTGAGGAAGAGTGCTGGATGGGCACTTTTTTATTATCCAGTTGCAGAGTTTTAAACAGTACATCTCTTATACATGTATGACCCTGGATGACTAATATTCACAAGCGTACTCCTAGCCATGGTTGGGGGGTGTTTGGCACTGTTATGATCTAGGAAGGCCATATTCGGCTATGACAGGGGCTTAAATGATTGATTGCTAACTATTGGTAACTCTTGTTGCCAGAGAATCCATTGGAGTCCTGCTGCTGAGGAAGATGGGATGGCGTGATGGGACTGGAATCGGGGCAAAGGTCAGGAGGAAGATCAAGATGAAAAGACAGGCTGAAGGTAAAACCTCTCAATTGTAGTATAACATGCAAGGAATCAGAGATTTTAAACTTCTGGGAAGTACATATAATGGTTTAGGTTCATATAATGTTTTAGAACTGTTTTGACAATGTACATGTATGATCATTAGGACTACATGTCATTGATTGAATTACATCATAAAATCATTATGGATTATTAATCATACGATTGTATGATGTAACTTACTCCCCTACTACACCATGGTTTATGTTTTATACCATGATTACACAGTACACATGACCTGGTAACCTCCTACCACATCCTATACCCCCCAGACATATCGGGTCCCAACCATGTTAATTAACTGAAACCCAACCTCCACCCTTCCACTTCCGATTCTTCCCACTCAGGACAAGATACATACAAAGACCCCCTAAACCAGTGCTGCCCAAAACAATAGTTCCATCTTGGAAGTAATAATACAAGGAATTTATGGATGAATTTACAGTGCAGGAAAATTAACAAGCAAATACAACTTTTTCCAGTAATAATGTTATTTTTCTTTCCAGTCGTGCTGACTTCAGTATTCAGAACTTCAGTAGCTTAATGTTTGAATAGAAAGGACAGACTGTCCATTCTAAACTCTCTTTGCTTTAACTTTCAGTAGACTCCTCCCAGAGGATCTATGGTTGTGCCCCTCCACCTGGTCACACACAGTCAGAGGTAAGAACACTGCATAAAACGTTGGCTTTACCAATGGTAGTAAATGCTAGTAAAGTCGGGTATTGTTTACTTTGTAAACAGCACCGTAATTTACAATGGTAGTAATTAAATGTCAAGTCCGGTAATTTCATTTACGACCATGTTAAGTCCAAAATTACCGGACTTGCCTTTTATTTACTACCATTGTCAAGTCTAATACTGTTTACAAAGTAAACATTACCCGACTTTACTGGCATTTATTACCAATTATAGTAAATCGAACATTTTGTGCACTGAAACCTGAACATGTTGTGCAGTGAAACCTGTGGTGTCTTTAAACTGTTTCTGTTCTTAATCCTCCCCACATAACCACATGTCTCTGTCCTTGGTACTAAACCCTCCCCACATAACCACATGTCTCTGTCCTTGGTACTAAACCCTCCCCACATAACCACATGTCTCTGTCCTTGGTACTAAACCCTCCCCACATAACCACATGTCTCTGTCCTTGGTACTAAACCCTCCCCACATAACCACATGTCTCTGTCCTTGGTACTAAACCCTCCCCACATAACCACATGTCTCTGTCCTTGGTACTAAACCCTTCCCACATAACCACATGTCTCTGTCCTTGGTACTAAACCCTCCCCACATAACCACATGTCCCTGTCCTTGGTACTAAACCCTCCCCACATAACCACATGTCTCTGTCCTTGGTACTAAACCCTTCCCACATAACCACATGTCTCTGTCCTTGGTACTAAACCCTCCCCACATAACCACATGTCTCTGTCCTTGGTTCTAAACCCTCCCCACATAACCACATGTCTCTGTCCTTAGTACTAAACCCTCCCCACATAACCACATGTCTCTGTCCTTGGTACTAAACCCTCCCCACATAACCACATGTCTCTGTCCTTGGTACTAAACCCTCCCCACATAACCACATGTCCCTGTCCTTGGTACTAAACCCTCCCCACATAACCACATGTCTCTGTCCTTGGTACTAAACCCTCCCCACATAACCACATGTCTCTATCCTTGGTACTTAACCCTCCCCACATAACCACATGTCTCTGTCCTTGGTACTAAACCCTCCCCACATAACCACATGTCTCTGTCCTTGGTACGAACCCCCCACCCCCCCACATAATCCCCACATAACCACACAGGGCTCCAGAGTAACTTTTTGACTTAGGAGCACTGTGCTACCAACCCAAAACATTTGGGCGCACCAGCAAAAATCTAAGCGCACCACCAGAAAAAATGATCCTATCGACGTAATTTGCAGGACTTTGCACGAAATGTTGAATACTGTGTTCAGGGTACTACACTGCCGGCAAAGGTAAAATAATACTTGCTGCGATTTGCATGTATAGAGAAATGTATCCTTTTTTTTTCCTACATGGAACCAAAAAGGTCAAACCTCCTTGATTGAACATGAGAAAATTGTGTGAAATAGAGATACCAAGAAGATACCGTAATTATAAAGCTGCCAAAAAATATCACTCTCATTTCCCAAATAAACATACCCTCCAGAATAAAAGTACCCCCCCAGAAAAACTTTAAAATCTAATAAACATACCCCCCCGAATAAACGTACCCCCCCCCCCCCCCCGGAAAATGACCAAATTGACAACAACGTTCATTTTAAAATGCATTCTTACAGGCCATTGAGGTGTATGTCACTTGCAGTCTAATCTATATCTGCTGGACCTAAACCCATGTCATACATGTATACAAAACTACATGTTGGTAAACATTTTACATGCGATCTGAAAAACACAACAGTCATGCAAAATTGTATTGTTACAGAGTCAGTAGAACAACACATTAAAATTACAGTACATGTATACAATTTAATAAAAACTATTTTTCAGCCTGGTACAATTTTTATAAAGCAATAGCAAAGAAGTAATTAATTTTACCCAAGAGATAAAATAGAGGCGGAAATGCGGTGCTAGATTTATTTGTTTCATTATCGGCTCTCTACCGATGTCTGTAACCCTGCAGTTCTCACTAATCTCGCTAGAGGGCGTTGCATTTCTCTCGCGCATTGTCGCGAGATCTAACGTGAGTTCGCGAATAATCCATGATAGCCGCTATACTGTTTTGGTTTCGTCTCTGCCGATCACTGCCGCGCATTTTGGATAAAATTTTGCGTTTGTAGGCGCATTAAAACAAGTTGACTACGGATGTAACTTCTCTATGAACATTTCCTAAACCCTCCCTACATAACCACATATCTCTGTCCTTGGTACCAAACCCTCCCCATGTAACCACATGTCTCTGTCCTTGGTACTAAACCCTCCCCACATAACCACATGTCTCTGTCCTTGGTACTAAACCCTCCCCACATAACCACATGTCTCTGTCCTTGGTACTAAACCCTCCCCACATAACCACATGTCTCTGTCCTTGGAACTAACCCCCCCCCTCCTTGTCGTTGAACAGGAAGAAGATGATGAAGATGACCCATTCGCACATGGTCATGCCTTTGCGCCCAAGGATGTCCTGCCCATGTCATACCAACCCAAGGACAACATGCATGGTATTGGTTACAGAGGACTGATTCCCACAGACTTTCTGGGTCCCTCTACCTCTACCTCACGTTTGGGCCCGAAGAGCAAGGGAATCAAAGGACAGGTGTGTAACCAATTAACTAGAGGAAGAAAAAAACATCATATTCAAAATCATAGAAGGAGAAGTTGTAGGTGTAAGAATAGATGCAGATTATAATAAAGTGTTTATCATGTTGCATTTATGAGGAATATAGATTTTTCTTTGCCATCTAAATACCTAAAATTATCTTGAATATAATAATTATTTATTATTGAGGAATTTTCGCGTTGGTAAAATTGGAGTATGCAGGTATTTCTGATGTTTACCTGCACCTAACCTGCACCGGTTCTTGTTTTTTTTGGCGACGCCTCAGGGGCGGAGGCATTTGTGTATATAATACGATCGCTTTGAAAGAATTTCAAAAATTGCACGAATGCATTCCCTTGGGAATTGGTTTTGAGGTAACCTTCGGCCATGTGGTTTTTGGACCCAGCAGAGAAGGCCTTTGTTGCTTTGCACGTAAAAGACACCATTTTGGGAAAATTGGCTTTTTGCACACAGAATATTAATGACTGTCTTTATTTATTATATTGATGTTTCAAGTATGTTTTTTCTATCAGGACAACAAACAATATACATCTTTTTTGTTGCTTATATAAAGAAAGAACTCGGAGCAGTAAATTCAAGCTCATTGTTTCAAATAATTTTTTGTTTCAATTAATATCGACATGTGATCAGCTGTGAACACAATTACTGTATATTTTGAATTTCAAAATCTGATATAGGCTCCTCTAGATCGTTAAGGCTTTTCTTACGTTGGGCACGGTAAACCTCTAAGTCAGGTTGATTGTAACGACATGATGCTGGTCGTTCTTTTGTATAGCTTACTGTGTGATGACGGTGATGTTTTGCGTAAGGGATTTTATTCATTTGTATCAGTGTTTTGTATCATGCGTGTTTGTGTCACTCTTGCTTTTTTGTTATTCTTTTTTTTCTCTCTGCTTTTTCTGTTCTTTTTCTTTCTTGCGAAAATGTTGTCGGTGCACGCACATCCCAATTCCTCCAGGACCAGGGTTCGTACTAGCCAGGGAATTCCTTCTGTAGTCTGAGGGTGGCTAAGTTAACCTGCGGGTACCAAGAGAGAAAAGAGCATTAGCAAAATCAATGCCATTTTTTGCGTAGCTATGATCTTCTTCTGTATGATTCAGGGTTTTGTTTGTTACACATTAATATAGATATATATACAAAGCATATGAGCCGATAAATTTTTCAGAATGAAATGAAGCGTACATTAACGTAAACAAAGGTTGAAAGTTATAATGTTCATTCATCAAGAAAGATGTTACTATGACTATGACACATGATGTTCCCAGATCAACAGAAACGACAAATACACTGTGTGACGTGGACCTACCGCTGTTCTGACCCTCCTGTAAACGGACTGTTGGTACATCTCGCCAGTGAAGTTCTTCTGTAGGTTGGCTTGGCTCACCTGCGGGCACAGAGAGATAAAGGACATGAATAAATTGAAGCCATTTCCTACCGTTCAAGAGACTCAAGAGAAACTCCGATTGGAGTCTCTCCCGGTAGAGGTCCCGATCGGAGTCTCTGCTGGTACAATAATTACATTCATGTTCAGTATCAAACACGTACAGCATTACATGATATTCAGGTTTATGGCAACCACAGACTATTTAAATGAGATCAGTAGCTACCAGTAATGTGACTGAATGTTTAACTTTTAAGATATATTGTTATGTTACAGCAATAGACTTCTATCAGACCGGAGTCTCTACCCAGCCTCAGTACTATTGTAAAGAATTTGACCTGTGGACAGGCAGGAACTCAAGGCCTGACGTAAATGGAAATATAATGGCAAGTTGTTACTGCAATATTCAATCTGGACTGAAATTTTCAATCTGGACAGGTAGTCTTATCAGAGGGAAGATGATATTAGGTAAGGCCGGAAAATCCCAGAGGAACATGTCAAATGGCTTAAACTTTATGTAAACTGAATTCCGACGTCTTCTCACATGATGGAAGATAACAAGTGTGGTAAATGGCCAAGAGCAACTGAAAAAGTAAATTACTCGGTCCATCAATACGTCATAATTTAAAAAGACCAATCGGGTCAGTTATAGAATTACGAATGAGCCATCACTTGGGGGACACAATGAGCTACGGTGGATAAAACTCTTACTGATCGAACTAATTAACAAAGCTAACTAAAATAAAGAACAACTGCTATATGGGCAGCACGTCGTTTCGCGCAGGCGCAGTACGTTCTGCCGACGTGCTTATATGGGCATTGTTGTAACGTAAGAGGGGAAGTGCAAGTAGACAACGTTTAACAAGTATTTATACGAGTAAAAACACGTTTGGTGCTTTGCGAAACTGACAACTAATGAACAATCGCAATCAGATTGGTACTAACAAAAACAGGAATGACACCCGCTACGAATTTCAATGATCCAATTAAAACAGGGAATCATTATCATTACCGTACGCATAATGTTGTCGAACAACAAAATAAAGTCTCGAACTCACAAAATGAAACAACTAGAGCAAACAAGAATGAAGCCCTAACTTATTCAAAAACGATTCAAATTCTACTGCTGGATAAAATATGGAGATTACTTTGCATGACATCAATCCTCTTCTTCAGCGTCACTAAAATGAACTGACAGAACAAGTCAACACTTATTACAAGTGAAAGTGTTGACTAGTATTAGTGTTTACGGGCTCTGTCAGTTCATTTAGACTTGCCAACCTTAGTCTTTTTTGGGTGGCAGCCTGGCGAGAAACTACTAAAATTCACAGTCAATGAGTCATTGATCATCAATACTTCGTTTAGAACTAGAGCATAGAATTGACAATACTTATAATTTGACACAGCGGACTACAGGCGCAGACGAAATTTTACCGATCAAAACAATTGATACAGCTATCAGTAGCCTGTTACAATTTAGAATGTCATGATCAATACAACTACAAAGACGGAAATTAATGGATTATACAAAATACACAAATACACATTCGGTGCCTTGCGACACATTGCAAGTCCATATCATTAGCCAATAACTTATGAAATATGCTCGAGTCACGTCTGTACGTAACTTCCAATGGTCGAAACAGTTTTCTATGCTGTGCCGCTCACGCAGCCATCGAATTAGTAAACAACATGCCTGTTTAACTCAATCACCGAAAATTTCCAGGCATCCAGGCATTAGCGCCTGCAAACAGTGTCTTAAAAAACCTTGACCAACAGATTAGAAACCAACAGCTGAGACTAAGCGCTGCTACTCACAACCCAATCTACGTCCACCGTGACAAAGACTAAGACACTCTCTGCTAAATTTCTACCCAGACAGACCTTACATATTTTTTTTCACCTTTCATGTAAAATATTGCCAGGCAAAGTGCTTCAATAAGTAGGTCATATCCCTCCACCACTTATGAACAATGTTGTCAACAAGAACATTTCGGTCAAAAGCGCCAAAATATGTTTGTTTTAGAAGTCTCCTAGTCTGATATCTGTACATTTTTGTGGAACTATTTCCTAATTTAGATAAAATTATCCGTGGAAAGTACAGGCACAGAGGAGGGCTAGCAGGTCTGCCCGTTAGGTACGGTTGGAAATGAACAATAATTTGTGATTAAACTGGTTGTATACGTATCGAGTCCAAGTGTCTACCACAACATTGTTTACTTGTAGCATGTATCGGCGTACAGAAAAAGGACTTACCTGCGAAGTTCAAGATGGTTTTGGCTTCTACCGGAATCTCCATCCTGCCTCCATCCTGCCCCACGCTCGGTCGCCCGGCCGCCCGCCAGCTTGCTCGGCCGCCGGCCTGCCCCCCAAGTCTCCCGCCAGGTCACCCGCTTGCCCGGCCCGGCCGCTTGCCCGCCCGCCCGCACGCGGTCCCCCGGTCCGTTTGGCTAACGCGGAAGTAAAGCACACTTGGACGTTTGCCTTCTCAGTGCAGAAGGCTTGGTGGGAAGGGAATTTTTATACCAGAGAATACGTCATCAAGGAGTGACCTCATCTAATTACACCACTGATTGGTCAAAACTTTAGATACAATGTTAATATTTAAATTACAAAATTTAATATGTGCGATGTCAGCAACCCATGCAACCCCCTGCCCAAGACATCTGTTTTTCACATCTTTCTCAACAACACTGTACAAGCTGCGGGGGTGCCTCATTTCTGCAGTGCTAAGGGTTCGAGTTGAGTTTCTTCCAACACTTTCGATTGGGCAAGCAAACCAACGTAACGTTATATCGGATTCCACACATCCCAACTGTCCGTACTTTGATTTGTATCCACGAATTTTATGTCAAGAGAAGAGCAGTGAATAATGAAAAATAATAGAAAAAAGATGGTCGCTGACGTGTTTATGTCTGGCCTGGATGCCCGACCCATAACACGCTAGGCAAGTTCCGGGTGGCAGGCTGCGAATTCGCGCCAATGGGTCAGGGGTTAGGGGTCAACGTACTGTTGGTTACGCAGATCGAACCGCATGTCACCGTAGAACGTGTTATTCCCTGAGTTGCGGCATATGCCGGGTGACGATTTGACCACATTGCATGGGTGTAAACAACTGCCCATAGTGCAACAAAAGACCTTAGACCTACATAATGTTTATACTTTTTCATATCTACAGGATTTGCCCAGGACAACCATGTAGATATTTCGTGCATTGCAAAATGACAGCGAACGCTATTGCCTTCCATACTTTATCATTTTTTGTCAGTTTATTTGTGTTCCCTTGGGAATTGGTTTTGAGTTCACCTTCGGCCATGTGGTTTTTGGACCTAGCAGAGAAGGCCTTTGTTGCTTTGCATTTTCGGTCCACAAAGCGCTACTTCCGATGTTCTCGAGCTCCATCTTCTTGAGTGAGAGATGTGGTTTTGACGCCATGCTTGAGTTGTAGTCACTGATGTCGTCACAGGATAGCTGGGTCATATCTGCGTGAAAGAAAAAACATATTCAATTGTACAGAATATCATATACACACTAGCTGTAGCCTTAATTCAATATAGGAATTAGGATCGCATTTATCTGGTGGAAAAGCCCGCGTTTTATTTTCCCTCATCGCTAAATTGCCTGCATCAGCAAACCACAAAGGAAAAGCAAAGAAAAAATAATAAAGACAGGAGTGGAATGGAAACAATTGCGAGGTAGATGTAAGAACTGATAGCGTGGAAATAGTATAAGCCATACTAAAATGTAAGAAAAAAGACATTGCAGAGATGAGGGAGTGATTCCCTGGTCTTTAGCGTGGCACACCATGCATATGTCTCGGTTACTAGTACTTGGTCTTGGTTAAACATTTCAACTCAGTCACAAAATGCAATCCTGCAAAATTAAAATCTAGCCAAAAACGAGACTTCGGAAGTAAGCAAAACAAACCGAGGAACCCACACAATTTGGCAAACACACAAGGAATGATCCTGCGAGACTATTACCGAAACTTGGAAACTAAGCAAAACGGACGGAATAAACCACACAAATTCAAAGAACAAGAACGGTGAAGTCAGGAAGTCGGGCATTAAAATCTTCACAGTATGTCCCGAAAATAATTTCATGTTGGTTGAACATAGCATACTTCGTCTTAGAAAATTGTTCAAAATATGGCAATACTAACAGAAGAATATATAACTCTAGTTGTGTTTCATTTACTTCTAATCAGTATAGCCTGGCGCAGCCAGAATCGTACAGTATCTCTACGGTGCCGGAAACGCTACCCACCCGCCCAGGCACATTAACGCATGCCGGGGTATTTTACGGGTCTGTTCAGTTCACCCACAGGAGGCAATAATTGACAAAAGGCCAGCTGTAAAGTATCTAGCCCTTTATAAGCCACAAATCTCTGTTGCTAGCACGGCCAACTTCAAGTACAATTTCTAGCTTACGATAGGATCTATTAGCTAACAAATAAAGCAGTCGAGTGACTGCCCAACAAAAATAGGAAGGTGTACCAAAAGTTTGAGACTATCGAAATGGGTCATCAGAATACAGAGATTTTGACGCTTTCGTAAGAAGCTGAATGTAAGGAATGATAGTACACAATTATATAATGGCATCGACTTGGTTGAAAACAGTGAGCTTACAATTTATAGACAATAGGGGCTGCACGAGCAACCTCCATGGAGGAGCTCTGCAGAGCTCCTCCATGGAGGTTGCTCGTACAGCCCTCAGCTCTGCAGAGCTCCTCCATGGAGGTTGCTCGTACAGCCCTCAGTGATACCCCCGCAGAGCTCCGCGACAAAACAAGTTAATTTGCTGGTTGTCGTCACGGTTGAGTTTTGCTTTCAAATCTTTGAGCTCTGCGTTCAAATCAAGCCAATTCGATGGCTGGCGTCAAATGATAAGTTTTGTATAGAGCTTTTAAGCCAGTTTAATGTGACTACTAGGCTTTGTAACGTAGCAAGGGCTCTCCCAAACAAACAAGACTTCGCAGAGTTCGCAGAGCTGCTCGCTCAGCCCTACCTCCGTCGGTTATAAAGCATAGAGAGCTCCGCGACAAAACAAGTCAATTCGCTGGTTGTCGTCAAAGTTGAGGTTTGCAAGAGCTCTGCGTTCAAAACAAGCCAATTCGATGGCTGGCGTCACAGGTTCAGTTTTGTATGGAGCTTTTAAGCCAGTTCAATGTGACTACTAGGCTTTGTAACGTACCAGGGGCTCTCCCAAACAAACAAGACTTCGCAGAGTTCGCAGAGCTGCTCGCTCAGCCCTACCTCCGTCGGTTATAGGGCATAGAGAGCTCCGCGACAAAACAAGTCAATTCGCTGGTTGTCGTCATGGTTGAGTTTTGCTTTCAAATCTTTGAGCTCTGCGTTCAAAACAAGCCAATTCGATGGCTGGCGTCACAGGTTCAGTTTTGTATAGAGCTTTTAAGCCAGTTCAATGTGACTACTAGGCTTTGTGATGTACCAGGGGCTCTCCCAAACAAACAAGACTTCGCAGAGCTGCTCGCTCAGCCCTACCTCCGTCGGTTATAAAGCATAGAGAGCTCCGCGACAAAACAACTCAATTCGCTGGTTGTCGTCACGGTTAAGTTTTGCTTTCAAATCTTTGAGCTCTGCGTTCAAAACAAGCCAATTCGATAATTCGATAGTTCAAAACAAGCCAATTCGAAAACGTGCCATAATCCAAAAGACAAAAGAGTGCAAAACTGAACCTGTGACGCCAGCCATCGAATTGGCTTGTTTTGAACGCAGAGCTCAAAGATTTGAAAGCAAAACTCAACCGTGACGACAACCAGCGAATTGACTTTTGCCCTCTCTATTCAGTTGGTGACGCCAACCATCGAATTGACTTGTTTTGTCGCAGAGCTGCGGAGGGCTATCCGAGCAGCTCTGCGAAGGACCTCTGCAGAGCTGTGGGCTGTTTGGGCAACAGAGCTTCGTTCACGAGCTTCCTTCACGGAGCATGGAGCTATTTTGGTGAAGCCAAGCATCGGATTGGATTGTTACGTTCACAGAGTTCCGTCCCATGAGTCCTTCACAGAGTCCTTCATAAGGCCCCATAGAGCTATTCAGTTAGTGACGCCAACCATCGAATTGCCTTGTTATGTTCACAGAGCTACGTTCACAGAGGTGGTCTCTGGGCGTATTGAACTGGCGGGGCCTGCTTGCCTGTTAAGTATTATAAGCAAGTAAACTAGGAATGAGAAAACAAACAAGAAACGTAGGTAAAAAAAACATCCGACTCCAATTATAATAATCCAACAATAAGGATCATGGAAGTCGAGAAGAAGAAGAAACGTATTTGTTTTGCCTAGTGACGCCAACCACCGTATTGACTTGTTTTGTCGCAGAGCTCTCCCATACGTATTAGTATAGCGGAGGGCTGTCCGAGCAGCTCTGCGAAGGACCTCTGCAGAGCTGTGGGCTGTTTGGGCAGCAGAGCTTCGTTCACGAGCTTCCTTCAGAGCATGGAGGCATTTAGGTAACGTCAACGATCGAATTGGCTTGTTACGTTCACAAAGGTCCATTCCAAGGCCTTCACAGAGCCCTTTTCACATGGCCCCATAGAGCTATTCAGTTCGTGACGCCAACCATTGAATTGACTTGTTTTGTCGCAGAGCTACGTTCACAGAGGTGGTCTCTGGACGTATTTAATTGGCGGGGCCTGCTTGCTGGTTAGAAAGCAAGAAAACTAATGAGAAAACGAAAACAAACTAGAAAAAAGGAATTAACTAGGTATAAAAACATCCGACTCCAATTATAATAAGCCACCAATATTAAAGGAACATGGAAAACGAGAAGAAGTTTTTTGCATGGTGACGCCAACCATCGAATTGACTTGTCTTGTCGCAGAGCTCTGCGGAGGTATCGCCGAGGGCTGTACGAGCAACCTCCATGGAGGAGCTCCGTAGAGCTGAGGGCTGTACGAGCAACCTCCATGGAGGAGCTCTGCAGAGCTCCTCCATGGAGGTTGCTCGTACAGCCCCTTCTCTTTATAGACTAAAGAGAGCAGCAGAGCAACAAACATATAGGAAAGTATACAAAACATTTGAGGATAGAGAGATTCCGGCACTTTTGTAAGATACCTTTTGCTCTTTTATAAGGGCAAATAGTTACATGGACAAATCAGTACAAAATGATCAACAAGTGAAACACATTGGCCTAACGCTACAGTAACATTTCTTACAACATTTGTATATAAAGTAGCGTACTCACCTAGCTCCTGGTTTTGTCGGCCAAGTCCGTGGAAGGTTTCCAGCGAAGGTTACGCAGAGACAACGGAGTGGTCCTCTTTTCAAACGTTCGATCACCACAAAAGACAAAGTTCGAGCTGTGTTCAAGCCTATAAACCTCCTTGGTTCAGGGTAAATTTTACAAAACAAACCGGATTTTAACAAACTTATTCTCTAAGTCTGAAGAATCATAATGTTGGCTTGTGGACCAGCAGAGAACACGTCTACCCTGGAATACAGCAAAATTGCATCTGCAGTAACAGCCTTGTGTCTCTAAAGAGCAAGCAGGATGGAAGCTCCACCCACCTGAAGTATATCTGCTTTCCACATGTTGTCCTATTGGCTATCTATGAATAACAGTGTAACTTGAACTGCCAGTGTACCTTACCTTTGAAGAAATTTGATTGGTGATAAGGGACAACAGGTAACTTACACCAAGGACCGCCCAGCTGTCTACAGCTGGGCATGACAAATTAATCTGGTCGTTTGTCATCCCCCCCCCCCCCAATGTCCAGAGAGCACAGCTTGTCTGTTTTGTATGGGGTTGAGAAACAGCAGGTCAACAACCTGACATTCCCTCCCCAAGAACATTTCAGCTAGCTGGGCACCCAAGAAATAATCCAGTCAGCCGAGCAGCGTCCAATATACCAAGCATATTGGTATAATCACTGTTTGCCCGATTGGATACTGCCTTAATTTTTTACTGCTGGGACAGTGACAGTGCTTGACGAATGGATACAAAACTGCAACGTATAATTACATGTATAAATGGTTGCTACAAAAGGGTGCTCCATATGTGTCTCAACACCCCCTAGGAGCAAACATTCCCTAACGAGCAGCTGGATGTTGGAATTTTTCCTTAGACCCTCCTCCCAGATAAAATATTTTTTTCCTAACGCGTTTCCTAACCCCCCAGCTCTAGTCTCTACCAGACTAACTACATTTGTAGCAGCCTTCGTAACGATATCGATAAAAATTGAGCCAAACCTCTTCTGAAGACAACTTTTGATTAATTTGCGTAGCAAAATGCACTCTTCCCAGCCGCACAAGGGTATTTTTTTCTTGTGTATTAAGAATCGTATATGCGACGGTAAAGATTCCGCGCCCCGCTCGAACTTGTCGGCGTGGATGTGGACGCATTAAACCAGGTATTTTGAATAAACCAAGGACTGTCTCAACATTTATTTGCCTCTCTGAATGTCCTTCCAAATTAAGTAAATTGAAAACAACCTGGCTGTGATAAATAGCACGTGGAAGAAGTTCGTGGACGAATTATGTAAGCTCTGATAGATGAATACCCCTCACTACCACCACACGAAATTTCCTTTAAAGAAATTAAATGATTTACACAGAAAATAATTGAGTCGGGGGAGGTTTGTCTCGCTGTGGCATTACATGTACTTGAATTTCGGCGAGGTCAATCAAATCGCCGGCGAGGTCAATGACCTGGGTGAGACACCATGCGTTTTAGTGTTAAAGAATAAAAAAGAGCAGTCCTTTTGTTACTCTGTATTTTCATTGAAATATTCATTAAGTTCATCATACTTACTCACCGGGGAGTGAACATCTCACATACACGACATAAAGATCGAAAAACGTTCCAGTACAATTTCAACATGTAAACGTACGCGTTACGTTTCAATGTTCACTACAACGTAAACAAATGGGGCAAACAAAAACAACAATTACAACCAATCGTCGCCACTGTTTTTTAAAAACAGTTACTTGTTGTAGTTTTTTTTTTTACATATGGGTTTATGTGGAGTTTAATTTTCTGTATTGACTGTTGCTGCCTCTGAAATATAGAAGAAATAATGACAATGGTTTCTGAACAGTTTTTAGTTTGATCCATACTTCCTACATTCTGAGTGGTGCAGGTAATTTTCAATGTTACATGTACCTGCACCAGAGAAGGTATCCGGAAAAAAGTATTTCAAGCCCTACACAGTAAAATAACATTTTGTCTTCTATCTTAAATACAATATTATATATGTTGCAGGCCTTTGGTGTGGGAGCATTTGAAGAAGAAGATGATGACATCTACACCACAGACTCCATGGCAAACTATGACTTCACAGCTGCAGGGGTGGAGACAGACACCCAGACCAGTCACAAACAAACAAGTAAGGTCAAACCACACCAGTTTCTTGGTCCTCTGGTTTATACATACATACATACATACATACATATCCGGGCTTTGATTATTCTGCTGTCGGCTTCCCTGTCTCAGGGGTGGGCAGCAGTCGGCTAGACTGGACTCCACGTCTCCATGCGACCCTGTCCTGTGGGTCAATGTTGGACAGTCCACACATTCTAATGTCATCTTGGATGCACTCCATCCATGTCTTCTTTGGTCATTTGGTTTATGCCAGTCACAAATTCGAAACCTTCCCCTGACCACCAACCAACTAAGGTTGGCTTAAGTTTGGGAGCAGCCATGCCTACTTTTCTATTCAAATTGGATTTGAGTTAAATTTGAGTCAAATTTGACCACTGTTTGCTGTACAACTGCTCTATAAAGTTTATTATAACCTTTTTTTTTATTTTCCATAGGACATGGCCATCAAATGCCATCTATAGAAACCAAGGCCCCAGAGGGTTTTGTACTTTCAGCAAGGGCAGCGCCACCAAAGCAGGTAAGATTTGCTTGACTTCAGTTGCTTGTACATGATGACCATGAAATACATGTACACAGCAAACACTCATTAGTTTACATGAATTTGGAACTACAGTGTCATAAGACCAGTCAACCCGACATCATGTAGCAGGATCATAATACACATGTATATGTACGATGTAGCTGGATCGCAAGCACAGTAGAGCAGACCTTATCCTCCAGATAACTGCCAGTGGGCAATTCTTAGGGATCCACCGATGTACAAATGTACACCGGTAATGTTACAGTTCATTTTTATCATTAATCATTATTAATGTTTGTCAAAGAGTTTGAAGGAGGAGGGCTTCGTATAAGCCTTGTAGACTTTCTCCCTGTTCTTGCACATTGCTTTTTCCTTTTACAAATTTCTTTGTTATCTGCATAATTACATGTATGTGCAAAGAAGTAAAACTAAACTGAACCTAAACAGCGTACGAAATACTAGGTTGCCCAGTTGCACCGTGCAACCAACCATATTTTGCTTGGTGCAACCAATTTCTACACCCAGGTAGCTCAGTGCACTACCTAAATTTTGTGGTAAGGATGCCCCTTTCTTCCAGTGGGAACTGTTTATTGAGAGGTTCCCATGGAAGAGCTCATCACTTCAGGTAATGGGGAACAACTCTGTCAGAAATGTAATGCACATTGCACTCTAACAAAGTTAATCATAATGTAAAAGAGTTAAAATTCGGGGCAACCTGGAATTTTGATGGGCAACCTAGCTTTCATCCTAGGTTGCCACTGGGCAACCTGGCTCAAAAAAGTATTTCGTACACTGCCTAAACTAGTGTGGATCTGTTCCTAGGTGTTCCCTCCCCCCGTGGTTCCAAGAGACTTCCGAGCTGTCCACAGGTTCTCCAGTACTGTGCAGCGTGGTGAGATGACCACTGGAGGCAGACATAAACTCACACCACTGCAGAGGGCACAAACACTTGGCGAGAAACCACCCACAGGTAGGCACTGTTACAGCGTGCGAAATACTAGGTTGCCCAGTTGCAATGTGCAACCATATTTTGCTTGGTGCAACCTATTTCTACACCCAGGTAGCCCAGTGCACTACCTAAATTTTGTGGTAAGGATACCCCTTTCTTCCATTGGGAACTGTTTATTGAGAAGTTCCCATGGAACAGCTCATCACTTATGGGAAGGCGAAACAACTCTGTGTCAGAAATGTATAAATGCACATTGCATTCTAACAAAGTTAATCATAATGTAGAAGAGTTTAAATTTAGGGTAACCTGGAATTTTGATGGGCAACCTAGCTTTCATCCTAAGTTGCCACTGGGCAACCTGGTGCAAAAAAGTATTTCGTACACTGTGTTACAGAATTTAGTTTGATTTCTTATAGGAAAAATTTAGGCTACTGTAAAATGATTTATTTTCTGCTTTACTGTGAAAAGCAAAAGTTAAGGGTTAATGACCTGTCCTGAGGTATATATTGTGTCATAAGGCCTGGTTATTAATTCCTATAGCCATTAAATAAATTCATTTAGGAAGTGGTTATAGGAAATGACCAGGCCTTATCACACAATATACACCTCGGAGCAGGTGGGTCATTAACGTTATTATCATATAAGGCCACACCAATTTAATTTGTTGGTTCTCGGATTTTTTCAGAAAAAATATGAAGCGACAGGGCGAAAAAAAATAAAAATAAAAACAGGCCTGGGCATCCTATTATAGCCCCAAATGCTAGAATTGGTGCCATGAAGTCAACACAAAAGACTGGGTTAAAATTTGAATAATGAATTTTGAACTTTTAATCAAACCAGTGCATTGGTAGATGTAATAACTGTAACAACTAGGAGTAACAGGTCTTTCTTGAACTGTTGGAGGCAAAATATGAGCATTTTTGAGTTGATTCAGAACCAGAATTTTTTTTTTTTGCAAATCAGAAAAAAATGAAGAGGCGAATCCGAGAACCAACAAATTAAATTGGTGTGGCCTAATTATCCAAACTTAGCGACTTAGAAAAATTAGCAAATGGTATAAATACGACATTTTCTGTTTTGTTTTGGTTCCATTTGGTCTTTCGTCTTTGACTTCCCTAGTTCCTATAATTATAATATTGATATTTAACAATATTTATTATGATAATGAAATTACCACCCCAAATATGATTATGATATATGGTAAGCCATGTCAGGTGGATATGTTACTAACAAATCAATATGAGTTCATTTGGTCGAGAAATTAAAATTTTTTTCAATTATTTTAAACAACAGAACAGATGTCAGTGTTTGACATGATCTCCACTGCTGATAAAGAGGCAATAAAGACTGCGCAGCTGCACAAACATGTGACAGCTGCTGCACCTGTCCCACCTGCACCACCTGCAGTACACACGGACAGACAGGTATGAAGGAAACCTGAATAATATGGTTATTACAGTAAGCATTTAGGCCACACCAATTTTATTTATCAAAATGCTACATAATATCCACTTAGCAAACTACAGAACAAACAAATTTGGAGGGAAATTCTACATGCAAGTAGTCATGTCAACTTCCTGGCTAGCCACTGAAAGGCTGGGCGGGGGGTGCGTACATTAAAGGGATTTTCCCATGAATTTTTCAGCCTCTTTGTATACATGTATGTCTGTGGTTGCCCCCAAAACCGGGGGTTTGTATGATGATGAGGCTGCATACTCAATTGAAGGAAATACCGTAATGGTAGAGCAGAGGTCCCAAACAAGTCTGTATCCCATCTTGAAAGTTCATTCTTTGTTCTTGGTAGAAATCATTATGAAGCAATTTTAAACTGTAATTTCCAACACAAGACTTTTTGACTGTATTATCCAGTCTTTGTCAAGGAAATTCAATCAATGAACAATCCACTTGTTCTGTATCCACCTCATCTCTTGTTAGGTTCTGCCCCAGTCAGAACAAGCGGCCACCACGAGCACAAGTAACTTCAGACCATTCTCACGTGATGCGGCCAAACAGCAGAGATATGAAGAGTACATGAGGGCAGCAAAGTCTGGAGCCAAAGGTAAATATGGCGGGTAGAGATGTTTTAAATTGCTTTGAGTTGCATCATGGATGAGGATGATGTAACATGTATTAGTATGATGCGGTATGAGTTGTAACTTCATTCTGTCATACCTGGGCTGCGATAATGTTTGATGCGGGTGTTCAGGCCTATGCTGGTTCGATTTGATTATCACATGGTCTCCCAAAAGTTACATAGAACGATTCGAACATGTTTGGCATATGCCGAGTGCACCGAAAAGACTATCTGATTCGTTAGAATTGATTGTTATAAGTTTTTGTTTAGGGTCACCAAATTTTAGAACATCTCACTTTGAATACAACACGGTGTATTCCGCATCACCCTCGGGCCCAGCCCTCATGCAGGTCAGATTGTGGTCCAGCTCGCAGCTGGGTGATATGGAATTCACTGTGTCATATTCTACATGTACGTAGTCCAACAGTCTGTTGTTTTTTCCAGACCCCATGCCTGTAGAACCTTCAGGAATGACAGAATGAGAGAGAAACTGAGAGAGAAAGTACATGTAAGAGTTTGTTTTTCCAGACCCCATGCCTGTAGAACCTTCAGGAATGACAGAATGAGAGAGACAGAGAGAGAGAGAGACTAATATAACAGTTTGTTTTTTTCAGACCCCATGCCTGCAGCACCCTCAGGAATGACAGAATGGGAGAGAGAAAGAGAGAGAGAAACTAACAGTTTGTTGTTTTCAGACCCCATGCCTGCAGCACCCTCAGGAATGACAGAATGGGAGAGAGAAAGAGAGAGAGAGACTAACAGTTTGTTTTTTTCAGACCCCATGCCTGCAGCACCTTCAGGAATGACAGAATGGGAGAGAGAAAGAGAGAGAGAAGAGTTTATGCGTGCTTACCAGCTGTACCAGCCCCTGCACGGGATGATGGCCAACCGCTTCACGCGGGGGACACACCACGACCAGCCAACCACAGACCAGCCTCATCTACCCACCCCTGAGGTGAGAAATGAACTTTCCCTAAAGTTTAATCTTCAGTTTTCTGTATGACCATCATAGTGCAGTTCTAGAATAAAAGCTCACCTGAAAAATTACAGTCTATTGAAAATTTATCATTATAGTTTTGCATGAGAAAGTCCTTAAGTTATCATGAATAAAGAATGGTTCAAACAAACAAACAAACAAACAAACAAACAAACAAAAAAAGATATGACAGCTACATGTAGAGGCCAGTAGTGTCTGCAGTATATATATGTCAGGATAGAGACTCCGATCTGGTCAGGCCATTCTACCAGTAGAAATCCTGATTGGAGTCTCTGCCGACAGAAACTACGATTGGAGTCTCTGCCAGGAGAATCGGAGTTTCTACCCTGACATTTACAATTGTAATACATGTACAATGATCATGTACTGCAGTGAAGTACAATTTCTGCTTTTAGTCCAGGCGATTGGTGCAAAAATTGCTCAGATTGTGATAAAAGCATGAAACTTGGTAGAAATATTCTGTGCAGCATTAGAAACAATTTTAAGGGGGGGTGCCAATTTGACAGTCCTCTACATGGCAACTGTTGCTAGGCAACATGTTTTCCTTAGCAACTAGTACCATATGAAGCTGGCATTCACTGTTTGGTCTTAAAAACCAATTATAACATTGAAAAATGTCTATCTGTAGAAGACTGGTCATTTTCAGGTCTTTGGAAATCACTATCATGTTTCTGTGGTAACCGTTGCTAAGGAAAATATACCTCCCTAGCAACGGTGAGGACAATACTTTTATACAGTTTCATAAAGTAGGTTAAATTCATCAATTTGTGAAAAAGCTATAATTGTATTTCATAGCGGAAGTAGTTGTAATTAATTTTTAAGAAAACTAGAATTTTGTTCTATTTACCCATAATGCATTGTGTGCATCATAACCACAGGGCTAATATGACCAAATTGACACTAAAGCAGCATAGCTGCTGTACTACTTAATATATCTAAATGACAATAGAGTGAGACTTGTGGGGGGAAATGTTTATTTCCTGACCATTTTGGATTAAACATCTCCATGTAGATATAGAAGCATCTCAATTTTTTGCAATTTTGTGACATTTTGGGAGTATTTTTAGCTAAAAATGTATATTTTTTGTTCCTATACTATGATAGTTGAAGCAAGTATGCTGCAATTTAGCATAATCATGTAACTTAGTAACCTACATAAATGGCAGTGTATCAAATGCTAACTACTCAATTGTTCGGAATAAAAAAATGGATTTTTTTGTTACTTTTACCCAAAAATGTACATTTTTGGCTCATGTGTGATAATGATTGAAGCAACAATGCTGAAATTTGCTATGAGCATGTGGCTTAGTAAGCCTCAATCAATTTTGTACAACAAGCACAAAATACTGCATTGCTGTTCATGAAAAAGGCTTTTTTCGCCATATCCCACACAATGCATTA
Source organism: Branchiostoma floridae x Branchiostoma japonicum (assembly GCA_013266295.2). Lineage (NCBI taxonomy): Eukaryota > Metazoa > Chordata > Leptocardii > Amphioxiformes > Branchiostomatidae > Branchiostoma > Branchiostoma floridae x Branchiostoma japonicum. The sequence goes on along the minus strand of CM023829.1, from coordinate 18,635,013 downwards.
TGGGTAAATAGAACAAAATTCTAGTTTTCTTAAAAATCAATTACAACTACTTTCGCTATGAAATACAATAGCTTTTTCACAAATTGATGAATTTAACCTACTTTATGAAACTGTATAAAAGTATTGTCCTCACCGTTGCTATGGAGGTATATTTTCCTTAGCAACGGTTACCATAGAAACATGATATGGATTTCCAAGGCCCTGAAAATGAACAGTCTTCTACAGGTAACCCTTATAAAGGAGTGAAATATGATGAAAGATGTCATGAAAGTAGATTTTGGATGGCAATCTTATACATATAGCTCTTTTAGGGTACATTTGTTTCCTAGCAACCGTTGCTAGGAAACGCACTTCTCCAATGGCACCCCCCGCTAAAAATGATAAGTGCAGACTCAGGCTTCAGTATGCCAAGTTTCATGCTTTTATCACAATCTGAGCAATTCTAGCTATATTTTGCACCGGTCGCTTGGACTATTTATAATTTGTCACAAGATATAATCACAATCCATTGTTTGATATACTGATCTTTTTACGATATTAACCCATCTAGATGTACATGTAAGGTTGCTGAGATATTGGAATTAGTCCGGAATTAAACTGGAAGTCCAGAATTAAACTTGAGGCTGTTATACATGTATGTTACTTACAATTTTTGCTGTGAGACATAAGAAACATAAACAGGGCTCGAAGTATACAACCTGCATATGCAGGTTAGTGCAGGTAAAATTGATTGCTGTGCAGGTATTTCTGATGTCTACCTGGACCTAACCTGCACCAGTACATGTACTGGGTTTACATTATATACATGACATTTTTGTAAGACTTACATGTAAGTGCAATGTTGTTGATTTTTAATTGCTGCATATGATGATGATGATATTGTTACCACCTAGGAACAGTGTTTAATGTTATCCATACTTTCTAAATCCTGAGTGGTGCAGGTAAAATTTGTCTGGTGCGGGTATGTTATCCACACTGGTGCAGGTATGCAGAAAAAAGTATTTTTAGCCCTGATAAAGTTGTCCCAGTCTGATTGTCTGTGAGCCAGTCTAAAGCTCCTATCATACATAGACGAATATTGCCTCCCGAACACTGCCGAACTCCCTCCAACCATGGTTAGGAGTAGGTCGGGAGCAAGGTTTGCTGTGGTTTGCCGGTGTTCAGCGAGGTCGGCTACAGTTTGGCTGTGCCAGCCGAGTGTTTCAACATGTCTAAAACATTCGAGTATCGAAGAGAGGCTCGGCCATGGTTGCCGGATGGTTTGGTGGTGTTCGGGAGTAGGTCAGCAGTGATTAGGGCGTGTTTGGCAGTCAAATTTGACTCAAATTCAAATCGACAGACGACTTGTATACATGTAGAAAGGTAGAAAGGAAGGTGTGGCCTAAATCTGGTCAGACTGCTCACGAATTTCAGGTTTTTTTGGGAAGGTTCTGAATGTGTGACAGGGGCTTAACCCTATTGTTTGTGAGTTAGAAGCTGTGTCATGTAGAATGTTGTTTATATATCTACAGGGAGAAGTGTCAGACAAGGCTAAAGCTGCAGGAATGAAGATGTTTGGTCGTCTGACCAGAGACAGGATGGAATGGCACCCTGACAGACTGCTCTGTAGGAGGTTCAACGTGCCAAACCCTTACCCAGAGTCAGTATTTCCTTCACAGCCCCTTTATGCCACACCAATTTGATTTGTTGGTTCTCAGATTTTTTTTGAAAAAACTGAAGCGACAGGGGAAAAAAAAAACAGGCCTCAGCATCCTACAATAGCTCCAAATGCCATAGAAGCCATTAAGTCAATATACCTGAGGGTGGTTTGCAATTTATAAACAATTAATTTTAAACTTTTAATCAATGGCTGCATTGATAGATGGAAAAATTGTAACAAGTAAGAAGACAAAGACTCATTTCTTCAACTGTTGGGGTCAAAATATGAGCAATTTGGAGTTGATTCAGAACCTGAATTCAATTTTTTTTTTCTGTAGATCAGAAAAATGAAGCAGGCAATTCTGAGAACCAGTTGATTAAATACATGTAGGTGTAGCCTCATCATTGTCTCTACTAGACATTACGGTAACTGTAAATTCATATAAGGTTTGTGGCACTTAAGTTTTCCACAGGGTGAAAAGAGTTTGTGGTATTTATTTTTGTGTTCACAGTTGAAACAACAGAAAACACACTGTCATTGTAAGACCAAACAAAATATTTAATATTCAAGGTGAAATATCACCACAAAGAGCTGCAAAAGTGAACACACTGCAATGACAAATACTTCAACATTTTCCTGTCGGTTTCAATGTGAATTCAAATGTCCAGGCACAACATCTTGCAAGTTTTCCGTTCTTTTCACTTGAAAGTGGCAATTTATAGATCTACATGTATTGTCTGAAATGTTCCTGTGTATAACTTGACTAGTGCTGATGCTGTCGTTTGAAGTTTTGTTGAACTTCTTTTAAGTTTTTTAAAATATTGGCCCGTCCAGCTGGCAAATGTTAGCCAACCATTGTCCTTGTATGTCTTATACAGGTCGACGGTTGTTGGTCTATGCACACTGAAGAAGGAAAAATACACTTTTGCCAACTTTTTAAACATGCCGGTAGAGTCCAGCTCTTCAGAACACGCTGCTTCAGCCGCAACAAGTTCTAAAGCAAAGGAAACACCAAGGTCATACGAAGTCACCAAGGACACGAGTAATGTTGTTGGTGGGGAGGAGAGAGGGGTTCTCAGTTATCTGTGTGAATCTGAAGTTGTACCAAGTACATCAGAACAAGATACTACAATGCAAGAAGATCCTGATGTTAGTAAGAAACAGGTGAGTATCTTATGGTTACATTTTCTTTGCTTACAACACATCAATACAATATGCAGTACATTGTAATGTGCATTCACTCTGCAGTGTCCATCCCTGAAGGGGATTATGCGAATTTGCTGCCAAACAATAAGCAGGACGAAGCTTGAAAGAGCCCCCGAGACAAATATAAGCAAAAGGGATTTAAAATTATAGATTATGTATAATTACAATGGTTAGCTTATTTTTATAATAAATGAGACAAAATAAAACAACAAAATTCACAAAAGCTCTATATTATGAATATTTCATGGAGGTATGAAGTCTCCGAACTCTTGTTGTATGAGTGTGTTATTACTACCAAGTTGAACATGACTGTTCCAGGATACAGACGGGGAGAAACCACCATTAGACTTGTTCAAGGCAATCTTCCAGTCCTCATCAGACAGCTCAGGGGGGTCGGAGGAGAGTGAAGAGGGGGAGGACATAGATGATGCCAGGGGGGAAGGAGGAGAATCCAGGGGGGATGGAGGTGAAAACAGGGGGCTTGGAGGTGAAACCAGGGGGGATGGACAGAAGAGATCAGAAGAAGACAACAATCTTGAGGTCATGGAACAGGAGGAAGACAGGCCACTGGGCAGTATTACTGGTGAATCTGCTGATAAAGAAAAACTTCACATGGGTAGGTGATAGCAGTTTTGATATTTTTAGCTCTTCACGCAGTGGTTGTACTGCATGTGTCTGTGTACAGTACAGATCTTGAATAACTTCCTATCTACACATTTGCAAATCGTGATCAAAAGTCGTGCAAAATGCGATAAAATGCTGTGCATTTCTCAATTAAAACGCATGCGAAAACCGTGCACTTCTTAACATTACGTTTAAATCGTGTTCATTTCTTGAATAAAACTAGATGTTTGAATGTGACTGTAATCACACGTGGTTACGCATTATAGATAGCAACATGCGATTGCAGGTAATTAGTTGACGTGGTTTACATGGCTTTTGCACAAGTTTTAATCGCGTGTTACACAGCTTTCACACGGCTTTCAATTGCAGAATAAATGCAATTTACACGACTTTCGCATCAGATATAATTACACGAGTTAAAACTGTGTGTCGATTGCATGGGAAGGGAAGATAATCAAGATCTGTACTGTAACTGTAAGTATCAGATTAGAGGCATGTCAAGAATAATGCCTACATTACAAATGAATGGAAATATACCAGTCCAGCTCCATTGTAGGTACACTATACAATGTACATTGTATACATGTAATTATAGGGGTTGGAGTTTTTTAACCGGTTATAACTTGGGGTGTGGCACATGTACCTTAAAGTTCTTTTTTTTTTTTTTAGTTTTGCTACACATAGGTAGGTAGGGGTTGGGACAACAAAGGTCAAAGTCAATTATGGGTAATCTAGTTATGAATCAAATTGTATTAGTTTTCTTTGCGATTGATTTGTTTTCTGTTAATTAATTATCTTATAGTATGTTAGCTTTATGATTTTCATTTATATGTTTAAGTTATCTTAGTTACATTTCTCCATACTGTAAATATCTTTTTCTTTAAAATATGTTAATTTATTTAGAAATAGTAAGGAGGAGGGCCATGCATAAGCCATTAGGGTTTCCCGCCCCCTCCTGCACAGTGTTTGTCATAAGTAAGTTTAACCTTTTTTTTATTGTATTTCAAAGTGCGAACAAATAAACAAACAATATTTCCTATCTACATGTAGATCCTAAGATGACAGTGATGAGTGGTGAGAGCTGTGTCAGCAGGTGGGACAGCAGTGAACCACAGGAACAGCTGACAAACCCTGTAGAACAGGCACAGTTCTATGGACCAGCACTGCCGCCAACAGGTAACAGTGCTTTCAATATTGTTTGAAACAAAAATTCAACATTTTCTGATTATCTATTCAGCAACAGTCATTATGATGACAAGTGTGAACATTGGCCCAAATGTACACCCTTCTCCTGTTATGGAACATCACACTATCATTAGTATCAACAAGAGTTTGGAGACCACGTACCTTTATGATATTTAGAACTTCCGTAAATTTTGTTGTTTTATTTTCTGTATCATTCTGTGTAGCAGGTATAACTGCCCTTCAGCTTAACACACTAGCCATTTTCTCTCAATTATAAGGTTATGATTAGCATAATCTTTTTAAGTTGTCTTCCCTATTCAAGTTACTTATTATATCGCATGTGTGAAAGTCCTGTCCTTTGGCAGGATTCCATTTTTAAACATTTCACCTCATTTACATAATCAATGCATGGTGATATTCAACTTTAACTGACTCGCACTCAGTTTCAATCAACTTTGTACAGTTTCAGGAGGAGTTTCTACAAGTCCTGACAGGTCACCTATAGCAGACCCTCCATCCCATAGACACAAACACAGCCACAGGGACAAGCACAAACATAAACACAAGAAGGACAAAAAGGTAAAGTACCAACACTTGTTGATTTTTTTTTCTAATGCCTCTGTAAAGCCCCTGTCACATTTAGAGCCTTCTCCCGGACACCAACAAATCAAGGTTTCCTGAAGTTGGGGAGCAGACTGTCTGACCCGATTTAGGCCATGCCTACCTTTCTACATGTACATGTATATGAATCAAATTGAATTTGAGTCAAATTTGACCCCTGAACACGCCCGAACACAGCTGACCTACTCTCGAACACCAGCCACTCACCAGCCAACCATACCCAAACCTCCCGTCCACACACGAATGTTTGAAACATTGGCGCAGCCGAACAGTAAGCCGACCTGGCTGAACACCAGCCAACCACAGCTGACCTTGCTCCTGACCTACATGTACATGTACCCCTAACCATGGTTGGGGGTGTTGGCAGTGTTTGGAAGGCTATATTCGGCTATGTGTGACAGGGGCTTCAGTCAGGTAAGGAGTAAAGATTAAGGCTGGATCAATGGTGGAGTTGCTGTCATTGATTTCTACTGCAGTGGCAAAGTGTGTACTGATTAAGAAACATCATCATGACATTGTCATGTGTAAGGACATCACAAACTCAGCCTCAAGTAGTAAAACACTTTTTAAAGAGCCTAATGTGGGAAAAAAATTGAATTTCACAATTTAGCACTGACCACTGGGAGATCATGTCAAAATATCTTCTGATCAAGTCTTCAACTACTTTGCTCTTCCCCACATCATAAGGGTTTAACCATCACAGTACATTGTACATCAGGTTGAAAACCCTGCATAAACTTAAGGGACATGTGTTATTATGAGTAGTGTTGTATCTCTGTCAGCCTTATTGGCTCTCACTCGTATTTCTGGTGAATATTGAAATATCAATTACACTAGAAAACAGTTACTCGAGCAACTGGATACAATTTGAAAATCTCAAACCTGTTTTCTTGTAATTACCAGGATGTCTAACCTTCATCAATGTGTCAAACAATTGTTTATGAACAGGTGCTAGACTATTCGTGTGAGGGGGGGGGGCCATCAGAGTAGCAGACTAGCTGGATGGATTCCACACTACGTTCACTTTTGACAATCACAAGATTTTTATACCTGAGGCAAACATACATGTACATGGACTGAAATGACATGGAATAGCATGGAATGACTGCCTATTGTGAATTTGGTTTTGCTTTTGCCTTCAGAGTAAAAAGTCCAAGCAGAAACACAAGAAGAAGAGCAAGAAGAAGAGAAGATGGAAGGATGAAGGAGAAGACAGTGGGAGTGAGAGAGAGAGCAGTGAAGAGAGTGAAGATGGAGTTAAGGGTGACATGTTAAATGACCAACTCCTTCACAGGTAAGGCACACACCCTGGCAAATTAGATCTTGCAAGTTGCATATACATGTAGTACAAAACAATTTGTGCCATCTTGCTCCATATCAATATACTATTGATAATTGACATTATAGGGAGGAATATTATTCGTGCTGGAAAAAATAGTAACCTTGCCTTTAATGATTTCAAACAGAAAATCCTGCTTTTAATTGTGTTGATCTGTAACTATGACGATATAACTGTTAGCCACTTCAACATTATTGAACATTATTTGTACATTATAACTTATTGCATTGCTTTTACCATACAAGTTGATTATATACTATATAATTATATATTTATAGAGTAATAAATTGATTGTAGAGTTTAGCGCAATTCCGTTTTTACTGCAAGGCCAATGTGTTCCACAATAAACCAATTACTACAGTAATTTACTACAGTAACCACAATATCCAAAAATAACCCAATACTTCCATGACTTGTCCCCCAGGGTAAGAAGTCTACGACATCACATCTCTCCTGCAGATGTCCTGTGAGGACCAGCAGCTGGGACCTCAGCAGTCACACTCCAACAACCCATCTGTCAGTCACCTGTTTCCCATGCCCAGGATGCATAGTGCCAGGGGGGGGGGGGTCAATATATGATATACAATATAATAATAATGTTATACAGCTTGTTTTTCTGTGTATTTGGGATGTTGGAGCATTTTGTGTTCAAAATTAGGTGACTTAAAACAGGTTGAATCTGACAACAAATATAGAGTGTGAAATTTTTGTGTTTTTCTAGTATAAACAGGGAACATGTGGTTTATACAATATTACACTCTACAGTAATGTTATACTGTCTGTCAATAGAAAAGGAGATATAATTATTTCTTGAAGCTACATAAATTCAACAGATGTTATAGTATATTGTATATATGTTAAGGGAGGAACCTTCATTATTTCAGATTCTGTCATCAACGAATGTAAAACACCAAAGGAACACATAATTCTGACCCCCTGGCCCTATGCATCCTGGGAATGGGAAAGGTGAATAGTGATTTACATGTGATGGTAAGATGTACTGGGCTCTTTCACTGCCTGTTTGAGAGATCTAATTGGTAAAGCCACACAGATTCAATTTCTGGGTTAAATTAGATCTGCTGCACAGTGTCATTTTTTAGTGATTTCAAAAATAAAAAAAAGACCATTCAGGCCATGAATCAATCCAAGATGCTCATATGTTGGCACCAACTGTTGTCTTCCTAGTACTTGTTACATGTACAGCTTTTCCATTTATTAAATTTATTGTTTGATACATTTTTTGGTATGTTTACTTTTTGACTATTCTGCAGTAGCATTTGGGTGTATCACAGCATCCATGTTTCATCTTTATTTCATTTCGCCTGCCTGCTTTAAAAGGCACCCAAAGCAATTTCAGGGTAGTAAAACTGAATTTTCAAAGTCAATTTTCTGGTCATTCTTTTAATGTAATAAGTTGAATCAACCCTATCCCATAGCATATTGATATCTGTGAGGCAAAAATATGATGTCGCTGATGGAAAAATGGCTGCTTGTTTTATATCGTAGACTGGTTTTCGCTATTTATTGATGGTACCAAAATGAAGGGACTCCTCATGGAGCTTTTGTGTTTACATGTAAGGGAAGCGGCTAGTGATAAAATTCCTCCCCGTTTCCTTGTTTTTACGTGGTTTCTGTTCGAGTTGAGTCAAGCGGAGGAAGATCTATCAGATTTGGGTGGAGTCAAAGTGAAACCGTGGACTAATTTCTGACCTAAAGGTCGATTGGCAATCTACAGTTATTTAGAAGAAGACACAAGGAGAACAGGGCACATTATACAAAAAGTACATTTTCTACCAATAAGAAAGATTATGCATACTCAAGATGTCAGATTTTTATGTGTTTGAGACAAGACTGACTAAAAATCGCACACTCAACTGCACTTCTGTCATTTGCCTCCAACACGCCACCTTTCCCTGCAGGCGTTAGTAGCTTGAGTCATGCATTCCAGTTATAAATCTATTTAGAGGAGAGGTTAGGTCCACGTGTCACCTGTAATTGTCTGACGTGGTTTGAGATATCATTTAATAAGCGGCTGTCGCTCTGAATATCATATGAGACGGAACCTTAAGCTTGGACGTTTTTGTGAACAGGGGTTTAGATTGTGCTGATTTCGTGTGTGTCTGAAATAGCGGCCAATCAGAACTGCGAAGACAATCTGGCCACATAATCTAACTGAGGCCTAGGAAAATTAATTCTGTGTTTCCGACTACGGTCCTTAGCATTCTGCACGAAAAGTGGGAGTTACCGATGACGGTAAATGCCAGGTACATGTAAGTCTGGATGCTTTATGCGATAAACGGCGACAGTTCATCAGGACACATCCCATATTGTGGTAAATCCCTTTTGTTACACATACGATGTTATCATCTCCAAAATCTTATGGAACTCGTCATCAAATACGACAGGGATATGATAACGTAATAGCTTAGGTCACACCTGGTCCTAGCTACACAGGGCTTACTCCACAAAAGCGAGATTTACCAAACAGTTGGAAAACAATTCTACACTGGTTTCATCACTCAGATGTCGAATCGAAACTTTTAGGTCCCTTGCCAGTGGTTGACTATCTAAAAAAAGTTGTTGTTTTTTTGGCCGGCAGGTTTTCGCTAGGGTCGGTCGTGTAACCAGAAACACAGCATTTTTCCCCTAGGCCTGATAATATCTGTTGAGGCAGAAGACCAAACCGCAACACGCACAAGCCCCGTGGACGCCTGCCAGCCTAGGTGAATGCCAGGGACTGTCTCGCCCACTGTGCTCGGACAGAGTGTCCCCATTCGGATACTGCGAATCTATTTTCAATTACGTCTGAAAGTGATCGAAAACAGTTTTTAAAAGAACTGTGGCTGCGCAAGTACAATGGTATGTTGAAATCTTTTTTTTTTCATTGTCGCCATTCGCGAGTGGGTTCGATAGTTTGATCACTGTTTCAATGGTACCTTTTTATTGCTGTGATATTGTTGACAGTTTTAAATGCATGTAAACGTATAGGCAGCGTCAAAATTGTACAGCTCAGCTTAGTCAAGTACATGGACTAATATATGCACACGTCTTGGGCGTGGACTTATTCCTGACACAACGCTCGACTTGTAATCTAAAGTTGTTTAGAAGGAGACACAAGGAGAACAGGACACATCACATGTATACAAAAAAATACATTTTTCTACCAATAACGAAGATAAACATACTTAAGATGTCACATTTTTATGCGTTTGAGACAGGGCCGACTAAAAATCGCACACTCAACTGCACTTCTGTCATTTGCCTCCAACACGCCACCTTTCCCTGCAGGCGTTAGTAGCTTGAGTCATGCATTCCAGTTATAAATCTATTTAGAGGAGAGGCTAGGTCCACTTGTCACCTGTAATTGTCTGACGTGGTTTGAGATATCATTTAATAAGCAGCTGTCGCTCTGAATATCATATGAGACGGAACCTTAAGCTTGGACGTTTTTGTGAACAGGGGTTTAGATTGTGCTGATTTCGCGTGTGTCTAAAATAGCGGCCAATCAGAACTGCGCTTTCTTTTGATACGTACATACACATACCGAATGTTATCACCTCCAAAATCTTACGGAACTCGTCATCAAATACAATAGGGATATGATAACGTCACTCAGATGTCAGATCGAAAATTTTTGGTCCCTTGCCAGTGGTTGAAAAGTTGGGTTTTTTTTTTGGTTGGGTCGGTCGGGTAACCAGAAACACATCATCTTTTTCTCAAGGCCTGTTAATATTTGTTGAGGCAGAAGACTTCCTTGAGGCAGCTCGAGGAAGCGCAGGCCGCACACGCACAAGCCCCGCGGACGTCTGGTTGTCTAGGTGAAAAACCAGAGACTCACTCAATGTGTTCGGACAGTGTCTCCATTTGGTTCTAGCGATCTTATTTTGTATTACTTTGAAAGTAATCGAAAACAGTTTTACTTTGTCGTTTGATTGCTGTTACGGTGGTACCTTTTTATTGCTGTGATATTGTTGACAGTTCCGCATAAACGTATAGGTAGCGTCAAAATTGTACAGCTCAGCTTAGTGAAGCACATGGGCTCTATGTATAAACGTCTCGGGCGTCTATTTGAAGTTGAAGCATGTAATATAGCTTACTCTTGAATTTTTGTGAGAACTTTTGAATCCTTTCCGGCTAGAGTTTGACTAAGTGTATAAGTACTCTCTCTCAAACTCTAGCCGGAAAGGATTCAAAAGTTCTCAAAAATTCAAGAGTAAGCTATATTACATGCTTCAACTTCAAATAGATGCCCGAGATAGCAGAAATAGAGCCTGCCAGTCGTGTGTGTGTCTTGCTGCAGAATCCGTCGAGATTTTTAGGCTTCGGGCGATGTTCCCAGGTCACCGAAATGTGCTCGCCTTTCGGCGATTTTCCAAGGTTGATATTTGAGGTCGTATACAAATGTACATGTAGCCCATAAACGGGTAACCTGTAGCGCACCCGACATTCGGTTCATATTCGGACGAATCTCACGTTCATACCCTTGTTCGACTTTGAAAATCAGACAAAGATCACTACAACCGCTTGGCTATTGGGTCCAGAGCCAATTACCAACAAAACTTCGAGCCGAGAGGCTAATGCACTCGGTTAGAAAGCAGTTGAACCAGTACTACAAAAATGCCCTTCGGCGTAAGTGAGTGTTCGGCGACCGTTGTATTGTAACGAATTTGAAGGACGAAGGCTACATGTGTCCAAGAAAATAAAAGTATACCCAACTTTGGAGGGTTATTGTTATTACCAACTCATGAAGTGCGTTATTCGAATAGTAGATTTTCTAATTAAGTAGAACTAAGATTTTTCCATTGATACCATAATGACATGCCTCTCTTTGTTAATAACAACATTTGTTTATTTATAATCTCCATTAGTAAAATACATCATACTTACTAGTCTTCCTGTAGTCTTTTCTAATACTATATACAAAAATGAATGCACTGCAATTACAATTCATCACATAACTCATGACATATAATAACTCATGACATATAAGGTCAGAATTGTTTACATGTTTACATTTGATATTTTTTCATCACCATGAATCCAAACGAGATCCGTTGTGATCCGTCGTTTTATTTCCTATTCAAATGCTCGTGTGTTTGATTGATAAAGTACATGATTGATAAAGTACATGTAACATGAATAGGAAAGTTGCTGTATGTTTTTATACTCCTGTAAACGCATGTCCTGGTTTCAGCTCTAGTTGTGGGTTTGTCTTGTATGAACGCCCCTCTTTGTGCTATTCTTGTATAGTGCACGTTTGATGAGTCTTCAAGTTGTTGAAAATACAATCAGGCTGTTTCTCAGCTCAGTGACAATTTTTGGAATGCTCAGACAGTACTTGTGAAAAGTCCTTATTTGATTTTCACTATTGTCTGTTGGTCAAGTGTGGCATCAAAAGTGGCGTTTGTGATATTTGGTATCTGGGTATATCATGGAAAGAAAATTGTCAATGCCGAGTTATGGTCTTCTAGCGGCTTCCCTTGGCACTGCAGTAGAAATTCTGTTTATTATATCTTTTGCCCTGCACATGCTGTGGCTTGTGGCAGATAAAATTCAAAAAAAGTTGTTATATGTTTAGGCCCCTTTGCACATTATTCTGGAACTGCAAGGCCGTTTTTTAAACTTGGTCTTCTAGCGGCTTTCCTTGGCACTGCAGTAGAAATTCTGTTTATTGTATCTTTTGCCCTGCACATGCTGTGGCTTGTGGCAGATAAAATTCAGAAAAAGTTGTTATATGTTTAGGCCCCTTGAACATTATTCTGGAACTGCAAGGCCGTTTTTTAAACTTGGTCTTCTAGCGGCTTCCCTTGGCACTGCAGTAGAAATTCTGTTTATTGTATCTTTTGCCCTGCACATGCTGTGGCTTGTGGCAGATAAAATTCAGAAAAAGTTGTTATAGGTTTAGGCCCCCTTGCACATTATTCTGTAACTGCAAGGCCGTTTTTTAAACTTTCAAAGAGGATAACCAAAGACGACGGATTTTATTATTTTGGCACACAGGTAGTTAAGACAGAACTGCACTCAATTAGTTGCAAATTATGCTGATTAGGAAATACTTTGCATGATTAATGAGGAAATTCTAAAGTTCCAGTGTCTTCCACAATAGGACTTTGTACATGTAATAAATGTAATCTAGCATAAAAAGAACATTAGCAATGTATATAGGGGGATTAATTTTCAATATTGATGCGAAAATGTTAACATAATTCATTAGTGGTAAATGATGGGGATTTCATACTTGTGACGTATGTAAGTTTGTCAAAGATGACGATCAACATACATACAATGTATATAGTTTGATACATGAACAAAATGTCATACAGTTCACATTATAGACACTGTGAAATGATTTCAATTGTCACATTTGTCATCTCCCAAGGCGATCATCACGATGCTACAGTACGTGGCGCTCCTATCAGCCATGTGCAGTACTGCAGCGGCGTTTCGACCTAACCGATTCAGCGCCTTTTCTGTCATGGACCACACCCACGAGGACATAACAAGGCATGCCGTGCTGAAGGTCGTGGCCAGGTTCCTAGAGGAGAACCCAGAGACCGGTAGGACAGTGACTCCCGGTCAGCTCCAGAACCTCGTACCGCTTACAGCATCGAGCATCTTCAACAGCTACTTCGGAGGTAATAAATAGTCATATCCAAACAGTTTCAAGACGATATACTAATACATATCAATTAGTAGGCGTCAAAATACTCCACTGTATCATCAATAAAAAAGGAACTAGAGTTCCACGACCTCATACCTTCGCCAAATGAGGTTACCTTTTATGACTGACGAATTGTAGATTTTCCCCTAAGATAGATAAGATCCTCATTTGCATGAACTACATCACTTGATCATATTCTCACCCCGATGGCAGTGTTATCTTAACAAAGAAGGCCATTCTAGAATTTTCTCATAAATTATGCAAATGAGGCCCTGATTTGAATAAGTTATGTTGAATGATGTTCACCTACGGTCAACTTCGAAACGCTTCGAAAAGTATGAGATTGCCAACATCAACCACTATGGAATTATAGTATTTTCTTATTAATTATGCAAATTAGGTCTTCATTTACATAATTAATATTTAATTACACATGTCACAAGGTAGAATAGTCCTATCATGGTAACTGAATTATAGAATTCCTTCATTAATTATGCAAATTAGATAATGATTTGCATGATTGTAATATTATTATGTAAAGCATCACCTAAGCTACCTACACACCAAATATCAAGATGATCCGTCGACTGGTTATTGAATTATCGTACTTTAAACATTTTCATACAAATGCTCCTGCAGTTCCAGAGCAAGCCGCAAGGGTGCCCAAACTTATGTCACTTCTTCCCGAGCACAAGAGGTACCTACCATTAAAAAAAAAGACCCTAGCATGTCCAGATCACGAGATATCAAAACCAGAAGTTGCGCTGCAGTACCATAACAAGCCGCCATGGGACCCAAAATCTAATCACTTCGAGGTCTCATCAAGACCTAGGTCTCATCAAGACCTACCCACCTACTAAATATGAAGACAATCCATTTAAGCCTTCTCGAGTTATCGTGTTTACACACACACACAAACACACACGCACGCACGCACACACACTCACACACAGATACACACACGAACGCCTCCGAAAACATAACCTTCTTGGCAAAGGTAATTAAACTAGCCTCGTCAAGGGCTGAATTGTGAGGAGCTTACAATGGTGGTGGGGCTTAATCGCAAGGGTCTGGAGCGGCTGCCATTCGGCGCTAACTCAGGTGACCTCAATACGACCCCAGGTGCGGCCATAAGATTGTAAGGTTTGAACCACTCACACCGGGAAGGACCCCTACTCTTTTCGATAAGTATGGTGGGTTCTTTAACGTGCGTGGGGTGTGGCTCTCCCCAAACACGGGACCTCCATTTAACGTCCTATCCGAGAGACGTCCGTAACCGAAGCTAGGTACTCATTTACACCTGAGTGAAGTAAGGAAAGTCGTGTAAAGTGCCTTTCCCAAGGGCACAAGATCGGTGACATGGGTGGGGATCGAACCCGGGACCTCTTGGCCCTGAGCCGAACGCGCTACCGCTGCGCCACACGACCCCACGTCGCGCAATACGTTCTGTCGACGTGCTCATCAAAACTGAACAAACCTCCACGTGGAAACGTTCCAAACACGTGTAGACACAAGGAGTTGTTTGCAAATAAGGAACCTTACTAAACTTTGACCTTGGACCACACTGCATGCGCACTCGAAGCTGTGAAATGGCTGATTAGTAAAATCATCTTACCATGGTAAAATCGACTGAGATAAAAACAAATTCATTATGTAATAAGTATTCAAAAGAATACCACATGTGTGTAGTGTATAGAGGCAGATGCATATATTGTCGAAACACCTTGGAACATTATTTTCAGCCCCAGTTTCTGCCAGGAACTTTGATGAAGCCATCATAAGCATCACCGAGGCGAACGAAAACATCGCCAAACAACTGTTTCGGTCCGACCTTCATTTCAACGCCGAACAGTTCCAGGCTTGTGAGTATATTGTATTTCCTATTCACAGCAGGAAATGCGGGATTTACCAATGATAATAAATGTCAGCTGCAGGTAATTCTGGTAATGGTTGCGTTAAAGGACAAGGGACGTAATTTCAGTTTTGGTGCCTTTCAACCCAAAATCCTGTTTGCAAAAGGTGATTCATTGGTTTATACCCATCCCGTACACATTGGGGTGATATTTGACCCAAATCCATGTTCACGTTTGATGACTGCCTATTCCACCAGGAGGCTGCCGTGACGTCACAAGTACACTTAATCTAATTAACTCTATAGTATATGTATGTCTTTCGGAGAAGATATGACGAATGTCGTGATTGTAGAAGGACTGGCATGCAGGCAACAGCCTACTTCAATTCTCCCTCAGGTAATTATTTGTCCTCTGGCTTCTCTTTATCCTTTTCGTTTCGTGGAGATGTTTTTTTTTATTTTTAACGTTAACAGAGTAGTGATTTTATGGCCGGTTAATTAGATTAAGTGTACTTGTGACGTCATGGCAGCCTCCTGGTGGAATAGGCATTCATCAAACGTGAACATGGATTTATGTCAAATATCACCCCAATGTGTACGGGACGGGTGTAAACCAATGAATCACCTTTTGCAAACAGGATTTTGGGTTGAAAGACACCAAAACCGAAATTAGTTTCCTCGTCCTTTAAGCGATAAACGTCGCCAATATAGATTTCCTGTGCTATTTGTAAATCTCACTTTTTGTGAAATAAGCCCTGCATATCTCACTCCAGATGTTACTTGAATTATTACATGATTATGTTTGAGTTAAGTCTGTGAATGGTTACAGAAAAAAAAACGATAGAAATCCACCGAAACGCTACTGTGAAGTATTCTAATAGACTTCACAGTAGCGCTTCGGTGGATTTCTCTTGCATTTTTTTCGGAATTCTGCATTATTGTAGTGGGTACGAGTATATGGTACTAACTTCAACATTTGGCTACATTGTACTAGTTTAATCAGGTTCAGGTCAGGTCGTAGACTTCTTAAACCGGCGCAACTCCCTCCGTGGCATAACTCCCTCTGTCGCATTAGAACCATAGCCCGTGTAAAAAAAATCGAGTATCTGCGCCCCCCCCCCCCCAAAAAAAGAAATAAACGCCGCCGCTCCGAGAAGTCTGCGAAGGAGGCTAGACCGACCTGGACCTGGGCCGAATCTGGATTTTCTGTACCGATACCCACCAATTGTAGGCATTATGTTGATGTGATAATGTCTACTAAAATTGTGATCTGATGATTTCACTTGATTGTCACTTTAGTGCCATCTAGAGCTATAAAAGCATACAAAACCATTGTAGCACAGAAACCTTGCCGCAAATACAGCCATTGCGTTCTTACGTAATCTCCGAACGACCATTATCAACACCCTGACCAAGGCCACCGTGAGCGACAGTGACGTCAACTCGGCGCGTGGGATGGTGGGAAGTTACCTTCACACCCTACAGGCTTTCTACAGCAACACTAATTGGGTAGAGATCAACGGAGCTGTTGTCTACGAAAACCTGGGTAAGTCATCACCCATCCCACAGTTCCAGCGCTGCATTGGAATTGTGGGTAAGGTCAGAGGTTAAGGCCCCTCATAAATAAAAGAAAAGTTCACGTGGAGACGTTGCAAATACATGTAGACAGAGCATTGTTTACAAATAATGGAAGATACCGCTTTGACCTTTACTCTGCAATGCATCGCGACTGAATATGTGCACGTGGAATGTGAGCTGGCTTATTCAAATCATCCAAGCTGTGTAAAGTAATGTTGAAGAGCAGTTACATGTAGCTATATAATCTGCCCAAGCTTAATGCTCAAAAGGCCCAAACTGATATTGGTTTAGAAATTTTTCTTCTCTTGTGCCCTATTTTCTTCAATCTGACGCTTCATACACTAACCACAATGCTAGCTAAATAACCCTTTGTTATTGAAATAACTTTATCTGAAGAGGTACAGCTTACTTTTATAAGGCCGCCTGTCTCCTTGTAATAATCCCTGGCTTCTCCGGCAACCTTGGTTGCTGTGATGCAGAAACCCTCTGTCACCCTCGGGTGGGCAGCTAAAGGAGAGTTTTAACTCAATAAACTCAATAAAGGTATCGAATGCTTCTACTTTGTAGGCATAGCCAACATGCCATATCCGCCCGTGGCCTCTCCTGGAACGATCACTTGTAGTTCAATTGACTGTCCGCCAGATGGCCCAGCAGGGTGAGTACTCGGAATGTATAGAGCGTTTTACGTCATAGGGGCAACATCATGGAGGCGGTTGTTGAACCCTATATCTCAAGCGTGTTCGGGCACCTAGAGATCGTCTGAACCTCCTAAAGACCTTAATTGTGTACATGTACAGAAGAGAATACCGAAAGAATATATAAAACATGTCAATGAGAAAAAAAAAATGGGAAGAGAGTGGAAACCCGATCTATTGCGAGATGTTATTGTTTATGCATATTTACAAAGTTTGGTTAGCATTCTGGATATATTTGACAAAATAGTCACGTGTAATGCTAAGGTCACATTTCCGAGCTGGTGTCGGACGGGCTGTTTGCGTGAATAAAAATAAACAATTCATATCAACAATATACACAAAAAGTACTAATGATTAAATAGCAAAGTTCTTTATTCAGAACAACTTGTTTAACAAGAGCCACTGTAGTGTTAAACAAGTGGTCCTGAATAAAAAGCCTTTCTACTCAATCATTAACCAACCTGATGAAATTATTTCTGTATCTGTATCTGTATAGCCAGTATAACCGCCCTTCGGCGTAACACACCAGCTATTTACGGAGTACTCATGATTTTCTTCAACTGTTTTTGGTATTTTGTAGTCCTTTCTATTATACTTTTCGTTCCCTGAAACTACCCGGCCGGGCTCCGGGTTAGGAGTCGAGACCTTAGCATTAGTGGGACAAAAGTTAGTATATACCATTATACCGTAGTACCCATCCAGAGCAGCATCAGCGTTCTAAAACGTTGATCTAGAATTTATAGTTCTCTTTCGGTTTCAATTGCAAGGTTTCGATATCAAAGCTATAACTGTAGTTTCAATCCCCACAGACTCGGATTTGCCTGCCAAAACAACATAGTGGTCCCCAGCGGAGTGTTGACTAGCGGCTATCGGAGTGGACAGGACGTTACAAAACCTCTTGGTTTGAGACTTATTTTTATCTATACACTTTCCAACTTGTTACAAACCTAGCATTGCGTATACTTTGTAACGACAACATCTTGCGTTACTAATTACTGCACTAACCAGTCATTGCAGATTAGAATTGATGTTATTTAGAAAATTAATTCAATTATACCTATAAAATTCAATTTTCATCAATAGGGTAATGATGGTGAAATTCATGTATGTTGGGGGGGGGGTGTTGAAAAAAATCAACTGATAAAGCAGTCGATAACTAAAGTTAGTGCCCCACCACGAAGTGTATATGGTAACAAAAGGCCTACTGGGTTCCAATAACTATAGAATAAACCATCGGGCGTAGCCGGTTCCTGATTGGTCAATCCCTTCTAGCTTTGTGTGTAATGTCCTTGCTTTCTGCAAATAGTCTCTATGTTTCTATTTCTCACAGCGGTTGATCCCTTGGTTGGTAAATGTAGCCACGGTGGCACAGCAGACACCTCGCGCTATCAGACGGCTACAGGCGGGATAAACAAGGAGTCCACGGTCTCTGCAGAGTCTCCTCATCACTACCTGCACGGGGCTGCAGCACAGGCGGCCATCAGTGCAACGGAACACTTTCTATATGGAACGGGTCTGTTTGTTTGTCTGTCTGTCTGTTTGTTTGTTTGTTTTGAATAATCGGTAGACTGCTTCATGCGTATTAAACGCACTTGTTTTTTTCAGTACCCATTTTACACCTGGGTGGAGTGAGGAACGTTGTGTAAAGTGCATTTTCCAAGGATACAACGTCTAGCTAAAAAAAGCATGTAGGGATCGAACCCTTGACCTCTTGACCTCGTGTCTGTTAGCCTTGCTACTCGGCCATTCGACGCCACTCGGGCAATCTCAAATAATGGCAATCAAAAATTGAATGTTCTTTGCCAGAGAGGTCAGTAAGTGTCTTCTTATTCCTACACAGGGACAGGCCTCAAGGATCAAATAGGAGCTGAAGTTTTCCGCCGACTCTTCAACCTGGCCTCAGGAAGTTCCTTGTGCATCGTTATGGACGACACCGGAAGTATGAGTGACGACATAGCTGCAGCCCGACAGGCGTCAATCAACATTGTCAACCAGGCAACGTCTAATCCAATCAGCAAGCCTTTCAACTACGTCCTGGTCCCATTCAATGATCCAAGTATGATTTCAAATGTTTCACACGATAATAATAATATGATATAATTGTTTATTTGCAAATACATGCCCGAAGGCTAATTGCAACATAAAATAACGAATATGGTATACAGATAGTACAATGGTAGTAAGTGACTACTCTAAGAGGTTGCTACAGACTACATCCTAAGTTTGCGTTTGACTTCTTTTTTTGGAAGCAGTGGAAGACGAAGTGTCCCACTTTTTCTGCAATGAGTGGGTTTTGGGAGGTTAAGGGGTTGTAGTTTTCTTTTCGTCAGTAAACGTTTGAAAATTACCGTCAAGTTGGCATCCGTAACGGCTACCCCGAAAAATCTTTCGGAGTAGCCGTTACAAATCGGATGGCACCAAGGCTACCACAATAATTAGTAAGTTCTGCTTTTGACCGGTGGCTGAGCTGTGGGTTTGTGGATCAAGATTCAGGATCAGAATGACAACACATGAGTGGGACTATATATTGCCTGACACTACAGTCCACAAAAGGTCAGACGCAGGGAATGGGGCAGAAGCTGGTGTAGAACCAGCGGGAAGGTTGCAGCTGCCTGTCGACAGGGTGCCAGTGGCAACATCCAGAGACATCGAAAACAGAGCACGGTGGTAAAATTTGGGCCCCGATCTCCCCACCTGCTTTAGAACCCGAACCACGTTCGATGTGACGTACATGTAATTCGAACCGAACGTCGTTCGATCCGGGGTCCCCCGCGGTCCCCCGCGTGTTCAGGCTCTTTTTCACACGGGTGCCGCCAAACAGAAAAAAATATCACATTTGCACAAATATAAACAGTTTTCTGGACAGTCCATCTATGCCGTCATTTGTAGTGGACATGTAACATGTAACAAAGTTACTGCCGTGATCGTGGGTGACCTTGAATGTCGCAATACTTGTACACGCTGGCATGAATGTCCCCCTCTTCATATCCGTGCCGCATGACATGCGTGCAAACCTCGAGCAAGATTGGAAGCACGGAGAATCCAACATACCTCATTGACGGCTTAAAATGACTGTAACGATTTTTCCGAGGCTTGTGTCTTAGGGATTTTTGAAAAATGCCCCCGATTTTGAATTATGGGTAATTGAGTGCGAAAAATGTCAAAAAATGCCATTTTTCACCTATTTGTCGACAAAAACTACACTTAAAATCAGAAATTAAAAAATTCCTAAGGCACAGCTTTTGATATTATCCCTAACCGTCGAAAAATATAAAAATTAAGTATTGGGGATAATATATGTAGCCAATCTTGCTCAGTGTTTACCTAAAAACATGGTGCTCCGCAAACGCGAAAAAAATCGTCTTTCGGAGCGAAATTATGAAAAATCAGCCATTTAACGTAAAAATCAAACATCAAAAGTATGTAAGGGCGATAATTTCATTTTATTTTGACGAAATTTTCCCTTCCATACCATTTGTTTATTTTCAAATATTTTACGGTTAGCCCAAAAATTGCGTCTTGTAACCCGATACTTTTTCGAACGCCCCTAGCAATGGGAAAGAATACCGTAGCAACAGACCACCGTGGAGAAATTCACAATGAATAAAACAAAAAATTCACAAAAACTGTAAATATTCCTCGAAGGTTTAAAATCTTTTCATTTTTTGTTGTTTTCGGTTTCTCTTTCTGTCTGTCTGTGTGGCTCTCTCCCTCCCTACGCGTGTTATTTTCAATATACACATTGCAGCATTTCTATACATCCTCAGTGCTCAGGCCTGGAAGGGGTCGCGAAGTACATTTTGTAGTATGGGGGTGAAGTCTGTGGTTCTAAAAGGACCCCAAAACAATGGTTAAGGGAGTAAATCTACTATACCTGATTTCGTCTGTGGGTCTGGAATTATTTGGTGGTAGCAATATGAACTATTCCATATGGTCATATCAATAGACCACTTTCCATATACAACGGCCATACTCCAACGCGAGAGATACGGGAACGCGCGTGATCTTGTACCAAAGCGAGGCCGCCATGGTATGGGGGTCACCTAGCTTCCATAAAACATGTCGTCTGGCGTAGTCAATACCGATGTATCATCTTTCTCCAAATGGCCGTAAACGTTTACTGTATGCTGTTTTTTTAAACGTTAACAATCTGCTGTTCCTCTGACAGTGAGCGATGCTGGTCCCATGACGATCACCACGGATTCGAACGTGTACATCAACGCTATTAACGCATTGTACGCGCACGGTGGTGGTGACTGCCCAGAACTGGCTATGACTGGTCTGATACTGGCTTTGCAAAACACGTGAGACAGCTTTTTATACATCATCTATCTTAACTTGTGCTCATCGCGGAAATGACGAGATCTGAAAGATAAGAAAGCTTTAACATGCTTTCTCGAGTGAGACTAATGGTCAATAACATGACTTATATAGTATAAAAAAACTATCTTAACTTGAATGTGCTCATGAAAACTCGTGTATGTGAGTGAGTGGGTGCATGCTGTATGTTTCTTCCAATATACAGCGCTGCCTCAAATCCTTAGTGTTAGTATTATTCTCTTGGGGACTTTGGGGGACATATATGCCATCACTAAATGCCTAAAGACGTTAACTTATCTCTTTTGTCATTAAGGCTTCCGAAGTCGCAGATATACCTGTTTACCGACGCGGGACCGAAAGACGTACACCTTTTGCCGACCGTCATTTCTCTTGTCCTGCAAAAGAAGACAAAAATCACCTTCCTCCTTACGGGTTTCTGCTCATCGCGGAAACGACGAGATCTGAAAGGTAAGAAAGCTTTAACATGCTAATGGTCAAAAACATGGCTTATATAATCTTTTGTATAAAAAAACTTTGCTTCCATATTGTCACAATGTAGTATTGAGAACCATCTGACATGTGACCGGTGTCGAGCCTAAGTTCTGCTCCCGCCAGATTATTGCTCCGTGGGACAGTGCGCCTGCGTGGAGTCACTGAAAGATTCTAATAAAAATAAATTCGTTCTTGATACAGACAGCAAAATCAGGACCCGTCGCCAGTCCGGAGACACACCATTTCACACGATTGCGCAGGAGTCGGGCGGTAAAGTGTTCGACATCAGCAAGAGTGAAGTGTCTGAGGTCGTGCGAGTCATCGAGGAGGAAGTGAACAGTGCCCCCGTGACGGTGATGTCGTACAGCGTTAGCAGCTCCGGACCTCGAGACCACGACATCCCCGTGGACGATTCTCTGCTGCAGATGGTGATAACCATCGAAAGTTCGGTGGAGTCGCCATCTTGTACCCTGTACACACCCTCAGGTAAGGAGTCATTTATAGGGAGATCACGTGGGCTGTTTAGGGGAGAATGCAACCTTGCATGTCCAAGCACGTCGGCAGAACGTACTGCGCCTGCGCGCAACCCGTGATGTATTGTGCATAACACTTCGGCAGAACGTCTCGTATTCGAGTAATTGAGGATGACATCCCGTCTATAGTTTTCAAACGTTGTGTCGGAAAAGATCTGCAACGGGCAAAATTCTGATGCAACGTTAAACAATTAAAATCCAACGAAAACCGTGAAAAATCCTAGTTTTGTGCAGGCGCAGTACGTTCTACCGGCTTGCTGCATGCCCATGTTATATACAGCGTTTACACCAAGATGGAGGAGGAACTTTTCTCCTTCTTCTCTAATCTAAGAAGTATCTTATGCTGAGGTCACATTTTCAATTTCCCGGCCGGGCAAAAAATATGATATAAATTTTTAATTAATAATGGGAACTATTTACGTATATTCTTGATGTAAATTGTTGATTTTTCGTAATCGAAACAGCGCGGCCGGGTCCCGGTTTGAAAATATGACCTCAGCATTAGAAAGAAATTTGTATACCGTATTTACAGAAAATTGATATCTCAAGGACAGAAAAATTTACTAAAAACTCCATGCAGGTTTGACAGTAATCGTATATGGTAATATTCTTTCTTCTTCTACCAGGTAACGCCGCTGACTCGGCAGTTGCTGAGGTTATCTTGAACAGTGGAGGGTACAAGGTGGTGAAGGTAGCCAGCCCTGCCGCAGGACTGTGGCGGCTGCATCTGAATGACGCGCAAGCCTACAGCGTGGAAGTGGCGGGGGAAAGTGTGCTGGACTTTTCCGCTGAGTTTAGGAATATGATGACTGGCTTCCCCATTGACGGGCGACCGATAGCAGGTACGTATAAAGTTTCCGGCAAAAACATTCCTGCGGTTTCCAGAAAAGTCACTAGGAGGCCCAAACCAAGATCACTTCATTCCCATCCCTAAAAGTTACCTTCCTCTCAAAATCCATCCATGAAGTTTCCTTGCAGTACCATGGAAAACCGATAGTCTCTTATACCACTAAACCACAAACTAAGCCGCATACGCTGCCGAAACATAACCTTCTTGGCAATGGTAACTATTTATTTGCAAATATTGGAATACATCAGCCTACCCTGATTATATGATAAAAGTTATCAGGATATTGAGAAAAGGGTCAACCCCTGCCTGGTCTTCGTCAGAAAAACACTCTATTTCAGAAATATAATCATAAAGACCGGATATGAATAGGCCGATCCCGTAACCCCACCTACCTCCGTGAAAACGTAGAAATGCAAAAAAAAACATACAAATACAAATGTTTAACGGACATGCAACAACTATCTCATTGGTCGAACCGGGAATTACCATGCTATCATTGCTTGAACTGCTCATTGTGATGGGCAGGATCGGTCCCGGCGGCGCAGGCGGTAACGCGACCCCTCCAGGTTTAAGCCCAGGTCAGGGACATCGTGACTGGTTGCAGTCGTCATTTCGGATAGTGACGCTGCACCATGTATAGGGAGCCTCAGGTGTCAGCCTTAGGCGTCAAACCTCTGCATGTAGAGGAAAAACCCAACACATTTACTTATGTAAAAGAGTATATAAAAGAGTAGAGGTGACCCAGTCTGCTTAGCTGAAGACACTCGCCGTGGCGAAGCCGCATTGCACTAGTACTAACTACTTGGAAAAACATAAGGATGACTGCTTTGTCTTACTAGCATATTTTTGTTTCACTATGATAGGAGAAGAGTATGTGTTGGCTGTGAGAGGAACAGGCTTGGAGAATGCGGGGAGTGTGTCGTCAGCAACGCTCCGAGACACGACAGGTACAGCCCTTGAAGAGATCAGCCTTGTGGAGAGTACCGGCGTGGGCGAATCTGTCTACACCGCTACCGTCACACCCCCTAACGAAGTAAGAGCCTGGCATGAAAGACCATTTGTACTGGTAGCTTAAACACCAGCCACCATTCAACAGGGACGGTGGGCGGTATCAATTTTGACCAGCTACCGATGTCATGTGTCATGATTGGTCACGTCGGCAAAACGTACGGCGCCTGCGCGAAACCCGGATTTTTCACGGTTTTCGTTGGATGTTTGATCAACGTGGCATCAGAATTTTGCCCGTTGTAGACGATATCTTTTCTGACACAGCATTTGAAAGCTATAGACGGCATATCATCCTAAAGTACGCTAATACGACCTTAGGACGCGAAAAGGACGCGAGACGTTCTGCCGAAGTGCTATGCACAATACATTGCGGGGTTCACGTAGGCTCGGTGTGTTCTGCTGACGTGCTGGTCACTTGAATTCTGAGTATGGCTGCAGTAGAACGGTTGATAATCTAGTGCGCATACTTTTTATGTTGGGACAGAGTTTTAGCTCTGTACCAAGTAATAAGGGTCTACATTCGCGTATTGGTATTACTTGGGTTGTGGTACATGCTCAGTTGGTTGCAATCTCTGTTTTTTTTTTATTTGCGTCCACAGCCATCAAAAAAGCTGCAACACAAATCTAAAAAATAAAACAAATATCTAAAACCTGACTAATATTTTGCTTGCTATTGTCATAGTAGAGTCAATCAATGCTGTTTTATTTTCAGCAATTCCGGATTTCAATTGAAGGCGTTGACAACAACGGAAACGCTTTTCAGCGGCTTTTACACACACTCATTGACACACAAGGCGTGCGGCTGGAACTGTCAGACGAAATCGGTGAGACGTACCTCCGCATTAGGAGCCGCACTAGCTCACTGCAAAAGTTTAATGCAAACTGCGTATACGTAGTCTTGTTTGCACTTCGGTGCTATACGATTGCGGCATGCTACTTTAGTTACTCGTATGTCCTCACACCTTATTTTGTTTTAATTTTTCTGAGGGGGGGCTCAATCCTTCCATCCGTCTATCTTTGCATTAATTTTAGAAACCAACGTACTCGTTGATACCATGGCAGTTGGCTGACCAATTTTATTACGGCCTTAAAATCAATATCAAATGTGAGCTCCTAATTGGTTTATCCGTTCTGGCTAAACTAAAAATTCCACCATTGATTTTAAAAGCACATTCACACCCCACACTGCATATTCTTTGTAGGATATCTTAGTCTCGTAGTACACTTGTTGCTATATGCATGTAGCAGTAAATGCCATACGTTGTAAGCTTGTACAATTGTTTAGCAATAGTGTCTTATACGAAAATATAAATTAATCTTTCTTAGTGATCTTTCAAATGTGTGGTTGTCAGAACTCTGTACAGAGGCATAACAAGTCAAAACTGTTTTGTGATTTCCCAGATCCCCTGTACCCAGGCGAAAGCATCAGTGTTGAGTTCACCCTCATCAATGAAGGTTCTGATGATGACACCTTCAGCCTGTCCGTGTCCGATGACATGGGCTTGGTGAGCAGCGTCACCCCAACGTCTGTCTCTGTCTCTGGGGGAGCCAACGTCACTGGCCACGTGTCCTTTTCAGCAGCGAGTGACGTGTCTCCTGGCACAACTAGGTGAACCTCGTTATTGATTATGATAGAATCTTTTGTGATACCTGTTGTGATACAGCATCGATATCCATAAAATATACATTTAAAATGCCAGAAACGTGCTGCTTGGCAAAAATTGAGATGCCTCTACGTACATGTACGTCCAAATTTGCTCAGATTACTACAGGTTAATAATGACTAAACTACATCTGTGTTAAATTCGGTACTTAAAAAGTTGCTTTGCCACTAAACTACATACTTAGGTAATAACAAACGGCATATAGACCCCGTTTAGCTTTGTACCAAACAACATAATAATTTGATTTGAACGTACAAATTAGTTTCTTATATATGTTTGATGGTATTGAAGCATTGTTACGGTAATTGAAATGATAATCCTCCTTGCCAGTACAACCATCCTGACAGCGGGATCCACCTCTTCTGCGTCTAACTTCCTCATCATCCGCGTGGTCGTCACTGAACGCATCGTTATGGTTAGCTAATTACTTCCGAGAACGAAAGTATTGTTTTCGGTTGCGCTGGTTTCGGTTTGCATTGTTTTGGGAGGCTGTCTCGTGTATTTATGTGTCTGCTGTTCCTAATTGCTTTGGTTGCATGGTGGCTGGGAGGTGATTCGGACAGTTGATTGATAGGGAGGTCACCCTGAAGTCGACCCAGCACGCGCCCGGGTATTAAAGTGGAGGAAGTGATGTAATACCAGATTCAATTATATCATATAATCCACTCCACAGTTCCGATACATTCACGGACACACCTCTAAGACGTCCGTGATTTCAAAGGTCACGAAAACTCAAAATACTTCCCGAAAGTCTGAAATCTCCGATTTCTTATCTCTGCCTGCAGGTGGTCGACACGTCTCCCCCTGTCTGCACTATTACGTCAGTCAGCGGGAACTGTACAGAAGAACTCCAGGAGCCCGACGTGTGCTCAGGCGAGCTGTGGTCAGTAGAGATGACCGTGCAGGACAGTGGGCTAGGGCTGGGCAGCCTGTATGCCGAAGTAGCCGCTGGAAGTAGCTTCACCAACGACCCGTTTGTGGCGGGACTACAGGATACAGCAGTTGCTGCAACCTACAGGTGAATACGTTTGCTGCCATAGTGAGACATGATCGCAGGCAAAACTGATCATTGTAAAACACAATTATGCAATGACTGTCACGTTACGATTTCAGGGTTATATCCAATATGTGAATTGTCGGTGAAGTTTTTGGAGCATGCATGTGTTAACACAAAAAGTTAACGAACTTGATTTCAATCGACTATGCTGCCGTGAATACTTTATCAAATGTATTATATTATATTATATATCATAGGAAAGCGTACAATGATATCCCGCTGGGTAAAGTCATGGGGACCTTTGCATTTGAATCATGACAGACGTGGCATTATTGTAAAGGGTGCGACTATATTACAAGACATTGATGAAGTAATAACTTAGATATGCTTGATCAACTTAACGCCTTAAATTATATTGTATTCTAATTTACCTTGAATTCACATTCATATCATGACATTATGGACGGTAACTTATCACCTACATTATTAGCAAAAATGGACGAGGGAATAACACAAGATATTGGTCTATTGTCGTTACTTAAATATATTTAACTTATATTGGCAGTAGACTATAACGTGTTATCTTTACGCACAGTTCGAATTGCTGTAGTCCGAAAATGACCGTCACTGTGGTGGACCTTGCTGGGTTCGTGGACCATTGCATGGTGGACTTTTCCATTCCGGGTATGTAATGTATATGTTAGGGTTGAGACTTCGATCTGGTACACTCGGCAATTCTACCAGTAGAAATCCCGATTGGAGTCTGTAAGTTTTAAGATATTCGCTTGAAAGACACTCAAGACTGTTTTCTGTACACGTTTGATGAATTAACTACGCCCTGACAATTCTGCCTTATTTTGATAGATAAAAAGCTGTTCATGTAAGAGTCGTAGTATCTTTGTCTTAAAACCGATGTCTTCATCGGTAGAACAACACACCCATGCTAGAGCAGCCGTGCATTGACCGAGAAAAGGGAAGGCAACGGATCTGTTTGTCTTGTTTTAGCATGCAACAGCAATCCATGTCTGAACGGAGGAGTCTGCAGTGAGAGGCACCCGGACGGATACTTCTGTGCCTGTCCGGCTGGTTTTGTAGGCATCAACTGTGAAAGTGGTGAGTTTTATCAGCAGCAACGGTAACATTCAATACGTTTATAATATTCAATACGTTTGTCGCCTCAAGGCTTGCTATTAAAGGCCTGTAACAATGTGACGGTGATGAAATAAGTTATGTCGTATTTAGAGAACTTATGCATTTTTCCCTCAGATGTACAGTACTTATTAAATACTTTATTGAAGTAGAATTAGAGAGGAATAGAAAGACACCTGGCATACATGTACATATTGATATCTTCGTTAATAGTCATCCCTACTAGTCTGTACTCATCTACGCTTGGGCTGCAATCATTCAACGATCATTGAGGGACGAGAACTCGAATTAGTACATGTAGTTCAAGTCCCAATAATATTTTAGTGTTGGTATATAAAGTTTAACCCATATTTCATAGTGTATATGTGAGTTTTATGTGTTTTGTTGTCTTTCAAATCATGCTTTTACATCATAGATGATGGTCAGGATGGTATTCGTTTATTTGTTACAGTTACAGTCGACCATTGCTCCTCCTTACACCCCAGTCTTCATCCTGGCAACTTTGGAGTTTATCAGAGCCAGTGTTTTTGGTTCTCCCCTAAGAAGGGCACTCGGCTAATCTACATGGCAGCCAGGGACTTCTGTGTGTCCAACAACGGCACGCTGGCTATGATAAAGGATGCTGACGTACAGAACTTCATAACTACCTTTCTGGGGGCTTCCAAGGCAGGGCCATCAAAGTAATGAGAAAGAACTTTCAACATTCAGCAACTAGAAAAAGTTTCTTTCATTCTTATCTTCCAAGTTTACAACTCCTACACATTTGACAAAAGTACTTTACTTTTCATGCGTTCCAGGAAAGGTGGGGCATTAGGCCAAAGGGCGTGTACACTAGCTCTACACTACAGATTTAAATTTAGATGCCGTAACAGCAAGCAGATTAATATTTAGATTACAACAGTCAAACTTGTTTTCTGTAGGCGTTACTGGATCGGCCTGGACGATCTGAACAAAGAGCGCACCATGCGGTGGAATGACGGAACAACACTTGGGACGTTCAACAGCTTCCGAACTGGATCCGTCGGAGGTCGTCACAAAATCCGAGACTGCGTCCTGATGTGGAAACATAGGCAGTGGAACATCGTCAATTGTGGCAAAAGGATCCCTTTCATCTGCCAGATGGGTGAGTATATATGTACTACGTTGTCGTCGCTATGACCCCAGGTACATTTGTCGTGCGACAGCTTTACGCGTACGATAGCAGTCGTGGATGTGCCGTACACAATCCAGCTGTCAATGACGGAAATGGTTGTCCTACATCCTTGCCGACGGTTTATTCTGTGGCAGCCTCGCTGAAAATCATACCACAAAAATGACGAATGTTACCCAGCTTTGATATCATAAAAGATTTCCTTTTTCTCCAAATCCCGCCCATTTCTAGGTCACTCTAAGCACACCCAATACCTTCCTTCCTTTTTTTAGATTAAATTCAAGTTTATGATGCCTTGTTTTAATACATACAAATAGAAATGATTTGGCTGGTATAAGTATCATGTTCATACTGCTACAATATTTTACCATATTTGAAGTGCTCTTAGACTAGTTTTGTGAGAAGCAGGTTGAAATTTATGTCTGGTGCGAACCCACAGACGTCATGTAAAACTACACACCGAAGCCATGTCATAATTTTGCTGAAAATCTTATCATAACGTTTTGTTCTGTAGATGGAAACATGGCCGACTGACTGATGACGTTGCTGATGACGTCACTGCACCGGGACATCTCCCTACACCAGGGAGAGATTCATATCAAGAAAAATTTTTCTTCATCTGAATGTTAAGTTCCTTTAACCTTTTTAACCTCCTTGCTTTAACACAACCAAACTTTTCTCATTAATCTTCCTCCAACACCACCCAGTTGCAAAAGTGAACATTTCACCCCGAAATCAACTGACAACTTAGCAAAAAATTGTTTCATTCCAAAACGTGTTCCATTCCAAAACATGATTTGGAATACTATGAAATGGAATGTATCTGTATTCCAAAATGTAGTTCATTCCAAAACATGTTAAAAAAAAAAAACATGTTTTGGGATAACACGCTTTGGAATGCAACAAATGTTATCAAGTGAGAAAAGTTGTGTCGTGTTAATGGGACTTTACATACAAATGACTAACAAACGTGATGATGCTATTCACGGATTTTTTTTCAATTATGTAGATTATAAATGTAGAAATAACTGTATTCTCGCCGTTGATGTTTATCCTAAATTATATCTTCAATCTATTGCATGATAAGCATATTATATTGTAACAGCACTAATTGTAAGGTGTATTGCCACCACTAGTAAACTAAGTGTTTAGATATTGTTTGCTTAAGAATGTAGATCTTGGGTGTAATTTTATGCTGTTGCATCAAAGCTTTAATATTTTATCCCTCAAAAGACATAGACACTGTTTAACATCTGCAATATCATAGACGTACTTTATCGCGTCCTTATGATGCATCTAATGAAGAATAATATATGATATATACGTTTCTTGGTGGTATCTTAAAATACATGTAGATTAATCCTAGTTATCACGAACAATTAGATACTAGCACTTAGTAATATTTATCAGTTTATTAATGTTTAGCTCTAGCTCATTTAATGAAAGCCCCCTTGGTTACATTTATCTCCAAGCAGATGTTATGGTGGAATATGATAACGTTTTAGCACAATCTCCCACCACAGGGATGCCAGGGATTCATAAAACATTATAAACCATCCTCCCCTAACATCTGCTTGGAGATTACCATTAGGTCAATATCTACAACCCTTCAATACTGGTGTATACTACTCTACTCTGTTCTGTCAGTATATACTAGTCACAACGTAACAAATATAACGTTACATATTTCATTTCCTATCCTGGCATTTTTGCATTTTTTAAAGTTTTCATAAATGGTTACTTTAAATGTGCAGACTTCAGACTCGTGTCCATGGATATGTTAATTACTATGCAATGGACGGCTAGAAAGTAACGCTTTATCAGTAATTTTGTCAGATTAATATTCTGCAAGCAGATAGAAATTGAACAGAAGCATCGCCCAAATTTGGGACTAGTTGGCGATGTAGAACATCGCTGCGTTGGCGGGAAATGGCGGGGAGTGAAGCAGACCTAGCCCGCACAGATTTCGCATGCGGTACGATGCGGGCTGGGTCATCCTTGTTTCTTAAGATTACCAACCTCTTCAGCAATTTGCAACAACGAATACCAGAAGTAGACCTAATAACGGCAGTATCGGAGTGGCAGCATAGATGGAAATGCCGTCTGCATCTGGGGCAGGTCTGTTGAAGATGGTACTGACTTCCGGAGTAGACGTCGGTGACGTAGTCCTCTGGTGTTGTGGCGTCAACACTACCTGCGTCTGGTTCTTCAGTACAGGTGTTTGATGAGATGACGGGCAATGGCCGGAATCTGGGCATGTTTCGTTGTACCTCATTCGGTCTTCTGTAGGGACATTGAGCACCAGCCGACCGGTATTTCCATTGGCGAGTACAAAGCAGGTTATATTTCTGACATTTGTTTGAGTGACCGTCTTCAGGTTTCCTTCAGTGGTCGAGCTATTCATGTTAGTGTTCTGTGTCGTCCGATCCAAAGTAAAGGTTAGAGCTCTCATAGTTGCGTTTTCTTCCCATAATGAAGTGAAGCGTAGGCGTAAGCCACCCTGTAAAACCACAGTCAATCCCTATGTTCCCATCCCTGTCTACATGCGGCAGTGTCATCATGGTGCGTGTGCTGGTCGGAATATCTAGTCTTCATCAGGACAAGAAAATGTGCTTGACTTGTCATCTTTGTCAAGAGGATGTCTGGCAAGCCGCATGAGGTGTTTTGCACTGTAACAGGCCTGGGGTCATAATACGTAGATACATTATATGCCCACCCCAAAGTCTGTTCATTGTTTGACGGGTCGTGGGTGATACAGAGGAGGTAGTTGGAGACCCTAAGTGACACATCTTGTCTTCTGATGTGACGAGGCTCGCGTTCATCCTTGAGATTGTGGAGAGAAACGCTCCACGTCACATCACGCACCACCGTGTCACGGACCGTGCCCAACATTCGGCCGACAACTCGAAGCAGGAGAGGAACCTCTTTTAGCCCCCAGAACGAGTCCCCGTCAAGAATTGGAGAGTTCCCACCTAGAGTCAAGTCCTGGAGGTCATCGAGGTACTGGAATGCACCCGGAGGAATGCTGTTTGATTCTAAGCGGAGCTCCACAAGGCTCTGGAGCCCAGGGAACCAGTCAGGGTCTACAGTCTGTAGCTAATTATTCTGTAGATTTAAAACTGTGAGCCAACTCAGGTCCATGAAAGACCCTGATTCCACCCTCATTATCTCGTTATTGGACAAACTGAGCGTGTGCAGTCTTTAAACCAGAGAACCAGTTTTTCCTGACATGAGTGAGTTTGTTAAAATCAAGGGCCAACATCCAGAGGTTAGACAATCTGGCCAGGACGTTCTCTTCAATATCTGTGATTTCACATTTCACCAAGGCAAGAGTCGCAGGGTAAAGGCCCTCCAGTGTTCTTGCCGATAAAAGTCCAACTGGATACTTCGCTACTGCAACCACAGGTGTGTACGTGTACTTTGTAATGCAAGGTATTACATGGGGTGCAGGAACCGTTCCATTTACAACGTTGCACACGATCCATGTATTGAAGGGTATCTGTGAACTCAAAGGCCCGTAAAGATTGGATTGGATGTGCTCAGCTAAAGGCACAGGCCGGCCTGTTTTTCTACACTGTGGAGAGCAGAAGCTGTCAAGAGCCGTAGAAGCAGACACCAAAACCATTGCAAGTAATAAGGCACTGCTTCCTTTCCGAGAGAAACTTTCTGGACAGAACGCCATTTGAAGCAATCCTTATTTTCTAAACACTATTCAAAAGGCAAAGGCTGGACAATGACCGTGCCTGCTGTTCTGCCGGAAGACACTGTAGGCTTGACCTGTAATGTGGATACATTGTATTTCCGTTATCAGTATCGTCGCCATTTCTCCACATTACAGACAAACAGATAGCTCCTCTCAAATTTTAAGACCCCACGCATTTTCTAACACATTGAAAACGAAATTTTCTACACTTACCTTGTTTATTCGACATGTTGTTCGTCTTCTTTGCGTTCCGTTTGTCAGTCGCCGCTTAGTAGTTTGCTGATGTACTGCATGGATGTTATAGGTTTCATCGCTCTCTGAAGAAGATCGTTGCCCAATAACTAGTTCTCATTCCACTGACTGGTTCCTCTACCGTCCTAAATCTTTTACATATACCCGTTTTGTTACTCCGTGAAGGAGGCATACCTCCTGCAGGAGTATTCGGGTCAGCCGGTTTTTCGTGTTCGCAGCTAAAACTCACGGTTCCCTGTGTTCAATCGGCATGTAATTTTATACGTCGTCTGCAGGCATGCCAGTGGTGATGCACGTATATCAATATTTACCGTAGGTGTTTTCGCGGTCAAGATAATATTCGAAAAGCACCCCTACATTTAGGGGCACATGGGACCGGCCGCGAAAAACCCGTTGTTTTGAATAGCGGGGGGGTCGAGTATCCTTAATGCAGATGCGCGGGGCGGTTTTTAATGCAGACCAGATGCGGACCGTAATGGTTTATGGATGGCCGGAATTGTGAAATGTGTTCGCACGTAAAAGTCATGTTTGTGTACGTTGTATTTCTCTGAATTTGGGCATGTGGTGTGCCGTTATGTCCGTGTTGATGCACGTGTCTTTGTTTTCACCGTAGCGGTTTTTATATCGAGGTAAATTTGATATTTCAAAATCACCCCTATTTTTATAATCCTGTGGAATAGGCCGTAGGTTAAGTAGATATGTGGTAGGCGAGGTTCTCTAAGCAGATATTAGGTGGTTGTTGACTTGTGTATATTCGTTTGTGAGTATCTGTTGGGATTGTGACTTATGGTTTGCACCTAAGGTCAGGTCTATTGTCTGGCAAGATGTTAATATCATAGTTGTTCGGTAGAGCTCACACACTATACTATTTATAGCTTATAATATAGCGACCTGAAATTGGTCGGAGCGCGGAGAATGCGCCAAGATATGTGTTGTTTCCGTGTGCAACTGTGCTAACGTTGCTGTGGTGATCATGTTGTTTTGTTGACGTGGTTTTAGACTGACCGCCAGTTGCGCAGTTGACTTTGTGTACGTGTCTTTGTTTTTACCGTAGCGGTTATGTGGGACGGTGTTTTCCGTGTGCAACTGTGACGTGGTTTTAGACTGACCGCCAGTTGCGCAGTTGACTTTGTGTACGTGTCTTTGTTTTTACCGTAGCGGTTATGTGGGACGGTGTTTTCCGTGTGCAACTGTGCTAACCGTTGCTGTTGTGATCATGTTGTTTTGTTAAGCAGTTAACGTTGACTTGAGCGGTACCCGTTTTTCCGTGTTCGCAGCTAAAACCCACGGTCCCCTTTGTTCAATCGGCATGCAATTTTATACGTCGTCTGCAGGCATGCCAGTGCCAATACCATGCACCTCTCAATCTGCAAATTATAAAATTTCACGGAGAATTGTCGCCTATGGCGTCTTGTTTTGCTTTAAATCAGAACACCAACTCCTCTGATTGATTAAAACGATGTCCCAATCGGGTACAGAGGGCCGTAATTTTGTTGTTGTTGTTGTTTACTATTCTGGGATTTTGCAGACACACCGATTACATGTAGACTCATGAGACATAGAGCCCTAATTATCTAATCGCAACAAAAGAGTTTTGATGAAAAAATTGTGTAGACAAATGAAATCAAAAATGTAACTAGGCTACCACACCAACTTCAAACGATGCTTTTATAATAATTTGTCTCTTTGGGCCTTATGAAGCTATAATATTAATTTGTCTAGACACTTTAAATCTTCTTACCCCGGCCAGATTTTGCATGCAGTGCGCTGCGGGTGGGATCGGACATCCTTGTTGTTTGAGATAACCGACCTCTTCAGCACTAAACAAGAATTAGTAGACCTCGTACCTCCATGAGATATTTAGAGCCTTAGTTTGTAACTTTTGTTTTTGTTTCTTTTTTGTCTCATCCATTGTAGAAATAAGGTTGCAATTAGCATAATCCATTTAGGTCTTCTCTACTCAAATTACATATATTGTATAGGTAAATATCCTACTTTTCATTTAAAAGTTTCATCAGTAATTATGCAAATGACCTCCACATTTACATAATTCATACCTAGTGATGTTAAACCTTTAGCTAACTTACACATGTCACAAGAATAAAATTTCCATCATTTACCACTAGAGAATTAGTGTTTTTGAATAATTATGCAAATTAGGCATAATTCGTATCTGTTTATAGATATTTTACACGCATTAAAATCCCTATATGTAAATCACTGAAAATATAAAAATTCGCTCAATACATATCTAAATCAAGTCTTCATTTGCGCATGATACTTATATCTAATTGTTTACGAGTGTTCCGAACCAGTCAGTACTTTACGTTACATATCCAACATAACATATTGTATCTTATCAGCATATTTTCTGTATCATTATTCATTTCCCTCCAAACAAGGAACGGATGATGACTAATGCGGTGAAGACAAATAGTCTTTTTTTAGCCAAAACACTAATGATGTGCTGAGAAATTATGGTGCCGACTTGTCCTAGGCTTGGTGCCGAGTTGTCCTGATTGGCCAGGGGCCGAGTTGTCCTAGGGGCCGAGTTGTCTTGGAATCGTCTTGTCTTGTCCCTTGAGCTGAGCGACCCCCACGGTGAAACGCACGATTACGCCCCGGCAGTCAGGGACAGGCTACATACAGGAAAGAATTAACGACATCGGTGGGCACTTGGGCAGGAAGGCCCTAGTTCCCAGCTAGCGTCAAGGTGAATGAAATAAAAGGGAAATGAGCAAAATGATGCTGTATCGGATAAAAGTACAGCATAATCGACGATACTAAGATGCAGGTGCCCATTAGATCTTTGCATTCATAGCGTGCTAAGTTATTGCTGACCAAACAACTTAACAGCACCGACAAACAGACAGACACGCCGAAAACCATACCTCCATTTTCACAGAAGTCTTCACGCAGGTTTCTGCTACATCTCTCATAAATGAAACCAGCACGATTGCTAAAGGCATCCAGACTGTGCAATTTCAGGGCGGCAAAACAAAACTCTGGATGAGGAAATCTGTCTGATATTGACATTTACTGCCATTTCTTCTGCCATTTTCGTCATCATTTCATTTCGTGGTCCCTTTAATATTTTTTCAAAAGTTCTTTTAGATTTTTAAAAGGTGTTTATGTTCGGCTCTCCTCACACACAAGCCGTTTAGTTTTACGTCTAATCCATCCGAGAGGGCGTCCCTAACTGAAACTACGTATTCATTTTCACTTAAGTCTTATGAGAAAAAAGTAAAGTGGATTTCCCAAGGGCGTAACCACAACACCACAAAGTTTAATTCATGATTAGTATAACGACGCCATATTGCGGCAAGCTATAAACACACTACCTGTGTACAAGAAAATTATATTACAGACCTTCCTATGAAGCAATCTATTACGTAACCGCTGTGTAGAGAATAAAAAGGCCCGTACGTCACTACTCGGCTCACACAATACATAGTATTGTACTGTGGTATAATGGAATACAAGCCTTTAATTCTTCAGGCCTGCCACCGTTTGTATAATTTATTGCTCATGTCTTTTTCTGCCAGAAAATAAAGTTAAGTGGTCATTTTACTAGGAAGCTGCGTCCGATACTACACCTGCAGTGAGCTGTTGTTTGGACATCTTCGAAAGGTTTGTCCGAGGTTTACGTTTTCTTTTTATTAGGAGATTAGTTTGAAAATAGACAAAACGGTCAGAGATTGAGACATTGTCAGACTGATGTTTGTTTGTTTCGGATACCCGGATATATTACCTTTCAACGTAATACACCAGTTCTGAACAGTAGGCACCCGCTACGTAAGACCGGATTATAAGGTTTGATCTACGCCACTCTCTTCGAGGTGGATCCCTACTCTTTTCGATAAGTGCTATGGGATTTCTAACGTGCTTGTCAATGTTTGGTTCTCCTCAAACACGGAACGTCCAGTTTTACTTCCCATTCGAGAGGACGCCCCTAACCAAAGCTAGGCAGTCATTTTCTCCTAAGTCGAGTGAGGACATAAGTGTAATAAGTGCTTATTTCAAGGGGTGGGTGGGTAACTTTGCTAGGAATTCAGAGTAACAACTTACAGGGCTACAGAAACGGAGATGGGCGCCGCCCTATTCACCACATATATGTGCGTGAAGGAACCTATCAGGTAATCTGTTTTAACACGACAGTTTCTGACAGAAGTTACAATCTGGGCGAAATTGATCCCCCACATCATGATGGAACTCGTTTTGATAAGTGCGGTGGAGTTTTTAACGTAATAGAGGTGTGGCTCTCCTCAAACAAGGAGCATCTACTTTACGACCCTTTTGAGATGGTGTCGCTAACTACAGCTATTACTCAGTTTTTCATGAGTCAAGTGAGAACCCTGACAATTCTACGTCTACAATTCATGTTTTAACACATGCCATTAGGACACTCATAATCATAATAACGACGCCATGTTGCAGCAAGCTGGTAACATAGTACCTCTGTGGAAAATTATCTTGCTGACTTTCCTATGAACTAATCTATTACCGCTGTAAAGAGGCATGTAAGAAGGTCCATACGTCACCACTCGGTTCGTACAATACATAGAGCCATTTCGTATTGTGCTGTGGTATAATGGAAAATAAGCTGTTAATTCTTCTGGCCTGCTACAGTTTGAATAATTCATTGCACAGGTGTTTCTCTGTTGACTTATATTGACAGAAAATAAAACTAAATGGTCATTTTACTAAGAAGCTATGCCCGATACTTCTCCTGCAATGAGCTGTTGTTTGGAAATGTCCTGAAGGTTTGTCCGAAGGTTACGTTTTCTTTTTCATAGGAAATGAAGATGGACAAACCGTTCAGCGGTGGAGAAATTGTCAGACTAATGTTTGTTTATTTCGGATGCCACCTTTAAGCGTATCTGGCCTTAAAGCGTAACACACCATGTGTTGTACATTAAGTACATGCTGCGTAGAACGCGACTGTTACGCTTGATGTACTCTAAACGAGGTGGCCCTTTACTTTTTTCGATAAGTTCTTTAAGATTTTTAAAAGGTGTTTATGTTCGGCTCTCCTCACACACAAGCCGTTTAGTCTTACGTCCAATCCATCCGAGAGGGCGTCCCTAACTGAAACTACGTATTCATTTTTACCTAAGTCTTGTGAGAAAAAAGGAAAGTGGATTTCCCAAGGGCGTAACCACAACACCACAAAGTTTAACTCATGATAGGTATAACAACGCCATATTGCAGGAAGCTATAAATACACTACCTCTGTGCAAGAAAATCATACCACAGACCTTCCTATGAAGCAATCTATTACGGCAAGGAGGTTCAATATTTTACCTCCATGATTACGGTAACCGCTGTGTAAAGAATAAAAAGGCCCGTACGTCACTACTCGGCTTACACAATACATAGTATTGTACTGTGGTATAATGGAATACAAGCCTTTAATTCTTCAGGCCTGCCACCGTTTGAATAATTTATTGCCCATGTCTTTTTCTGCCAGAAAATAAAGTTAAGTGGTCATTTTACTAGGAAGCTGCGTCCGATACTACACCTGCAGTGAGCTGTTGTTTGGAAATCTTCGAAAGGTTTGTCCGAGGTTTACGTTCAATTTTTCTTTTTATTAGATTAGTTTGAAAATAGACAAAACGGTCAGAGATGGAGACATTGTCAGACCGATGTTTGTTTGTTTGTTTCGGATACCCGGTATACCGCCTAAGAACGTAATACACCAGTTCTGAACAGTAGGCACCCGCTACGTAAGACCGGACTGTAAGGTTTGATCTACGCCACTCTCTTCGAGGTGGATCCCTACTCATTTCGATAAGTGCCATGAGATTTCTAACGTGCTTGTCAATGTTTGGTTCTCCTCAAACACGGAACGTCCAGTTTTACTTCCCATTCGAGAGGAGGTCCCTAACCAAAGCTAGGCAGTCATTTTCTCCTACGTCGAGTGAGGACATAAGTGCTAAGTGCTTATTTCAAGGGGTGGGTGGGTAACTTTGCTAGGAATTCAGAGTAAAAACGTACAGCGCTACGGAAACGGAGATGGGCGCCGCCCTATTCACCACATATAGGTGCGTGAAGGAACCTATCAGGTAAACTGTTTGAACACAACGGTTTCTGACAGAAGTTACAATCTGGGCGAAATTTGATCCCCCACATCATGATGGAACTCGTTTTGATAAGTGCGGTGGAGTTTTTAACGTAAGAGAGGTGTGGTTCTCCTCAGGTATGTTTTAACACATACCATTAGGACACTCAAAATCATAATAACGACGCCATGTTGCAGCTGACCTTCCTATGAACCAATTTATTACCGAAGTAAAGAGGCATGTAAGAAGGTCCATACGTCACCACTCGGTTGGTACAATACATACAGCCATTTCGTATTGTGCTGTGGTATAATGGAAAATAAGCTGTTAATTCTTCTGGCCTGCTACAGTTTGAATAATTCATTGCACAGGTGTTTCTCTGTTGACTTATATTGACAGAAAATAAAACTAAATGGTCATTTTACTAAGGAGCTATGACCGGTACTTCTCCTGCAGTGAGCTGTTGTTTGGAAATGTCCTGAAGGTTTGTCCGAAGGTTACGTTTTCTTTTTCATAGGAAATGAAGATGGACAAACCGTTCAGCGGTGGAGAAATTGTCAGACTAATGTTTGTTTATTTCGGATGCCACCTTTAAGCGTATTTCGCCTTAAAGCGTAACACACCATGTGTTGTACATTAAGTACATGCTGCGTAGCACGCGACTGTTACGTTTGATGTACTCTCAACGAGGTGGCCTTTTACTTTTTTCGATACGTTCTTAAAGATTTTTAAAAGGTGTTTATGTTCGTCTCTCCTCAGACAAAAGCCGTTCAGTTTTACATCCAATCCATCCGAGAGGGCGTCCCTAACTCAAAATACGTATTCATTTGCACCTGAGTCGTGTGAAGAAAAAGTAAATTTCCAAGGGCGTAACCACAACACCTCAAAGTTTAACTCATGATTGGTATAACGACGCCATATTGCGGCAAGCTATAAACACACTACCTCTGTAGAAAATTATATTACAGACCTTCCTATGAAGCAATCTATTACGTAACCGCTGTGTAGAGAATGAAAAGGCCCGTACGTCACTACTCGGCTCACACAATACATAGTATTGTACTGTGGTATAATGGAATACAAGCCTTTAATTCTTCAGGCCTGCCACCGTTTGAATAATTTATTGCCCATGTCTTTTTCTGCCAGAAAATAAAGTTAAGTGGTCATTTTACTAGGAAGCTGCGTCCGATACTACACCTGCAGTGAGCTGTTGTTTGGACATCTTCGAAAGGTTTGTCCGAGGTTTACGTTTTCTTTTCATTAGG
Source organism: Branchiostoma floridae x Branchiostoma japonicum (assembly GCA_013266295.2). Classification (NCBI taxonomy): domain Eukaryota; kingdom Metazoa; phylum Chordata; class Leptocardii; order Amphioxiformes; family Branchiostomatidae; genus Branchiostoma; species Branchiostoma floridae x Branchiostoma japonicum. Next base: position 18,594,168 of record CM023829.1, on the reverse strand, counting down.
AGATTAGTTTGAAAATAGACAAAACGGTCAGAGATGGAGACATTGTCAGACCGATGTTTGTTTGTTTCGGATACCCGGATATATTACCTTTCAACGTAATACACCAGTTCTGAACAGTAGGCACCCGCTACGTAAGACCCTACCGTAAGGTTTGATCTACGCCACTCTCTTCGAGGTGGATCCCTACTCTTTTCGATAAGTGCCATGGGATTCTAACGTGCTTGTCAATGTTTGGTTCTCCTCAAACACGGAACGTCCAGTTTTACTTCCCATTCGAGAGGAACGTCCTTAACCAGAGCTAGGCAGTCATTTTCTCCTAAGTCGAGTGAGGACATAATTGTTAAGTGCTTATTTCAAGGGGGGGGGGGTAACTTTGCTAGGAATTCAGAGTAAAAACTTACAAGACTACAGAAACGGTGATGGGCGCCGCCCTATTCACCACATATAGATGCGTGAAGGAACCTATCAGGTAATCTGTTTTAACACAACAGTTTCTGACAGAAGTTACAATCTGGGCGAAATTTGATCCCCCACATCATGATGGAACTCGTTTTGATAAGTGCGGTGGAGTTTTTAACGTAAGAGAGGTGTGGCTCTCCTCAAACAGGGGGCATCTACTTTACGAGACCCTTTTGAGATGGTGTCGCTAACTACAGCTAAGTACTCAGTTTTTAATGAGTCAAGTGACAACCCTGACGATTCTACGTCTACAATTCATGTTTTAACACATACCATTAGGACACTCATAATCATAATAACGACGCCATGTTGCAGCAAGCTGGTAACTTAGTACCTCTGTAGAAAATTATTTTACTGACCTTCCTATAGTATGAATCAATCTATTACCGCTGTAAAGAGGCATGTAAGAAGGTCCATACGTCACCACTCGGTTCGTACAATACATAGAGCCATTTCGTATTGTGCTGTGGTATAATGGAATATAAGCTGTTAATTCTTCTGGCCTGCTACAGTTTTAATAATTCTAAATAAAACTAAATAGTCATTTTTACTAAGTAGCTATGCCCGATACTTCTCCTGCAGTGAGCTGTTGTTTGGAAATGTCCTGAAGGTTTGTCCGAAGGTTACGTTTTCTTTTTCATAGGAAATGAAGATGGACAAACCGTTCAGCGGTGGAGAAATTGTCAGACTAATGTTTGTTTATTTCGGATGCCACCTTTAAGCGTATTTCGCCTTAAAGCGTAACACACCATGTGTTGTGCATTAAGTACATGCTGCGTAGAACGCGACTGTTACGCTTGATGTACTCTAAACGAAGTGGCCCTTTACTTTTTTCGATAGGTTCTTTAAGATTTTTAAAAGGTGTTTATGTTCGGCTCTCCTCACACACAAGCCGTTTAGTTTTACGTCCAATCCATCCGAGAGGGCGTCCCTAACTGAAACTACGTATTCATTTTCACCTAAGTCTTGTGAGAAAAAAGTAAAGTGGATTTCCCAAGGGCGTAACCACAACACCACAAAGTGGAACTCATGATTGGTATAACAACGCCATATTGCGCCAAGCTATAAACACACTACTTCTGTACAAGAAAATTATATTACAGACCTTCCTATGAAGCAATCTATTACGTAACCGCTGTGTAGAGAATGAAAAGGCCCGTACGTCACTACTCGGCTCACACAATACATAGTATTGTACTGTGGTATAATGGAATACAAGCCTTTAATTCTTCAGGCCTGCCACCTTTGAATAATTTATTGCCCATGTCTTTTTCTGCCAGAAAATAAAGTTAAGTGGTCATTTTACTAGGAAGCTGCGTTCGATACTACACCTGCAGTGAGCTGTTGTTTGGACATCTTCGAAAGGTTTGTCCGAGGTTTACATTTTCTTTTTATTAGGAGATTAGTTTGAAAATAGACAAAACGGTCAGAGATGGAGACATTGTCAGACCGATGTTTGTTTGTTTGTTTGTTTCGGATACCCGGTATACCGCCTATGAACGTAATACACCAGTTCTGAACAGTAGGCACCCGCTACGTAAGACCCTACTGTAAGGTTTGATCTACGCCACTCTCTTCGAGGTGGATCCCTACTCTTTTCGATAAGTGCCATGGGATTTCTAACGTGCTTGTCAATGTTTGGTTCTCCTCAAACACGGAACGTCCAGTTTTACTTCCCATTCGAGAGGACGTCCCTAACCAAAGCTTTCTCCTAAGTCGAGTGAGGACATAAGTGTTAAGTGCTTATTTCAAGGGGTGGGTGGGTAACTTTGCTAGGAATTCAGAGTAACAACTTACAGGGCTACAGAAACGGAGATGGGCGCCGCCCTATTCACCACAAATTTGATCCCCCACATCATGATGGAACTCGTTTTGATAAGTGCGGTGGAGTTTTTAACGTAATAGAGGTGTGGCTCTCCTCAAACAGGGGGCATCTACTTTTCGACCCTTTTCAGATGGTGTCGCTAACTACAGCTAAGTACTCAGTTTTTAATGAGTCAAGTGACAACCCTGACGATTCTACGTCTACAATTCATGTTTTAACACATACCATTAGGACACTCATAATCATAAAAACGACGCCATGTTGCAGCAAGCTGGTAACATAGTACCTCTGTGGAAAATTATCTTACTGACCTTCCTATAGTATGAACCAATCTATTACCGCTGTAAAGAGACACGTAAGAAGGTCTATACGTCACCACTCGGTTCGTACAATACATAGAGCCATTTCGTATTGTGCTGTGGTATAATGGAAAATAAGCTGTTAATTCTTCTGGCCTGCTACAGTTTGAATAATTCATTGCACAGGTGTTTCTCTGTTGACTTATATTGACAGAAAATAAAACTAAATGGTCATTTTACTAAGGAGCTATGCCTGATACTTCTCCTGCAGTGAGCTGTTATTTGGAAATGTCCCGAAGGTTTGTCTGAAGGTTACGTTTTCTTTTTCATAGGAAATGAAGATGGACAAACCGTTCAGCGGTAGAGAAATTGTCAGACTAATGTTTGTTTATTTCGGATGCCACCTTTAAGCGTATTTGGCCTCAAAGCGTAAACACACCAGTGTTGTGCATTAAGTACAAGCTGCGTAGGACGCGACTGTTACGCTTGATGTACTTTCAACGAGGTGGCCCTTTACTTTTTTCGATACGTTCTTTAAGATTTTAAAATTGTTCGGCTCTCCTCACACACAAGCCGTTCAGTTTTACATCCAATCCATCCGAGAGGGCGTCCCTAACTCAAAATACATATTCATTTGCACCTGAGTCGTGTGAAAAAAAAAGTAAATTTCCAAGGGCGTAACCACAACACCACAAAGTTTAACTCATGATAGGTATAACGACGCCATATTGCGGCAAGCTATAAACACACTATCTCTGTAGAAAATTATATTACAGACCTTCCTATGAAGCAATCTATTACGTAACCGCTGTGTAGAGAATAAAAAGGCCCGTACGTCACTACTCGGCTCACACAATACATAGTATTGTACTGTGGTATAATGGAATACAAGCCTTTAATTCTTCAGGCCTGCCACCGTTTGAATAATTTATTGCCCATGTCTTTTTCTGCCAGAAAATAAAGTTAAGTGGTCATTTTACTAGGAAGCTGCGTCCGATACTACACCTGCTGTGAGCTGTTGTTTGGACATCTTCGAAAGGTTTGTCCGAGGTCTACATTTTCTTTTTATTAGGAGATTAGTTTGAAAATAGACAAAACGGTCAGAGATGGAGACATTGTCAGACCGATGTTTGTTTGTTTGTTTGTTTCGGATACCCGGTATACCGCCTATGAACGTAATACACCAGTTCTGAACAGTAGGCACCCGCTACGTATTGACCCTACTGTAAGGTTTGATCTACGCCACTCTCTTCGAGGTGAATCCCTACTCTCTTCGATAAGTGCCATGGGATTTTTAACGTGCTTGTCAATGTTTGGTTCTCCTCAAACACGGAACGTCCAGTTTTACACTCCCATTCGAGAGGAGGTCCCTAACCAAAGCTAGGCAGTCATTTTCTCGAGTCGAGTGAGGACATAAGTGTTTAGTGCTTATTTCAAGGGGGGTAACTTTGCTAGCGATTCGGAGTAAAAACTTACAGGACTACAGAACGGAGATGGGCGCCGCCCTATTCACCACATATAGGTGCGTGAAGGAACCTATCAGGTAAATTGTTTGAACACAACGGTTTCTGACAGAAGTTACAATCTGGGCGAAATTTGATCCCCCACATCATGATGGAACTCATTTTGATAAGTGCGGTGGAGTTCTTAACGTAAGAGAGGTGTGGTTTTACTTCCCATTCGAGAGGACGTCCCTAACCAAAACTAGGCAGTCATTTTCTCCTGAGTCGAGTGAGGACATAAGTGTTTAGTGCTTATTTCAAGGGGGGTAACTTTGCTAGGGATTCAGAGTAAAAACTTAGGGAGCTACAGAAACGGAGAATGGCGTATGGAGATTCGAAGGTCCAATACTCGTTTCGTATAATACATAGAGCCGTTTTATGGAGCGTATTGTGCTGTGGTATAATAGAATATAAGCTGTTAATACTTATGGCTTGCTACATTTTGAATATATTGTTGCCCATGTCTTTTCTATTGAGTTAAATTTATGTTTGGCACTTTACTAAGGAACAATGCCCAATAGTTGTCCCGCAGTCGACCTCAATTCACAGCGTTTGTGGATAGAATTTTTTTTCGATTTACCCATACAGTATCTCAGATATTTTGCAGACATGATTTTTTCTTTTGCTTGTAAATAGAATCTTTCCACTAGGTTGCGAATGAGAATTATTAGGAGCAATCTGACTACTCTCCAAGCACAAGTTGTTGGGGAAATTGTTACAATTAATATGTCCCGTTGTTTTTCTGTCGGTGTGTGTGTTTGCGGGGGGGGGGGGGGCAGGGCATATTAAAGGTAACGATCTTCCGCACCAACCTCTGCTTGGAGAGTACATTCTGACGACGCCATACCGTGGCGAGCTGTTAACACACTACCTCTGTGGAAAATTACTTTACAGACCTCACTATAACCCAATCAATTTTTAATGTATACAGACGAGAAGGTCTATTGTTAACCACCAGGTAGACACAATGGCTGTAGCCTTGCCGCATTGTACTGTGGTATATTGGAATATGAGCAATCATCATTGAGCCCTTTTATAGTTGAATAATTTATTGCACTGGTGTTCCGGTCTGACATGTGTTGGAAGCCATTTGGGCCAAGACAGCGAATCTAATACGCGTACATTTTCTTATGCATTTAATTCCTGCTGTTTTTAGAGACAGCTTTAGATTTTGCGAAGTTTAACTTATTTTATATTACCTCTAAGGGAGCAAAGTATTGTTTTCTGTGTGTCATGTGTGTTAGAGTTTTCAACAATTCAATATTCTGCTCGTTTTTTTACCACCATACAGAATCATGAAGATTCAACTTCTGATACTTGCCATTCTGGTTGGCGCGGCCTGCGCCAAACCGTTGAAGGGTGTAAAGGAACCACCGAAGACCCACGACAAGGCCAAGGCAACCGGTGGGAGGACCTCTGAGCCTGGGCGGGGGACTGAGGTAGGAGTAGGGAAATTCTTGTGGAAGCAAATCTTTGTTGATGTACCTGATTGTATAGCATCCTGGATCTGCTTGCTTAGTATCTTGTATTGTGACATCTAGAAACTTAGGACTTTTTAGTTCTTTTCCTTTTTTACACAGAGTAGGCGTTTTATAGCAAGGCAGAAATAGAATTAAGAATTGAAAAACGGAGTTCACGAAATGTAAAGTTTTGTATCATTCTGTGTAGCCAGTATAAACACGCCCTTCCGCTACAGCACCTGGCTATAACGCTGAACAAGCCGTTACACCTGGTTGACTATTTCTTGTTCTTTTCTGGTCAGATATTAAATACTTAGTAATCATTTTGCTCGTCATGCATAGTCTGGACAATTTGGTAATAGTTCATATTAAATTGAGCTTGAGTTTTATAGATATAATTGATAAACATTATACTTTTAGGCAACATAATGTATAAGCCACGTTGATACAAGGAAAAAACGCATTGCCTTGACCCCGTCAACAAATCCGTAAAAACCTTGTGTCTAATATAGCTGCGAACACACATATGAAGATCAAAACAAATTATACCAACCCTCGGAAGGATTTATCTCCACCCGAGGTAAAAATTGACATTTAAAGCCTTCAACTTCTAAGTGAGCTTTAACTTAAACATATATCTGTCTGAATTGTTAGCACTTGTCTGGCAGCGCAATATACTGATTCCAAGTAAACAAACACTCTTTAAGGCGGGTATAACGTAATAAAACTTTTTTTTTCCATTTTTGACAGAACCCGGATGTAGGCCAAGGTCCAGGTGGCCATGACGGTGTGGCAGATCAAAACGCCGCCTGGCGAGACATTAAGGGATCGTTCAACGCTGATGAAGTACCTTACGGTGTGTTTGAAAATAAATACATTTTTAACGTAAAAGCACTAAAACGAATAGTAATTGAACAGTAACCACCTGTCTTTCAATGCCATAAATGTTTAATTGTCAGCTATTCGTAGCATTTGTAATCATACTTTTTAGCTCGTTAATTTGCAGCTTAAGGATATAATATCAGGTTTGGGATATATTGATAAACACTTTCAGACAACCGGAAACTGACGTGTATTCTTACTGTTAGAATTGACATCGGCATGCATTTCTTGAAGTAGACCTACTCCTTCATCGTATACACTTTTCAAGGTCTCTGTTTCGATCTTGATTATATTTGAATGAGTCTCACATTTTTTCATGTTCCTATAACTATAATAGTAACCAACTACTAGTAAACTTGTTTTAATCACAGGTCCCTTAAGAGGACCAGCACCAGCCGATCGGAGCGTGCGTGCTGTGGACGGCAATGGAGGTTTGTTTAAGATATAGAGCAGTAATAAACGTGTGTGGATTCTTCGTCTTTTTGGTATTATCTTGCTGTAAAAAGAGTTAACGTTGCTTAATTTGTGACGCCTCAGTCAAAGTATATTGTGGTTGTGTCAAAATATATTGTCTTGAAAATATAATACGCAAAATAGATTCAACTTAAGTGCGTCAAAGACGTCAATTCACTTATACTTTGTCTGTGATGGAGGTTGCAGTAAGGGTTTATCTAGTAGACTGAAAATATTATCTGAGCATCCCATCACTATCAAGCCGCGGTAAATTGGATTTCTGTCAAAGTGTAAAGCAGTAAAGTCTGCTCCTACTTATCTCTCACAACAGCTAAATTGACGTTTGAAATTGACAGATAAAACTGTGCAATGGTCATTTGGGAATAACCAGCTGAGACGTTTTGGGAAATCGCCTTGGCCATGGGGTAATGCCTATAGGAGGTACTTTAGGGTTACTGCCTGTAGGAGATACTGTAGGGGGTTAATGTATATGTACGTAGGGTGGGTATTGTAGGGTGGGGGCTCTGTAGGGTATGCTGTATGGGTACTGCCTATATGGGTTGCTGTAGGAGGTTACTGTAGGGTGGGGGTATTGTAGGGTGGGCTTCTGGAGGATATGCTGTATGGGTACTGTCTATATGGGTTACTGTAGGAGGTTACTGTAGGCTGGGGTTCTGAAGGATATGCTGTATGGGTACTGCCTATATGGGTTACTGTAGGAGGTTACTGTAGGGTGGGGTATTATAGGGTGGGCTTCTGGAGGATATGTTGTATGGGAACTGCCTATAGGGGTTCCTGTAGGGGGTTAATGTAGGGTGGGGTATTATAGGGTGGGGGCTCTGTAGGATATGCTGTATGGGTACTGCCTATATGGGTTACTGTAGGAGGTTACTGTAGGGTGGGGGTATTGTAGGGTGGGCTTCTGGAGGGAATGCTGTATGGAAACTGCCTATAGGGGTTACTGTAGGCGGTTACTGTAGGGTCGGGTATTGTAGGGTGGGATTTCCACCACGTCGTCTTAGGAAGCAGAGACTTCCACAGATATCGAGAAACAGCCTGAGAAAACCCAGAGAAAAATTTGAAACTAAAACTTCGTATCTGACTGGACATCTTTGTTAACAGAGACTTCTGTAGACACCGATAAACAGGCAGAGTTCTAATAAGACCCTGAGAAAAGAATGCATAATTGCATATTGCATGGGCATATTGATATATAGCGGCATGGATTAAACAGAACATCAAGGAAAAAAGAGAACGAAACTCAAAAGCGCTGATTTGTTTACAACTGCTGTGAATAACAGCGCATGCAGTGCGCGTGCCAAGCGTATTCTGTACGGCATGTCCGACGCACATTCGACCAATGGCAATGTCAAGTGTATTTCTAAAGGAATTTATATTAAATTTTCATAAACCTTTTCTTAACCTTTTTAGCAATTTCAACAACTGTAACAGCAATTCTCTCATTACTTACCACAGTGCCAGAGTACACCGAGCGCGATGGAACCTACTACAAGGTGGTTACCCAGGCCATGACGTACAATGATGCCCAGCAAACCTGTGCAGCGGATGGAGGGCACCTTGCCGATGTCAAGACACAGGAGCTGCAAGACTTCCTCGTCTCCCTGATCCAGGAGGCTGGTGATGCAGGCGGGAATTACTGGATCGGGCTTCATAAGACAGTAAGTCCTTCATTAGACACCGACAAACTTACATCAGCATAGCCGGGGATTGGTAATGCTTTCCTCTAAGGTTTTTCCTTGGATACTTTCATACACATACAAAATACATATACAAAGCTATTCTTCCTGGAATTTTTAAAGGAAACCTATAATACGATTACATTACAGATCAAATTACAACTATTTCCAAGTTTACGCAATGCCATACATATAGGTGCCGCTGGATTTTGCTTTTAGGTGCAGATTTTACATAGTACGGCAAAGTGTTCCTAACAGATGTTGATCTATACATGGATGTCCCATAGCGTTAGTTTTTGGTTCCATTAGTTTGTATGTGCTCTTGCTGGCACTTGTGGCCGTGCTGCTGTGTCACAGGAGACAACTGGTTGTAGAGAACTACTGGTTGGCACGGTGAACCGAGCGTGCTTGGGTACACAATCCAAACCTATTACCATTACCATTACCTATTCCAGTACTCATGTCTGAGGGTTTGGAACTCAGCCTGCATTGGTGACAGCGTCCTCCTTGCCTCTATATCTCAGACGTCCCGGATGTCTTTCATTATTTAAGAGAAATACACTAGACAGACTTGTACAAACCATATTTGCCTATTCAAATTTATCATTTATGGTAAATATTTATCATATTTATCATTATTATTTATAATTTCATTGCAAAATATATCTTTTACTTCTTTTCTACAAGAGTTCCGCGATCTGAAATATGGGCTTTAGTTAGTAAAATTATGTAAATGTACGTTTCATCATTAATTTTGCAAATGACCTCTACACTAACATAATATATGTATGGTGATGTTAACTTTTAACTAACTTTCATATTATGTAGCAAGTATGGAATCCCCATCATTTACCACTAAGGAGTCATACAATTGTTTTCCAAATTAGGTCCGTATTTGCATAATTGGTATCTGTTGATGTTCCATCTGCCATAGATTATATACACTACCTGTATCAAAGTCCTATGATGTAAAACACTGGAATTACAGAAATTCCTCCTTAATTATGCAAATTAAGTTCTCATTTGCATAATTTGCATCTAATTATGTACATCTCTGTCTAAGCTAACTAGTACATAGTACCAAAAATCATACGTTGTCCCTTTCAGAACTTATCTGCTCTCAACGATTTCACCAGTAAACCCCTGCAGTTCCAGCAGGGGGACCAAACACCATTTATTCCTGACAGGAAAAGCTATCTGCCACCAAAAAATCAAGACCATAGCATGTTCAGGACAAAAGATACAAAAACTGTATCTGCTGCAGTACCAAGGTCAGCCACCAGGAGGCCCAGATTTGACCTTGACCTTTCTCTTCTTTAGACTTACCCACATACCAAATATCATCACAATCCATAAAGGCGTTCTTGCTGATGCTTATGCTGACCAGAAATATGCGGAAACACACACACACAAACACACAGACACACACACAAACACACAGACAGACACACCAAAACCAATACCTCCATTGTTCATGGAGGTAATAACTAAAACAGACAAGCAACTATTTAATCCTCATCCTACTGAATCAATTTTGCGACGAATCTGGCTGAGTGTGGTCCAGACGGACCCCACCATGTTTTATATTCAATTTGATATAGTTTTTTGTGTAATATTTGTGTATACTATATACATTGATTGATTGTTTGTTTGTTTGTTTGTTTGTTTGTTAAAAAATACGGTTGACTATTTCAGTGATTGCTTTGCATGTATTGTTTCTTTAATCTTAGGGGGAAAGTTTGACATGTGTTAATGTTAAAACAAAGTTGTTCAAATTGATAAGAAACATATGTTATTAAATAAAGAGTATCAATTTAATGCAATAAGGAATATATGTAAGTATTTTGCTGGGGTCCGTTTGTACCGCACTGGACCACACATAAACCTTCAATGTAACTGTTACAGTGCTAGTAATAAGCCAATCCTGGTTAAAATCTTTCTAAAAATTTGCAAGACACATAAATTATAAAATTTTCAGAAACAAACACATGGAAGGAGCTTTCTTCCCTTAAAAAATTTGAAATGGCATATAGAAATGTACGCCTCGGGTCAGTCGGATGAGGGTTAATGATAATTATATATATAATTTACCTCGTATTTAACAACTTTGCACAATATTTTATTGTGACCTGTTAGTTCAGTGTTGCACAAATGTGTTTATTTGTTGATTGTTTATTGTCATTTTTGCACATAAAAAAGTAACAGTATAAAATGAAATTATATACAAGCAAATATATGCTGGAGAGCCCAAGAAACCTAAAGGTTTGTCTAGTGGGCTCTCCCAAATCCTATTAATTTTACGATCTCCTTTTACATACATTTATTATATTTACATTTAACTTGCAATGTATTAAGGGACAAGCAAACAAAGAAAAAGTTAACAAGGCGAACTAAATATGTAAACAATAAAGTAAGACAATCAAAAATATATCATATTGAACAAAAAAATAAATTTCCATTAGTCAAATCATAAGTTATTAAACATAAGAAACCAATATTAACACAAAGAAAATATCATAGCATATGTGCAATAACGGACTTCATTCATTCATTTATCCATTCATTCTGCATCTCCTGTATGTTTTATCTTGAATTCTCACCTCACGATGGCTCCTTGCAAAATGTTGGTAGGGGAAATTTGTGCCTTGCTTGAGGACCAATTACAAAATCCAGTCGAATAATTTTCTTGTTACTCTTCAGGCGGAGTTTGGCACGTGGGCATGGTCTGATGGAAGTCCTGTCGATGTTTGCAGTTTCACTAACTGGGAACAAGACGAGCCCTACAATGGACTGGCCATGGACTGTGTGCTGCTCTGGGGAGGTGCAGGTCTCAGATGGGACGACGTCTACTGCTCTGGCCAGAGCAAATTTATCTGCCAAAAAGGTATTGGTGTCAGATTCAGATTTTCGCTTTTTCATTGTGTATTCATGGTATTTTTCATTTCATTAGAAACGTAAAGCTCCTTTGGAGCATAACGTTTTCCTATTGTTTAACCAGATGTATGTGCTCCAACAGGCATATGTAAACTTTACGGCTTTACTTTTATTGCGATTTTGCGATCGACTGCGATGTAAAATATGAAGGTATGCTGCTTTTACCATCGATAGTGAGGGTCGGTTTTCTGAGCGCAAAGTCGATAGGAAGGTTGAAAATCTCGGGCGAAATCCGAACGAAAGCTTGTCACTGACGTCAACACGACTTCGGCCCACCGATGCGCAGGCCACGAAATCCAACCGAATAAGTACGTTGTGTTGCCGTAAAGTTTACATATGCCTTAAAACGTCAGTCGAGGATTTTAATTTCCGCCATTTGTATCATTTCAGGTCCTGGTGAAGATAACGACTGTTGGCTATTGAATGGTGATGTAGTTGTTACATTTATTTTTTTATATTTCTCCTGAACTCTATTTTTTTAATAAAAGCTATATTAAATATTTGACTGTTATTGCTTTCATTCAGTGTCATTTTGTCTACACTGACTATGTTTACCTTTTTTGCATGTCATTGCAACATACATTTCGTATCTTACATCATCACATTTAGAACAAGTTTACAGTTGTGAGTACATTACATCCCTGTGAGAATTATATCTGCTGAAACTTAATGTTGCTGGTGAACAGTGGAGGATTTTATACTCACCTTAGACTGTTTGTTCTCTTCAGAAAAAAAAGATCTATTGAGATAAAAAAAATATATAACAAAGCTAAAAAAATTTCATGGAAAGGTCTTCGAATTTTTGTTATTACTTGCTACTAAGAGGCTATGACATTTTATGCACTTTAGGCTCTAACAGACATATGTTTGGCATATGTTTATGTTCCATCCACCATAAATGACATGTACTGCTTGTATTGAAGGTATATTATGGAAACACTGGAATTAAAGAATTTCCTCATCAATTATGCAAATTAAATCCTTCATTTGAATACCTTGGTCCTAATTGTGTAAATCTCTGTCTAAGCTACGTGCATGTTTAAAATTATAGAAACTCGTTCTTCCTACTCTTCAGTTATTGTCCTTGAAAAAGTCTTACGAAAATGCCTCCGCAATTCCAAATTTAACTGCTCCAGGGCCTAAACCTACAATACTTTGTCTTGACGTCTGCTATTTAGCTATCCTGATTTAGAATACTGTGCTAAGAATTTGCTCATTGATTATGTTATCGAAGTCTTATTTGTTTTTATATCTTATTGTGTAAATTTTCGTCTAAACTACCCAAAAATCATGAAAATGTTACTTTGTTCATTTATCCTTTTGATGGATTCTAACAAATATGTTCCCGCAGTTCTACAACAAGCTACTTGCTGACCCAAAATTATGTCTCTTCTCGCGAGCACAAAAGCTAGCTATCTACCACTCATAAATCGTGACCAGAACATGTCCAGAACATGAGATATCAAAAGCGAATGTTCCGCCATAGGAGTCCAAAAAAGTAATAGTATTTACAGTTTTTGGCACACCCTAAAACATATCGAATATGAAACCAATCCATTAAGCTGAAAAAGTATTGAAATATTTTGATGACAGACAGAGACACACACAAGAATACACTGATAAAAATATAACCTCAATCTATTTTTCATGGAGGTAACAACCATTTTAAAATTAAAGGGTGGACATCTGTTGATGGCCTGCTGAGGTCCGTCTCCATCGGAGCCTCAGGAGTTTGGGGCGTCACGGCTGGAGGGCAGATCAAGTACCGAACAGGGAGCTACGGGAACGCGGTCCGGACTGGATCGAGCTGGGAAGTTGTGGAAGGAGGCCTGATTCAAATCAGCGTGGGAGATGGAATCGTCTGGGGAGTGTACTCAGATTACAACATCTGGTGCAGGATAGGTAGGGCAAAGCTTAATATGTAGTGTGAGAAACATTAAACTGTTCCTCAACTCAAAGAATTACTGACCCAATTTCTTGAACGAATCATTCGGTCGTCCTCTGCTTTCTGACCCAATTGTTATGATCAAGTGGTTTTGTTCACATGTGACGTCAGCAATGGGTGAAAGTTCATCGGAAGTTGATATCGACCCCGTCACGGTTGAGGGAAGTTTGGTACCCTCTGATTGCAATGAATCAATGAGATTCATTGAATAGAAATATTTACGATAAAACTGCAGGTAACAATATTTTAATTTTAGTTTATTTAGTATAATATATGGTAAGAAATGAAATGAAGTGTTGACATTGCTTAACTTTTGCACCTTAACAGGAATCAGTTCTTCCAATCCGAAGGGGACAGTCTGGCAGCAGATTTATGGCGGTCTGAAGATGGTGAGTTGTGGCGCAAAAAGTAACAAAGTCTGGGGAGTCGGCCCTTCAAACGATGTTTTTACGCGGATTGGAATCACAGAAGACAACCTAGGAGGTAAATTTCAGATCATTTAATTATCGCTTTCTAGTAACATCTTAGATATGGCACACGGCACAAGATTGGAATGATTTCTATGTAGTTCAGGTAGTTTGTTGTAATTTTCTGGAGTTATTCCATGTTTGGTCACATATTAGGGTTTCCGCGTAAACTTTGTGCAAGGCGTTTTATCGCTACTGCGCATTGGGGTTTGGAATGACACTGGATATTCTTAAGTGTTGAAAAAAGTCGATAATATCTGCACCTGCCCCCCTCCCCCAGGAAATGAGTGGATGCAAATCGATGGCGTTCTGAAGTACGTTTCCGTGGGCCAGGCGGGTGTCTGGGGCGTGACGCCTGACGACACTGTCCTCTATCGTATCGGGACGTACGGGAACCTTGAATCGACCGGGCAGGGGTGGACAGCGGTGACCGGCCAGGCAGTGAAGCAGCTGACTGTTGGCATGGGGGTGATCTGGGCAGTCAGTCCGGATAACATGATCTGGACACGACAAGGTACATGTTGGATGTGCAGGAGTATGTGTGAAACGAGTATATTAGAAGGTAGTTGCATGCATGTTTGCCGCAAACATCTACTAGTAGTCAGTTCCTGTTGGGAAGTAAGTGGTTAGTAAAGGAGTTGGGGGGGATCATAAGTTAACGGTTTAGCAAAACGGGCATGGTAATGTCAAAAATGTAATCAACCTGATGGAAATAGTGCCAGACAAGTCTTGTTCTTATCCTTATATTAGGCCACCAAATGTCTTTTTTACCGCTTGTACCAGGAATGTGCTCTGGAACTGTGACCGGAAGCGGCTGGAACAAGATTGCAGGAAGCCTGAGCTTAGTTTATGTCAGTGCTGTGAGTAACCAGGTCTGGGGAGTCACCTCTGAGGACCAGGTCTTCAGGGGGAACAGCATTGTAGAAGACGTTGGAGGAGGAGCAGGTAGGGAAATCTTTAGATTTACTTGGAATCATCAACAAAGATCACAAGCACCAAAACAAGAAATTTGAAGAATTTCAGACTTCCGGGACTGCTTTGGGTTTCCGTGAATGTTTTGGACATTAGGCAGTAAATGTGAACATCACTAAACATGACTTATTTAAAGCAGGGCCTCATTTGAATAATTTTTTAGGAAAGGCTGGATTGCCTTTTTTGTTAAGACTGTATTTGGGTGGAGAATATGATCAAGAGTTACAATTAATGCAAATGAGGATATTATTTGCATAATGAATGTGAAACATTTCTAATTTGTTAGTCATAAAAGTTAACATCATTTGGCGAAGGTATGAGGTCGTGGAAGTCTAGTTTGAGCATAGGGTTTCAATGGAGAGATGGGGTCGTGAACTCGGTGTGACCTTGGGATCATGGTGTTGTTTGGAGATGGGCAGAAATACAAGAGGTTGAAATTTGGCTGATGGTGTAATTGTTGTAGCAAGTTACGTCATACAATCGTATGAGGAGTAATTCAATTGGGTACCCAAATAGTCCCAGATGTCTGCAATCTCCGATTTCTTGTTCCCATATGTGATTCTGCATCCTCCTTAGGTAAATGGCTGGCACGGAAATCGTCATGGGTTGTGGACTCCGCCGGCACACCGTGGGTCAACAACGGAGTGACATACGATGCTGCCAAGGTCTTGGACAGTGACACTCGGACCTACTGGAATCCACATGGTACCGAACGGTACTACAACAACTGGTACATCGTACTGGACATAGCTGCACCCCACACTCTCACCCGGATCGCAGTGAACAACCAGGGAGACACCGACCATGACATTGCAGCCTTCACGTTGCAAATATCACAGGTTGGGAGTCCGTACAACTGGGAGGACTTCGTTTCCGTTACCAACGTACAGGGAGGGACTGACCAGCGCCAGGAGTTCGGCGGGTTCCAGGGTACAGCGCGGTACTGGAGGTTCGTCGTCACGCGGACACACTTGGGATATCAGCCATGGCTTAAGGAACTGAACCTCTACGAAATATCAGGTTTGTAACCTATATAGTATTACAAATATTGATACGAGGAAAGCACACTGTAAATTGTCACATGTGATGCATTGAAGAGGGCCTGCATGGGGGGGGGGGGGGTTAGTGATTACGAATTACACAAAATTTTCGCCGCCGATTACGAATTACGTCAAATTCTCAGAGCTGATTACGCCTTTACGCTTTGTGGCAAATGTACCATTACGAATTACGTTGATTTTTGGGGCGTCTGCCTACGGATTACGGAGACTAAAAAGCCCTGATTACGCCTTACGAAAAAGGGCATGTAGGCCCCCATTGAAGTGTGAACAGTTAAACACAGTTAAACGTCGTGTATTTCATATCACTCGGGACGTTTTTGACACTGCAATAATGTCATATGGCTTACGTTATGCCACATGTAACGTAGATTCAGCAAATGCATATCGCATCACTGGTAAAGTTTTTATTAACCCTAAACAGTACACCTGGGGTCCGCGCGGACCCCTGCACTACATATTCTGTAATATTTTTTTGTTTCTAAAGATTTTTTTCTGAAATTTCAGGTAATTGTCACATACAAAGTTGTGCCTCAACACAGTGCAGAAAATTTCGTTTCCCCCATTTTTAAAAAAAATTTGTATCTGATTTTCTTTTGGGGTCCGCGCGGACCCCAGCCGGCTCTCGGTCGTAATAGATACACTGGCGTTCTTATACTTTACTTTTTTTCTTATACTTTACTTTATTTTCAGGCTTTTATGATAAGTGATTATAGGGTGGGGTTCTGAAGGATATGCTGTATGGGTACTGCCTATATGGGTTACTGTAGGAGGTTACTGTAGGTTGGGTATTATAGGGTGGGGTTCTGAAGGATATGCTGTATGGGTACTGCCTATATGGGTTATTGTAGGAGGATACTGTAGGGTGGGTATTATAGGGTGGGGTTCTGAAGGATATGCTGTATGGGTACTGCCTATATGGGTTATTGTAGGAGGATACTGTAGGGTGGGTATTATAGGGTGGGGTTCTGAAGGATATGCTGTATGGGTACTGCCTATATGGGTTACTGTAGGAGGTTACTGTAGGGTGGGGGTATTATAGGGTTGGGTTCTGAAGGATATGCTGTATGGGTACTGTCTATAGGGGTTACTGTAGGAGGTTACTGTAGGGTGGGTATTATAGGGTGGGGTTCTGAAGGATATGCTGTATGGTTACTGCCTATAGGGGTTACTGTACGGGGCTACTGTAGGGTCGGTTATTGTAGGGTGGGTTTTCCACCACGTCGTCTTAGGAAGCAGAGACTCCCACGGACATCGAGAAACAGCCTGAGAAAACCCCGAGAAAAATTTGAAACTAAAACTTCGTATCTGACTGGACATCTTTGTTAACAGAGACTTCTGTAGACACAGACAGGCAGAGTTCTAATAAGACCCTGAGAAAAGAATGCATAATTACATATTTCATGGGCATATTGATATATAGCAGCATGGATTAAACAGAACACCAAGGAAAAAAAGAGAACGAAACTCAAAAGCGCTGATTTGTTTACAACTTCTGTGAATAACAGCGCATGCAGTGCGCGTGCCGAGCGTATTCTGTACCGCATGTCCGACGCACGTTCGACCAATGGCAATGCCAAGTGTATTTCTAAAGGAATCTGCTTCCGGCAGCTTTCAATACCAAAATAGAGATTCCATGGCGTGAACATTGACTATTAGTCATCATGGGCTGCCCAAAGCGTCATACTTGTATAAGCTTTTGAGTGTACCCTGGATGTTCGGTTCATTTATGTGAAACCCCCCTCCCAAAAAAAGGAGAAAAAAATGTTTGAGACCTTAATAGAAGTTGCAAAATGAGCAAATATATGCCGTGTGAAATAGACAAACGTTCGGAAAACTGTATCAGTACAGCAAGGCTGACGAATGTATTTAAAGCCATAGCTAAGGTTTCTAAAGACAAACAAACAACAGAAGTCAGTGAAAGAACAGAAATGTTGAACATATTGTTTGGTATACCGTGCCCTGATCATTTATATCAAATTTTCTTAACCTTTTTCTTAACCTTTTCAGCAATTTCAACAACTCTAACAGCAATTCTCTCATTATTTACCACAGTGCCAGAGTACACCGAGCGCGATGGAACCTACTACAAGGTGGTTACCCAGGCCATGACGTACAATAATGCCCAGCAAACCTGTGCAGCGGATGGAGGGCACCTTGCCGATGTCAAGACACAGGAGCTGCAAGACTTCCTCGTCTCCCTGATCCAGGAGGCTGGTGGTGCAGGCGGGGATTACTGGATCGGGCTTCATAAGACAGTAAGTCCTTCATTAGACACCGACAAACTTACATCAGCATAGCCGGGGATGGGTAATGCTCTCCTCTAAGGTTTTTCCTTGGATACTTTCATACACATACAAAATACATATACAAAGCTATTCTTCCTGGAATTTTTAAAGGAAACCTATAATACGATTACATTGCAGATCAAATTACAACTATTTCCAAGTTTACGCAATGCCATACATATAGGTGCCGCTGGATTTTGTTTTTAGGTGCAGATTTTACATGGTACGGCAAAGTGTTCCTAACAGATGTTGATCTATACATGGATGTCCCATAGCGTTAGTTTTTGGTTCCATTAGTTTGTATGTGTCCTTGCTGGCACTTGTGGCCGTGCTGCTGTGTCACAGGAGACAACTGGGTGTAGAGAACTACTGGTTGGCACGGTGAACCGAGCGTGCTTGGGTACACATTCCAAACCATTACCATTACCTATTCCAGTACTCATGTCTGAGGGTTTGGAACTCAGCCTGCATTAGTGACAGCCTCCTCCTTGCCTCTATATCTCAGACGTCCCGGATACCATTCATTATTTAAGAGAAATACATTACACAGACTTGTACACAGACTTGTACAAACATATTTGCCAATTCATATTTATCATTTATATGGTAAACATGATATCAATTATCACGTGTATCATTATCATTTATAATTTCATTGCAAAAGATATCTGATATCTCTACAAGAGTTGCGCGATCTGAAATATGGGCTTAGTATGTCAATATACATTTCATCATTAATTTTGCAAATGACCTCCACATTAACATAATATATGCATGGTGATGTTAACTTTTAACTAACTTACATATTATGTAGCAAGTATGAAATCCCATCATTTACCACTAAGGAGTCATACAATTGTTTTGCAAATTAGGTCCGTATTTGCATAATTGGTATCTGTTGATGTTCCAACTGCCATAGATTCTATACACTACCTGTATCAAAGTCCAATGATGTAAAACACTGGAATTACAGAATTTCCTCATTAATTATGCAAATTAAGTTCTCATTTGCATAATTTTCATCTAATTATGTACCTCTCTGTCTAAGCTAACTAGTACATAGTACCAAAAATCATACGTTGTCCTTTTCAGAACTAATCTGCTCTCAACGATTTCACCAGTAAACCCCTGCAGTTCCAGCACATGCTGCTAGGGGGACCAAACCCACAACATTTACTCCTGACAGGAAAAGCTATCTGCCACCAAAAAATCAAGACCATAGCATGTTCAGGACAAAAGATACAAAAACTGAAGTTCTGCTGCAGTACCAAGGTCAGCCACCAGGAGGCCCAGATTTGACCTTGACCTTTCTCTTCTTTAGACTTACCCACATACCAAATATCATCACAATCCATAAAGGCGTTCTTGCTGATGCTTATGCTGACCAGAAATATGCGGAAATACACACACACAAACACACACACACACACACACAAACACACAAACACACAGACACACACACAAACACACAGACAGACACACCAAAACCAATACCTCCATTGTTCATGGAGGTAATAACTAAAACAGACAAGCAACTATTTGATCCTCATCCTACTGAATCAATTTTGCGACGAATCTGACTGAGTGTGGTCCAGACGGACCCCACCATGTTTTATATTCAATTTGATATAGTTTTTTTGTGTAATATTTGTGTATATACATTGATTGTTTGTTTGTTTGTTTGTTTGTATGTTAAAAAATACTGTTGACTATTTCAGTGATTGCTGTGCATGTATTGTTTCTTTAATCTTAGGGGGAAAGTTTGAGATGTGTTAATGTTAAAACAAAGTTGTTCAAATTGATAAGAAACATATGTTATTAAATAAAGAGTATCAATTTAATGCAATAAGGAATATATGTAAATATTTTGCTGGGGTCCGTTTGGACCGCACTGGACCACACATAAACCTTCAATGTAACTGTTACAGTGCTAGTAATAAGCCAATCCTGGTTAAAATCTTTCTAAAAATTTGCAAGACACATAAATTATAAAATTTTCAGAAACAAACACATGGAAGGAGCTTTCTTCCCTTAAAACATTTGAAATGGCATATAGAAATGTACGCCTCGGGTCAGTCGGATGAGGGTTAATGATAATTATATATATAATTTACCTCGTATTTAACAACTTTGCACAATATTTTATTGTGACCTGTTAGTTCAGTGTTGCACAAATGTGCAATAACGGACTTCATTCATTCATTTATCCATTCATTCTGCATCTCCTGTATGTTTTATCTTGAATTCTCACCTCACGATGACTCCTTGCAAAATGTTGGTAGGGGAAATTTGTGCCTTGCTTGAGGACCAATTACAAAATCCAGTCGAATATTTTTCTCGTTACACTTCAGGCGGAGTTTGGCACGTGGGCATGGTCTGATGGAAGTCCTGTCGATGTTTGCAGTTTCACTAACTGGGCACCAGACGAGCCCTACAATGGACTGGACATGGACTGTGTGCTGCTCTGGGGAGGTGCAGGTCTCAGATGGGACGACGGCTACTGCTCTCACACGACAAACTTCATCTGCCAAAAAGGTATTGGTGTCAGATTCAGATTTTAGTTTTTTACCTTCGCCAAGAAGGTTATGTTTTCGTGGCCGTGTGTCTGTGTGTCTGTGTGTGTGTGTCTGTGTGTGTGTTAACAGCATAACTTGAGAAGGCTTACATGGATTATCTTGATACTTGGTAGGTAGGTAGGTCTTGATGAGACCTCGAAACGATTAGATTTTGGGCCCCCTGGCGGCTTGTTATGGTACTGCAGCGGAACTTCCGGTTTTGATATCTCGTGATCTGGACATGCTAGGGTGATGATTTTTCGATGGTAGGTAGCTCTTATGCTCGGAAAGAAGTGACGTAAGTTTAGGCCCCCTAGCGGCTTGCTCTGGAACTGCAGGAGCATTTGTATGAAAATGTTTAAAGTAGGATAACTCAATAACCGGTTGATATTTGGTATGTAGGTAGCTTAAGTGATGCTTGACATAATAAGATGGCAATTATGCAAATTAGGATCTAATTTGCATAATTAATGAGGGAATTCTATAATTCAGATACCTTCCATGATAGGACTATTATACCTTGTGACATGTGTAATTAAGTATGAGAGGAACATTGCCATATATTAATTATGTAAATGAAGACCTAATTTGTATAATTAATGAGAAAATACTATAATTCCATAGTGGTTGATGTTGGCAATTTCATACTTGCGCATTTCGAAGTTGACTGGAAGTGAACATCATTCAACATAACTTATTCAAATCAGCACCTCATTTGCATAATTTATGAGGAAATGCTAGAATTACATTCTTTAAGATAACACTGTCATTGAGAGGAGAATATGATCAACTGATGTAATTTATGCAAATGAGGATCTTATTTGCATAATCAGGGGGAAAATCTATAATTCGTCAGTCATAAAGGGTAACCTCATTTGGCGAAGGTATGAGATCGTGGAACTCTAGTTCATTGTGTATTCATGGTATTTTTCATTTCATTAGAAACAGAAAGCTCTTTTGGAGCATAACTTTTTGCTATTGTTTAACCAGATGTATGTGCTCCGACAGGCATATGTAAACTTTACGGCTTTACCATAATTGCGATTTTGCGATCAACTGCGATGTAAAATATGAAGGTATGCTGCTTTTACCATCGATAGCGAGGGTCGGTTTTCCAAGCGCAAAGTTGATACTCAGGTCAATTACGGCCTGTGATTCCAAGGTGGTGGCGGTAAAATACGTATACGCTTGTAACTTTTGTTTGGTTAGCCGTATTTTAAAGAAATTTCACACAGTACTATCACTACTTATGTTTAATAAAATGATTGTGCATCTCTGTTGGTATGCTGTATTTTTTGGGTTAAAAACCCACATTTTGGTTAATAAAATATATCTTTATTTTAAGAGCCCCGTCCTCGGTGGAGTTTTCATTCTGGACCTTCATATTTCACCGTATTACAGCCAAACTAATATAGATTCAATTTATCCGTCGCTATTTTGCAGTCTATGAAGGCATCATAATTTATTTGGGTTAAAAATAGCAAAAAATGATAATTTTAGGAAAAAATCACAGGCCGTAATTGACCTGAGTAGGAAGGTTGAAAATCTCGAGCGTAATCCGAACGAAAGCTTGTCACTGACGTCAACACGACTTCGGCCCACCGATGCGAAGCCGCGAAATCCAACCGACTAAGTACGTTGTGTTTCCGTAAAGTTAGTCAGTCGAGGATTTCATTTTATGCCATTTGTATCATTTCAGGTCCTGGTGAAGATAACGACTGTTGGCTATTGAATGGTGATGTAGTTGTTACATTTATTTTTCTATATTTCTCCTGAACTCTATTTTTTCTATAAAAGCTATATTAAATATTTGACTGTAATTGCTTTCATTCAATGTCATTTTGTGTACACAGACTATGTTTACATTTTTTGCATGTCATTGCAACATACATTTCGTATCTTTCATCATCACATTTAGAACAAGTTTACAGTTGTGGGTACATTACATCCCTGTGAGAATTATATCTGCTGAAACTTAATGTTGCTGGTGAACAGTGGAGGATTTTATAGTCACCTTTGACTGTTTGTTCTCTTCAGAAGAAAAAGATCTATTGAGATAAAAGAAATATATAACAAAGCTTAAAAAATTTCATGGAAAGGTCTTCGAATTTTTGTTATTACTTGCTACTAAGAGGCTATGACATTTTATGCACTTTAGGCTCTAACAGACATATGTTTGGCATATGTTTATGTTCCATCCACCATAAATGACATGTACTGCTTGTATTGAAGGTATATTATGGAAACACTGGAATTAAAGAATTTCCTCATTAATTTTGCAAATTAAATCCTTCATTTGAATACCTTAGTCCTAATTGTGTAAATCTCTGTCTAAGCTACTTGCATGTTTAAAATTATAGAAACTCGTTCTTCCTACTCTTCAGTTATTGTCCTTGAAATAGTCTTACGAAAATGCCTCTGCAATTCCAAATTTAGCTGCTGCAGGGCCTAAACCTACAATACTTTGTCTTGACGTCAAGGGTTATCTGCCATTTAGCTATCCTGATGTAGAATACTGTGCTAAGATAGAATTTGCTCATTGATTATGTTATCGTAGTCTTATTTGTTTTTATATCTTATTGTGTAAATTTTCGTCTAAGCTACCAAAAAATCATGAAAGAGTTACTTTGTTCATTTATCCTTTTGGGGGATTCTAACAAATATGTTCCCGCAGTTCGACAACAAGCTACTTGCTGACCCAAAATTATGTCTCTTCTCGCGAGCACAAAAGCTAGCTATCTACCACTCATAAATCGTGACCAGAACATGTCCAGAACATGAGATATCAAAAGCGAATGTTTCGCCATAGGAGTCCAAAAAAGTAATAGTATTTACAGTTTTTGGCACACCCTAAAACATATCGAATATGAAACCAATCCATGAAGCTGAAAAAGTATTGAAATATTTTGATGACAGACAGAGACACACACAAGAATACACTGATAAAATATAACCTCAATCTATTTTTCATGGAGGGGAGGTAACAACCATTTTTAAAATTAAAGGGTGGACATCTGTGGATGGGCTGCTGGGGTCCGTCTCCATCGGAGCCTCAGGAGTTTGGGGCGTCACGGCTGGAGGGCAGATCAAGTACCGAACAGGGAGCTACGGGAACGCGGTCCGGACTGGATCGAGCTGGGAAGTTGTGGAAGGAGGCCTGATTCAAATCAGCGTGGGAGATGGAATCGTCTGGGGAGTGTCCTCAGATTACAACATCTGGTGCAGGATAGGTAGGGCAAAGCTTAATATGTAGTGTGAGAAACATTAAACTGTTCCTCAACTCAAAGAATTACTGACCCAATTTCTTGAACGAATCATTCGGTCGTCCTCTGCTTTCTGACCCAATTGTTATGATCAAGTGGTTTTGTTCACATGTGACGTCAGCAATGGGTGAAAGTTCATCGGAAGTTGATATCGACCCCGTCACGGTTGAGGGAAGTTTGGTACCCTCTGATTGCAATGAATCAATGGGATTCCTTGAATAGAAATATTTACGATAAAACTGCAGGTAACAATATCTTCATTTTAGTTTATTTAGTATAATATATGGTAAGAAATAAAATGAAGTGTTGACATTGCTTAACTTTTGCACCTTAACAGGAATCAGTTCTTCCAATCCGAAGGGGACAGTCTGGCAGCAGATTTATGGCAGTCTGAAGATGGTGAGTTGTGGCGCAAAAAGTAACAAAGTCTGGGGAATCTACCCTGAAAACAAGGTTTTTACGCGGATTGGAATCACAGAAGACAACCTAGGAGGTACAGTTCAGATCATTTAATTCTTGCTTTCTGGTAACATCTTAGATATGGCACACGGCACAAGATTGGAATGATTTCTAGATAGTTCGGGTAGTCGGTTGTCATTTTCTGGTGTAAATCCATGTTTGGTCACATATTAGGGTTTCCGCGTAAACTTTGTGCTAGGCGTTTTACCGCTACTGCGCATTGGGGTTTGGAATGACACTGGATATTCTTAAGTGTTGAAAAAAGTCGATAATATCTGCACCTGCCCCCCTCCCCCAGGAAATGAGTGGATGCAAATCGATGGCGTTCTGAAGTACATTTCCGTGGGCCAGGCGGGTGTCTGGGGCGTGACGCCTGACGACACTGTCCTCTATCGTATCGGGACGTACGGGAACCTCGAATCGACCGGGCAGGGTTGGACAGCGGTGAACGGCCAGGCAGTGAAGCAGCTGACTGTTGGCATGGGGGTGATCTGGGCAGTCAGTCCGGATAACATGATCTGGACACGACAAGGTACATGTTGGATATGCAGGAGTATGTGTGAAACGAGTATATTAGAAGGTAGTTGCATGCATGTTTGCCGCAAACATCTACTAGTAGTCAGTTCCTGTTGGGAAGTAAGTGGTTAGTAAAGGAGTTAGGGGGACCATAAGTTAACGGTTTAGCAAAACGGGCATGGTAATGTCAAAAATGTAATCAACCTGATGGAAATAATGCCAGACAAGTCTTGTTCCTATCCTTATGTTAGGCCACCAAATGTCTTTTTTACCGCTTGTACCAGGAATGTGCTCTGGAACTCTGACCGGAAGCGGCTGGAACAAGATTGCAGGAAGCCTGAGCTTAGTTTATGTCAGTTCTGTGAGTAACCAGGTCTGGGGAGTCACCTCTGAGGACCAGGTCTTCAGGGGGAACAGCATTGTAGAAGACGTTGGAGGAGGAGCAGGTAGGGAAATCTTTAGATTTACTTGGAATCATCAACAAAGATCACAAGCACTGAAACAAGAAATTTGAAGAAGTTCAGACTTCCGGAACTGCTTTGGGTTTCCGTGAATGTTTTGGACCTTGGACAGTAAATGTGAACATCACTAAACATGACTTATTCAAATTAGGACCTCACTTGAATAAATTTTTAGGAAAGGCTAGATTGCCTTTTTTATAAGACTGTCTTTAGGTGGAGAATATGATCAAGAGTTACAATTAATGCAAATGAAGATCTTATTTGCATAATGAATGTGAAACATTTCTAATTTGTTAGTCATAAAAGTTAACATCATTTGGCGAAGGTATGAGGTCGTGGAAGTCTAGTTTGAGCATAGGGTTTCAATGGAGAGATGGGGTCGTGAACTCGGTGTGACCTTGGGGTCATGGTGTTGGTTGGAGATTGGCAGAAATACAAGAGGTTGAAATTTGGCTGATGGTTCATTTGCATTCATTGCATGCCCAGCATTGCCTGAAAAACAGGTTGTTTTGACCTGAGAGCAACTGCTGGTGAAATAAACTGAAAACTGAAACTGAAATTGTTGTAGCAAGTTACGTCATACAATCGTATGAGGAGTAATTCAATTGGGTACCCAAATAGTCCCAGATGTCTGCAATCTCCGATTTCTTGTTCCCATATATGATTCTGCATCCTCCTTCTTAGGTAAATGGCTGGCACGGAAATCGTCATGGGTTGTGGACTCCGCCGGCACACCGTGGGTCAACAACGGAGTGACATACGATGCTGCCAAGGTCTTGGACAGTGACACTCGGACCTACTGGAATCCACAAGGTACCGAACGGAACAACTGGTACATCGTACTGGACATAGCTGCACCCCACACTCTCACCCGGATCGCTGTGAACAACCAGGGAGACACCGACCATGACATTGCAGCCTTCATGTTGCAAATATCACAGGTTGGGAGTCCGTACAACTGGGAGGACTTCGTTTCCGTTACCAACGTACAGGGAGGGACGGACCAGCGCCAGGAGTTCGGCGGGTTCCAGGGTACAGCGCGGTACTGGAGGTTCGTCGTCACGCGGACACACTTGGGATATCAGCCATGGCTTAAGGAACTGCACCTCTACGGAACTCATGGTTTGTAACCTATATAGTATTAAAAATATCGATACAAGGAAAGCACACTGTAAATAGTCACATGTGATGCATTGAAGTGTGAACAGTTAAACACAGTTAAACGTCATGTATTTCAAATCACTCGTGACGTTTTTGACACTGCAATAATGTCATATGGTTTACTATATACCACATGTAACGTAGATTCAGTAAATGCATATCGCATCACTGGTAAAGTTTTTATTAAACAATCTTGATTATTTATTACCTTCGCCAAAAAGGGTATGTTTTTAGTAGCGTTTTTCCGTTTGTCTGTTTGTCTGAGTGTCTGTTTGTTCGTTTGTGAACAGCATAACTCAAGAAGCTTTATATGCATTGTCATGAAACTTAGTAGGTGGGCAAGTCTTGATGAGACCTAGAAATGATTAGATTTTGGGACGCCTGGTGGCTTTCGTTGGTACTGCAGCATAACTTTCGGTTTTGATATCTTATGATCTGGACATGCTAGGGTCACGAATTTGAGATGGTAGATAGCTCTTGGGCAAGGGCAGAAGTGACATGAGTTTGGGCCCCTAGCAGCCTGTTTTGGAACTGCAGGGCAGTTTCTTTAAAAATCTTTGATCGACGATAACTCAAGGACCGGCTGACGAACTGTCATGATTTTTAGTAAGTAGGCAGCTTAAGTGATGCTTGACATAATTAGTTGACAATTATGCAAATCAGGAGCCAATTTGCATAATTAATGAGGACATTTTATAAATCTGCTGTGTTCCATAATAGGACTATGGAACATTTGTGACATGTAATTGAGAATGAGGGGAACATCTGAAGATATAGATTATGTAAATGAAGACCTAATTTGCATAATTAATGCAGTGGTCGAAATACTTTTTTTCAGTGATCTGCAATATTGCAGAAGAGTCAAAATTTCGTCCTGCAATTTAGAAATACTTTCTGCAAATACACAAGCCCCCATATTACAACCTTCTAAAACCAATAATGCCTATTTTTACATCATGTATAGCTTTGTAAATCTGTAGCATTACTGAAATTCTTTAAAATATCACTCTTTTTTAATATTAGACTTTATATCGATCTTTCTCTACAGAAAATTTATCATTTCCTGCTATCATGTCATGACACCACTGAAAGGATATGATCCCATTTTTCAGCAAACTAATATGGCTCTCTATGGGAAGCATATAAATTTTTCATTGCAAAATACATGGCAAAATAATTAACATATAGCAATTTTATTATATCAGCAGCATCACAGAAGAAATATACAAATATGGAAACAATGACACATGCAGTAACAGGATTGCACTAGAACTACATAACTGAAGTTGTGATGTCACTACATAATTTTTGTACCTAAAATTGACATGTGAAAAATGGTAAGAAAACAGAAACAATTAACTTGAACATTTATAGAAAGCAATTAAATGAGCACAATGTTTTGATGGACTCGTTACTTGTCAAGGAAGGTAAATATTCCTGGAATAGTATCGTAAATAATTTGAAGAAAAAAAACAACAACTTGAAGAAGTTAATAGAATCAGTAATAGAATTACAAGAAAATTATGAAAAACACACGATCTTTCCTTGCTAAATTGGACACAATAAGTTGACAATATTTACATTCTAAATAAAAATTTGCACATTTATTTTCCTGGGCGCGATCTTCGGCGAGATTTTCTACAAAATTTCTTGATCTGCCAAGTCTAGATCGATCTGTGTCGGCCTCCTCAGCCGCCTCCTCGAGAATCCAACCGCGACAGCAACCATCCTGAGTTTTGCCGATCTCGCGGGTGCGCGATGGGTTGCTGTTTCAGTCCCGATTGCCGTCGGTTTTCTCAAAGAACGACAAAATCGTCTTTCTTTTCTTGGTGTTTCATCGGCCTGACAACTGACTCTCCAGAGCCATGTTTTGCCGCGTTGCCTGCTGGGAAATGCTCGGCGAAAACTGCCGAAAATTGCCGAGGCAGTTGTCGTGTCCTCCCGGGTGACGAAATCTAACATCGGAAAATGGCGAGTGCCCTTATTCGGTTATCGTCGCCTTTCGTGGCATGGTCGGAATTGCTCAACTTTGACCCCAAATTTCCTTATATGGGACCATATACATCAGCTGCAAAACACCGCCAGGTTCGTGCGACGCGGGTTTTCAGTCTATTCACAGCGCCGCAACTTTGCTAAATTGAAAACTATTGAATCCGGACCCTATTTTTTCCTTCTGCAAAATTGCAGATTGTATGATTTTTTCCTCTGCAATTTTGAAAATCTATCTGCAAATTGCAGATTGCAGACGGCTATTTCGAACACTGTTAATGGAAAACTGCTATAGTTCTCTAGTGGTAACTGCCGGGGATTTCATACTTGCCGCAAGTTAAGTGAAGGTGAACATCAATTAGCATAATTTATTCAAATCACGGCCTTATTTGCATAATTCATGAGGAAGTGCTAGAAAAGCCTTTTTTTGTTAAGATAAGGCTATCATTGGGTGGAGAATATGATCAACTGATATAATCCATGATGGAAATAAATGAGGATCTTATTTTCATAACCAATGCCAAAAATGTATCATTTCGTCAGTCGGAATGGTTAACATCATTTGGCGAAGGTATGCATATGAGATCTTGGGGCTCTTGTTACTACTGTAGCTACTGTCAATTAATTATCCTTTACTATTGACGCAGTGAACACAGTAGA
Organism: Branchiostoma floridae x Branchiostoma japonicum; assembly: GCA_013266295.2. Taxonomy (NCBI): domain Eukaryota; kingdom Metazoa; phylum Chordata; class Leptocardii; order Amphioxiformes; family Branchiostomatidae; genus Branchiostoma; species Branchiostoma floridae x Branchiostoma japonicum. The sequence goes on along the minus strand of CM023829.1, from coordinate 18,564,863 downwards.
ACATGTTTTATGATTCAGAAACAGACAGTCCGCAATCCCTCACCTGCTCAACAGCGACTTATACTTCACTGGCCATCAACTGGATGAAGCCAAGAGCGCCCCTTACCGGATACAGAGTAAACTACACCCTTGTTGGTGACAGTCCTTTCGACGTGATCTCAACAGACTTTGGTCCGGAAAATGAGAAACAAGTTCTTCAAGATGCCCTAGCTGACCGGGAATACAGCGTGAGGCTTGTAGCTGTTGGGGTGTGTAAGGACAGCTTGCCAGTAGAGGTCACCTGCGCGACTTGTGAGTATGGTTACAGTATTTATCTTCTCATATTTGTACTGTACTTTACAGATCCAAGTCTCCATTTTTTATGCCTTTGCCCTGCAAGCGCTCTGTGTATTCTTCTCAAATGTTACATTCATTTATCTAATAGTGACGCCCCCGCCTGAGGACTTGAAGGTGAAAGACGTTACAGAATCGTCCGTCACAGTTTCCTGGAAGCAGAGGACCAACTCACTCGCTATTGGCCACAGAATGTGGATAAGGCGGAGTGATACAGCTGAGAGCCTGTTCACACAGTTTGTGTCTGCAGGTCAAACAGATCAGACATTTATTGACCTCACCTCTGCCACAGAGTATGTGATATCAGCCACAAGCATCAACAAGTACAATGAGGGATTACCAGTGAGTCTTACTGTGATAACAAGTAAGAAAATGTATTTGTACTTTATAGTGAACCAACTGATTTTAAGTACCCTATGCATGACACATTTACCATTTTAATCTTAACAATATTATGTATGCCAATTGGATGTAAATTGGATGTAAAATCCTAGCGTTCAAGATCTTTTTCTGTGCTTTTGCTCCTATTTTGCTCCATATGTTTTGCATGTATTTTTTACCCAATTTATCTAACACTGTATCCTTTATTCTCAGAAACGGACAGTCCAAAGGCATTGTATGTCGCACAGAAGACAACCAACACTATTACAATCTCATGGTTGCCACCTGAAGCTGTCCTTATCGCATACAACATAACGTACACAGAAAATGGAAAAAGCACTTCTGTGATGACGTCAGGAGACGTAGACAGCTGTAAACTGACGGGTCTGGTTCCCGGTTCTCAGTATGACATTGACCTGATGGCCGTTAGCAGGTTTGGGAGGAGCATCGCCGTCAGTACAAGTGTTAATACAGGTAAATGATTACCTCAATGAAAAATCGAGGTATTTTTTTTGGTATGTCTTTGTGTGTGTGTTTTGTGTCTGTGTGTTTGTGTTTCCGCATGGCCCTTAGGGTAGGGTGTTATGGATAATGCTGAGTTCAGTCTGTCTCAGAGGTAGTATCACTTGTGCATCTAGTTGCGCTCGCTGTTTTACATATGTTTTACATGTAGTTATATGACTTGGCAGATGATGTTTTTCCCTTGCACGATAAACAAGTGCATTGAAAAATGAGATTGCACACGGGTACCTTGCATCTGTAGTTGTCAAGGCAAATGAAGCTTCTTTTTCATGAGAAATATTCAACCTCTCCTAAAAAGTCGTGACTTGTAGACATGATAGTTTCATCGAGGATCTGAGGTCTCCGAATTCTTGTTTTGTTTAAGTAAAGCAGAATTTAAATGCTAGGGCCATAACATTACAATGTGCTTGAAGTAGATATTGTTGAGAATATTTTTAAAAAGGTTTGGCTGTAAATGGAATCGGTACTTTGTAGGATTTCGTTTATATTGATTAAGAAGAATGGGACATTTCGTTAACTTTTCTCGCGCATCACATTTACTTTGTCTGCTCTTTTCCATGTTGCCACATGTCTCTGAAATAACATTTGCCTGCGTTATCTTTAGACACAGATCCACCTTCGAATCTGAAAGTCACCAAGTCCTCCACGACATGGTTGTTCCTGGAATGGACGTCACCTGTGGCCAACATTCTATCCTACGACTTACACATTTCAGACGAATATGGCAGTACAAGAACATTGTCGAGGTAAAAATACAATGAAGACATTATTATTAGAGATTACAGCATACACTGAATTTTATGATTGCAAAATTGTCCCCTTTTACTGATTTTTTAAATTTTTTTGAAATGACAAAGTTTGCTGACAATTTTGTTATTTCTTAATAATTTTTTTAGAATTGTTGCAATATGTTCTGTCGTACATGTATGTTGATTAGACGATTCTTGAAGAATTTTTACATGTACTTTTGCCATACTTTCTACCCTATGGAACTGCTGAATAATTCATGTTTACGAATTTCTCTAATGGCTTACTTTACTCATTTCATATCTAATAACATGTTTCCATCTTAGACTTGAGGCGAGCAAAACGTCCTATAACGTCACAGATCTTCTATCAGGAACTACATACGTCATCAAAATGGCCGCGGTCAGTGAGCACGGTCGCAGTGTGGACATCACTTATTCCACTAGTACAGGTATAGTGAGCGTTTTTGCTGTAGATACAGTTAGGTGCAGGTTATTAAAGTATCTGATATCTTGTTATCTTTCAATATTTCAATAGGGTAGAATGTATTCAAACTCTATGTTTGTATTTTATGCCCCCAGGCACTTCTATTGTGTGCTTTGAATCAGTCTCTATAATTTTTTTTACATCCGGTAGATTATTGATTTTTGAGGGGGGTAGGGTTGTACAACTTTAAAAATCCATTTATACCCTTGTTTATGAAGCATCTATATCGTCAATCGAGGTCAGCGATGACACAACGACAGAAGCGTCTACATCGGATAGAAGTACTTCAACACGACTGAGAAGTACTTCAACACAGTCAACATACACAACGACATATAAAATTGAAGAACATGAAACGGACCTTGAAAGTACATGAACATTTTTATTACTTTTTCTATTACTAACGCTGATTGTGACATGTACTAGTATGTACAATATCAGTAAATTAAAAACAACATGCGGGTAGTGAAAAATGAAAAAAAAAAACGACTTTGTAGAATTTCAGAAATATTATGACAGTATAACTGAGTAATTAGAAAACTTAGATTTTTAGAACATACTGTAAAACTCATATTTATAACGAAAAAAATGCAAACGTAAGTTACCATTTTTACTGAACAAACCTAATACTTGAAATCCTTGTTACTTTTGGTGAAAACTTGATATAGCAATATTGGAAAAAAAGGGCGTGCCTTCAGTTTATAAAGTGTTTACGTGTGTCTATAAAGCTTTATTTCTTTTCCTTTTTTTGTAGCAACCACTTCTAAAACAATAAAACGAACGTTTGTTTTGGGTGGAGACGCAACTACAGTAGACCGACGGACTACGACAAACTACAGTAAGATTTGTAACCCTAACCCGTTAAAAACATACTCATGCGTCTAATGGTGTAATGGTGTATCTGAAATGTTCTGATATACTTGTCGCGATGTAAGACCAAATATTTTATAAATATAACAAATGCAATAGATAGTGTACATTTATTGACCCTTTAAAAAAGAAGTTTAATTTATGAAAGTTGTAGCAAATACAATGTATGGCAACTTGTACATAAATGGAATTATTGTTAACATGTAACATTTACAGAAGACTACTCTACTATTATAAATAACAGTGAAGATTTTACTAAGACTTTAATAACTCGTAATCAATATGTTCAGAACTGTAGGCATGAATGTATAACATTGTCTCGCTATTAAATACAACTGTCTTTGTATGTGGTAATATTGTAGTGGTCTTACATGCGATGGATTGTTACAATTTTTGTCGTACATCATTATGAGTTGGACAATCTATCAGAAATGGAATAATTCGTTCTTGATGTATTCGTATGTCCACGCGATATCTGTAACCGTACTACTCTCGTTCACAGTAACGTCCGCTGGAATATCAACGGAGCCTCCCGGTATCTTACAGACATCCATGCCAGGTAAATGATGATTTTTCTTTGGCAATGGACTGATTGTGTTCTTTTCATACAATATCTATTAATAGACCAAACCTCACAGCCGTCGGTTTTACATATTTCCTTGAATAAAATGATATCTAAATCTTTTTCAGACGTAAAGAAATACACACAATCTGTCAAACGGACTACGGAAGATCCAGCTGAAAAGGTGCGGCGCCTTTCAAACACCAATACCGACAATTAATTACATATTTCTACGACTAGATAATGCAGCGTCCAAGATATCAAGTTAATTTCGTATACTTTTCATTCCTTGCTCAGTTTTGGATGTTTGAAAATAATACATATGGAAGTATTGTTTTGGGCAGCGCTGGTTTAGGAAGAGTTTGTATGTAGCATGAGCAGCAAGGATTGGAAGTTAATGAGCGGAGATTGGGTTTCAGTTGATTGTCAGGGTTGTGACACGGCATACCGTTGGTGGTAAGATATGATATGAGATTGCCAGAAATGTTTAATCTGTATTTATGGTATGAAGCGTAAACTATGGTGTGATACCAGAATGAATTACGTCATACAGTCGTTTGAGCAATAATTCATTCTTTCATGCAATTCAATTGGCTATTTTGCCCATGATGCTACAATTTCATACAATTGCTATTCATTCAAAAGAACCTAAAACACTTCAGTGAAGTCTGAAATCTCCGATTTCGTGTTACTAATACGTCATTCACTGGGACATTTCACAGCTCCAAGAGTTCCTGCAAGGCCTAGACCAAAGTTTGTCGGAAGAAGTGGGACCAGAGGACATTCTTGCAATGACGTCCAGCATCAACGACATTATCAAATCTGGTGATGTCACCAAATCAGAACTGCCATTGCAGTTATTGGTAAGTTTCTCTCTTCGTATAGTCTCTAATATTTACTTTCTGGACGGTTATTGTTTTATGCGGCGCTAGTTTAGGAGGTGTATACATGTATATCTTGTCATGAGTAAGGCGGATTGGAAATGAGTGGGTGGGGACTGGGTTTTTGTTGATTGACAGGGTACGATGTGGTACAAAGTACGAAGCATGGTGAATCCTGGTAGGAAGCATGGTGTAATAACTGAGTAGGACTAGTTATTTATCCCATTTTTTTAGTACAAAAAAAATTGTCTGGGAAAAGCGTGTTAACTGCATTCGCGTGTGCTAATGATTGCGTACAAACATTGGCACATTTTTAGTAGGTTGCGTCATACAACCGTATGAGTAATAATCCATTATCCATTCCGTTATGTAAATCAATCGGGTATTCCCCCATGACCGTACAGTACAGTTCCCATCAAATCAAATCAAATACAATATCATTTATTGTAAAGTTCTGTTATATTGTTTTTATTTTGGTTGGGGAGCTTGTAAAGGAACATCCGGTCCTGTTTACCCTTAACCATTTGCATGTAATACATATAATAAAGTTGAAATAAATAAATAAATAAATAAATCAAATCAATACATTCACAACAACCTAAAACACATCCAGGACGGCTGCCCGTGGTAGGAATACATCTGTTGGCAAACTGAAAGAAACTGTAGAAACGGGTTAGGGTTACGAGCACAACAATACTAAATGGTATGTTTGGTTTAGGGATCATGTCAGGCTTAATAAGTATTTATTTTGTATCTTTTCTGGACAGCAAACCACTGCGGGTATCATAGAGCATCTTGCTGTTGCCACAAGAGCATCGCAAGGTCTATCGGCAGAGAAAATGGAGACCATAGCCAGTGGTGAGAATCCTTTGCGTTGGCTCTACAGATATATTACCTTTAGCTCTTTTTGCTTGTTTGTAAGTAAGAGTGCTGCTTTACTTTGCTTTTTAGTGACTTCACCTAACACTTTCACTTACTCCACTCAACGCTTTCCTCTATTCTTTATTAATCCACTCTAATCAAATCAACTCAACTCAACTCAACTATACATTTCTCTACTTGACTCGATTCTATTCTACTCTTTTTTTTTGCTCTATTTCACTCCACTCTACTCTACTGCATCGTATGCTAATGAAATCTACTATACCCTAGTCTGCTCTGCACTGCTCTACTCTACTATGTTCTACTATACTCTGCTCTGCTCTACTCTCCTCTGTTTTACTTTACTCTGCTACTCTGCTCTGCTCTGCACTACTCTACTCTACTCTACTCTACTCTACTCTACTCTACTCTACTCTACTCTTCTCTACTCTACTCTACTCTACTCTACTCTACTCTACTCTACTTACTCCACTCTACTCTCCCGTTAGCTTAAACATTTCAAAAATGGAAACGTGTGTATACAGAGATAGTGTGCATGCTGATTAGTAGTACTTTTCTTCTCTTTATTTTTCAGCTTTATTGCAGACAGCTTCGGCAGTTATCAATGGGTTACCCAAACAGGAAACACAGACTGAAAGTAACTTCGACAACATATTAGAAAGTGATCTTATCGACACGAGTGCCACTGATCTCTCCCCGAGGCAGCAGCTGAAGGTGTTGAAGGACAAGGAAAAGGAAAAAGAAGACATGGTAAGGATTTCAAGAATATGTCAAGTTGCGTTATAAACATGGTTACTGATATCATATCATTGCACTAAGATTATACCAATCATTCTATAACGAGATCTAACCCCCTCCCCTTTATATAATTAACGCTTTGTGCATTTCTATCTGAAATTTAGCAACGGAAAGCGTCGCAGTCTATTGTGGCATCTTTGGACCAGGTAGCCGACACACTGCTGGCGTTACAACCCGTGGATGTAGAATATCACTCAAGCTTTAAAGCAGAAAATGTCGCTATCGACGTGGCAAGACTTCCCTCAGACGAAGACCTCATCCTCAGCTCGGGTGGTGTTGTGGCAAACATCTTATCCAGACAAACTGGGACTAAAAAACATGACATGTTGGACGTCAAGGTTAGAAAGACTCTCCCAAGTCGAAATGCCTATTGACATTCTTCTGGTATGTAGCAAAATCGTTGAAGATTAAGTAAAATGCCCAGGCCTCTTTTTATCTTGGGATAGCTGACATTACATCGCTTGGTATACTAAACAAGAAATTTTTGTGTTGTGCGTTACAGATGTCAGTGTTCAAGAAGAACCCATATTCGTGGAGTAAATCGACTGGAGGACAAAACATCTCATCATCAGTGACTTTTCTGTCCATCAATTCAAAGAACTCTGAAACCGTGAGCAAAAACACAGAAGTAAAGCAAGTTATGCCATTTGTAGGGTACAAATTGCATAAGGGAGAGAGAAGACAAACAGCAGGCCAGCCATTAGACGAAACGACAGAAAGACCAAGTACGGTGGAAGATAACAACAACGGCACAACTATGGCATACCACGCTTTCACTATTCCATCTGATAACGTCATCCCGGTTATCCGTATGAACTGGTGGGATGTAGAAGCGACATTTCACGTCTACATCTCGTACGGATCTCCTCCGACTGCAGACAAGTATGGAGAGAAAAGAGTTGTCAAGGAAGACGGATACGAGGCCTGGCTCCAGGGGACAAATTATTCAGCATCCTTCATTCCCAACACGACTGACCATGGCAGAGTTTTGTATGTTGGAGTACAGAAGTTAGGTACGTTTCTTCCATGAACCTTATTAGAACACACCTCATGTATATTGGCATTTAATGTACAATCCCTTGTCCAACTGGTATCCATGGTGACAACTACATGTACACATGTAATCCCCAGGACCAGCGAGCGCTGCCAACGGTCATCGACAGCAGCCTACTGTACAGATCCTGAGGAAGGAAGACTACACACTGTCTATGTCAGCTGTAGGCTGCTCGTCTTGGAACGGCAGTAAGAAACAATGGAGGCTGGAGGGCTGCGATGTGAGTTAAATTGAATGACATTATTACCAAGCTACCTACCTCATACCTCCATCTGACCTGGTCATTGGTATGCTGAGTTAATTAGTTGTTGTCAGGCGTTTAATTATAGACTGCAAAATATACTGCCCTGGCAAGCTGAATCTTATTGCTTGTCAACAGGTGCGTAGTTTGATATCTATTCTCACCATAGGGTTATCTTAATTGGCCACATGCAAAGTACGTAAAGTAGATTCCATTTCTTTTTATCTTAGAAACCACGACAGGCTGACATTGACCTGGAGAAAGGGGCCATCAGCTGCAGGTGTCACATGAACGATTGGAAGGTGTCTGTAGGGACCATGACTCTTCCACTCCCCAACTCCATCAACTTTAACAACGCGTTCCAGAACTTCCTCCACCTGAGCGACAACTCCGTAGTGTTCTCCATCGTGGTGTCTGAGTACATCCTGTACATCCTTCTCATGGTTCTTTTGTGCGTGGATTTTCACCGTGTATGGGTAAGCTGAAGGTTGATTTATTCTTGAACTTCAGCCATTTTATTCCATTATTTATGATTTGTCGCAATTACAAACTTCATCCTGTCCAAGACTGTAACAAGTACAATCTGCAATGTACCTAGATAATGCATCAGATAGAATTGGGAGACTCGTAGTTATGTATGATTAGTGTCTAAATAAAGGTGAAACATGCAGCTGTTAAACAAGGACGCAGCACAATTAACTAAATCGACCAGTTTGCAAACTTAAGTAGAAAAAGTCATTAAATTTTTGACAGTCATGAAAGTTTTTCTGTGTTGGTAGTTACATGCTGAAAGTGAAAACTTTTGATCCAACACAAAGAAATTTTCTCACCTAGAGCTTTCGACCAGTCACTCTTCTTCAATAGACTGACCCAGTGAGACTTGTCACGTGGCTTCATTGAAGTGTGACGTCAACACTGGGTCAAAGGTAGCCTCTTTCACCCCACTCAGGAGGTAGTCAGGTTTAGTGTCCAGTATTGTTAGTGTCCAGTGAAACAGAATGTCGAGGGGACTCTATGAAGATGTGGGATACAGGATAAAGTGATACAGGAAGATGGTTCACTATGACAATCCTCACTGGGTCAGTCTACTGAAGAAGACCAGAGTGACTGGTCGAAATCTTTAAGTTAGAAAATTCTTTAATATGTTGAATCATAAGTTTTAACTTTCAACAAATATTTGACAGTTAATATTGAACGATAAAGTGGAGTTGCACTTGGAGTTGAAAATAAAGTATTGAATATTTCGGGGGCGCTACTTGTGTCAAATGGCAGGATATTGTTTATCGTTGTACGAAGTCACGTACATAGTTGTTGCATGAATTCATTGGCCAGGGGTGACTAGCTGCATTTAAAGACAGGACTGGGTGCAATTTGATGTTAGAACAGAGAAAATTCAGCTGGCTTGTCTCTCTGTATTTTGTCGAGGACCATTTCGATCAATGCCATTTTCTGTATTAATAAAATTAAATTGATGTAGTTGAATAAGATCAGGGCTAAGAGCTTATTTTACACGTGCTTAGATGTATGTCCGTCGTCCATTCGCCCGCCGGATAAGCCCCGTTACTGGAGAGAGTGGAGGAGCAAAGGATCAAAGGGAGCCGCTGTGCAAAGTGAGTCTGATCCCTCCTGACAGGATGCCTGCCCGTCATGTCTATCAAATCACTGTCACCACCGGGTCCATGTTCGGGGCAGGGACCACCTCACGGATCGGCTTCCAACTCTTCGGGTCAGAGGCCACATCTCCAGTCAAGGTGCTGAACCCGGAAGGGCAGGTCGGTGTTATATAGCTACATTCCTAGTATTCACAATTTTTTCCCAACTAGAATATTTTCTTTTTAAATGCATTTGTGCTACATTCCTATGTCAATAATATTTCTTCGTTTTGTTTAATATTTCTTTTACAAATATAGACATTTTTGCAAATTAAAAAAAAACATGTCATGCCATCCATACACTATTAATGGTGATAAGTAATGATAGAATGCTTTAAAATCGACTCAACTTTGTTTCTTATAGAGGTGACTAGTTGCCAACTGCCATGTTGATATATGTAAATTTCTTATTTGATGTTATATTTTGGACATAGAAGGCAAAGGACTATATAAATAATCCTAGAGGTTGCTTACAGGTAGTTTTTGTGTAAAAGTCTTCGTACGATAATTGTGATAATGCAAGTACAATGCGAAGAAGAAAGGAAAGGAAATTATGTCATTTACCGTTGGTAATTACAGGCTTTGGTGCGTGGAAGTACTTTGCATTTTGTGATGCCTGTGCGAGAGTCACTTGGAGAAGTGATGTCGTTGCACATCTGGCATGATAACTCTGGGGAAGGCGACATGTCATCCTGGTTCCTCGGAAGTTTTGTCGTCAGAGATATCGAAACAGACGTGGTGTAAGACACAAAAGACATATACAAACCGACCTCTTTATTCAAATTGTTCTGCCAGTTTGGTTTCTTTGCTACGCTAAAACCAATGCTCAAGTCCGTCTTTCATCCTATCTTGGCATGTTTGGTTTGTGGAATGCAATGAGTCTTGTAAGATCATTGCTTGAATGTATTGAAAACTAACAACTCCTCTTCCAATGTGGACAGCAACCCGAGTGAGCTTGCCTGATTTGCCTCATGAATAAAGACGAACTGGCATGTTTGTTTTATCAGCTACTTCTGTATTCCTGTCACGGAAAGAAAATGTAGCATGGCACTACTAATATTCAAATTACTAAATTAAACGTAATACTTTTCAGATCGTACTTCACCTGCAATGACTGGTTATCAGCAGAAAAGGGGGACGGTGAAGTGCAAAAGGTGGTTCACGCAAGCACCGAGGAGGAGCTGACATCCTTTACCAATGTCTTCAACGAGGCAACCAGAGATGTGTTCTACGATAAACAGCTATGGGCGTCTGCTGTTGTAGCAGCACCGGGTTAGCTTCTTCTTTTGTCATCCTCAATTGATGTGAAACATGATGATTTTTCAAGTAGCTATTGGTGCAATGTGGCTTCGCTTTGGCTAGGATATAGCCAAGCATACAGGGTAACCCACACTTTTCTCTATAAGTGTGTTGGGCTCTTTGACCTGGAGATGTTTGACGCCATAAGCTCCGTAACACGCAATGCAGATAGATATGTCTACGCATAATTAGTCAGGATCTATGGAAATGATCAAATGAAATGAGAAAGTAACAACCATTGTACTATTCACTACCAGGGGTATAAATGTTAACTTTATGTGAATTTGGCGTAGCAACTTCAAGAAATGTGAAAAGTTGTGACTATACAAATAAAAACATGTGAAAGGGAGAATATGGGAGATGTGAATGGTGAAACTGAAGAAACAGACACCCTGGGTGTTAAATGCTGTCATTTATATATGAGCCTTTGTCCTGTTTGCTCACTGTCCATTAAACTGTGCAAGGACACTATATAATGCTCTACATGTTCAATCAAAAATCATTCCGCCCCAGTTTTGAGATACTTGCGCAATTCTGGATTGTCTATATGATTTCAGATTTTGGACAAATTTGACAATAACGCTTTAATTTCCAATTCTTGTTGTAGTCACATTAAACTACATTATGTTCAGTTTTTCCATCAAATTCATATAAATGTCACATTCATGCACCTGTTATTGTATTGTGTGCGATCGTTCAAACTAATGCTGATGTAGTTTACAAAAAAAAAAAACTATTAAGCCTGTCTTACTTGTTCCATGTATGTCTTTGTCCGGAGTAGGTTCGGTCTTCACCAAGGCCCAGCGTCTGTCCTGCTGCTTTACTCTACTGAACACCATGATGCTATCCAGCGCCTTGTGGTACAAGGCAGAAAACACAATTGCCGACACGAGAGTGTTAAACCTGGGGTTCGTTCGTTTTACAATAGAGGTAAATGTTCTTCAGTTAAGAGTATGATTCTGTAATAATTATATTATTTGCATCATATATCATATTGTTCTTACTGAAAACCATTCTAGCTCATAAAATAGCTATATTGGTATCATTTGTTTTTCCAAACCTCATTATGTGTTAAATTATGTTTTAACAGGAGCTGTACATCAGTCTTATGTCTGTGCTGACCGTCCTTCCAGTCAATTTGATGCTTCTGAAGTTGTTCCGCATGGAGGCGCCACTGTCCGTTAACACTCTGGAGATGTCGATCCGCCCGTCCAAACAAGGTATGGAAATGGAACAGTTATAGAAAAACTATTAAGTTGTGATCACTTGTTTATCTTGTGAAAGATCGTTTGTGTCCGTTGTATTGTACATATAGGTGATTTTACTTTTAACAATTCTAGACTTATTCTTTGTAACCTTCTTGTCATTTTAACCCTAAACAGTACACCTGGGGTCCGCGCGGACCCCAGCACTATATATTCTGTAATATTTTTTTTGTTTCTAAAGATTTTTTTCTGAAATTTCAGGTAATTGTCACCCACAAAGTTGTGCCTCAACACAGTGCAAAAAATTCCGTTTCCCACATTTTTTAAAAATTTTGTATCTGATTTTCTTTTGGGGTCCGCGCGGACCCCAGCCGGCTCTCGATCGTAATTGATACACTGGCGTTCTTATACTTTACTTTTTTTCTTATACTTTACTTTATTTTCAGGCTTTTATGATAAGTGACACATGCTTTCTAACATTAATAACATTTTATATGATTTAATGTGATTTTTATTAATAATTTATGCTAATTTGATTACGTCATTGGTCAAAACCAAGATCCAAGATGGCGGATAATTAAATATGTATGACGTCATTGTATGACGTCACCGGTGTTTCTAAGGGAAACATAAGCTTTAGCAGACCTTATCATTTTATCATAAACACTTTTTGTTAAAGTTGCGTTGTATACCATTAAGTTTTAAGAGAATAACCTATTTATAACGGATTTAGCCATTAAAATCATATGAATGACGTCATAATGACGTCATACCACGTCATAACGACATCAAATTGTTGTATTGATTAATTTTTACTGGTACACCATCTTCTGAAAATTTGGTGGCCATACGATATACCGTTCCCGAGTTCTGAAGGGGGCAATAAGCCCCCTCCCCCAGTCCCAAGAACCTCCAAAGCTTTAAAACCTTTTAAAAACGGGTATTTCTTGATTCCTTCTTTTCTTCACCAAAAAATTGGAAAAGGTAAAAATGTCTAATTTTTGTACGTAATGTGGACTAAGAGGTTCACATATCAATTCAGCAAAACAATTGAGCTGGTAGCATACTGATAATTTCTAAAAATTAGCAAAAAACTGTTAAGGGGTCCGTGCGGACCCCAGGTGGACAGATTAATCAGTCCGGGAAGGTGTACTGTTGAGGGTTAAACAAGCCCTGTGGCAGCTTTCATTAGATAATTTGTATAGATTTATATATTTTATTTTCAACTTGTCGCCCGAAGATACGTGGACATCAAAAACATAGATGTGGTAGGAACATTCTAGATAATATATATGTGACAAAAACAGCCACTGTGGTATCAACAATAGACTAATTTTAATACAGGTGACTATAACAAACATAAAAATCCACGTACTAGTGCCAGATGATGTAATTTACAGTTCCCTTTACCATGTCTTCTAATCATGTATGTTGAACCTCAGGATATTGGAAGAAAACTTTCTTCCGCCTGGCCAAGTACTTGGCGTGGCTGACTGTGTTCCTGGTGTCCACCAGTTCTGCGTTCTTCGTCATCCTGTACAGTATGGACTGGGGGAAGGGAAAGAGTGACGCCTGGATGAAGGCCTTTGTTCTGTCCTTCATGGGGTCCAGTTGTGTAATGGACACTCTTCAGGTAGCGTGTCGTTCTGATAATGATATAGTGTGGTAAATCTTTACTTCCGGGATGTCATTTTTTTGTCATGGGCGGCGCTGATTTGGGGGGTGGAGTGTTTATATGTTGCCCTAAGTAGGAATAAAAGTGAGTGGGTGGAGATTTGCATTTAGTTTATTGACAGGGTTGTAACCTTGTATGCCCTGAGTTGTAGGACGTGGTGTGGGGTCACTAGCAGGTGCAGTGGTGTGGGGTCACTTGGGTGTAGGGTGTACTGTGTAAAGATGGTATATAACATGCAATTGCGGAGAAAGTTACTATTGAATAAATCCATTCTATAAGAAAAATTCTATCGTGTATTTCACAATTGCCATATATCCAATGCCCGTGGAAGTCTGAAATCTCCTATTTCGTCTTAAGTTTGTGATGAGAAAAATCATTTTCAATGATATACACATGTAGTGTGGTAACCGCTACAAGAGATTTGCACTCCCATGGCGCTGAGCACGCCGTTGGAAATTGCTAGGAACAAGGAACAAAAAAGAGCGTTATTTTGTCGATTGAAAGCGATAAGAACAATTCATGTGAATCACACTGTGGTGGTTACAGTTTTATTTGATTCTATGCCACCCCTGTGTTAGGCAGTTGGTTTAGTCCAGTAAGTTCAGAGGGGACCACGTGGTCACGTGTCTCTGTCCGCCATTGTTCTCTCCTTGTTCATTCACCACGATTAAAGTTGCTCGGTAAATTGCACTGAAGCTGCCTCCGGAGTCGTCCCTTCAGCGGTCTAAGTTGGCGTGGTGGCACCGGCAGGATCTCGACTCATCGCTGTCAACCCTAAAATTTAGATAACGCACCTTAAACGACCAGGATGGCAGCCGCAAATCGCGCTCCGAAACAGTGGTGTTTGACCAAGTTTGAGACAGTGGGTTCCATCGAAACCTGGCGTTCCAATCTACTATATGTCCTTTCGCTGGATCCAAGTTTTGTCCCCTTCCTGGTAGAAGGCGCTACATGGAAGAAGCGAGCCCCAGGAGTCGACAATCGTGGCTTCGCGAACGACGGGGAAACAGTTCCAGAGGCTCAGCGCAAAACTGCAGTTCAGAAGGCGGCCAGCCTCGAGTTGATGCTGGGACAAATAGCGAACTTCTGCCCTATCATCACCCGTAGCCGCATCGTCAAGGCAAGTACGTCGTTACCTGACATTTGGCAGGCCATACGCCTCCATTTTGGCTTCCAATCAACGGGAGGATACTTCCTTGATATCGCAAATATCAAATTAGATCCGAATGAGCGGCCAGAAGATCTATTCCAAAGGCTAACAGCCGCCGTAGAAGACAACTTACTTACCAAGGTGGGGGGCATAACGCACCACGGAGAGGCAGTTACAACGGACGAAGAAATGACCCCATCCCTCGAGAACATGGTCGTCCTGTTATGGTTACAGATGCTTCATCCAGACCTCCCCTCCTTAGTGAAACAACGCTATGGGGCAGAACTCAGACATCAGACCTTAGCATCTATAAAACCTGAGATATCTTTGGCCCTAACATCCCTGTTAGATGAGCTGCGTACTACAGAGAACATCAAAACACTCCGCCTTGAACAGTCCCGCAGACAGTTCCCAAGAGCTCAACAAGGACGTAGCCCCCGCTCCAAACCACAGGGTTACAACAAAGCCGTATGTCCGCTTTGCATGCAGGCAAGCAGGTCAGTGTATGATCATTTCCTCAGTGTCTGTCCTTACTTACCCGAGCAGGACAAAAAGTACATGGTACATACAAGAGCCGGTGAGATGGAAGTGAACAGTGATGCTGAGCCTTCTGATGATGAAGAGGAACCTAGCATCTTTTGTACCAAAACCTTGTCCTTTGCTCATGACCAACCTCCACTTGTGTCAAGAGTCACTGTTCGAGCATCTCCACAGTTGGAAGTTTTCCACAATGGACAACCAGTACACATTCTGTTGCGCTCTGGGGCGGAGTCAAGCATGATCCGAGCAGATGAGGCAATGCGTCTGGGATTACTTATAAACTCCAACACAACACAGACACCAAACCAGGCAGGCGGGGGACAGATGACCGGTGTTCTGGGTGAATGCAAGACCACCTTCTACAGACAGAAGGTCCCACTACGGTTTGATGCTCTTGTAGTCTCAGACTTGGCCTATCCTATCATGGCAGGAAGTCCCTTCCTCGAAGCCAATGGTCTCACTGTTAACTTCAAGACACGTCAAATCCACTTACCTGACGGCTCCTCCGCTGATTATTCCCCACCGTTGAAACCACCCCAGCCACATATACACCGCATCACAACCAGCCTGATCCACATGCAAGACAAAACAACCACACTATGGCCCAATGACTACTCGGAGCTTCAAGTTCCCCAGGCGCTAGACAGCTACGCAGATGTCGCCCTTGAACCTCTCCAGGACTCTCTGTCTGGTGAGCATATGCAGGTTTTTCAACAGGGAACATCTTGTAACTTTGCAGACTACATAAGGGCTCCCAACAGTCCCAGCACCCCTGTTCACGTGACCAAGAGCATGCACCTGTTCAATGCCACCCCAGTAGTGCCCGTGGAGGACATCACACCAGACATTGAGCCATACACAGAGGACACATTGCCTACCTTCACAACCCAGCCTCCTCCCAAGACCATCTTCGCTACCTTTGCTGCAGATGTTATGAAACATGCCCAACAGAACATTCTTGTGGTCAGAGAGTGCAGCACCTTTTACACGTCAACTCAAATCATCCCGGATGAAACATCAACGAGTCTCCGTGATGGACTGATTACCTTGTGTGCACCTCTCCGCCTGTTGGATGGTCCTCCCACCATCATCCGCTGCGATCTTGCTCCAGGATTCCAGGGCCTGGTCCAGGATTCCTGGCTCGCTGACAACCACATCCAGTTAGATTTTGGAGAACACAAGAACCCTGTAGCTGAAGGCGCTATTGTGGAGTTGAGGGCAGAACTGCAAAAACTAGACCCTCTCGGACACTCAGTTTCATCTGCTCAACTGGCGATAGTTACTGCTCAGCTCAATGCCAAAGTCCGTTCCGGCGGTCTCTCCTCACGTAAGTACCTATTTCAAAGGGACCAGTTCTGTGGACAACAGTTACCAGTATCTGACAAACTCCTCCTGGAGGACCAAAACAAGCGACAACTAGACAACCATGCTCCAAATGCTAGACCCAAAATTCCCTCTACAAAGACAGAAATCATCCCCTCTATCTCTGTAAAAGATTTAGTGTATCTCCATGCAGATAGAAGCAAGTCCCAGAAACGGCACAAATACAAGCCACACATCATCCGCCGACAGCGGCGATCACAGCCTTACAAAATCCATCCAGCAAAGTGTTATCTGGTTCAGAACCAGATCTCACCTCAAAACCACCAGCCCGTCTACTGTGAGGATGACTCCGAGCATGAGAATGCAGCCAGTGACGAGCGTCAGAGCTCCCCGTTATCATCAGACATTCCTGCCACTGCACCTGCACCAGACATTCCTGCCACTGCACCTGCACCAGACATTCCTGCCACTGCACCTGCACCTGCACCAGACATTCCTGCACCTGCACCAGACATTCCCCCCGCTGCACCTGCACCTGACGTTCCGGCCACTGAACCAGAACTCTACCCACCAGATCATCCTTCGACACCGGGTCCACAAAGATCGGCTCGTCCCATCCATCCACCATCTTACCTGAGAGACTTTGTGACCTAATCTTGAAATGGAACATTCACAGAGACTTTGTGACCTAATCTTGAAATGGAACATTCACAGAGACTTTGTAACCTAATCTTGAAACTTAATCTTGAAATGGAACATTTACAATAGTCTTTAATTCCACACAAATATATCTAGATGTTCTAGTTGTATACAATTTACAGTTACTATTACCTTGAAATGGAAAACAAAGGATAAGAAGACGAGAAAGATAGTAGATATTTCACATCTTTATTGTTCGATATAACACTCCTCATCTATTCAAGTTGTTAAGGCTTAACTTAATAAGTAAATCCTACTTTCAGGTAACTCATGTAGCTAACTAAAACTAGTAAGAGTATTTATCAAGAACTAAGTGTTTGTTACAAAGGAAACTATATAAAGCAGTTGTTGTTAAACCGTATATTTCTTGCTACTATTACAAATTAAGGGAGAATTTATTAGTATTTCATGTTCACTACATTGTTTATTACCTTCGTTGGTTTAAGAAAGGAACGAAATATGGAACCTTAGGAAGTTTTCTACTAGGAGGGAGAAAGAAAAGAAAGAAAGAAAAGATCACGCCACCCCTGTGTTAGGCAGTTGGTTTAGTCCAGTAAGTTCAGAGGGGACCACGTGGTCACGTGTCTCTGTCCGCCATTGTTCTCTCCTTGTTCATTCACCACGATTAAGGTAGCAGAACACAGTATTCTTCCGCGACCCCCGTCTCTGTGACGTAGGGGTAAAAACGTAGTGCGGACGCAATCTTGAAGCGTTTGTAAAGGCGTTAACGTGAAAGGCAGGGAGGCATGAACTCAACAATATTGTAGTATGATACGTCGGCTTTTAGATTGTATGATTAGAATTGTGAAGTCTGCCCGTTCAGTGTATAAATGCGCGCGATGCATGCAGCTGACCGCCTGGGTGAGACGGCTGCAGTTCCGTTGACCTCCGCAGAGGGGTATATCAAAGTGGTCGTCAAATTGTTAAAAAACCATAACTTTTTTTGTTTTCCCATGAATTTTGTAGATTATACCGTAATTTTTAATGAATAAGTTTGTCGTGCTTCTCTAGTGCACCCTACTATAATTTTCACCTAAGTGAGTCACCTTGGGGTCCTTAACCATACGAATGCCCATTGGGAGATAAGTGTGTTCTGCTACCTTAATCCAGAACGGTATATTGCCAACAACGTTGTATTTGGCCATAGTTGTACAGTATGTCAACTAGTAATGTTAATTCCCTTAGATTGTAGCAGTTTGTTTCACCGCCAGACACCCGTTGCCATGGCAACGGCCACCATGACCGCCCCCTATGCTTATCTATGGGACTTAGTGTAGAAGTGCCACTGGCGCTCACCCCCCCCCCCCCCCCCTTTTTGCCGTAGAAACGGCTTACAATAACTCCAAATCACTCAGAGCGATAGAGTATGCACTAATGACCACCATTAACCAGAAAAACATGGCCAGAATAGCATATCTGACCAGATAATGAGACCACCAAATGGCCCTTTGTATGGGCCTTGTACGGGGCCTAGCCCTATGGCAGGTACCAAAGTGCAAAGTTGCCGAAATCTCGGCAACCGTTTGGATTTGCGGGACGAAATTTGGGCAAGTTTTACATCTTGTCTAGTTTTGTCGTATGAATGAAAATAAATTCAAGGTCAATGTCGATTAAAGTTGCTCGGTAAATTGCACTGAAGCTGCCTCCGGAGTCGTCCCTTCAGCGGTCTAAGTTGGCGCTAAAAGAAAGCGAATCTGACTTAAAAACTTCAAAGCATTGCCAGAAACAAAGATCACCACTTGAACAAAACAAAATTAAATGGCTATAAATCTAGCATCGTGGTTAGGTGGTAAATGTTCAATCCTATTTATCACAGATCTTTGTGCTTGCTGTGGGTCTGGCTGCCATCTTTAGCCTCCCGTTCCTCACCAAGCCACCAGCTATTCCGAAGGAAGACCTGCAGCTGAACCTGTGGAACTCAACAGGTCAGTCTTAAAATCATCATCAAAAATCGCTTTATTGCTGACAGATACACTAAAACCATATAGCTGTCAAATAATGCAATTATCAGGCTCACCAAATTACATAATCTTAGGCAATGCAAATACCAACCATACCGGTATTACAGTTAAGAATTAGAAATAAAGCAACATATGGATTTAAGAAGGCATTCAGAAGTGTAGACAAGTAGGGAATATCATTATGTACCTGTTGGGTCTGGCAAAAAATTACAGATTGAAAGTCTATTATAAATTTTATGAAAAACGTTACTGAAATCAGCTGACAAAACCTACGGGGGGAGTGCCATGCAAAATAGAGTCGACTGATTCTGATTAGCTTTTTCTCTCCTTAGGTTATCTCTCTCTATTTTTGTATCCGCAGCCAAATATTTGGGCGGTAACAAAACACAATGTTATGGTACAACACAGATATGACGTTGCACATAACAATTGTGTCTGAAAGGTTGATTTAAAATAGGATCTACGCTTTAATTCTAAAATATTTATTCAATAGCTTTTCATCGACCCAAATATATACGGAATGTGCTTAATCTTTGTTTGACAGTGTTGGTTCTGTTTTATAATAGCATCGAAGAAGGTCTACCCACCTGCCAAGCCTGATGGGAAATCGGCTAGGAAGAAGAAGGAACTGAGTGAGAAGTCAGCCTCAGTACTGAAGGAGTTTCTTCTCCTGTTTATCTTCGTGGCCCTCCTGTTCTACATCGCCCAGTTGGACAGAGACCAACACGCTTTCCACGAGACACAGTCATTGTCGAGCAACATCCTGCAAGGATTTGATTCGGTAAGCAAGGGATGTACTACTGCTAGCTTTGAAAGAAATTGCGTACATCCATCTACGCAAGTGGACACACTCAGAGTCACAATCTTAGTAGCGTGCTTATATAGTCCAATGGTTAGCAACTCTGCGTCTGGACCAAGAGGTTAGGAGTTCCAAACATACTTACATAGCTGTCGTCGTTCAACTGACGTACACGTTACTGGAAAGTGTTGCATTTATTGGGACGGGACGTTAAGCAGCCGTAGTCCTCTCGTCATTATACTTGTCAAGAAGAGCTGAGGGATTTTCCCTGATAAAATGAGCCTGTAAATACTTTACATATCGCCTGTCTTCTCTGTCACAGCTAGCTTCAGTGCGCTAAACTGGTGGTTCAATACCATTTTCACTTTCACCTGATGATATTGTACTAATGATAATTGTAAATTTTTATTAAATTAACAGATTAAAACCCCGGACCAATTTTACGCGTGGACTGAGGACGTCCTGCTGCCGACTCTTTACCCGGCTACCTGGTACAACGGAAGGGACATGAAGTACTTAGACCGACAGTTTGCACACAACACGGGATCCTTCCGCCTCGGTCCTCCCCGTCTGACACAAGTTAGAAAACTTCTAGGTATGTCTTGAGAAATTGACTTCTTTCTCCATCATTGATATATTTGAAATATTGTTATTATAAGTCATCTTCGATTGCATTATTGGCATGCAGTTGATTTTTGATGTCCATAAACAAAATTGGGTACATAGTCAAAATATATGATGTCCATGACTGCAGGTTCCAAGTCTGCCGATGGCCCCGGCTGGAGCTCTCTTCTGGGGAACGTTTCTGGGAACTGTTGGCGATTCCAGGTCCCGGACGTGTTAACTCATCCAAACGACACATTCGAGTGCACAAATCACCACTCGTTTGGCGTTCCCTTGGGTCATGACTCCGCTGTATCATTCTTCGGTATCTTGAAAGACAACCAGTTTTTCGACAAGTACACAAAATCCGTGACAATCGCCATAAACTTCTATAATCCAAGCCTGAAGCTGTTCAGTGTTGTGAGCATGATCATAAATCGTTCCGGAGTAGGGCATCTCGTACCAACAGCAACAATCACTTCATTCAGGTTGTTTCAATACGAAAGTGATGCTGACTATGTCAACTTGTTCATGCACATGCTATTCACACTGCTTTTCTTCGTCATATTTTGTAACGAACTGAAAGCAATGATAAAGATGGGATGGAAATATTTCACATCGAAATGGAATGCCCTCGGATGCCTTAGCCTCATCGGTACAGCCACAACAATCTCCGTCTTCATCAAGCGATATGTGGTGGCATCTGAAACACTTGCAGTGATTGCCGAAAGTAACGGTACGTCTAACATGTCGCTAGTAGTTGGGTAACCTAAGATTATTGTTTTGTAGGAATGTGTTAACAAAGTACCATTCATTCTGCACTAAACAAAAACTTAGTAAAATGGAATGTTCGGTATGTTACACATTCATATGATACATTACATTCGATTATTAGAATTCAATTTGTAATTGTTGACTTTGATTAAAGAAACACTCTGATTTATCTACCAGGTGAGATGGGATTCGAACGCTTTGTTGACCTGCAAACTGCTGCATGGTGGGATTCTTGTTTTCGACACGTCGTGGGTCTTGTTGTCTTCATCAACACCATATCCCTACTTCGCGTCGTCCGCTTCAGTCAAACAATCGGCAAACTCTTGGCCCTTCCCGGCATCATGAAGGAGGAGCTCATGTCGTTCTTGGTTGTTGCTGCCATCGCCTTCATTGCATTCATCAGCTCAGGTAAGTATTTAATATAGTTAAGATAAACTTTAAACAATCCACATACACAGTGTTGATGTGTAGGATTGAGTTTCTTTTTATTCAAACGCTACAAATAATCCCATTTTTTTTAAAACTTTGCTGTTAGTTCAAGTTGTACGATGTTTGATGTTTCAGCACACCTCATATTCGGAACCCACATGGAATCGTATGCAGACCTGTTCCACACAACGTTTGCACTCTTCGAAATGATGCTTGGCAGGTTAGTTTTATTAAGAAGTATTTACTGATCATTCAAGAATGAAACTCAAAATACCCCCAACTCTTTAGCACGTAGTTCTATAAACAAGGACGCTGTCTTACAATGGATCCCTGTATGTTTTGATTCTAGGTTCTTCGCTCAAGACATGTTGGACTCCAATCCTCTCACCGGGCCGATCTTCTTCTCCTCCTTCATGATCTGCATCTTCATCCTCCTGATGAACTTCCTCATGACCATCATCTGTGACGCCATTTCCGCTGACGTTGACGTCAAACATGACCAAGAGCTTGCCGACCACGTGTGGAGGAGCTTTCGGGCCATGTTGGGGTTTCACGGCATGCCGAATAAGGAGAATAAACCAGGTAAGTTACACCAAATTACATTACATACATTATATATCACTAGTGTTTCTCCTTTCTAGCTCTGATTTGAAAAAAAAAATGAAGGAAAGAAATCGGAGATTCCAGACTTCCGGGAAGTGTTTTGGAGTTTTGTGAATCTATTGGAACTGTACATGTATTGTATGATCATAGGGAAATACTCGATTAAATTGCATCATAGAAAGGTATATTATCATACGATTGTATGACGTAACTTACTCTTATATTAGACCATGGCTTATGTTTCATACAATGAGGAAAGAGTACAAGTATTCCTACCGACTCCAAACCCCATCCTACGACACAGGGCATACATGTAGCAGGTCATAACTCTGTCAATCAACTGAATCTCCGCCCACTCACTTACCAGCCTGGCTTTTAAGGACGAAATACATGCACCCCCCAAAAAACAATATTATTCTGTGTGGCTTCATTTTAAATGGATGCAAAGTCATCACATTAAGTTGAAGTGATCCATGTCATGTTTATCACTTAGACTGTGTTTTTAGATATCAGTATTGACTTAATAATTCTCAAAAAATTTCTCAACTCTGTTGCGAAGGCTCACTAAAGATGAAAGAGCTGGAGGCCAACATCTCCATCATTCAGGAGAAACTTGATGAAGGTCTGGACATCTGTAAGTCCATCCTGCCTTCACGGCAACAGGTGACGTCGGACCAAGCCACCGCGGAAGATCATAGATTAGCAACAATTGTCGAAGAAAATGAGGAAAGCACCACGGATTGAACCTCCTTGGTTGCGCCAATTATTACTACCACGAGGAAGGAAAGAGACGGACTATCGGCACGCAATTGCTCATTCTAATTGTACCTCAAGATCTTTAATGATCATTGATTAATAAAAAAAAAAATCGGATGAATTATTGGATAAGTCATAGTGTCTAATATGTCTAATATTTCTTGACGCCTCCAGGAATATACGAATATTAATTCTATTCATTCAAAAAGCGGTGAACTATAAAATGAACACAAAGTAAACTAAGTATCCTTAACTTGTAACATAGTTATTGTCGGATTTGAAAGATTTTTTGTATAACACATTATTTGTTTGTAATGTTAGAATGAATGTTGTCTGTTTTAGACGTCTTCTATCAGTCATTTGCTAATCTTATTATATTTACATATGTATTGTTGATAGCTTAACAAACGTATTTGTTGAGTATATCCATATTACGTTTGGTGTGCTTTGATGTGTCATTTTTCATCAGATTTAAACAACTGAGGAGATTATGATAACAAGATTGCAAAATAACTGCTGTATTTCTTGTGAAAAATGTGTATCAGAATGTGTATGTGTTAAATGTAACGTTAACCGTGGCTCAAAACATTTTATGATTTGGAGATGTTAGTTTATAATTGAATTACATGATATCATTAACGACATATAACTTATCTATTTTAAGTATTTTGATTTTGTATTGTATCAATTGTATATGTTGCACATTAATGCCGTTAAGATATGCATGTGACTTGACTTTTGTTTTAATTAATAACATTACCTACAAGGGCAGGTAATACTGTTGAATACAGGAATAAAAGGTTGGTTGTGATACCATGTTTTGTCGCCTCACGTCTTGTTTAACAAAGTTTACGATCTCAAAATTTAAATGTAGGAATCTTGTTTTTTTTGCCCCGTCTTGTTTTTTCGCCATATCACATTAGATTTGGGGTCGTCTGCAGAGGATGTCATCCATAAAATTTACTTGTTGTGGCCTAATCAGTTTATGTGACCACGGTGGCTGTGTATTTAATGCAGTCATTTTAGATTAGGAGTCATGTTGTGTATCTTACCAATAAAATGATCAAGAAAAGAACATCTTAAAGAATGATTAATTTCCTAAAAGAGGCAAATAAACCGTCGTTTCAGTTCGGAACTGTGCCAAAAACAGTCAATTTCTTCATAACAGCCCTCCACAATATCTGAAGTTCACCTTGTCCGATATGACCTGAGTTGCCTCCACTTATATTACTGCTGGGATTGTTCGAGGGATAAAAGAACTAATCATGGGTGGAGAATGAACCTGGTCTTGTCCATGTGAAACGTCCCGCTCGAAAAAAACTAACTCTCTTTTGTAAAGTTTTAACCAGTCCAGGAGAACGATTCTATCAGGTGACACATTGAAACTACAAAAAATAATACAGCTGTTAAATGCTTTAAAAGTGTGATAATAAAATGTAGACATGCAAACTCAACTGCTGCTTTTAAAATGCCTGAATTATGAGGTAAAAAGCCGAGTTGCTTCCACTTATTGTTGGGATTGTTCGAGGATGATATTTAAGAACTGATCATGGGTGGAAAATGAACCACTCTTTGTCCATGTGAAACTTCCCGCTCGAAAAAAAAAATTAACCCTCTTTGTTCAAGTCACAACCAGTCACAATCAGAATCGACAAGATGCAGAAAGTAAGCAAGTACCGCCTTTTTTTGCACAGGGTTTTTTTTATCGATAAGACGACATGTATACTACATGTAGGGAAGACTAACAGCCTGAGTCTTTGCTATACTGTTTATTTTCTTGGTTTAGTGTTGACAGAATTGTGATTCAATAAATTACAAGGTACTATAATTGATAAAACTGTTCAGGATGGTAAGCATGTCATTGGGATTAATGTACTTCATAACTGTTACACCTTTTTAAAGCATGAATCATCCTTTCATTTTTTTCAGTCCTCCACCACATCGACTTATAGTATAGATTTTTTGGTTGCATCATTAACATCATTCTGGAACATACATATTAACAGTACCGGTAGTTTTACATTTTGTACATGAACATGGGTACATTAAATAAGACTTAATGTTCGTTTAGCATCATATTTGAACACACAGATCCATGTATCTCAGTACACTCTTGTCTTTGTACATCACAGTAAATTCAACTAAAGCACATCACATTATCTATTTGCAACATTGCAATATAAGTGTTATACATATTTCAACCAGTGTTATAGTCTGTGTTCTACAGCATGGGTTGTTTTAAAGGCATCCAATACAATTTCAGGGCGGCAAAACAAAAAATATTCTGGATGAGGAAATACTGACATTTACTGCATTTCTTAGCACATCTGCGTCATAATTTTATACTTGGAAGCATTTGGAGTAGCTGCAAACTAGCTAGTGAGGGGTCCGTTTATTTTTTGGTGCCACCAATAAATAGCTACAACCAGCCTATAATACGAAACAACCATTTTCCGGCAGCAACATCACATTTTTGCCTCACAGATATCAGTATGCTATGGGATAGGGTTGATTCAACTTACTACATTAAAGGAATTACCAGAAAATTGACTTGAAAATCCTGTTTTGCTGCCCTGAAATTGCATTACTTAGACTTTGAAACTGCACTGGATGCCTTTAAATGACCTATAAATTAGTAGGACCATTTCCCATCTTCTATCTATCCTACATTTATACCCCATTACATTTGAAAGGCCCCTATTGAATCTACCTTATTACATTGTCTGGTGATATTCACTGAGGAACAAGGCAGCATCCTTGTGTCATCTGAACATGTTGAAAACCTAGGATTTGTGAGAGTCAGCCTTGGCTTTGTTTTGGTCAAGAGAACCAGACTCATCATCATTTTGACAAGCATGTAGCTCAGGTGATCTTGACTCTCAATACATCCTGTAGAGGACTACATCAACATTATCAGGTGCTGGTCATCTTTTGGCCATAGAAAATAACTTGAAATATTACAAAAATGTTCCAGAAGTTATAAATGGAAATAACACAGAAAATTTTCGTCTGGAATATACTTCCAGTTTTGGTGAAAAACTTCTACAATAGGGGCCTTTGATACAATCACATCAGATCCGTTCTTCACATAAAGGAATGTATCGTGTCTACACTCTTGCTAGTATAACAAACATTCTCTAATGCTCCTTACCCCAGATTCACAACTATCACGAAGACCTTTATACATATTCATTCTAGTGCTGTTCATTCTAATTCCACAATGGCTACCATAATATACACTCATTATATACCTTTCCTTACTTCTTCTTCTTTACTTACTATAGGTAATAGAAACAAAGACTCCTCATAATGGTACACAAATGTCTTCTCTGCTGGCGTCTTGAGGATGGTTACCTTCTGTCTGAAATTGCTTCCACAGAAGCACTCAGAAGACAGACATCCACTTAAGACTGTCCAATAATATCAATGATGAGGTCAACAACAAAGCAGATGTTATCAAAATAAAAGGTTTGCAATCAAATATACAATGTAATTTAAGAGGTTTCAGTATCTTACCTTACAAATTAGGACATACAATGTATTTATACTACACATCTGTACTTACACCAACACGAGATACGTTCCTTTAACTATACCGTAGTTGGCAATGAACGAAGTACAATTTTTAAAGCACGTTGTAGCTGTTTTCACACAAGGAATTTTGACCATACATGCAGAACCAGACTTTGTCAAAAAATGAGCCAATCCTACTCTTTTATGAGTAGAAAGTTTATCGCAACTCTCATCTCTACTCAGTCGATCCACAGCTCATTACTGA
The DNA here is from genome assembly GCA_013266295.2 of Branchiostoma floridae x Branchiostoma japonicum. NCBI lineage: Eukaryota > Metazoa > Chordata > Leptocardii > Amphioxiformes > Branchiostomatidae > Branchiostoma > Branchiostoma floridae x Branchiostoma japonicum. Next base: position 18,537,860 of record CM023829.1, on the reverse strand, counting down.
GTCACCTGTCAAGTGACATACAGAAGCAGTGGACTGACAAAAACTGGTCCAGTACAGTTGAAAATTTGGGTAAGTCAACTTTTCTTGCCTCAATGGAAATCGCAGTTACATCCAGTTTAAAAATGAATCCTATCAACCAGTGCTCTAGCCAGCCCAAATTTTTTCCCCATTATCTCAATTTTGTTTTATATAACCTCTGAAATGCTATTTCCTGCATTTTGAGGGAAAAATTTTGCAGATAGACTAAGCTTCTTAGTAATAGTTGAATGACATCTCTTTCTGTTCCAAGCAGATTTTTGTCCATCAAAGATGGCAAATTGGGTAAACAGACGTTGGCTAGAACACTGCTACCAATATAGTTGAACCTTCAAGATAAAACATATTTTCTACTAACGGCAGGCCGGTCTGGATAAGTGTGTTTGGATCTACAAGATGGGGATGTAGTTATCAATCTTGGTCCTGTGTCTCTGGGCAACACACTCGGCAATCCACACGATGTTGCGACATTCCTGCTCTTTCAGCTTAATGTAGGCGTAGAACACACCGAAGTGGAACTGCTGCATGAAGGCGTTCACATTCAGCTCAACCTGCAGGCAACAGACAACAGCCTGGGTTTAGCAGGTGAGAGAAGGTTTAAGGGACCACACTAGGGCTGGGTTCCGGTTCAGCTGGACCAGTTTGGACCGGAACAACATTCAAGAACCGAGTCCAAAAAACCGAAATGCGAAAACCGGATGATCGGACCTGATGTACGTTTCTGTATATTTCTGTAGATTGTACACACATCTTTAGATAATCTGGTCATGGCAAGTAAAAATAATAATTCTTAATCAAACTAGATTAGCCTAAATCTATGTTTGCCTCTTTCTGTAACTGTGGGTTCCGCTTTAGGCCGACAAAAAAGTTTGTTCAAACTGTTGGTGGTAGTACTGAGCGATAGATATCGTCTAGGCATGTCTCCGTATACTCACGTAAATTTTCGCTCCAAAATCTAAATAATCATCGGCATTCAGTGCTCAAACAAATTAAATATGGGACATCCAATGCTTTTTCTTTCTTGTGCACGTGTATTCAATCAATTCTTACGAGTTTGAGATGCATTTATGCCGCCTTGAACAAAGAAATTTACCGCTCGCATTGACGAAAACAAAGCGGCCATTTTGAATGTTGTCAAATCTCGCTGTTTCTAGGACTCCAAATCTCGCGAGATGCAATTATCAACAATCTCGCTAGAGGGCTCTCCAAATATGATATAGTACTACTGTACTACAATAATCAGGTCCAGGTTCAGGTCCGGACCTGGACCTGATCCTCTGAACCTGATCCAGACCTGGACCTGAATTTTCTGAACCGGTACCCTCCCCTAGACCACACCCCAGTTTATTTCGGGCTTCCATTTGTACACCCTCAAGTCTAGAGACTGTCTCTTCCAGGGAATGATTTGGATGCAAAATAAATGTACATGGGATGGAAGGTTATCCCTTCAGCTATACATGACCAATTGTTTTTTCTACCTCTTAAATTTTGGGGAAATTAACAGAAAAAAGCATTATTTTTATGCACAACATTAATGCACAAAATTTGGAATTCTTGCATAGGATAATCCAATTGAAAAAAAAATCCAGGTGCTGTAGGTTACAATAATCTTAAACAGTAAAAATTTCATACCTTGGATCAATTAAACATTTAAAAATTTAAACTAAGGCCACAGCAAGTAAATGTATGACATCAGCGCGAATTGATTTTCGCCTGATCTATAAAAAAACAAGAATTTCTTTCTGACGGTGGTCAACATGCCGAAAATGGGCAAATATGTTGTAAACATCTATTGGTTCAGAGAACATCAGGGATGTGGTAAACTTGAGGCACAATTGCTCATGTTTGGTGGAAAGTGTTGACAGTCCAAGGTGTTCCATCACATATCCAGTGTAGTAGCTCCCATGATGGTCCGACAAGCTCTTTTCTACAATTTTTCTAGTTTGGAGATGTATATTACACATCTACATGTACATGGGCAGGTAATACTGGTGAATACAGGAATTAAAGACCTCCTGGTTGTGATATCATGTTTTGTCGCCTCAATTCTTGTTTTACAAGGTTTATGACCGAATGAAGAGACTCTTTCTACACAACCAAGTGTTTTATTCAACCGACGTTTCGGTGACCGTCTGTCACCTTCTTCAGGGCAATTCTGCCTGGTTCACATTGCACATTGGTTGAATAAAACACTTGGTTGTGTAGAAAGAGTCTCTTTATTCAGTGACTTACCAACCTGATGAAACTATTCACGGAAGGTTTATGACCTCAAAATTTGAAGATGTAGGAATCTTGTTTTTTTGGCCCACCTTGTCTTTTTTTCGCCCTATCACATTAAATTGGGAGTCTGCGGAGGATGTCATCCATAAAATTTACTTGCTGTGGTCTAATGTGTGTTGTCTCAGAGCCAGAATGGTCTTACCTCATGCTCAAAGAACTTGTCCTCTAGTGTCTTGTCCCCAGGATTGTTTCCTGCTCCCTCGAAGAGTGGCTTGTATTCCTGAAACAAGATGTACAGGAAATTTCATTTTATTTTGCTGAGATTTATCCATACTTACATGTAACTTATTAACTTGTACATAGTTTTACAACCTTATATGTAGGTATTCTTCCCAGACATTGTACATTTGTACATTGTACAATTCAAGTGTTGAGTTTATTTATTTATTTATTGCCCCTTCAGCTTGATTTCCGAGGGGGCCCAGCATATACAGGACATGTTACATAATAATGTATTTGTATCTGTATAACTGGTAGAACCGCCCTTCGGCGTAACACACCAGCTTCGCCGGCACGCAGCGTGGCGGCAGCTGGCTACATTACACGAACAACATTCAGTCACGAGACAAAAAAAGACAACATTCAGTAGAAACAAATAAGATCCGATATGTCAAAACATTTGGTAGTCATTGTCCATACATCAAAATCTTAGCCATTCCAAGGTCAAACTCAACAGAGGTCAAAAATTGAGGTGGAGGTCAGAGGTCAGCAAGTTGAAGATAGCACGTTGGCAGAACGTACTGCGCCTGCGCAAAACCTGGATTTTTGCTGGATTTTGGGTCAACGTTGCATCAGAATTTTGCCTGTTGCAGACCATATCTTTTTCTACACAACATTTGAAAACTACAGACAGGATGTCACCCTTACATACGCGAATTCGACCTTATATGACACGTTCTGCCGATGTGCTATGCACAATACATTACGGGTTTCGCGCAGGCGCAGTACGTTCTGCCGACGTGCTTTTGAAGATGGACATGTACACTTACTCCATAGTACTCGGCCACTGCTCGGACCTGGTCGTAGTCGTCTGCTCGAGCCAGAGCGGCCAGTCCGTCGGGGTGAAGCTTGCCACAGCGCGGGTACAGCTTGGAGCGGTCATCTTTGGTCAGCTCCGTCCCAAAGGAGTTGATGGTGATGATGAACGCTCGACGATCTGCTTCAAACTGGGGAAGGTGACAGAATATGATATTTTGAGTCCATCCAATTTTGTCAGATTTGGTTCTTTGTACGTTTTGTTTACAGAATTTTTCATGTGTACTATACATGTAAAGGAAGAATCCTTGCGCCCAGTGTTCTAGCCAGTCTGAATTTTTTCCGGTATCTCAATTTTGCTTAATGTAACATCATGACAAGTTGTCGAGTGATACAAGCACTGTGCAACAAACCTAGGGAGGGTCCAGGTGCATTGTCTCCTTTGAAAATTTTGAAATCTTAACCCTCTGTAATGCTATTTCCTGCATTTTGAGGGGCAAATTTTCCTCATAGACTGAATCTTTACACCACTGATTTTTGTCCATGAAAGATGACAGATTGGGCAAAATTTTTGTCCATCATGAGCAACAAAATTGTGTCAAATGACAGAAAGACGGACGCTGGCTAGAACACTGCTTGTGACTCTGACTAAAACTTTAAATAGTAGAAATCACATAAGTGTCTCACCTCTAGAGCTCTGCACATAAACTCAGATGTTGTCCCACCCAGCTGACTGCAGAACTCATAGAACGCCTCCAAGTATGCCTGCATGGGGAAACATAGTGAATCTTCATTCACAACGACTTGTTTTACAAGAGCCAACATTTAGATGACCATCTGTCATCTTCATCTGGGCATTATGACTGAAAGAGAAGGTCCCTAGACTTATAAGGGTATGCAGAATGGAATTGAGTCCCAAAATAAACTGGGGCATAGCCCCTATATAGGTATTTTTCCCAGACATTGTTCACTGTTCACTGTAAATTTCACCATCGTTGTATCTTATTCTAAATATCCACATCATGTATTTAGTTTTGTATGTTTGTTTTCTTGTTCTTTTATATGCAAAGAATGAATATTGAAAAGAATATAAATTATGTATTCCCAGCACTGGTATCTAAATTGATGGCTTACCTTGTACAGGGTGTTTCTAATGATCTCAATGTTCAACTCATCTAAATCCTGCTCTGAGATGCAGTCCACAAAGAATGGAGCTGAGGAAGAAATAAAAATCACACTGACATCGTCATAATTTTTGAGACATTGATTTTCATAATGTACACTTTATGTACACATACACATGTGAAAGTGTTGCTGTGTGGCTGTCAGGTCATGTGGCGATCTTGTGCCCTTGGGAATGGCACTTTGCAAGACAGAATTACAGTGGATGTCACTCGAATCTAGATAAAGTGCCCTCCCGCGGCACCCATCTCCGCTTCTGTAGCCCCGGGGCCACACAGTAGTGCAATCACTACAGCAGGGGGCTAGTCCACTGGTAGTGGTGTGTGTTTAACTCCCCTACTCTTTCCCAACTGCTGTTTCATTTTTTAAAGTATTTGGTATGACTCGGCCAGGGATCGAACTCACGGCCTACCGAATGCAAGGCGAGCACTTTACCCACTTGGCCATTGCACCGGTCACCCGAGTCGAAGACAGAAGAAAAATGTCCAGACTATGCATGATACAAAATGACTTACAAAGTGGTGGACACTACCAGCTACACGTAAGAATCTAATACCAGTTCATGATCAGAAAAGAACAAGGAAGGTACATTGTAACATTTAAATACAAAAAGCAGTATGTTTACCTGTACATGGTTTAGTCTTTACAATACTTACCTAGAGGTGTGTCGATGAGTATGGCGTTATAGAGCTCAGCGGGCGTGGCCGCCACGTGGATAGCCTCCATCTGCTCAAAACTCCCCAGAGGATGACATTTTGTGATGAGCTCACTGATTGGTCGCTGGTGCAATGTCCCGGTGATGAGCAGCACGATGTTGTCTATCATGTAACTGTACCTGTTGGTGAGGGAAAGGCATTGTAGGATCTGATTTATATCATACCCGGGCGGCGATACAGTGTTCCTGATCCGGTCGTACTTTACGGTAGGACCACTGGCTTACGATCGGGCTTCCATAGAACAATTCAAACGCATTTCGCCCTGACCGCGTGCTCCGCTTTCGAAAATTCGAATACAGGATTCGGAATTTGGAACTGATGTTGTTGCATTTTTTTGGTTTAGGGACACCAAATTTTCGCTCATTTGGTATTGAAAGGCGTGTTTCCTAGGGTGGGTATGATATAAATAGAATACAACACGGTGTATTTCGCATCGCCTTCGGTCCCGGCCCTCCTGGGAGTCGGATCGCCCTCCGGCCTTCAGGCCATCCGACTCACGGGAGGGCCGATACCTCGGGCGATACGGAATACACCGTGTTGTATTCTATATGTATATGTCAGGTTAGAGACTCCGATCTGGTAGAATCCGCACTTGTACATACATACATACATATCCGGGCTTTGATTGTTCTGCTATACCACTAGAAATCCCAATTTGAGCCATTGTCGACAGAGACTCTGATCAGGATGCTGTTAATGTGTTAGGGTGTTTTTACAAATCCTGAATTTCAAGTCAATCCATCCATCTTAAGTGACATGAATCAAAGTTGAATAGTTCTGACTCTTTTAAGTGAATATCTTAAAATTTACAAACTATAATCAGGATCTCTGTTGGTAGAATCGGCACTAATCTAACCGCAGAGATCCCAGTCAGAGTGTCTGTTGACAGAGACTCCGTTTGGGATCTCTAGATCTACCAGTAGAATCACCGATTCTACCAGATCAGAGTCTCTACCCTGTCATATACACACACCTGTGATATCAGATAAGGCAGGGGACCTTTTTTCGAATCACTAATTGCCATGCTATCATTGGTTGAACTGCTAAGTGGACAGTCAGGATCAGTCAATTGAACTGAAGTCGAATTGAACTCAGGTAAGAGCTGTGTACCGGTACGCAGTACCCGTTCTGTACCGGAGAAATTGATTAGGTACAGGTCCAAAATACCTAATCAATAAGGTACCAATACTGTACCGAAATAATTTCACACTTATTATATGCTTATTTGTGACCTAAAATGAGTAAATACCTGGTCCCCTATGGGTCCCAAAGTAAGGACAGTGTGTTTGTGTTACAGACTGATAGTGTTAACTACCCTGAAAGATCTAATGCATATCAGTTACGCTCCCACTAGATATCACTTTGGTCAGGTTTGTGTTACAGGGTAGGAGATGAAATTGAAAAGCAAAATATCTTAGTTTGGCCCATGTTTTGCATAAGAATTCTCCATAAACAAAAACTTTATTACCCTTAACTGTCAAGTTTATTAATGATTCTGTCATTAGGTCAGAAGAACATGTTAATTTGCCGAATTGTTCAGGTACAGGTTCAGGTCCGGACCTGTACCTAAACCCGTGTACCTGTACCTGTACCTGTACCTAAAATTTGTTTAGGTACACAGCTCTAAACTCACGTGATAAAATCCATGAAGGTACAGAGCGGCTCCACAGACTGGTTGCGCATGTGCTGGAACTCGATCACCATCTTCTCCTTCAACTTGTCGTCGATCACGTTCACGGTCAGCGGAGACGGCTCATTGGCCAGGAAGTTGCCGTAGTCTGTACTGGCCAGGTGCAGCTTGAGATCTAAGAGGACACGTGAGAAGATTTTGAACACCAGCAGTGGCGGGATTTGTGTTTTCAGATGATTGGAGTTTGGACTTAAGTGAAGGGATCAATCATCAATGTAACATACGGGGGGGGGGGGGCAATTCACCTTGGGAAGTAGCTGTGGTGACTGCTGCAGGAATTTAATAGTTATAACGTTGGCTGTCTTTGTTATATAGCCTGTTTTATTATAAATACAAACAGGAGGTAATATGAGAACAGCTATGCACCAGACCAGTCACCATGGATGCTGGGGAAGTGTTGCCTGTAAAACTGAGCATAGCATGCTGTAAAGGAGCTAAGAGAAAGGAGGACTTGTAAATTTGAAAAGAGAGTAATTGTACATCAAAATGATTCAAAGAGCAGCAGTTACTGTGAAGAGGTGGAGTCAGTATGTGTAGTACTACTACTAGTAGTAGTAGGGTGGGAGTAGCTAGTTTGCAGCTGTAGATGAACAAGTTTTTAAACCTATTTATTTGTACTACATGTACCTACCTAAACTACCTACATGGTCTACCTACTGTACATGTAACCTACATTTGTACCTCACCTATCAAAGCACGTCGGCAGAACGTACTGCGCCTGCGCAAAACCTGGATTTTTGCTGGATTTTTGGTGAACGTTGCATCAGAATTTTGCCTGTTGCAGACAATATATTTTTCTACACAACATTTAAAAACTACAGACGCAAAACCTGGATTTTTGCTGGATTTTTGGTGAACGTTGCATCAGAATTTTGCCTGTTGCAGACAATATATTTTTCTACACAACATTTAAAAACTACAGATGTCACCCTTATATACGCGAAATCGACCTTATATGAGACGTTCTGCCGAAGTGCTATGCATAATACATTACGGGTTTTGCGCAGGCGCAGTACGTTCTACCGACGTGCTACCTATCAATATGTTTCTACCTCACCTACCAACATGGGTCTACTTATACGAGGAATGATGACGTCACAGCCAGTGAGTGGTAGGCAAAAAGGGGATGATGGTTGGCTGATTTGCCCACCAATAGTTTGCATATTTGCATGTATATGATATAAGCAAAAACAGCAATCGCTCATATGTGTAACCTACCTCAGGCCTAGGAAAAAAATGTTGTGTTTCCTGTTTCCCGACAGACCCTTAAAAAACTGCCGACCCCAGCCTTTTTTTTGGGTGGACCATTGCAAAGGACATAAATTTTTCAAGCTGATCGACCTTTTCTAGCTCCATGATCTGACACCTGAGTGATGAAACATTGTACAATTGGTTTTCCAACATTGACATTGAAAATATGTCCTCTTGCAATTTTTACTTTGTTAAAATACTGTATATATAATTGTATAAATAGGATCGCTTGAGATCGCAAAAGTCTAAAAAAGAAAAAAAAGACAAAAAAGAGAATCCCTACCTACTAACCCTATTTTTTTCAGGACTGAAACTGGAAACACAACATTTTTTTTCCTAGGCCTTACCTACATGTACATTGTACCTACATTGGTCTACCTATAACCATATACATACATGTAACCTCCCTCACCTAATCTAGTGCCTACATGTACCTTCTGCCTACATGTACCTACCAAGTCCCTTAACCTGTTCCGGCTAGTGTTTGTGCGTGTGTGTGTGTGTGGGGGGGATTGTTGACGTGATGATGGAGATCACCTGGTACAAAATGTGCTAGAACTAACAGTATACGAGTAGAGAGCACAATTATGATAAAATTTTGTGGGAGGGGGGCGGTGTAGCTACAGCTAAATTAGCCAAGGATCTATCATGCTAGGGCGAGTTGTGGTCACCCGTTTCGATATAATGTTGTACATGTTGTATATCACATGTTAATGTTATCAACTCTGGAGGAATCAAAGAGATGATAATGAGTTATGAACACCTTGATATTTACACATTATGCATACGAAAATTTTCCAACCACAGTACACTCACCTTCTAGAGTTTCGCACTGTACGAGGTTCGCATAGTCGGTCCGCCTCAAAATCCCCCCTTTGAACCCCCGTACCAGTCCCTCTAAGTACCCGTTGTCTATGTTGAAGTATAATTCCTGCATAGCCATGATTTTTGCCTTCCTTCTTCCGACCCACAGCCCAAAATGTCGCCCTGCTCGGTCAAACAGATCACATGATACATGTGACATGACGTCAGCATCACAGGATGGGCTGCAGTTCGAGCTCGACCGCATGGGGGCCACTATTGGGGGCCACTCTTACTCTCCAAGCAGAGGTTGGTGGGGAAAGATCGTTACCTTTTTATATGCCCCGTTTTTTCTGTCGCTATCCCCACCGCGACAGAAATAAACGGGGCATATAAAAAGGTAACGATCTTTCCCCACCAACATCTGCTTGGAGAGTAGCCACTCTAGCAATGAATGAATGAAAGACCTTTATTGTACGTTCATGCCGCGACGGGCTAGGTACAGGTCAAGACTTCACAAACACATAACAAAAATATTACACAAAAGTGGAGACAAAAGATACACTACTTAGTTATACATAGATAGGATCATATAAAGGTACTAAACTAGGCTAATACAAAGGTGTTCTAGTTACTGAGCTAATACAGAGTGGTCAACTTCTTCTCGCTTTTTTGTACAATGGTAAATGTGGGAACAGATCATGTTTGTAATACAGGGTTTGTCTAGACGCATCAAAAATATAAATTTATCGTTTGCATTTAGATGTTCGAAGTATGGAAACTTCTCTTTGATGTAATTAAATAGCATAGATCTTTCCTTATTATATAGATTACAGTCTAAAACTAGAGGTCAACGATCTCATGCCTTCGTCAAAGGATGTTATCGTTATATAACTTAAGAAGGTAGAAGTGATATATTAGTCCCCCTAAATATGGAAGTTGGATCGTGAAACTACCCCTGCTGATGCAGTCTGCAATCGTGCATTGGGCAAGAGAAAACATCTGTGCAGGATATACATGTAAGGCAACACCGCCTGCAGCTGCATGGGCTGCTTAATGACTATCCCCTCTGGGACTTTCTCCCTCTGGGACAGCCTGTAGCCCATGTGTCACAAGGAAGGTTGTGACACATGGAAGGTAACTGAATTATAAAATTGCTTCATTAATTATGCAAATTACATCATCATTTGCATAATTGTCATCTAATTATGTCAAGCATCACTTACCCTACCTATGCCCCAAATATCAGGATGATCCGTCGACCGGTTATTGAGTTATCCTACTTTAAACATTTTCATACAAATGCTCCTGCAGTTCCAGAGCAAGCCGCTAGGGGGCCCAAACTTATGTCACTTCTTTCCGAGCACAAGACCTATCTACCATCCAAAAATCATGACCCTACCTCCTCCAGATCACCATATTTCAAAACCGGAAGTACCGCTGCAGTACCATAACGAGCCGCCAGGGGGCCCATATTCCTATCACTTCTAGACCTCATCAAGACCTACCCACCTACCAAATATGAAGACAATCCATTTAAGCCTTCTTGAGTTATACTGTTGACAGACTCACGCACACACGCACGCCCATGAAAACATACCCTTCTTGACGAAGGCAATAAAATGTCTTTCATCTTCTAATCTATTCATGTTACAGTATTGACAGAGTCTATTCTGGAGAGGAATGCGGTTGTGCCTTCCCGTTTCAATGAATAATTTGTGACAACTTATCCTAAGTTTAGTTGCAGCCACCCTGTGTTGTATGTTGTTGATCGATAGGTACTCTTCTTCTTTATATATACATTTAAACAGGCGGTACGTTCGCAACTTGTTACTAGAAGATGTATCTCTGTTACGATCATTGTGGATTTCAGTAATAAATGTTTGCATATAAATATCTTTCAATCGTCGGCTGATGGAGTTAATTATTGGCGATAGGTTTGTGCCCAGAGATATATCGGGGCGCCATACGTAGGCAAAACCGCATTCTTCCAGAGTTTTACGCATACCGGACGCCCAACATTTGTTGCCATTAGCCTCTAGTTGTATTTGACATGAGAGGGCGTCAGCTTGTAGACTATCAGCTGGCACGTTTTGGCGGATGCGTAAGAAATATTTAATGGCATAATAAATCTCTATACTAGGCTTTGGGAAGCGGCTGAAAGGGCAGAAATTGGCTAAATAGCGAACGACTGATCGTTCTTGTAATTGATAAAAGTACGCAACGTGACTTGTCCTAATATTTTCTGTAATTTCTGCTACTCTGACTCTTGTAATTGCCTGGTCGTTTTGAAATTTGCGCCAAACTCCTTGACGTAGTTTATTAACCATGGGATGACAAACACACGTCTGCTGATATAAGCTCAAAGTCCCTCGCCTGGCGCACCTTTTTGTTTCTCGAGATGTGGCGGCGGCCGCCATGTTGGTCTCCTGGTTTGTTCCGTCTTCTGGTTCAAGTTAAATGTTAAACAACTGTCAACACCAAAAACGGCTGATCCACTGAGCAACAGGTATGGCACAGAATGTCAGAGGACTCGGGGTTTACATGTCTTGGGGACAGAAGTGTTGATAGCAATACCTAGTTAGTATGTATTCATGTACGGTCAGGTTTTTACCGCAAAACTACATAACGTTAACACGCTATGTTCCTAAAAAGGAGACATTGGGATTGTCGCCAACTTAACTTTATGAACGTGAGAAGTTTTAGCATTTTCTGCCTCACTATGGGTGTTAGTTACGTTGAGATCTTGTTGTTGACCCCAAGAAAGGCCAAGTTTGGGGTGCTTTGGGCAATATTAAAGAGTGCAATACACAAACAAGCCGCAAAGGGCGCCGTTGAAAAGGTAGCCGGTCCAAAGGTGCGGTCTATATTTACCCGCCAGGCTGTGTTGACATCTCCGCAAGACTTCTGCTGATAATCAACATTACCAGGCCGGGGAAATATAATGATGAACTAAAAGCTATTCAACTTTTTTTCCGTTCGCTCAAAAGAATTTGATATGCAATTGTACTAGTAAATACGTGCAACGTGAAATGTTCAAATACATCGTACGTTAAACAATGTTTAGATATTAGAAACTATCATTCAAACGGGGTTATATATATATATATATACACGTATCTTTGTACTAGTATTTATGTGGTAGAAGACCTTGCGAAAGTGTCTGTGCTTTTGCCGTGTTATTGAAATACGAAATGCACTTAAATAATGCTGCTAAAAGAAATTGTTTATATCTTGAGAAGTCTAGTGTAAACGGTAGTTAAACCTTACATGCATATGGTGATAATGATGACTTTGTACGTAGCCTAATTTCACGTGTAATTTGTACAAGTCATTACGAAAACCTCTGTAGTATTGTCGTGTCAACAAAACATATGCACAAAACTAACGATGCTAAGAACAACGTTAGGCATTTGCTACTTTTTCTCCTTTCTGTATATTTGACAAATACTATTGACACGAAATATACCTTATTTGCCCCATGTTGCAGGAGATGGACCTGGGTGCGTTCTACAGGGCTGTGCGGAAAGGTGACGTGCAGACTGTGAGGAGGGGGCTGGACGCTGGGGTAGATGTCAAGGTCAAGAGAGAATGGCGATTCTTCTGGGTAGGCAAACTGATAGTTCATTTAAGGTTACAGACCTGTACTCCAACCTTGTCATTTGTCCTCTGTCTCCGTGTATCAGACGTTCCCGTCCACATATTTCTGTTACATGTATTACAATTTTTTCAAGTTGATTTAAGCCATTTCACTTGAGAGCGGCGCCACTGTATTATTTAAATGTTGCAAAAAAACAACAACAGCAGAACACGATGGACACCAGCACGTCGGCAGAACGTACTGCGCCTGCGCGAAACCCGTAATGTATTGTGCATAGCACTTCGGCAGAACGTCTCATATAAGGTTGAATTCGCGTATATAAGGGTGACATTCCGTCTGTAGTTTTCAAATGTTGTGAAGAAAAAGATATGGTCTGCAACAGGCAAAATTCTGATGCAACGTTGACCAAAAATTCAGCGAAAATCCAGGTTTTGCGCAGGCGCAGTACGTTCTGCCGACGTGCTATGAACACCCAATGTAGAGGAGCGAAGTGATCTAGGTCAGATTTACAATGTAGTTACTCAAGACTATTGTCTAAACGTGACCCGTCGTAAACCGTTTTTGTCCACCAAACTAATTGTGTAACTATAGTTGTTCTGACAAAGCGGACTGTAATTATTAACAGGTGGGCAGAACTAACAACACTAGATATCATCCTGCATATTTTTTTTTCGTTGAAAATGTGTAAACGCATGGCTTATACAGTCACTTTGTAACCGGTTATGGTCCAATTCTATCCAGCGTGAAAAAGTGACATCCCTGCATGTGGCCAGCCTGTACGGGCAGACTGAAGTGGCGGCATTATTGATCAAACACGGTGCCGACCTGGAGGCGGGGGACGAGGTGAGTAGAAATGACTCAATCCTGGCTTCTTCTGACCTGAACCCTGTCAGTGTGACTCGTGGCTCCCTTGTCACGTTTCCCTATCCATTCTGAGTGAAATAATGTTCTATAAACGTATGGCTTGCAGAGTCGCTTTGTAACCGGTTATCGTCCCAACTGTTGTTCTATCCAGCTTGACCGGACATCCCTGTATGTGGCCAGCTGGCACGGGCGGACTGAAGTGGCGGAACTGTTGATCAAGCACGGTGCCGATCTGGAGGCGAGGGACAAGGTAAGTAGAAATAACTCAGTACTGGTTTCTCCGCTGACCTGAACCCTGGAAGTGGGACTCGTGGTTCCCTAATGATACGTTTCTCTATCCAGTTTGAGTCTGATATTGTTCTCCAGAAAATTCCAGTCGATAAAAATCATGAGTATGTATCATGTGAAGTTTAAAAAGTGAGTTTGAGGAAGGATCCCTCATAGTACCTACGAAACCGGATTTCAATATTGTAATTCTGACTTAGCCAGTCAGTCTGGCAGGCCACTAGTAGTGCTATTTAGTAAAGGCTATCTTCTGACTCAAAGCTTTTTAATTACAATAAAATAAGAGACGCGAAGAGATTTTAGTCAAGTATTATTTCTTTAAGTACGCATGCCACGGTTCCCTTGTGGGGTGGTAATGGTAGGGCTGGGTCACTGTTATATGTCATATTACACTACCTATGTTAATCTGATTTACTCTTCATCAATCAATCCAACACTCGATCTGCGCTTCCCTTTTGTCCATTACACTTTTTACTTAGTTTCGTTGGTTTGGTTTGGTTGATAAGGATAGCGTTGTGGGGCTGTAATGTCAGTGATTGAATTGAACTTGAGTGCAGCGCCACACATGTCCTCGTTCGTGTCCTCGTTCTTAACAGACTATTTAAAGTAAAACGATTGCGCCTGTCACGATATGGCGGGTTCGTAGCTGGAGATCACAGGACCTGTTGGCGATAGACAGAACGTCACCTAATACTGCTTCTTGTCCATGTGATAACTGTTGTCCGTGTTGAACCCATCCCTACTGACCCTGGCCTTCCTCCCTGTACAGTTGCAGTGGACACCCTTGCATAGGGCTGCTGCTGAGGGCGACACCGGGACATGTGAGTTTCTGATTCGTCATGGAGCAGACGTGATGGCCAGGGATCAGGTAATACACACTTGTTTCAAATGGTTGCATTATAAAAATGTATTGACTACATTTTTACACACTTATGTCCCTATGAGAGTAAAAAAAACACACACAAAAAGACGTAAAATTTGCTTGTGCATTCAAAGATCTCATAGCATCAATGCTGGAGTGCCACAAGGATCCATTCTTGGGCCAACACTCTTTCTAATCTACATTGATGATCTACCTGATCGTATAATTAGACCATTTGTTGACATCTATGCTGATGACACATCGGTATATGGTCACACATCCAGAAAATTTAATGATGATTCCCTTGCTTCTGAGCTATCTATACTGACCTTGAACGCACAGTTCGGTGGGGGCAATCAGTGGCTTGTGACATTCAACCCTTCAAAGACAAAACTCCTATCTTTCCATCACAAGAGATCAGACCCGAAACATATGAGTGGGACCGTACTGAACGAAGCTCCATGCTTCGAACGCCTTTTAGGCCTTAAATTCATTCCGGACCTCAGGTGTAAGATAGGCAGCTGCTGTCGCGTGCCCACAAAGCTGGTTTGTTACGCCGAATGGCGGCTATGGGGCCATACAGACGCCCGTCAGGCGTCATGAAACAACAAACTTCACCTAAAATCCTATAAAGATCCCCTCCCCCTCGGTTTTCTCAAGAGCGGGGATGTAAAACGAGGTGATACAGTGAGTGCTCGGGTGGGATGCTGGTATGTGGTCATGTTCAGTTATGGGATATGGGGAATGCTCCACTACGGAATCCCCCACCTGAACCATGAGTAACCTCCGTCATACTACTGCCGATCAGCGTAATTCCCCTGCCTCAGCCGGACGTTAGGACGGGGAGAGTATAACCGATAACAGCCGTTCACATGTCGCACCAAAAGAAGACAAGCTTGAAGTACATGTATTTGATAAAGCCATAATAGTTTTGGTGACATCGTTAGACATTGCTAGGTTGGAAATGGATAGTAAACACATTTCTGATGTCTCCCTGTACAGGGCGGATGGACACCTTTTGATTTAGCAGACGACAAGGAGACTCGGCGTGTCCTGAAGGTGAACTATATTTTCATGGATCTGTAACTGGAGGAGTGTTCTAGAGAGCTAAAATCATCTTCATTGCGGTTAAGACAAACATACAATACACAAGATGAATGGTTAGAAACTTCTAGGACAGCCCCTTTTCTGAGGTAGGAAACCCAGGGGGTGCAAGGTAAGCATGTATACATATAAGGCACAATATAGGTAGAGTATGGCTTCCAGACAGTACTAGTTCTGTTTTTGAGTCACTTTGTCAGTGATTGAGCCCTGTGTTCTGCCTGGTAGGCAGTCTCTAAACTAAGAGACCACCAGGGATCCAGCAATTCCTCGTGTTTGATGGCAAGTGTTGACAGTCTAGGGTGTTCCATTACAAATAAATACCCAGTGTAGTATCTACCTTGAAGATGGTACGGCAAGCTCAGGACAGGTAATACTGTTGAATACAGCGATAAAAGACCTGTTGGGTATGACATCATGTTTTGCCGCCTAAATTCTTGTTCAACAAGGTTTACGATCTCAAAATCTGAAAATGTAGGAATCTTGTTGTTTTTCTTTTGGCCTGCCTTTTTTTTCGCCCTCTCGTATTAATTTTGGAGTCTCCGGAGGATGTCATCCATAAAATTTACTTGCTATGGCCTCACTACGAGGTACCAGGCGCAGTATATAACATACTAATATTGTAGCAATAGGCTGTTATGGTGTTAATAGGTTTTGACTATGTTGAAAATACTTTACTTTATAAAAATGACCGATTTTGTGAATTTACGCTCTCTTTGGTTCTTTCACCTCCAACTAGAATCGGGAAAAGGAAGTGATCAAAGAGAAGTTGTACAGCGAGTTGCTGCAGAAGTCTGGCGGAGTAAAGACCGACAGGTGTAAGGTGTTCTTGTTTGGGAAGGCGAAAACGGGAAAGTCCACACTGAAGATAAGTTTTAAAAGGGTAAGTAGAAAGTTAGTTTCTTTCATAAATCCTACCCACCTTGTTTCAAGAGAAAAAGAAGATAGATACTAGATTTCTCTGATAGAGTGTACGCAAGTTGTACCAAAAATGTCAAAATCTAATGATTTAATGCTGTCCAACAGGGCCCCGTGCCTGCAGTGCTCCGAAGACTGAGTAAGTCCTCGTCAGCCGAGGAGCCTCACGACCCCACCCCAGGGGTGAATGTTGGGATGTTCCATATTCCAGGGGTGGGGGAGGTCAGCCTGTGGGATTTTGCTGGGCAGTCGGAGTACGCGGTAACCCACAGTATGTTCATGAATGCAGAGAACACCATCTCCATTGTGCTGTACAACATCATGGACGACAGCGACATCCAAGAACAAGACGTAAACAGCACTAAGCATGACACAATTGAAAAATGTTTTAAGTTTGCCATAATTGTAATTAGCTTTTCTACACGAAGCAATGTTGTTGATTACAAGATACGATATGCATTTGGTATCGTCCCCAAAGGCCAATTTACTGGAGTTTTTTCAGAAATCTTCTCATATTATTTGTCCAAAGCAAGTCTGGGCAACCAAATGAATTAGTTCTTAAATGTTCGGCTCCAGGTCCACCGATGGTTGAGTTTCATCAAGTCCTGCAACCCAAACCGGCAGCGTGACGTCATCTTGGTGGCCAGCCATGCCGACAAAGTGTCCCCTACAAGTGGTCAGTAGGATATTTTAGGTTAACCGCATGGGCAATTTACATTGGTATCAAAATCCACTTTATGTTATTGCTGAACGAGACAAAGCAATGTATATACTAATCAGACAGTGTGCAGTGTGATGTATTCAGTGTGCTGAATGCATTCAACATACAAACCTGTTAAGGACTTAGCATAATGGCATTTGTAGACATATATTACATGTCATATCATGATCAGCGTAAATTTAATACAACAGAAGCCTCATCTGTGTTTTGTTTTCCTCTTGCCATTCAGGACAAAGTCAAGCTGCACATCTCCTGAAGCTGATGAAAGCGGAGTTCAAAGATCACCTCCGTATCTCAGACGAAGTCTTCCTGATGAACTGTAAGGAGACACTAACACCTGAGATGGACCGACTCAAGAAACTGCTGGCTAAGATGAAGACGGTAATGTTAGAGGTAAGTTTCTGTAATGATAGTGTAGCAGGTTGTATATTGAGAGTTAAGCAGGTGATACAGGACAATGCATTGACAGCATTTGTCATTATTAACCAGTCATAGATTTCCATTTACAACTTGAACAGCACCAACGCCAGATGCCCAAACTGTGCGCAGAAATCACCAAGCGGCTGTCCAGCTGGTGCAAAAAGAAGTGCAGGGCGAAGTGCCCTGTGCTGAGGTGGCCAGCCTACGTGGACGCAGTCAAAGAGATCGACCCACATGTGGATGAGGACTTTTTGCGGGAGTCTACACGATTTCTGGACCATCTGGGGGAGGTAGGCTATCTCTTCTTGTGAGAAGCTTCTGAACATAAAAACTAAAAAAAGCAGATCCTGTAATTTTAAACCTGAAGAAATAAGCTGACATTTTATGCACAGTATAAATTCCGATTCTCCAATAAAATAGTTTCATTATGAATCTGGTTGTCCAGTTTGCTTTGACCTACTTGCCTAAAACCAATGGAATTGAGTTGATGTGGAATGAATGAACTTTTGTTTTAAAGATCATTTTCACCTGTCCGAGTTCTTCTGATCCCATCATTGTCCTGAAGCCCAACTGGCTCTGCACAGACGTCATCGGTCCAATGATGGCACCAGTCAACTTCCCCATTCCCCGCCCAGAGAGAACAAGCGGCGACTACGTCACAAGGGAGGAGATCCAGCGCGTCTTCCAAGACGTTGCTGACGTAGATCTTCTCATCACCCTGCTGCAAGAGTTCCAGCTCTGCCACTCCTATGACGGACAGAACTTCATCTTCCCAGGGCTGCTGACACAAACCATGCCTGGCCAGGTTTGGCAGCCAACACCTGACCCAAAGGTCGTCTACTTTGGGAAGCAAGTCCAGTGTGCCGACTCAACTGACATGTTCTCCTCCGGTTTCTTCCCCCGAGTGCAAACCCGCCTGATGAGGGATCAGAGGAATCGCCCACTGCTGTGGAGAGATGGCGCCAAGTGTGTGGACAGGAAAGTGGAAGGTCTGATCAAACTCTCTCCGGACGGCCATGCAGTCAACATCTGTGTCCGGAGTGCGCAGGGTCACAAGGTGCAGTGTGGCAAGATGCTGCAGCAGCTAGAAAACATCATCGCTGATGTGCTGGAGGAGTGCAGCCCAGGAACAGGCACAGAAGAGAAGGTGCTCAGCGCTCGTGCACTGAAGGAACACAGGGAAGAATTCTACTCCTATGGCAAGGAGGAGATCAGCCAGGCGGCAGCAGAGGGCGGTACAATTGTCCATCCCATCCTTGGGTTCACGGAACAGGTCATTGACCTGCTGTATGTGGAGACTCCGCTCACCAGGAACCACCCAGAGCTGGTCCAGGCCTTGCGGCACGTGGAGCCAATCCTGGACCGTCTCCTGTCATGTGGCCTTCTCGGTGACGACGAACCCGACCAGATCAGGGCAAAGGAAACACCCCAGGACAAGGCAAGGGAACTGTTGGACATCGTAGAAAGAAAGGGCGAGCGTGCACGTCGCGAGTTCAAGGCAGTGCTGGAAGAGGTAAACCCTCATGCTGCTGCGATGATCCAAGATGGCGCCGGTGACCTGCTGTGTAGGGAAGACGACCCGCTCATCAGGAACCGCCCAGAACTGGTCCGGGACCTGACGTCATCCTACGTCATGGGGAAGATCCTGAACCATCTCCTGTCACGTGGCCACCTCAGTGAAGAGGAATGCGGCATTATCAGGGCCAAGAAAACTACTCACGACAAAGCAAGAGAACTGTTGGACATCGTGGGACGGAAGGGCACGGCTGCACGTCAGGTGTTTAAGGAAGTCCTGGAGGAAGTTAGCCCGGATCTGACAGAAATGATGGTGTAAGCTTTTCCTATTGGAACTTAACTCGTGGGTGCATGAATGCCAACCTCACATTTTGGCTGTGTGCAGTTTGGCGGTAGCTTTGTCATACGGATAACAATGGCTTCAGTTATATATGAATAAGACTGAGGAATACTAATTTTGTATGAATAAGATTGAGGAATACTAATTTGTATGAATAAGATTGAGGAATACTAATTTTGTATCTACATAATGACTAACGTTTGGTGTGTACATCAATTTATAAAAAAATACTTACTAATAATAGCTTTTCATACTTACTGGTGATTAGCAGCTGCATTTGACATCTGATATGACAGAAAATAGTGATATGTGCACATTTAGTTCCTAGAATTTGATGTTTGTGTTTCCAATCAGTGTTGATATCTGAGAATCAGGACCTCACTTAGTCGACTTCTTTCTACAAACTGGGTTCGGCACTAGTAGCTTGTGACAGCGATGCAGTTAGAAGAAATGAGCATAATTACTTTCCGTTACTATTGTGGTATAGATACAGGTATAATGTTGGATGCAAAGCCACTCACTACAACAAACAAGAAGATAGCAGTACAGTAAGCTAAACTTGCTGACAAATCTTTGATTTCTAAATTCTAAAGATAGACTTTAACAGGGGCTCTAAGATACAATGAGCTTGTAAAGAGTGTGTCTGCAAATTTACTCAAGTTTCTTATAGTTCTTTGAATTGCCAAACTACTTCTTTTGAAATATTTTCAATGAAGGACTAGAGCAAAGAGACAGCTTCTGAAAACAGAACAACGGAATAAATTTCACTAATGGTATTTTCATGATCCAATGTGAATAATGCTTATAGTTAGCATTAGTTCAGGTGACCATGCATTACAGGTAGTGACGGACTGGATACAATATATGTGTAATTCCAAGCAATTTCTGTAATTCTTCGGGTAAGCGAAAGAAACTGAGTCAGACAAAGGCAGACAGGGCCAGACAGAGACAAAGACAGACAGAGACAGGCAGTGACAGAGTCAGACAGAGACAGACAGAGTCAGACAGTGACAGAGGCAGACAGACACAGACAAAGACAGACAAAGGCAAACAGAGACAGACAGAAACAGAGTCGGACAGAGGCAGACAGACAGACACAGACAAAGACAGACAGACAGAGACAGACAGAAACAGTCAGAGGCAGACAGAGACAGACTGAGCCAGACAGCTGCAGACAGGGCCAGAAGCAGGCAGAGGCAGACTGAGCCAAACACTGACACACAGAGACAGATAGAGACAGAAAGAGCCAGAGGCAGACAGAGACAGACAGATGCAGTTTGAGACAAACAGAGCAATAGAGGAACAGATATAGATAGAGACAGAGATGGACAGAGACAGAGACAGACAGACCCAGACAGACAGTGACAGACAGTAAAAGAGCCAGACAGAGACAGAGAGAGACAGAAACAGCCAGACAGAGACAGAGAGAGTCAGACAGTGACAGTCAGACAGAGACAGACAAACACAGACAGAGACAGACAGAGATCGAGACAAACAGAAACAGACAGAGCCAGACAGTGACAGATTCAGACAGAGACAGACAGATACAGACAGTGATAGAGCGAGACGGAGGCAGACAGAGACAGAAAGAGGCAGACAGAGACAGCCATGCCAGACAGAGCCAGACGGGACCAGACTGATTCAGATAGAGCCAGACAGAGGCAGAGAGAGAGAGAAAGACAGTGACAGAGCCAGACAGAGACAGACAGAGACAGGCAAAGACAGACCGAGTCAGACAGAGACAGACCGAGACAGACAGTCACAGAGGCAGACAGAGGCAGACATAGAGACAGAGACAGACAAAGACAGACAGACAGAGAAAGCCAGAGACAGACAGGGCCAGAAAAAGACAGACAGAGACCGACAGACAGAGACAGACAGAGACAGACAGAGACAGACAAAGAAGACAGACAGACAGAGCCAGACTGATGCAGACAGAGACAGAGTGTAACAGTGGCAGACAGAGACAGACAGAGCCAAAAAGAGACAGACAAAGCCAGACAGAGACAGACAGAGACGGACAGAGACAGACAGAGGCAGACAGAGACAAACAGAGACAGACAGACAGAGACAGGCAGAGACAGACAAGGCCAGACAAACAGACAGAAACAGACAAAACCAAACAGAGCCAGACAGTGACAGACAGAGACAGACAGAGCAAAACAGAGACAGACAGAACCAGGCAGAGACAGACAGAGTCAGAGACAGACAGAAACAGCCAGAGACAAAAAGACAGAGACAGACAAAGACAGAGACAGACAGTGACAGAGACAGACAGGGCCAGACAGAGGCAGACAGAGACAGACAGAGACAGTCAGAGACAGACAGGGCCAGACAAAGACAGACAGTGACAGAGCCATACAGAGTATTTTCTCCTTTTTGCCAGGTTCTACGATTAGTTTGTGAGCTGTACGTAATTTTATTTCAAGTCGAAAGATATTGTAATTGACGCCTAAACTATCTGGAGCATGTGTATGCTACGCATTTTATATATTGATTAGCTATCGTTTCTGCTTTCAGTTAGAAATTAATGAAATGTAACGTTTTGCTAGTTTTTGAAGACTCTTTTGCTTGTTGTAAGAACTGTTATAACTCAATTTTCAGGCTACTTTCTTGGTTATGGTTCTTATTTTATTGAAAGAATGACAACCTTTATCATATACAGTTTGCCACACTGGGCTAAGTACAGGTCACAACAAAAAATAATGAACTGCTACAGTTAACAGATAGAAAATACAACTGATTTAATAATACATGTAACTTACTTATAATCATGTTCTAAGACTTTTATACACATTGAAGGAGTTCATATGTGAGACAAAGTCCTCAATAAAGTTATTTGGTGGTCTGACTTTGGCGTCTTAGCTTAAGTTGAACTGAGCCAATAACAAGGAAAGTTACATGTACATCAAATAACATACACAAGAAAGGGGCATTCTCAAGTGCGGATTGTACTGCATTTTACTGTGTTTCAATACACATTAATAGTCAGCCTATATGATTGTGACCTACAACACATTAAGAAAAATCACTACCTTCGAATGAAAATTTATCTGTGCCTGTAAGTGACATTATGAAAATACTTACCAAAAAGCTTTCTGTCCGATCTCTGACCCTTCTCAAGTTTAAAAGAAACAGAATTCTAAGTCAGTACGGTATAACCGGACATTTAGTAAGCTTTTCTGCATGCCGGAAAACTGTGTCAGTCCATTGGCGTCTGCATTTGTTTTGTTCCATTTACAATAAACAGATGGGATAACTAAGCAGGAAGATTTTTGTCGAATGGTGCAAAAACGGAACACCATGAATAGGTAAGATGTCAAAAGGTTGGGGAAATTTGGGAAATTTCTGTTAATAATTTCCTTTTATATTTAAGAATAGTTTTGTGGGCATTGTCATATAAAATGTAATTCGTCTTCCACTGATTTCCATGTTTCTTTTAAAAACCATATCATTCACGGCGGTCTGTTGCTACGGTATTCTTTCCCATTGTTAGGGGCGTTCGAAAAAGTATCGGGTTACAAGACGCAATTTTTGGGCTAACCGTAAACAATTTGAAAATAAACAAATAGTATGAAAGGGAAAAATAAAATGAAATTATCGTCCTTATGTAGTTTTAATGTTAGCTTTTTACGTTAAATGGCTAACATTAAAACTATATAAGGGCGATATTTTTTTATTTTGACGTAATCGCAAATCTTAAAATTGTCATAAACTGAACATAGAAGCAGGAAGATGAAAAATAAATCTGTAAATGTAAGGGTTTGCCTATGTTTCCCAGGGTTCCTGGAGGATGGAATATCCAACAGTTAGGATGATTCTTGCATTAGTTGCATTATAAGGGTTATGACATGATCACTATGTGTATGGATTTGGTCCTCTTATCCACTGAAACAAAGTCTGGTATAGATGGCGACAGACATGTATAGAAGTGTAACATTTCAACTTTTGATCTTTAATTATACCCGACTATTACGTACTGCAGACACACATAACTACTCATAACACAATTATAGTTATTTGTCATTTCTTAAACAGACTCCAGCAAGTGTGTTCGCTTTGGATGAAAGGAACACGTTTTCGTGGCTTGGTTATTGCAACTACAAGTTACAGTATAAAGCAAGTTGCATATATTTCACATTATGAAGGTTTACTGTTCTAGCATGTGGGATGCCTTCATGTAAAATCATTCCAAGCTATTTTAAACATATCGTTATATATTGGATGGTTATCAATGCATATCCCCAAAACAGTTATATTCTTTATGAAGAGCCTTGTTCTCTAAGTAAACAGCACATGACTCATCCAGTTTTGCTTTTCTCTGTAGATACAGGGTAATATGACACGGGTTTATGTCCTATGATTATAAATCTAAGACAACATGTCTTAATAAGCAAGCTGTCGCCAATGGCTCAAAGTTTCCAAATAAATGATGTAGGGGCAGTTGCTAAATTAGCTAAGATCCTATATTTACCTACACCATAAAACGCAATAAACTAACGCGGGATCGCACAGAGTTTAAACGGATGCGGTGGCAGTGTCAGACCAGGGATGCCGTCAGTTGTTGGTGGAAGAGCGCCCTCTGGCGTCCTGAAGGTGAAGGACTGCAGCATGGTCGAAAAGAACAGGAAAATCTCCATCCTGGCCAGCTGCTCCCCAGGACACACACGTCGGCCTGAAAAGAATTAACGCCGAGTTGTTAAACCAGCCACTGTCGAATAGAAACTATGCAACCATTACTGCGGTTCTAATAATGATACCTCTTAGCCTCACCTCCTCCAAAAGGCATGAAGGACTCAGGTTTGTTGATGACGTTCCCTTCTGCGTCCAGAAACCTTCCGGGGTCAAACCGGTCCGGATCAGGCCAGTAGGCTGGGTCCATGTGGAGGGAGTACAGGTTCGGTAGTACCTATGTCAGACAAAATAGAAAATACGTCGATGCGCATACATACATACACAGACACACACTGTGTTACTGCAAATAAAATTTCAGCTCATCATCCTTGCTGAAAAGATCCGCCACCTGGTAAAGTTGGTAACCTTTTTTTCAAATGAAGGGACATTTTTGTACCGTTGGAAAACTTTATGATAGATAGTAATACCTGGGCCCCCTTAGGGATGTCATATTCCTGCATTTTGACCGTCTCTGTGGTTGCGTGGGGAACCGCGAGAGGTCCGATAGGCCGGATCCTCATGACCTCCAGCAGACAGGCGTTCACGTATACGTAGGGCAGCTGGGAACGGTGGGACAGGGTGGGCAGACCCTCACCAACAACGGCATCTAGCTCCTGCTGCACCTGTTGAAGTTACATTGTATTGAAGTCACTCTAAGGGACAATATAAGGTGTCCTAAAAGTCACAAGAAATAATGTTTGTATGAAGGTGAAAATAAAAGAAAGGGAAAATAGTAGTTGATAAAATAGTGAAGCCCATGTCAATTTATCTTTGCTAGCGTGTAATGAGTCTTGCATAGAACCAAAGAGTAATATTTTACTGACCAGTACCTTATTTTGGATGTCGGGGTTCAAAGTCATATAGAGCAGACTCCACCGCAGTGTGTTGGTGGTTGTGTCTATTCCCGCAATGAAGAGGTCCTGAGCCATGTACATGACGTGCTCCTCTGTCAGACCCTCCACCTTCTCCTGCTTCTCAACCTCCAGCAGGCAGAAGTCGAGGAAGTCTCGCGGGTTCTCGCGATCCAGGTTCTCGCGATGGCGAGATATCTCATCTCCTATCACAGTTGGATCTTTTGTTGAGATCTTTTCCAACACGTTGATGCCAGCTCTGTTCACTGTAAATTTCAAGTGGGAATAGCTACATATAAATGTGGCAAAATAGCTCAATACATCTCATATCTATGACCTACCAAGCTGATTAAAGCTATTGACGGACCATTATAGTCACTGTTTTTAAAATCTTAATCCTTAATTGATATGATTTGCATGTAAGACTAGTACTAACCACTCACAACTGTATGTTAGCTAATGGACTGAATGTAATATCCCAATATTGTACCTACCGACAGGAACAAACCGCAGGAACGGGAAGACGCTGATGATCTGTCCAGCTCTAATCTCAGCCTCGACCGTGGCGACCGCCTCTGAAAGTTCCCGGAACGTCTCGTCCTTGTAGTCGTAGCGCTTCCCCATCACCATGGAACAGATGACGTTTGCATTCGCCACGCTGACGTCATGGGCGATGTCAAAGGGCTGTCCATTGTATTCTGCAATCTGAACAGAATTTGTTTAAAATGATTATGCGTATTGTTATTCTACATATCACAGACCACCCGCCATTTTTGTCGGAAAAAGTTTCAAAATGATTTCTCATAATTATCCCTCAACAGTACACCTTCCCGGACTGATTAATCTGTCCACCTGGGGTCCGCACGGACCCCAAAACAGTTTTTGCTAATTTTTTTGAAATTATCAGTATGCTACCAGCTCAATTGTTTTGCGGAATTGATGTGTGAACCTTTGAGTCCACATTACGTACAGAAATCATACATTTTTACCTTTTCCTATTTTTTGATGAAGAAAATAAGGAATCAAGAAATACCTGTTTTTTAAAGCTTTGGGGGTTCATGGGACTGGGGAGGGGGGCTTATTGCCCCCCTCAGAACTCGGGAACGGTATATCGTATGGCCACAAAATTTTCAGAAGATGGTGTACTAGTAAAAATTAATCAATACAACAATTTTGATGTCGTTATGACGTAGTATGACGTCATTATGACGTCATTCATATGATTTTAATGGCCAAAACCGTTATAAATAGGTAATTCTCTTAATTAAAACTTAATGGTATACAACGCAATTTTAACAAAAAGCGTTTATGATATAATAATAAGGTCTGCTAAAGCTTATGTTGCCCTTAGCAACACCAGTGACGTCAAACACCGACGTCATACATATTTAATTATCCGCCATCTTGGATCTTGGTTTTGACCAATGACGTCATCAAATTAGCAAAAATTATTAATAAAAATCACATTAAATTATATAAAATGTTATTTATGTTAGAAAGCATGTGTAACTTATCATAAAAGCCTGAAAATAAAGTAACATATAAGAAAATAAAGTAAAGTATAAGAACGCCAGTGTATCTATTACGATCGAGAGCCGGCTGGGGTCCGCGCGGACCCCAAAAGAAAATCAGATACAAAATTTTTTAAAAATTGGGGAAACGGAATTTTCTGCACTGTGTTGAGGCACAACTTTGTGGGTGACAATTACCTGAAATTTCAGAAAAAAATATTTAGAAACAAAAAAAATATTACAGAATATATAGTGCTGGGGTCCGCACGGACCCCAGGTGTACTGTTTAGAGTTATTAAAGTGCATCATTAACTGCACAATATATCAGAAAACAATGGTCAGCAGAAAAAAATGACATACAGCGCATGAGAATGCCTCCTACACACAAAAATAGGCAAAGTTAAGGATTTTATGTAGTTCATCCTTAGTTTCGTCTTACCCTGTTGCGGAGATAGCTCACCTCCTCGCGAATGTTCTGCTCAATGCTGCCAGTTCCGACCTTCATGCCCAGGTTCTTCAGGACGGCGATGACAAATCTCTTTCTCTGTCTGAACTCGGTCCCCCAGCATGCAGAAGCTATGTCTGAAGAAACAAACTAGAGTTTCGGGATCTTTTACCTTTACCAAATAAGTTTTAACCTTTCAGTAATACTGCACACCAAGGAGAAAACTACATTAGCATAACCAGAACTATTTTTAAACGGCCCAATACTACATGTATAAAACATGTTGTACATATCTCAAATTATGATGGTGTAATGTTTAGCTAAACTGAAAACTTTCTAGCGAAGTTAATAATATGCCTGTAACGTGTAATACCATATCATACGTGTCACATCCTATATCTGTTTCAATACATGTTGCTGACAGGACACAATATTGACGCAACATGTACAAAGCTCATTATGTGGTCACATATGTCGTAAGGCAGCGAGTCTTTATAGACATGACCGACCACAAGGACCTTTTCTGTCATAAGATATTAATAGTATCCACGACTGTCCTTAGCGTGTCCTTACCTTTTGTAACCCTTTGCACGACTTTAGGCCACAGCAAGTAAATTTTATGGATTACATCCTCCACAGACTTTAAAATTAACTTGAAAGGTCGAAAAAAAATCAAGGCAGGCAAAAAAAAAGGTTCCTACATTTTCAAATTTTCAGATCATGAACCTTGTAAAATAAGAATTAAAGCGACAAAACATGATATCACAACCAACAGGTCTTTTCTTCCAGTGTTCAATATTATCACCTGTCCTTGTAGATGTGTACGCATCTCGATTAACTAGATGAATTGTAGAAACGAGCTTGTCCTACCATAATGGGCATGCAGCTACTACACTACAATCATATGCGATGGAGCACCTTGGACTGTGACCTTGCCAATAAACGCGAGCAATTGTGCCTCAAGTTTGCCGGATCCCTGACGGTCTTTGAACCGATAGATGATTACGACTATTTGCCCATTTTCGGCATGGTAACCACCGTCAGAGGGCAAAAAAAATTATTGTTTTTTTTTCCGAAATCAAGATGATGTCATCCATAAGAATTACTTGCTGCGGCCTTAGTGTAAGAAAGCAAGGGTGAATAGAGGTTTACCTTTTTTAAAGCCAAACATCGCATCACCCAGGTAATTTGACGGCCTTGAGGCGAACAGCTTGGACCTGTCCACGAGCGCGTCCTTGACGGTAGTGTAGCCGTTCAGAACCACCACATCTTCTATCCCCATCCTGACGGTGAAGACGTCTCCGTACTGCCGTCTCCACGCCGTCAGTCTGATGTGAGGCGATCGACCCAAGGCGAGGAGGTGCCCGAGAACAGGAACACGTCCTGCCGGGTAAGGAGGCAGGTTTCTGCGGCGCTTCAAGAGGAAACATGTCAGGATAAAGGCAGTACAGAAGACGAGAAAAGACTGAAGAGTCAGCCCAGAGATCTGCAACATCTCCCGGCCGGACTTAATTACCCAGCCGACGATCACCGCCATGTTCAAAAAGGACACATGCAACATGCGCAGTATAGCCTTTTGCTGCGGGCCATGACCCGACGAGGTCGTCCGACGACTGATATGACACCAACACAACCGGGTCAAACTTGTATACTGATTATCTTTCCTGTGCCCTACTTGAAGTCTGTGGTTTGAAATGCACATTTGTGACTTTGTGGCAATCCAGTTGCACCAATTGTCCCACAGATCGTAGTGGAGTCGCAGGAAGAGCCATGGATCTACAAATCTAGTACGGCGGTGGAACTGCCATGTTGTCACTGAGCCTTCTCGTAAAAAAAGAACCCTTGCCCTTAGGGCCTAAGGCCAGCAGCAGCTATTTGATTAAATAGCTGCTGCTGAAGTCAGGCCCAAAGGGCAAGGGTTCTTTTTTTACGACCTGTCCTCGGACGACCTCATCGGGTCATGTCCCGCAGCAAAAGGCTATACTGCGCATGTTGCCTGCATTCTTTAAAAACATGGCCGTCATCGCCGGCTGGATAAGTGAGTCCGTCCGGGAGATTTTGTAGATCTATGGACTGACTCTTCAGTCTTTTCTCGTCTTCTGTACGGCCTTTATCCTGGCATGTTTCCTCTTGCAGGACGTGTGCCTGTTCTCGGGCACCTCCCCGCCTTGGACCGAGTGCCTCACATCAAGCTGACGGCGTGGAGACGGCAATACGGGGACGTCTTCAACGTCAGGATGGGGATGGAAGATGTGGTGGTTCTGAACGGCTACACTACCGTCAAGGACGCCCTCGTGGACAGGTCCGAGCTGTTCGCCTCAAGGCCGTCAAATTACCAGGGTGATGCGATGTTTGGCTTTAAAAAAGGTAAACCTCTATTCACCCTTGCTTCCATACACTAAGGCCGCAGCAAGTAATTTTTATGGATGACATCAGCACGTGCATTCATTTTTTTAATTTTTTTTATTTATTCACATATGTTTAATGAGTATTGGGCAGAAAGCACAGTTGCTTATATTACGCCTTCTACTCAAAAGCACAAATATAAAAACAAGAGTAAAACATAATAACAAAATAATACATAATTACAAAGTGGGTCAAGTAGAATGAGTACAAACAAGACAAGTTGGTGATCTATCAATTACGAGAATCTACCTGTACAGTGAATAAAGGTTTGAACTATGTCGAAGATATTACAGTTTTGTGAATGTGAGCGTAACGTGGATCCTCGTAGCAGTAAAGAATATAAGGTACTGTCATTGAGATGCTGTAGCTTTTCTTTTTCATGAATTTTATTTGCCCTCTGACGGTGGTCAACATGCTAAAAATGGACAAATAGTCGTAAACGTCTATCGGTTCAGAGAACATCAGAGATCCGGCAAGCTTGAGGTACACATGCTCGCATTTGATGACAAGTGTTCACAGTCCAAGGTGCTCCATCGCATGTGAATGTAGTGTATCAGCTGCATGCCCATAATGGTAGGACTAGCTCGTTTCTACAATTGATCTAGTTAATCGAGATGCGTACAAGGACAGGGGATAATATTGAATATTGGAAGAAAAGACCTGTTGGTTGTGATATCATGTTTTGTCGCTTCAATTCTTGTTTTACAATGTTTATGATCTGAAAATTTGAAAATGTAGTAATCTTTTTTGCCTGCCTTGTTTTTTTTTGCCCTACCGCATTAAATTTGAAGTCTGCGGAGGCTGTCAAGTTTACTTGCTGTGGCCTAAAGTCGTGCAATAGGTTTACAAGAGAAAAGGTAAGGACATGCTAAGGGCAGTCGTGGATACTATTACTGTCTTGTAACAGAAAAGGTCCTTGTGGTCGGTCATGTCTATAAAGCCTCGCTGCCTTACGACATATGTGACCACATAATGAGCTTTGTACATGTTGCGTCAATATTGTGTCCTAGCTTGTCAGCAACATGTATTGAAACAGATATAAGATGTGACATGTATAATATGGCATTACACGTTAAAGGGGTCCTAAAGTCCAGAAGGGAGTGCTATTTTCCAACAGACATTAATTTTAGGAAGTGAAAAATGCATATTACTTTACAGCATACAATAAAATATCCATTATGCACGCAAGTCTTAAAACGCATCGAAACCAGGACAAACTCCCCAGATACCCTCTTAACTATCCCAGAATGCACCGCGCAACCCCATTGGTGTCTATGCTTTGACCAAGAACATTACGTTTTAGACCTAATTTCAGGGGCGATAAGAAAAAATCGTATCGTTTTGTGTTGGCCTTCTTGGTGTCCTTATCGCCCCTCATTTATGCCGAAATTATTGACATGAAAAAAAAACGGTGTAATCTAATTATCTTTCCAATAAGCGGCGTAATCTAATTATCTGTTCAGTAAAGATTTACATACAAATAAATTGAGAAAGTCAAAACTCGCAAGATGAAACTGACATCCTGATATTTTAGCATCCAAGCTAGAGGTCAAGCAAAGTAAAGTAAGTGGATTTTTAATAATCAGCTTATTGGTGTGCTTGTCTCGTATCGTTTTTGCCGAAAATCTTTATGTTGACTTGAAGTGTATGAGCATTTCGTAATCCAAAGTTCCTGGATGTATCTATTGTGGTTCAGTATGGAGGGAATGATATTGATATCGCTTTACAAACACGCGCCGCTTAAGTCGCACAAGCGAAATTTGTAAAAAGTCGGCAAGTCATGTATTCATTGAAGCATAGTCCATCAGAAAATAGCACTCCCTTCTGGACTTTAGGTCTCCTTTAAAGAAGTCTATTAACTTTGCTAGAAAGTTGTCAGTTTAGCTAAACATTAAACCTTCATAATGTGAGATATGTACAACTTGCTTTATACATGTAGTATTGGGCCGTTTGAAAATAGTTCTGGTGTTGCTAATGTAGTTTTCTCCTTGGTGTGCAGTATTGCTGAAAGGTGAAAACTTATTTGGTAAAGGTATTAGATCCCGAAACTCTAGTTTGTTTCTGCAGACATAGTTGTTGCCCACTGGGGAACCGAGTTTAGACAGAGAAAGAGATTTGCCATCGCCGTCCTGAAGAACCTGGGCATGAAGGTCGGAACTGGCAGCATTGAGCAGAAAATCCGCGAGGAGGCGAGCTGTCTCCGCAACAGGGTAAGACGAAACCAAGGATGAACTACATAAAATCCTTAACTTTGCCGCTCGAACCTTTGTGTGTAGGAGGCATTCTCATGCGCTGTATGTCATTTTTTTCTGCTGACCATTGTTTTCTGATGTATTGTGCAGTTAATGATGCGCCTTAATTATTATAAGGACTCATCTTGATACTTCTTCCGACAAAAATGGCACGTGGTCTGTGATATGTAAAATCATAATACGCATGACTAACGTCTTGCAAAAGGTTTTATCTGGAAAAATTTATCATTTTAAACAAATTCTGTTCAGATTGCAGAATACGTATACACTGGGCAGCCCTTTGACATCGCCCATGACGTCAGCGTGGCGGTTGCACACGTCATTAACAAGCCTGAGTCCTTCATGCCTTTTGGAGGAGGTGAGGCTAAGAGGTATCATTATTAGAACCGCAGTAATGATTGAATAGTTTCTATTCGACAGCGGCTGGTTTAACAACTCGGCGTTAATTCCCTTCAGGCCGACGTGTGTGTCCTGGGGAGCAGCTGGCCAGGATGGAGATTTTCCTGTTCTTCTCCACCATGCTGCAGTCCTCCACCTTCAGGACGCCAGAGGGCGCTCCTCCACCAACAACTGACGACATCTTTGGTCTGACGCTGCCGCCGCATCCGTTTAAACTCTGTGCGATCCCGCGTTAGTTTATTGGGTTTATAGTGTAGGGAAATATAGGATCTTATCTAATTTAGCAACTACCCCTACATCATTTATTTGGAAACTTTGAGTCATTGGCGACATGTTGTCTTAGACATAATCATAGAACATAGACCCTGTACCCTGTATTTACAGAGGAAAGCAAAACTGGACGAGTCATTCACTGTTGACTTCGAGAGCAAGCCTCTTCATAAAGAATATATGTTTTAGATATGCATTGATAACCATCCAATATATAACGATATTTTAGAAATAGCTTGGAATGATTTTACATAAAGGCGTACCACTAGAACCTTAAAGGGGGGCAAAACTAAATTTTTTTTAGTCCACTGCAGTATAATAAATATACCACAAAGTACAATTCTTACTTGTTTTACATTAGTCCATGACAGATTAGCGTTGTTACACCATTTCAAACTCGCACCTTTAATCTAATTTAATCACTGAGGTCTCACGTCCTTTGACCCTTGTGACGTCAGGCCGCAGCCACCACGCATCTCAGGCTGCATCTCACAGCACTAAGTATCCTGCGGCCTGACGTCACAAGGGTCAAAGGACGTAAGACCTCAGTGATTAAATTAGATTAAAGGTGCGAGTTTGAAATGGTGTAACAACGCTAATCTGTCATGGACTAATGTAAAACAAGTAAGAATTGTACTTTGTGGTATATTTATTATACTGCAGTGGACTAAAAAAAATTTAGTTTTGCCCCCCTTTAAACCTTCATAATGTGAAATATGTACAACTTGTTTTATGCTGTAACAGCCAGTCGGACAGAGAGAGAAAGAGAGCCAGACAGCTAGACAGACTGGCAGCCTGCCATTCAGACAACTAACCAGGCAAACAGCCAGCCAGATAGACAGCCATCCAGACAGCCATCCAGACAGCCAGCCTAGATGTCCAGCTACCCATACAGGCGGCTAGCCAGCCAGACACACAATGGCCAGCCAGAAAGCCAGCCAGCCAGACAGTCAGACGGCCAGACTGACAGACACACAGCCTGCCAGGACTCCAGATAGACAGCCAGACATATAGACAACCCGCCAGCCAACAAATATATAAACAGGCAGCCAGCAAGCCAGACAGATACACTCCCGAGTGAGTCAGCCAGCCAGCCAGCCAGCCAAACAGATAGACAACCAGACAGCAGACAGACAGACAGACAGACAGGCAGCAAGCCTGCCAGCCAGGAAACCAGCCATTTAGACAGACAGCTATCCAGCCAGAAAACCTGACAGACAGACAGAAAGCCAGACAGTCAGCCAGCAAGGAAGGCATCCAGCCAACCATACAGCCAGCTAGAGAGACAGGCAGACAGACAGTCAGCCATCAAGGCAGAGAGCCAATCAGCCAGCCAGCCTGACAGCCAGCCAGCCAGCCAGACAGGCAGACAGACAGATAGGCAGACAGTCAGTCAGCCAGCCAGCAAGACAGACAGACAGACAAACAGACAGACAGACAGACAGACAGACAGACAGACGGACGGATAGACAGCCTTGAAGCCATCCAGATAGGCAGCCAGACAGCCAAATAGCCAGACAGACAGACAGACAGACAGACAACGAGTCAGCTACACAGTCAGTCAGTCAGCAAGACAGACAGTCAGACAACCACCCAAACAAATAGTCAGATAGCTAGATATATTAGACAGAGAGACTGTCAGACAGACCTGCAGCCAGACATACAGGCAGCCGCACAGACAGACAGAGAGACAGACACACAGCAAGGCAGTCAGTAAGCCAGCCAGGCGGACAGGCAGTCAGACAGACAGACAGACAGACAGACAGACAGACAGACAGACAGACAGACAGACAGACAGACAGACAGACAGACAGACAGACAGACAGACAGACAGACATTCAAAGAGCCTTTACACACTTTATTAATTTATTGAAAACGTACAGAAACGGAATTTTTCACGCCATCCTTCAGTGCTGGGTGGCTCTGTACGTCAGCAAATTCTTTTTTTTTTTTTTACAGTTCATTAAACCTATGAACTCTGCTGCAGCCATAACGCTAATGGCACATTCCGTAGCTACGTTCATAACTGGTTCGGTCTGCATGTTGACACTTGTCCGGTCATTAGCGGTCATCAAGCAGTTCAGAATTAAGTAAAGTTCCTACGAGACAATGCGATACATATAAAACACCATTGATTTTTTCCTACTATTTTATGCAAACATCTGAATGATTTATGGAACAAAAACAAAAAAGGAGCCTTACGAGCAGTTTCTGTTCTAAGACTTGATACCTGTAGCGTTTTCTAATCAAACTACAGACTCAAATTTAATCTTCTTATTAGTCGATATGCAGTTAGCACCAAATCAAAGAAAGGACAGTACTAGTGAAGAAATATACGATACATGTAAAAGCATCTGCGATTAACCATAGTCTAGTTTCGTAAAATACTCTACAGGTCATCTATGACTAATACATGTGGTATTGTTTTATTTTGGGTAACACGTACATGACTAATAACCACTAATAACCGGGCAAGTGTAAGATTTGAATCTCTACTGACGCACAGAGACACACTCATTACTAAACAAAAAAATGGTCTGGAAAATTCCGTTTCTGGCTGTATTCACTGGGTTTAATGAAGTATGTAATATATGAACCTACCAGTCGAAAAAGCATTGTACGTGTTACCCAAAATAAAACAATACCACATGTATTAGTCAAAGACGACCTGTAGAGTATTTTACGAAACTATATTTAGTCACAGATGCTTTTACATGTATCATATATTCTTCACTAGTACTGTGCTTTCTTTGATTTGGTTCTAACTGCATATCGATGGTTATTAAATAGGTCATTCGCTCGGTTAGATCATACCCAACGTGTGTGGTGGTAATGCCATGTAAAAGAAAAGTTGCAGTTGTGTGGAAAAGTCCGTCTCAGTCTGAGTGAAATGAAGCGTGTATATTAATGAAGTGTGTGTCAATATCCGACAGTAACCGGCAAATGCAAAATTCAACTTTTTTACCCCTGCTACAAACCTACGAACTTTACTTAATTTGGAACTGCCTGATGACCGCTAATGACCGGACAAGTGTCAACATGCAGACCGAACCAGTTATGAAGGTAGCTACGGAATGTTCCATTAGCGTTATGGGGGCAGCAGAGTTCATAGGTCTAATGAACTGTGTAATCATGACCTATCAGACAAATATAATTTGAATTTGCTGACGCATAGAGCCACCCAGCGCCGAACAATGGCGTGGAAAATTCCGTTTCTGTCTGTTTTCAATGAATTAATGAAGCGTGTAATATTGACCTACCAGTTGAAAATCAGTTTATCTGTGTTACGTGTAATGAAAATATGTACTGTCAATACCTTTTATCACATTATTAGTGAATTTGTTTTATTGACATTCTTTATTTTGAATCCCTCTACACTGTCACTGGTATGGAGCTTTCTTGAATCTTATCTTGAACAACTGAATCGAGTAGATAATGATGACTCATTATCCTGTTTGTTCTATTAGCTTGTCTGTATATTTTTGGGTAGGATACATTCAAACCTTCACATAGTGACCACTAAAGGGACTTGAGGAAATTGGTAACAGTAAAGACAGGCTGCCACTATACACAGGATAGTTAATGATTTGTCATCAGAAAAGATAATCTAAGGGACCACTAGAACGTGACCACAATGGCGAAGTAATCATTGTGAAGAGACAGTCACTTGTACAGATTTTGGCTGTACATACTACAGGACTTCTTTTGATAGTTTAAAAAGAGATCACGGATGAAACAAATGTCAGCGTGTAACTGTGTGACATTTAATTTGCATATGTAACTGCCGTTGGGGTCATTGAACGGGTTTGGCGAGGAAGGTAGGGCACCTCGAGCCATATTTAGATCAGATCATGATCTCATTTTTTTCTATGCGTCGTGGTTTTTGGTCGACAGAAAAAGCATAAAAAGGGACCGTCCCGATACGCTTCTCAGAGGAACATACGCCAAGCGACAATCAGCTCTGAACCAGACTGAGTACACGGGGAGCTTACAGGAAGAGACGAGTCTACTGTAAGACACATCAAGAAGTTGGCCGAAAACATTCACGAAGAAGCATTAGGCACACTCGGCAACAAGTGAAGGTATGCTAAGCCTTGTAATAATTAAGCTTCCCTGTGTTGAAGAACTGCCATGGTCACATAGAAATCTAGGATTTTCTTAAAATAGTTCATTATAGCATTCATGTTGACACTTCATGGTGTACGAGAAACTACATGTATTGACTGTACTTGTGTTTGTATTTTTGTAAGTGTCGTTACCTTTAACATAAAATATCCTGTTTACGTGTTATTTTGCTTGTTTCACACTATCAGCAATACATGCAGCCTTCGTCTGTAGACAACTTGATTGGGGCATTTTCTTTTTCTTCTTGAACGGCCAGATTAAGTTTTAAAACAAAGCTAAGCCTGCAGTGCATAGGCAAATGCCATTTCAGAAAAGGCATGGCATTAGACGCTTACAAGATAGGGTGCAGACAGCACCTGTATTTATCTATTAATCTTAGCAACGCACGGAACCATTGTCAGTAGACAAGTAAATCGGTGTGATTTCTTCCGCACTGAATCTACCACAACTAATTCCCCACAGGTAACGGAAGTCTGCTTCGAGACTATAGTTTTCCGCAAATGTACAGTCAAACCTGGTAAGGCTAAGGCGGCCACGTACACAAGGCGACATGTCCTAGATAACACGTATTACTGCGAAGTAATGTTGCAACTCGCGTATTCATTTTTTAGATATGATAGCCTTCCATGTCCTATCTGGCTATAGTAAGGACATACTAAAAGTAGTAGTAAAGTACATGTACATATATCAGGAGGACTTCTAATATTAATCTAAAAAGTGGGGTCTAAAACTACCATATAATACAAAGGTTCGGCTTTTTATCGCCAGTCTCTTGGCAATGTTGAATATATAGGTAGAGATGGGCTTGACTAATACAGACTGGCAAAAGGCAAACGAAATGTGATTTTTTTCAGTACATGTACTAGTCATAAGAACGCCTTCATTTGGAAGTAGTTTCAGTAAGGCCACAGCAAGTAATTTTGCTGGATGACATCAGCGCGCGCATTGATTTTTGCCCGATTACAGAAAAAAACCAAGAAATTTGTTGCCCTCTGACGGTGGTCAACATGCCGAAAATGGGCAAATATGCCGTAAATGTCCAACGGCAAGACAAGACCCTCATTTAGTGTTTAGTTCTTTTTTTACTGTACTTTGATATAGTACTGTATTTCATTCCTTTTATATGTGATGTTGCCACTGAATCAAAAACATTTGTATACTGATTGAGTCATTAGGCACAATACCCTTATATGGCTTCCAGATAGTTCACTCTACGAATCACTGCCAGCAATTGAGCCTTCTGTTCTCAGGTAGCCAGTCTCTAAACAGAGAGGCCATCAGAGATCCAGCAAACTTGAGGCACAATTGCTCTTGTTTGATGGCAAGTGTTGACAGTCAAAGGTGATTCATTGCAAATAAATACTTACATACCCACGATGACAAGCTACGATTCTACGATACCGTTGAAAACAGGAGGAAAGACCTGTTGGTTGTGATCTCATGTTTGTTGCCTCAACTCTCCTTAAACAAGGTTTACGATTTCAATATTTGAAAAGGTAGGAATCGCATTAGATTTGGAATCTGCGGAGGATATCATCCATAAAATTTACCTGCTATGGCCTAACAGTGCCTCCCGAATAATCGCCCCCACAAAACACGACGGAAGCCTCAGTGAATGCACGGTAATTATAACTACATGTATGGCATATCAGTGCTTAGCCGCCCCTCCCCACTCCCCCTCCCAGCCTTGAAATCTGATCATATTCACACGTCTCCGGCACATGTTCAGCTCCAGTGAACATCCAGCGATCCACACAGTTTTTAACGCTCTTTGGGAGATTGGTTACAAACTTCAATTCCTGACACCCAAAGACCAAATTGCATACCTCGAAAAACGAAGGGAACGCTTGACGTGTTCACAAGGAAACGGAGACTGGTTGAAATCTTCCATATACTCCATAACATTTAACGAAGTAAACAAAACCTACGAATCTAATGCGCAGTGACCTCTCACACCAATTATGCTGCCTGAGCACTGTGAACTGTCAGATCGGCTCATAACAACAGCTTTCATTTTAATGATTTTTAGTTTGATAATTGTCGACGGATTTAACATGATATATAACGGTTGCATTTTTATCCACAAATTTACATGATAGACTCATCTTCACTTGATCTTGAAAAGTTATGAATAAAAATGTCGGTATTTTTTCGAGGCTTATACAGTTATTTCAAGATGACGCGAGTTAAAAAAACAACAACTTAGTTATTGCAACGTTTTTATGGTGTTCTTCATATTCAGGTGCCAAGACTAAACGAACGCAACGATGCAAAACTCTGCATTTTATGTAGCTCGTTAACATGTGCAAAGGTATGAAGTCATCTACAGCCGCGGGCAAAGTTTGAGGTCATGCCCTTATTTTGGGTTGGTGATGACGTGTGGGCAAAAACCCAGTGATGTGGCAATTATCCCATTTATCTATTTCTTCAAGCAGAAAAGTTCCTTGCGGGAATTTGAATACACATGCACGCACGCCGGGACACACACACGTACGTGGGTCTGCACACACATAAATTTATTTATTGATTGATTGATTGATCTTAAAACAGTTGGGTAGTACCTTTAGTTTAGAACATCTGATTTCAAAGGTAGCCAAACAAAACAAATTACAAAGTAAATTATAGACATAAAACAAATCACACTAAGTACAGCGAGTGTGTGGCAAAATTAACATAATAATAATAATAATAATAATCAAACAAATTAAACGTAGAGACAATGAATAATATGAACAAAGAGTACAAGTAATCAATCATATGAAACAAGATATGTCAACCAAAACAAATAGTCAAAATCATAAGGCATATTCTTAGTCTACATATTATTAAATACACAGATATTACACACACACACACACACACACACACACACACACACACACACACACACTCACACACACACACACACACACACACACACACACATACACACACACATACACACACTCACACACACACACACACACACACACACACACACACACACACACACACACACGCACGCACACAACCCTTCCTTCGCTCCTCTCCCCTCCCCTACCACCGCCGAGACACATACGTGCGCGTGCACCTTTGCACACCTTTCCACGTTATCCGCATGTGAATACAGTAATAGATGTAAGATTCCTCCCAGAACGTTGACATTTCCCTTTGCTCTGTTGTTGAAGTTGACTTTTCTACATTCTTCTGTTACATGTTATGCAGGCCATGATGCTGACCCCCAGGGTAGTGGTTCTGCTACTTTGGGGAGTGATGACTATCCTGCTGCTATGTACGTTTCTCTTTATTTAGTT
Source organism: Branchiostoma floridae x Branchiostoma japonicum (assembly GCA_013266295.2). Classification (NCBI taxonomy): domain Eukaryota; kingdom Metazoa; phylum Chordata; class Leptocardii; order Amphioxiformes; family Branchiostomatidae; genus Branchiostoma; species Branchiostoma floridae x Branchiostoma japonicum. The sequence goes on along the minus strand of CM023829.1, from coordinate 18,498,076 downwards.
GTTAATTTTTAAACTTCACTTTTCAAAAAGTACACGTTTGACTGAATTGTCAAATAGCCTCATTCAACATACAATATTCAACTCCGAGAAATGATAACTTAAAGATACTTGATAAGATACTTGAATTACTTCTAGCCTACTTCATTTCATAGGGACACACTAGTAAGGGTATGTATTTTATAAGTTGAAGATATTTTGCAACGCAAAAAGATACCCAAAATTGGCTTAAGGAATATTGGCAGAAGAATCTGTTGCTAGCAGACTGGCAAACGACCGATAAGCATGAAATCAGTCTAGAACTAGAACTTTAACTAACACATGCCATTACAACGCCCACCTAGTGGCCAAATACGCACGTGTAACATCTGTGGTGGGAGATGTAACAAATTTCACATCAGTGGTGATATCCATCCACCCGTTACATGTATCACTCAGGCCAACGGGCAGCCGCACACGGGGGCCAAGATCCTGACATGAACTTAACTCCAGAGGAATCAGCTGCACCCAACTCTGGCAAAGCACGAGATGGAGCGGACCCAGAGGGCAAAGTAGTAGACACCACTGAGGGCACCGAACCAGTGGTCTTTGAGAAGGGCGAGGTAGATTCCTTACAACTCGGCAAACCTGTGGACGGTGCGACTTTGACGACTGGTAAGGCTGCTTTTTTATATCCGTTTGAGAAGCAAACAGTCCATAATTAATCATCGTGACTACATACAATACTGTTGCAGAATATTGCAGGTATCATGGTTGCTTTCTTTGCTTCTAGAATGTTTTCTCAAAACAAGGAGGTTCAATCTAATTGCCCAAAAGAACGGGTTTTTTTATTCTCAGCCGTGGTGCATAGGTTCTGAACCGGCTGCCATGTTCACTGTAATGTTATAACATACGTCTGATTCAGATGATATGCTGGACATCATCATCTCAGTAAACGTTTGGAGACGAAGCATGTAGCCATTGTGTGTTTACTCCACCACAGGAAACAGAGCCGCCCCGGCGGGACACAAGCTGATCCTGGTGGCTGATTCAACGGACAAGAGCATCACTCGGCTAACAACAGATGATGATATCTCCTATCAGTTTACTCGTTACAGCATTGGCAATGGTACTCATAGACCAATAGCCGTTGACTACGACCGGACGGTAGGACATCAATGATTGAAGTTCAGAATCACACTATAGATCATGTTTACTTTGACTATGAGCATCCTCTTACGTATATTATAAGTACTTTTCTTGTTTTGAAAGGTGGCCCAGGGGAGTTAATAATTAACAATAGGGGCCAAAACTGTAGTTTAACTATGAGTATCCTGTTACATATATTGTATGTACCTTTTTTGTTTTAAGATAGATTGCTGTCTCCTAGCTGCTTTCGCCAACATTTTCCTTGCTGTCTTTTTTTTAGAACAGCCCCAAGTATTTTAATTTGTGTTTTAATCCTAATTAATTGACTAAAAATGCAATTCGAGAAGAATTACAATATACTGTACCTTTAACTGTCATCTCAATTTCACACAGGATGATTTCATCTATTGGACCAGTGTGAACGGAGCAAACAGTCTAGTAGCCCGTTTTCCCTACGCGACCGGACCAGGACTGAGGCTGGATGGGCAGCTGGCATCAGGTATTCCCATAGTATAACCGATGTGGTACTCCTGTTTGGATTGTAAGCTGTGAATTATACAAATTCGACCTCTATATAACTCGCAGGGCTTTGAAAACTAATGTACGAATGAATTCACATCAATTTTGCGTTGTATACCTAGTCCGGAGTCCAGTCTTATAAGCTCAGCGCCACAAGATTCACTTGTGGCTATTGTATACCGTGCATAGCCAATTAAAAAAAATCGACCCTAAATGTTCAAACAAGAAATCTATATGTCAAATTTCTCATTACATATTGTAGTAAGCCACGATTTGTGAGTTATCATGTCAAATGTATAAATACATTATCTAGTTATTACCACACGAAGTACATTGTACGCACAGGGACTTGGATTATATATGACCAAACCTCGGAGCAGATTTCTTGGATCTGTCACAAGAATTTTTTTTCCGTGACTCCCATCCGATTATATCAACCGCTGTCATTCATGCGTATTCTAGTTCCTGACGGCCTTGCAGTGGACGTCATTTCCAGGAACCTGTACTGGACAGACACCGGTATAGACCGGATAATCGTCTCCCGCCTGGACGGCAGCTTCAGGAAGACCCTCATCACCCAGGGGCTGGATGAACCCAGGGCAATCGTAGTGGACCCCAACGCTGGGTAAGCACCACTGATGAGCGTTCCTAACAATTATCCCCAGCCAGTGAGAGATTGTATAAACACAGGCTACCCATAAATATAGTCAGAAACTTCCATGTTCGATATTCAGAAGTAATCTACCGGTAGCATGGCATCTTAAGTTGCGTTTACTTCCGCTGACAAGACTCGAAGACCGCTGACAGCTAGCAAGACAGCTGAATTTTGCATGACCACATGCATGACTATCTCAGGAATGCATTCAGTTCACGATCGTACGACGGATGTGACCATGCCCTAACTGAGCATTGAGATATTGCACTTTGCAAATTCATAATTCGATTAATGTGTTCAGTGAAGACTCTAACAGCAGGTTCTGCAATTTTCTATCTTTGCCACAAAACTTCATATTCCTGTTGAAGTGGCTGGTACCGTCTCTAAAATTAACCTCTTTCTATATAGTTACATGTACTGGACCGACTGGGGAAACCCATCTAAGATTGAGCGTGCGCGAATGGACGGCACCCAGAGGTCTGTCATTGTCAACGTCGTGCAGGGACACTGGCCAAACGGTCTTGCCTTAGACGCAGCAGGTCAGTGTGATGTGGCAACTTCAACGTAGTGTTAGCTGACCTAACATTTCCGTAGGAAAATTATCGTTTAGTGGGCTTGCTCTCATGTCAGTGAATCAATATATAAATCAATTGTTATTGCATGAAAGGGAAAGTCGTAATAATATTTCTCATTCATGTTTTTTACATTATTTGCATATATATGGGATGCAAAACGTATAGGCGTGGATTTGTTTCTTTTTATAAATATGTTGCACATTATCTTTGTGATTCTGTAACACAGCAAGCCGACTGTACTGGTGCAATGGTGCTACTGGTGAGGTGTGGACCTCTGGAGTGACTGGCAGCAACCCAAGCCCAACTAAGCTGTTCACACACAATAATGCCCACCTGTTCGGGATAGCTGTGGATGAGACCTATCTCTACTGGACAGCATGGAACGTACCAGGCATACACAGGTACATAGTTGGTGTCTCATGCATTGTTTTCGATTAGCATCACACAACCTTGTTTCAAAAAGTGCCTTTGGTAATAATTGAAACCCTTTTTTTCGGTTCAGAATCGGCAAATCGCTGCAAGGATACGTCAACCTCAACCTCCCACACTTTCAACAGTTGAATGACGTCCACGTCAGGACAGACGCAAACACTGCAACTCAACCAAATGGTCAGTACTGTTTGGGATGAAGACCGATAGTGCGAATCACACGTTTGTCTTATATATAGTAATTTTTTTATCACAATAGTTGTGTATCTAGGTGTAAGTGTTCCTTCATGTGTTCTGCAGGCTTTTATTATTTTTCACTTGACCGTACCTTATATGAAGATGAACGCCAAGCGCTAGCGCTATTCAAAACTTTAAAATTAGATATGTAAGAAAAGTCAAAGCAGGACACTTTCAACTACCTGATGTCATGCAGAAGTGATTGTATAGTGGAAAAATATGCAGCTATGTTTTCAGATGTTTCAAAAAGAGATAAGAAACGGTTATTAGCAGTAGGTGATAAATAGTATACAGCTGTAATTTCAGACTTTTAGTACTTAGCACTTAAATGTAGCATTTCAATGTTTAATACTCCTTGTTGTATATCATCTAGACCACACTTGGTCACTTCTGAGAAGATTCATTCATTATCATTATTATCATTAGCAAGGAGTTTAACCTCCTTGTTATTAGTAAAAGTAGACTGTATTATTTCCACAAATACTTACAAAATGTATTGCAACGATTATTTTAGAGTTCCTTTCCCTTGTTACTTCCTGGACGAATGTATTGTTTTGGGCGGCGCTTGTTTAGGAAGAGTTTGTATGTGTAATGCCCTGAGACGTGAGGATTGGAAGGGAGTGGGCGGGGATTGGGTTTAAGTTGATTGGCAGGGTTGTGGCCTGGCAAAAGTCTGAAATGTCCGGTTTCTTGTTTGTCTCTTGGAACAGCCTGCTCGACGTCTAACGGGAACTGTGCCCAGCTGTGTCTCCCCGTCCCCGGCGGAGGACGGACCTGCGCCTGTCAGGATGGATGGAGCCTTGGGTCGGATGGACGGTCCTGTATTCCTGATGGTAAATGTTTATTGATATAGATATCAATACTAAGTGCGAGAAACAATTATGAATTTACAGACCCCAAGCACCTATGAGGGTAAGCCGTAGTATAGATACTTTTTGCCGTAGACAAATTATCCTATACTGTAAGACTGACGCAGACAGCAGGGATCGAATTGGAAAACGTTAACATAAAGGGTTTCAGGAAGTATATTTTTCAATATACTAATTACATTAATATGATATCGTTCGAGGACAATCTCCTGCAGAGTTGACTCCGATTGGTCTGTGCATCGGGTACTATTTCCGACCTTCCATAGCATAGTGCATACAGTAAAAATGCAATATGATAGGAACATCCAGCCGACAGAACTAAATAAGAATCATACTACACAAACACAACAGCCATAGCTATATCACATAACAAATTAATCAACAGATATATATTGAAGTAGGATCTCTCTCTCTCTCTCTCTCTCTCTCTCTCTCTCTCTCTCTATATATATATATATATATTATCTTAAACTATGGAATGGAGTAAAATACGGTTGTGTATAATGATATCGTTTCAGCACCTACCCAAGAGTCGGCTCTGACTGGCGAGGTCCCCTGCTGGACTGGCTCCCAGTGTGACGCATGCCCCTCCGGATATGTTGGGAGCGTGAACGGGGACAAGCGCTGCTGTCCAAATTGTGCCGCACAGGGTAGGGGGCGCTTCTGATCTACTGGGTGAATTGGTACTACCGTTGGAACAAATGTGTTGATCCATTACATGGGAATAATTGAATCGCGTGTGTTTATGGAATTACTAAAGTTGCAATAAACTTCGCGATCGCATTATATAAACTCAACGGCTAAACTGGAAGAATGGAATAAACGAAAATTATAGAAGGACTTGATATCTGCAAGAAATGATAAGAAAACAGCATTTTAGGTTGTATCTTGCTGTATACATACACAGTATTTCAATTTGCAATTGGACCGATAACTTGAACAAAATTTAAAGCTACTTTCAAAAAACTTGTTTTGCCACATGTTTTATTATTGTTACTTGTTACAGGTTTGATTTTGTCACCCTCCTCTTGTTTTTGCCGTCGGACGCCCGAAACAGAGGGAGAAGGGAGGATGTTAGATACAGGAAATGACGGTATGTTCTGTACCTGTGTTTTCCACATGTTTACCTGGCAATAAGCATTCGTACGAAGGGACGTTTCGGCAAAGCTTCTGGAGCTAACCTAATAGCATATGTTGTGCCCACTTCAAGAATTCTAAAGTGAGTAGTTAAACTTATGTGTACCTGTGCCCTGCCATAGCATAGTACAGTAAAATGCATAATATGACAGGAACACCCAGCCAACAAGGAAGATATCTTACAGTAAATTACTCCACACACATAACGACCACAACCATATCAAATAACAAATTCATCATCAGATAACACTGCACAAGTAGTGACCATTGCAATGGTTTTATTGCCAGTCTTGTTGACTACATGTTTCTGGTTAACACAGGTCCCAAGGGACAATTGAAGTTCACCACATCCGAGGTATTTGTTGTGCCCGACGGGGTGACCGTTGTTGACGTCATCTGTATCGGCGGTGGGGGAGGGGGGCGTGACGACCACTCCGTGTTCCTGGGGACAACCCCATATGGTGGTAACGGCGGGAATTCTTCCTTCGGACAGTACCTGACCGCGGAAGGAGGGAAAGGCGCCAAAGCAGACAACTCCGGTAGGTAACTTATGCCGCTGTCACATTTCCTAAAATGGGACCCGGCCGGGCAGTCTTATGGAACGAAGATTATAATATAGGACAGCAAAACACACCAAAAAAGTTTTAGAAAACTAATCATGAGCACTTTTTGTGTATATTCTTAATGAAAATTGTTTATATTTCATTCATGCAAAAAGCCTGGTCGGACCATTACCTTACACAGTGTGACTTACTGCACCTCGGCTTCTTCAGCTGTTTCCTGCTGTCATAGCGAGTTTCGCTACAACAGGACCCACTCTGGAAGGAAGGCGGGCAACAGTGCCGGCCAGCCAAGGATTTTCCACCCAATGCCTATGCTTCTAATCCACAGCCAGGGGGGTGCCTTCTCTGCTTCTTCTGCTAACTAATTTCTTGTTGTTTCTTTCCTTCCTCTGCCCTTTACTCCTACTACTAATAGCATCCTTCATGTTAACCCAAGGAAAGTCTTGGTTCAGAGAGAAGTGAAAAGGAATGAGGAGGAGGGTAGACCTAGAAGGGCATCCTGACAGTACAGTACGTGACTCAGCAATCCCCTCTTCCCACACAGACCACAGCTCTCTTCCTCTTGCATTACCGATCTCTTTTTATTCACAGGAGAGTAGGGTAAATCATAAACAGCCTCAATCTATATACTAGTAGCTCACTCCATATTACCCTTCTGTCTCGCACACCTTCCCATCTTGTCCATGCACCCTGGATTCCTTGGCTAACTGCTTGTGACCTTTTACCCATCTCTTCTCTTCAGTCCTCTTCACTTCTCTCTGAAACAAATCTCTCCTTTCCTTGGGTCCTGTGGTCACTTATCTCTGGCTGTCTAGTTTCCCAACGCCCAGACCATGTCTTCATTTGACCCCCTACTATATCGCGGTGTCTGAGGTTACTCTTGGCCTCTTCAACGACCTTCGCTGCTGACCACTTCCGTCCTGTTCTCAGCACCGGTACCACGCCTATCTTGATGACGTTATCGTCACTGCTTCCCTCCAGGGTCATTAAGGTCCTTGTCTTACACACCTTGAACTCTTCTCTTCTCTGTTTACTTCGCCATCACTACGTGGATAGCCGCTACAAACAGCATCACTGGTACTGTACATCAAGTTATGATACTTTGCAGCCATTGCCAATCAGTTATCTTTCCGTTAACTGTAAACATGATCTGTAGCGCATCCAGATACTGGGTTATGATTCTGCATGCCTGTTGTACTATTAACCGTTATCTAAATATCTAAATCTATCTAAATCTATCTATCTATCTATCTATCTATCTATCTATCTATCTATCTATCTATCTATCTATCTATCTATCTATCTATCTATCTATCTATCTAATATATATTTATCTATCTATCTATCTGCCTATCTATCTATTTATTTCATACATATGTGTGTGTGTGTGTGTGTGTGTGTGTGTGTGTGTGTGTGTGTGTGTGTGTAGTAACCTTTTAAGCAAAAGTCACAGCTAAGTATATACTGTCACATGACGAACTGGAAAAAAACATAATTATACGTAACGACTTAGGCATCGAAATCTTTCATGAGCAATTCAAGAATTTAAGATAGCTAAAAGTTATCGAGTGTGTTTAGGTTGGAAGTCGTTACAATTTGTGTGGTGTGTCCCTAGGTGGGGAAGGCGGGAATGGGACAGTGGCGGACGGAGGACAGGGCGGGGTTGGCGGCGGGTGTAGCGCAGGCGCAGGAGCTGCTGGGCAGACGTCAGGAGGCGGAGGTGGGCTGGTGCCGGGATCCTCCACACACCCGTTCTGTGGGGGAGGGGGGAGCAGCGGGGGAACCTCCTGCGGATCCGGGTTCAGTCCTGGTGAGTATCATGATTGCAACCTTGTCATGTTCATACAAACCGTTTGCGAAAAAAATACGTGTAAAGCCCTTCGGGCGATCCGACTCGCGGTCGGGCCAATACCTCGGGCGATACGGAATACCCCGTGTTGTATTTTCTATATACACGGTGCATTCCGTATCGCCCGAGGTACCAGCCCGACCGCGAGTCGGATCTCCCGACGCCCGAAGGGAGGGCTGGGACCGAGGGTGATGTAGAATACGCCGTGTTGTATTTTATTTATGTCATACCCACCCGAGAAAACACGCCTTTCAATGCCAAATGTGCCAAAATTTCTTGCATCTAAATCCGAATCCGGTGTTTGAATTTTCGAAAGCGGCGCACTCGGCGCACGCGAAACGCGTTTGAATTATTCTTTGGAACATTTGGAAGCCCGTCTGATAACCAAATAGAACCCGGGTCCGTACCGCTAGTTATCACACGGGCCGAAACACCCGAACACATCGAACGTTATCGCGACCCAGGTATGGCATACATGTAAGTTGCGGACCTCTATTTCCCATATTTCCCACAGGTCAATCAGGGCCAGGAGGTGAGGACCCAGTTAACCGTAGGGGAGGTCAGTACGGGGGAGGGGGAGGCAGCCGGGCAGGCGGACGGGCCGGGGGAGGTGCAGGATACTCCCGGGCTGTCATCAGGGTCACTCCGGGAGAACGGATTCCTGTGACGGTGGGCCAGGCGGGGACGCCGCACTACGCCAAGCCGGGAGACGGGGTGGTGGTTGTCGCCTGGGGACGCGAGATCGACCCGGCGGGGGACGAGTGCGCATCCAATCCATGTCAAAATGGCGGCCTATGTGTCGATGGGGTCAACTCTTACACCTGTAACTGCCCGCCTGGCTTCAGCGGAGACAACTGCCAAACCGGTAACAACGAGTGCGCCTCCAGTCCATGTCAAAATGGCGGCCAATGTCGAGACGGGGTCAACTCTTACACTTGTGTGTGTCCTGATGGCTTTTTGGGACAATACTGCGAAATTGCCCCCACAACAGCCGCACAGACAACCGCACAGACACAGGCAACAAGCAATGGTGCGTCGATACCTTACCTTTACTTCATTTTACTATTGATGTTTTTATCAACACATACTAGTACAAATATAGTCTTTATTCAAAGACGACTAGAATAAACAGTGTTGTGCCTTTATGTGAACTCCGCATTTTAGGAGTTGGTCCCTAGAAAGTTCTAGTTTGATCTGTTATGACTTGGCTCTTGCATTTTCTTATATTCGTGTACATCAATTTGCAGTGTGTGAACCGGGATGGTTTCAACATGAGGGGACGTGCTACCGTCTCCTTACAGACCAGTCCACCTACAGGGAAGCTGCCCGCTCCTGTGCTGATTTGGAAGTCTCCGGGCGGCTGGCCGTGGTCAAGCGGCCGAGCACGCACCAATTCCTGCTTGAGTATGTCCAAAGTGAAGGTGGGGGTTCCCCGTGGATAGGAATCGACGATGGCACCACAGAGGGCATATGGAAGTAAGGACTTTTTAATGAAGTAATTTGAAATCTGATTATGATGTATAGTTGGGAAAGTAGTCCGAAGAAGTGCTATAGTTACATGTCCGAATACCAACATAAGCTTCCAAACTGTTGTTTTAGGTACGTCGACGGTGATCTTGTCAGCGATCCTTTCAATGAGTGGGCAGACGGAAGTTGGAACAGCAAGCAGAAAGACTGCGTGCGAATGAGTGAAACCTTCGGGTACCATTGGCAGCCTATGCCATGCAACACAAGGTCGTCATTCATTTGCGAGTATCGTAAGTATCCGTCTTCTGTGTAGCGCGTAATATTCTACTGGGCAAATGGTATATCGGGAGGCCAATTTGATCGTCCCCTAACCCCGAAGGAATCTGCTGGGAGATTATGTAGCGCCGTGGTCAATGCAGCGGTTTTTAGATTGGTGGGCCGGCTTACTCTCTCCTTGCAGCCAAGGGCTGAATTGTGAGGAGCTTACAATGGTGGTGGGTCTGGAGCGGCTGCCATTCGGCGCTAACTCAGGTGACCTTAATACGACCCCAGGTGCGGCCATAAGACTGTAGGTTTGAACCACTCACACCGGGAAGGACCCCTACTCTTTTCGATAAGTATGGTGGGTTCTTTAACGTGCGTGGGGTGTGGCTCTCCCCAAACACGGGACCTCCATTTAACGTCCTATCCGAGGGACGTCCCTAACCGAAGCTAGGTACTCATTTACACCTGAGTGAAGTTAGGAAAGTCGTGTAAAGTGCCTTTCCCAAGGGCACAAGATCGGTGACATGGGTGGGGATCGAACCCGGGACCCCTTGGCCCCGAGCCGAACGCGCTACCGCTGCGCCAACCGACCCCGCCCTTTCATTCTACATCATACATTGGTTCCGTACATTTTCTTGTTTGTTTGTTTGTTTGCTTGTTTATTTTTCGCACAACGATAAACAAGTGTGGTGTTAGAAGATACCTTTGCGATGTAGTGTGATGTAGATTATAAACAATTTATGTAGTGCTGCGTTGTGTAATGGAAGCCAGTAACAGAGCAATTTTAAGTAGTACGGGTACGTATGTGTTTATCATCAGGGACAACATCGGCGGTGGTAATGTGTTCAGCACCAATCCCTCTTGGCCACTAAGGAACAGATGAAGGGGCTTGTTTTAGATTCGTCAAGCAATGTGTCAAGCACAGAGTGCGTTTTACCCAAAGGCTGTCAAAATAAAACAGAAAGAAATAAACAAATGAATAAAGATTTAAAAAATCATCATATAGAAAGAAACAGTTAAAGTGTTAAAAGGTGACGCCAGAGTTCCACTCGTGTGGGACGAATCGCCAGACTTCCATATCCCCCTTCATTCCCGCAGGTAACCCTGGCATCACCTTAATTTGGAATGTGGCCTTAAGTCTTTCATAGGAGTTATACACATGTTGCGAATGTGTTTCGGTAGTAAGAATTTTATTTTATTGAATTGAATTGCAACCACAATACAGGGGCCACCCAGGCAGCAGGGCTGATGTTGGGTGCCTTTGACATAACATACATATAATAACACATATAGTATATACGAATCATCATATGGTAGTAAGAATACAAAGAGGTTGCCATATCCGAACTTTACTGGAAACCAAAGATCTTGTTTTGATAGTATATATGATAGAAGAGAACAATTGAAGTGTTTATTTGGAACGACCTTAGGTTCTGGGCAAAACACCCCGTCATGACACCGACGCCACGACGATACTCTGAGAAGACAAGTCATTGTAGACCTACATTTGTAACACCTTGAATTATTTATTAGAACATAGACTGACATACAGATATGACAAAACTATCAGGTGACTGCATCGATGTCCACTTCTGAAACATAATGGGCCATACTATACATAATGGCCTATCCCTACCTACCCTGCCCCTCCCTGCTCTATATAATGGCATATCCCGGCCTACCCCGCCAGGCGCCAAAAGCCAATTCCCCAGAAAATGCATTCCTGCAATCCCGGCTTAACCCGCCAGGCACTGCCAAAAACCAATTCCCCGGAGAAAGCATTCCTGGAATGTTCTGAATATTTTCAACGCAATAAATAGAGTAAGTAAAAAAATTATATAAAAGGAAGGAGGGGGTAGAAAGCCTACAGGGCCCTCCTCCTTCCTAACCTAATTAACAAATGATAGTCATGAAATTAATATGATGATTGATGATTGAAAAGGAATTAACGGAAAAGACATCAACATCTAGCTGTCCATGTCTTTTGTCTGTTATGTTTGTATTGGACAATTATATCCGTTACATTAAAACATTTAGTCAGCCAAATAACCGTAAATATCATTGTTTCCCAGCTGTCGTGCCACCCACAGATGCCCCAACTACAACTCCGCCAGGTAACACTTTATAAGAGTTCGAATTAGGCAGACAACTACATCTGTACCATCCTTCAATACAATATGTGTATACGCACCTGAAGGCTAATTGCAAGTACATGTCACATAGATATACTAAAAACGAGAATACAATAACATTTTGAAAGAACTAATTCCAACAGTATACATTCTAAGATATACATTGAGCTAATTTTGTTGCGTTTGACTGTTTTATTAAGGCAGTGGAATTTTGATTTTATTTACTTCTATAATATGTGGGTTCTTTGGTTTTAGTAGTAGAAGATGTACATGTGAAATTCATTCCTCAGTCTTTGGCAACTCAATGTTGTGCATACATGTACAGTATGAATGATGCCATTCTATGACGACTTAACTTAAAGGGGCAGATGTGAGTAACATTTTACCATCTTGTTTTTTTAAGTTGTTGAACGTTGTAAAGCGGACACCTGTAACCAAGGAGGGATCTGTATAGACGGCCCGTCGTCCTACACCTGTTACTGTCTGCCGGGGTATGTGGGAGACAACTGTGAGACAGGTGCGTCAGATGTTGTCTACTAAAACACCTGCAGCGTGGGTGTAGTTAATCAGATGTTAAATATTCCGTAAAACTAAAGCGCTACTGGGTACCTATAAAAAGAGGCAGTTATTCAAGCTAATGCTCCTATAGTTTTCTTTAAAAAAAAAACGTTTCAAGATTCATCATCGGTATTACAACGATATCGCGACAAGCAGTCCTCTTGCTATCGATGACATTTGTTACATTGTAACTTATCCAAAGAATATTCCGAGAGGCTCTCTTGCAGGATTTTAGCTAGAGGGGTGTCCAGGTGTCTTTTGGACACCCTGTATTGAAAACAATGAGAAATTGGACACCCTACTTTTTGGTAGGACACCCTAAAGACACCCTATATTTTTCCACTCCTAACCTCTGCCATGCCCTCATGCTTAGCCTCCCTTCAGCCTTACTACATGCTTAAATAAAAAAATGAAGTAACGAAGGAAAGAACCTGGCTGTATATTCCTCAAAATTTCCACCTCAAAATGTAGGAAGTAGTGTTTGAGAGCATTACGAATTTCAAAAAACTTTAAAAGCCCCCCTAAAAAGATTGTACCTTATAGCATACAATAAAAAAAATGGACACCCAACAAAAAAATCCTAGCTAAAAGCCTGCTCTCTTGTGCACTTTATCTATCTATCTCCTATTGTAAGTACAGCCTAGTTTGTATTACTTACCATTAGAAACCAACGAATGTGACCCCGATCCCTGCCAAAATGGCGGCGTCTGCACGGACGGACAGCTGTCATACAGCTGTAAATGCCCGAGTGGATTTGGAGGTGTCAACTGTGAACTGAGTAGGTATTCTCAACTTATATGTCAATGTCAGGGTCGTCTTCTTTTTGTCCTGAGTTGTTCTTACTTCATCAATCTTAGAATACCAGAGGTAGATTTGCAGTAGGCTACCGATCACATTACAGTATACTTGCATACTTTTCCTTCGAGGCAACTTATTGAAAACACGATTAGTTGGACGTAAAAAAACATGCCCGGTACCACGGCTTTTATATACATCAAGCAACACCCTGGTGTACCGGCCTGTGATCAGCACGTCGGCAGAACGTACTGCGCCTGCGCAAAACCCTGATTTTTCACGTTTTTCGTTGGATGTTTGGTCAACGTTGCAGCAGAATTTTGCCTGTTGCAGACGATATCTTTTCCTATACAACATCTGAAAACTACAGACAGGCTGTCAACCTTATATGCTCTCATACATAGAGCATACAACACGGTGTATTCCGTATTGCCCGAGGTATCGGCCCGACCGCGATCCGACTCGCGGGAGGGCCGAGACCGAGGGTGATGCGGGATACACCGTGTTGTATGCTATTTATATCATACCCACCTTAGAAAACACGTCTTTCAAGGCGAAATGAGCGAAAATTTGGTGTCCCTAAGCAAAAAAGCTGCTACAACATCCATTCCAACGTCCGAATCCTGTATTCGAATGTTCGAAAGCGGCGCACACGGTTGGGGCGAAACGCGTTCGAATCGTTCTATGGAAGCCCGGTTTATACACCCGGTCGTACAGGAGAATACAACACGGCCGGGAGAACTGTAGCGCCGCCCGGGTATGATATAAAACCTTATATGAGACGTTCTGCCAAAGTGCTATGCACAATACATTACGGGTTTCGCGCAGGTGCAGTGCGTTCTGCCGACATGCTTTCTCCTGCGATCCGGCCTGCTCGCTACTTCAGCGCTGGCCAGCCGTTATCAGCCAATCACATCGTCGCCTATGGCCAAGAGGCGACGTGATTTGGCTGGTAACTTTCCCTTCAGGATGGTGAGTATCTGTTTGGTTGACTGCAGAGCAGCAGTAACACAGCGAGCAAGATAGATCATGTGCGGTACAACATGACCGTTGCTAAAACCTATTATATACAAGCGGTGGGCCTGGCAAAGTAACGTTAAAACACAGAGAAATGGGTGTGTTTGTTACCATAACATGTGCCTGCAAAGGCACATTAATTGATTCTTAAAAGTAAAGTCCACTTGCTCAGCATAGACAATACCAACATATCATCTTCCCTCCAGCTTGCCCTTCCGGATTCAGGCTGTTCGGAGACCAGTGCTACTGGTTCTCTCCGACTGCTGTGAGGAAAAACGTGCCATCTGCAGAAACAGACTGCGATGGACGAGGCGCCCGTCTGGCTTGTGTGAAGGACGAAGAGACGCACAACTTCATCAAAATGACCATCGCTACGACAAACCGCAGGTGAGTAATACTATCTCACCATCATCATCAACATCCTTCGACCCTTTGTTAGGACAAAGTTAGCCGCTGCACATTTCTCCCCCACACCTGCCTGTCTTTTTGTATTCAGAAAAACAGTAATGAATACAAATGAAGGGTCATGGGCAAGCGGCTGCGAACGCAGGTTAGGCACAACGTATATTCTCGCAGCCTCTTTTACAATGAAAAATAAAGGTATTTTACAACACGTTTGATAAAAGTGTGGATTCATAAGAGACCTAATTAAAGCGTGAATCAAAACTACCATCCCAGAAGAAAAGAAAGCAAAACATGACACGTATAGCTAAAAACGTTTTGTTTCTGTGATGTACTTTTGTGTGGTTAACATAATTTTACAGTTGATGTCATAGGATTCGGAACAAAGCAAACTACCCTGTCTGTCATAGTCTCTCACAAGTGAATACGACAAAAGTCAGGTCGGGACAACATTACTTGCACATCCAGCAAGTTTATTTGCACATCCAGCAAGTTTATTTGCACATCCAGCAAGTTTATGGGAACGACGACGTGTGTGTCATATCTGATGTTATCTTTCATAATGTATTTGGATAGGTTTATTAGTGAACGCATGCGTATCAAAATGACACGTTGTACAAGTTGTCATTGCCATTCAATTAGCATATCACATTTATTCCAGGCCCTACTGGATCGGGTTGAGTGACAGGGCGGTGGAGGGCACATTTCTTCACAGTGACGGGACACCGCTGGGCAGCTTCCGGCCTTTCCGTGCGAATAGCAACTTTAACAACAACTGGAGGGACTGCGTTCTGATCTGGCCCGGATCTGCCTACCAATGGCTCTACTATAGCTGTAATTCTCGCAAGAACTACATCTGCCAGAAATGTGAGTACGGCAATCTTTTAGAATGATTGAATGAATGAATGAATGAATGAATGAAGACCTTTATTGTCTTACTGGCTTACGTACAAGTCACAACAGAAGAAATACGGATAACGTTACATATATAAATTGTCAAGTAACTACACTACAACTAATAATCGAAGGTTTATCCAAGTTCATTAGAAATATAAATTTGTATGTACTGCTTAGGTGCATGAAGTAGGGAAACATGGGTTGTATCAGACTATAAAGTTCAGCTCTCTCTTTGTTGTATAATTTACATTCTATTACAAAATGTTACCCATCTTCAATTCGTCCTAGATCACAGTATCTACATATTTGTTGTTCCAGGGAAGTGCGGTTATGTATTACGGTTTCGATATGTAATTTTTGGCAGCTGATAGAATAACCACCTTTTTTTACAATGAGATCTGTTTTAGGTTGTTTTTAATATCCCTTGGTCTCTTTACTCTTGTCATGGAAGTAGTTCTTCAAACACAGTCCTTCTGGATGGGAGTAATGTGGGCTTTTGTTTCAACTTTCAGCCGCAAGTCTGTGAGCTGAGGATGGCCTGAGCGAGAGCTGAGAAAACTCACAAAAGGCATGAAATGACTGCCTAATTAAATTGATTAATATTGAAATAGATATAACAAATGAGGACATTTAGGCGAACATCTTAAAGAAGAATATTAGGCATACAAGGAAGTTGGTTTTATTAAAGAAACTGGACATATAATCCTGTAACCCCGACTTCGTAGCCATACAATTTTGCTTTAAAATCTTCATCAGGCGATAGGAAAGAAAAGTTTGGTGAAATTCTCCTTAAGAAATTTACTTAGTAAGATATTATTGTTTCAGGGCAGCAGTGGTATGAATTAATGTAAAGCGCGCATCTGAAGTTCTGACAAAAGATGAAGATAACATGGTGGTTAAATGTAAAAAATGATAGTAATAGAACACAGCTTCAGTGAGTCCTCTGTATATTGCTACTACCATTTTAGTGTGATAGTGTAAAGGTCGATGTGGTAATAAGCGTGCATGATTTTAACGCATCTTTTCTTTATTGGTAAGCGTCATTCAACATGGACATTCAGAGCACAGGATTAATGTAGAGAATGGTTTTAAGTTCAGAATTCTCAGATGAAACCACGACGGAACGTTTGCTCGTGGTGTTGCTAGATACTCCATATAACTCCGCCCATAGCTAGACGATAAAAGGCAAAGGCTTCATTATATAGTTAGAAGACTGATTAATATGTACTCTGACGAAAAATT
Organism: Branchiostoma floridae x Branchiostoma japonicum; assembly: GCA_013266295.2. Lineage (NCBI taxonomy): Eukaryota > Metazoa > Chordata > Leptocardii > Amphioxiformes > Branchiostomatidae > Branchiostoma > Branchiostoma floridae x Branchiostoma japonicum. The sequence goes on along the minus strand of CM023829.1, from coordinate 18,481,344 downwards.
ATGTATTATCTGTAAGGGTGATTCAAACTGGCTTATTTTGGTTTTCTCTTTATGTGATCAACGATAGTTCTTGATGTGAATGTTTGTCTTTGAGGACTTCTGTTTTCTATGAAGTGGGTACAAATGTACTTCTTTTTTTGCTGATTGTTACGGCAGTCTAAAATAAAACATACATGAAGGGGCATATTGGTGAGTTCTATCTTCATGAGTCTGTTGCTGTTATCAAGAGGTTCGTATTATTCCTCCTTTAGTACGTGAACAGACTCCTTAATCCATCGAATGCATCTGTTGTCCTCTCGATCTTTTACCTTGGTCCCGGCCCAGTAAATATCATGCACAGCCATCCTCATCCTCCCGAGTTATGTTCTACACAAACGCACACACATACACATAAAAATAAACAGCCCGCTGTAGTACCGTAGGAAAATAGCAGGTGGACCGTTTTCGAACTTGACCTTTGTTTTTACAAGAGCTACTTACCTATATAGCTACCAAATATCATTAAGATCAATTCACAGCTTCTCGAGTTATGCTGTTGACATACATACAGACCCAAACCACAGCCACTCCACCATGACACAACTGAAAACAATACCTTATTGCCTTCGTTAAGAAGGGTATGTTTTCATGGACGTGCGTGTGTGTGTGAGTCTGTCAACAGTATAACTCGAGAAGGCTTAAATGGATTGTCTTCATATTTGGTAGGTGGGTAGGTCTTGATGAGACTTAGAAGTGATAGGAATATGGGCCCCCTGGCGGCTCGTTATGGTACTGCAGCGGAACTTCCGGTTTTGATATATGATGATCTGGACAAGCTAGGGTCATGATTTTTGGATGGTAGGTAGCTCTTGTGCTCGGGAAGAAGTGACATAAGTTTGGGCCCCCTAGCCTGCTTTCACACGTGTTAGTCGTTAGGTGATCTCATGACAGCTGTTTCCCAGGCACCCCTCGCACAATGTAAGATTGCAAGCTGTTGTATCAGCCACATTTGGTACTTGTAGCAAACGGTATATCACTTTTACCTTCTTAACGATAACATCCTTTGACGAAGGCATGAGATCGTTGACCTCTAGTTATACATACCTTACCATAATCAATTAGAAAAGTAAAAAAAAAATACAAATTTCAAAGCTGTGTGTGTGTGTGTGTGTGTGTGTGTGTGTGTGTGTGCGCGCGCGTCCGCGCGCGCTGTGTGTGTGTTTAGAGTCCAAAATACGTATCCCATGTGTCGGAATGTGTAAATAAAAGATAACAATTAGTCCATCAATCAATACCCGGATGTGACACATCCTGGACCAACACCCGCGATGCCAGCACTGCAATTCGTAGAACGATATGAATACAACATAAGCACGGGCCACAGGATCAGGGGGTCTTAGAACACAGCAGGTACGCGAAATGTGTTGTCTTAATTGATTTTTTTTAAGATGTCAACTTAAAATGTGTACCATGGATCACGTGATCCCTAACACACCTTTCCAGTAAGCTCGCTCATTAGTCTTAAGGTCGGAGGTTCGATACCAACCTACCTATTATATCCAGCCAGAACCGTGCCTACCTAGTCCTATGTATATGCCTGAATGGTTTAGGGTTACGATCAAACACGGTTCTGGATAGTCTCCGCGTATCCAAGAACGTAGATTTGCTCCAGGCATGGTTCTGGATACGCGTGGACTATCCAGAACCGCGCTTGAGCATGGTTCTGGATAAAGCACGGTTCTGGATACAACACTAACCGTCTAATTATCCCGCATACCCATTTGTAATTATAAGGAACGCTACAAATCAGGTAAGTCAAAGAACTTAACACACTAAACGATACGAAAATGGGATGAGTAAACCTGTTTTACCTACATGTAAATAGGCAAGGGATAGGTATGTTGCCAATCAGCCTTTTAACACCCACCCCTCCCTCCTATAGGATTACCTATTTAGAAGAGATGCTGTTAAAGTCTTATATAAGGGCATTATGCAACATTTCTTAACAAAAAATTGAAATATTTTAATTGAAAAAAATTTCACTTGATTCTGATCTCAAATTTCTGAAAATTTATGATTAGCAGTAACACAGCCCACACGAGGCGCACTCAGTTTGTGGCACCACCGCAAATCACCAGAATGTAAACAAACATGGCTGACAGCTGTGTTTTCAACTTATAAACACACTCGCATGGCGTGATATTGTGGTACCTTCACTTCCTGAATGACAATAATTTGCAATTGAGTAGGATTGATTCAACTCACTTTCTAAAGAAATGGCCCGAAAATTTACTTTTTGTATCGTCCTAATGTTACATAACAGCTTTAACGTTACCAGACAACTTGTTTTGGGTGGCTGAGCTGTGGGTTTGTGTGTATGTTTACTTTAACTTTTGAACTTATTTACCTTCATTTTGGTAAAGCAGTGTGCATAAAACAATGTCAAAATTCCTAACATCGATTATCTAAGCATGTAAGAACGAGGGAAGGAAGGTAATCAAGAGTGAAAACAATGGCTAGGCCATTGCAAATCTTTAATATGCTCCTGTCATGCTCTTTTCAGAAATCAGTGTACATATAGGAAAATTCATATCCGAATGTTCACAAAAGCGACACTGTTAATTGTAAATAACTAACACATCTCCTGAACCGTAGAATGCAATTTAATTCCTAAGATAAAACATAGATATATTATATATACCAGAAATTAAACTTAAAATAGCTAGTATAGATTAACTCTGTTAGTCAGAATACTATTTTAGGATAGTTCATGTTTTTACACTTGTTGTTTATTGTCTGCCATGCATTGTACCAGTTACAGTTGTTGAGCAATAAGGTTGATTAATGGATTCATTACCCACTAAAAGAACAACAGTATCAACTAAAACTTATGATTTCTGAAAAGGTGGTGAACTAAGAAGTGACTTAGCATGGGGACCAGCGTCATAACAAATAAATATTTAAGTGCTTAAACCTTATATAGCAATAGTATAAAAGAAATAAGCCAAAGTAACATTGCATAACTTAAAATAACTATGCTGTGGACTCTGATAAAACAAATGATACACATGTTAGACACATGAAATGGGGGAGGGGGGTCAAGGTCACAAAAACGCAACATACTTCCCGGAAGTCTGAACTCTCCAATTCCCTGTTTACGTATTGAGAATTCAGATCATTCTGCATGTCGCTTTTTATTTTGATCATGGGGATATCGATAGAGGCTAAAGGGTTAAGTTAACAAAAATTAAAAAGTATAGACCACAAGGTAGAATGTGTAATAGACATAGCAAACATATTAGATTCAATATTATACAAAAAAGTAGAAAATATTTTAACCGTTTGATCTTTCTTAAGGTTTTGTTACAATAACCTTTGAAACATTTTAAGGAACACTATGCAAACAGGATATAAAAACAATCACCACATTTTCTCTATACTATATAGTCTGATAATTGCTTTTATAACCGAATCTTCTCAAAATCGTAGGTATTATTTCCTTTCATTTGTTCTTGCTATAGCCTGGAGGCAACATATCACCAATTTGATGATTTTCAACGGGCCAGATGGAACCACAGTTTGATCTGTGAGCGATTCAACCTCGCAGACAGGACCTTTGGGATGACGTAAAATTTGTGACGTGTGACATGTCTGGTCAGAGACAAGGATGGGGGCGTTTCAACCAACTACGAAGCTTCTGTTTCTGTCCATACTGAGCTTTGGGATTGTAACCTACGTGTATATCAGCTACAGAGGACTCAGCAAGTCCCAGGAAGTGTCTCGCCAATACAAGAGTTTAACGCGCGCATTTACTAATTTGAACCTTACCAAGGCCGGTAAGGCGAATAGACACCCTTTAAACACATCTGGTGAGGGAGAAGACAATGTTTCGGATTTGGAGAAAGGTAATTGTATGTATTTACTTTGTGTTCGTGCCATACTATTATGTGAACTAAAAAGTGACAGCATGAACGTCTGACTGTTGTAAGATCACAGTATAATAGTTTATTGTGAAAGTGCAAATTAACAATGGTGACAAGTGGAACAAGTGGCTAGTCCACGAACTGCCATGGAATGCAATCTAAGCTTTTTTACTTTTTTTTGGAAGCAGTTCAGTGAAGACGAAAAATAGCTCTTTTCTTTCCTGATCTTCAAAGGGTCAGTTGAAGATAAAATGTACTTCCACCGCTTTGACATACAGTTTCGTCAAGTTCCAGCATTTGGTCTTAATTCATGGAGTGAGACACGGATGTTGTTTTAAAAAGGAATAACCCCCAAAAGTGGTGTGTCCTAAACATCTTTCCCTGAAAGAATTAAATCAATTGAGAAGGTTTACAGTGCAAGAGGGAGTGTTGAGCACGAGAAAATATCACATTGTTAACTTGAAGGGGCATTATGTAAAATATTGCACCAAAATGTAAAAATTTTATTTGAAAGAAATGTTCTTGTGATTGTCATTTACTCCCATTTCTCAACATAATAAGCAATTATCTCACATTTATGGTTGGCGCTAAAAAGTCGGTGCCACCACCACAAAATACCAGAATGTAAACAAATATGGCTGACAGCTCTGTTTCCAACTTTACAACATACTCGTAAGGCGTCAACTTTGGCATCTCACTTACTGAATGACACTTATATTTGTCACACAGTGGGGTTGATTCAACTTACTTTGTAAAGAAATGACCAGAAAATTGACTTTTTGTATCATCCGAATGTTACATAGTGCGGCTTTAATCTTTTTTCTGGAGTAGATTGGGAAAGTTCATTGGAGAAGGAACAGGCTCGCAGACTCGCCACGCTGAGTGCATACTGTGCATCCCGTCCAAAGGTACGATACAAAAATCATTTTCTGTATACTGATTCGTGCAATCTATCTAGTTCTGCCTGGTCATATGCATAGGCCTACCGGCAGCTGTTTCTTTGACGATTAGCCTGAATGGATTTCACATGTATACGACTGTTGTGCATAAAGTTTATCCATATGTCACACACACACACACACACATATATATATATATATATATTTATATATATATAATCTTTAAAATGCAGCCAATTATCCACTTAACTCGTCCTACAAGGTTTGACTACATCTGATGGGTTTCTATGCCGTAATATCTCACTGCTAGCATTGTGTTTTGTATCACTGAAAGACACAATGCAATTGCAAAGGCATCATCAATAAAAATATATAGCTACAACGTACAGTAAGTATCAAAGTAATAACGTACATATAATCAACCGAACAAATTCAAACGTTTTTGACGAGTTCATATATAGGATTATCATTATTTAAAATGAAGAACAATTGTCTATTGTATTTTATTGTATTGTTTTTGTTCTTTTTTTTTAGAAGCGTCGATCCCACGACCTCCTAAAGTACCAGCTACTCTTTTGTGAAAAGATCAAGACGATATACTGCTTCATCCCGAAAACTGGATGTTCAACCATGAAGTTGTTACTTTACAATTTAGAGCATAATACAACTGAAAAGCCGACGCACGACTTTAACCGGACATCTAACGGTCGGAAACATGTTGGAATTAACGGACGAAGACTTCGGATGTTAAGGGACTACAGCGAGGAACAAGCGAGTTTGCGCCTTTCGACCTTTAAGAAGATTATCGTTGTCCGTGATCCGTTAGAGAGGTGAGTGTACCTGGTTTCGCCTTGACATCTCCTAAATGGTTCTATGGGCCTTTAAGCAAATTTATGCCAATTGGACAAATGTATGCTGATAGAGAATAAAGCAGCATAACCGCCTACGAAAAACCATTCAATTTCACAATACAGTGTTCCAGTGTTTTTCACATGTTATCTTTGTGTTTCGGAATGCCCACCTGTTGTTTTGTTATTTGTTATAAATTGAATTATTCTTTGCTTGTGTTTAGACTGAAATTAGCAATGGCTACCACTGTGCCTTGTACTTTTTTTATGTTGCTCAATAAAAATCTCGAGCATTACTTGCCTAACTGACGTCAAACTCCGAAAAAATCTATCGGTAGAAGAATGTATCATGGTTTTATCGTACTGACCTAAGTATTACAGGGTCGGCTACGTTTCTCATTTTCTAGGCTTCTTCCTAGACTAACCCAGGTTATGTGTGATGTACATAATGACAAACAGACAAACAGACAAACAAACAAACAACCAAGCAAACAGGCTGGTACCAGCTTGAAAGAAAACTTTGAGTGAGGAAGCGGTCAAAATCGTTTAAAATTCAATATTTCTAGGACATCCTCACTAGTTACCTGAGTGTAAAGTAGAGTACCTGTTGTATTCCAGACCCTGCTTGACGTACAAAATGACAAATAAACTGGTGGATGAACCAACTACCACGTACCTAATACCAGCTCAGGAAAGAACAAGAAATAACCATGCGGTGTAGTGTAGCCTGCCACCGCGCCGCGTGCCTGCAAAACTGGTGTGTTACGCCGAAGGGCGGTTATACCGGCTTTATATACAGAGTATTGATTCTAAAACGTGGTCCATTCCATAACAGTGAACATTGAAATCAAACGTTTTGGAATGCAACAATGGTTATTGGGTGCTTGTTATCTGTCTCCCAGGTTGGCATCTGCGTGGCTGGACAAGTTCGTCAACAGTAAATCACGTAATGGGTGGATAGCGTCTTACTATAAACACTTAGGATTGAGCGAGCTTCAGAGGTCAACAAACAAGGTGAGAAACGTTTTGAATTCTCATTTTTCAAAAAGGAAAAACACCGTCTTACCATAAACAAGTAAGATCTGGGCTGAGCGAGAATCTAAAGTCAAGAAACGAGGTAAGGAAAATTTTGAAACCCACGTTATATACTAGTACAGAGACTGATATTTAAACTTTGTTGTGAACAACATTTTAGCGGTCAGCATCAACCAAGTTGAATATTAATTCAATTAAATTCTAGAAGGAGATAACCCTTACTGTGTACAAATAGATAAATATATTAAAGAATGTTGAGACCTTAGGACAAGAAGTATAAGTGATACGTCAAACTCAGCATATGGATTTATCTACGTAGAACGGTTAATCCATTTGTATTGTTGTAGTAGACCTTACGAAAGTCGCTGCACTTTTGTTGCGTCAATATAGATTGTAACTGTACATGTATTATATGCGCTATAGTTGAGTCAAGGGAGAGAAGGAGGGACACACAACAACACACAACCAGTGCCGTTTGAAGACTTTCTCAGCGCCGTTTCGGGGCACATAATGGACAATGTTCACTGGATATCATATTCTAAGCTATGCCTACCATGTGAGGTACTTTCTTACACATTTCTTACTCTGCGCGAAAAGTGCTAGAAAAATGCCAGTAAAGTTTATTTCGTAAACAGTACCGTACTTGGCAATGGTACTAAATAATAGTCAAGTCCTGTATTTTTGGACTCAAAGGCATCCAACGCAATTTGTGGGGGGGGGGGATTCTCGATGAGGAAAAATCTGCAATGGAGTAGGGTTGATTCTACTTCCTTTGTAAAGAAATGACCAGAAAGCTGACTTTTTGTTTCGTCCTAATGTACAAATGCTGCATAATGCAGCTTTAAGTTTGTTTGTTTGTTTGTTTGTTTGTTTGTTTGATTGTTGCATACTTGGAAAAAAGTCAATTTGTGACCACGCCTCTGCCCTGGGTGTTCTAACACAGATATTCCCGCTAGATTGGCTACGACTACATTGCCCACACGGACACACTCGCCTCGGATGTTCGACTGTTTTTAAAGAAGAACAACGTCACGGCGAAGGACGAAATTCTGCCGGAACAACAACAGAGACGCGCAAACGATGAAAGTGTTTTCGGCAACGTCTTCGGCCAAGTCCCAATAGAAAAATTACAGTCGGTTCGGAACATCTACAAGGAGGACTTTGATATGTTTGGATACTCTTTTGAAGAAGATTTGGCAAAGATAAAAAATGGACGGGGATAGTCGGGAAATTATCTTCTTGTGGCTCCAATATTCTAATTTTCCGTAGATATCACTTTGCTTGTATTTACTTAAACATGATTTTATGTAAAGACGAATACACCCACTTCTGTTTATATTACCTTATCTTCATTTGCACTAATTTTTCCTAATCAACTTTATCTATGTATTTGGACAAAGATGATTTTTGATTATGCTTATAACCATTGATCGTTAAAGGTAAGTTCATGTTAATTTAAGAAGTTCATCTGTATCTGTAGACTTCCATATGACGAAGAATCTTCATTTGCAATTGTCAACACAAAGAATCTGACTTTTAAACCAAATTTTCAATAGCAAAACGATAATATTTGTCAGTGAATAAATCCATGGTTATGAAAAAGGTGAGTACAACTCCTTGCAAAAAGACGCATTGTTTATTGTTTATTTGCTCATAAAAACAAATCATTTATTGTAGATGGTAAAGAGAAATATGCAGGGGAAACCAGAAACATACAAGGTTTATTGAGGGTTCCCCTTTAATGCGATTGATTGCTTAATATGGTCATGGCAATAATTACTGATCATTAAAACACACATACATATTAAGTAAATAAGATCAAACGAAAGACACAAGCAAATCAAGATATACAAGAAAATAAAGAAAACCAACGGACCAATGAACTAACTTAGCCTCTACCAGGCTTCGGAAAGCGGCTGCAAAGAGTAGAAATTGGCCAAATAGACAGATATATACACCAGGGGATTGGTCCGGGAGAGAGTACAGTTTGCCACGTCACGGACGCGGCAAACTGTACTCTCTCCCGGACCAATCCCCTGGTGTGTACATATATCTGTCTATTTGGCCAATTTCTACTCTTTCCAGCCGCTTTCCGAAGCCTGGTAGAGGCTAGAACTAACTAACTAATGAAATAATACTATCAAATCACATATGAAATTTAACAGAAATGAAAGAAAATCAAATTGCATAAATCAACTGATAAATCATTAATCATAAGGACAAAGTATGATAGATAAATATCAAACGTTTTCGAAAATAGACTGGTCCGGTATTGTGCTGAGTATTAACAATTAAATGTAGGTAAATGTGTTTCTTCATAAGATTATTTTAAAAGCAAATGGTTGTGAGGATAAAACAACGGTGGCACTGGTCAAAAATCGATTTCATATTATACATAGTAACAATACACAACCACTCAAAATAGCTTTCGTACTATTCAATACCCCTAGTGTCCATGGTCACGGGCAAAACAGGTTTTGGGGTCATTTTCACAGGTTTGGGCATGTCAAAAATATGAAAATTAGCATTGTTTAGAAGATTGTAAGTACCAAGATGGTAATACAATCCATCTATATGACACATATAGTTAGTATCAATTGTCTTGTTGCAAAGTTTGCTGTCTACGACATTCCAACTGAGACACGACCAACAGAGTCCAGGGCCAGATTCCTGCTGTCTCTCGACCTACCTTCCCGTGTCTGACCTTTTGTGGTTTGTTGTTATGAAAGTCCTCTCACCCACGTCAAGGTCTTTCCTTGCATAGGGCGGCGCCCATCTCCGCTTTTGTAGCCCCTGGGCCACACAGTAGTGCAATCACTACAGCAGAAGCTAGTCCACTGGTAGTGGTGTGTGTTTAAAACGCTTTCCCATCTGCTGAGTGCTAAGCAGAAAAAGCAGTATGTGCCATTTTTTAAACGTCTTTGGTATGACTACCGAATGCAAGGCGAACACTCTAACCACTTGGATATTGCACCGATTGCCTTCCCCACGTGCTGTCAGTCAAATACCGACAAACACAAGCAAACACACAGACAAGCACACCAAAAACCACGTAATCGGAGATAAGAATAGAATCAGCCATCTTAGTTCTCCCATCGCCCTGTACCTGGGCCTGTTGTATACATGAACCGCACTTTATCCAGAACCATGCTCAGGCACGATTCTTGATAGTTCATACGTATCCAGAACCGAGTCTGGGGAAAATCTACTACGTACGCTCTTGGATACGCAGAGACTATCCAGAACCGTGCCTGATCCTAACCCTAACCCATTCAGGCATAGAACTAGATAGGCACGATTATGGATACGATATAAGGCCCGTCCGTGCAGATTCTCCCCTTTGCCCCAGATATCAGACTGGAGACCGAAGTATGGCTGGTCTAAACAAGCCTGGTGCAGAGGCCTGTACAAACATGCCTTCAGATCGACCTGGAACACTTCAAGAGGACAGACCCAGCAGCAAACAGGTGAGAACCAACAGCAGCTTCTATGCCCTGCTTATAAAGTCTATCTGTAAGCCAAAACACTTTAAATATGTTTAGTTTAATTATTTGACGTTCATACCCGTGGGCTCATTGCAACATGAAAGAATGCATAGAAAGAGTATACAGACAGTGCAGGTTAACAATGGTTACAAGTGGGACAAGTAACTATTCTTGTAACAAGTAACTTGTACATAATACAATCGAAGCTTTTTTTTAGTTTCAAAGAGCATCTTCAAACTATGTGCACGGTGACTTTATCTTAGCCTTCTGGCTGATTAAAATAAATGTCAATTTTTCTTTGTTATTGCAATGATTTGTCAACCGTAATGCTAGACACTGTTGTAAGTTTAGCATTTCAGATAATACCTTAAGCTTTGGCAGTGTTTTACGTCGTAAATGAAACGTCAGTGAGTGGAACCTGTCATGGTTCTCAAGATTTTACCTAATACATTTTCCTCTAACACAAAGCAGTGGTACATTCAGGACCCACATTTTGAATAATCTCTATCCCTTATGTTGTCACCGTTGTTAGCAATCAGTGTAGATTGTTGTGCTTCCATGTTTTTGTACGCACTTTTGCTTTTCTCAATACTAGTTATATAATGCTTGTGCCCTTAGATTCAACCATGTAGCCCAAAGTTCAATTCACCATAGTTTAGCCTTCCGTTCCCCATAATAATTGTATGTCTCACAGCCCCCTCCCCTTCCACAATCATCATTATCATTGTCGCCAATCCCATCTGTTGACGATGTTACTTCTGTAATTAGTTTGTATATCATATTCCTTTCGTTTGTAAATAATGTAAATTTCATTTCGTGTCATTATGTGTGTTCCTTTTACCATGTAATCTGCTATATTAATTTTTGTGTGAGAACCCTGTAAGACTAGCCATTCAGGCTAAATGGTATCTCAATAAAGACGGGCTCACCGCTGCTTTTCACTCTCTTTTGTCCCGCGTACCCCACAATAATACCCGTCACCATGCCTGTGGTTCTAGATCCAGCCATGTGACCCGGCGTGCAGCTCGCAAAATCGGCTTGCCATGCCTCTGTTTCCCTTGCCAACATGTAAAATGAGTGTAAATTGTATGTTTGTACCTGTCTAACCACGACATTCCTTTGTCTCTGAGAACTATGTAAGCACACAGACCCCGGTGTAATGTTTGTACCGTAGACTAGTTATGTCTCATGTTGCCACCATGCCAATATCTACTGAGACCCTGGCATGCACATCGAACGCCACGTACATTCCTTCATTTTTGTAAATGTCTCCTTTCTACCTTGTACCCTGTTACATGTTTGTCACAGCGGACCCAGCATGCACTCCGCGCTCCAACTCGCCGTCCTGGCCGCCACGTTCCTCCGGCTCCAGGCGCTCACTCCGGATGAGATCGCACAGTTCAGGACTACAGGAACACTAGAAACTAACACAGGTTAACAACTTGCCCCCTATTCAGATCTAGAACAGGGATCTAGAATAAGGCCGTGTTCAGACGAAACCGGTGGAAGCGTGATTCGGGTGAATCACATACCTTACATCTGGTCCGCGTGCCACACGTTCCTTTTAAACCGTGCTCAAGAACAAAGCGGCTAAGCTAGAGCTAAAATTCTTCATAGTTTGATGAAAGGACGCAAGGTGGCAGAATGCCGACGTGGTCTCGCCAGACGCAGTGGAGCTCGTCCCAGAATGGATACGTATTCGGTCATTACTGCTCTTTACGTTGCGACCGCGTACCTTTTGGTATTGCATATAAATAAAGAATATGACCCCGTAATCCATGACCGGGCCAATATGTAAAGTAAACCGGTGTAGTCACATTGCGCTCAGTCTATGGCCCCGTTCAAACCAAGTCGCTTTGAGCGCGATTCAGGTAAACCACATTCCTCACATCTGGTCGACGTGCCACACGTTCCATCTAAACCGTGCCCGAGCACAATTCGCCTAAACTACATTCATTGTTGTTTGATAAAAACACGAAAGGTAGCGTGTCAGAGGTCAACGACCTGTTAGCTGGTGCCCCCTCCCAGCGTACCAGGGCCGAATGCCGACGTGGTTCTGCCAGAGGCGGTGAAGCTCGTCCTAGAATGGGTACGTTATTCGGGCATTACTGCTCTTTAACTTGCTGCCAGGTAGATTTTGGCATAAATACAGAAATATCACCCCGTAATCCATGACCGGGTCAATATGCGCAGTAAACCGGTGAAACCACATTGCGTTCAGACGCAAATCACGATCCAGTCAAGGCGGTTCGAAACTACCTCCAAATGTGGTTTGGGATCGAGGCGCTTTAAATGCAATCTGGAGCGTTCAGATGGAGCCACATGAATCCTGAATCCGTGTAAACCACATCGAAAGCGCTTTGAGCAACTTGGTTTGAACAGGGCTTCAGATCGGAATGCGTTGAAGCCAGTTCAAAACTACAAGCTGAGGTGGTTTGGGATCGAGGCGCTTTGAATGCGGTTAGGAGCGATCAGATGGGGCCACATGAATCCTGCTTCGGTGGAATCCGGATCCAATGCGCTTCCACCACTTTCGTCTGAACACGGCCGAATCCACCTTTTATAAAGCAGGATCAATGTGGCTCCGTCTGAACGCCTGAAGTCACATTGAAACCGGCTCGATCCCAAACCACCTCCGGGAGGTAGTTTCCAGCCTGCTTGAGGGCATCGTGACTTCAGCCGTTTTACTTTGCATATTGACCCCATCATGGGTCATGGTTACAGTAACAGTAACGTGTGAAGGTCGACGTGGAAACAGTACCATACAAAGATACATGTAAAACTTTAAGAAAGAATACAAAAGGGAACGCAACCAGAAAGAACGCCATTACGACCAGTTGATCTCTGACATTGGCATGACGACAGCTTGCGTCTTTTGATTAAACTAGTAGAATCGTAGTTCGCCTGGCCTGCATTTGGACACCATTTCGATGACTCGCGCGACGCGCGATTCAAGCGTGATGTATGCGACTTACCTGGATCGGATTCGGAAGGCTTAGTATGAAGACAGCCTAAAGCCCTGTTTAGACGAAACCACTGGAACCGCGATTCGGGTAAATCTCAAGACTTCACAACTGGTCCACGTACCACACGTTCCTTCTAAACCGTGCCCAAGCACGATTTGCCTTAACTACATTCATTGTTGTTTGATAAAAACACGCAAGGTAGCGTGTTATCAATGTCAGATCGCTCATCGTACCTCGGCCGAATGCCGACGTGGTCCCGCCAGCGGCAGTAAAGCTCGTCCTAGAATGGGCACATCATTCGGTCATTACTGCTCGTTAACTTGCTACCACATAGATTTTGGTATTGCATATACATGTAAATAAAGAAATATCACCCTGTAATCCATAAGCTGGTCAATATGTAAAATAAACCAGTGAAATGGCGTCGCGTTCAGACGCAAATCGCGATCCAGTCAAGGCGGTTCGAAACTACATGTACCTCCAGATGTGGTTTGGGATCGAGGCGCTTTCAATGCGATTTGGATCGTTCAGATGGAGCCACATGAATCCTGATTTGGCGCGCATCGGTTTTCACCACATTGAAGCGGTTTCACCGGCTTCGTTTGGACAGGGCTTTAGTATGAAGACAGCCTAAGTCTTGTTATACATCACTGAAACAATACTCGAAGAGCTAATCACTTATAGTGACAATGTTAACAATGTTAACAATAGCTATCTGGTCATTTTAATGATTAATTGATTTGTGATTAATTACGTCTTGAAACCGGGTAAACCTCACATAAACAGAATCAGGCGCCGAGTAGATGGTAAAGAGAGTCACTGCATGTAAATGATGATTATTGGATCGCAACAAACTATTGAAGAAGAACACCTTTCAATGTCATTTAAAAAATACTTCAATTGACAAGAAATTCGAGAATACACACTGTGCCACGTTGACTACAATTCATTTTGCAAACTATTTGCCTTTCCCAGGCATCGCTGGGTGGGTTGCGGTCGAGGACAACGGCAGGCAGCTCTACGTCACCAGTAACGGCATCCCTGACCACCGCACGGGCCCCTTCCCCGGCCCCAGTAACCCTAACACTATCCAGGTAAGCACCACCGCACGGGCCCCTTCCCCGGCCCCGGTAACCCTAACACTATCCAGGTAAGCACCACAGTACGGGCCCCTTCCCCGGCCCCGGTAACCCTAACACTATCCAGGTAAGCACCACAGTACGGGCCCCTTCCCCGGCCCCGGTAACCCTAACACTATCCAGGTAAGCACCACCGCACGGGCCCCTTCCCCGGCCCCGGTAACCCTAACACTATCCAGGTAAGCACCACAGTACGGGCCCCTTCCCCGGCCCCGGTAACCCTAACACTATCCAGGTAAGCACCACCGCACGGGCCCCTTCCCCCGTAACCCTAACACTATCCAGGTAAGCACCACAGTACGGGCCCCTTCCCCGGCCCCGGTAACCCTAACACTATCCAGGTAAGCACCACCGCACGGGCCCCGGCCCCGGTAACCCTAACACTATCCCGGTAATCACCACCGCACGGGCCCCTTCCCCGGTAACCCTAACACTATCCAGGTAAGCACCACCGCACGGGCCCCTTCCCCGGTAACCCTAAAACTATCCAGGTAAGCACCACCGCACGGGCCCCTTCCCCGGTCCCGGTAACCCTAACACTATCCAGGTAAGCACCACCGCACGGGCCCCTTCCCCGGTAACCCTAACACTATCCAGGTAAGCACCACCGCACGGGCCCCTTCCCCGGCCCCGGTAACCCTAACACTATCCAGGTAAGCACCACCGCACGGGCCCCTTCCCCGGCCCCGGTAACCCTAACACTATCCAGGTAAGCACCACCGCACGGGCCCCTTCCCCGGTCCCGGTAACCCTAACACTATCCAGGTAAGCACCACCGCACGGGCCCCTTCCCCCGTAACCCTAACACTATCCAGGTAAGCACCACAGTACGGGCCCCTTCCCCGGCCCCGGTAACCCTAACACTATCCAGGTAAGCACCACCGCACGGGCCCCTTCCCCGGTAACCCTAACACTATCCAGGTAAGCACCACCGCACGGGCCCCTTCCCCGGTAACCCTAACACTATCCAGGTAAGCACCACCGCACGGGCCCCTTCCCCGGTCCCGGTAACCCTAACACTATCCAGGTAAGCACCACCGCACGCGGGCCCCTTCCCCGGTAACCCTAACACTATCCAGGTAAGCACCACCGCACGGGCCCCTTCCCGGCCCCGGTAACCCTAACACTATCCAGGTAAGCACCACCGCACGGGCCCCTTCCCCGGTAACCCTAACACTATCCAGGTAAGCACCACCGCACGGGCCCCTTCCCCGGTAACCCTAACACTATCCAGGTAAGCACCACCGCACGGGCCCCTTCCCGGCCCCGGTAACCCTAACACTATCCAGGTAAGCACCACCGCACGGGCCCCTTCCCCGGTAACCCTAACACTATCCAGGTAAGCACCACCGCACGGGCCCCTTCCCCGGTAACCCTAACACTATCCAGGTAAGCACCACCGCACGGGCCCCTTCCCCGGTCCCGGTAACCCTAACACTATCCAGGTAAGCACCACCGCACGCGGGCCCCTTCCCCGGTAACCCTAACACTATCCAGGTAAGCACCACCGCACGGGCCCCTTCCCGGCCCCGGTAACCCTAACACTATCCAGGTGAGCACCACCGCACGGGCCCCTTCCCCGGTAACCCTAACACTATCCAGGTAAGCACCACCGCACGGTCCCTTCCCCGGTAACCCTAACACTATCCAGGTAAGCACCACCGCACGGTCCCTTCCCCGGTAACCCTATAACTAACACTATCCAGGTTATCATGTTACTATCATCACCGACATTTACCTCAAGGGAAGGAGATATCCTTCCGCGGGAGCCTGTTTTCGGTAATGTTTGTGTGTTTGCAGCTGTAGCTCACGGTAGGTTTGACGGAAGTTCTTTGATTCTTGGTATATGATTAGTTAGTGGATCCGGATTGTTTTTTTTAAATTTCTTCAATATATCTGTGTTTTCAGTTGTTGAACTAAAAATAATTGGACAACCCCGTGCAGCACGCGGTGTGATCGTCTGATGTTAGGGACTGTTGTGAAAGTGTATGTGGTTGAGGTTATACTATTTTTAAAATGGGGGTAACTGCACGGTCCTGATCTTGGTTTTCTATAGTCACCAGCCGGTTAACAGATAACAGTCACCAGCCGGTTAACAGGGGGGGGGGGGGTGTAGCCTGTATTGTGTATTATGATTTCGACATCACCCATCTATTTTCCTGTAGCGTTACCTGTTAACATTGCTGTGAATGTGATGTCTGAAATTTTCAGCAGTTGTTGTGATAATCATGCGTTATATACTTCCCGGAGGTTTGTAACCTCAGATTTCTTGTTCAATGAATTGCTAAAAAGAAATTAAATCTGTCTGCTTGTAAATCAGGAGCAAAGCTTCATCCTGAAGGTGCGGAAGACGCCTGTGTACGCGGACACGCCGGGATGTCTGCCTATGGGTCCCGTCGGACTGGCCATCAACGGCGTGCCCCTCTACAACCCGCAGAGTGCCGAGTGCGAGGACGCCGTCATTAACGAACGGTCAGTCTCGTTTACAGTACCCTGGGAGCCAAACCGGTAATCCGGCCGTAAGCCAGTTGCCCTCGGCGGCCCAAGGCAGTACACCCGCCCTACTAAATTAGCGCTACGGACGAGTTGGCCGGCCCTTTACCACTGTATGACAGGCCACACCAGACTGGTGAAGGTCCAGCCAACTCCCCTCGGGCTGCGATTCTCCCGTAGCGCTAATTTAGATTGGCGGGTGTACTGCTTTGGACCGACAAAGGGAATTGCCTTACGGCCCGATAACCAGTCTGGCTCCAAGGGTACATGTACGGCATTGTAAAATTCGTCGCACGGTCATCTTACGATCGCAAACTGATGGTATCCTTGGGATAGTCGTGCATATGTCCTACAAAATCCAGCCGTCTTGTTACGGACAAGGCTGTGTCTCTTAGATCATTGTCAGCGGTTGGTTCTGTCACAGCCTGCTTGAAAATTTTACGACCAGCTATAACCGACGTGACCTTGTGTTCAGGTCAATTTCTTGTGTAGAATGATTGTACTACTTTCCTCGAAACGACAGTTAAAGGAAACCGTCGGAAAATCTTTTATTCATTATTTTCCCTTGGCCAATAGTCCCCAAAATCGATTTCTCACCTTGTTTACATTAGTCTGCCATAGTATTTGCACTTGGGAAGGTTTGAAGTTCGCGCCGTACGGCGCAGCTATGTTTTGGCTACAACCGGGCACTTTTCACCAGGTAAGTATATGCATAACGTCAAGCTTGAAATCACGTGACCTAAATTTTGCGGGAAAATTACTCCAGGCATTATAGTTCACAAGACTGTTCACGTACTGAGGGAGTTGAGTGTTACCGGTTGTGTTTTGTCGTGCTCGCGGAGTTTCGTCTGTTGTTGTTGGTGGGGTTATTTTTGCGCGAAATGTAGGTCACGTGTTTATGGCGTGACGTCAGGCATGAAAAGGGCCCGGATGTGACACAAAAATGGTGGCGCCTCCGCGTTGGAGACAGAGCGGTACGGCGCGAACTTCAAACCTTCCCAAGTGCAAATACTATGGCGGACTAATGTAAACATGGTGAGAAATCGATTTTGGGGACTATTGGCCAAGGGAAAATAATGAATAAAAGATTTTTCGACGGTTTTCTTTAATCATGCAATGTGTTTCATCCGTAAATAATTTCATCAGGTTGGTAAATGATTGAATAGTAACGTTCTTTAATATTAGCCCTGATGAAGATGACAGACGGTCATCGAAACGTCGGCTCATGTAAAACAAATGGTTGTGAATGAAATAACTTTTTATAATTACTATTCAATGCAATGTGTTTGTTTCACCCCAGGTTTGACTCTTGTCATGGGCACCCAGACATGCCCGGCAGGTACCACTACCACCAGAACCCCATCTGTACCTACGTGCAGGAGGACGGCAAGGCCTCGCCGCTAGTCGGCGTCGCAGCCGACGGCTTCCCCATCTACGGCCCGGTGGACGAGACCGGCAGGACGCTGACCTCCGCCGATCTGGATGAATGCCACGGGCGCGAGGTAACAAAGCCCCTGTCACACATAGCGACTCGTATCGAAAGAAAGTCGTGGCCTAAATCTGATCTGCTCCCGAAGTTCTGCCAACTTTGGTCGGCATTTGGGAAATATTTAATTTGATTCGACTTTTGCATTGGGAGGAGGGTTTGGCATAATTGATTTGCAGACGCCGGACGCTCCGTTGTGATTTTTTGGCAATCTTGCCTTTGACTACCTAAAGTGAATGCGAAGAAGTTTTCAATAACGCCTAAATCTGGCCAGACTGCTCCCGAACTTCAGCCAACCTTGGTTGGTTGGTGATCGGGGGAAGGTTCTGAATGGCTTTACCTTATACCTGCTAGGTGAACGGCAGGTACCAGTACCACATCACGGCGGACTATCCCTACATCCTGGGCTGCTTCAAGGGCCGGGTCCTGCCGGACGCCGGGGTGGGCCGCCGCTGTGTCTGCCCCGTGAAGAGGGCAGCCTCTCAGTCTCATCAGGCGGTTATGGACGTGTTGCGTCTCATCGCTAAGCAAGGGAAACGGGCCAACGTTTAAACGCACTAACATGCGTACAGACACATACGAACACGTCGACTACACGGATACGGACTTTACGGACACATACTAACACTTAGACTGCACGGATACGGACTTTACGGACACATACTAACACTTAGACTGCACGGATACGGACTTAACCAGGCACATGATAACACTTAGACTGCACGGATACGGACTTAACCAGGCACATGATAACACTTAGACAGCACGGATACGAACTTTACGGACACATGCTAACACCTAGAGTGTACGGATACGCACTTTACGGACACGTATAACGCTTAGACTGCACGTATACGGACTTAACGGACACATAATAACACTTAGACTGCACGGATACGAACTTTACGGACACATACTAACACTTAGACTGCACGGATACGATCTTTACGGACACATACTAACACTTAGACTGCACGGATACGGACTTTACCTACATTGTACGGATACAGACCACTGCTTGATATAGACAGATCGTCGCCAACATCACTCAAATCATCTTAAAGTTTGTGCTTCACCCTCTCATAGGTTTAGAAAATAAAACAGCATTTGGGACATATTTTAGCCCAAAATGTGGTAAGTAGCACTGCACGGAAAACTTATATTTACCAATGGTTGTAATTGCCAATAAAGTCGGGTAATGTTTACTTTGTAAACATTTAACTGGGAACTTAAATCTGTATGGGTTCATTATGTTCGCCTTTGTTCCTTGTGTTCACCCCGTCCACAGTAGGGACCGCCGGACTCGCGGGGCACGCTGCTCGGGCGCCGCCTGGCGGGCCTGGCTTCGACTGCCGCGGTGATGGACGTCTTGGCCCTATGCTAAGCCTGGTCTGTTCGGGCGGGGAAGCGGGCAAAGTCACCACACGCCCATGTCCCCTTTCTCCACGCCCATGATGTTCACACACACACACACGAACCACACACACACCACATACACACACTGCACGCACACACACACACACACACACACACACACACACACACACACACACACACACACACACACACACACACACACACACACACACACACACACCACATACACACACTGCACGCACACACCGCGCTGATGGTCGGTCACGTAGCGATGGGCCGAGGGTGCCAGATTTGCTACGAACACGGAAAAAAACTCCGGTCCGAGACCTTAAAAAAGAATGCCATTCTAGCATCTTCTCATAAATTATGCAAACGAGGTCCTTATTTGAATATGTTATGTTTAATGATGTTCACCTTCAATTAAATTTTAAATACCCCAAGTATGAAATTCCAGGCAGTTACCACTGTGGAATTATAACATTTTCTCATTAATTATGCAAATTAGGTCTTCATTTACATAATCTATATCTGCCTTTCTCTCGTTCTCAATTACACATGTCACAAGCTTGAATAGTCCTATCATGGAATGTAGCTGATTTATAAAATTTCCTCATTAATCATGCAAATTATATCCTGATTTGCATAATTGTCATATGATAATGTCAAGCATCATTTAAACTACATACATACCAAAAACCATGATGATCCGTCAACCGGTTCTTGAGTTAACCTCCTTTGAATATTTGTCAACAAACACCCCTGCAGTTCAAGGGGAAGCTGACGTCACTTCTTTCCCATCACAAGAGCTACCTACCATTCGAATTTCGTGACCCTAGCATGTCTAGATCATAAGATACCAAAACCGGAAGTTCCGCTGCAGGACCATAACAAGCCGCCAGGAGCCCCACAATCTAATCATTTCGAGGTCTCATCAAGACCTACCCACCTATCAAATATGAAGACAATCCATTTAAGTCTTCTTGAGTTATCGTGTTTACAGACACATACACATACACACACACACACAGACACACACACACACAAACACACACACGTGCACACACGAACGCCTCTGAAAACATAACCTTCTTGGCGAAGGTAATAATAACATGTACGTCTAGATCTTGAGATATTGATAGCATTTGAAGACGTCTGTTGCGCAATTAGGCGGATGGGTCGGAGGGTGCTTAGCGTCCTTCCCATCTGGAAGGAGTTTTCTCCAGTGATAGGGTGCACGGGTCAGGGTTAGGGCTCCTCAACGCGAAGATATCTTACTTACACCAACCTGGCTTTCCATAACGCTGGGTGAACTGGAGTCACTCCAGATTAGATAACTGCATAATCGGAAACGGGTCATTTCCAGTAACCACTGAATTCTGCTGTTATCTTTATTGAGAATAATGGCACCCCCGGCGTTATAAAATATAAGTTTGTTTGAACCATTCTATATTCATCAGAAGATAAAACTCGGCTTGAAGGCCGCTTTTCATTGAGGTCATGAGGGAAGAGGTGAAGGTCAGGCTAAAGATATAACATACAGTTTACACCAGTTTAAGTCGTAAGAAATCTCTACAGATATTTTCACACATACATGGTACAAAATACATACAAAGGAGTAAGAGCTGGTATATATGTGGCTGTTCGTTTTTGTCATTTCTGATTCTGTTACTTTATTCATTAAGAGTTTCTTAAAGGAAGCCAGAGTCGGGTCCGTGCGTGTGTGTGGTGGTATACTATTCTAGACTATACTAGTCCACGGTGGCCTATGGTTCCCCTGAAACACTCTGGCTAAGGTTTTGGGACAGCTAGTTGATTACTTGTGCGTTGGTTGCTCCTGTACTTTTTTGTTGAATGATTAATGTACGGGGTTGACGTACGGGGACAATGGCGGGTAAACGGCGCCTGGCGCACCCGCAGGTCACCTGGGAGATTCCTCAACTTGTTTCCCGCCAGTTATTTGATTCCCTGGAATCTCTGCGGTACGTGAGGGTTCAGGATAACACTGTGGCGGCGGGAGAATCTCCTAAATACCCCCAGACGTGTGCGCAGTCCCCGCGGACCGTCCGGCTGTGCGTTAGTGGAGCGGAGCGGGAGAAACAGTGGAACAGACATGGATTCTAAGGTGAGAACGCAGCCCCTGGCGTTTTTGTGAAGTTGGAACTGAAGAGGAGTCTGTACTGCCTTACATTCTTTTTGAATGCTTTCCCAACTATAGTATTTTACGATTTTGTCAAACATAAGAAAACAACCTAGCAAGTGGAACAAACATGGATTCAAAGGTAAGAACGCAGTCACTGGCGTTTTTGTGAAGTAATACTAGTGAAGAGGATTCTGTACTACCCACGCATTTTTGGATGCTTTCCCAAAATAGTATTTTACGATTTTTTCAAACGCTATTTTGGCTATGAAAGCTTGCTCAGGCGTCCCGCAATAATGGCGTCCATATCATATTTTGACCGTTCGAAATAATTGACAAGCTGCTACTTAACCTTTTCTTTGCAACGCTTGAAGTGTACCCGGGAAGACTGGTAGATTTCACCTAAAGTGATTTCAGGGCAGCAAAACTGGATTTTCACAGTCAACTTTCTGGTCATTTTTCACATGCAGTAAGTTGGATCAACCCTTTCCCATAGTGTACTGATATCTGTGAGGCAAAAATTTGATATCGCTGACGAAAACCGGTTGCTTGTTTCGTATTGTAGTATGGTTCTTAGCTATATTTATGTTCGGCACCCAAAAATAAAGGGACGGCTCAAGTATTTTGTTTCAGGCTATTTCAAATGCTTCAAGTATGAAATGATGGCGAAAATTTTAACAGTAGCTTTTGACCAAACCACCCCAGATGGATAAAAATGTTTGCAAAACGGTAGGTACGTACAAATCTACAACTAGTACATCGTTAAAGGTTTGCGACATCACTGCTGAATGAAAAGAGGAAGCGCTGGAAAGTAGCTTTGTATATAAACTGTAGGGATGTGCACACTATGTACCATTTTTCTGGTGTTGTCTACGAGATGTGCACACTTAATATATATTATCTCAAGGGGGTAGATCTCTAGATGCCCGAAAACACTTCAGCTACGATTCACCGAAAGAAAAATAGTTGCGTCCGTCTCCATGTTGGTGTCAGATCGCGTGATGAGAAAACACGAGTATTGAGCCCCTGTCACACAGAGCCGACATTAGCCTCCCGAACACTGACGAACTCCCCCAACCATGGATAGGAATAGTCGGGGGCAAGGTCAGCTGTGGTTGGCTGGTGTTTGGCTACTTTTCGGCGGCGCCAACCGAATGTTTCAACATGTTGAATACATTCGGAAGTGGACAGGAGGTTGGGCCATGGTTGGCAGGTGGTTGACTGGTGTTCGGGAGTAGGATCTGGGTGTGTGGATGGGTCAAATTTGACACAAATTGAATTCTATTTCGATTCGATTCGTCCCGAAAGGTACGCTTGGCCTAAATCTGGTCAGATTGATCCCGACCTTCAGCCAACCTTGGTCGGTTGGTGTTCGGGGGAAAGTTCTGAATGTGTGGCAGGTGCTTAAGCTAGTGGACTATACAAATGTATTGTTATATTTATATAATAACTCTGTCTGTCCTCATTGGTAGGTGTCCCTTCGGTATTTGATGTGTATCCTCCTGCTGGTGACGTCATTTGGGGAGAAGACGTCGCGCAGGCGCACAAGACCGAGAAAGACCAAAGCCAAGCCACAGTTTAAAGGCTGCAGCACGGCGGGGCAAAACGTGTTCTACCCATGCTGCACTGCGTGCTGTCCGGGACCAGGCTACGCTCAAGGTCCATCCACAGGTCAGTCAAGCCCCTGTCACACATTCACGAATTTGGCCTCCCAAACACTGCCGAACGCCGCCAACCATGGTTAGGAGTAGGTCGGCTAAAAGTTTGCTGGGTTGGCTGGTGTTCGGCGAATTCGGCTGCTATTCGGCTGCGCCAGCCGAATGTTTCAAAATGTTTAAAACATTCGGGGCCATTCGGGGGTTGGTCGGGAGGTTCGACCATGGTTGGCTGGTATTCGGCTGTAAGTCACAGAACACCATCCAACCATTCGGGAGTAAGTCAGCAGTGTACGGGGCGTGTGCAGGGGTCAAATTTGACTCAAATTTAACTCGAATTCATTTAGATTCATATATAAAGGTGGGCGTGACTTAAAAACTGGTCAGACTGGTTCCGAACGTCAGCCGACACCAGCCAGTGGTCGGCTGGTGTTCAGGAGCAACATTCGGGGGAAGGTCGTGAATGTGTGACAGGAGC
This sequence comes from Branchiostoma floridae x Branchiostoma japonicum, assembly GCA_013266295.2. NCBI lineage: Eukaryota > Metazoa > Chordata > Leptocardii > Amphioxiformes > Branchiostomatidae > Branchiostoma > Branchiostoma floridae x Branchiostoma japonicum. The sequence goes on along the minus strand of CM023829.1, from coordinate 18,457,444 downwards.
TTAAGTCTTCACCTGTTTCAAAACAGAGACAGAAAGTTTGATGTACACACTAACAGCTGCAAAGATGTGACATTTATGTGAATTTTGTGGAAAAACTGAAAGTTACATGTATGTTACTAACATAATGTGACTACAGTAAAAATTGAAAAAGCGTACGCGTTATCCTCGAATTTGTCGAAAATCTAAAATCGTGGACAATCCAAAATCGCGCAATCATCTGAAAACTGGGGCGGAATGGTTTTTGATTGACAGAAAAGGAGGCGTTAATTGTCTCAGATATATACTCCGGAGAGTCAAAGTTGAATGCACAGTGAGCAAACAGGGCAAGGACACATGTGCAAAGATGCAAAAGTAGCAGCGTGTCCAGGGTGTCTGATCAGTAGCCCCATTTCACGATTCACATTTCCCCCAAATTCTCCCTTTCACATGATTTTATCTTAAGTCACACCACTTCACATTTCTCGAAGTTGCTCACATAAAACCCACATCATCTGTACCCCTGGTAGTGACACGTGTGTGATATCCGGTCTCGAGCACACGGCACGTCTGTCGACAAGCAGTCTTGTTTTCATTTATTTGTTGTCCACTTTAGAACAGTAAACGACAGAATAACATGGGGCAACGCTAACATAATCAGGTGGACCTGGAACACAAGAAGAAGCTTGGAGATGGGTGCATGTGTTTGTTTGTTTGTTTGTTTGTCTGTTGCTCACGAGAAAGCAATCCCCCTTTTCCATTCCCAGGATGCATTGCGCCAGGGGGTTATGTGCACCTTTGATGTTTTACATTCGTTCATGACGTCATCTAAAATAATGAAGGTTTATATGTACATACTTATATACTATAACATCTGTTGAAATATTTAAAAAAATAGTTGTGTCTCCTTTTCTACTGACAGACGGTATAACGTTACCACTGTAGGGAGTAATATTATAAATTACATGTTCCCTATTTACTAGAAAACACAAGCTAGAAGTTCACACTATTTGTTGTCAGATTCGACCTGTAGTAAGTCACTAATTTTGAACACAAAATGGTCCACCCCCACCCCCCAAAGAAAAACACAGAAAAACAAGCTGTATAACGTATATTGTATATCGACCCTCCTTGCGATATGGATCCTGGGAATGGGGAAAGGTGCGTGCGGGGTAGCAGGCGTACTGATCCGTATCCAGGTCAGGCTGACTTCACCCCCACTTCAGACCCACTCCAGCCGGTGGGAAGGCTCCCTGTCAAGCCTGCCACTGAAAAACAAACATTGCTGTCAGATGGTTCTGCCGATAGAGCCATGACGGCTGTGGCAGGGTGGATGACAGGCGGGCGTGATGTGCCGCGTGGCCCCGCTAAAGCCCACATTTTACACCTAGGTGGAGCGAGGAAAGTGCCATTCCCAAGGGCACAAGATCGGTGTAATGGCAGGATTCAAACGAAGAAATTCTTACAAGTTCTGTGCCAAACACCCTGCCGATACGCCACACGACCCCACCATATCATACTATACATAGCATATAGAATACAACACGGTGTATTCCGTATCGCCCGAGGTGTCGGCCCGACCGCGAGTCGGATCGCCCGACGGATCTCCCGTTGGCCGAAGGTTGTACTTTATTTATATACCCACTCTAGAAAACACACCTTTTAATGCCAAATTAGCGAAAATTTTGTGTCCCTAAACCAAAAAAAGCAACAAAATCAATTCCAAAGTTCGAATCCTGTATTTGAATTTTCGAAAGCACCACAGGCGGTTAGGGCAAAACGCGCGTTCGAATCGTTCTATGGAAGCCCGGTCGGTACCGTAAAGTACCGACCGGTCGGGAACCCTGTATCAGACGACAAACGTTATCGCTGCCCGGGTATGATTTAATATAGGGTTAATGCCCCGCCCTGAGGTTCGGACGAGGTCGTTTATGAGGTGGTCATAGGAACCGACCATGAATTATGACGCCGTATACACCGAAGGAAAGCGGGGCATTGACTTTATTCTCATAATAGCCAATCCAAACTTTTGCTGTTGTTTTTTTATCCGCGCTTCCTCCAGCTGTCCATTCAAACAAGTACGTTACCTCTCTTCCTTCTTCCTCTGGTGCAGCCGGGTGTTCCCGGGCGACCACGCAGCTAGTTTAATGGTTAAATTGCACATCCATTACGACGTGCTCTTTACACAAAGATGACGGGCAAACTTAAAATGACAGATTTTGTTGTCGAACCTGAATCCCGTTCGACCTGACGTCATTGGAAAAGAACTAGGTCACCGGCAGCCATCGGTCGACGCTGATTGGTCAATATCGCTACGGACCTCCGGGTCCATATATGGGATATTAACGACCTGGTTTTGGGGGGAAATGGAGCCTTCTGATTGGTCGACGTCTTCTGGCTATATGATAATATACTATATAGATTTTGGACTGGGAAATAACTGGTGCAGATTTAGTGTCTGTAGTGGGTTTTCTTGGCGCCTATGATGATGACGTCATGTTTGTTTCTGTACGACAGGGAACGTCATCAGCCGGAGGTACATCCCGAGCGGCCAATCAGCAGGAGGTAAGTACGCCTGCGCACTTCATTCGGAGACGCCTGTGCCTAGATATGGGGTTATATTTCAAAGGGTAACTTCAAAGCTAATGTGCTGTCCAAAATTAACTGTTTCTGCCTCTGAATTTCTCTCTCTCTCTCCATTTATAAGAGAGACTATAACTTTGTAAATCTGACGAATTTGGGCTTCCTTCTAATTGAGTATGAATTGATTAAGAAATATTGTATAGGTCATGTATCTTATGTTTTTGACAGTATTTGTATGTATGCGTGTTTGTACGTGGTTTAGCACGATAAGTCAAGAAGCTATGCGTATAGATTGTCATGAAATTCGGTAGGTAGGTAGATCTTGATCAATCAAAGTAATAATTAGATTTTGAACTCCCTGGCGGCTTTCCTTCGTACTGACGCAGAACTTCCGGGTTTAATATCTCGTGTTCTGGACATGCCAGTGTCATGATATTTAAGCGGTAGATAGCTTTTGTGCTCGTGAACAAATGGTGTAGGTTGGGAGGCCATAACTCAAGAAGGGGTTGACGGATTGTAAATTTTTAGTATGTAGGTAGCTTAAATGATGATTGGCATAATCAATGGTAACTATGCAAATCGAGACCAAATTAGCATAAATAATTAGGGGATTCTATTATTAGCTAAGAAAGAGAGGAACATCAATAGATATCAATTCATTTGCATAATTAATGCAAACATGCTAGAATGACAGGAATTGTATGCTTGCGCGTTTAGAAGTTAAGTAAAGTTGAATATCATTGGACATAAATTATGCCAATCAAAATGCATAATAGATGAGAAAACGCTACTACAGCCTTCCTTGTTTTTTTAAATCTTATTTTATTTATTAATCTTAAGACGGCTGGGTGACCCCATTCAGCCTACAATGGCTGCTTTCCAAGGGAGCCCAGCTTGTTACAGGACAATGTTACATACAGTAAAACAAAGAAGGACAACAAACAGTAAACATAAAAACATAAAAGTCCAATGCGTCGAAAACAAAATCATAATCCAATACTCAAGGTCCTAGTCGTTCCGTGGTCAAAACACAAATGTTCGAATTGGAGGTCAGAGGTCAGTTTTCATACGAGATACGTTTCAAGGCTGCTTCAACCCTCAAAGTGTCAGGGAATATTAGAACTAGGCTTTAAAACTGGCCTGTGACACTGGGAGGGTTAAACTGCGATAGAGTTGGTACATGTTTTACGTCAGCTGCAAGTGTAGTAAGTTGTGCCTCTGAAAGCAAACGTGCGGTGGCCAGCTGTGGTAGTGTAGTTAGGTTTGTGGAGTAGAGAGGTCTGTCTGGTATTGTATTGCTAAGATAAGACTTTGAAACTTTAGACAAAACGTGGCCTACCTCGCCGAACACCAGCCAACCTTAGCCGACCTTGCTCCCGACCTACTCCCAACCATGGTTGGAGGGAGTTTGGCAGTGTTCAGGAGGCCGTATTTGGCTATGTGTAATGAGGGCTTTAGACGGGGTCCGTGTATTGATAACTCCCTGCAGGTGTAAATTGTTAAGCGGACAGATAAACAGTCACTTCAGCCCCATCATTCTAACCGATTCAGCCTCGGTAGGGTCACATTGGTCACGGGCTTTGGTAACAGACGGATCCTGACTGTCCATCACAATTAGCAGTTCAACCAATGATAGCATGGCAATTAATGGTTCCACCAATTAGAGATTGAGCTGCATGTCCGTCAAATAGTTGTCCTACAAAAATACCTACTGTGACGTGGGCAGTGTTTATGTCAGGACTTGCCAATGAGACAGTGGTTTGGTATTAAATGTACCTATTATTTCATAGAAAGATCACACAAAAAGTGTATCGGACCACGGTTACGGACGCTTAGCCAGACTAAGTTAATACCGTGATTCTCTGATTCAGTCGCTGATTTTTTTTCTGATGAAAAAAAGATCACCAGTCAATAGTGCCCACTATTGAATTTCACCGAAAATTTCATGACAAAGAAAGAATGAAAAGTGATCTCGATCCATTTTAGCTCATTTGAAGTGCACTAGTCATGTCAGAGAAGACAGACGCTATGAACAGTATTTACAGGTTCATTGTACCGTGGAAATTCCCCTAGCTCTCAGTTTCAACAAGCACAATGAACAGTGGACCACAGCTTAACGTCATGTACTAAGGACTGCAGCCCTTTACATTCATGTCGGGTAAGCGACAATAGCCGGGATTCGAACTCCCAAACTCTTGGTGCAGAGACAGGGGCTCTAACGACTGGACTACGCACGTTACGCCTCTTACCTACGTTCAGAACCTTTCCCCAACAACCAACCAACCACCCTTGTTGGCTGCATTTCCGGAGCAGTCTGACCAGATTTAGGCCAAGCCTACCTTTCTATACAAATCGAATGGAATTTTTGTTAAATTTAAGTCAAATTTGACTGCCAACCACGCCTCGAACTACTAACGAACACCAGCCAACCATGGCCGAGTCTCCCGTCTACACCCTATATGTATTAAACATTTTGAAACATTCGGCTGGCGCAGCCGAACAGTAGCCGACCTGGCCGAACACCAGCCAACCTTGCTCCCGACCTTCTTCTAACCATGGTTGGGTGGCAGTTTGGCAGTGTTCGGGGGGCCTTATTTGGCTATATGTTACAGGGGTGTTAGAGACAAGCCTTATAATTCAGCATGTTTGTGAACTTGAACTTTTGCTTCCCGCGCATTCCTGGTACTTACCTCACGACCTGCCGAGTGTCGCTTGTGACCCGTTTGATTGGAAACAGCTCCCCAGGCCGCGGCTAGGTTACTGACGGAAGGTAAACCAGTTTGATCCCAGAAGTTCGACACTGACAACTTATGTCAACAAAAACGAATCTTCGTGACGAAATCTTGTGGCTAGTATGTATAATGTATCAGCAGGAGGAACATCTGTACTTGATTATAGTGTAGTGTAGGAACATGTTGATTTGTGTTTGAAATAAACATCCAACTTGTATAAGCACCAGGATTTCATTGGTTGATTGCGGTGATGCTAATTTCCGTCTCGTAAACGGTCGTCGCCTTTTGAAACGGTCGATGCCATATCGCAGAACGGCTAACTTTAAGTGTATCAGCACGGTCCATCCACACCGTGATATTTCGTGTTGTAGAGGTTTAGGGTGTAGGTTTGGGTTTTAGAGCTACGCTTTTTGACCCGAGTTCGAATCCGAGCTTGTGCTTTTTCTTTTGTTCAATAATACCTTTACTATTTTTCATGATCCTACCTTACATTTGCAATTAGAATGTTGGTTTTTATACGTTTTATACTTTTTTGGACCTAAAAAAAGTTATGTTACGCTCTGATATGGCATCGACCAGGCATCGAAAGGCGACGACCGTTCTAAAAGGCGACGACCGTTTACGAGACGGAAATTTGCTGCGGCGATCTATAAGGTGAAGGCTTGTTTGTGTAACTGAAACAAAATTTAGACAATTTCTATGGCGAAGGTTTTTAATCTTAAATATCATGTAGCCAGAAGACCTCGACAAATCAAAAGACCCCATTTCATATTGGTTATGGTGCGATAATTTGACCAGTAGGGGTCGGCTGGTATTCGGGAGTAGGCCAGCAGTGGTCGGGGCGTGGTTGGCAGTTTTAACTCAAATTTGATTCGATTCATATCGAAAGGTAGGCGTGGCCTAAATCTGGTCAGGCTGCTCCCAGACTTAATCCGACCTTGGTTGGCTGGTGTTCGGTTGAAGGGACTTTACTTTATACCTTTGACCTTTCCAGTTCAGCGGGGAAGGGTGCAGTGCACAGCTGGTCCGCCAGGGCCGCCCGGCCCACCCGGTCCACCTGGATCTATCAACAACCTTCCTCAAAATAGCATGGCTTTTCAGCCACCGCAGAGGGCCGCTTTTTCTGTAGCAAGAACTCGCAGCCTCAAGGGCAGCTTTAAGTACCAGAAGGTGCTTTTTGACAAGGTGAAACTTGCACACTTATGTTGCTAAGAACGAGGAACCAGCTATTCACCCCATTTCTCCTCGATGCATAGCGCCCGGGGGGGGGGGGGGATTTATGTGTTCGGATCCTTTGGTGTTTTTACATTCGTTGATGACAGAATCTGAAATAATGAGGATTGCTCCCTTTACATTTATGTACTACAACATCTGCTGAATTATTTCAAGAAATAGTTGTATCCGTTTTTCTACTGACAGACAGTATAACGTTACATTGTTTTTCTAGATATAGTCAAAATCAATACCAGTGTCTCTGACTAAGGAGTCAGTAAAGGTCAAAGTTCTGGAATGCACTCTGCCCCTAGGTTTCCACAGGAGGACGGATGATACTACTTCTTGCTCGGCTCGACAGCAACATTATAAACCTCATGTTCACTGTTTACAAGAAAAACATAAGAATTTCACACTCTATCTGTTGTCACATAGACTCAACCTGTAAGTTCATCTAATTTTGAACACAAAAAACAAGCTGTATAACGTTAACTGTATATCGTTTATTGACCCCCTGGCATTATGCATCCTGGGAATGGGAAACAGGTGAATGGCCCTATGTCAGCACATAGTGTTCACGTCTATAGCAGTAATGGGTTGAAAGGTTTGGTCGTTTGCTTAAAATGAAAGAAAGAAAAAAAGTTCTAAAACCCTTGTACTGTTTTGTCATCTTAGAATTCACGATGCGCTTCCTAGCGATATCAGCCTACACATTTTTTTTATATGACGGCCATGTTGTGTGAGCGTAAGTCAGCGTTTTACAGAAAATAACAGTATATCATAATATCATTAGTTAATATTAATAGTTTTTTTTCAATAGAACTAATTACCAGTTACCATATTATCTTTCTACAACGGAATGTATGGTCAGTCCCAACAAAGAATTTGCAATGTTATTTAAGCTGACAGGATATTTTTGTTCCTTTCCCTCAAGATGCTGGTGAATATTGGCGGCCATTTTAAAATGAAGTCGGGCATTTTCACCTGCGTCTTCCCGGGGGTGTATCACGTGAGTTTCAGCGCAGGCGCAGTACCCGGCCGCCAGGTGAACCTGGACTTGATGTTGAGCGGCAAAGTCGTTGCTGACGTGTACAACACCGGCAAGAACAGCTACAGGGACATGGTGGGTACTTCTGATATGGCTTTTTTTGTTAAACCACGAAAAGAACACACGTTTACTAACAAACGGTACTGAAAATATAACCTTCTTGGCAAAGCGTAATAACACAATTTCGCTTCTAAGCTCAGAGCTCGAGGTGTCAGAGATGTATGAACAATTCTAATTCGTTATCTGCGTTTAGCAAGTTATGATATTATGTTACGATGCGGCACTAATATCACGCAGTTTTGAACTAACGTTATAAGGGATTATTACCTGTTTTCGTTAGCGTTCGTGTGTGTGTGTGTGTATGTGTGTGTGTGTATGTGTGTGTATGTGTGTGTGTGTGTGTGTGTGTGTGTGTGTATGTGTGTGTGTGTGTGTGTGTATGTGTGTGTGTGTGTGTGTTTGTGTGTTCGTGTGTCTGTGTGTGACGATAACGCAAGAAGGCATATGACTTGTGTTAGCATTAGTCCAAGTCGAGTCAGCAAGGTGACCAAATATGTGAGTCATCACACTCACGCCTCCCGACCTCTGACCTCCAGAAAGCGATCTTAAAATGTTGCATGTTGTTCTGTAGTTTTATGCGAGTTGAAATCTAATGAATATGAATGTATTAGGTGATTTTGTTATCAATACATGTACACATTGTGTCTTTAGGAATCCAGAATAGGTTAGATGTTGAAGTCTAATCTAATGAATTTCTGATAAAACAAACAAACAAACAAACAAACAAACAAACAAAACAGAACAAACAACCAGCTATTCCTATTTGGCCCAAGGCAAGCTTTTTTAACAGCTATTTGTTGTTTAATTTACTGCTAAATTTCCAACAGGTGAGTAGAAGCCTGCTCCTCCATCTGAAGCCTGCTGAAACCCTGTGGTTACGTCTGGCCAAGGGGCGCGAGTACGCTCTCTACAGCGACCACGAACTCCAGACGTCCTTCTCAGCCTTCCTACTCTACCCTGACACCTGAAATGGCCGCCGAAATCCCTCCTTTACCTTGTACCGTAATCTTTAAAGGAGCATTATGTAATATTTGTGCACAAAAAATTGAAATATTTTAGTTGAAATAATCATGTGATTGTAAATAACATCAACTTTTCAACCTAATTGTGCAATTATCTCACATTTCGGACGACATTTATGGTTGGCGCTAAAACAGCCCACACGAGGCGCACTCATTTTGTGGAACCACCACAAAATATAACAATGTAAACAAACATGTCTGACAGCTGTGTTTCCAACTTCTAAACACACCCGTAAAGCGTCATATTTTGGCACCTCCACTTCTGAATTACACACCTGAATTACACTTATCAACAAGTAATTTGCAATAGAAATGACCAGAAGAAAATTGACTTTTTGTATCATCCTAATGTTGCAGAATGTAGCTTTAATCTTCCCAAGGACAATGGATTCCGACCAATGAACGACTTCTTTGTGTTCTTTAATTTCCACCAAACCTTGTTACGCAAACTGAACGTTGTCCGCTCTTGTCACATGCAATTGCGTTTTTTTTATCTTGTCTAGAAGTCTAGGATTCCAATGTGTGTCTGTAGTCAGGATTATTAAGTAGGAATTTTACTATAGTGCCAGTTTATAATCAACTGTGACAGCAGGTGACATTTTATCTAAAAGTTCAGTTCAGTTCAGTTCATCCTCTAATTAATTTATTTAAAAACTATTCTGTTATGACTACGAAAATCAACTTAAAAATCTCCTTACAGAAATTGGCCATAACAATTATGTAACTGAAATAGTCTGGGACTCCCAATGAAATGCAGTCCATACATGTAGGTACCTAAATATATGCTTGCTTAATCCAAACCAGTCCAGGGCAAGAGTGGAATTGCTTATGCTGAGGTCACAATTCCAAACCGGAGCCCGGCCGGGCAGTCTTATGGAACCAAAAGTATGATATAAAAGACAACAAAGCACAAAAAAATTGAAACAAAAATTAATAATGGGAACTATTTGCGTATATTCTTGATATAAATTGTTGATCTCTCGTTAATCAAAACCGCCTGACGGGCCCGGGTTTGGAAATATGACCTCAGCATAAACCTGCAAATTGATGAACAACTCTTTATTGTGGAAATTCTTTTGGATAGTCAACGTCTATTTCTTTTGGGTTCAACTTTCAACTTTCGTATTAATGATATTTAAAAGGAAATGTATTTCATTTCCACTGCATTCATTATACTACTATATATGAAATATGAAAATATGAAAAACATCATGTGGACGAGCAAAATCAAATTTACTATTTTCTGTCAATAGTAGATGTGCACTGATTATCATATTACAAATATCGCACCGTTTTTCAAAATCGTGCTGATGTGGAAATCTTTCAATATGGACTTTCATATATTTGCAAAGTATTGATTTACTTTTACAAATTGACTGATAAAACGTTTAGATATAAACATCTGTTAGTCATTATGAAAAACGTAATTCATGATGTATGCCTACTGTCTAAAGTATAAACGTAGGACTATTAGAGTTCCACAAGAAAATATACATGTATCCTGGGGTATTAGGAGGATTATCAGAATATTTTGCTATATTATCAAACAGCTGCCTAGTCCAAATGCAATGTCAAGTTGACAATTGAGTTTGTTTTGATTAGAAAAAAATTATATCTGAAGAAACAGAAGACTTGTTTTCTCGACTTGAGCTCCCCTGTCAGGATAGCAGTACAATATGCAGCGCATAGCCTAACAACTCTATAATTAGCCCCTGTCACAGGTATTAACAACCAAGGTTGGCTGAAGTACGGTAGCAGTCTAACAAGATTTAGGCCATGCCTACCTTTCGATACGAATCGAATCAAAGTTGAGTTAAATTTGACTGCCAACCACGCCCTGGTCACTGCTGACCTACTCCTGAACACCAGCCAACCATGACCAAACCTCTCGTCCACACCCGAATGTTTTAAACATTTTAAAACTTCAGCTGGCGCAGCCGAACAGTAGCCGACCTAGCCTGGCCAAACGCCAGCCAACCACAGCCGACCTTGTCCTCGATCGCGACCTACTCCTAACCATGGTTTTGGGGAGTTCGGCAGAGTTCGGGAGGTCAGATTCGGCTCTGTGTGACAGGTGCTTTAGACAACGTCGACTTTTAATGCATGCCTGTGCGTTTATATGATATTTCATGTTTGTTTGTTTGTTTGTTTTTGTTTTCACCCAAACGTTATTTGCCACGTATGAATGATATACTGCACAAAATATATACCGATACAGGAAAGCGACAACAATTATCAATCATTATGGTAAACTGCAGTAACACAAGGGGAAGGCTTGGTAATGTCTACCTTAATGATTCAGTAAACATGCATAAATTATGTTAATGCAGCCGCACGAATAAACACAACACCGCATTTCATAAGGGTGAAGCCAAACATACGGTAAAGAAACCGCTGTGAAAATAATGTCAGACATATTATTCAAATCACGTGCAACTTTGATTCAAACCCGTGGGGGGAATCTTTTGATTAAAGATTCCAAAAACTAAAGCTGTCCAGTAAAAATAGATGCTGTGACGCCGAAGATGAGAGCAGCCAAATGCAGTACCGCTGTAGCCGCAGTGGAGACAGGGGGCGCCCGTAGAACATGTCCATACTTGTCCAGCAGGTGCAAAACAACGCCGTTGGTCCAACCGAAACCCACCTACAGCAAGCAAGACAGAGGTGTTAAAGCTGCATCATATAACATTAGAACGATACAAAAAAGTCAATTTTCTGATAATTACCTCCGGGGAAGGAGGTATCCTTCCGCGGAGAGGTAGAGCGACTGGTCGTCATTTTCATGTTCGCAGCTATATCTCGCGGTGGGGTGGACGGATTTTTGTGGGACTCGGTATACGTTTTGCTGTTAGGCTGCAGATGTGGCACGTTCCTTTTTTTTCGTTGTCTGTGTTTTCGGGCGTGGAAATGAAACGTTTTGGAGGCCCCTGGACACCCCCTTTTGCCTGAAAATGGTCATGCGGTAATTACTTGGCTGTTGTTTATGTATGGCTGGACCAGTTCCATTTTTTTTCAGGCGTCTGACAGAGGGGTGTCTGGTTTCGATAAATTCTTTGTTTAAAAATATGCGCTAAAACGCAGTTTTTCACGGCTGCATAGCCACATTTAGTAAAAATATGCACAATTCAAAGAACCTTTGGGGAAATATTTAGAATTCTTTGCGGATTTATGGTGTCTTTCCACATAATTTTCAACCCGGAAGTGTGTGCCGAGACGGTTACGGGAGCATGGTATCTTCCCATATATGCAAATATAGTTCATAAATATATGTAAGATTTATGCAAATATACAAACATAATGCATATGTTCATACATTACAACAACTTTTTGTGAACCCTTGTATAGCGTGGGTTTAACGTATTTTTCAAAACAAAAAAAAAACAAAACTCCCGCTGAAGAGAAATCATCCCGTATGTAACATTTCAGATCCCAGTCACTATGGTGCGTACATGGTCGGATGCCTGGCTTGTGTCGCGATTTTTCTCAATGGCAAACCTGTATAAATTGCCCACTCCGACATGTTATAAATTGCCCACTCGGACTTTGGCTTTGACCCGAAGCTCCTACTTGAGAGTTGAAATGTCATAAAAGTGCGTCCTTTATTTGGAGAAATACATGTACGGTATTGTGACGTGCATAGAATTAGACAAATCGGGAAGGGGGTGGGGGCAACCTAAAATTCTGATGCGCTACCTAGTTTTTGCCCTAGGTAGCACACTGTGCTACCAGGCTCAGAAAGTATTTCGAACACTATCCGTTATTTTTAACGTCTGGTGTAATGGTTCCGGTTGTCATCCTGAGTTTCATTACGAGTACCTTGCGGCAGATTGACTAGAATTCCATTAGTTCGTGGGTACATGTTATAAGCTGCAGATGAAAATGTTGACCCTACTCCATTGCATCATTCAGGAAGTGGAGGTGCCAAAATATTACACCATCCGAGTGTGTTTAAAACCTGAAAACATAGCTGTCAGTCATGCTTGTTTACATTCTGTTATTTTGTGGTGGTGCCACAAAATGAGTGCGCCTTGTAACGTGTGGGCTGTTCCATTGCCAACGCTAAATGTCAGAAATGAAATTTCGGAAATGATATCACAAATTTGTTAAAATAAATAAGTAAATAACAATCACACGAAGATTTTCTAAAAAATTTTGGCATTCATGAATGAAAATCCAAAACACTTCCCGAAGTCTGAAAGGTCTGATTTCTTCTTCATTATGTGACTGTATTACAAAAGATAGAAGGTCACAGCCTCCTTACCTGAACATCATACTCGCCACCACTTCCCGGATGTTCCCCTGTCTCCACGTCATACTGTGCACAACAATAGCGTGGCATCAAACATAGCGAAGTGTTTCTCTCTCTCTAACACACACACACACACATACACACACACACACACACACACACACACACACACACACACACACACACACACACACACACACACACACACACACACACACACACACACACACAAAGCAACAAGAGAAACCTCCACCAGGTTTAAGATGCTATTCATTAGTGTTTGTGTCATTATGCTAATCTCAGTAATAAATTTGAATATCTTTTGCATGATTTCTTTATGTCATGTATTCGTGTCTTATGATTTTGTCAATATGGTGACCTCGATAAGGTGTTCCTGAACACCTGTTCCACCACACCATCCACTGTGGGGTAAATTGTTATAGATAAATAGATAAATAAATAATGCCTACCTTCTCCCACATGGCCTGGGTCTTGACGAACTGCCTGTAGTTCACGTTTATCCATCTCTGCGCCAGGTCCCGTGCCAGCTGCTGAGCCTCCCCGTCAGAACTGCTACCCAAAGCCTCTATCACAAGGTGCTGGAAATCAGAAAATCAATCAATCAATCAATCAATCAATCAAAAACGGTTTATTTTTCAAACATTTCAGTTGCAGGCGGAATTGCATTCTCTCCAAGCAGAGGTTTGGGTTTTTGGCTTATTTTTGGCGTGTTTTTAGGCTTTTTTTATCGGGCTTTCTTTTTTCACTGAATTTTTTTATCCCAACCCAACCCAACTTGAAAAAAAAAAATCAGTGAAAAAAGAACGCCCGATATAAAAAAAAAGCCTAAAAACACGCCACAAATAAGCCCAAAACCCAAACCTCTGCTTGGAGAGTAGGAATTGCGTTCATAGATGTACATTGTTAAAAACGTTCACGGTTACACAGTCTTAAAATGAAATTATGGCTTGTAAACTAATAGTATACGCCAGACCAGGGGTATTTACCTTATAAACTAATGGTATCAAGATTTTTAGTACTATGTAAAAATACATAGTTCTAGACAAAAAGAATTCACCTACACTGTTGTGCTCTAAAACGTGTTCTTCCAAAACGTGCTTTGGATCATGGAATAGACTTCGTTTTGGAATACAACAGGCATTCTACTTCGTTGTTTTCCAAGTCATGGCACAGTTGGACCACGATTCTGAATGGTCTATAAGGCCATAGCACGTAAATTTTATGGATGACATCCTCTGGAGACTCCAAAATTAATGCGAGCGGGCGAAAAAAAAAACAAGGCAGGCCAAAAAAAACAAGATTCCTACATTTTCAGATTTTGAGATCGTAAACCAAGGTTGAACAAGAATTTAGGCGGCAAAACATGATATCATACCCAAAAGGTTTTTTGTCCCTATATTCAACAGTATTACATGTCCTTCCAGATGTGTCTCTATTAAATAGAACAAAAAAAGAGCTTGCCGTACCATCTTCAAGGTAGATACTACTTTATTTTTAATGGAACACCCAAGACTGTCAACACTTGCTATCAAACACGAGGAATTGTGCCTCAAGTTTGCTGGATCCCTGGTGGTCTCTGAGTTTAGAGACTGCCTACCAGGCAGAACACAGGGCTCAATCACTGACACAGTAACTCATAAACTGAACTGTCTGGAAGCCATACTTTACCTATATTGTGCCAATTGCAACTGTTACAACACCGATTTGTCTTTGAAACAACTTTGAAAAAATACTAATTTTTCAATTATTGTACAAATGGTTTTGATTCAGTGGCAACATCACACATAAAATGAATAAAATACAACATTGTATCAAAGTAAAAATAAAAGAATAAATCAGAGCCTTGTCTTGCCGATGGACGTTCACAACATTTTTGGCATGTTGACCAGCGTCGCAGGGCAACAAAATTTTTTTTTTTTTTCTGAAATCAGGCGAAAATCAATGCGCGCGCTGATGTCATCCATAAAAATTACTTGCTGTGGCCTAATGTGACAAACCACGCCGTCAGGCTTCCAGTGTCCTGTGCTTGGGCCATCAGGGACTCCATGTTGTGCCTCTCAAATAAGAATTGTTTGTCTGTATCCGTATGCATATGGTTAAGATTAGTGTCTACTCTACATGTAGGTTAGAACCTAAGCATGTCATTACGAAACTTGTTTTGACATGTTTTAGAATGGACCATTTGAAAATGTTTTAGAATGGACCACGTTTTGGAGTACAACATACAGTCCACTTTGTGTTATTGGACCACGTTTTGGAATTTTGAATACAGATGCATACCTTTTCGTAGTATTCCAAATTATGTTTTGGGATGTAACACGTTTTGAACTGCAATAAGTCAAAGTCAAAGTTCCTTCCCGCACCTCTATATGGTGCATAGGGCGGCGCCCATCTCCGTTTCTGTAGCCCTCGGGCCACACAGTTGTGCAATCACTACAGCAGGGGGCTAGTCCACTGGTAGTGGTGTGTGTTCAACTCCCATACTCTTTCCCAAATGCTGAGTGTCAAGCAAAGAAAGCAGTATGTACCATTTTTAAAGTCTTTGGTATGACCCGGCCGGGGATCGAACTCACGACCTACCGAATGCAAGGCGAACCCACTTGGCCATTGTACCGGTTTTTTGAACTGCAATAGCTACCGTGTTTTTCTTGTGTGTTAGCAATTTTTTTTGTCATACCTGTAATGGAGGCCATCCGTTAGGAAAATCCCACTGCTCTCCGCTGTTGACAGTTGAAGTAGGGAATCCTCCAGGGTAGCCCAGAACATCCTCCTTCTGCTCAAATGACATAAGTGGTTAGGAAAGAAGGCACACCCTCCTTACCAACATTCAACATCCGCCCAGGCCCTCTTCACACTAAGTTCACGAAACCGCATTGAAGCCGGAATCCACATTGACATTGACACGACGACACGACGTCTTTTGATCAATCAAGGATTCTTGCGCCTTGCCTTTGGGCAAGATTTCGAAGACACGTGCGTTGCGCAGACCAGGTGTGAGGTATGTGTCTTACCTGGATCGTGGTTTCGCGAGCTCAGTGTGAACATGGCCGTAATCACTTCTCTGATTTGTATAATTAATGAGGAAATTGTGTAAATCTGCTGCGTTTTCCTGTACATATGTAATTGAGAACGACAGGAAAATCAGCAGAAATTAATAATGAAAATAAAGACCCAATACTAAAGGAGAAAATGGTATATGCATAGTGGTAACTGTCGGCAATTTCATACTTGCTCTGACCTCCCTCCCTCCCTTTGACCTCCCTCTGACCCATCTCCCTTCCTTCTCTTACCTCCCTCTGACCTCTCTCTGATTTCCCTCCCTCCCTCTGACTTCCCTCCCTGTACCCTTCCTCCCTCTAACCTCCCTCCCTCTGACGTCCCTCCCTCCCTCTGACCTCCCTCCCTCTTACCTCCCTCCCTCCCTCTGACCTCCCTTGCTCTCTCTGACCTCCCTCTGAACTTCCTGCCTCTTACCTCCCTCCCTCCCTCTGACCTTCCTCTCTCTGACCTTTCTCCCTCTTACCTCTCTCTGACCTCCCTCCCTCTCTCTCACCTTGAGATAGTCCACCACCTTCCTCTCGATGTCTGAGTCTGCTGTCCCATCGCCGTAACACGTGGTGTACAGTGGGAATATGTTGGAGGCGTAGAACCTTTGGCAGGTAATAGAAGTAAGTGATTATTAAATATACCAACGTTAACGGTTTTGCAGGAAAATTATAGACCCTTGCAATATTGCTAAGACTTGGTTGGAGGATAAGAATTTTCCGTCAACACAGTATTGGCACAATTCCAATCAGGAGAGACAGTTGAGCGACTAATTTTGGAATTTGTGTTGCCTATGACTTTTTGTAGTAAGTAAACATGATCTATGATATTTCTAAGACAATATAAAATACACAGCATACAAAATACATTCAAGTATTTATCATCAATGAAATTAGTTTGGACCCCTTTAATCGCTCAATAGTGGCTCGGGCCCTTAATGAAAGGAAGACAGTAAGATACAAGAAGATGTTGATATTTTAAAGATGTCGGTATAGTACCTGTTGGTTTGTTGTCCTTTAGCTGAGTTATAGTCCAGCCAGACGCATTGTTGGTCGCTCCAGAGGACGGCATCAATAGCGGCCCTGCGCCGTTCTACCGCCGCCTGGTACCGAGCAGCAGCATCTCCCAGTCCTATCCGTGTTTCAAATAGTTTTAGCTTCGCCATGAAGGTTATGTTTTGGAGAGCGTGTATGTATGTGTGTGTGTGTGTGTGTGTGTGTGTGTGTATGTGTCTGTGTGTGCGTGTGTGTGTGTGTGTGTGTGTGTGTGTGTGTGTGTGTGTGTGTGTGTGTGTGTGTGTGTGTGTGTGTGTGTGTGTGTGTGTGTGTGTGTGTGTGTGTGTGTGTGTGTGTATATTTGTGTGTAGGAATTGAAGGTAGGTACAGACCCCAGTTGTGACTGCCCTGTCCTCCCTGTTGTTGACCAGCCATTGTTGTTGTTCTCAGATGTTTGTGTCCGTATGTAAACAATAAAACGTTAGAATGCTTGGGTGAACAAATGAGGTTTAGATTTTTAATCTTTAGACAAAAAAAATGCCAGGGGAGTTAATCCGCTAAAAAGTACAGTGCACCGCTCCAAATGTACTCCTTTAGCGTACCAACTCCCCTGGCATGTTATCTGTGTATTTGACCAATGTCTACACTTTCAAGGCGCTTCTGAAGCCTTGTAGATGTTGTAGCTTGCCTAAGCGAAGAGAAATGTTTGCCAGCGCTGTTTCACAGGCACACATGAAGACGTTCAGGTCGACAGGGATGATGTCAGTGGTGCGGATACTGGTGATGTCCCCGCCGTCTCCGTACCAGCGTGACGAGAAGTCCCAGCCGCTCTCACAGGCAGTAGCGACGTTAGCGTGGAACCTCGCAGGGTCGGAACCTGTGGGGAGAAACAAAATGACTGTTAATGGTGGTCTGATGCTTGAAATGCATTCGTCGATTGTATGACGTTACTTGCTCCGCTATTACACCATATTTTAAATTTAATGCCATGATTACACAGTAACTTTTCGTACAGTACTCCCGTGGTTTAGTTTTGATTCGTTACATGTACTTACCAGTTCCCAAAGAACTTGCAACTTCTTCGTCCTCTCGCCAAGATTCTGGCCTAAATGTTTCGTAGAAGTGTAGACATTTAAAAACCTGAGGTTTCATTTTAGTCGACACACAAACATGACCAAATATGCTTTTGCTTTACAAATATATATGTGAACTGGTATGCAAGAATCTAAATTACAAAAGACGACGTTCTGAAGCTGCATTATGTAACATAATAACGATACAAAAAGTCAATTTTCTGGTCATTTCCTTACAAATTCAGTTGAATCAACCTTACTCCATTGCAAAAAATTGCCATTAAGAAGGTGGAGGTGCCAAAATATTGCGCATTACGAGTCTGTTTAAAAGTTTGAAACACAGCTATCAGCAAGGTTTGTTTACATTCCAGTAGTTTGTGGTGGTGCCACAAACTGAGCGCTCCATGTTCTAGCGCCAACCATAAATGTCAGAAATGCGAGATAATTGCACTATGTTGAAAGTTGAAATGAACTATATTATAATCACTTGAATATTTTTTTTCAATGAAGATATGTAAATTTTTGGTGCAAATTGTTACATAATACACATTTAAACGCCATTTAAGTCCTTTAGCTGATAACCTTGATTTCCCGATGAAGGCTCGATACTGGTTTAAAACGTGCTGTCTGTTGTCCTGACTGCTAACTGTAACGTTCCTGTTGGTCATCCAGAAGTTATACTCCATTTCCAACAGCGGCATCATGGTCCGAACGAACTCAATGTCGTCTGGAAAAAAAAGTAAATTGTTTTAGACGGTGTGTATGATCTACTTTACCGTTATTAGCTTCTCCCTCTAGCAGGATGTTCTCTGGAACTGCAGTTTGGCAAAATCAAGATCTCTTCTTCTTCTTCTGTCATCCTAAACTAAGGTGAAGTATGGTGCTTTTTCAAGTAGCTAGTAGTGTAAAGCGGTTTCGCTACGGCTCGCGTATTTAGGGGTGGGTAAAAGTAATACGCGACGGGGGTTCGCCATGCCTCCGTCCAGGTGATTTGTAGTGAATCACCAACTTCCAGCTAGTAGAATTGGACCATCGCACACCAGGGCATGCCCGTATTCTTTTCGAAAGGTGTGGTGGGTTCTTAAACGTGCACAATACACTCTTCCGGCCTGAAAAAAATGCATCTAAGAATCAAGCAGATGATTCGCAAGAAAGCCGTAGAGATTCCTTAAAGAAGATTGCATTGAGGAGGAATAGAGAGTAAAAATTACTTGTCTGATCCAGATAGTCCCGCATGGCTAGAGAGAAGACCGGGGGCTGACTCCGACGGGAGTAGTACACACGGCCTCCATTCGGAATGAAACCAAACCTGGTATGGGAAAATATATACAATTTAGGGAACCAAAGACTTTTTTCACAATCATAAATCGTATTTTCGTTGTTGTAATGGTGCATTTTTCTTAAAGTTTACGTAAAAGTGGCTGGGCAGTTTGATTGTCAAATAGTGTGGGGAGGAAATCGGGTGAGGTTGAAAGTCACAGGAATGCGTTGACGAGTTGAAAGGCACCCAATGTAATTTTAGGGCGGCGAAACTAAATTGTCAAAGTCAAATTTCTGGGCATTCATTTAATGTAGGAAATTGAATAAACCCTATCCCATAGCATACTTACATGTGAGTTATAAATGCGATGTCGCTGACGGAAAACGGTTGTCTTGTACCGTAGGCTGGTTCTAGCTTTTTATTGTTGGTACCAAGAAATGAATTGTTTTTTGTTCAGAAATTGCAACATGACAATGCAAAGTGTGCACTAGGCAGCAAGTATGCTGGTAGCGTGCACACCTAACACATAATACTCATTTACACCTGAGTCAAGTGAGGAAAGTCGTGTAAAGTGCCTTTCCCAAGGGCACAAGGTCGGTGGCATGTCAGGACTCGAACCCGGGACCTCTTGGTTCCGAGTCGAGTACTCTGTCGTTGCGCCATACGACCCCACTTAAATGAATTGACTCCTCACGTAGTTTGTTTTTAGGGTACTTCAAACGGTTCAAGTATGAAATGATGACAAAAATGTGCTAAAAAACGGCAGTAAATGTCAATATCAGACAGATATTCAGAATATTTTTTACTGCCCTGAAATTGCATTGGGTGCCTTTAAACAAAGGCAGCTGGCTTCAGTAAGTGACTACATGTGTCATTTCATAACGAACGACCATGGATGAGATGTGTGGCCCACTGCTGTAGCCGCCACATGATGATGATAGCGAGACAAACATAAAGTGAGTAAAATAAGGACTCCCAGCTAACCTTTCCACCATCTCAGCAAAGTTCGTCAGCATCCCCTTTGTAGTTTCTGTCATTTCCGATAGGAGGAGCCCTCGGATTATCCAGTAGGTGTCCCTTGTAGAAATGGAAGCGTTTGTCACGTGAGAACGTTTGTCTTTGTAATATATCAAAGGCCTGTCCTTAAACTATGCTAAAAGCTGAGTTCGAAGCAATGACAATATAAATTGATAACTTTGACGACTGATGCATTACGCAGTTTCCTCATTGCTTATGCAAATAAGTTCCTTATAAAGCAAGTTTGAAATATAATTTTAACTTAACTGAACCTACCGTACCCAATTTTTAACTGTACAACTCCAGAAACTTATTTTTGACTGTAGCTCTTTGAAATGGAGTTGACCTCCCACTTTATGTATCTAAAGACAGCTAACAAATGTAGCTTTGTAGTGGGGGTTAAGACCTGAGGTTTGAAATACATGTAGTACTGTTTTATTTTTTTGTGGTTTCGCCATAGATTCCATATTGCAAAGATTCCATATTGCAAAGATCATTTCCTGGCCCTTCCTCTACT
This sequence comes from Branchiostoma floridae x Branchiostoma japonicum, assembly GCA_013266295.2. Classification (NCBI taxonomy): domain Eukaryota; kingdom Metazoa; phylum Chordata; class Leptocardii; order Amphioxiformes; family Branchiostomatidae; genus Branchiostoma; species Branchiostoma floridae x Branchiostoma japonicum. The sequence goes on along the minus strand of CM023829.1, from coordinate 18,436,633 downwards.
GTACCTACCAGTAGTAGAACTCTCGGAAGCGGCCGCCCGGAACGATGACAGGATACGGCACGTACAGCATGGAGTAGAGATGGGGACGGTCCCGAACGTCTGGCTTTATCTGAGAACAACAATAATGACTGGTCAACGACAGGGAGGATAACACAATCACAGATGGTTTCTATACCTGAACTTGATTTCTACACACACACACACACACACACACACACACACACACACACACACACACACACACACACACACACACACACACACCGACATATTCACATACACAAGCACACATACACAACTGCAAAAGTGCGCGCAAACATATGCACACACACGTACACGTACACGCGCGCGCCCATACACTCACACTTACAGACATAAACACAAACAGACCAATAAAATATCTATTTTTCTTGGGGTCAAGTAAAAATAAGTAAGGGCGCACTGACTTAATTTTATAGATGACATCATCTGAAGGCCCCGAGAGTAATGCACACGGCCGAAAAAAGTACAGCAAAAGGAAACGCTGCTATACCATAGGAATATAAAGATGGTATTGCGAATTGGCGGTAGTACCTAATGAATTTTACGGCAAGCTGGTACATGCTAATTTTGTGGCATTTAGAAGTCGGCATTGTTCTTGAGTTCTGCTTTTTTTCTTTTAGAACAGGGGAAAATCAATTTGCGTGCTGATGTTGTCCATAAAATTAAACCAGTCTGGCCTAAATGATAACAGAATCCTCGGTACTGACTTTTCTCCCCAGGCTCTTCCACAGCTCGTGGATCTGACGTCCCCAATCCCTCAGACTGCTGTCTGCTACGTTGTTTAAAAACTCGGGGCTGTAAACCACAGGCACAAATTTACTTCCATGCTAGTGCTGTTAACATCAATGTCAGATTGAAAATGAGAAACTGATTCTGTCATCTTTGAGGCTAATTAAAGCTGCATTATGTAACATAAGGACGACACAAAAGTAAAAATCATGGTCATTTCTTTACAAAGTAAGTTGAATCAGTCCTACTCCATTGCAAACTAGAGTTCCACGATCTCATACCTTCGCCAAATGAGATTAACCTTTATGACTGACAAATTATAGATTTTCCCCCTAATTATGCAAATAAGATCCTTATTTGCATGAATTACATCACTTGATCATATTCTCATCCCAATGGCAGTTTTATCTTCACAAAGAAGGCCATTCTAGCATTTCCTCATAAATTATGCAAATGAGGTCCTGATTTGAATAAGTTATGTTAAATGATGTTCACCTCCAGTCAACTTCGAAATGCACAAGTATGAAATTGGCAGCATCAACCACTATGGAATTATAGTATTTTCTCATTAATTATGCAAATTAGGTCTTCATTTACATAATTAATATATGGCAATGTTCCTCTCATTCTTATTTACACATGTCACAAGGTAGAATAGTCCTATCATGGAAGGTAACTGAATTATGGAAATCCCTCATTAATTATGCATATTAGATCATAATTTGCATAATGTTCATCTAATTATGTCAAGCATCACTTAAGCTACCTACACACCAAATATCAAGACGATCCGTCAACCGGTTATTGAGTTATCCTACTTTAAACATTTTCCTACAAATGCTCCTGCAGTTCCAGAGCAAGCCACTAGGGGGCCCAAACTTACGTCACTTCTTCCCGAGCACAAGAGCTACCTACCAACCAAACATCATGACCCTAGCATGTCTAGATCACGAGATATCAAAACCTGAAGTTCCGCTGCAGTACCATAACAAGCCGCCAGGGGGCCCAAAATCTAATCATTTCGAGGTCTCATCAAGACCTACCCACCTACCAAATATCAAGATAATCCATCTTTGCCTTCTCAAGTTATGCTGTTAACACACACACAGACACACAGACACACAGACACACACACGGCCACGAAAACATAACCTTCTTGGCGAAGGTAATAAGTGTCATTCAGGAAGTGGAGGTGCCCAAATATGACGCCGTACGAGTGTGCTTAAAAGTTTGAAACACAGCGTTTAGCCATGTTTCCTTACATTCTCGTATTCTCATTGGTGCCACGTGTGGGCCTTTTTAGCTCAACTATAAATGTCAGAAATGTGATATAATTGCACAATTGTGTTGAAAATTGGAGGCAAATTACAATCACACGAATATATTTCAATTCAAATATTTTATTTTTGGTGCAAAAATGTTACATAAAGCCCCTTTAACAGAGAACATGAATGACGGATGTCAATTGTTTTCCAATAGAATGGTTGACAAATTATCATTTCGTTAATACATCTCATACATGGCTATAGTCTTTTTCCCATAAGTTCCCTCAATGGTTAAAATGTGATAGAGCCTTCATTGGACATTGAGAATGTTTCCTAAAAATGGGCATACGTATTAAACATTCCACGAACTGCAAAGACTGTACAAATATTGTCTTTTAAGTGATCTCTAATAAAGTAGATATAGTTTTTCATCACTAGTACCGTTGCTTAGTGTTAGACGTTACAATACGTTGTTTCTGACACAATCATTGATAAATGGAGTCGATTTATATATACCTAGCCTCCACCAGGCCTCCCTACGGGGTTACGGGTCGTAGCATTCGGCGAAAAGGGATATATCTGACCAAAAGAGTCAGTCTGCGTGAGTAACGTTAATTTCCTCGTCCAAATGAACACTACGGTAACCAAACTCCCCTGGCTAATTATACTCCCTATTTATGCCGCCGACATCTTCGATTGAAAACGAGGCTTGGTGGGCAAACAGAAAATGGCGGCTACATGCGGCTAAAGTTTACTGTTTTTGAACCAGCAGTGTTAGTCTGGTGGAGACTACATACCTGTCCCGCCAGTCAGTCGGCTGCCACACCTCAAACTCGGACCCCGGTGGCTCGAACCACTGGTCCAGGAATCCCTGCATGACTTCTGCGGAACTGATGTCAGCGCCACTCCCAGCCAACGCGTCGAACGCACGGAGAATTTCATCTACAGTGAAGAGAGGGGTGCACTGTTACAGCACGTCGCCAGAACGTACTGCACCTGCGCGAAATCCGTAATGTATTGTGCATATTAAAGCATATAAGGTTGACAGCCTATCTTTAGTTTTCAGATGTTGTATAGGAAAAGATATCGTCTGCAACAGGCACAATTTTGATGCAACGTTGACCAAACATCCAACGAAAAACTTGAAAAATCAGGGTTTAATTTTGCGCAGGCGCAGTACGTTCTGCCGACGTGCTCACTGTTATAGGTCATTGCAACTAAGACAAACCTCACCCTATAATACACGAAACGATTTAAATTCAGTTTTACCGATCTCCACCTAAATACACATACAAAACCAAAATCATGAAAACCCTTTTCCCAACTCCCCCTCATTCACCAATGTAGTACTTTCAATGGCATATCATTATTACAATTTTTATGGCGGGGATTTAATTCTGCGCTTTTTTGTGTGTTTCTTTTTAATTCCTTCACAGTGAGTAAGACTATGTTTTAGGCTAGCAGTCAATGGTCAAGTGTGGTTGTAAATAAAAGTCAACTCCGGTAATTTTGAACTTAACAATGACATTAAATGAAATTATCGAACTTGACCTTTATTTACTACCATTGCACCAAGTAAATATTACCCAACTTTACTAGCATTTACTTTAATAAACCCAACTTTTCGTACAGTGTTAGGAGTAGAACGTGTCATACAAATACTCGCCTCCTTCTGACTTCATCTTCATGTCTACAAAAGTTTTGGAATCGTTGAAGACGTGAGCGTTTTGGACAGCTTCTAGCAGACGTCCTGAACAGTAGATTTCGCTGAGGGGGAAAACAACGAGAAATCCATAAAAACAGCTACCTTCAGTTACACATACAAGTAGTTCTGTGAGACACGTAGAATGCATGTGACTTCCCTTTTATTTCTAACGAACAGAAATATCTTTTGAAAAACCTAATATCAGAAGAAAGAAAGCATAATAACAACAAAATCGTCAAAGCAGTTTGTCCTGGTACATGGCTCATTGGACCTTTCCTGACTGTCCATCATAATTATTAGTTCAACCAATGAAAACATGACAATTAGCGGTTCGACCAATGATGGAGTGGCTGCATGTTGGTCAAATATTTGTATTAGGTGTTTTTTATGTTTTGGACTATAGGAAAGGTTCATAGTTGAACGTTAAGAACCAGATAGGTTGTTGTGGAGTGTTGATCAAGATTATATGGCAATGTCCATAGACCGAACTAGGAGCTTATCTCCAAGCAGATCATACGGTGGCAAGGCAGTATCCAATTGGCCAAGGAGTGAATAATAGACAATAATAGTCACTTCTTGCCACCGTAGGATCTGCTTGGAGATTAATAAAGGCTCCAGGCGTCATATATGTGCAAATGTATCTACCAGAAATTGTCGTTAATATAAAAATAATAAAACACTGCTGACAGACTCCCTGTGGATGCCAAATCAGCCCAGACAAACAGCCCTCCCTCAAACACGAGCATATCTGCCTGTAACGTTAGAACGTAGAAAGGTCAAACTGAACCTGTCACAGGCGGCGATGTTCGCCAGGTCTTCATCACCACCCTGTGCTGAAATCTGTCCACAAAACACCATGGTGACGTACAGAAGAAACAGCGAACACCAGCGATTCGCCATTGTAGCTGCTGTTTTTTTGGGCGGACGTCTCTCGAACGTTATAACGGTCTTTGTATTTGTACTGGACGAGATGACCTTAGTTTTCTAACGTCTTCAAGTGCGCATGCGATGTACAGGTGGTCACCAATAGAAGTGCGAAAACATCGCAATGATCTCTAGTAACGGCTTGAATAAACGATGAGAGAGCAGAAAATGACTACGGAAGATAATATGTAGTATTTATGTGTCGCATGGCATTTTTAACTACTCTGGAAACGAGCGAATGCAAATTCCATGGTTGGTACCAGGTTTACCAAAGACAAACATTCTGTTACTAATTAGATGAAGTCACCGGGGGTCAATAATGGGATATTGTACCACGCGTACGGACTGAGTTAATATTTAGTCGGCTGTTACTGTGGCTGGTTGACAACACAGTAACGGCCTGGGTAGAGTCAGGTAGAGCGCACATAGTCTATTCAGTGTCTATCGTATCCAGTACCGTGCCTACTAGGTATCTAGTTCTACATGTATGCCTAAATGGGTTAGGGTCTAAGGATCAGCCACAGTTCTGGATAGTCTTCGCGTATCCAAGAACTTAGAGTTGTCCCAGGTACGGTTCTGTACCATCCAGAACCGTGCCTGAGCATGGTTCTGGATAAATCACGGTTCTGAATAGTACAACTGTTACAGTGTCTGGGCAAGGCGGTGAAATTATAACCCAGGACGGCAATACGTATTTGATCGCCCGTGTGGTTGTATACTAACCATGTGGAGGGGGTTGGGGTCACGTCTGGGCTAGATTCTCATAGAAGATCGCAGATACAATAAAAGTAAACAGTAATTGCACAAAACAAATTAATTTAGGTGAGTCCACGAGCAGGTCTAACCCACACGTAATGAGCAGAAACTTATGGTTGCCACAAAATAGTGGATATCGATCGATATAATTACGCCCCATATTTGGAAACCTGATCGTAAATAATTACCGCTTATGGTCAATCACCATTATATATAAATAAATTAATTATATCTTAAGTAATTATATATAATTACTTTATTTGCAAAGCCATGCCCAAGGCCAATTGCTTGTATAGAGTAAAAGAAAGTAAAGCAATATGAAACAGACAACTACTGTCTGATCGACTTATACTACTACTTAGTTTGCTATTATGAGGTTTGACTTTTTCTTTGAAGGCATAAATTGACCCACGTTCTGCATAACTGCATAATCATATTTGTGTGTCCTAACTCAGAATAGTAGAAACATTTTCAATACAGTGTCTCCGTAAAAAAAAAACATTTCTGTAATGACCTCTGCCAAACATCACCCTAATACAAGGTAGCAGACCACAGTTTTCGCCCTATGGGAATTCCTATAGTTAAGGACCACAAGATGACTCACTTCGTCGCGGTAAAAATTATGAAAGGTGCACTTCACAAATACGAAGATTGAATATGTTTGAGTAGAAGGTACAAACTGCAAAATATCTAGAAACAAAAAAAATAAAATTCTCTGCGTATCTGCTTGTGACGTACACTTTGAAAACGCCATCTACGGGGGTCAATTGCACGGCAGCCGACTCACCCGGAAAGTCAGTTGCGTATACGTAATACGGCGTATTTATACACGTACTGCAAAACCTTCACAATCCAAATCACACAGTCTCAAACCCGATACATTTCTAAACCACACAATCTACATCTGACTGACGCTCACACGAGGCTTTCTGCCCATTGCAGTCTTCAAGAATATTCTCCGTACTATTTTGTTGACTCCGCGGGTCGCCCATGAATACTGTGGTCTGCAATCAAAACAATTCTATACCCTCCCCCCTCCCCAAAACTGGACACGCAAGCGCAGTAAAGACACGATCGATGCTATGATTAGAAAACTGGTGGGATTTCTGTTTGTTCCGTACGTAACACAAAACATGCGCGCGTCCAGAAAAGCAGGTAGGACGAGCTGCCCGAACATTCTTCTCGTCGTGGTTTGTTAGACATCGTGAGGCTTTTGATCCAGTGGGTGCATGTGCATGTAAGTTACGTATTGCTGTTCAGAGTGTGATGTTGTTGTGCTAGTTCTTCAATTCTCTGTCTATGTCACAAGGTAAAAACATCCACCGGGCCTTTTTACGGGGGTACGGATCGCAAAGTTCGGCAAAAAAGGGAAATAATTGGCCAGGAGAGTCATTCCGCGGTAATGTTAAATTCCTCCTCCACGAGGCCCGGGCAAATGAACCATACAGTTGCTAAACCCCCCTGGCCAATTATTCTCCCCAGTTGGCTAAATTTGACTGTTTTTTAACCCGCGTTGTTAGTCTGGTGGAGACTACTATTCTGATGAAATTCATGGACCCAAAAAATTCTGCCGAAGAAGGTCGTAGATCATGTGTTAAGCCCCTGTCACAAAAAATAAGAACCGAACACCAACCAACCAAGGTTGGCTGAAGTTCGGGAGCAGTCTGACCAGATTTGGGCCACGCTTACCTTTCTATACGAATTTAATCGAATTTGAGTAAAAAAAATTGGGTCCAATTTGACCCCCAAACACGCCCTTACCTACCCCGGAACACCATCCAACCACCAGCCAACCATGACCAAACCTCCTGTCCACACCCGCATGTTTTGAATATTTGGAAACAATCGGCTGGCGCAGCCAAACAGTAGCCTACCAGGCCGAACACCAGCTAACATTGCTTCCGACCTAAGTTATATTATTTTATGTTCCATTCCCTAAGTTCAAGAAAGTCTTGTACCCTCTGTACATTCACTTTATGTTGCCACATCTGTTACTAGTCACAGTTACCTTCATTTGGTTTCGTTCGTTGTGACACAACCATAATGTTTTCATCATCCATATAATTTCCTCTCGTAACAATGTTTTTTTAATCTTTATATAAATTGCTTAGTTTTTATATGTTTGTTAAGTTTCTCACTATTCGTATATAATTTGCTTTTAATTTTGTAATTCTGCACACGGCATTATGACCGTTTGTGCCACCGATGTGAAGGTGATGAATACTGTTCAGTTCAGTTCAGTTCAGACGGGAAGGAACCGGTTTGGCAACCCTGCCAGGTCATAGGGTCAAAGGTCATATGAAACGTAGGAAGGACAGACAAGTAGTTGTAATAAACTAATTAGTCTAATTGGGAAGTAAACAACGATGTGATTTCGGTTTGTCTAGAGTAGGTTGTTTTCCTAAACAGAGTCATTGTGATAAGGAAGGCATGTCTCCTAAACGGTCCTAGGCATTTGAAACAGTCGATGCCATATCGACGACTGGTCGATGACATATCCGAGTGTATGTATTTCCATGGATGAATTCGAAACCTGTACAATAAAATCAGTGCGGCCTGATCCGAACGAGAAACACTAGCCATGCTTCCCACAGTGCGAAGTTCATGCACTAGCGAAGCTTTTCACTCAACATGGAGGCACAACTATTATTAAATTTAATCAGGCCACACTGATTTTATTGTACGGGTTTCGAATTCATCCATGTGCTCTTAACTTTTGCATGTTTGAAAAAAAAGGACCTTGTTTTTTTTGCCGTCATGCATCAAATCATCAGTTAGCGGGTATGATTTTTGTCGTCAACAGCTCAAGCTCGTCTTAGGTTACTCTGCTATTGTTTCAATGTAGATTGTCGAGTGTAGTCCGTGCCTCGGTTAAAGGCCAATAGTTTCCTGCTAGGATTATGATAAAACATCAGTAAAGTTGAGCTCAGCTACACCTATGTGGGCTACCTTTAAAACATGACTGAGACATTATGGCACTCAATTATTGCACAAAGGTAGTTTGCAAAATATTTGTCAAATCTTACATTAAAAATTACTTTCCACGTATCCCCTCTCAAATAGAGGGACAAGTCTCCAACGGCAGACGGGCTGGCGTGATCATGGCGGACCTTAAGTGTAACCGAGTCATCCGGCAGCTCGCCGCAAGCATCCCAACCAGAACCAGCATGTCTCCCTCGATGTGGTGCCGCTTGAGAAGACAGATGCCAAGACGGAAATGTGTAAGTCTCAGATTAACATTCTCAACCTGTTATCGATATCCACCTTAAACAAATCCACGCGAAGGCCACCGTGTCAAACCACCTTCACTCAGGTGTAGGGACTGACACGGTCATCATACTCGGAAAATATGTATCTGTATGTCTGTACATGAATCTGTATCTGTACATGAATCTGTATCTGCTCTCTAGCTATTTATTGGTGGTACCAAAAAATAAAAGGACTCCTCACGTAGCTTGTTTTGGATATTTGAAACGCTTCAAGTACGAAATGATGACGAAAATTTGCTAAGGAATGGCAGTAAATATCAGACAATTTTTTATCTAGAGTATTGGTCGTTTTGCCGCCAAATTTTACTCAAATTTGCTCCCGAACTTCAGCCAACCTTGGTTGGTTGGTGCTCAGGGAAGGTTCTGAATGTGTGACAGGGGCTTACTTTCAAGTTCTGTTAACGTTTGTCTGTTCTTTCACTCAACAAGGCGATGGCTGCCGGGAGGAGCTTGCTCCTTATAGCAGTATGTTGGCTTCTCGGCGCCGGGCTTGCTCAAGTAAACTGGGCGGACGTCCAGGCTGACTGGGTGGACGAGCTAAGCAACGAGATGGACCCAGCGCGCATCGAAGAATTTCTGAGGTAAAAAACCAACAACAAAACATCAGACACATGAATCATCATTTCATCTACCGGTGTAGATATATGCTGTGAAGCGGACCGTCGGCAGAACGTACTTCGCTTGCGTAAAATCCGTAATGTATTGTGCATAGCACTTAGGCACAACTTAGGTTGTATTAGAGTATATAAGGTTGACAGCCTGTCTGTAGTTTTCAGATGTTTTATAGGAAAAGATATGGCCTGCAACAGGCAGAATTTTGATACAACGTCGACCAAACATCCAACGAAAAACATGAAAAATCAGTGTTATGCGCAGGTGCAGTACGTTCTGCCGACGTGCTACAAACATCAGTTATAGATGTTTGCATTTCAGGTTAATCTAAAAGTGCATAGCACTTCAGCAGAACTTCTTGTTAAAGGTTTTATTGCACATTTAAGGATGGTATTCCACCTAAAAGTTTTCAAATGTTGTGTTGTAAAAGATCTCGTCTGAAACGAGTAAAATTGCAATGTAACGTTGATCAAACATTCACGAAAATCACAAAAAAACTCGGGTTTTGCACAAGCGCAGAGCGTTATGTCGATGTGCTGTGCGAATCATACCTGCTGAGTTAAATGAAGTCCAATTATGGTTTTTTTAACGTTGCTGTAATAGAATTAAAGTATGCAGGGTTTAAACACACACACACACACGCACACACACACACACACACACACACACACACACACACACACACACATATATACACAGACATACACACACACACACACATGCATTTGATGTTCGTCCATCGTAGTCGATGACAACCCCAACTTCAGTTGTCCTTGTGTGTCCGGGAGTGGCTAATGAGCCCAATTCTAGCCCGGAAACTCCTACCGCAGACGTCGCACTTGTGGCCGGGTGTTGGCTGCGAAGATGGATTTTCCTCCCTCGCCTTACGTGCCTCCCTCTTACTGACAGCCAGGCTGCTGCGACGGCGCTCAGCAAGCTCGGCGCCCTGGTGGACTAGTCTGCGCCACTGGGAACGGTCAGAGGCAGCGTCCTCCCAGTTTTCGACGGGAATGCTGAGGCTTTTCAGAGTTGCTTTGAGGCTGTCCTTAAAGCGGAGCTTGGGGCGACCCGCTAGCCTTTTGCCTTCTGCCAGTTCCCCATACATCAGCATTTTAGGTATGCGACTGTCGTTCATCCGTCGGACATGTCCTGCCCATCTTGCCTGGGCCTTCTCTAGGAGGGTGTCTATGCTGGACATGTTTGCGCGGGAGAGGACCTCTGTATCCGGGATGTGGTCTTGCCAGTGGATTCTCAGCAATCTACGAAGGCATGTTGTGTGGAAGTGGTTTAGCTGTTTTGCATGCCTTCTGTAAACTGTCCAAGTTTTACAGGCATAGAGAAGTGTGGTAATAACTACTGCCTGGTACACTTTAAGTTTTGTGCTGAGCTTTATTCCCCTTCGGTCCCAGACGTTGCGTCGTAGTCTCCCGAAAGCACTGCTGGCCTTAGCGATCCTGCAGTTCACTTCCTCGTCTATGTTTGCCTGTCGTGACATAGTGCTGCCCAAGTAGGTGAACTTGTCCACAGGGTTTAAGACTTGGCCATGTATTGTGATACATGGTTCCTTGTAAGGCTTGCCGGGACGTGGTTGGTACATGACTTTCGTCTTTTTGGTGCCGACGATGAGGCCAAAGTTGTCACAAGCCCCAGAAAACCTGTCGGTTGATACTTGCATATTCTGTCCGCTTGTGGCATTCAGGGCACAGTTATCAGCGAAGAGGAAGTCTTTCAGGACTGTGTGCTTCACCTTCGTTAGCGCAAGCAGCCGACGTTGGTTTAGCAGCTTCCCGTCTGTTCTATATTTGATGCCTATTCCCTCCCTGGTGTCAAGGAAGGCATCAGTCAGCATGGCTGTAAAGACTATGCTGAAGAGAGTTGGCGCCAAGACACATCCTTGCTTTACCCCATTGGTCACTGGGAAGGCTGAGGATGTTTCTCCATCGGCTTGGACACTGGCTGTCATACCTTCATGGAACTGTCGTATCATGGAGGTGAAGCGTTCCGGGCAGCCGAACTTGGCCATGATCTTCCACAGTTCCTCTCGACTCACCAAGTCAAAGGCCTTTGTTAAGTCAATGAAGGTGGTATAGAGGTCCTGGTGTTGTTCTTGACATTTCTCTTGAAGTTGTCTGGCTGCAAAGATCATGTCCACTGTGCCTCTGCCAGCACGGAAGCCACACTGGCTCTCAGGAAGATGTCCTTGTTCAAGGTGCTTGATGAGACGGTTGAGAAGGATTCTTGCTAGAATCTTTCCAGCTATGGACAAGAGTGAGATGCCGCGGTGATTGTCGCAAGACTGGCGGTTCTCTTTCCGTTTGTAGATGTGTACAATTGAGGCATCTTTGAAGTCCTGGGGGTAGTACCTTTCTCCCACATGGACTGAAAGATATCAGTTAGCTTCTGGGTTAGAACATGTCCTCCAAACTTGTATATCTCGGCCGGTATGCCGTCGAGGCCTGGTGCTTTTCCATTGCTCATTTGGCTGATGGCCTTCTGAGTCTCACAAAGGGACGGTAGTGCATCCAGCTCTTGGTTAACTGGGATCTGTGGGAGACGTTCAATAGCTGCATTGTTGATGATGGATGGGCGGTTTAGGACGGCTTTGAAGTGTTCAGCCCACCGCTCCAGAATCTTGGCTCGATCTGTGATAAGTGTTGCCCCGTCAGCACCAAGGAGAGGGGAGGAGCTTGAGGCTTGGGGTCCATAGAGAGCTCTGATTCAGTCATAAAAACGTTTAGAGTCTTTCCTGTCAGCATAGGCTTGGATTTCATCCGCTTTCTTGCTAAGCCAGTCGTCCTGCATCTTCCTAAGGCGGTTCTGAACTTTTCTGCGAATGTTTGTGAAGGCAGCCTTTCTGGCGGTTGATGTAGGATCGTTCATGGCGAGTCTATAAAGGTGATGCTTTTCAGCCAGTAGGGATGAGATCTGTAGGTCGTTTTCATCGAACCAGTCCTGGTTTTTCCGCTTTGATGAGCCCAGGTGCGCAAGGGCTGTTGAGTATACAGCTTTCTTCAGGGCAGCCCAGTCATCTTCCACAGGGGAGTCCCCCATGTGGAGGTTTTCCAGTTTGCTGTTGAGATCATTGGCAAGTTCTGTAGAGGTCTCCTCCTGCTTGAGTTTGGTAGTGTCCAGTCTCTTACAGGTCGTTTTCCCCCGAGGACGTCTTTTAGGCGGGATCCGAAGTTTGACTTTGGACACGATCAGTCGGTGGTCGGTCCAACATTCGGCTCCACACATTGCTTTTGTGACCTTTACGTCCTGTCTGTCTTGTCTCCTAGTGATCACGTAATCGATCAGATGCCAGTGTTTTGATCGAGGGTGCATCCAGGATGTTCTCTTGCGCTTAGGTAGACGAAAGAGTGTGTTGGTTATTGATTAGGTCATGCATGGAGCAGAGCTTCAGCCTGAGCAGTAGCCCGTTGCTGTTACATTTTCCAACACCATGATGTCCAATGGCGCCGTTCCATGTTTCATAGTCTTTCCCTACTCTGGCGTTTAGGTCACCAAGGATGATGACCTTCTCTTTCTTGGGGACGGCCGAGATGAGGCGATCAAGCTCCTCATAAAACTTGTCTTTAGCCTCCTGTGGATTGGTCATCGTGGGTGCATAGGTGCTAATTATAGTTACATTCTTATTTTGTCCAAGGGGGAGTTTGAGAGTCATCAGGCGGTCATTGGTACCTCTAGGCTCACAAGTTTGGAGACAAGGTGTGACTTTATAGCAAAGCCCACGCCTGCTTCCCTGCGGTCCTTCTCACTACGACCACTCCAAAAGAAAGTGTACCCTCCTCCTGGTTCTGAAAGTTTGCCCTCACCAGGTATACGGGTTTCGCTAAGGGCCGCTATGTCGATGTTGTAACGGGCAAGTTCTCTTGCCACGAGTGCTGTCCGCCGACTGGGTCAGTCCCCCTTGACACTGTCCAGTAAGGTCCGGACGTTCGATGTGCCTAAGGTGAGTGTAGTTTCCTTTGCTTTCTTTACATTTCTGTTTCGACCGCAATATTTGGGATTCCCTCCAGCCGCGGCCTGCTGGTCGTGTTAGGTTGAGGCAGGCTATGTTTAGGGCACCTTTTCTAGCCCCGTCCTCATGCTGCGGAGGCGAGCAGAGCTATCCTAAAGAGGGCTGCTCGGTCACTTAGGTTGCTGCCGGGTTACACTTCTGCCTCATGGTCAGTGGAAGACGACCCAATGGCCTAAGTCGCCTGTGTGCAGGTTTGTGGTTGCAGCTTGAGTGTATCCGCACTTGCTGGTTCACTACTCCCCCATCGCCACAGGACTTTTGAAGTCAGGACTTGCGCTTCTGATGTTGATTAAGGTGAGGAAGGGTCGCGCAAAGTCAGCCAACCTCACCCTCTCGTCCCGGCTCTTCCGGATCCAGTGGCAAGACATAGTCAGGACGACTGGGAATGAGCAGGGATGCAGCTAGTTGACCCATAGCTGGGACTTGGCCCCTCACGTGGTTTAGCCCGCCTGCTGAAGCGGTGTACCGGGGTGTGGCGCTTGGAGCCAGCACGTGAGAGTTTAGTGATAGGCGAGGTACAGTAATGCCTGTCCACCCTACTGATGTTTCGTCGGGTGCAGCAGACAGGTCAACAGAGATTCAGACCAAGGTACGGTGTGCAAGCCCAGAGCATATTCCCTGGTTCGGTGTGCAAGCCCTAGTTACAGACCCCTACCCAGAGCCCCTACACCCCAAATACACACACACATACAAACACACACACATACAAACACACACACTTGTTTATTGCATTTTTTTATGTTACAATATAATACCGTGCATGTTATCCTAGCTGCTACCTTCGTGGACTAACTTATGATTTGTTTGTTTCCAAAGAATTCTGACAGAAAAGCCCCACCTAGCGGGAACACGTGAAGGTTACATGTTGGCTGAGTACGTGAGACAGACGTGGGAAGACCAGGGGCTGGACTCCGCACACATGGCTCCGTATGACATCCTGCTCTCGTACCCAGACCCGGACAAACCCAGCTACGTGGCTCTGGTGGATGAGTAAGTTAGGGACCATTTCATCAGTTAGAACGTTACTGTTGTAGTCAGCATTATGTTAGTTTATCGCTTGATTTACTCCTGCATGCAAAGTGATAACCGTGACCTTACATAAATGTCATACATATACCTATGCTTTTCAAATAATCTTACTTTGCTTAACTCATATTTAAACGGTTACGACTAGAAAGGGATGGTTATACATGTATTTACGGTGACTCTGAAACCGTGAGCCGGTCACAGTCATAGTTGGTCATTGTACATTTTCATGAGACTGTCGTAGAATTTTCAAGACAGCAGGCAAGCCAGCAGACAAAATTCAGTCAGAAGACAGATACAAGTCTGTACGACTTATGCACGACTATCCTATGATGCCCTCAGCGGTCGCACGACGAATTTGATCTTAAGCCTAAGGTTACTAAGTTACCGTTCTTCTCAATACTTCAGAACGTCTCGTTTAATGTCGTACTCGTGTATTTAAGGATGGCATCCCGTCTATAGTTGTCAAATGTTGTGTCAGAAAAGTTATCGTCTGCAATGGGGAAGATGTTGATGCAAAGTTTTAATTAACAAACATCCAACAACAACCGGCGCATACGTTCTGCCGACGTGTACATCATTTTTGTTCTTCATTTTTTTTTACCATGGTGTCTTGTCTGTTAGAAACAACAATGAAATCTTCAGATCGTCGCCTGGGGAGCCACAGCTGGACGTAGACCCACCGGCCAACATCTCGAGCGTGGTGCCACCATTTGGAGCGTATTCTCCTTCAAAGGTTGTGCAGGTGAGAGGCTTCTTACTGATCTTATGAACAAGCACGGCAGTCGTAAGATACATGTAGCTACACTACCAGGTGCATAAATGTGAAAATTATGTGAATTTGGTGCAAAATTCTGAGAAAATGTGACAAAATGTGACATAATGTGAACATTTTTTTAGGTCCAGCAGCATCACATTTTATCACATAAGTTAACAGATAATCACATAAAATAACATCCGTATCACATTTCTGAATGGTGACACCTTTATGTGAAAAAAATGTTATTATTTTGGGTCACATTTTTTCACATTTGCCCTGAACAGTCTAGAAAAATCACATTTTGAAATGTGAAAACATGTTATCTAAATGTGACGTTGGCTGTCCTCCCATTATGTGAAATTATGTGACTGCCCGAAGATTTTTTCGCCGCCCATATCTATGTGATTTTTATGTGAAACGCGCTCTCAATGAAAATGTGAAATAATGTTAAACTGAATCACATTTTACGAAATGTGTGTCTATGTGAAAGTTATGTGAAATGCAGTCGACTACAAAATGTGAAAGGATGTGAAGATATCTGGCATGCCGCGAAATGTGAAATTTATGTGACGTTCACGAAAACGCAAAATGTGAAAATATGTGATATCATTTCACATGTTTTGACATGTAAAATTAATGTGAAGTTAATGTGATTTGCACTTACATAATGTCTGAAATCATGTGAGTTGACAGAATGTGTTAAAGGTAAGTGTGCTGAATTTCTTTTTCATATGGTTATATATCGATCAAGCTGATATTTGATTACACACCACAGAGGACACAAGGCGCCCCATAGTTACACATGTGCATCCTTTTATCTCTCAATGAGATTTCGTGAGATACTAGTATATGCTAACTCGCAATCACTAAACGACGACCTTTCTTCGTGAACTAGAACGTATTTTTTTTTTCACGTGGCTTTTCTCCGTTGAATGAGCTAAGCATGTGTGGGATAAGCTCGCAAAATGTGTATTGTAAACGATACAGGGTTTTGTATTCGTACAACTTTATTCTGTGGCGTGATTATCATCATTTAGCCAACAATGACAAAAGGTGTGAAACATTCCACACTCCCCCTCCCGTGCCAATATGTTGTTAATTATCCATTTTACAAGTGAAAGCAGAGAATTTAGCGACACATTGATAGTTGACCAAGACGACTACGCCCAGTCAAAGAGAGAACGTTCCGCCCCTGACTCGTTATTTTGGAATCCCTGTTCTGCACCAAGAAGATTTGAACTTGAATGGAGAGTTTATCCTTCCTGATTGCCCTTTACTAATCACAAGCGAACAACAAAAATCTGGTATAAAATAATAAACGAGAATGAATTCCATTTACTATTCCATATCAACAGAAGCGGCGGGCATACAACGGAGTGAAGAAAACTGTTTTCTTTTTTCCTCAAGTTACGGACACAGTTCGTAGTACAAAAAGACTTCTCGTAACATCAAAAGATATACAGGATTCGAGTACAATAAAAAAAAGGCTACGGACGAGTTGCAGAGCTTTTAAAAATAGATTTCGGACAAAAACCGGTCATTAACAACACAGCTTTCATGGAACGCGTACTGAAAACTTCTGTTAAATAGCCTCTTTGTTGCAAAAAGCATATAAAATTTCGTGTTGTTTTCTAAACCCGACAACACCTTAGGCCCATAGAAAAACTTCATGTAATATGGCATTGTATATAGCAATATGGAATATCATTTTAGGCAACGGGTGACGTGTAATGTGCTTGTAATTAACGTTCAAACCCTAATACTGACAGCGCGGGTTATATAATTACGCTATAAACACGTCTATTGAACTGCCTTTACCGGAAAATTGAGAGTTCCTTGTTGTTTTCTAAACCCGACTACACCTTAGGCCCATGCAAAAACTTAATGTAATATGGCAATGTATATAGCAATCTGGTATATCATTATGGGCCACAGGTGACGTGTAATATGTTTGTAATTCACGTTCGAACCCTAATACTGACAGCGCCGGTTTCATATACGCTATAAACACGTCTATTGAACTGCCGTTTTTCGGAAAATTGAGAGTTCCTTGTTGTTTTCTAAACCCGAATACACCTTAGGCCCTTAGAAAAACTTCATATAATATGACATTGTATATAGCAATCTGGTATATCATTATGGGTAACATGTGACGTGTAATATGTTTGTTATTAACGTTCGAACCCAAATACTGACAGCACCGGTTTCATATACGCTATAAACACGTCTATTGAACTGCCTTTTACCGGAAAATTGAGAGTTCCTTGTTGTTTTCTAAACCCGACTACACCTTTGGCCCATGCAAAAGCTTCTTGTATCATGGCAATGTATATAGCAGTCTGGTTTATCATTATGGGCAACGGGTGACGTGTAATATGTTTGTAATTCACGTTCAAACCCAAATACTGACAGCGCCGGTTTCATATACACTATAAACACGTCTATTGAACTGCCTTTTACCGGAAAATTGAGAGTTCCTTGTTGTTTTCTAAACCCGACTACACCTTTGGCCCATGCAAAAGCTTCTTGTATCATGGCAATGTATATAGCAATCTGGTTTATCATTATGGGCAACAGGTGACGTGTAATATGTTTGTAATTGACGTTCGAACCCTAATACTGACAGCTGCCATTTCTTTTTTTAAATTGAGAGTTCCTTGTTGTTTTCTAAACCCGACAACACCTTAGGCCCATGAAATGCTTCATGTAATATAGCTTTGTATATAGCAAAATGGTATATCATTATGGGTAACGGGTGACGTGTAATATATTTGTTATTGACGTTCGAACACAAATACTGACAGCGACGGTTTCATATATGTATACGCTATAAACACGTCCATTGAACTGCCTTTTACCGGAAAATTGAGAGTTCCTTGTTGTTTTCTAAACCCGACAACACCTTAGGCCCATTCAAAAACTTTATGTAATATGGCATTGCATAGAGCAATCTGGTATATGATTATAGGCAACGGGTGACGTGTTATGTGCTTGTAATTCACGTTCAAACCCTAATACTGACAGCGACGGTTTCATATACGCTATAAACACGTCTATTTAACTGCCTTTTATCGGAAAATTGAGAGTTCCTTGTAGTTTTCTAAACCCGACAACACCTTAGGCCCTTAAAAAAACTACATATAATATGACATTGTATATAGCAATCTGGTATATCATTATGGGTAACATGTGACGGGTAATATGTTTGTTATTGACGTTCAAACCCAAATACTGACAGCACCGATTTCATATACGCTATAAACACGTCTATTGAACTGACTTTTATCGGAAAATGGAGAGTTCCTTGTTGTTTTCTAAACCCGACAACACCTTAGGCCCATGCAAAGCTTCATGTAATATGGCATTTTATATAGCAATCTGGTATATCATTATGGGTAATGGGTGACGTGTAATATGTTTGTTATTGACGTTCAAACCCAAATACTGACAGCGCCGATTTCATATACACTATAAACACGTCTATTGAACTGCCTTTTACCGGAAAATTGAGAGTTCCTTGTTGTTTTCTAAACCCGACAACACCTTAGGCCCATGCAAAAGCTTCTTGTATCATGGCAATGTATATAGCAATCTGGTTTATCATTATGGGCAACAGGTGACGTGTAATATGTTTGTAATTGACGTTCGAACCCTAATACTGACAGCGCCTGTTTCATATACGCTATAAACACGTCTATTGAACTGCCGTTTTTTCGGAAAATTGAGAGTTCCTTGTAGTTTTCTAAACCCGACAACACCTTAGGCCCTTAGAAAAAATTCATATAATATAACATTTTATATAGCAATCTGGTATATCCTTATAGGAAACAGGTGACGTGTAATGTGCTTGTAATTCACGTGCAAACCCTAATACTGACAGCGCCGGTTTCATGTACGCTATAAACACGTCTATTGAACTGCCTTTTACCGGAAAATTGAGAGTTCCTTGTTGTTTTCTAAACCCGACTACACCTTAAGCCCATGCAAAAGCTTCTTGTAATATGGCATTGTATATAGCAATCTGGTATATCATTATGGGTAATGGGTGACGTGTATTATGTTTGTTATTGACGTTCAAACCCAAATACTGACAGCGCCGGTTTCATATACGCTATAAACACGTCTATTGGACTGCCTTTTACCGGAAAATTGAGAGTTCCTTGTTGTTTTCTAAACCCGACAACACCTTAGGCCCATGCAAAAGCTTCATGTAATATGGCATTATATATAGCAATCTGGTATATCATAATGGGCAACAAATGACGTGTAATATGTTTGTAATTGACGTTCAAACCCTAATGCCGACAGCACCGGTTTCATATACGCTATAAACACGTCTATTGAACTGCGTTTTTTTCAGAAAATTGAGAGTTCCTTGTAGTTGTCTAAACCCGAATACACCTTAGGCTCGTAGAAAAACTTCATATAATATGACATTGTATATAGCAATCTGGTATATCATTATGGGTAACATGTGACGTGTAATATGTTTGTTATTGACGTTCAAACCCAAATACTGACAGCGCCGATTTCATATACGCTATAAACACGTCTATTGAACTGCCTTTTACCGGAAAATTGAGAGTTCCGTGTTGTTTTCTAAACCCGACTACACCTTAAGCCCATGCAAAAGCTTCTTGTAATATGGCATTGTATATAGCAATCTGGTATATCATTATGGGTAATGGGTGACGTGTATTATGTTTGTTATTGACGTTCAAACCCAAATACTGACAGCGCCGGTTTCATATACGCTATAAACACGTCTATTGGACTGCCTTTTACCGGAAAATTGAGAGTTCCTTGTTGTTTTCTAAACCCGACAACACCTTAGGCCCATGAAAAAGCTTCATGTAATATGGCATTATATATAGCAATCTGGTATATCATAATGGGCAACAAATGACGTGTAATATGTTTGTAATTGACGTTCAAACCCTAATGCCGACAGCACCGGTTTCATATACGCTATAAACACGTCTATTGAACTGCGTTTTTTTCAGAAAATTGAGAGTTCCTTGTAGTTGTCTAAACCCGACAACACCTTAGGCTCGTAGAAAAACTTCATATAATATGACATTGTATATAGCAATCTGGTATATCATTATGGGTAACATGTGACGTGTAATATGTTTGTTATTGACGTTCAAACCCAAATACTGACAGCGCCGATTTCATATACGCTATAAACACGTCTATTGAACTGCGTTTTACCGGAAAATTGAGAGTTCCTTGTTGTTTTCTAAACCCGACAACACCTTAGGCCCTTAGGAAAACTTCATATAATATGACATTGTATATAGCAATCTGGTATATCATTATGGGTAACATGTGACGTGTAATATGTTTGCTATTGACGTTCAAACCCAAATACTGACAGCGCCGATTTCATATACGCTATAAACACGTCTATTGAACTGACTTTTACCGGAAAATTGAGAGTTCCTTGTTGTTTTCTAAACCCGACTACACCTTAAGCCCATGCAAAAGCTTCTTGTAATATGGCATTGTATATAGCAATATGGTATATCATTTTGGGTAACGGGTGACGTGCAATATGTTTGTTATTGACGTTCAAACCCAAATACTGACAGCGCCGGTTTCATATACACTATAAACACGTCTATTGGACTGCCTTTTACCGGAAAATTGAGAGTTCCTTGTTGTTTTCTAAACCCGACAACACCTTAGGCCCATGCAAAAGCTTCATGTAATATGGCATTATATATAGCAATCTGGTATATCATAATGGGCAACAAATGACGTGTAATATGTTTGTAATTGACGTTCAAACCCTAATGCCGACAGCACCGGTTTCATATACGCTATAAACACGTCTATTGAACTGCGTTTTTTTTCAGAAAATTGAGAGTTCCTTGTAGTTGTCTAAACCCGACAACACCTTAGGCTCGTAGAAAAACTTCATATAATATGACATTGTATATAGCAATCTGGTATATCATTATGGGTAACATGTGACGTGTAATATGTTTGTTATTGACGTTCAAACCCAAATACTGACAGCGCCGATTTCATATACGCTATAAACACGTCTATTGAACTGCGTTTTACCGGAAAATTGAGAGTTCCTTGTTGTTTTCTAAACCCGACAACACCTTAGGCTCGTAGAAAAACTTCATATAATATGACATTGTATATAGCAATCTGGTATATCATTATGGGTAACATGTGACGTGTAATATGTTTGTTATTGACGTTCAAACCCAAATACTGACAGCGCCGATTTCATATACGCTATAAACACGTCTATTGAACTGCGTTTTACCGGAAAATTGAGAGTTCCTTGTTGTTTTCTAAACCCGACAACACCTTTGGCCCTTAGAAAAACTTCATATAATATGACATTGTATATAGCAATCTGGTATATCATTATGGGTAACATGTGACGTGTAATATGTTTGCTATTAACGTTCAAACCCAAATACTGACAGCGCCGGTTTCATATACACTATAAACACGTCTATTGAACTGCCTTTTACCGGAAAATTGAGAGTTCCTTGTTGTTTTCTAAACCCGACTACACCTTTGGCCCATGCAATAGCTTCTTGTATCATGGCAATGTATATAGCAATCTGGTTTATCATTATGGGCAACAGGTGACGTGTAATATGTTTGTAATTGACGTTTGAACCCAAATACTGACAGCTGCCGTTTTTTTTAATTGAGAGTTCCTTGTTGTTTTCTAAACCCGACAACACCTTAGGCCCATGAAATGCTTCATGTAATATAGCTTTGTATATAGCAAAATGGTATATCATTATGGGTAACGGGTGACGTGTAATATGTTTGTTATTGACGTTCGAACCCAAATACTGACAGCGACGGTTTCATATATGTATACGCTATAAACACGTCTATTGAACTGCCTTTTACTGGAAAATTGAGAGTTCCTTGTTGTTTTCTAAACCCGACTACACCTTAGGCCCATGCAAAAGCTTCTTGTATTATGGCAATGTATATAGCAATCTGGTTTATCATTATGGGCAACGGGTGACGTGTAATATGTTTGTAATTCACGTTCAAACCCAAATACTGACAGCGCCGGTTTCATATACACTATAAACACGTCTATTGAACTGCCTTTTACCGGAAAATTGAGAGTTCCTTGTTGTTTTCTAAACCCGACTACACCTTTGGCCCATGCAAAAGCTTCTTGTATCATGGCAATGTATATACCAATCTGGGTTATCATTATGAGCAACATGTGACGTGTAATATGTTTGTAATTCACGTTCAAACCCAAATACTGACAGCGCCAGTTTCATATACACTATAAACACGTCTATTGAACTGCCTTTTACCGGAAAATTGAGAGTTCCTTGTTGTTTTCTAAACCCGACTACACCTTAGGCCATTGCAAAAGCTTCTTGTATCATGGCAATGTATATAGCAGTCTGGTTTATCATTTTGGGCAACGGGTGACGTGTAATATGTTTGTAATTGACGTTCGAACCCTAATACTGACAGCGCCGGTTTCATATACGCTTTGAACACGTCTATTGAACTGCCGTTTTTTCGGAAAAGTGAGAGTTCCTTGTAGTTTTCTAAACCCGACAACACCTTAGGCCCTTAGAAAAACTTCATATAATATAACATTTTATATAGCAATCTGGTATATCCTTATAGGAAACAGGTGACGTGTAATGTGCTTGTAATTCACGTTCAAACCCTAATACTGACAGCGCCGGTTTCATGTACGCTATAAACACGTCTATTGAACTGCCTTTTACCGGAAAATTGAGAGTTCCTTGTTGTTTTCTAAACCTGACTACACCTTAAGCCCATGCAAAAGCTTCTTGTAATATGGCATTGTATATAGCAATCTGGTATATCATTATGGGGAATGGGTGACGTGTAATATGTTTGTTATTGACGTTCAAACCCAAATACTGACAGCGCCGGTTTCATATACGCTATACTCTCTATTGAACTGCCTTTTACCGGAAAATTGAGAGTTCCTTGTTGTTTTCTAAACCCGAGAACACCTTAGGCACATGCAAAAGCTTCATGTAATATGGCATTATATATAGCAATCTGGTATACCATTATATGAAACAGGTGACGTGTAATATGTTTGTAATTCACGTTCAAACCCTAATGCTGACAGCACCGGTTTCATATACGCTATAAACACGTCTATTGAACTGCCTTTTACCGGAAAATTTAGAGTTCCGTGTTGTTTTCTAAAACCAAGAACAACTTACACTATTCAAAAAGCTTCATATAATATGGTATTGTATATAGCAATCTGGTATATCATTATAGGCAACGGGTGACGTGTAATGTGTTTGTAAACGACGTTTGAACCCCAATACTGACAGCCACGGTTTCATACGCTATACACAGGTATTAAAAAATACGGGTATTAGCGGGTATCTAATATTTTCTTGCTGTCTATGGGTGAGTTGTAGAGCGTTCGACAGTAAAGCCTCTGTCACACATTTACGTATATCTATTTGGCCTCCAAACACTATTCGAGCGGGTAACGCCCCCAACCATGGTTTATAGAGGTAGGTTGACGTTAGGTGGTGGTCGGTGAATACGGCTACTAATAGACTGCTCCAGCCAAATGTTTAAAAATGTTAAAAACATTCAAGGGGCGGTTGGGAACTAGCCAACCATAATCCAACCTCCCGACTAGCCTCCTCCGCAGACTTGTGGGCGGCGTTAATTTTTTTTCGGCGAGCGAGGCGAGTTATGTCGCGGAGGGACAGTTTTGTATATACGTAGCCGTGTTTCCCGGCAAACTCCCTTGTCTACAAAACCGTCCCTCCGCGACATAACTCGCCTCGCTCGCCGAAAAAAAATTAACGCCGCCCACAAGTCTGCGGAGGAGGCTAGTCGGGAGGTTGGATTATGGTTGGCTAGTGTTTGGCTGTAAGTCAGTAAAACACTAGCCAATTATAACTGTGGGATATTAACGTCAGTATTGTTCGGGGCGTGTTCAGGGTCAAATTTATTTCAAATACGTTTCAATTTGAAAATTGGTATGAAAAAATGCGAGCAGAGCGGGCTGAGAAAACCTTCTAGCGTCTTCATTTTGCAATATTTGCAATACATATATATTCGTTTTGCGATATTTGCGATATATGAACTCCAGGTGTGAAGTTCAATAGATTATGCTTGAAGCTCCTTAGTTGTACCAAGAATGATTTATACACCGTCACCGGTGTTTAAATCCTTCTTGGAGGCAGAAAACAAATGGTCATACCATCTTCATTCTTTGTCCGGAAACAAAGGTCCCAAGCCAGCGCGCATTATGCAAATTGGGGGTAATTGGCACCTCAACGTGAAGTTTCAACTTCACAAATGAGGCCAACATCGCATAACAAAGACGCGAGAGGCCAAACAAGTTTTTCTCAGCCAGCTCTGCTCGCATTTTCTTATCTATTTTAGGAGGGAATTAAGAAACTTGGTAACGGACGTAAATAACTTCGATATCTCAAATAAGTTACAATAGCGTGGGTTTCTCCAGGCTTCTTTTTTTCATTTTGGGAACTTAGTCAAGGAAGCTATCAACCTGTCTACCGAGGTTTGGCAGGGCTCTCTTCGGGGCAGAAGGGGCTTTCCTCCCCCGGGTACTAGTGTTATTCGGTACCGGGTAGTAGTTTTATGCGGTAGGAGTTCGATCCCAGTCTATTGGTGTGACAGGCGAGTTATACATCTACCGCGTCCTGACACATATTAGGCCTAATCAGGCCTCACGAACATTGCCGAACTCCCCCAGCATAAACGTACTAGTACATGTGTTTCTGTTTATTCTTGTAGCCAAGGAGATTCAATACCTCATTGTTGTAGCGTACGGGAAATCAAAACAGCTGTTACCTGCTAGAAATTGTTCACATAAAATCACATAATCACCTAGGACATCGACAAATGTGATATTATGTGAAACATTTTCACATAAAATAACATTCTGATCTGTTATGTGAAAAAATGTGATTTGAACTTCACATAATTTCACATTTGATTCCGCGCAGTGTGCGGAGTAAAACCGCTTCACATTACTTCACATTTTCTCACATTTTACATTCACATTTTTTGGGGTCACGTTTTCGGGTTGTGCGATTTCACATAATTGTTTCACATTTTTCAAACGGTCACATTGTTTCACATATAATAACATTAGACGATTCACATTTTGAAAAAAAATCACATTTTGGGTTTCACATATTTCTGATGGTATTCACATTATATCACATTTTCTTGGAATTTTGTACCAAATTCACATTATTTTCACATTTATGTACCTGGTAGTGCTACACCACTGTTTGCCCAATGAAATTGCACTGGTTGCCTTTAAACTAAGATCAGTAATCTGTGGCATAACAGCCTTTGTGACGTCTTGCTTAATTGCACAAGAGTCGTGTGAACGGCAGAAATACACAACAATATTAAAGATAAATCAGGATTCTAGAGACGTGGAATTTGACAAAGTTGCCTAGCCTTGTCACGATCGTTGATAATTAGGGTCCTATACGCAACAGTTTAAATCTATATCGTATGATCTATGTCGTATTTTTTATCCCCCGTCCTACAATTCACCTTTCCCATTCCCAGGATGCATGGCGCCAGGGGGTCGGAATTATGTGTTCCTTCGTTTTTTTTTAACATTTCGTTGATGACAGGATCTGACAAGCACGATAGTCGTAAGATCGCTACATCACTGTTTATAATTATACGGTTTTCATTGTGACGACTGACATTAAAGGGTTATTATGTAACAGTTTGCATCAAACATTTAAATATTCAAAAACTTAAAAATAATTACTTACTTTGTTAAGACATGACCATTTTCCAATTGAATATTTCAATTTTTGGTGCAAAATATTACATAATACCCTTTAATACATTTAATTGATCTCGGGTAATACTACATCTTTCATCCTCCTGGATCAAATTTTATCATATTTGACTTTTTTGAAATATGTCCAAACTTGCAGTCCGATTGGCTGGTGTACGTTAACTACGGACGACCCAGTGATTTTGACCTGGTAAAGAGTCGCGGAATCAACGTGACTGGGAAAATCGTCATCGCCCGGTACGGAATGACCTCTCGCGGAAGGAAGGTGAGGTGCATGTATTGAATAACTAGTTACTCAAGCAACTTAAAATATGAGCTTATTCAGCAACAGGAGCTAATTGACTCATTAGCATTAACTTGTTTTTTTATTTTCTTGCTTCTTGTTTCCTATGGACTGTTTAAAATTGACTTTGCATATCAATTCATAGTTTTTGAATAAATACTCGTTTAACTACAGATTCCGCTAGTCTCTGACAAAAAGTCTTTCGGACAAGCTACAAAAGCTACACAACCGAGCAGCTAGAATCATACTTCCTTTATCGTTTAGATCTCATGTTGGCAATGATGAAGTTTCTAGTCTGCATTGGAAAACCCTAACAACTAGACGTAAGGAACACCTCCTACATATGGTATACAAGTCAGTAAATCTACAACTGCCAGAATATCCGTATTTTTCAAAGGGTAGCTAAGTCCCATCACTACCCGACCCGTCATAGGGTAAGCCAGTCGTTAAACCTGCCACAAGTTCACCTGAAATGTGGTAGACGTATGTTTAGTTACAGAGGTGCTAGTAGCTGGAATGAGATTCCACAGACCATCAAAGCAGCTACTACCGTTTCTTCTTTCAAACGCATGTTAAAAACATGGGCTGACCTCTGACCTAATCTAACTTAATGGCGAACGGGCTGGTACATGGGCAATGAGTATGGATAATGGTTTTTGGGTGTCATTAAATGTTTGTTGTCCTGTAAATATGTTTTGTATTTTGTATTACTTGTATGTTTCAATGTGTCCTGGGCCCCACTGTAAATCAGTGTTAATCACTGAGTGGGCCACCCTGGCTAAAGAAAACAGAATAAAAAAAAGTAGTGGATGCTACTTGAAACGTTTTACAATTTTAAAACTCTATTTAGTTGATTGAGTAGAAATTTTATTACCTGGATGTCTAACCTTCATCGACGTAATTGTCCGTTTTGTTATGAAAAAAAAAACACTTAATGGTTTGCACCAAAACGAATTACTTCGACGAACTAGAAGCTCATGTATGCCACTTTAATCTGAGATGTTACTAATGGGCCCATTTCCGTTCTCCCTCAAATAGGATCAGAGTGTTTCGAACTCTGTTGGAATGTTGTAAGAATATCCAGAATGCAGTCATACTGCCGTTAGAATGGTACACTTTAAATGATGTTCGATATATCGATCTGCATTTTAAATTCACCCTGAAAGTTTTGAGCATGACCAAAACATTTGGGGTGGCCCCACGAATGAACACACATAAGCAGTGAGCAATGAGAATTACTAAAATGCCTTTTGAATATCCAGGAATACAAAGAATTGTTATTCAGACGGCATTCCGGCTCATTCCGCCTTTATTGTGAAGAGATTATCAGCGCTAGCGTTCGAATTATATTCTGATCGTATTTAAGGGGAAACCGAAAGGGGCCCAAATATTCGGAATCCACGACGAATTTTCAGAATACGCTTCAAATAGCAGGGAATATACAAATAAATCTGGCTCATTCCGCCTCTTGTGCCAATGGTGTTTTTTTGGGGGAAGGGGTTTTTATCCGCCTGTGCCTTTTACTGATTATACCCCCCCCCCCCCAAATTTGTCCCCCCCCCCTTCCTGGCTCAGATTTTAAAGTCAAGACAATACACACGATGAAAAGTAGTACCATACAGTACAAAGAATTATGCTTTGTTGTGCTTTATTCCAGCTGCGTCGTGCCCAAGATCGTGGAGCCATCGGTATGATCGTGTATTCAGACCCCAGGGAAGTTGGTGGAGTCGGCTGGGGGCGCGACAGGATGTACCCGGCCGGCTGGTACGCACCAGGCACGGCGGTCCAGAGAGGACACTTCCTCTACACCACCGGGGAGGGAGAACCACTCACTCCGGGATACCCAGCTAAAGGTTAGGAAAGCCTTTACACACGTCTCCATACTTTTTTTCAAAAAGTCAAATTTCTGGTCATTTCTTCACAGGGTAAGTTAAATCCCCTTGGTTGAATCAACCCTACTCCGTTGCAAATTCAGGAAGTGGAGGTTCTAAAATATGACGCCTCACGACTGAGTTTAAAAGTTTGAAACACAGCTGTCCGCCATGTTTGCTTACATTCAGGTATTTTGTGGTGGTGCCACAAAATTAGTGCGCCTCATGTGGGCTGTTTTAGCGCCAACTCGTAAGGCATCATATTTTTGCACTTCCACTTCCTGAATGGCACTTAGGATTAATTCAACTTACTTTGTAAAGAAATGGCCAGAAAATTTACTTTTTGTATCGTCCTAATGTTACACAATGCAGCTTTTAGTCGAGAGGAGGGTATTTTTTTCTAATAGATAATAATCAATATATATAAAATTAGCCAACCGTTTTGCAGAATTCAACTTGTGTGACGTCTGTTTTCTATAAAGATATAAATGTCTATAACCACTTACTTTGTAAATACAAACTGCAATAAAGAAGAGATAATGTTTCAGGTTATACTGTGTATATTAGTAATAAACGATTTTATCAGTTACATGAGCCTTTATTGAGCCTGTACGTATCCGAACGTATCCTGCCTAATGGGAATATGCCAAGGATCATTTTGTGGGATTCTGTCGAATTTTAGGTTCGGGGTTTTTTTCCCGATGATTTGTGCTTGCGTTAGATTCCATTTGTATCCATTTGTATCCGCCAAAACATACGGAAAAATCACGGTAGGCATGTGTCAGGATCCGACGTCATTTCTGTACGTATCTGGGGAAAATCCAAACGTATCTTGTGTGGAATACGGCAAGAATCCCGTTTTTTCGGATTTGTGCGGCCAAAAGGGCTCCGGATTGCAGTAACCAATGTTTCGGATTTCTGGCGGATTCCATCCTGATCCGCCAGTATCCACTTGTATCTGCCTAAAATACGGAAAAATTCCGGTACGCATCTGCCAGAATCCGAGGCCATTTCGTGCAGTGGATGGTCACGTAACACAAAATTGGACTTTTATACAAGGAAGTACCAAATGCAAAAGAACGATCCTGCTAATTGCCTTCGTCAGAAGGGTTTGAAATCATCCGTTTTTAGTGTGGGTTTTAGCGGCATAACTCTTGAAGACATGGTTCAACGTCCATGATTTTTGGCAGGCAGGTTACCATTGTTGAGGCCAATATATTAAGTGTAAATATAGGCATCGCGGATGGTCCATACGTCACTGCAGTAGACTTTTTGTGTTTGTCACTAGCAAAATAACTCTTGTATATGTAAATGGATGTTCATGGCTTTTGGTAGACAAGTTACCATTGTGAAGGCCAAGGTCAAGTTCAAAAATGGGCCTTGTGGGGGGGTCCCTACGTTTCTGCAGTGGACCTTTTATGTTTAGATATGTAACGATCTTCTCTCACCCCTACTGGAGACAGCTGTTTGACAGCTGGAGATCCCACAGCCTGGTGGGATCAGGGCTGGGATCAGATAACGTTAAGGGACTGTTATGTAATTTCAGCGGGAGGAGGTTGGTCGGGTTATTACCTATGTAGCCAAAAAATTTTAATGGGTGACGTCCACTGGAGACCTTAAATTTAATTCGAATTTGAAAGCGCGATAAAAACATAAAGGGTTGAAAAAACAAGATTTGGAATATACTAACTGATTGTAGAAATACAAATGTTAGGACACAAATTGAATTAAAGAACACAGTGTAACAACAAACAAGCATAAAAAATTCAACAGAACAGCAGTAGTCGCCCTGTTCTGTTTCTTTCCTTTCATCACACCTTCTCTGATTACATTTTGCGACACTGTTGTGACACGTTGATTATAATACAGTAAGCAGAATTTATTGTAACAGTAATTTTTTTGCAGTAACAGTCCAAAATCAAATAGCTAACACAGATGAGAGCAAGTCTGTAACTCTGTGGCGAGCCTTTTCACAGTGTTCCGTACGTAGAATAAAAAAAGGAGTACAAAGATTGTTTTGTACTGTAGACCAAATCGATTATTAAAAAAAATAAATGATACACGTTCATTTCTCTAGAGGAATGTCCCTCTAACGAAGGCATAAGATCTCTGACCTCTAGTTATAATTAACCTTCTGTTCATAATCTTTGAGACAAAACCATATAATACTTTGAAAAACTTGAAATATTTAATGAAGGTATGAGATCTCTGTTTTTTTCTGTTTTTCAGACTATGCCTACATAATGGAAGAGAGTGAGAGCGACCAGCTGCCTAAAATCCCTGTCCACCCCATAGGGTACACGGATGCCATGGAACTCCTCAGGTACGTGGATCAATATGTATTTTTGTAAAGTGTTTCAGCAGGGCCGACTCCGTAACGAAAAATACGGTGAATATGCAAAAAAAGAAGACAGGCAAGTTAAATTGAACATGGTTGGAAAATGCAGAGGACAGTTATTGCGACGTTACACACGTTGCCTTTTATTGATTGCTAAACGTAAAGTTGTTCTCTTCAGGCTTATGCGTGGAGAGGAGGTTCCGGAGTCCTGGCGGGGCCTGTTGGAAACGAAGTACCGCTTCGGTCCGGGATTCGGGTGGCCAACACGTTCGTCGGCAAGGTGAGTGATACGTATACTTCATTAATTGAGGTATGTCCAGTAACAGGGTGAATGGTATGAAGTTAGATGTACGAAGTTGTACTAAGTTGTACGAAGTTAGAGCCTACAATAGCTAGGATCGGGTGGGAGTCAAACATATGTTGAGGACGTACCAAGCTTACGTTTTCTGTGACGCAACAAGATAACATCGTACAGAGGGCGGGGGAGGGTGTACGAAGTATGAAGTACGAAGTTAGGAGTGACGTAGCCTTATGTGACGTAGCAAGCTAACTTCGTACAGAGGGCGGGTGAGGGTGTACGATGTACGAAGTACGAAGTTAGGAGTGACGTAGCCTTATGTGACGTGGCAAGCTAACTTCGTACAGAGGGCGGGGGAAGGTGTACGATGTACGAAGTACGAAGTTAGGAGTGACGTAGCCTTATGTGACGTGGCAAGCTAACTTCGTACAGAGGGCAGGGGAGGGTGTACGATGTACGAAGTACGAAGTTAGGAGTGACGTAGCCTTATGTGACGTGGCAAGCTAACTTCGTACGGGGGAGGGTGTACGATGTACGAAGTACGAAGTTAGGAGTAACTTCTTATGTTAAAGTAATGGACGGGTGAGGTAGCAAGCTAACTTCGTACAGAGGGCGAAGGAGGGTGTACGATGTACGAAACACAAATTTAAGTTAGAAGTTTTAATAACGTATTGTGGTGGGTGTAAGTGAGAGTCATGTTATGCTACCTATTTCTCGGAATCCATGATCTGGGTGTCGTAAAGCGTATATTATTCCTGGTAGAGCGCATAACGAGCCGACAATTATCACGCGGTGTCGATCAGCACCTAGGCCATAATTAAAACTGAAGTAACGTTGTTTTTAACCTAAACATCTGTTTGGTTCAGTTTACCCGACGACGTCTTCACACATTCATGATCAAAACGCCAAGTAACGTTCTAAATTACAAGTGACACCGTTACCAGAACACAATCCGCGGTTCGAATTACAAGTGACACACTTACAGAAACCGCATTCGAATTACCGCGGCCAGTTCGAATGAAGTTCTTTCTAACGTTACAAGGTTTGAATTACGCCAAACGTAGTGGGAGTCATGTTAGGGGACATATGTTTAGGCATCCGAGATCTCGGTGTAGTGCGGCGCTTACTCTTTATGAGAAGATTAGCTTGGGCCGCGTCAAAACCCATTATATCATAACTTAGTACAACTTCGTACTTCGTACACTAACCCGGCCCCACGTACGAAGTTAGTTTGCTACGTCACTTGAGACTTACGTCATATTTAAATTACGTCACGCCTAACTTCGTATATCGTACTTCGTACACTAACCCGGCCCCCCGTACGAAGTTAGCTCTGTGACGTAACCTGATTATAACTTTATACCATTCACCCTGATACTGGACATGAATGCATTAATTCGGCTTTTTTAAAACTTCCTGGATGGAAGTATTGTTTTGAGTGGTGTTGGTTAAAGGGAAGGGGGTATGTATATTTTCCTTAGCAGGAAGGGTTGGACGTGAATGGACGGAGATTGGGTTTCAGTTGCTTGAGCTATGGACCTGTTGAATATAGACTGGCCATTATGGTCCTGCTGGATACGCGGGCTGATTCATTATCATCAATTTGAATTTTTGCCAAAAGTGGGACGACTAATAACTCTACGCAGTATTGTAACAACCCCTCGCTTCTTTTTTTTTACATATATACATATTCTTACAGAAAAGTCCGCCTGAACGTGAACGTGATAAAAAAGAAGGCGACAATCCACAACGTAGTTGGGATCATCCGGGGGAGCGTAGAACCGGGTGAGTTTTACTGCACGAGAAACGTGGGATTTACCAATAGTAGTGGGGTCGGTGGCGCAGCGGTAGCGCGTTCGGCTCGGGTCCAAGAGGTCCCGGGTTCGATCCCCACCCATGTCACCGATCTTGTGCCCTTGGGAAAGGCACTTTACACGAATTTCCTCACAGCTTCGGCTAGGGACGTCCCTCGGATAGGACGTTAAATGGAGGTCCCGTGTATGGGGAGAGCCACACCCCACGCACGTTAAAGAACCCACCGCACTTATCGAAAAGAGTAGGGGTCCTTCCCGGTGTGAGTGGTTCAAACCTACAGTCCTATGGCCGCACTTGGCGTCGTATTGAGGTCACCTGATGAGTTAGCGCCGAATGGCAGCCGCTCCAGACCCTTGCGATTAAGCCCCACCACCATTGTAAGCTCCTCACAATTCAGCCCTTGGCTGCCAAGAGAGAGTAAGCCGGCCCACCCCTACTACTAGTAAATACCAGTAAAGTCGGGTAATGTTTACTTTGTAAATTTCATTTACAACCATTGTTAAGTTCGCAATTACTGGACTTGACTTTTATTTATTCCTACAATTGTCAAGTCTGGTACTGTTTACAAAGTAAACATTACCCGACTTTACTGGTAATTACTGGCATTGGCAAATCCAACTTTTCGTGCAATGTTTCTATAAAAAGAAGAAGAATATCGTTGGTGTTATATATCTGGCAAACCCATGCAAAAATCACAATATATCTTACATGTACCCAATTTCGGGTTAGACCGCAGCAAGTAATTTTTATGGATGACATCAGCGCGCACATTAATTTTCGCCTGATTTCGGAAAAGAAAACAAGAAATTTTGTTGCTCTCCGGCGCTGGTCAACATGCTGAAAATGGACAAATATGTCGTAAAGATGTTCGGTTCAGAGACCATCTGGGATCCAGAAAAAAATAAGGCACAATTGCCCGCGTTTGATGGCAAGTGTTGACTGTCTAAGGTGCTCCATCGTTTGAATACCCAGTGTAGTAGCTGCCCATGATTTTACGACAACCTTTTTCTGTACTTATTCTAGTTCATTGAGATGAATACACAAGGGCATGTAATACTGTTGAATACAGGAATAAAAGATCTGTTGGTTGTGATATCATTTTTAATCGCACTTAATTCTTGTAGGTTTATGATCTCAAAATCTGAAAATGTGTGAATCTTGTTTTTTCGGCCCGTCTTGTTTTTTTTCCTATTGCATTGAATTTAGCGTCTGCGGAGGATGGCATCGATAAAATTGACTAGCTGTGGCCTTACGTATCATGCAAATGCTGGAAGCACAGAACTTAGCTGGCTTCTTACGGTGTGTACTCGCTGTTCCAGACCGTTACGTCATCCTTGGGAATCACCGGGACGCCTGGAACCTGGGGGCGGTGGACCCGAACAGTGGCACCGCCTGTCTTCTGGAGATCACCCGCGCCTTGGGAGAAATGTTGAAAAGAGGTACCCGTACTTACTTCAGCTGCAAGACATTTTTAATCACAGTATTATAGTATCCGGATTCTTCACCGTTATTAAAGTGTAACCCCCATTCCTATTACTGTTACCAAGCTTTGGCAAAAGACCATTGGAATGGTATATAGGTTTCTAAATAACAGTAATGTCCGATAGCCTTCATGTAGAATTAAAGGGGCATTATGTAACATTTTGCATCAAACTTAACAAAAGAATTGAAAATAATCTTCATATGACTATAATTTAAATCCATTTTCAACTTATTCGTGCAATTATCTCACATTTCAGACATGTATTGTTTGCGCTAAAACAGCCCACACGAGGCGCACTCAGTTTTTGGTACCACCACAAAATATCAGAGCGTAAACAAACATGGCTGACATCCTGTCTTCCCAACTTTTAAACACACTCGTGCGGCGTTATATTTTGGATCCTCAACTTCCTGAATGGCACTTATTTGCAATGAAGTAGGGTTGATCAACTTACTTTGTAAAGAAATGATTTTTGCATCGCCCCAATGTTACATATGGAGCTTTAAAATAAAGATACTATAAGAAGCTGAAAATGAATTCCACTAAATAATTTTTCGAGCCTTTGAAATGGTTGTTAACCATTTGACCGCAGGGTGGCGCCCCAGACGCACGTTGATGTTCATCAGCTGGGACGCTGAGGAGCCTGGGATGCTTGGATCACACGAATGGATTGAGGTCAGACAACGTAGTTATCAATATTACCTTAGTAATACCTTACCGTAGACCTTAGATCCTCCCGCAAAATTGCTGCATAGGTCGACTTGGCGGCGAACTTTCTTCTCTCCAAAGGTTGCGGTTTTGTGCCGCTACTGCCATTTCATCGCGCTTTTTCCCTTCGTTTTGCATAGTTCGTCGGAGAGTGACTTTAGGTCGTCCTGTCGGGCAAGTGCCTTCTGGTTTCCACAACACTTAGCACCGATTTCAACTTTCTGTTAAAGTTGTGATGTATACCATTAGGTTTTAAGAGAAAAAACCTAAATTAGACGGTTTTAGCCAATAAAATCATATGAATGACGTCATAATGACGTCATTCTACGTCATAACGCCATTAAAATTCTTGTATTGATTTATTTTTACTAGTACACCATCTTCTGTAAATTTTGTGGCCATACGATATACCGTTCTCGAGTTCTGAGGGGAGGCAATGCGCCCCCCCCCCCAGTCCGACGAATCCCCAAAGCTTAAAAAAAAACTTTAAAATAGGGTATTTCTTGATTTCTTCTTTTTATCACCAAAAAATAGGAAAAGTGCAAAATGTATGATATTTGTACGTAATGTGGACTCAGAGGTTCACACATCGATTCAGCAAAAAAATGGAGCTGATAACATACTGATAATTTCTAAGTTTTGGGGTCCGCGCGGATCCCAGGGTGACAGATGAGTCAGTTCGGGAAGGTGTAGTGTTGAGGGTTAAGGGAATTCTTATTTGCTTGGAGAGCCAATTTTTCTAATTAGGCGCTGCCACATGCCAGTAGCTTTACCCTGTCGAGTTTTTATATCTAGCGATACCATAGGTATGAATGAAATATATTGCTTTTTCGTGTTTCTTCTTCTTCTTTTTTTCCTCCTCCCCCTCCTCCTCCTCCTCCTGCCGTTTCTTTAAATGAATTAAACTCCGTCGTTTTTCAGCCAAATTACCTAAAATTTGGCATGGAGGTAGTGTGGGCACATACTCCCAGACGTTTTCTTTTTTTTCATTTTTTTAAACAGGCTTTAAAAATTGATGTATTTGTGTGTGGTTTTTTTTTGGTCATTTTCAGGCAATAAATGTACATTTGGGAACCTAGAGCACAGGTATATTAATACCAGATTAAAAAATCCGAATGACCCGAAATTTGGTATGGGGATACCTTTGACACATGTCCACACAAAGTCATACACGCTTTTGACATAAACCACTAAAAACTGTGTAAAATAGGGCTTTTTTTATATTTTCAGACATGAAATGTACATTTTTGGCTCCTGTGCCCTAATATTATTTGTAGTCATAAACTGAATTTAGAACTAGGAAAAAAATTCCCCGCGACCAGAGGTTTTGTCCATTTTGTCCAAATGAGATTGAAGACCAACAACATTTTATTGTGGATTGTCCACTATATAATGATATATAAACGTACAAAGCTGTTTAACCTTCTTTCTGCATGCTCAACGGAATTTGTCACATTATTAATTACATGCTATAGATAAATTCAATTTCATTCCAGAAGGTAGTAACCCTTACTGTGTACAAATAGGTAAATATATCAAAGAATGTCTAGAACTTAGGACAAGTAGTATAAGTTGATTCATATATTTTATTGTACGTAGGTCAATTCTATTGTTACAGTACTTACGTGTCTGTCTGTATGTCTAGACCTTACAAAAGTCGCTGTACTTTTGTTGTGTCAATAAAGTTCTGGTTCCCTGAGCAAGGGGTACGGAGTGTATTAAAATCAAATGATCGGAAATTTGGAATGGAGGTGCCTTGAATACATGCTCACAGACAATCGTTTACACTTCTGACACACACTTTTGAAAAACTGTGTAAAAAAGGCTTTTTTGCTATTTTTTTCGGACAAAAATGTACATTTTTGGCCCCTGTGTCCTAATATTACAACCAAATGACCTGAAATCTGGTACGGGGATACCATGGACACATGCTCACAGAATACCATTGACGCGTTTGACCTTTTCCAAACCTATACAGTTTTGGCTCCTGTGCCCTAAAATTAAAACCAAATGACCTGAAATTCGGTATGGGGATACCTTCGACACATCCTTACAGAACGTCAATTACGCTTTATACATTCATCTTATTCAAATTGTGTAAAATACAGTGTTTTTGCTATTTTCGGCCAAAAGATGTACATGTTTGGCTCCTGTGCCCTGATATTAAAACCAGATAACCTTGGATTTGCTATGGGGGTACCTTGGACACATGCCCACAGAACATTGTTCAAAAGTTTGTCATAAACTATTAACAAATTGTGTAAAATGGGCCTTTTTTGCTATTTGCAAACAAAAATGTACAATTTTGGCTCCCATGACCTGATATTAAAACCAAATGACCTGATATTTGGTACGGAAGATCCTTGGACACATGCAGACAGAACATTATTCACCTTGCTGGCATACACCGCTTTCAAATTGTGTAAAATGGGACTATAAAATGGGAAGTAAATGGCTGAAATATGCTGTATTTGCTCCGGAGCAAATGTCGGCCTTTCTAGTTTTGTCTTCTTCTGTTCTCCGCCCATAGTAATAGTACTTTCTAGATATGTAAAACTGTCTACATATTCAATTTGTTTTAACAACAATATCAAAACCCTTGAACAAAAACTTCAAACCCCGACCCATAATTGCAAGCGCAGTAGTAATAAGTTGATCATACAGTAGTTGTATGTTCACAATGTAAAACAATAACCCTTCGGGATAATTTTGCAAATAAAGGTTGTTTTATAAAATTGATTTTTTAAAAATAATTTACGTTCTCCCGACCGTTTCATGTTCGTCAGGAATTTGGCAAGATCATGTCGGACCGGGCCGTGGCGTACATAAACGTCGACAATGCAGTCCGAGGTGAGCCGAGATTTAGTCAAGTCTGACCATATGATAGATACATGCATTTTGAAAACATTTTGTAAAAATAATATTGTCAACTGAATGAAGCTTCTTTCTGTGACATATCATTAGTCTCTATCAGGCTTCAGAAACGACTAGAGATTTGAACGAAAGACTAGAGATTTGCCAAATGGACAGATAACATTTGCCACTTCTGCAGCGGCAAATATACTCTTTTAAGCCCATGTCACACATTCACGACCTTCCACTGAATTTGTTCCCTAACAGCCGACCACGTGCACGTTCGGCTGACGTTAGAAAGCAGCCTGACCAGATTTAGGCTGCACCTACATTTCTATACGAATCAAAACGAATTTAAGTCAAATTTGAGTCCAGTTTGACCCCCAAACATGCCCCAAACACTGCTGACGTACTCCTAAATTTTTGATTGGTATTCTGCTGGCGCAGCTGAATAGTAGCCGAATTTGCCGAAAACCAGCCGACCCAGCTGACTTACGAGACCTACTCCTAACCATGGTTGGGGCGCGTTTGGTTAGTGTTCGGGAGGCCCAATTCGTGAATGTGTGACAGGGGCTTTTTCCAACCAACTCTCCTGGCATGTTATTTACCTAATTGGCCAATTTATAGTCTTTCTGAAGCCTGGTATAGAGGCTAACATTACATGTCTGTCTACTAACGTCGGGCATTTCATTCTCCACTACATACAGAAAACAAATCAAACCAAACAATAACTGATAAGAAGTCTACTTAATGTTTACTCTTAATATCATTTACTATCATTTTAACATTGCAGTTAGCCGTCGGACATGGGTTTGCAATAAAGTTATTGTTAACGACGAGCAAAAACATAGCATAAATGTTGCCTACAACGAAACAATCTGTTTCTTAACGTATCGTTTTCTAAGAAAAAAATGTTTGATATGAAAAGATTTGTTGCTAGATCAGACGGGTACTTTTTGTTGCAATTTTCTTTGCCTGAAAGTACAATGTAGAAATGTACTATAGGACGTAATAATTAGGTAATGCCATCCTCTTCACAGAGACCTACACGCTGCGTGCCAGGGCTACACCGTCTCTTAAGCCTCTGCTGAAGGAAGTTACTAAGAAGGTAATCTTTACACTAACTGCGTTTCACTTGATAGAGATACCTTTCGTTACGGCCTATTAGTTTTCAAAGTACTTATTGTTGCTTTAGGATTGTGAAAAATGATGATTCTGGTTCAGAATGTATTTTAGATCAAGATATTTGCATGGAACACATCATACTATGTTTTCTTTATATCTGTTGTCGTTAAAATAGATATGAATTCCTATGTATTACCTACAATTATCATTACCTGCCTTTCATGAAGCTCCATTGACGACGCAAACGCTAGTGCATGTCAGTGTACATATAAATAGCCAGTGTATGTCGGTACTGTGTATTTTCAGACGTGCACTGCTACTTGTTCATATCTTCCCTATGTAAGGACTACTAAAGCACACGAGAAACTCTAAAACACGAAGCACATACATTGATACACACTTGTCTTGTGTTTTTGAGTTAATTGTACGCAATGTAATTTTATGTTTGCTTTACGTCGATGTAATCCTGTGTCTTAAAATTATGTGCTGTTATTTATTTTTTACGTAGACAGCGAAAGAATAGATAGAACTTCAGTAAACTCCAACCCCTATAACACAAAAAATGAAGTTTCCAAAAAGCTTGTGCTGTTTTCCAAAAAGGTTGTGCTGTTTTATTTTGTTAGGTACAATGGCCAGAGACCACGTCTGACGGAGACAACCTGTACGCGGTGTGGCGTCAGCGCAGTCCGGCAGACAGCGAGGATCCCAACTCTGACCCAAAGTACAGTAGACCCCTTTCCTGTTCCACACATGAGATATGCATACATGGTAACGTACGTGAAGCCCCTGTTACATATCAGAACCTTCCCTCGAACACCAACAGACCAAGGTTGGTTGAAGTTCAGGGGTATTCTGACCAGATTTAGGGTACGCCTACCTTTCCGTACGAATCGAATCAAATCTAAGATCAATTTGAGTCAAATTTGACTGCCAACCACACCCCTATCTACCCCCGAACACCAGCCAACCATGGCTGAACTTCCGTTCTACACACGAATGTTTGAAATATTTTGACAGATTGGGTCTGCGGAACCGAATCGTAGCCAACCTCGCCGACAACAAGCCGACCACAGCCGACCTATTCTCGACCTACTCGTAACGATGGTTAAAGGCAGTTTGGCAGTATTAGGGAGGGCATATTCGGCTATGTGTAAAAGGGACATAGGTCATACTTACCACTAGATTTGTGACAAGCCGCCCGAGTAAAGAAATCACACGTTAGGTGAAGGATATAACGCAAACATACTCCGTTAACTGGATAGTGTGTCTCTCTTAGGATTTCCTTACCGTCGTATTCGAGTGACTTCACGCCATTTGTGAGAAGGGTCGGTGTTCCTATCATGGACCTAGCGATGGTTCACCGCCATACCGTGAGTACCCAATGTGAAACCAAATTTCTGCCTCTGCCAAGTAAATGCCCCTGACACTACTTTGGGGTTTCCAATATTCCTGAGACAAGGGGTGGGGGCGGTTGGCAGTTTCAGAGCGGCAACACTGTATTTTCAAAGTCAATTTTCTGGTCATTCTTTTCATGTTGTAAGTTGAATCAACCCTATCCTATAGCATACTGAAATCTGTGAGGCAAAAATGCGATGTCACTGACGGAATTTATATATCGGATTAATTTGACTACACAACGATGAGCAGAGCGGAAGCATGAACATTGACAGCACCAGCGCACTTTAACATGCCGTAGCCATCATTATCATGATCTTGGGGATCAAGGAGAAGAAGAAGAAGAAAACGGTTGCTTGTTTTGTGTATCTTAGGCTGGTTCTAGCTATTTGTGGCAGTACCAAAACAATTAAGTCATTTTGCTTGTTTTGGGGCCATTCCAAACGCTTGAAGTATGAAATGGTGACGAATATGTGCTGAGGAATGGCAGTAAATGTCACTATCAGATAGACTTGCATTGTACGCCTTTTATTTAAAAACTAACATTAAAAAGTACAGCTGAATTAATTACCATCCATACAGAGCACCTACCCGGAAACAGGCTACCCTCTCTACCACACGGCCTACGAGACCTTCCACCTCCAGAAAACCTACATCGACCCGGAGTTCAAGTTCCACCGGCTCATGTCCCAGCTGTGGGCGGGGATAGCCTTCTCTCTCTCCGAGTCGGAGATTTTACCAATCGATGTGTCCGAATACGCAGCCGCCGTCAGAGAAATGTTCGACACGTTGAGGAAGGACTATGCCAAGCAGTTCCAAACGTCTCAAATTCCTCTTGGTAAGTGCTCTGATGGTTTGGAAAAGAAATATAAGAATAAATTCACTTCAGTTCAGGTCAGACCCCAGCAACCTATAGTTGTACAGACGCCACGACAGCCTGTCTATTATATAGCGTATGGTTGGCTTCTAATCTTTTTAAAGTCCCTGTTTCATATTCAGAAACTTCCCCCGACCACCAACCAACCAAGGTTGGATAAAGTTCGGGAGCAGTCTAACCAGATTTAGGCCACGCCCACCTTTCTATCTAAATCTAATTTGAGTTAAATTTGAGGCAAATTTGACCCCCGAACAGCCCCTGAACACTGCTGACCTATTTCCGAACACTAGCAAACCATGGCTAGACCTCCCGTCCAAACTCGAATGTCTCAAACATTTCGAAACATTCGGCTGGCGCAGCCGAACAGTGGCTGACCTCGCCGAAGTCCAGCCAACCACAGCCGATCTTACTACGTATACCGACCTACTCCTAACCATAATTGAGAGTAGGTCGGCAGTGTTCGGGATACCATATTTGGCTATGTGTGACAGGAGCTTTAGTGGTGTCCGTCTCCCTTCCAAGGCTGGCTGATAACAAAAACTTTATTACGAGAAATATAAGTGTACATTAATATAATTATACATCATTAAAATGCATTTCACGTTCTGGGCAATTATGACTCAACATTTTGTATATGTCACAATGTAATGTGATTCTGGGGAACTCTAATTTACTTTGCAAAAAAAATAAAACTAATAGTTTCTCCTAGCTTTCTAAATGATTGGTGGAAACTTTTAATTTCAGACGCCTTGGAGTCGGCAGTGACCAATTTCACCCAGGCAGCAGCGATGTTTGAAGAGAAACTGTCTTCATTCGGGAACGAACCAAGGTGAACAAGACATATCAGATATTTCAGATCTCTGGAATTGTTGTTCTGTTTTGGTGAATGTATTGGAACTGTGGAGGGAATTGTATAGCGTAATTTAATCGGGTATTACACACAGTCCACCTCTTCCTCAATTCCTCCACGTACCACTCATTTAGTCTCACCCAGCGCGTGTTGGGTCACTTTTAGGCTTGATTTCCCTGTCAATCAAATGTTTACAAACAAATATCCAGCCACTCACCCTGCATCTATCTCTGCTGCAGACACACAAGCCAAACTGACCCGAAACAATACTTTTGTACACGGAGACAATAACAGTTGCTAACAAAACGGGACCTTTTGACCTTAGACCACAATGCATCACGACTGCACACGCGTAGTTGGTACTGTGAGATAGTTTTATTGTAATGGTTGTCTTGTTATGAACATCAATAATTTGTTACACAGCCCAATAGTTGTCCGGATGTACAATGACCAGTTGATGCAGATGGAGAGAGCCTTCATTGACCCACTGGGCATCCCATCCAGGAAATTCTACCGGTACGCGCTCTTTTAATTTATTCTATGTAAAATGGAAGAGTATTGAAAAGTAAGCCCCTGTCATAAATTCAGAACCTTTTCCCTACCACCAAATAAGGTTGGCCGAAGTTAGGGAGCAGTCTGACCAGTTTTAGGCAACGACTACCTTTCTATACCAGTCGAATCGAATTTGAGCTGAATTTGAGTCAAATTTCACCCCCGAACATGCCCATATCACTGATGACCTACTCCCGAACACCAGCCAATCATGGCCGAAGCTCCCGTCCACACCCGAATGTTTTAAACATTTTGAAACAGTCGACTGCCGAACAGTAGCCGACTTCGCCGAACACCAGCAAATCACTGGCAACCCGACCTACTCCTAACCATGGTTGGGGCTAGTTCAGCAGTGTTCGGGAGGCCACATTTGGCTATATGTGACAGGGGCTTAACGGATATCATTGACATAGTATTGAGGGTAAATTTTTTACAGGTAAAGCAGTGAAAGATGAACCATTTTATCTGTTATGATCATGGTTCATGAGAAGCATACTTTTGAGAAACTGTAAAAGCAACTATCGTACTGTATGTTATCCCGAGAAGTCTACAGCGGGATGCATGATTTTTCGTGTGTGATGTCCAATAACAGAAGAGGTGTGTTTATTTTGCAATAGCCGCTGACTTGTATGTTAATGAAAAGCAAGGAGAAGTTGAATTTATATCATGATAGTTAGTTTTATTTCGTATCCGTTTACTGTATCAATCTGTTCATCATGTTTTGTTGTGACCTGTACTCAGCCCAGTGTGGCAAAAAAAGTGCAATAAAGGTCGTCATTCATTCATATAATAGCACTTTAAAGGATCATAGTGACAATGTGTCCATAGGAATTGAAAATGGAAAAAGGACTGGTCATTAAATACTTGTTTCAACTATTTGACATCTACAAGGAACCCAAAGGACAGTAAAACTGGATTTTCAAAG
Source organism: Branchiostoma floridae x Branchiostoma japonicum (assembly GCA_013266295.2). Classification (NCBI taxonomy): domain Eukaryota; kingdom Metazoa; phylum Chordata; class Leptocardii; order Amphioxiformes; family Branchiostomatidae; genus Branchiostoma; species Branchiostoma floridae x Branchiostoma japonicum. The sequence continues at coordinate 18,393,326 of CM023829.1, read as the reverse complement.
TGAATTTTCTGGTCATGTTTGTAATGTAGTATGATGGATCAACCCTATCGTATATGGAATATATATCTGCCAGGCCAAAATGCGATGTAGTTCATGGGAAAGGTTGCCTGTTTCGTATCGTAGGCTGGATCTAACAACTTACAATGTATTGGTTGTACCAAAATAAAGGGACTCCTCACATAGCTTGTTTCTGGGCTATTTTAAATGCTTTAAGAATGAAATGATGTCGAAAATGTGCTCCGAAATGGCAGTAAATGTCAATATTAGACAGATTTCCTAATCTGGAATTTTTTGTTTGTTTTGCCACCCTAAAATTGCATTGGGTGCCTTTAACAAAGTACAAATGTATACGATAGTACGGGGGTCGACATGCCTTTACTAACAGACACGGGTGTATATGATTGGCTAATGCAAAATATCTCCTCTCTATAAAGGCACACCATCCTGTCATACACCACCACCGGTACGTTTCCCGCCCTTGGCGATGCTGTTAAGAGAATGGGAAGCGATTGGACCGATCCGGGCAAGACCAGCAAGCTGCGAGATGTCAGAAAACAACTGTCCATCATTTCCTTCTTCATCCAAGCAGCGGCCAACACTCTGGCCACACCTGCCTCAACTGTGTTTTAAACCTAGTATTTTGTTTCACAAATAAATTATGATACATAAATAATTACAAAACCGTCACAATTTAATGATAATACATATGATTGTGGCTAAAATGTCTGCTAGAATATCAGTTCACGTGGTAATCATGATTATCATTTAAACCAAAATTTAGAATTACCATCAGGTGCAGCTGATCATGAACAAACTCAGATAGATGCAAATGAGGAAGAAACAGGTACAATCGAACAAGCTAAATTACATGAGAATGATTACTTAGCAGGTTGTGTCTCTATACGAGGTCCGAAGGCAGGAAGTCGATTTGAATCAGTTTGTGCACTCAAGGCTGTTATAGTCCACAAACCATTCACACATGAAAATGATGATGAGACAGTACCTGTTAATTTTGAAGATGAAGAGAACAAGTATGACAATAATCATGAAAAAACAGAAGATGAAACCTCTCAGACCGCTACTTACAATGATGGTCAGGTTGTAGCTGCTACTTATTTCTTTAACAATCAGTATAAAAATCAGGAAGTATTTGCTCATTATAACCATGAGGATGGTGATCGGGAAGTATCTGCTACATCTCTGTACAACCTGGATGATGGTGATTCAGAAGTGTCGGCTACTACTCTGTACAGCCATAAAGGTTGGTGATCAGGAAGTATATGCTACCTCTCTGTACGACCATGAGGGTGTTGATTATGAAGTATCTGCTACTTTTCTGTACGACCATGAGGATGTTGATTATGAAGTATCTGCTACTTCTCTGTACAACCTTGATGATGGTGATTGGGAAGTATCTGCTACTTCTCTGTACAACCATGAGGATGTTGATTATGAAGTATCTGCTACTTCTCTGTACAACCTTGATGACGACGATTAGAAAGTATCTGCTACTTCTCTGAACAACCATGAGGATGCTGATTATGAAGTATCTGCTACTTCTCTGTACAACCATGATGATGGTGATTACAGATTAGGAAGTATCTGCTACTTCTCTGTACAAACCTGATGATGGTTATTAGAAAGTATAATATGCTACTGCTCTGTACAACAATAAGGATGATGGATAGAAATTATATTATATTTCTCTCTACAACCTTGATGGTGATTAGAAAGTAAATATTTCATGCTACTTCCCCGTACGGCCATGAGGAGGGTGATTAGGAATTCTGTGCTACTTTTCTGGACAATCTTAATAATGCTGATTGGAAAGTATCTGCTACATCTCTGTACAACCTTGATGATGGTGATTTTGAAGTATCTGCTATTTAAAGTTTTAACTATAATGATGAGAATGAGAGTATATGGAATAGCTATCAATTGGAATGAAAATGAGGAGGTGGTATATGGTACCTCACCAGTTATGTACAAGAAAAATCATTATCGTAAAGAGGTAAAATCTGGATCTTGTATCATGTATGGAAATTACGATGCTGTAGCAGCAGATGCTCCTTGGTTAGTCTATAGAAATAATGACATCTAATATATGTATATGTCAGCTTTATTTCATATTTATTGTCAACTTTGAATGAAATATTTGACATTTGCCAATTCGCCCATACAGACATAAATGACAGTTTGTGGTGGCCAAACTTTCTACATATTATTCTACTTTCCTTGAAATTTCCAACATCAAAATTGTTTTAGTCAAGTTTTTCATATGTAAGGATAATTATTGATGACATACCATTCGCTGTGCTATGTATACGGTGTACGCATTGGGCGCTATAGAGTCTAATAGAGATATTTATAAGGATTATGATTAAGAGAATAATAAGACGTATAATAGAGGGGAACATATTATATAGCATTGATGTAAGAAAATTAAATGAGTAAAATTTATGTCATGTAGAATCCATTTTCTCACACACACAGATATTTTTATAGACATGTTTGTAGGCATATTTCTCTGGCACCTTCGATGAAGTAAGGAGCACGGAGATTGGTCTATAGTAATATTTGCTCTGCGGGTAATCTTTAATTTTTAATGTTGAATTAATTGTTTTGTCATATGAAAAAAAGATGCAAAGTCATTTCTAACTTATTCATCTTTATCATATCATTATCTCATATATTCCAATCGTTAACGTTATTTCTCATACAATGTAAAAGTACTTGTATCTAGCAATGCAATATTTGCATAAATGGTATTGGAACACATGTTTAGTGTCACGAATAAGAAAGTTAACAATAGATGCCCAGGAATGTTTTTTGCAGATACCTCCTAATCAGCACCTGCATGGTTGTACAGAGAAGTAGCAGGTATTTCATAATCGACATCCTCATAATTGTACAAAGTAGTAGCAGACACTTCATAATCAACATCCTCATGGTTGTAAAGAGAAGTAGCAGATACTTCATAATCAACATCCTCATGGTTGTACAGAGAAGTAGCAGATACTTCATAATCAACATCCTCATGGTTGTACAGAGTAGCAGCATGTACTTCCTGATCACCATCCTTATGGTTGTACAGAGAATTAGCCGACACTTCTGGATCACCATCATCTAGGTTGTACAGAGATGTAGCAGATACTTCCCGATCACCATCCTCATAGCTAAACTCATAATGAGCAAATGCTTCCTGATTTTCATACTGATTGTTAAATAAGTAGCAGCTACAACCTGACCATCATCGTGAGTGGCGGTCTGAGAGGTTTCATCTTCTGTTTCTTCATGATTATTGTCATGCGTGTTCTCCTCATCTTCAAAATCAACAGGTACCGTCTCATCATCATTTTCATGTGTGAATCGTTTGTGGACTGTAACAGCCTTGAGTGCACAAACTGATTCAAATCGAGTTCCTGCCTTCAGACCTCGTATAGAGGGACAACCTGCTAAGTAATCATTCTCATGTAATTTAGCTTTTTCGATTGTACCTGTTTCCTCTTTATTTGCATATATCTGAGTTTGTTCATGATCAGGTGCACCTGTTGGTAATTCCAAATTTTGGTTTAAATGATAATCATGATCATCACGTGAACTGATGGTCATTATGATTCTAACGGATATTTTAGCCACAACCATATGTATTATCAACAGATAGTGACGGTTTTATTATTATTAATGTATTATAATTTATTTGTGTAAGAAGATAGATTCAAACATTTACTTACAATAAAAGTAAAACAGTAATTGTACAAACCAAACTAATTTAGGGGAGTCCACTAGCAGGTGTAACTCACACGCTATGAGCAGAAACTTATGTTTAACGGTTGCCACAAAATAGTGGACAAGGATCGCTATAATTGCGCCCCAAACTTGGAAACCTCATCTTAAACAATTGCGATGAGATCCTGCCAACCACCATTTATATAATTACTTTATTCAAAAAGTAATGCCCAAAGGCTAATTGCTTGTACAGTGTCAAAGAAAGCAAAGTAAAGCAATAGGAAACAGACAACTACTGTCTGATCAACTACTACAGCTTAATTTCCTATTATAAGATTTGACTTCTCCTTTGAAGACAGAGGAAAATAAATTGACCCACGTTCTGCTGCATAAATTAATCATATTTGTGTGGTCCTAACTCAGAATAGTAGAAATATTTTCAATACAGTGTGTCCGTAAAAAAACAATTCTGTAATGACCTCTGCCAAACATTACCCTAATACAAGGTAGCTGACCACAGTTTTCGCCCTATGGCGATTCCTGTATATAGTTAAGGACCACAAGATGACTCACTTCGACGCGGGCACAAATAGAAAAATCGAATATGTTTAAGTAGAAGGTACAAACTGCAAAATATCTACAAATAAAATAAAAAATAAAACTTGTCTGCGTATCTGTTTGCGACGTACACTTTGAAAACGCCCTCTACGGAGGTCAATTGAACTGCAGCCGACTCACCCGGAAAGCCAGTTGCGTAATACGGCGCATCTATACACGAACTGCAAAACCTTCACAATCCAAATCACACAATCTCAAACCCGATACATTCCTGTACCACACAGCACAATCTACATCTGACTGACGCTTACACGAGGCTTTCTGCCCATTGCAGTCTTCAAGAATATTCTCCGTAGTATTATGTACACTCCGGGGGTTGCCCATGAATACTGTGGTCTGCGACCACAACAATTCAGACCAAAGTAGCGTGCGTAGTCCAGTGGTTAGCGACCCTGCCTCTGGACTAAGAGGTTGGGAGTTCGAATCCCTGCTATTGTCGCTCACCCGACATGCACGCTACTGGAGAGGGTCGCAGTCCTTAGGACGGGGCGTTAAGCCGTGGTCCACTGTTCATTGTACTTGTCGAAAAGAGCTAGGGGAATTTCCCCGGTACAATGAACCTGTAAATACTGTACATAGCGTCTGTCTTCTCTGTCACGACCAGTGGAAGAATAGCTCTTCAGTGATCACTGAATGAGCTAAACTGGTTCGAGATCACTTTCACTTTCACTTTCAATTCTACACCAATACCCCTCCCCAAAACTGGACACGCAAGCGCAGTAAAGACGCGATCGAAACTGGTTTGGCGGGATTTCTGTTGGTTCCGTACATAGCACAAAACATGCGCGTGTCCAGAAAAGCAGGTCGGGCGAGTGGCCCGAATGTTCTTCTCGTCGTGGTCGCAGTTAGACATCGTGCTTTTTGTCCAGTGGGTGCATGAGCATGTAAGTTACGTATTGTTGTTGAAAACTTTTGTTGTTGTTGTGCTAGTTCTTCAACCCTCGGTCTATGTCACAAGTTAAAAGCCTCCTCTGGGCCTTTTTACGGGGGTACGGATCGTAGAATTCGGCAAAAAAGGAAATAATTGGCCAGGAGATTTATTCCGCGGTAATGTTGAATTCCTCCTCCACGAGGCCCGGGCAAATGAACCATACGGTTGCTAAACTCCCCTGGCCAATTATTCTCCCCAGTTGGCTAAATTTTACTGTTTTTTAACCCGCGCTGTTAGTCTGGTGGAGACTACTATTCTGATGAAATTCATTGGCCCCAAAAATCCTGCCGAAGAAGGTCGAAGATTAGTGTTAAGCCCCTGTCACACAAAATAAGAACCGAACACCAACCAACCAAGGTTGGCTAAAGTAAGGGAGCAGTCTGACCAGATTTGGGCCACGCTTACCTTTCTATACAAATTTAATCGAATTTGAGTTCAAAATTTGGGTCAAATTTGACCCCCAAACACGCCCTTACCTACTACGGAACACCAGCCAACCACCAGCCAACCATGACCAAACCTCCCGCCCACACCCGAATGTTTTGAATATTTGGAAACAATCGACTGGCGCAGCCAAACAGTAGCCGAACAGGCCGAACACCAGCTGACCTTGCTCCCGACCTACTCCTAACTATGGTTAGAAGGAGTTCAGCTTTTGTTCGGAAGGCAAAGCTCGTGAATGTGTGACAGTTGCTTGAACACTCGACGGTCCTGAGTAGTACAGTAAGGGGAGCAATTGGCGTATTTCGGGACGGAGCTATCGGGCGGCGCAGGTCAGGGGTCACCATGTGCGGATGATTCATATATAAAGCATGGCTGTGCAGAAAACACAACCCTACCAACTGACATCAGGATCCTTCTCCAAGTCAACTGTCTACCACCTCCACTATTCAAGTAGCATTATTTATCTATTTATTTAACGTTATTCATTATATATTAAGTTACTTATATTCCATTACCTACATTTAAATAATTTTTTTGTACTATTAAATTCCTTTTTTTCTACACCGCATTAATTTATTACTTCAATTACATTATTTTATGTTCCATTCCCTAAGTTCAAGAAAGAAGTTACCACTTTTACATGCACATCCGTTACTAGCTATATATAGTAACAGTTACCTTCATTTGGTTTCTCCTCAGTTCGTTTTGACACAACCATAATATTTTCACCATCCATATAATTTCCCTTTTGTAACTATGCTTTTTTTATCATCTTTAAATAATTTGCTTTTAATTTTGTAAATCTGCACACGGCATTATGACCGTTTGTGCCACCGATGCGAAGGTGATGAATACTGTTCAGTTCAGTTTAGTTCAGACGGGAAGGAACCGGTTTGACAACCCTGCCAGGTCCTAGGGTCAATAGGTCATATGACGTAGGACGGACAGACAAGTAGTTGTAATTAACGACTTAGTCTAATTCGAAAGTAAACAACGATGTAATTATTGTTTGTCTAGAGTATGTTGTTATCCTCAACAGAGTCATTGTGATAAGGAAGGCATGTCTCCTAAACGGTCCTAGGCATGTGAAACGGTTGATGCCATATCGACGACTGGTCGATGACATATCTAAGTGTATCATGACTTCTTTGAGGGGTTAAAATATTCACAATGTACAAAAATCAACATTTAATTGCATCCTGAAAAACAATAAAGATATAATTGAAAAAAAAAAGCACAAGCTCGGATTCGAACCCGGGTCAAAAAGCCTCAACCTAAAACCCTAATCCTAGAGTACACCACGAAACATTACAATATGAACGGAGCGTTCTAAACACACTTGAAGTTTGCCGTTCTGGCATCGACTGTTTCAAATGATAACGGCCGTTTACGAGACGTCAATTGGCAAAGACACTAGTCTGTAAAACACATGAATACTCCTCGCCTGGAGTGCCAAGAGGGCATTTTTTTTTTCAAACCTGCAAAAGTCAAGAGCACATGGATGAATTCGAAACCTGTACAATAAAATCAGTGCGGCCTGATCCGAACGAGAAACACTAGCCATGCTTCCCACAGTGCGAAGTTCATGCACTAGCGAAGCTTCTCACGCAACATGGAGGCACAACTAGTATTAAATTTAATCAGGCCGCACTGATTTTATTGTACGGGTTTCGAATTCATCCATGTGCTCTATTGCAGGTTTGAAAAAAAATGGACATTGTTTTTTTGCCGCCATGCATCAAATCATCAGCTAGCGGGTATGGTTTTTGTCGTCAACAGCTCAAGCTCGTCTTAGGTTACTCTGCTGTTGTTTCAATGTAGAATGTCGAGTGTAGTCCGTGCCTCGGTTAAAGGCCAATAGTTTCCTCCTAGGATTATGATAAAACATCAGTAAAGTTGAGCGCAGCTACACCTATTTGGACTACCTTTAAAACATGACTGAGACATTATGGCACTCAATTATTGCACAAAGGTAGTTTGCAAAATATTTGTCGAATCTTACGTTAAAAATTACTTTTCACGTACCCCCCCTTAAATAGAGGAACAAGAACGGCAGACGGGCTGGTGTGATCACGGCGGACCTTGAGCGTAACCAAGTCATCCGGCAGCTCGCAGCAAGCATCCCAACCAGAACCAGCATGTCTTCCTCGATGTGGTGCCGCTTGAAAAGACGGATGCCAAGACGGATGCCAAGACGGAAATGTGTAAGTCTCAGATTAACATTCTCAACCTGTTATCGACATCCACCTTAAACAAATCCACGCGAAGGTCACCGTGTCAAACCTCCTCACTCAGGTGTAGGGACTGACACGGTCATCATACTTGGAAAATATGTATCTGTATGTCTGTACATGAATCTGTATCTGTACATAAATTTGTATCTTCTATCTATTGGTGGTACCAAAAAATAAAAGGACTCCTCACGTAGCTTGTTTTTGATATTTGAAACGCTTCAAATTTGCTAAGGAATGGCAGTAAATATCAGACAGAATTCTTTATCCAGAGTATTGGTCGTTTTGCCGCCAAATTTTACTCAAATTTTCTCCCGAACTTCAGCCAACTTTGGTTGGTTGGTTGGTTGGTTGGTACTCAGGGAAGGTTCTGAATGTGTGACAGGGGCTTACTCTCAAGTTCTGTTAACGTTCGTCTGTTCTGTCACTCAACAAGGCGATGGCTGCCGGGAGGAGCTTGCTCCTTCTAGCAGTATGTTGGCTTCTCGGCGCCGGGCTTGCTCAGGTAGACTGGGCGGTCGAGGCTGACTGGGCGGACGAGCTAAGCAACGAGATGGACCCAGCGCGCATCGAAGAATTTCTGAGGTAAAATCACATGAAACATCAGACACATGAATCATCATTTCATCTACTGGTGTAGATATATGCTGTGAAGCGGCACGTCGGCAGAACGTACTTCGCTTACGTAAAACCCGTAATGTATTGTGCATAGCACTTAGACACAACTTAGGTTGTATTAGAGTATATAAGGTTGACAGCCGTCTGGAGTTTTCAGATGTTTTATAGGAAAAGATATGGTCTGCAACAGTCAGAAGTTTTATACAACGTTGACCAAACACCCAACGAAAAACGTGAAAAATCAGTGTTTTGCGCAGGCGCAGTACGTTCTGCCGACGTGCTGCAAACATCAGTTATACATGGTTGCATTTTGGATTAATCTGAAAGTGCATAGCACTTTAGAAGAACTTTTTACTGCACATTTAAGGATGGTATCCCGCCAATAGTTTTCAAGTGTTGTGTTGTAAAAGATCTCGTCTGAAACGAGTAAAATTGCAATGTAACGTTGATCAAACATCCACGAAAATCATGAAAAATTCGGGGTTTGCACAGGCGCATGGCGTTCTGTCGATGTGCTGTGCGAACCATACCTGCTGAGTTAAATGTCCAATTATGGTTTTTCTAACGTTGCTGAAATCGAATTTAAATATGCAGGGTTTAAACACACACACACACACACACATACACACACACACACACACACACACACACACACACACACACACACACCACACACACCACACACATAAACAAACACACATATACACAGACACACACACACATACACATATACATACCTACATACAAACGCACACTCACACACACATATACATACATACATACACACAGACACACACACACATACATACATACATACACACACACGTGCACGCACACTTACACACACACGAACAAACAAACAAGCAAACAAAAACTCTTTTCTTTTACAATACAGGTATTTGTTTATTGCATTTTTATGTTACAATCTGATACAGTGCATGCTATTTTAGCTACTACCTTCTTGGACTAAGTTATGATTTGTTTGTCTCTGAAGAATTCTGACAGAAAAGCCCCACCTCGCGGGAACACGTGAAGGGTACATGTTGGCTGAGTACGTGAGACAGACGTGGGAAGACCAGGGTCTGGACTCCGCACACATGGCTCCGTATGACGTCCTGCTCTCGTACCCAGACCCGGACAAACCCAGCTACGTGGCTCTGGTGGATGAGTAAGTTAGGGAACATTTCATCAGTTAAAACGTTACTGTTGTAGTCAGCATTATGTTAGATTACCGCTTGATTTACTCCTGCATTCAAACTGATGACTGTGACCTTACATAAATATCATACAGTAAGCCTATGCTTTTCAGATTATCTTACTTTGCTTAACTCAAATTCGAACGGTTACAACTAGAACCGGGATGGTTATATTTACGATGACTCTGAACCCGTGAGCCGGTCACAGTCATAGTTGGTCATTGTACATTTTTGATGAGACTGTCGTAGAATTTTCAAAAAGGCAGGCAAGCCAGCAGACAAAATTCCGTCAGAAAACAGATACAAGTTTGTCCAACTTATGCACGACTATTCCATGAACGCCCTCAGCGATCGTACGTCGAATGTGATCTTAAGCCTAAGGTAACTAAGTTACCGTTCTCAATACTTCACTACGTTGGCAGAACGTCTCGTTTAAGGACTACTCGTGTATTTAAGGATGACATCCCGTCTATAGTTTTCAAATGTTGAGTCGGAAAAAGTATCGTCTGCAACGGGGAAGATGTTGATGCAAAGTTTAACAAACATCCAACAACAACCGGCGCATACGTTCTGCCGACGTGTGCAACCCCCCAACCCCCATCATTTTTTTTACTATGGTGTCTTGTCTGTTAGAAACAACAATGAAATCTTCAGATCGTCGCCTGGGGAGCCACAGCTGGATGTAGACCCACCGGCCTACATCTCGAGCGTGGTGCCGCCATTTGGAGCGTATTCTCCTTCAAAGGTGGTGCAGGTAAGAGGCTTCTTACTGATCTTATGAACAAGCACGGCAGTCGTAAGATACATGTAGCTACTCCACTGTTTACCCCCTGAAATTGCACTGGTTTCCTTAACCCTAAACAGTACACCTGGGGTCCGCGTGGACCCCAGCACTATGTATTCTGTACTATTTTTTTTGTTTCTAAAGATTTCTTTCTGAAATTTCAGGTAATTGTCACCCACAAAGTTGTGCCTCAACACAGTGCAGAAAGTTCTGTTTCCTCCATTTTTAAAAATTTTGTATCTGATTTTCTTTTGGGGTCCGCGCGGACCCCAGCCGGCTTTCGATCGTAATGGATACACTGGCGTCTTATACTTTACTTTATTTTCTTATACTTTACTTTATTTTCAGGCTTTTATGATAAGTTACACATGCTTTCTAACATTAATAACATCTTATGTAATTTAATGTGATTTTTATTAGTAATTATGCATAATTAATGCTAATTTAATGACGTCATTGGTCAAAACCAAGATCCAAGATGGCGGATATATTAAATATGTATGACGTCATTGTATGACGTCACTGGTGTTGATAAGGGCAACATAAGCTTTAGCAGACCTTATCATTTTATCATAAACACTTTTTGTTAAAGTTGTGTTGTATACCATTAAGTTTTAAGAGAATAACCTATTTAGGAGGTTCTAGCCAATAAAATTATAGAAATGACGTCATAATGACGTCATAAAACGTCATAACGACATCAAAATTTGTTGTATAGATTTATTTTTACTAGTACACCATCTTCTGAAAATTTGGTGGCCATACGATATACCGTTCTCGAGTTCTGAGGGGGGCAATGAGCCCCCCTCCCCAGTCCCACGAATCCACAAAGCTTAAAAAACTTTAAAAAACGGGTATTTCTTGATTTCTTCTTTTCTTTACCAAAAAATAGGAAAAGATCAAAATGTATTATTTTTGTACGTAATGTGGACTCAGAGTTTCACACATCGACTCAGCAAAACAATTGAGCTGGTAGCATACTGATAATTTGTAAAAATTAGCAAAAAAACTGTTTTGGGGTCCGCTCGGACCCAAGGTGTACAGATTAATCAGTCCGAGAAGGTGTACTGTTGAGGGTTAAACTAAGATCAGTAATCTGTGGCATAACAGCCTTTGTGACGTCTTGCTTAATTGCACAAGAGTCGTGTGAACGGCACACAACAATAAGATAGATCAGGATTCTAGAGGCATGTCGAATTTGACAACAGTTAAAATTTATGTCATATGATTATCAAAATCCCGTGTTCTTTTCAGAACAATCTAAGGGCTACTTAAAATTATCAAATCTGTAAAATGAGGCATTGTTTTTTATTCCCAGTCCTACAATTCACCTTTCCCATTCCCAGGATGCATGGCGCCAGGGGGTCGGAATTATGTGTTCCTTCGGTGTTTTTACATTTCGTTGATGACAGAATCTGACAAGCACGATAGTTATAAGATCGCTACATCACTGTTTATACGGTTTTCATTGTGACGACTGACATGAAAGGGTCATTATGTAACATTTTGCAACAAAAATTTAAATATTCAAAATTCAAAAATAATTACTAACTTTGTTAAGACATGACAATTTTTCAATTGAATATTTCAATTTTTGGTGCAAAAATATCACATAATGCCCTTTAATAGATTTTATCGATCTCGGTTAATACTACACCTTCCATCCTCCTGGATCAAATCTTTTTATATTTGACTCTTTTGAAATATGTCCAAACTTGCAGTCCAGTTGGCTGGTATACGTTAACTACGGACGACCCGATGATTTTGACCTGGTGAAGAGTCGCGGAATCAACGTGACTGGGAAAATCGTCATCGCCCGGTATGGAATGACCTCTCGCGGAAGGAAGGTGAGGTGCATGTATTGAATAACTAGTTACTCAACCAACTTGAAATAAGATCTTATTCAGCAACAGGAGCTAATTGACGCATTAGCATTAACTTGTTTTTTATTTATTTTCGTGCTTCTTGTTTCCTATGGACTGTCTAAAATTGTATTTGCATATCAATTCATAGTTTTTTTAATAAGTACTCGTTTAACTACAAATTCCGCTAGTCACTGACAAAAAGGTCTTTCGAACAAGATACAAAAGCTACACAACCGGACAGCTAGAATCATACTTGCTTTATCTTTTAGATCTTATGTTGGCAATGATAAAGTCTCTAGTCTGCATTTGAAAACTCTAACAACTAGACGTAAGGAACACCTCCTACATATGGTATACAAGTCAGTAAAACTGCCAGAATATCCGTATTTTTCAAAGGGTACCTAAGTCCCATCACTACCCGAACCGTCATAGGGTAAGCCAGTCGTTAAAGCTGCCACAAGTTCACCTGAATGCATGAAATGTGGTAGGCGTATGTTTAGTTACAGAGGTGCTAGTAGCTGGAATAAGATTCCACAGACCATCAAAGCAGCTACTACCGTTTTCTTCCTTCAAACGCATGTTAAAAACATGGGCTGACCTCTGACCTCATCTGACTTAATGGCGAACGGACTGGTACATGGGCAATGAGTATGAATAATGGTTTTTGGGTGTCCTTAAATGTTTGTTGTCCTGTAAATATTCTCTGTACATGTACGTTCTGTCATATTGTTTTGTATTTTGTATTACTTGTATGTCCAGGGCCCCACTGTAAAGCAGTGTTAATCACTGAGCGGGCCACCCTGGCTAAAGAAAACAGAATTAAAAAAGAAATAGTGGATGCTACTTGAAACGTTTGACAATTTTAAAACTCTATCTCGTTGATTGAGTAAACATTTCAGTGTGTAACTCATTATCTGGATGTCTAACCTTCATCGACGTAATTGTCCGTTTTGTTATGAAAAAAAAAACATCTTAATGGTCTGCACCAAAACTTATTCCTTCGACGAACTAGAAGCCATGTATGCCACTAATGGGGTACATTTGTACCAAAACGCCTGATGTTACTAATGGGGTGCATGTGTACCAAAACGCCTTACAAAATACCGAATATATTACTTCATTGTTGCATATTTCGAAGTCTTTTTCCTGTGTTAAACTCCCTATACACTACAGGCAGAATTAGCCAAAATGCAACCCAGAATAATATTTTTTTTTATATTCCCGGCTATTAGAAGCGCATTCTGGAAATTCGGCGTGTATTCCAAATACTCGGGCCCATTTCGTTTTTCCCTCAAATAGGATCAGAGTGTTTCGAACTCTGTTGGAATGTTGTAAGAATATCCAGAATGCAGTCATACTGCCGTTAGAATGGTACACTTTAAATGATGTTCGATACATCGATCTGCATTTTAAATTCACCCTGAAAGTTTTGAGCATGACCAAAACATTTGGGGCGGCCCCACGAATGAACACATAAGCAGTGAGCAATGAGAATTACTAAAATGCATTTCGAATATCCTGGAAATACAAAGAATTGTCATTCAGACGGCATTCTGGCTCATTCCGCCTTTATTGTGAAGAGATTATCAGCGCTAGCGTTCGAATTATATTCTGATCGTATTCGAGGGGAAACCGAAAGGGGCCCAAATATTTGGAATCCACGCCGAACTTTTCTGGTTGCATTCTGGCTCATTCCGCCTCTTGTGTGAATGGTGTTTTTTGGGGAAGGGGTCTTTATCCGACTGTGCCTCTTACTGATTCTATCCCCTCCCCCCCGAAATTCCTTTTCTGGCTCAGATTTTGAAGTCAAGACAATTCACACGATGAAATGTAGGACCATACAGTACAAAGAATCACGCTTTGCTGTGCTTTATTCCAGCTGCGTCGTGCGCAAGATCTTGGTGCCATCGGCATGATCGTGTATTCAGACCCCAGGGAAGTTGTTGGAATCGGCTGGGAGCGCGACAGGATGTATCCGGCCGGCTGGTATGCACCAGGCACGGCGGTCCAGAGGGGACACTTCCTCTTCACCAGCGGGGAGGGAGAACCACTCACTCCGGGATACCCAGCTAAAGGTTAGGAAAATTACACACGTCTCCGTACTTTTTTTTCAAAAAGTCCATTTTCTGGTCATTTCTTTACAAAGTAAGTTGAATCAAGGAGGTTAAACCTCCTTGGTTGAATCATGGAGTGTTAAGTCAACCCTACTCCTTTAACAAATAAATGTCATTCAGGAAGTAGAGTTGCTAAAATATGACGCCTTACGGGTGTGTTTATGGCCTAAACATGCGGGTTTACTGTTTAACCGCGGGTGACCCCGGATCGAACACCGTTCGGTTCGAATTACGCCAGATCTTACCACCGTGTCAAGGCTTACACTAACTAAAAATCACTCAGAAGGTTAGAGTAGGTACCAAAGATTACCGTTAACAAGAAAAAGACGGCCAGAATAGTACATTTGACCGGATAATGAGACCGCTGAAAATGGCCCCTTGTACGGGCTTTGTACAGGGACTTCCCCTATGGCAGGTGCCGAAGTGCAAAGTTTGCAAATCTCAGCAACAGCTTGGAGTTGTTAAATTCAATTTGGCCAAGTTTCACATCTTGTTTAATGTCGTCGAATGATGGAAAGAAAATCCAAGGTCAAGTTCCTTCAAGGTCGCAGGACACAGTATTCATGGGCGACCCCCGTGGTCTATGACGCGGGAATACAAATAGTACGGAGATTATTTTTGAAGCCTGGGTAGATAGCCTCATGTGAGCGCCAGTCAGATGTAAATTGTGCTGTGTGGTATAGGTATGTATCGGGTTTTGCAGTACGTGTATAAATGCGCCGTACATTACGCAACTGGCTTCCGTTTAAGTCGGCTGCAGTTCAATTGACCTTTGTAGAGGGCGATTTCAAAGTGTACTTGACAAGCAGATACCCCGACATTTTTTTGTTTCTAGATATTTTTGTAGTTTGTACCTTCTTCTGAAACATATTAAATTTTCGTATAGGTGAAGTGCACCTTACTATAATTTTTGCTGCGTCGAAGTGAGTCATTTTGGGCTCTTGATCTATAGGAATCCCACTAGGGCGAAAGCTGTGGTCTGCTATCTTATACATTGCAAACACTGCTGTTCGCCATGTTTGCTTACATTCAGGTATTTTGTGGTGGTAAAACAAAATTAGTGCGCACCGTATGGGCTTTTTTAAAGCCAACTCGTAAGGTATAATATTTTTGCACTTCCACTTCCTGAATGCATAATGGCACTTAGGGTTGATTCAATTCACTTTGGAAACTTTCATTTGTAAACAAATGGCCAGAAAATCTACTTTTTGTATCGTCCTTATATTACATAATGC
The DNA here is from genome assembly GCA_013266295.2 of Branchiostoma floridae x Branchiostoma japonicum. Taxonomy (NCBI): domain Eukaryota; kingdom Metazoa; phylum Chordata; class Leptocardii; order Amphioxiformes; family Branchiostomatidae; genus Branchiostoma; species Branchiostoma floridae x Branchiostoma japonicum. The sequence continues at coordinate 18,377,561 of CM023829.1, read as the reverse complement.
ATCTTTAAGTCGAGAGGAGGCTATTTCAAATTAATCAATAGATATAAAATCAGCGAATCGTTTTGCAGAATTCAACTTGTGCGACGTGTTTTCTATTATGATATAAATGTCTATAACCACTTACTTTGTCAAAATAAACTGCACAATAAAGAAGATATGGTCACGTAACACAAAATTTGACTTTTATGCAAGGAAGTACCAAATACAAAAGAACGATTCTGCTAATTATAACCTTCTTTTCATGAAATATGAGACAGAGCATACACAATACTTTGAAAAACTTGAAATATTTTATGAAGGTATGAGATGTCTGTTTTTTTTTTTTTTTTTCAGACTACGCCTACATAATGGAAGAGAGTGAGAGCGACCAGCTGCCTAAAATCCCTGTCCACCCCATAGGGTACACGGATGCCATGGAACTCCTCAGGTACGTGGATCAATATGTATTCTTGTAAAGTGTTTCAGCAGGGCCGACTTCGTCAGGAAAAATGCGGTGAATGTGCAAAAAAAGAAGACGGGCAAGTTACATTGAACATAGTCGGAAAATGCAGAGGACAGTTATTGCGACGTTACACACGTTGCCTTTTATTGATTGCTAAACGTAATGTTGGTCTCTTCAGGCTTATGCGTGGAGATGAAGTTCCGGAGTCCTGGCGGGGCCTGTTGGAAACGACGTACCGCTTCGGTCCGGGATTCGGGCGGCCAACACGTTCGGCGGCAAGGTGAGTGATACGTATGCTTCATTAACTCGGCCATTTTTTAAAAAACTTCCGGGATGGAAGTATTGTTTTGAGCGGTGCTGGTATAGGGAGAGGGAGTATGTATCTTTTCCTGAGCAGGAAGGGTTGGACGTGAATGGGCGGAGATTGGGTTTCAGTTGCTTGAGTTGTGAACCTGTTAAATATAGACTGGCCATTATGGTCCTGGATGCGCTGGTTATCTAGATCATCAAATCTTTTCCAAAAGTAAGAGGACTAATAACTGTACGCAGTGTCGTAACAACTCCTCGCTTCTTTGTTTCCATATATATACACAAGTTATTTCTTACAGAAAAGTCCGTCTGAACGTGAACGTGATAAAAAAGAAGGCGACAATCCACAACGTAGTAGGTATCATCCGGGGGAGCGTAGAACCGGGTGAGTTTTACTGCACGAGAAACGAGGGATTTACCAATAGTAGTAAATGCCAGTAAAGTAGGGTAATGTTTGCTTTTTAGATTTCACTTACAACCATTGTTAAGTCCGAAATTACTGAACTTGACTTTTATTTATTCCTACCATTGTCAAGTCTGGTACTGTTCACAAAGTTCCCGGAATTTACTGGTAATTACTGTCATTGGCAATTAATTGGCAATGAGTTAACTGAGATGTATACACAAGGGCATGTGATACTGTTGAATACAGAAATAAAAGACCTGTTGGTTGTGATATCATGTTCTGTCGCACTTAATTCTTGGTTAACAAGGTTTATGATCTCAAAATTTGAAAATGTGTGAATCTTGTTTTTTTGGCCCGTCTTATATTTTTTTTCTCTATCGCATTGAATTTTAAGTCTGCGGAGGATGGCATTCATAACATTTACTTGCCGTGGCCTTATGTAACTTGCAAATGCTGCAAGTACAAAACTTAGCTGGCTTCTTACGGTGTATACTCGCTGTTCCAGACCGTTACGTCATCCTTGGGAATCACCGGGACGCCTGGAACCTGGGGGCGGTGGACCCGAACAGTGGCACCGCCTGTCTTCTGGAGATCACCCGCGCCTTGGGAGAAATGTTGAAAAGAGGTAACCGTACTTACTTCAGCTGCAAGACATTTTTAATCACAGTATTATAGTATCCGGATTCTTCACCGTTATTAAAGTGCCACCCACTTCCTATTACTGTTACAGAGCTTTGGCAAAAGGCCATTGGAATTGTATATAGGTTTCTAAATAACAGTAATGTCATGTAGCATTAAATGGGCATTATGTAACATTTAGCATCAATATTAACAAAAGAATTGAAAATAATCTTTATGTGACTGTAATTTACTTCCGTTTTTCACCTTATTTGTGCAATTATCTCACATTTCTGACATTTATTGTTGGCGTTAAAGCAACCCACACAACGCGCACTCAGTTTGTGGCATCACCGCAAAATACCATAGTGTAAACAAATATGGCTGACAACCGTGTTTGCAACTTTTAAACACACTCGTACGGCGTTATATTTTGTACCTCGACTTCCTGAATGACACTTATTTGCAATGGAGTAGGGTTGATCAACCTAGTTTGTAAAGAAATAATGTTTGTATCACCCTAATGTTCCAGAAGGAACTTTAAAATAAAGATACTATAAGAAGATGAAAAGAATATTTCTCTAAAGAATTTATCGAGCCTTTGAAATGGTTGTTAATAACCATTTGACCGCAGGGTGGCGCCCCAGACGCACGTTGATGTTCATCAGCTGGGACGCTGAGGAGCCTGGGATGCATGGATCACACGAATGGATTGAGGTTAGACAACGTAGTTATTAATATAACCTTAATAATACCTTACCGTAGACCTTATATTCTCCCGGGCCTGCAACATTGCTGCATAGGTCGACTTGGCGGCGAACCTTCTTGCTCCAAAGGTTTCGATTTTGCGCCGCTACTGCCATTTCATCGAGTTGCTTCTCATCGTTTTGCATAGTTCGTCGGAGATTGACTTCAGGTCGTCCTGTCGGGCATGTGCCTTCTGGTTTCCAGGTCAAAGCAGTTTTTGTTGTTCTGTGATCGGGTAGTCTCCACGCATGCCCAACAAAACTTTGGCCTCCTGAGAGGTGGGACCTTTGCTCCTTGCATGAGCTCTTCTTTTGTTACGTATACATGGTCACGCCAGGAGATCTCTAAAATTGTTCTGAGGTACACATGTATGGGCTGGAACGTGTCAAGCGCTAGTACTGTCTGTGGTGCTTTTTCAAGACTCGCATGCATATAGCTGTTGGGATCACAATGGACTTGAATAGCTTGAACTTTAAGGGAATTCTAATTTGCTTTGAGAGCCAATTTTTCTTATTAGGTACTGCTAAATGCCCGCAGATTTTCCCTGTTTTTACCGAGTTTTGATGTCTTCTTCTGTACTTCGCCCATAGTAATAGTACTTCCTAGATATGTAAAACTGTCTACATATTCAATTTGTTTCCACAACAATATAATAACACTTTAACAAAACCGGCTACCGGCGTAGTAGTGATAAGTTGATCAGACAGTAGTTGTATGTTCACAATGTAAAATAATTATCCTTCGGGATGATTTTGGACGGAAAGATTTTGGAAAGGAATGTTGTTTATTAAATTGCTTTTTTTTATAATTAACGTTCTCTCGACCGTTCGATGTTCGTCAGGAATTCGGCAAGATCATGTCGGACCGGGCCGTGGCGTACATAAACGTCGACAATGCAGTCCGAGGTGAGCCGAGATTTCGTCAAGTCTGACCATATGATAGATACATGCATTTTGATAACATTTTGAAAAAAATGTTGTCAACTAATGAATCTTCTTTCTGTGACATATCATTAGCCTCTACCAGGCTTCAGAAGCGACTGAAAAGACTAGAGATATGCCAAATGGAGAGATACCATTTGCCACTTCTGGAGCGGCAAATGTACTTCTTTAAGCCCATGTCACACATTCACGACCTTCCACTGAATTTGTTCCCAAACACCAGCCGACCACGTACCTACCAGAGTTAGGCTTAACCTACATTTTTACACGGATCGAAACGAATTTGAGTTAAATTTGACCCCCGAACACGCCCCAAACACTGCTGACGTACTCCTGAATGTTTGACTGGTATTCTGCTGATTTTTTAAACAATCGGCTTGCGCAGCCGAATTGTAGCCGAATTCGCCGAACACCAGCCGAAAAAACAAAAAAAAAATGTCTGATATGAAAAGTTTGTTGCTAGATCAGACGGGTAGTTTTGTTGCAATTTTCTTCGGCGAAAAGTACAATGTATTATAGAACGTTATAATTAGCTAGTCCCCTCCTCTTCACAGAGACCTACACGCTGCGTGCCAGGGCTACACCGTCTCTTAAGCCTCTTGTGAAGGAAGTTACTAAGAAGGTAATCTCTACACTAACTGTGTTTTACTTGACAGAGAGAACTTTCGTTACGGCCTATTAGTAATCAAAAGACTTATTGTTGCTTTTGGGTGGTGAGAAAATGATAATCCTGATTCAGAGTGTATTTTTGCAGATATTTGCATGGAACACATCATACTAGTTTATCTTCATATCTGTTGTTCAAATAGATATGAATTCGTATGTATTACCTACACTTATCTTTACCTGGCTTTCATGAAGCTCCATTTACGACGCAAACGCATTGCATGTCAGTGTACGTGGCTAATGTATGTCGATACCATGTGGTTTCAGACGTGCACTGGTACTTGCTCATATCTTCCCTATGTAAGGACTACTAAAGTACATGAGAGACACTAAAACGTGAAGCACATACGATGATACACATACGTCTTGTTATTTTGAATTAATTGCATGCAATGTAATTTTATGTTTCCTTTACGTATATGTAATCCTCTGTCTTAAAATTATGTACTTGTGTGCTCTCCTGAAAGACTAGCTGTTATTTTTTATAGGTAGACAGCTAAAGGAGAGATAGAACTCCAGTAAACTCCAACTGTTATGATACCATAACAGACGTTTTCTGAAATTTTGTGCTGTTTTTCCCCCGCATCGTTATTATGTTAGCTACAATGGCCAGAGACCACGTCTGACGGAGACACTCTGTACGCGGTGTGGCGTCAACGCAGCCCGGCAGACAGCGAGGATCCCGACTCTGACCCAAAGTACAGTAGACCCCTTTCCTGTTCCACACATGAGATATGCATACATGGTAACGTACGTAAAGCCCCTGTTACACATTCAGAACCTTCCCCCGAACACAAACCAACCATGGTTGGCTGAATTTCGGGAGCAGTCTGACCAGATTTAGGCTACGCCTATCTTTCGGTACGAATGAAATCAAATTTGAGATCAATTTGAGTCCTATTTGAATGCCAATCACACCCGACCTACTCCCCACTACCTGCCAACCATGGCTGAACCTCCCTTTTACATACGAATGTTTGAAATATTTTTAACATTGGGCCTGCGCAGCCGAATTGTAGCCGACCTCGCCGACAACAAGCCGACCACAGCCGACTTATTCCCGACCTGCTCCTAACTAATGGTTGGAGGGAGTTGGGCAGTTATAGGGAGGGCATATTCGGCTATTTGTGAAAGGGACATAAGGCTGCAATGTCTTACCACTAGATTTGTGACAAGCCGCCCGAGTTAAGAAATCACACGTTAGGTGAGGGATATAACGCAAACATACTTCGTTAACCGGATGGTATGTCTCTCTTAGGGTTCCGTTACCGTCGTTTGCGAGTGACTTCACACCATTTGTGAGAAGGGTCGGTGTTCCTATCATGGACCTGGCGATGGTTCACCGCCACACCGTGAGTACCCAATGTGAAGCCAAATTTCTGTCCCTGCCAAATAAATGCCTCAGACACTGCTTGGGGGTTTTCGATATACATGAGACAAGTGGTGGGGGCGGTTGGCAGTTTCAGAGCGGCAACACTGAATTTTCTGGTCATTCTTTTAGATTAAATGTTGTAAGTTGAATCACCGTAGCATACTGATATTTGTGCGGCAAAAATGCAATGTCGCTGACGGAAAACGGTTGCTTGTTTTGTGTATCGTAGGCTGGTTCTAGCTAATAATGGCGGTACCCCCCAAAAAAGGGACTCCTCACTTTGCTTGTTTTGGGGCTATTTCAAACACTTGAAGTATGGAATGATGACAATAATGTGCTGAGGAATGGCAGTAAATGTCAATTTAAGATAGTTTTGCATTGTATGCTTTTGTATGCCTTTTATTACCTTCGCCAAGAAGGTTATGTTTTCGTGGTTGTGTGTGTATGTGTGTGTCTGTGTGTCTGTGTGTCTATGAGTTAACAGCATAACTTGAGAAGGCAAAGCTGGATTATCTTGATATTTGATAGGTGGGTAGGTCTTCATGAGACCTCGAAATGCTTAGATTTTGGGCCGCCTGGCGGCTTGTTATGGTACTGCAGCGGAACTTCCGGTTTTGATATCTCGTGATCTGGACATGCTGGGGTCATGATTTTTTTAATGTAGGTAGCTTTTGTGCTCGGGAAGAAGTGACATAAGTTTGGGCCCGCTAGCGGCTTCCTCTAGAACTGCAGGAGCGTTTGTATGAAAATATATAAAGTAGGATAACTCAATAACCGGTCGACGGATCGTCTTGATATTTGGTGTGTAGGTTAAGTGATGCTTGACATAAATAGAGGACAATTATGCAAATTAATAAGGGGATTCTATAATTCAGTTACCTTACATGATAGGACTATTCTGCCTTGTGACATGTGTAATTAAGAATGAGAGGAACATTGCCATATATTAATTATGTAAATGAAGACCTAATTTGCATAATTAATTAGAAAATACTATGATTTTATAGTGGTTGATGCTGGCAATTTCATACTTGTGCATTTCGAAGTTGACTGGAGGTGAAAATCATTCTACATAACATATTCAAATCAGGACCTCATTTGCATATGCTAGAATGGCCTTCTTCGTTAAGATAACACTGCCATTGGGATGAGAATATGATCAAGTGATGTAATTCATGCAAATGAGGATCTTATTTGCATAATTAGGGGGGAAATCTACAATTCGTCAGTCATAAAGGGTAACCTAATTTGGCGAAGGTATGAGGTCGTGGAGCTCTAGTTTGAAAAAAACTGAAAAAGTACAACTGAATTAACTACCATCCATACAGAGCACCTACCCGGAAATAAACTACCCTCTCTACCACACGGCCTACGAGACCTTCCACCTCCAGAAAACCTACATCGACCCGGAGTTCAAGTTCCACCGGCTCATGTCCCAGCTGTGGGCGGGGATAGCCTTCTCTCTCTCCGAGTCGGAGATTTTACCAATCGATGTATCCGAATACGCAGCCGCCGTCAGAGAAATGTTCGACACGTTGAGGAACGGTTATGGCGAGCAGTTCCAAACGTCTCAAATTTCTCTTGGTAAGTTCTCTGATGGATTGGAAAAGAAATATAAGAATAAATCCACTTCAGTTTAGGTCATACCCCGGTAACCTATAGTTGTACAGGCGCCACGACAGCCTGTCTATCATATGGCGTATGGTTGGCTTCTAATTTTTTTAAAGTCCCTGTTTCACATTCAGAAACTTCCCCCGACCACCAACCAACCAAAGTTGGTTAAACTTTGGGAGCAGTCGTACCAGATTTAGGCCACGCCCACCTTTCTATACGAATCTAATTTGACTTGAATTTGAGGCAAATTTGACCCCCGAACAGCCCTTTAACACTGCTGACCTACTTTCGAATACTAGCCAACTATGGCCCGACCTCCCGTCCAAACCCGAATGTCTTTTAAAAACATTTCGAGACATTCGGCTGTAGCCGACCTCGCCGAACTCCAGCCAACCACAGCCGACCTTACTACCGACCAACTCCTAACCATGATTGAGGGGAGATCGGCAGTGTTCGGGATACCATATTCGGCTATGTGTGACAGGAGCTTTGGTGGCGTCCGTCTCCTCTCCAAGGCTGGCTGATAAAAACTTTATTACGAGAAATATAAGTGTACATTAATATAATTATACATCTTCAAAAAGCCTTTCACGTTCTGAACAATAATGACGTTATTACTCAACATTTGTTATTACAATGTATTGTGATTCTGGGGAACACTATTTTACTTTGCAAAACAGAATAAGACTAATAGTTTCTTCTAGCTTTATAAATGATTGGCGGAAACTTCTAATTTCAGATGCCTTGGAGTCGGCAGTGACCAATTTTACCCAGGCAGCAGCGATGTTTGAAGAGAAACTGTCTTCATTCGGGAACGAACCAAGGTGAACAAGATATATCAGAGATTTCAGATCTCTGGAATTATGTTTCGGTTTTGGTGAATGTATTGGAACTGTAGAGGGGATTGTATAGCGTAATTCATTCGGGTATTACACACAGTCGATCTCTTCCTGAATTCCTCCACGTACCGCCCATTTAGTCTCACCCAGCGCGTGTTGGGCCACTTTGAGGCTTGACCTCCCTGTTAATCAAATGTTTACAAACAAATATCCACCCACTCACCCTGCATCTATCTCTGCTGCAGACACACAAACCCATAGACAAACTGACCCGAAACAATACCTTTGTACACGGAGGCAATATCAGTTGCTAACAAGAGTGACCTTTTAGACCACAATGCATCACGGCTGCCCATGCGTAGTTGGTACTTTGAGATCGCTTATTGTAATGGTTGTCTTGTAAACATCAATAATTTGTTACACAGCCCAATAGTTGCCCGGATGTACAATGACCAGTTGATGCAGATGGAGAGAGCCTTTATTGACCCACTGGGCATCCCATCCAGGAAATTCTACCGGTACGCGCTCTTTTAATTTATTCTATGTAAAATGAAAGAGTATTGAAAAATAAGCCCCTGTCATACATTCAGAACCCTCCCCCGACCACCAACCAAGGTTGGCCGAAGTTAGGGAGCAGTCTGACCAGTTTCAGGCAACGACTACTTTTCTATACGAGTCGAATCGAATTTGAGCTGAATTTGAGTCAAATTTCACCCCCGAACATGCCCAGAACACTGCTGACCTACTCCCGAACACCAGCCAGCCATGGTCGAAGCTCCCGTATACACACCCGAATGTTTTAAACATTTTGAAACAGTTTGCTGCCGAACAGTAGCCAACTTCGCCGAACACCAGCACTGCCAACCCGACCTACTCCTAACCATGGTTGGGGTTACATTTTAGTTCGGCAGTGTTCGGGAGACCACATTTGGCTATATGTGACAGGGGCTTAACGGTTATCATTGACATTATACTAGTATTGAGGAAAATTTTGTACAGGTAAAGCAATGAAAGATGAACCATTTTATCTGTTATGATTGTTCATTAAAAGCATACTTTTGAGAAACTATAAAAGCAACTATTGTACTGTATGTTATCCCGATAATTGAGCACAGTTTGCTTCTCAAGTTTGAGATTAGGGGTCATATTTACTGTGACGTCATCACTTTGCTGTTAACATACATGTTTAGTTCAATTAGCAGAAGTCTACAGTGGGATGCATGATTTTTTGTGTGTGATGTCCAATAACAGAAAAGGTGTGTTTATTTTGCAATCGCCGCTGACGTGTATGTTAATATATAAATATATATTTATAACTGAAAAGCGAGGAGAAGTTGAATCTTTCTAATGATAGTTTTATTTCGTATCCGTTGACTGTATTTGTTTATCATGTTTTGTTGTGCAATAAAGGTCGTCATTCATTCATATAACAGCACTTTAAAGGATCATAGTGACCATGTGTTCATAGGAATTGAAAATGGAAAAAAGGACTGGTCATCAAGTACAAGGCACCCGAAGCGATTTCAGGGCAGTAAAACTTGCCATTCAAAGTGAATTTTCTGGTCATGTTTGTAATGTAGTATGATGGATCAACCCTATCGTATATGGAATACATATCTTCAAGGCCCAAATGCGATGTAGTTAATGGAAAAGATTGCTTGTTTCGTATCGTAGGCTGGATCTAATTACTTATTGGTGGTACAAAAAAAACAAAGGGACTCCTCACATAGCTTGTCTCTGGGCTATCTCAAATGCTTCAAGTATGAAATGATGACGAAAATGTGCTAAGAGATGGCAGTAAATGTCAACAACTGACAGATATCTTCATCCGGATTTTTTTGTTTGTTTTGCCGCTCTAAAATTGCATTGGATGCCTTTAACAAAGTACAAATGTATACGATAGTATTGGGGTCCACGTGCCTTTCATAATCGACACCGGTGTCTCTGCTTGGCTAATGCAAAATATCTCCTCTCTTTAAAGGCACACCATCCTGTCATACACCCCCACCGATACGTTTCCCGCCCTTGGCAACGCCGCTAAGAGAATGGGAAGCGATTGGACCAATCCGGGCAAGACCAGCAAGCTGCGTGACGTCAGGAAACAACTGTCCATCATTTCCTTCTTCATCCAATCAGCGGCGAACACTCTGGCCACACCTGCCTCAACTGTGTTTTGAACCTATCTTGTTACACAAATGAATTATGATACATAAATGACAACAAAACCGTCACAATCTGTTGATAATACAAATGGTTGTGGCTAAAATGTCTGTTAGAATATCAGTTCACGTGATAATCATGATTATCATTTAAACCAAAATTGAGAATTACCAACAGGTGCACCTGATCATGAACAAACTCAGATATATGCAAATGAGGAGGGAACAGGTACAATCGAACAAGCCGAATTACATGAGAATGATTATTTAGCAGGTTGTACCTCTATACGAGGTCTGAAGGCAGGAACTCGATTTGAATCAGTTTTTGCGCGCAAGGCTGTTACAGTCCACAAACCATTGAAACATGAAAATGATGATGAGACAGTACCTGTTGATTTTGAAGATGAGGAGAACACGCATGACAATACTTACTTGTACTTGTACTTGATAAGGTCTCCATGAAAAAATAGAAGATGAAACCTCTCAGACCGCCACTCACAATGATGGTCAGGTTGTAGCTGCTACTCATTTCTTTAACAATCAGTATAAAAATCAGGAAGTATTTGCTCATTATAAGTTTAACCATGAGGATGGTGATCGAGAAGTATCTGCTACATCTCTGTACGGCCTGCATGATGGTGATCCAGAAGTGTCGGCTACTTCTCTGTACAACCATAAGGATGGTGATCAGGAAGTACATGGTACTACTCTGTACAACTATGAGGATGGTGATCAGGAAGTATATGCTACCTCTCTGAACAATCGTGATGATGTTGATTATGAAGTATTTGCTACTTCTATGTACAACCATGAGGATGCTGATTATGAAGTATCTGCTATGTATACTTCTCTGTACAACTATGAGGATGTTGATTATGAAGTATCTGCTACTTCTCTGTACAAACTTGATGATGGTGATTAGGAAGTATAATATGCTACTTCTCTGTACAACAATGAGGATGTTGGTTAGAAATGATATGCTATTTCTCTCTACAACCTTGATGGTGATTAGAAAGTATATGATACTTCCCTATACGGCCATTAGGAGGGTGATTAGGAGTTCTGTGTTACTTTTCTGTACAACCTTGATGATGCTGATTAGAAAGTATCTGCTACTTCTGATTAGAAAGTAAATATTTCATGCTACTTCCCCGTACGGCCATGAGGAGGGTGATTAGGAATTCTGTGCTACTTTTCTGGACAATCTTAATAATGCTGATTGGAAAGTATCTGCTACATCTCTGTACAACCTTGATGATGGTGATTTTGAAGTATCTGCTATTTAAAGTTTTAACTATCATGATGAGAATGGGAGTATATGGAATAGCTATCATTTGGAATGAAAATGAGGAGGTAGTATATGGTATCTCACCAGTTATGTACAAGAAAAATCATTATCGTAAAGAGGCAAAATCTGGATCTTGTATCATGTATGGAAATCATGATGCTGTAGCAGCAGATGCGCCTTGGTTAGTATATAGAAATAATGACATCTAATATCTGTATATGTCAGCTTTATTTTATCTTAATTGTCAACTTTGAATAAAATATTTGACATTTGGCAATTCGCCTATACAGGCATAAATGACAGTTTGCAGTGGCCAAACTTTCTACATGTCATTCTACTTTCCTTGAAATTTCCGACATCAAATTTTTTTTAATCAAATTTTTCATGTGTAAGGATAATTATTGATGACATACATGTACCATTCGCTGTGCTATGTATACGGCGTACGAATTGGGCGCTATAGTCAAATAGAGATAATCATAAGAATTATGATTAATAGAATCATAAGAAGTATATTTAAGAGAATCATAAGAAGTACGATAAAGGGGAACATATTAAATAGCATTGATGTCAGAAAATGAAATGAGTAAAATGTATGACATGTAGAATCCATTTTCACACACACAGAGATATTTTTATAGATATGCTTGTAGGCATTTTTCTCTTTCACCTTCGATGAAGTGAGATGGAGATTGGTCTATAGTAATATCATTACCATCATCAAGGTTGTACAGAGAAGTAGCAGATACCTCCCAATCACCATTATGAAGTTTGTAAAGAGAAGTAGCACAGAATTCCTAATCACCCTCCTCATGGCTGTACAGGGAAATAGCATATACTTTCTAATCACCATCAAGGTTGTAGAGAGAAATAGCATATCGTTTCTAACTACCATCCTCATTGTGGTACAGAGAAGTAGCATTTTATACTTTCTAATCACCATCATCAAGATTGTACAGAGAAGTAGCAGATACTTTCTATTTACCACCCGCATGGTTGTACAGAGAAGTAGCAGATACTTTCTAATCGTCGTCATCAAGGTTGTACAGAGAAGTAGCAGATACTTCATAATCAACATCCTCATGGTTGTACTGAGAAGTAGCAGATACTTCATAATCAACATCATGGTTGTACAGAGAAGTAGCAGATACTTCCTGATCACCATCCTCATGGCTGTACAGAGTAGCAGCATGTACTTCCTGATCACCATCCTTATGGTTGTACAGAGTAGTACCATGTACTTCCTGATCACCATCCTTATGGTTGTACAGAGTAGTACCATGTACTTCCTGATCACCATCCTTATGGTTGTACAGAGAAGTAGCCGACAATTCTGGATCACCATTATCCAGGTTGTACAGAGATGTGGCAGATACTTCCCGATCACCATCCTCATGGTTAAACCTATAATGAGCAAATACTTCCTGATTTTCATACTGATTGTTAAAGAAATAAGTAACAGCTACAACCTGACCATCATTGTGAGTGGCGGTCTGAGAGGTTTCATCTTCTGTTTTTTCATGATTATTGTCATACGTGTTCTCCTCATCTTCAAAATCAACAGGTACCGTCTCATCATCATTTTCATGTGTAAACGGTTTGTGGACTGTAACAGCCTTGCGCGCACAAACTGATTCAAATCAAGTTCCTGCCTTCGGACCTCGTATAGAGGGGCTACCTGCTAAGTCATTATTCTCAAGTAATTTAGCTTGTTTGGTTGTACCTGTTTCCTCCTCATTTGCATATATCTGAGTTTGTTCATGGCTTGCGCTAGAACCACCAAACTTGGTGACTTTTCCTAAAATATAGTTGGCAACAATTTTGTATCAGTGTGATAGGTTCATGATTTTTTGTGTTGCCATGGCAACGGGTTTCTGACAGGCATTTTTTGCGAAATTCAGTAATTTTCGTTTCAACAATTGACTTTTCAGGGTTTTATGTCAAGTTACACATGCTTTCTAATGTTAATAACATTTAATGTAATCGTATGTAATTTCTACCAATAAAAGTGCATAAATTATGCTAATTTGATGACGTCATTGGTCAAAATCCAAGATGGCGGACCATATCATTACATTAGGTATATACGTGTAATTTACCTTAAAATTTCATCACTACTTTGATTTCTTTTTCCAAAAAAAGGTTTATATGAACGTCTTTAGTCTATTTCCAGTGTATTTTTAGACTTTATCTTATTTTTAAAAAAACTATTTTTCAAAATTCAAGATTCATGATCCAAGATGCCGGATAGCTTAAATATGTATGACGTCATTTTATGACGTCACTCGGGTTGCTATGGGCAACATAAGTCTCAGTACACCCTAATATTCTATCATAAACACTTTTTGTTAAAGTTATGTTGTGTACCTTTGCGTTTTAAGAGAATAACCTATCTAGACGGTTTTGGCCAATAAAATCACATTAATGACGTCATAATGACGTCATATTACGTCATAAGGACATGAAAATTGTTGATATGATTTATTTTTAGTAGCACACCATCCTCTAAAAATTTGGTGATCATACGATATACCGTTCATGAGTTCTGACGGGGGGGCCGAATTAGCCCCCCCCCCCCGGCCCCACGTATGCCAAAAAAGACCGGTCTAGATAGGGTTAATACGGCGCATTTATACACGAACTGCACAACCTTCACAATACAAATCACACAGTCTCAAACCCGATACATTGAATTTCCTATACCACACAGCACAATCTACATCTGACTGACGCTCACACGAGGCTTTCTGTCCATTGCAGTCTTCAAGAATATTCTCCGTACTATTTTGTATCCTCCGGGGGTCGCCCATGAATACTGTGGTCTGCGATCACAACAATTCTACACCCCTCCCCCTCCCCAAAACTGGACACGCAAGCGCAGTAAAGACGCGATTGAAACTTGTTTGGCGGGATTTCTGTTCGTTCCGTACGTAGCACAAAACATGCGCGCGTCCAGAAAAGCAGGTCGGGCGAGCGGCCCGAACATTCTTCACGTCGTGGTTTGTTAGACATCGTGCAGGCTTTTTGTCCAGTGGGTGCATGTGCATGTAAGTTACGTATTGCTGTTGAAAACTTTTGTTGTTGTTGTCCTAGTTCTTTAACCCTTGGTCTATGTCACAAGGTAAAAGCCTCCACCGGGCCTTTTACGGATCGTAGAATTCGGGAAAAGAAGGGAAATAATTGGCCAGGAGAGTTATTCCGCGGTAATGTTAAATTCCTCCTCCAAGAGGCCCGGGCAAATGAATCATATGGTTGTTAAACTCCCCTGGCCAATTATTCTCCCTAGTTGGCTAAATTTTACTCTTTTCGAACCCACGCTGTTAGTCTGGTGGAGACTACTATTCTGACGAAATCCATGGACCCAGAAAATCCTGCCGAAGAAGGTCGTAGATCAGTGTTTAGCCCCTGTGACACAAAATGAGAACCGAACACCAATCAACTAAGGTTGGCTGAAGTTCGGGAGCAGTGTGACCAGATTTAGGCCACGCATACCTTTCTATACGAATTTTATGGAATTTGAGTTAAAAATTTGAGTCCAATTTGACCCCCGGACATTACCTATTACGGAACACCAGCATACCACTAGCCAGCCATGACCAAACCTACCGTCCACACCCGAATGTTTTAAACATTTGGAAACAAGCGGCTGGCGCAGCCAATCAGTAGCCGACCAGAACGAACACCAGCTGACCTTGCTCCCGACCTACTCCCAACTATGGTTAGGGGGCGTTCAGCTAATGCTCTGGAGGCCAAGTGGCGTATTTTGGGCGGCGCAATCGGGCGGGCAGGTCAGGGGTCACCATGTGCGGATGGTGACGGAAAGAAACCGGTTTGGCAACACTGCCAGGTCCTAGGGTCAATAGGTCATATGACGTAGAAGGACAGACTAGTAGTTGTAATTAACGAATTAGTCTAATTAGGAAGTAAATAACAATGCAATTTCGGTTTGTCTAGAGTAAGTTGTTTTCCTAAACAGAGTCATTGTGATAAGGAAGGCATGTCTGGGCAAAGTCTAATTCAGCATCAAGACCTGTGACACACAGCTTCACTGTTGGTTGTTTGTTGTGAGAGTATGGCATAAACTGACGGGCCTTCATTAGTCTGGTATTATTGCACATGTCTCAGAGAGAGCAGAATGTCGCAGTTCTAGCTATTTATTGGTGGTATCCGAAAAATAAAAGGACTCCTCACGTACCTTGTTTTGGACTATTTGAAACGCTTCAAGTCCGAAATGATGACGAAGATTTGTTATATCAGACAGAATTCTTTATTCAGATAGAGTATTGGTCGTTTTGCCGCCATATTTTACTCAAAGTTGCTCCCGAACTTTGGCCAACCTTGGTTGGTTGGTGCTCAGGGAAGGTTCTGAATGTGTGACAGGGGCTTACTCTCAAGTTCTGTTAACGTTAGTCTGTTTTGTCACTCAACAAGGCGATGGCTGCAGGGAAGAGCTTGCTCCTTCTAGCAGTATGTTGGCTTCTCGGCGTCGAGCTGGCTCAGGTAGACTGGGCAGACGAGCTAAGCAACGAGATGGACCCAGTGCGCATCGAAGAATTCCTGAGGTAAAAAAACAACAACAAAACATCAGATACATCAATCATCATTTTATCTACTGGTGTAGATATATGCTGTGAAGCGGCACGTCGGCAGAACGTACTTCGCCTGCGTAAAACCCGGAATGTGTTGTGCATAGCACGTTGACAGAACGTCTCATATAATGTTGTATTAGAGCATATAATGTTTACAGCCTGTCTGTAGTTTTAAGATAAGATGTTGTATAGTGAAAGATATCGTCTGCAACAGGCAAAATTTTGATGCAACGTTGACCAAACATCCAACGCAAAACGTGAAATATCAGGGTTTTGCGCAGGCACAGTACGTTCTAACGACGTGCTAGAAACATCAGGTATACATGCATTTCGGATTGATCTAAAAGTGCAAAGCTCTTCGGCAGAACCTCTCGTTAAAGGTTATATTCGCACATTTAAGGATGGCATCCCGCTAATAGTTTTCAAATGTTGTTTTGAAAAAGATTTCGTCTGAAACGAGTAAAATTGCAATGTAACGTTGATGAAACATCCACGAAAATCATGAAAAACTCGGGATTTGCACAGGGTTTTGCATAATTAATGAGGAAATTCTATACACCTTCTGTGTCCGATAATAGGGCTATGAAACACTTGTGACATATGTAATTGAGAACGACTGGAACATTGGCAGATATAGATTATGTAAATGAAGACCTTATTTGCATAATAGATGGGAAATTGCTATAATTTTCTAGTAATAACTGCTGGGAATTTAATACGTGTCATATTTGGAAGTTCAGTGAAGATTAACATCACTAAACATAATCTATTCAAATCATGACCTCATTTGCATAATTTATGAGGAAATGCTAGAATAGCTTTATTTCTTAAGATAGACTGTAATTGGGTGGAGGATATGATCAACTGATATAAGTCATGCAAATGAGGCTCTTATAATTTGCATAATCACTGTGAAAAATGTAAATTAGTTTAAATGGTTAACATGATTTGGCAAAGGTATGAAGTCGTTGAACTCTTGTTGTGCATGAAACATAAAAATTAGGTTATAATTTGCATATAACTAACAATATCGTACCTTGTTCATGCCAAATGATAAGGATTTCAGCAGTGTGTCGCATGTTACTAGATAGGTGCCATGTGAATGATTGCTGGATTGGATAATGAGCTGGATTGTAAATGTAAGCCATTTACAGGTGGCCATCACCATTTCATGGAGGTATGAGGTCGCCGAACTCTAATTTATTATTTGTTTGTCTCTGAAGAATTCTGACAGAAAAGCCCCACCTAGCGGGAACACGTGAAGGGTACATGTTGGCTGAGTACGTGAGACAGACGTGGGAAGACCAGGGTCTGGACTCCGCACACATGGCTCCGTATGACGTCCTGCTCTCGTACCCAGACCCGGACAAACTCAGCTACGTGGCTCTACTGGATGGGTAAGGGACCATTTCATCAGTTAAAACGTTACTGTTGTAGTCAGCATTATGTTAGTTTATTGCTTGATTTACTCCTGCATTCAAAGTGATGACCGTGACTTTACATAAATGTCATACAGTAAACCTATGCTTTTCAGATTATCTTACTTCTATTAACTCATATTCAAACTGTTACGACTAGAACCGGGATGGTTATATTTACGGTGTCTCTAAAACCGTGAGCCGGTCACAGTCATAGTTGGTCATGGTGCATTTGTGATGAGACTGTCGTAGAATTTTCAAGAAGGCAGCTGGAAAGCCAGCCGACAAAATTCTGTCAGAAGACAGATGCAAGTTTGTACGACTTATGCACGACTATCCCATGAATGCCCTCAGCGATCGTACGACGAATGTGATCTTAAGCCTAAGGTTACTAAGTTACCGTTCTTCTCAATACTTTGCCTAAATACCTCAACCGCCCTCAACCCCCCTCAACCGCCCTCAACCCCCCACTTCCCGGGCTAATATGCAGTGAACATGTGCTAAGAACGCTTTTTAACGCTATGGATACATTGCCTATGCAATTATTAATAGGAAAATCACTGTTACTCTGGCGTTTTACCAGTTTTTTTACGGTGCTCCGTGCGCCCGAGGAACAGGGTCCGCCATCTTGTTTTTTTACGTCGAGCCGCCAGAACGCATCGTGCCGTAAGTTTCAAGTCAAAATAAGGAAAGTGAAAAAGCTTGTGCAGCACGGAAACTCAGCAGATATAGAGGGAAACCTCTTTAAACATTATGTTTCTGGTGGTGGATTTTAGCGCTCAATACTTTAGGGCTGATATTTTGCGAGACGGTTACCCAAAATACGGTAACTCCACTTATGATATATTAGAAGTTATAACTTGAAAAAACTCGCAAATACTTAGACGTTACTATGTAATTTTTATTTATAATCGTATAGACAATATATACAGAATGTAAACAAGCGTTCTTAGCACATATACACTGCATATTAGCCCAGGAAGTGGGGGGTTGAGGGCGGTTGAGGGGGGTTGAGGGCGGTTGAGGTATTTAGGCATACCCCTTCAGCACGTTGGCGGAACGTCTCGTTTAAGGTCGTACTTGGGTATTAATTTAAGGATGGCATACCGTCTAAATGTTGAGTCGGAAAGGTATCGTCTGCAACGGGGAAGATGTTGATGCAAAGTTTAACAAACAGCTAACAACAACCGTAAAAAATCCAGGTTTCACGCAGGCGCAGTACGTTCTGCCGAAGTGTGCAACCCCCCCCCCCCAAAAATCATTTTCTTACCATGGTGTCTTGTCTGTTAGAAACAACAATGAAATCTTCAGATCGTCGCCTGGGGAGCCACAGCTGGATGTAGACCCACCGGCCAACATCTCGAGCGTGGTGCCGCCATTTGGAGCGTATTCTCCTTCAAAGGTGGTGCAGGTAAGAGGCTTCTCACTGATCATATGAACAAGCACGGCAGTCGTAAGATACATGTAGCTACTCCACTGTTTGCCCCATGAAATTTCACTGGATGTCTTTAAACTAAGATCAGTAATCTGTGACACAACAACCTTTGTGATGTCTTGCTTAATTGCACAAGAGTCGTGTGAACGGCAGAAATACACAACAATAAGATAGATCAGGATTCTAGAGGCATGTCGTATTTGACAAAGTTGCCTTGTCACGATCGTTGATAATTAGGATCTTATACGCAAGATTTAAAATCTATAGCTATGTCGTATGATTATGAAAACCCCGTGTTCTTTTCAGAACAATCTTAGGGTGACTTGAAATTATCAAATTTGTCAAATGAGATATTATTTTTATCCCCCGTCCTACAATTCACCTTTCCCATTCCCAGGATGCATGGCGCCAGGGGGTCGGAATTATGTGTTCCTTCGGTGTTTTTACATTTCGTTGATGACAGGATCTGACAAGCACGATGGTCGTAAGGTCGCTACGTCACTGTTTAGTGTGTACTTAGTTATACGGTTTTCATTGTGACGACTGACATCAAAGGTTCATTATGTAACATTTTGCAACAAAAATTTAAATATTCTGATAGAAAAAAAATAATCGTGTGATTGCAATTTACTTTCACCTTTAACATATTTGTGAAATTATTTTGTATTTCTGACATTCATTCTTGGTGCTAAAACATCCTAAACGAGGCAAACTTATTTTGTGGCACCACCACAAAATACCAGAATGTAAACAAACATGGATGACAGCGCTGTGTTTCCAACTTTTAAACACACTCGTAAGGCGTCATATGTTGTCACCTCCACTTCCTGGATGACACTTATTACCTTCGCCAAGAAGGTTATGTTTTCGTGGCTGTGTGTCTGTGTGTGTGTGTGTGTGTGTCTGTGTGTGTGTGTGTGTGTGTGTCTGTGTGTGTGTCAACAGCATAACTTGAGAAGGCAAAGATGGATTATCTTGATATTTGGTAGGTGGGTAGGTCTTGATGAGACCTCGAAATGATTAGATTTTGGGCCCCCTGGCGGCTTGTTATGGTACTGCAGCGGAACTTCCGGTTTTGATATCTCATGATCTGGACATGCTAGGGTCATGATTTTTGGATGGTAGGTAGCTCTTATGCTCGGGAAGAAGTGACGCAAGTTTGGGCCCCCTAGCGGCTTGCACTGGAACTGCAGGAGCATTCGTATGAAAATGTTTAAAGTAGGATAACTCAATAACCGGTTGACGGATTGTCTGGATATTTAGTATGTAGGTAGCTTAAATGATGCTTGACATAATTAGATGGCAATTATGCAAATTAGGATCTAATTTGCATAATTAATAAGGGAATTCTATAATTCAGCTACCTTCCATGATAGGACTATTATACCTCGTGACATGTGTAATTAAGAATGAGAGGAACATCGCCATATATTAATTATGTAAATCAAGACCTAATTTGCATAATTAATGAGAAAATACTTTAATTCCATAGTGGTTGATGTTGGCAATTTCATGTACTTGCGCATTTCGAAGTTGACTGGAGGTGAACATCATTCAACATAACTTATTCAAATCAGCACCTCATTTGCATAATTTATAAGGAAATGCTAGAATTACCATCTTTGTTAAGATAACACTGTCATTGGGAGGAGAATATGATCAACTGATGTAATTCATGCAAATGAGGATCTTATTTGCATAATTAGGGGAAAATCTATAATTCGTCTGTCATAAAGGGTAACCTCATTTGGCGGCGAAGGTATGAGATCGTGGAACTCTAGTTTGCAATGAAGTAGGATTGATTCAACTTACTTTGTCAAGACATGACAATTTTTAAATTGAATATTTCAATTTTTGGTGCAAAAATATTACATAATGCCCTTTATTAGATTTTATCGATCTCGGTTAATACTACATCTTCCATCCTCCTCGATCAAATCTTTTCATATTTGACTTTTTTGAAATACGTACAAACTTTCAGTCCAAATGGCTGGTGTACGTTAACTACGGACGACCCGATGATTTTGACCTGGTGAAGAGTCGCGGAATCAACGTGACTGGGAAAATCGTCATCGCCCGGTATGGAGGGATCTCTCGCGGAAGGAAGGTGAGGTGCATGTATTGAATAACTAGTTACTCAACCAACCACAGGCGGTAGGCCACCGAGTTTTTGTTGAAATCTATATTGTTTTGTAAATTATTAAAAACTATTTTACAACTTGACTGTCTTGCGTATGTTATAACATACACCGTCTACGCACTCATTCCGTTGCCATCACAATACACCGTGAACCATTGTGCGTGAACTCGGTCCGTTGAAAGATTCCCGAGAATCATACAGGCAACACATAACACCGTGAACTCGGTCCGTTGAAAGATTCCCGAGAATCATACAGGCAACACATAACACCGTGAACTCGGTCCGTTGAAAGATTCCCGAGAATCATACAGGCCTAGGCAACACATAACACCGTGAACTCGGTCCGTTGAAAGATTCCCGAGAATCATACACTCAACACACACTGCGAACTCGATTCACAACCTGTCGAGGATTCCAAAGAACAGATACCGAAGTCTCACGAAGATCGCCGAGGGCCGAACAACGACTTCCGAATGCTAAGTACACTATAATAACTAGGTGCGAAATGCCATTTCTAAAGCCCTATTTTCTGCGAAATACCACAAGGAAAATAAAAATCTTAATACTATCTATTATCTAGAGGTTACTAACTAGCCGCATAAAAGTTCGTCGGGTATGATACCGTATTTCAAAGAAGATATGAGGCATTTTGTAAAATCCAATTTCCGGTGAACTGCGTTACCAGCAGTACCATTACTGGCCGCTAAGGTCGCTGCTGCACAAGGCAATGACATCACCCCTAGCCAATCAGACGCGCGATAGGCCTACATTTCCCGTGCGGTTCTAAAAAATGGAAACGCAATACACGGCTTACCACAAGGGCTACATCAGCTATGTGTACATGTACTGCCATGCTACTCTAAACACGTCCACAAACCCCACCGACATGTTTTCCTTTCTATGTCTCCCAGGTACGAGTCGTGGAAAATATAGTTGTGCCCAGTATCTCTAAAATGTACGATATTGTTGTCTAGATCTTCTGAGTCTGGGGAAGCGCAACCGAATCGTGATTCTAAGTCACATCCGCTGCTGTCCACCCCAAGTGGAAAGTCCAAGGATAGGTGTTTCCTACCCTGTCATCTTTTTGAAGTTATCGCTAAAGCCCCCTTATAGTTCTATCGATTCGAACAGCGGGTACGCGAACGCGTTCGACCTGTTCTAATCCCGTCAGCCTTTGCGCCATCTATCTCTGTAACCAGAACGCCGATTCGGATGTAAGCGTCCCGAGTAATCAGTGTGCTTTTTATTGTATGATTCAGCGGACCAAGTACCGGACTATTATATATATATATATATATGTATGGTTCATTGTACGGGAATCTTTCAACGGACCGAGTTCACGGTATTATGTGTCGAGTGTATGATTCTCGGGAGTCTTTCAACGGACCAGGTTCATTGTGTTCAGTGTATGATTCTCTGGAATCTTGTACGGAGTGCACAGTGTACGTGTGGTGTGTTCAGTTACTCAAGTACGATATAAATAAGGCAACAGCGATGTCAACAAAAACTCGGTGGCCTATCGCCCATGAACCAACTTACTAAAGTTTACTCAGCAACAGGAGCTAATTGACTCATTAGCATTAACTTGTTACCTCCGGCCGCGGGGAAGGAGATATCCTTCCGCGGAAGGGTACAGTAACTGGTCGTGGTTTTCATGTTCGCAGCTGTTTCTCGCGGTGGGGTGGATGGATTTTTTCGGGACACGGTGTACATTTTGCTATTAGGCTGCAGATGTTGCACGTTCTTTCTTTTATTGTATATGTGTTTTCGGGCGTGGAAATAAAACCTTCTGGCGGCCCCTGGACACCCCCTTTTGCCTAAGATGGTCATGCTTGTATGGCTTGGCTATTGTTAAGGTATAGCCGGTTTGGTCATATTTTTGTTAGACAGAGGGGTGTGTGGTTCCGATAAATAATTAGTTTTTCGACAGATCGTAGACGCGGGACGGGGTCAGAGATCAGTTGTTCCAAATGTTAGAGATCAGATACAACCGGGCGCAGGTGACGGCAGTGGTTTAACTACTGTATTACACATTATTTTTATCGTCTGATTTAACTGTTCTGGTTGTTATTCTGAGTTTAATTACGAGTTCCTTGCGGCAGATTGAATAGAATTTCATAAGTTTGTGGGTTCATGCTATAAGTTGCAAATGAAAATGTTGTCCTGTGTTGACATGGTTTATGATATGCTATTGGGGCCCAGTTGATGCCCTTTTTGTATCTGTGTTAATTCGAGTGCCGAAATAAAATTACTGGACGGCATCTGGACACCTCATGTGTCTGGCGTTTTTCAACATTCATGATTCGGTCTGTTGTGATAGAGTATGCTGAAATTCATGGTGTTCTACCATTTTTAAAATTCTTGGAATAAGGGTGATTTTCAGGATCACCATGTCTTCAGTTGAACGAAACAGTGAAGGACGCATAACAATACAAGCTACTCAGACTACAAATTAGCACAAGCCGGTCAACGGTCAAGTTCCATACCGTACCCACCTACATCAGCCGTTCTTCGCTCACAGCGCATTTACTACCTGTTACAAAGCCGACGTTCAACAATTAACCCGACACATCTTTCGTGGACTAGAACCCACATAATTAAGGCCAACATGTGCCAAATTATATCCAACACCTAACACAGCCTAGAACGCTAAATTTAACACACTGTAAATTTAACACCATCAGATATACATAACAAACAACATAGAAAAAAAATACAATAAACTAGAAAGGCCGACATTTCCTCCGGAGCAAATACAGCTTATTTTAGCGATTTCCTTTCTATTTTAAAGTCCCATTTTACACATTTTGAAAGGGTGTATGCCAGCAAGGTGAATAACGTTCTGTTTGCATGTGTCCAAGGGTCCCCCGTACCAAATACATGTATCAGGTCATTTGGTTTTAATATCAGGTCATGCATGGGAGCCAAAAATGTAATTTTTTTGTATAAAAATAGCACAAAAGGCCCATTTTACACAATTTTAAAATGGTGTATGCCAAACTTTTGAACAATGTTCTGTGGGGATGTGCCCAAAGTACTTCCTTAGCAAATCCCAGGTTATTTGGTTTTAATATCAGGGTACAGAAGCCAAAAATGTACATTTTTTGGCCGAAAATAGCAAAACACCCTATATTACACGATTTTGACATGGTATACGTCAAACACATCAATGGCATTCTGTGAGCTTGTGTCCGTGGTATGACCGTAACAAATGCCAGGTCCTTTTGTTTTTAATATTAGGGCACAGAGACCAAAAATGTACATTTTTGTCCGAAAATAGTAAAAAAAAGTCTTATCTTACACAATTTTACAGAAGTGTGAGTCAAAAGCGTAAATGACGTTTCGTGAGCATGTGCTCAAGGCACATGCATACCAAATTTCAGATCATTTAGTTTTAATATTAGGGCACAGGAGCCAAAAGTGTACGTTTTTTGTCTAAAAATAGCAAAAAAAGCCCCATTTTACACAATTTTGAAGAAGTGTATGTCAAAAGCGGAAAGTTTTCTCTCCCCCCGTTCCTGGTTCAGATTTTGAAGTCAGGACAATACACCACATTACGATGAAAAGTAGTAACATACAGTACAGGGTCATGCTTTGCTGTGCTTTCTTCCAGCTGCGTTGCGCGCAAGATCTTGGTGCCATCGGCATGATCGTGTATTCAGACCCCAGGGAAGTTGTCGGATTAGGCTGGGGGCGCTACAGGATCTATCCGGCCGGCTGGTACGCACCAGGCACGGCGGTTCGGAGGGGACACTTCCTCTTCACCAGCGGGGAGGGAGAACCACTCACTCCGGGATACCCCGCTAAAGGTAAGGAAAGCCTTTACACACGTCTCCGTATTTTTTTTTTCAAAAAGTCCGATTTCTGGTCATTTCTTCACAATGTAAGTTGAATCAAGGAGGTTAAACCAACTTGGTTGAATCAACCCTACTCAGTTGCAAATAAATGTCATTCAGGAAATCTCGTGTGGGCTGTTTTAGCGCCAACTCGTAAGGTATCATATTTTTGCACTTCCACATCCTGAATGGCACTTAGACCGCCATTCCACTAGGACGGCGCTCTCGCTGCGACTTGAATTGAATTTGCGTAGCCCTTCATTTCATAATTTGAGTATTATGTTAAGTGTAAAAGTATGACTGAAAAAACAACAAAACACACAAAGTGTAAAAACATTAGTTTTTTAATCTATCTGTATCTGTATCTGTATAGCCGGTATAACCGCCCTTCGGCGTAACACACCAGCTTCGCAGGCACGCGGCGCGGCGGCAGCTGACTACATTACACCAAACGACCTGTTACACCTAACCTTCGAACGTCTAACTCTAGACATTGTTAAAGAGTTAGACGTTGTTTAAAACTATCTAGTGACGATGCCCCTACTGTACTTGGTGGCAGCGAGTTCCACTCTACGATTGTTCTAGGAAAAAATGAGTTTTTGAACGCCGTTGAGCGCTCTGTAAAAATCTTAGATCGTAGAGAGAGCGCCGTCCTAGTGGAACGGGGGTGTTAGGGTTGGTTCAATTACCTTGTAAAGGAATGGCCAGAAAATTTACTTTTTGTATCGTCCTAATGTTACATAATGCAGCTTTAGGTCGAGAGTAGGGTATTTTTTCCAATAGATAATTAGTCAATAGATATAAAATTAGCCAATCGTTTTGCAGAATACTACTTGTGCGACGTGTGTTTTCTATATATAAATGTCTATAACCATTTACTTTGTCGATACAAACTGCACAATAAAAAAGAGATATGTTTCAGGTTATACTGAGTGTTGATAATAAACGATTCTATCAGTTACATGAGCTCCTATTGAGCCTGTACGTAACCGAACATAACCTGCCTAATGGGAATATGGCAAGGATCATTTTGTCGGATTCTGTCGGATTTAAGGTTCAGTATCATTTCCCGATGATTTGTGCTTGCTTTAGATTCCATTTGTATCCACTTATATCTGCCAAAACATGCGGAAAAATCACGGTAGGCATGTGTCAGGATCCGAGGTCATTTCTGTACGTATCTGGGGAAAATCCGAACTTATCCTGTGTGGAATACGGCAAGGATCCCGTTTTTTGGATTTGTGCGGCCAAAAGGGCTCCGGATTGCAGTAACCGATGTTTCGGATTTCTTGCGGATTCATTCTGATCCGCAAGTATCCGCTTGTATCTGCCCAAAATACAAAAAAATTCCGGTACGCATCTGCAAGAATCCGAGGCCATTTCGTGCTGTGGATGGTCACGTAACACAAAATTGGACTTTTATGCAAGGAAGTACCAAATACAAAAGAACGATTCTGCTAATTATAACCTTCTTTTCATAATCTATGAGACAAAACATACACAATACTTTGAAAAACTTGAAATATTTAATGAAGGTATGAGATCTCTGTTTTTGGTGTTTTTCAGACTATGCCTACATAATGGAAGAGAGTGAGAGCGACCAGCTGCCTAAAATCCCTGTCCACCCCATAGGGTACACGGATGCCATGGAACTCATCAGGTACGTGGATCAGCCGGTATCTTTGTAAAGTGTTTCAGGGCCGACTCCGTAACGAAAAATGCGGTGAATGTGCAAAAAAAGAAGACGGGCAAGTTAAATTGAACAGTTGGAAAATGCAGAGGACAGTTATTGCGACGTTACACACGTTGCCTTTTATTGATTGCTAAACGTTATGTTGTTTTCCTCAGGCTTATGCTTGGAGAGGAGGTTCCGGAGTCCTGGCGGGGCCTGTTGGAAACGACGTACCGCTTCGGTCCGGGATTCGGGCGGCCAACACTTTCGGCGGCAAGGTGAGTGATACGTATGTTTCAATAACTCGGCCATTTTTACCATAGGCCGCCATGGCGGCCTATGGTATTGAGACGGGTGTTACCATGGTGGATGGGTCGACAGAGGTTGCGCAATGTCTAACCATACATTACGCAATGCGAAGCCAGGCCGGCCTCGAAATTAACATATGAATGTTGGATGGCTCGCGCAAGAAGTTGCGCAATGTCTAATCGCACGCGTTACGCAATGCCAAGCGAGGACTCGCATTTAACAATGTCCCGGTGTCAAAATGACGCTAACTTTCAGCTCGGGACAATTCAAATTACGTTTCGGCAATTTCGGTGCAATTGGACAATTCTGACGTCCATGTCATTTAGGAACGCGATCCATCTGTGGGAAGCAAGGGGAAGCAACATTGTCTATTTTTCAGGTCTTTCAATTCACTCTTTTTAGCATTGCTACAATTTGAGGAAGGTGAGCAAGTCAGTAATTGTGCACACCCATGCCACCGAACCAGCTATTCCCATTTTGGCGGTCTATGGCCAGCTTTTTTAAAAAGCTTTCTTGTTTAAACTTCCGGGATGGAAGTATTGTTTTGAGTGGTGCTGGTATAGGGGGAGTATGTGTCTTGTCCTGAGTAGGAAGGGTGGGAAGTAGATGGGCGAAGATTGGGTTTCAGTTGCTTGAGCTGTGAACCAGTTAAATATAGACTGGCCATTATGGTCCTAGATAAGGCGGGCTATTCATGATCATCAATTTGAAATCTTTTCCAAAAGTGAGAGGACTAATAACTGTACGCAGTGTTGTAACAACTCCTCGTGTCTTCTTTTACATAATTATATACAAGTTATTTCTTACAGAAAAGTCCGTCTGAACGTGAACGTGATAAAAAAGAAGGCGACAATCCACAACGTAGTTGGGATCATCCGGGGGAGCGTAGAACCGGGTGAGTTTTACTGCACGAGAAACGTGGGATTTACCATTAGTACTAAATGCCAGTAAATTCGGGCAATGTTTACTTTGTAAATTTCATTTACAACCAATGTTAAGTCCGAAATTACTGGACTTGACTTTTATTTATTCCTACCATTGTAAAGTCCGGTACTGTTTACAAAGTAAACAGTACCCGACTTTACTGGTAAATAATGTCATTGGCAAATCCAACTTTTCGTTCAATGTTTCTATAGGAAGCAGAATAATATTGGTGGTGTTATATTTGGCAAAACCCATGCAAAAATCACAATATATCTTACATGTACCCAATTTTGGGTTAGGCCGCAGTAAGTAATTTTTATGGATGATATCAGCGCGCGCATTGAATTTCGCCTGATTTCAGAAAAGAAAACAAGAAATTTTGTTGCTCTCCGGCGCTGGTCAACATGCTAAAAATGGGAAAATATGTCGTAAAGTTGATCGGTTCAGAGACCACCAGGGATCCAGAAAAAATTAAGGCACAATTGCTCGCGTTTGATGGCAAGTGTTGTGTACTGTCTAAGGTGTTCCATCGTTTGAATACCCAGTGTAGTAGCTGCCTATGATTTTACGACAACCTTTTTCTGTAATCGTTCTAGTTAATTGAGATGTATATACAAGGACATGTAATACTGTTGGATACAGGAATAAAATACCTGTTGGTTGTGATATCATGTTTTGTCGCACTTAATTCATGTTTAACAAGGTTTGTGATCTCAAAATTTGAAAATGTCTGAATCTTGTTTTTTTGGCCAGTCTTGTTTTTTCCCCTATTGCATTGAATTTGGAGTCTGCGGAGGATGGCATTTACTTGCTGTGGCCTTACGTAACTTGCAAATGCTGCAAGTACAAAACTTAGCTGGCTTCTTACGGTGTGTACTCGCTGTTCCAGACCGTTACGTCATCCTTGGGAATCACCGGGACGCCTGGAACCTGGGGGCGGTGGACCCGAACAGTGGCACCGCCTGTCTTCTGGAGATCACCCGCGCCTTTGGAGAAATGTTGAAAAGAGGTACCCGTACTTACTTCAGCTGAAAGACATTTTTAATCACAGTATTATAGTATCCGGATTCGTCACCGTTATTAAAGTGCCACCCACTTCCTATTACTGTTACACAGCTTTGGCAAAAGACCATTGGGGTTGTATATAGGTTTCTAAATAACAGTAATGTCAAATAGCCTTCTTGTAGAATTAAAGGGGGGCAAAACTAAATTTTTTTTAGTCCACTGCAGTATGATAAATATACCACAAAGTACAATCCTTACTTGTTTTACATTAGTCCATGACAGATTAGCGTTGTTACACAATTTCAAACTCGCACCTTTAATCTAATTTAATCACTGAGGTCTCACGTCCTTTGACCCTTGTGACGTCAGGGTGCAGGATACTTAGTGCTGTGAGATGCGTGGTGGCTGCACCCTGACGTCACAAGGGTCAAAGGACGTGAGACCTCAGTGATTGAATTAGATTAAAGGTGTGAGTTTGAAATGGTGTAACAACGCTAATCTGTCATGGACTAATGTAAAACAAGTAAGAATTGTACTTTGTTGTATATTTATTATACTGCAGTGGACTAAAAAAATTAGTTTTGCCCCCCTTTAAATGGGCATTATGTAACATTTTGCATCAAAATTAACAAAAAGAATTTTAAAAAATCTTTATGTGACTGTAATTTAAATCCATTTTTCAACTTATTCGTGCAATTATCTTACATTTCTGACATTTATTGTTGTGCGCTAAAACAGCCCACACGAGGGACACTCAGTTTGTGGCACCACCATAAAATACCAGTGTGTAAACAAACATGGCTGACAGCTGTCTTTCCAACTTTTAAACACACTCGTACGTCGTTATATTTTGGCACCTCGACTTCCTGAATGACTCTTATTTGCAATGGAGTAGGGTTGATCAACTTACTTTGTAAAGAAATGATTTTTGTATCGCCCTAATGTTACATATTTATATTAAGGAGCTAAAATAAATATACTATAAGAAGCTGAAAATTAATTCCTCTAAAGAATTTATCGGGCCTTTGAAATGGTTGTTATTAACGATTTGACCGCAGGATGGCGCCCCAGACGCACGTTGATGTTCATCAGCTGGGACGCTGAGGAGCCTGGGATGCATGGATCACACGAATGGATTGAGGTCAGACAACGTAGTCATCAATATAACCTTACCGTAGACCTTATATCCTCCCGCAACATTCCTGCATAGGTCGAGTTGGCGGCGAACATTCTCTCTTTCCAAAGGTTGCGGTTTTGTGCCGCTACTGCCATTCCATCGCGTTTCTTCCCATCGTTTTGCATAGTTCGTCGGAGAGTGACTTTAGGTCGTCCTGTCGGGCATGTGCCTCCTGGTTTCCAGGTCAAAGCAGTTTTTGTTGTTCTGTGATCGGGTAGTCTCCACGCATGCCCATGAACCTTTGCTCCTTGCATGAGCTCTTCATTTGTTAAATGGCAACGCCAGGAGATACCTAAAATTGCTCTGAGGTACATATGTATGACTGGTACGTGTCAAGCGCTTGTACTGTCTCTGTTGTGCTTTTTATGTGGTGCATGCGTATATTAGCTGTTGGGACCACAATGCACTTGAATAGCTTTAACTTCAAGGGAATTCTAATTTGCTTGGAGAGCCAATTTTTTCTTATTAGGTACTGCCACATTCCAGTAGCTGTCGAGTTTTGATGTCTTCTTTTGTACTCCGCCCATAGTAATAGCACTTCCTAGAAATGTAAAACTGTCCACATATTTAATCTGTTTCCACAACAATATAATTACACTTGAACAAAAACTTCAAACCCCATAATAGCAAACATAGTAGTAATACGTTGATCAGACAGTAGTTGTATGTTCACAGTAGTGTAAAACAATTACGCTTCGGAATTATTTTGTAAAGAAAGGTTGTTTTATAGAATTGATTTTTTTATAATTAACGTTCTGTCAACCGTTCGCTGTTTAACGTCAGGAATTCGGCAAGATCATGTCGGACCGGGCCGTGGCGTACATAAACGTCGACAATGCAGTCCGAGGTGAGCCGAGATTTCGTCAAGTCTGACCATATGGAAGATATATGCATTTTGATAACATTTTGAAAAAAAATGTTGTCAACTAAATGAATTTTCTTTCTGTGACATATCACTAGCCTCTACCAGGCTTCAGAAGCGACTGGAAAGACTAGAGATTTGCCAAATGGACAGATAACATTTGCCACTTCTGCAGCGGCAAATATACTCCTTTAAGCCCATGTCACACATTTACGACCTTCCACCGAATTTGTTTCCAAACACCAGCCGACCACGTTCGGCTGACATTCAAGAGCAGCCTGACCAGATTTAGCCCACGTCTACCTTTCTATACGAATCGAAACGAATTTGAGTCAAATTTGAGTCAAATTTGGCCCCCGAACGCGTCGCAAAGACCGTTGACGTACTCCTGAATGTTTTACTGGTATTCTGCTGAGACTTTTTGAAACAATCGGCTGGCGCAGCCGAATAGTAGCTGAATTCGCCCAACACCACCCGACCCAGCCGACTTAGCGCAGACCTACTCCTAACCATGGTTGGGGCGCGTTTGGTTAGTTTTCGGGAGGCCCATTCGTGAATGTGTGACAGGGGCTTTTGCAGACCAACTCTCCTGGCATGTTATTTACCTAATTGGCCCATTTATAGTCTTTCTGAAGCCTGGTATAGAGGCTAACATTACATGTCTGTCTACTAACGTCAGGCTTTTCATTCTCCACTACATACAGAAAACAAATCAAACCCAACAATAACTGTATAAGAAGTAGCGTCTACTTAATGTTCACTTTTAATATTGTTTACTATCATTTTATTATTGCAATTAGCCCTCGGACATGAATTTGCAATAAAGTTATTATTAACGACGAGCAAAAACATAGCATAAATGTTGCCTACAGCAAAACAATCTGTTTCTTAACATATTGTTTTCTAAAAAAAAACAGATTTCTGGCATGAAAAGTATGCTGCTAGATCAGACGGGTAGTTTTTGTTGCAATTTTCTTTGGCTAAAAGTACACTGCACTATAGGGCGTGATAATTAGCTAGTCCCCTCCTCTTCACAGAGACCTACACGCTGCGTGCCAGGGCTACACCGTCTCTTAAGCCTCTGCTGAAGGAAGTTACTAAGAAGGTAATCTCTACACTAACTGTGTTTTACTTGGCAGAGAGAACTTTCGTTACGGCCTATTAGTTTTCAAAATTTAATACTTATTGTTGCTTTTGGGTGGTGAGAAAATGATAACTCTGGTTCGGAATGTATTTTAGTTCAAGATATTTGCATGTAACACATCATACTATGTTCTCTTTATATCTGTTGTCGTTAAAATAGATATGAATTCCTATGTATTACCTACAGTCATCATTACATGCCTTATATGAAGCTCCATTGACGACGCAAACGCATTGCATGTCATTGTACATGGCTAATGTATGTCGGTACTGTGTGGTTTCAGACGTGCACTGGTACTTGCTCATATCTTCCCTATGTGAGGACTACTAAAGCACATGAGAAACTCTAAAACGCGAAGCATATACATTGATACGCATATGTCTTGTTATTTAGAATTAATTGTATGCAATGTAATTTTATGTTTGCTTTACGTCTATGTAATCCTGTGTCTTAAAATTATGTAGTTGTGTGCTCTACTGAAAGAATAGCTGTCATTTATTTTTACGTAGCTATAGACAGCTAAAGGAGGGATAGAACTCCAATAAACTCCAACTCCTATGACACAGAAAACGAAGTTTCCAAAAAGGTCGTGCTGTTTTTCCCCCGCATCGTTATTTTGTTAGGTACAATGGCCAGAGACCACGTCTGACGGAGACACCCTGTACGCGGTGTGGCGTCAGCGCAGTCCGGCAGACAGCGAGGATCCCGACTCTGAACCAAAGTATAGTAAACCCCTTTCCTGTTCCACACATAAGATATGCATACATGGTAACGTACGTAATGCCCCTGTTACACATTCAAAACCTTCACCCGAACACCAACAGACCAAGGTTGGCTGAAGTTCAGTGCTAGTCTGACCAGATTTAGGCTACGGCTACCTTTCGGTTTTGAATTTCAATCAAATAAAATTTGAGATCAATTTGAGTCAAATTTGACTGGCAACCACACCCGACCTATCCCCGAACACCAGCAAACCATCGCTGAACCTCCCTTCTCCACACGAATGTTTGAAATATTTTGAAACGTTAGGCCTGCGGAGCCGAATTGTAGCCGACCTTGCCGACAACAGGCCGACCACAGCCGACCAATTCCCGACCTGCTCCTAACCATGGTTGGAGGGAGTTGGGCAGTAATAGGGAAGGCATAGTCGGCTATTTGTGAAAGGGACATAAGGCTGTAATGTCATACTTACCACTAGATTTGTGACAAGCCGCCCGAGTTAAGAAATCACACGTTAGGTGAAGGATATAACGCAAACATACTCCGTTAACTGGATAATTTGTCTCTCTTAGGATTTCCTTTCCGTCGATGGGGAGTGACTTCACGCCATTTGTAAGAAGGATCGGCGTTCCTATCATGGACCTGGCGATGGTTCACCGCCAAACCGTGAGTACCCGGTGTGAAGCCAAATCTCTGCCCCTGCCAAATAAATGCCCCAGACACTACTTGGGGGTTTCCAATATACCTGAGACAAGGGGTAGGAGGCGGTTGGCAGTTTCAGGGCGGCAACACTGGATTTTCTAATTATTCTTTTAATGTAGTAAGTTGAATCAACCCTACCCCATAGCATACTGAAATCTGTGAGGCAAAAATGCGATGTGGTTGACGGACTTTATACGTTGGACTAATTTGACTACACAACGATGAGCAGAGCGGGAGCATGAACATTGACAGCACCAGCGCATTCTAACATGCCGGAGCCATCATTATCATGATCTTGGGGATCAAGGAGAAGAAGAAGAAGAAGAAGAAAACGGTTGCTTGTTTTGTGTATCGTAGGCTGGTTCTAGCTATTTATGGCAGTACCCAAACAATTAAGTTACTTTGTTTGTTTTGTGGCCGTTTCAAACGCTTGAAGTATGAAATGATGACAAAAATGTGCTGAGGAATGGCAGTAAATGTCAATATCAGATAGTTTTGCATTGTATGCCTTTGTACGCCTTTTATTTAAAGATAACATGAAAAAAGTACAGCTGAATTAAGTACCATCCATACAGAGCACCTACCCGGAACCAACCTACCCTCTCTACCACACGGCCTACGAGACCTTCCACCTCCAGAAAACCTACATAGACCCGGAGTTCAAGTTCCACCGGCTCATGTCCCAGCTGTGGGCGGGGATAGCCTTCTCTCTCTCCGAGTCGGAGATTTTACCAATCGATGTGTCCGAATACGCGGCCACCGTCAGAGAAATGTTCGACACGTTGAGGAACGACTATGGCGAGCAGTTCCAAACGTCTCAAATTTCTCTTGGTAAGTGCTCTGATGGTTTGGAAAATAAATATAAGAATAAATTCACTTCAGTTCAGGTCAGACCCCAGTAACCTATAGTTGTACGGGCGCCACGACTAGTCTCTACCAGACTAACTGCGCGGGCTATAATAGGGAGATATTTGCTAGGGGAGTCTGGCCGCCTTGAGGTTGACTGGCCGCGCTATTTTTTCGGAGGGGGGAAACTAACCCTCCCGCGGACCGACTCTATTGGTCAGCTATTCCCTTCTTTTGCCGAATTCTACGATTCCCCGTAGGAAGGCCTGGTGGAGGCTAGGCCACGACAGCCTGTCTATCATATGGCTTATGGTTGGCTTCTAATCTTTTTAAAGTCCCTGTTTCACATTCAGGACCTTCCCCCGACCACCAACCTAGCCTCCACCAGGCCTTCCTACGGGGGTACAAATCGAAGAATTCGGCAAAAGAAAGGAATAGCTGGCCAATAGAGTCGGTCCGCGGGAGGGTTAGTTTCCCCCCTCCGAAGCGCGGCCAGTCAACCTCAAGGCGGCCAGACTCCCCTAGCAAATATCTCCCTATTATAGCCCGCGCAGTTAGTCTGGTAGAGACTACCACCAACCAACCAAGTTTGGTTAAAGTTCGGAAGCCGTCCAACCAGATTTAGGCCACACCCACCTTTCTATGCGAATCTAATTTGACTTAAATTTGACCCCAAACAGCCCCTAAACACTGCTGACCTACTCCGGAACACTAGCCAACCATGGCCCAACTTCCCGTCCAAACCCGAATGTCTTAAACATTTCAAAACATTCAGCTGGCGCAGCCGAACAGTAGCCGACCTCGCCGAACTCCAGCCGACCACAGCCGACCTTACTACCGACCTACTCCTAACCATAATTGAGAGGAGGTCAGCAGTGTTCGGTATACTATATTCGGCTATATATACGTGACAGGAGCTTTAGTGGCGTCCGTCTCCTCTCCAAGGCTGGCTGATAACAAAAACTTTATTACGAGAAATATAATTAAGTGTACATTAATATAATCATACATCTTCAAAAAGCCTTTCACGTTCTAAACAATAATGACGTTATTACTCAACATTTGTATAAATTACAATGTATTGTGATTCTGGGGAACTCTATTTTACTTTGCAAAAAAGACTAAGACTAATAGTTTTTCCTAGCTTTCTAAATGATTGGCGGAAACTTCTAATTTCAGATGCCTTGGAGTCGGCAGTGACCAATTTCACCCAGGCAGCAGCGATGTTTGAAGAGAAACTGTCTTCATTCGGGAACGAACCAAGGTAAACAAGATATATCAGATATTTCAGATCTCTGGAATTATTTTTTTCGGTTTTGTTGAATGTATTGGAACTGTGGAGGGAATTCTATGACGTAATTCAATCGGGTATTAGACACAGTCCACCTCTTCCTGAATTCCTCCACGTACCGCCCACTTAGTCTCACCCGGCGCGTGCTGGGCCACTTTGAAGCTTGACCTCCCTGTCAATCAAATATTTACAAACAAATATCCACCCACTCACCCTGCACCTATCTCTGCTGCAGACACACAAACCCATAGACAAACTGACCCGAAACAATATCTCTGTACACGGAGGCAATATCAGTTGCTAACAAAACGTGACCTTTTGACCTTAGACCACAATGCATCGCGACTGCACATGCGTAGTTGGTACTGTGTGTTTATTGTAATGGTTGTCTTGTTATGACATCAATAATTTGTTACACAGCCCAATAGTTGCCCGGATGTACAATGACCAGTTGATGCAGATGGAGAGAGCCTTCATTGACCCACTGGGCATTCCATACAGTAAATTCTACCGGTACGTGCTCTTTTAATTTATTCTATGTAAAATGGAATGTAGAGTGTTCAAAAGTAAGCCCCTGTCATAAATTCAGATCCTTCCTCCGACCACCAACCAAGGTTGGCCGAAGTTTTAGGCAACGATTACTTTTCTATACGATTCGAATCGAATTTGAGTTAAATTTGAGTCAAATTTCACCCCCGAACATGCCCAGAACACTGCTGACCTACTCCCGAACAACAGCCAGCCATGGCCGAAGCTCCCGTCCACACCCGAATGTTTTAAACATTTTGAAACAGTTTGCTGCACAGTTGGCTGCCGAACAGTAGCAGACTTCGCCAAACACCAGCAAATCACTGCCAACCCGACATACTACTAACCATGGTTGGGGTTACATTTTAGTTCGGCTGTGTTCGGGATCCCACATTTGGCTATATGTGACAGGGGCTTAACGGTTATTATTAACATTTTAGTAATATTAAGGAAAATTTTGTACAGGTAAATCAGTAAAAAAATGTAACATTTTATCTGTTATCATTGTTCATTTAACTATTGTACTGTATTTTATCCCGATAATCGAGCACAGTTTGCTTCTCAAGTTTGAGTTTAGGGTGTCATATTTACTCTGACGTCATCGCTGGTCTGTTAACCTACATGTATGATATAATTAGCAGAAGTCTACAGCGGGATGCATGATTTTTCGTGTGTGATGTCCGATAACAGAAGAGGTGTGTTTATTTTGCAATAGCCGCTGACGTGTATGTTAATATATAAATATATATTTATAACTGAAAAGCGAGGAGAAGTTGAATTTATCGAATAATAGTTAAGTTTCGTATCCGTTGACTGTATCTGTTCATCATGTTTTGTTGTGACCTGTACTCAGCCCAGTGTGGCAAAAATGCGCAATAATGGGTCGTCATTCATTCATATAATAGCACTTTAACCCTCAACAGTACACCTTCCCGGACTGATTAATCTGTCCACCTGGGGTCCACACGGACCCCAAAACAGTTTTTGCTATTTTTTTAGAAATTATCAGTATGCTACCAGCTCAATTGTTTTGCTGAATCGATGTGTGAACCTCTGAGTCCACATTACGTACAAAAATCATACATTTCGACCTTTTCCTATTTTTTGGTGAAGAAAAGAAGGAATCAAGAAATACCCGTTTTTTAAAGTTTTTAAAGCTTTGGAGGTTCGTGGGACTGGGGGAGGGGGCTCATAACTCGGGAACGGTATATCGTATGGCCACAAAATTTTCAGAAGATGGTGTACTAGTATAAATAAATCAATACAACAATTTTGATGTCGTTATGACGTAGTATGACGTCATTATGACGTCATTCATATGATTTTAATGGCTAAAACCGTTATAAATAGGTTATTCTCTTAAAACTTAATGGTATACAACGCAACTTTAACAAAGTGTTTATAATAAAATAATAAGGTCTGCTAAAGCTTATGTTGCCCTTAGCAACACCAGTGACGTCATACAATGACGTCATACATATTTAATTATCCGCCATCTTGGATCTTGGTTTTGACCAATGACGTCATCAAATTAGCATAAATTATAAATAAAAATCACATTAAATTACATAAGATGTTATTAATGTTAGAAAGCATGTGTAACTTATCATAAAAGCCTGAAAATAAAGTAACGTATAAGAAAATAAAGTAAAGTATAAGAACGCCAGTGATCCATTACGATCGAAAGCCTGCTGGGGTCCGCGCGGACCCCAAAAGAAAATCAGATACAAATTTTTTTAAAAATGGGGGAAACGAAATTTTTTGCACTGTGTTGATGCAAAACTTTGTGGGTGACAATTAGTTGAAATTTCAGAAAAAAATCTTTAGAAACAAAAAAAATATTACAGAATATATAGTGCTGGGGTCCGCACGGACCCCAGGTGTACTGTTTAGGGTTAAAGGATCATAATGACCAAGTGTCCATAGGAATTGAAAATGGAAAACAAGGACTGGTCATCAAATACTTGTTTCAATTATTTGACATCTACAAGGCACCCAAGGCGATTTCAGGGCAGTAAAACTGGATATTCAAAGTGAATTTTCTGGTCATGTTTGTAATGTGGTATGATGGATCAACCCTATCGTATATGGAATATATATCTAAGAGACCTCTAAGCATGTCTGTAGCCGCTATGCGTCAAGCACTGACGCCTGCGGAAGATTGATTGATTGAGGCCAAAATGCGATGTAGTTAATGAAAAAGGTTGCTTGTTTCGTATCGTAGGCTGGATCTAATTACTTATTGGTGGTACCAAAAAAATAAAAGGACTCCTCACACAGCTTGTATCTGGGCTATTTTAAATGCTTCAAGAGTGAAATGATGACGAAAATGAGCTAAGAAATGGCAGTAAATGTCAATATCAGACAGCTTTCCTCATCTGGATTTTTTGTGTGTTTGTTTTGCCGCTCTAAAATTGCATTGGGTGCCTTTAACAAAGTACAAATGTATACGATAGTACGGGGGTCGACATGCGCTTGGCTAATGCAAAATATCTCCTCTCTATAAAGGCACACCGTCCTGTCAGACACCACCACCGGTACGTTTCCCGCCCTTGGCGACGCCGTTACGAGAATGGGAAGCGATTGGACCGATCCGGGCAAGGCTAACAAGCTGCGTGACGTCAGGAAACAACTGTCAATCATTTCCTACTTCATCCAATCAGCGGCCAACACTCTGGCCACACCTGCCTCAACTGTGTTTTGAACCTATCTTGTTAGGCAAATGAATTATGATACATAAATGATATCAAAATCGTCACCAACTGTTGATAATTAATATGGTTATGGCTAAAATGTCTGTTAGAATACTAGTTCACGTGATAATCCTGATTATCATTAAAACCAAAATGTAGAGTTATCGATTATTGGATGTTAGATGCTCTTAACAGAAATTTATATGTTGATATATGTTACTATCTGAGAAATATTGGGTGTGCGTAATGTTATAGTAGAAACTGTAGGAAAGATGGACCTTGTATCTAGAACCGTGCCTATACAGCCCCTTACCTGAATAGGTAAAAGATGGAATCAGACACGGCTCTGGGTAGTTTCCGCGTTTTCAAGAATGTATATTTGCCCCCAGACACGGTTCTTGACATGGACTATCCAGAACTGTGCATGCGCATGGCTCTGGGTAAATGAAGCCCCTGTCACACATTCACGAATTTGGTCTCCCGAACGCTAGCCGAACGCCCGCCAACCAAGGTTAGGAGTGAGTCGGCTGGCGTTCGACTGGGTTGGCTGGCGTTCGGCTGTGTTGGCAACGGTTCGGCTGCGAAGCCGAATGTTTCAAAATGTTTTAAACATTCGTGAGTGTTCGGGAGGGTCGGCTTGGTTGGCTGGTGTTCGGCTGGTATTCAGCTTGTGTTCGGGAGTAGGTCAACAGTGTTCGACGCGTGTTCGGGGGTCAAATTTGGAGGCAAATGTGTGCCAACCTACAAAGGAATCCCTCCTAACCCTCTGTCAACCGTGCCGAATGCTTCCAGAGCGTGTGCCGATCACCCCGAATTACAGAGAATCACTAGCCGACACTAACAGAACATCAACATCAGCCGAACACCAGCTGACCTCCAGCCGACCCTCCCGACCGAGTAGGGAACGCTCCCCAACCTCAGCAGACCAGGTTCCTACCCAGCCCAATAAGTTCAGGTACAAATTTCCGGAGGACGGAGGAAAATGATACACGACGTGCCACCTTAAACACGCTACCACAGGACATCCTTTTTAAGTTTTACATAACAAGTGTTTGCACTGACGTACTATGACGTATGGAATGTCCGCCATGATGGATAGCGCAACCTAGAAGCCGCCTTGCAATGTTGAATTTGCATACAAAGTTAAATATAATTATTATATAATTACCAACGCAATAAGAGGCCAGCGGCAGACTCGCCAGACCTAGCTACAAACTTTTTTTGCCATAGGCCGCCAAACAAGCATTCGGCCTAATACATTCCTATCTTTACCCAAGCTAAAAAAAAACTGTTTCTGCGCCACAACAATTTATCTATCATTCGTTCTGGAACATTTATAAGCCTTTCCCAGCTCGAGCTGTTGGATATAGCTTCAAACCAGATAACTAACATTATGCCTCGTGCATTTCAACACCTTCTTAGCTAGAAACGTTAGACCTAAGCTCAAACAAAATAACTCAAATTCGACATGGTGCATTTTTCAATCTCCCAACCCTAAAACTATTATGCCTCCAATCCAACAAATTGACTGCCATTCAGCTTGTCCCAATCTAAAACCTACGCACGCACACTAGGTTGACTCTACGTAACAACCCCTGGCGATGTGACTGTACAATGTTTGAACTTTGGTCAAATATACAAATGTTTCTTTGGTTTGTAAATGAAATTACTTGTGAGGAGCCGAGTAACTTCCGCGGGATAGAGCTTAAACATATAGCGCCCGAAAATTTGATATGTGGAAAACCTACAGTCGTGGGTCTTACTACAAATGGTTCAGGTCCGTATGATTGCATTACAGACAACTTTGCTGGTGCTTCATTTTCTACACAGTTTATTGAAACTACAATTCTAACAATGGTAATATCAAAAACTTCACCACTTGGCAATACAGGTACTCCAGGACCTGTAGTTACAGGCTCAACATTTGCCTTAGTAAGATCCATTGGCTCCAGACCTTCCTTACCATCTGTTGGTGATAAAATCTTATCATCTATATCAACAAATTCAGAATCCGGCAGCACAGCCATCTCTTCAGTTACAGTCTTAGTATTTGACCCAACACGTCCTAATGGCTCCGCACTTTCTGCTGCTGGTAAAATATCATCGATCGGTCATATCAACAGCTTCACAACTTGGCTGTATAAACAGCTCTGCTGACATACGCCCAATTTATCCTACACTGCCCAACGTCCTAATCACTAAAGTTTATGAGGGTCATAAATAACGTATTGGTTTGGGAGGACACTCTCCGGTTGGTCTGTAAAGCTTCAGAAATCCCTTCACAATCATCAAACATCACAGTCATTTTAGCATCAGGACTCAACATAGGCGTTGGGTCAAGTGATAGAGTCACTATAGAGTTGAATAGTACAGTAACCATTACCATAACAGATGTTACGGCGGAAGATGCTGGTCTGCACCGCTGCATTGCAGTGAGTTCTGTTGGATTAACGTCTGCCACACTATCTGTGGACATCAAATGGCCATGTTTAGTTTTTTTTCCAGTTTGCTTCCTCTGCATCCTTACCACCTGGCAAGACAGGAAGCAATACTGATCACGAATTTGTATCTCTGTTATCTGGTATTGGTGC
The DNA here is from genome assembly GCA_013266295.2 of Branchiostoma floridae x Branchiostoma japonicum. Classification (NCBI taxonomy): domain Eukaryota; kingdom Metazoa; phylum Chordata; class Leptocardii; order Amphioxiformes; family Branchiostomatidae; genus Branchiostoma; species Branchiostoma floridae x Branchiostoma japonicum. The sequence goes on along the minus strand of CM023829.1, from coordinate 18,336,278 downwards.
ACTTGCTGCAGTCCTGATTATATTTGGCATTGTTTTGACTTTGTTTCACTGTAAGTGTAAGAAGCCTCATTCAGACTCAGCACCTATTGCTAATCCTAACAATATGGACACAATCTTAATACATGGCAAAGATCAGACAACTACGCCCCGACGACTGCTGACCTACTCTTAACCACCAACCTTGGCCTAACCCCCTGTCCACTCCCGAATGTTTTAAACACTTTGAAACATTCGCGATCGGCTGGCGCAGCCGCACAGTGGCCAACCTCACCGAACACCAGCCAACTACAACCGACCTTGCTCCCGACCTACTCCCAACCATGGTTAGGGGCCATATTCGGCTATGTGTGACAGGGACTTTATTGATTTTTCGAACATTAAAAGGCAGAGCAACCGACCACCGTGTATAGGTACATTTTCTGTTAGCTGGTATACTAATGACGTATTGGTGGCGTATTTCATTCCAGGAGACCTGACTATTTAGCACATTTATTTAGTTAGTATTTGAAAAAGAGGGCAAAAGACGTGTTAAGGAGATTCTATAGAGTCTCTTATTAGTAAAAAAATGAGTTAACACCCCTCTAACTCATTTTTTCACTAGTATAGGATTCTAAAAGAGTCTCTTACTAGTGAAAAAATGAGTTAACACCCCTCTAACTCATTTTTTCAGTAATAACAGACTCTATGAGATTTTATAGTCTCTTACTAGTGAAAAAATGAGTTAGAGGGGTGCTAACTCATTTTTTCACTAGTAAGAGATTAAAAGTCTTATTATTAAATCAAAGAAATCTCTTATTAGTGAAAAAATTATTTGTTAACACAGGTTAAGGTGCTTAGCACGTATATGGAATGAAAAAATTATCTGAACTAAAAAAATTAGATAAATAGCCAGCTCTATTCCAGGTGCGTTTCACAGGGAATGGAACTGCTCCATTGCGCCATCTGTTCAGTACTATACGAACTGCATGTAGTTTAGTAAAACGAAGACTTGGAATTGTTTATGCACCAAAAGTGTCTAACGATTAAGAGCAGTATTTGTACCATGGAAATTATAATTTCCAACTGTGACATCTGCAATTAACCCGTAACGAAGATAAGCGAAATTTCTACGAACAGCAATTCTCAATACAACTTGCAAGCGTGATTCATTTTAACCCTCAAACACCCGAACGGGGTCCATTTGGACCCCAGGCGTATATTTTATGTGCTATTTGAAAATTTTTGATTCGAAAAAAAATTCCTCCCGTGACTTTGTCAATAAAATAAAACCTCTTCTTCAAGTTCTCCTAAATTTTTTTGGAGATCGGCACAAATTTGTAAAAATAACAAGAGGAAGTCTGATTAAGACCGTCTGGGGTCCAAATGAAACAACATCACTTACCTTGGAGTATATAGCACCACATTTCTCTCCCGTGCCTCTTGAAAGAAACTGCTGATTGTCAGGCTTCCCCTTTGCCCAGTTTTTGTAGAAAATAGGTGAACCATCCGTCCACTTCCACCCTCCACCTCCTCGACGATTCAGTCCAAACCAAACGAGATGCCGATAAGTCCCTGTAGGTGCTGCAATAAAGGAAACATTTCAGCCATTTGTTACTCTATAAAGCATTTGTATTCTGCGTATCCATGGTGACTCTTTTATCTGCTTGTAGTCTTATATAATATGTAGCCGTCAGAAGACTCGCGGAAAGCCCTGGTTACCCTTGGCGTCCCTGCATTTTTAACTCGTTGACAACGCAACCAAATTCTACCGGATCGTGGTATCCACACAACCAGGCCGCCATGCTGTTTACCAGTTCAGTGATGCTTTTAGAGTAAAAGTAACGTACACGTTGTGGCAAAATTACCGAAATAATAATAATAATATACTGTTCTTGGTGGCAAATGAATACAGTTCTAACTGGAATTAAACTGTCATTGGCACACCAAATCAGTGTGTGACATCGATAGTCTTAAAAGTTCCATTCCATCGTGCCTTGTCTGCTGCCTGTTCCGCAGCCATTTCAGCATGTAGGGCGCCGTCTTGACGTTCTGATGAAAGTACAGCTTCACATCATCAATCAGGCAGTCGAGAAGGCCACCACGGGGCCTACCTAACCTTACCTAATTACCGAAAACACTACGAAAATGACCGTATTTGGTAATTTTTTCACAAAAGCCGAAAAGGGACGCTACATCGCCAAACATCGAAAATTCAAGGCGGCCCGGAGGCAATCTGGGAGAACTTGTCGAGTGTTTCGTAAGTTTGTTAAGATGAAGTCTACAGGGGTACAAAGACTTGCCACTCACCGCCAGCAATTACGCCTTTAATGAAGTCGTTTTCTTCTTTGTACTTAGAGGAAGCCAGACATGCACCTTGTCTTCCACAGCGTACCTTTGCGTGACTTTGTTCGTCATCAACTTGTAGCAGTGGTTACCATACTCCCTCCACCCGTCCTGACACTGCCGAGCTGCAACAAACAATAGTTAGTTGCACACTGCTACTGCTTTGAGTCGTATGGTTTTTAATGGGAAGGATTTCCAAGCAAAAAGGAATAGGAAGAAAAAGGAAACGAAACATGCAAGTCAATATTTGCGAGCAATTACAGAATATTCACTCCCTCTTCTCCCATGCATGGACTGTTGGACTTTTCATATCAACCTTTTGACAGAAACACGGACTATCCCAACATTACCCAACTGAAATGAAAGTTTCGAAATTTGACCCCCATGCAACAATGGACTTTTCCAGAAATACCCCTCGCCTATACTGAATGGGGTCTTCCAAATTGGACAAAATTACCATTGATTGGCAGCAACGCCTCGGCTGGTGTTGGTAAAGGCAATTCTGGTTCCAATGGTGAGTACTGTGAAGTCGAGTTAGGAATTGTAGAGCTGTTTGTCTGGTTTGAGGTATCCCACCAAGGAGCAGCTGAAGTCTTCTGGTTATCTCTGATTGCCAGACCTTCTTGGTTCTTTGAGTCATGTGCCTCCTAAAATGTGTGAACATTTACAGAATACCATTGAGGGACAAAGCTCTCTTTAGCAATCCGACGAATACTGCTCCACTAATTAAGAATATATAGACAATCTTAGATAGCAAATCACAATTAATGTCCGATATGCAACTAGGTAAGGCATGCATTATAAGCTCCACATGTTCTTACATTTACAGCTGTCTCTTTAACCTGTGCATCACTAGCATACATTAGATATTGGAGATGTTGTCTGATACACTGTACTTGTACCTAAACTGCTTTACTGCAATGACTGTTCTAAGCCTTCAAGAAACGTACAATAGTCATTCATTCGTTCAATAATTCATTCATGTCATGAAAAAATAAATAAACTTTTGACATTGGCTTCAACTAAAAAAACAGAGATCAGAATCAAAGATGTATTGTTGCCTTACCATCTTCCCAGGTACCAGGATTACCAGTGCTACAGCTGAAGCAGCTATCACCAGAATGCCGGAACCTAGTGCAAGACAGAAAACTCCCCTAGACTTTCTCGTATTCCACATTTCCCTGGCACCATCTATGGTTTAATGAAATATAAAGCCTTAGTCCCGCTAAGTTACAGTCTTAGGGCCCTGTCACTCTTATGCGTATCCTCATTGCCTTGACATTTCTTTCATACGCAGCTGCATGCACAATATATATACGCACGGCATACATGTCAATAGCTTTTATGTACGCCGGCATGCGCACAGTACGGCCCAGTACGCAACGTAGTTTTGGGCATGCACAAAACAGAGATCATTTATTTTATTTATTCTTTGCTTCAGGCCAGAGGCCAATATAAAACAGGGACAATACAAAAACAAGTACAAATACACAAATCACATACAGATGTTTAAAAAGTGCGGCCGTTAGAGGATTCGTGCACAATATATATATACGCAGGACATACATGTTTATTCATGTCAATCCCTTTTATGTACGCCGGCATGCGCACAGTACGGCCCAGTACGCAGCGTAGTTTTGGGCATGCGATTAGAAGCAAAGATGACTTGTTACCTTATATATTAGGGCCCTGTATTGAAAAAATTCAATTCAGCTCACACCAAAAGGAAGCCATGCAAACTCGATTGCAATAGTGTGTTCTATAATGGTAATCATTTTTGACCAGACATCTATGTTAATCGTACAAAATTAGGTAGGTTGGCTCCATTAAACTATTTGTTTTCAGATAAGCTAATAGTTAATGATGATGAGCAAATCTTTTTGAACATACCTCTGACTTTGTGGCGAAATCTAGGTTCGTCATTGCCGCCTTCTCCGTTGGTATCATCTGCTGTGTAGGACGTGTCGGTGTGCGGCTCGTTATTGTGCTCTTCCCCCGGGAACACCACTGCGTGATCTCCCATTTCAAGGTGGCGAGGTGGGGCTTCAGGGGCTTGCGACCCCGAGATCACATCTGCATCGCCAGCATCGGGATCCATGTCTTCAAACTTTCTGTCCGCTTCTTCCTTAACTCCGTCCACATGTTTCTTCTCTTTTCTCCCGTGTCAACAGGAGGAGGCTCATCGGCCACAGCGCGTTGTGACCCTGAGCCCGGTAACACTTTTACTCCGCCATCTTCTTCGTACTTTCTGTCTGATTCTTCCTTAACACCGCCCACGTGTTTCTTCTTTTTGTCTCCCTTGTCAAAATGACGAGACTTTCTTGGCAGCGGCGGCGGGTTATTTCTACCGTCCGCATCTTCATCTTCATCATACTGTTTAACTGGTCAAGAACTCAAGGCGAAAATACTTTCACCATGCGGATCCACGTCTTCGTACGTTCTGTCCGATTCTTCGTTCCTTCCCTCCACTTGTTTCTTCTCTGTGTCTCCCGTGTCAAGCTGGCGAGGTGGGGGGACATCAAGAGCAGAGCGCTGCAGGCCTGAGCCCAATACAAAGACACTTCCACCATCCAAATCCACGTCTTCGTACTTTGTTTCCTTTGTGTAGTGTACCGCCATGTCTGCTTGGTGAAAAAAATAACAGAACTGCCACCCACCTGAACTGACTCAACTAATGTATGAAAAACAACACGAGACTACTTTTGAAGCACATCAGCATATGCATTGCTATGTGCTGGTTTATGTCGGTAAATTGACATCATACAAACATTTAACACACTAATCTTAAATTATACATGAAACAAATTACTTGAGCCGGTCCAGGTAAAAATCATGTATAGCAATTGGTGTCATGTACGTTTTGTTATGTGTGTTCTTTATCATGGCCATAAAGTTGGGGATTGCATGGTGCGTAGTGGAACGTGTGTTGCAAGGGATGCTCGGATGGTTCCATGTCTTTCTCTAATCCCAGACGTTATTTAAAATGTCAGAAGCTCCGCAATAAACAAGTGGGCGTTGAAAACAATCAAATAAAAGGGCTCTGCTAGAGATAAAAAAGGACGCGATTATATTAGTTCATAAAACTGCTCGTCAAAAAAGTCAAGGACTCGTGATCTTAAGAATACGTTGCATGTATTTTATTACAGGTACCAAGTCTATTTAGAATCATCATGTATCAAATAATATCATTTCCAGGTTTCCCTGGTGCTAAAATACGTTTTTTGAACGCTGTTATTGAGATAATGTTCAGCCTTTCATGTTTTGATGGAAAATCACGACTTAGATTTATTGTGACTTCAAAATTATACAAAAGGTTTTTTTTGTCTGGTGTTACTGACATGCAGGGATTCCTGGGATCGCAGCAGGCTTTTGTCCATTTTGTTGATTTACAATTTATTGGACAGTAATATCTGTGTTGTTATGAATATATATGTATTTTTTCTGCACACATATGTCACCGGGAATCAATCATTTTAATTAAAAGAAATTACTACATAAAAACCAACACAGATAACAAATTATGAGAAGGTGTAACACACCATCAAAAGCACACGACTTTAGTAAGGTCTTTCACGTCTATAAACAATAATCATTATGTAAATATGACAAGCTAGACAATCAGGATCACAAAAAGGTGAAATGTCACAAAATCGTTTCACAAAGTAAACATACCTGCGACTTATTTGCAGTCACAAGGCAGATACTAAGATTGGGTTAAGTGAAATCAGGGATCAATCTACACTCGCCTGATGGAGATAAAAGTAGCACGGTAACTTCATAGGGAAGCAAGGAGGCTTTTTACCTCCTTGATAGAAATGCTCAGTTTGAATACAAGCTTTGGTACTATAATGAAAACAGTATATTGTGTTTTTTCAACCGATGGGTCTCGCAAGTTACATTGCGAGTTACATGTTTTAAACATTGTAGCAGAACAACAGTGATGAAGATACTTTGTTTCCTTTGTGTAGTGTACCGCCTTGTCTGCTTGGTAAAAAAAATAACGGAACTGCCACCCACTAGAGAATTGACCCAACTGATGTATGAAAACAACACTCATACATTAAGCATGGCGGCCTTGAAAAGGTGGCCTTGAAAGGGTTTCACCATACTGTCCACTGTGTTGGAAAAGCATAATAAATAGATAAACACGAGATTACTTTTTAGGCGCAGGAGCATACGCAGTGCTACATGCTGTTTTATGTAAATTGACACAATATAACCATTTAACATACTAATCCTGAAGCTTACATAGGACACATTACTTGAGTCAATTCAGTCCCTTTAAAACATCTATGACAATAGTAAGTTCTTTATTACAAGTTACTACTAGTATATTAGGAAATAGTATTGTGTAACCTTTGTAATGTTTTGCGTTGTTCTGACCATAATGCTGTTCACGAACCCGAGGATTGCATGAGTAAACGTCAAACCAGTTTCTGTCCTAGCCCCCATTAAAGTAAGTCATACAATATCTCCTCAGTGGTTTCAATAAAGTTATAAAAACCATAAACACTTCCCGGAAGTCTAAAGTCTAAAGAGCAGACATGTATCATGATAATAGTAAATCTCCTGGTTACTAAAGAAACTGGATCAGCCAATTAGACTTTCGATAACGTGTTTATTATATGCAAATTATGTCATTGTAACCATGTCGAAGGAGATAAGAATATGCCCATGTTGTGCTGGCTAATCACCTATTATAAAGGGACTAGAAGTAGTGAATTATGGCTATCTTAAAGCCTAGGTCACAATTAAAAAAAGGGGCCCGCTCGGCGCGTTTTCGGGCTGTTTTTTGGCACTACCGTACGGGACCTGGACGGAGACTGATGGGATTCCCGACGGCTGCCGGCCTATTTTGGGGCCCGCGCGGTCGCCGAATTGATTTTAACACAAACTTAAAATCACTTCGGGCCCCGTCGGGCAAGGTACGCCGAAACGAAGCCGTAACCTAACTGCCCGGGACCCATCAGGCGGCCGCACAGGCACCTGACTAAGATTATGACGTCATATGTGCTGATCAGTGCATCAGGTGGTCAGGAAAAGGGGGTTATAGGGGGCATATCATAAACTGCTTCCTCAGACTTTGTCGCAGAGTTTACCACGTGTGTGTTACACTATGTACTTGTGTGTCAGAATTCGCGACATAGCTTCATCATCAGTGAGTCGTACTGTCCATGCACGGGTCTGCGCATTAACCAGGGGCGAACCCACCCTCGTCTTTTGCGACAATCCAATTCGGCCTGCCTCTCTTCTTCAGCTACCAATACCGCAATACCTAGGTTGTAACGGTGACGCGCTGTCGCCAACCTCAACCTCAGACGGGCTTGCGGGTTGTCTGCAGGTTGCACTAAACGCTGCAGCGCCAACTTCAGTCTACTCCTCACGTGACGTGTCGTACATTAAGAAAAAATGTGAACGGTGACAGGCCGAGCAGCGCTTATATATATATATATATATACCGGCTCAAAAACACGACAGGAGCCCGTCGGGATCCCACCAGGGACGCGCCAGGGACCCAACAGCTGCCCGGCCGGACTGTAAGAGCCGTCGGCACCCTACCGCACCCCACACGGGTCAAGACGGGAGACTGACCAGGCACCGGACGGGTCCCTGACAGAAACCGGCCGTCAAGGGGACCGATAGTTTATGAATCTTAATGGACGCACAACAAGGCCCCGACAGGGAGCCGTAAAGGAACATTTAATTGTGACCCTGACAGACGGCGCACGCTCGGCTTCATTACGCCGGCCGGTTTCTACCCGGGGAACATGCCGAGCAGGCCCCGTTGGTAATGTGACTCCAGCATAACATAGACTGTAAGAAATGAATGACATAAATGAATATGGCAGTTTAAACCTCTTACGATTTATATTAGATATCTAAAACATGTTTACTTAATTGTTATTAATTAAGTTTCTAGGGGTTCTGTGCATACCTCTTTGATTGTATGATTTATCATTGTATTTTGGTTCTTTATTTTCTGGTTACTGGTTGATTTGAATATTGTGCATGTGACATGCATATCTGTTTATTTTTCATGAATTTAAAAAAAAATTAAGTCTCACTGTAGCCACCCAGGGGTCTATATAGCCTAGCCTGTGGTACGGCTACTAGAAGCTCGAATAAGTCACCTTATGGTGAAATCCTTACTGAGAAAATGGACGAAGATTGGTCTAGTGATTGATTGGAGTGATTGCATTATTGCGTGGGTGGGCGGTGTCTTATTCATCTTATCATGCATTTTAAACCAGTTTTGTTGATTATGCTGTCGATCCTGCAATGAAAAAATGTAAAACCATTTAGTTATTTTACAACATCCCACACAGGCTGGATGTTTTACATGTAGGTTTAAATAAGTATCTGTCAGTTAATATGTTGGGAATGTATTCAATTGGTTCTTGCGAATAGGAGTTGTAGAATTGACAACATTTATATGGCGTTTGACAGTAACAGCTACATTTTACTTGTAATTCACAGAAATGGCGGCGACCAAAACAAATCTCTCACCAGGACAAGAGCGCGAAGAAGATGAGGGTGCGGCCTCTGGTAACAACGCCGCCGCTAAACCTCGATATCTTCACGTGGGAGACCACGTTGTGGTGTTCTCGGGGAACCAACCTGAAAACTCTTGCGACTATGAAGCGGCTGAGAAAAAAATGATTGGGTACGAAGAAGAGCTTTTGTCACATGCCTACCATAAACCAAAAAATGTATACGGGTACCATGAGCCTGTAGAAGTCAGCATTGGGCACGAAGAAGAGACGCCCTCAGATAGCCACCACAAGCCAGAAGATGTTTACGGGTACCAGGAGCCTGTAGAAGTCAGCGTTGTGCAAGGGGAAGGGTCTTTCTCACATGCCTACTACCACAAACCAGAGGATGTGAATGAATATAAAGAGGAAGTAAGCACGGGGCACCAGGAAGAGCCTTCCTCACATAACTACGACCGACCAGAGTATGCACACGGAGACAAGGAGCCTGAGGATACCAGCTTTGGCGACAAGACGAGAGGTAGGTCAACATACAGTATTTAAACTCTATTGCTGCCTGATACTGTAATATTACACAAAGATGTTTGACTGACAATGTGTAAGTACGATAAATCATCATACGTCTTACAATTTGCACAATGAAAAAGTTGATAAAATTTGGCGTTACGTAATATTGTTGCCAGTTTGATAAACGTAACTAATTAACAATGTGATAGACATATTATGAAAAGTATGTACCCAAGTCACTGTGAAGTGGCAGTGCAGCACCTGTTAATAGTTAGTCAAAAAACGTGCAGCTGGTTTATAACATTTTCATCTCTTGACTAGACAGAGTTATCTTTTTGTTGTCAAAAATGCAACAGTTTCTTCTTGGGAAATCATATCAACGAAAAAAAACATTGAAATAAGTAATGCTGAAGCTATCCGCCTTTGGATTTTGTATTCGTGGTTGTCGCTCAGTTTTAGATTATTCGTCTACTCTCTGCTATCTTACCACAAACCTATTATATTTAATCATCTCAGATCGTCTTATGGAAATGTGGAGAAATGTGAAATGCACTAGAGGTCGCTGGCTTGCACTGGGTTGTGGAGTTTTGGTGATGGCGTCTGTTGTCACCGCTACAATCCTGGCAACTAATCTCGTACCAGGAAAGCAGGTAAGCCAAGAAACCTTCATTAATATTAACATCATCTTCATATGGAAAAGTAGAATTAAGTGTATAATCTGAATTTCAAATTTCCAGCACAAGTAGTAGTCATGGAGTTGTAATTTTTTCTGTCTTCTAGGAAGGACCAGAATTAAAGAGCCAAGATGACGTGGCGATATGCAAGGGAAACAGTTCAGTCATTGCCAATTCCACTTTATCTTCTTCGCCATTTACAAACACCGGTGTAAATCGTCATATCACCGCCAAACCTCTGGCATACCCAGGTAGGCAACATTGATATGGCTTATAATCAGTACATAGCGCTAATAGATTATATTGTAATTCGTTATCAGGCCCCCTCCTTCTTTCTTTTGCTTTTCTTCTTTCCTCCCACTTCAACTTCCAGGAAAGTCTTGCATTTTTTGCCTCATACTGCGTCGTGCATGAAATCTGAATCAGGACAACATTGTCAGCGAGGTAAGTACTTTCAATTAAGTCACTTCATATACGAAACCTGGATGATACAACTGCACCTATTTCCTTGGTTGTACAAAAGACCACTGTAAGCAAGGTAAATCCGTTTTATTGCCAAAAATTGTTGGAAAAATTTGATAATGTATGTGGCTGTGGCTTTAAGTTGGAGTTAAGTACTACTAAGAGGAAACCGCAATCTAAGTACCCTTTTGCTTTAGTTTACAGCACAGCAGCACGGCGATGCCAGAGTGAGTGGACCGAATACAACAACCACTGCTACAAGTTAATGCACATCAAAGCCAAGTGGGTAACAGCCAAACAACATTGTATAAAAGTTGGTGGGACACTGACTTCTGTCCAGGATCATGCCGAGAACAGCTTCATTGCAGACCTTATTAGGACTGGTAAGTACAAACTAATTCTATACTAACCATATAGGTTTTCGTTTGTTTTATTTACACCCCTGTTCCACTAGGACGGCGCTCTCTCTACGATCTAAGATTTTTACAGAGCGCTCAACGAATTTCATAGATTAAGAAACGAATCTTTTTACGCTTTGTGTGTTTTGTTGTTTTTTAAGTCATACTTTTACACTTTACATAATATTCAAATTATGAAATGAAGGGCTACGCAAATTCAATTCAAGTCGCAGCGAGAGCGCCGTCCTAGTGGAACAGGGGGGTAAATGGTGATGCTTTCATCCCTGGGATAAGACAAGCTAGAAAAAAAGTAAAATCTTCATCCATTGTACCAATGTCTCTTGCACTTAACACATTTCTCTTGCCAAAAGAAAGGAATTGATGAAGTAGTTATGCTATTTTAATCTGTACTTTTCATCAGCCATTATCTACCATTCATCCTTTGTATAGCACTTCATCAATTCATTTCTTTTGGCAAGAGAAATGTGTTAAGTGCAAGGGACATGGTAAGCTGCTTACCGGTCCTATGACCGGTGTGGTAGTGGTGGGGATTAGGGTGGGGCACATATACATAATCCTATGCCTCTCTTGGTCACTCAAGCTGTGCAGAGCGTAGCCCGTTGGAGGGCGTATTTTGCTGGTAGACCTCACTAGAATAGTGTAAAGACCCATTGTACGTCTTCTGTCCCGGTTGCTCGGTGTACCAAACTTTAAGCCTATGCTTTCCTTTATTGCAGCACCTAAATTGACTTTTACACTTAAATATGCCGCCTGGTTTGGACTGAACCGCCGAGGAGGTGGAGGGTGGAAGTGGACGGATGGGTCACCTATTTTCTACAAAAACTGGGCAAAGGGAAAGCCTAACAATATACTGTTGCTTTCAAGAGGCCAGGGAGAGCAATGTGGTGCTATGTACTCCAGGGTAAGTGATATTGTTTCACTGACGTTGACTCCAACAGCACAATAGGAAAAAACATTGTTTGTTCATCCTTTTTGTTAATAATGTAGGGATATGGACATATTGAGGTAACATAACATTTCCCTGGCTGTAATTATTTATGTATATAATGTTTTCAACAGGACGGCAGGCCACGCTGTGGGTCAAGGTGGAAAAAGGGGCAGTGGGAAGACATCAAATGCTTTGCCAAACTCTCCTACGTTTGCAAGCGTCCAAAATAGTAAGAATTAATCCCTATCTAATGCGATGCTGATTTTATTAGGATGATGCATGGCATTCTCTGAACAACCCAAAATTGAGTAGTCGACAGTAATGTGAGAGGTACAGGACCAGATTGATACATGAACAACATTTTCAACAAAAAAAGGAAAAAAGAAATATAATTTGTGGTAACAATAATGAATCCAAGTGGTAAATCCTTAACAGGTTTATGATGTATTTTTAGCGTTGAGAAAATACATTGTACTGATGTACATATTATCATCATGTACATATATGGTTTAACAACATGTTGAGACATTTTGAAATTTCATTGTACATAGGATTTGCGTATTTTTTTCTGACTGCGTATGCTAAATACGTGTAACCTACGAAGTAACATTTGACAGACTCATTATAGTTTGCAATGCAGTCTTTTTATTATAATACAAAAGCTTGTATTCAAACCAGGCGTTTCTGTGAAGTTGCCGGTTTGCTTTCATCTCTAGCTCTATCTGTGTAAATTATTTACTGTTTTTATGTTATGTTACAATCTTTCTCAGTAAGTAACTTACAACGTAACTATTGTGAGATACATTAGTTAAGAAAAACGTAATACAGTCTTTTCATTGTATGTATGATACCAAAGTCTGTATTCAAACCAGGCATTTCTGTGAAGTTTCCGTTTTACATTCATCTCTATCTTAATCACTGTTGTTCTGCTACAATATTTCATAGTACGTAACTCGCAATGTAACTTGCGAGACCCATCGGTTGAAAAAACACAATATACTGTTTTTATTATAGTACCAAAGCTTGTATTCAAACTGAGCATTTCTATCAAGGAGGTAAAAAGCCTCCTTGCTTCCCTATGAAGTTACCGTGCTACTTTTATCTCCATCAGGCGAGTGTAGATTGATCCCTGATTTTACTTAACCCAATCTTATTATCTGCCCTGTGACTGCAAATAAGTCGCAGGTATGTTTGCTTTGTGAAACGATTTTGTGACATTTCACCTTTTTGTGATCCTGATTGTCTAGCTTGTCATATTTACATAATGATTATTGTTTATAGACGTGAAAGACCTAACTAAAGTCGTGTGCTTTTAATGGTGTGTTATACCTTCTCATACTTTGTTATCTGTGGTGGTTTTCTGTAGTAATTTCTTTCAATTAAAATGATTGATCCCCGGTCACATATATCGTACGTTGTATCTTCAGAACAACACAGATATTACAGCCAATAAATTGTAAATCAACAAAATGGACAAAGGCCTGCTGCGATCCCAGGAACCCCTGCATGACAGTAACACCAGGCAAATTTGTTGTGACTTTAAATTGTATAATTTTGAAGTCACAATAAGTCGTGATTTTCCATCAAAACATGAAAGGCTGAACATTATCTTATATTAATAACAGCGTTCAGAAAATGTATTTTAGCACCAGGAAACCTGGAAATGATATTATTTGATACATGATGATTCTGAACAGACTTGGTAGCAGTAATAAAATACATGCAACGTATTTCTAAGATCACGAGTCCTTGACTTTTTTGACGAGCAGTTTTATGAACTAACCGCGTCCCTTCCATCTCTATCAAAGTCATTTAATTTAATTGCTTTTAACGCCCACTTGTTTATCGCATAGCTTCTGACATTGCGGCAGGATAGTTCGCCAACCCCTGTCAACACCCACTGTCACGCACGTACAAACGGCCAGGATAACATATATGAGAATCACCAAGAAACAGGTGCACTTGAACAAACTCAGATGTATGCAAATATGAGAAGGAAACAGGTACTATCGAACAATCTAAATTATATGAAAACTAGAGGTCAACGATCTCATGCCTTCGTCAAAGGATGTTATCGTTATATAACTTAAGAAGGTAGACGTGATATATTAGTCCCCCTAAATATGGAAGTTGGATTGTGAAAACTACCCCTGCCGATGCAGTCTGCAATCGTGCATTGGGCAAGGGAAAAAACAGCTGTGCAGGAAATGTAAGGCAACACCGCCTGCAGCCACATGGACTGCTTAATGAATATCCCCTCTGGGACTTTCTCCCTCTGGGACAGCCTGTAGCCCATGTGTCACAATGAAGGTAGAGTATCATGGAAGGTAACTGAATTATAGAATTGCTTCATTTATTATGCATTTGCATAATTGTCATCTAATTATGTCAAGCATCACTCAAGCTACCTACACACCAAATATCAGGACGATCCGTCGACCGGTTATTGAGTTATCCTACTTTGAACATTTTCATACAAATGCTCCTGCAGTTCCAAAGCAAACCGCTAGGGGGCCCAAACTTATGTCACTTCTTTCCGAGCACAAGAGCTATCTACCACCCAAAAATGATGACCCTAGCTTGTCCGGATCACCATATATCAAAACCGGAAGTTCCGCTGCAGTACCATAACGAGCCGCCAGGGGGGCCATATTCCTATCACTTCTAGGTCTCATCAAGACCTACCCACCTACCAAATATGAAGACAATCCATTTAAGCCTTCTGGAGTTATACTGTTGACAGACTCACACACACACGCACGCCCATGAAAACATACCCTTCTTGACGAAGGCAATGATGCAGGTTCTCCTTCTATACGAGGTCCGAAAGCAGGAACTCAATTTGAATCAGTTTGTGCACTCAAGGCTGTTACAGTCCACAAACCACTCACACTTGAAAATGATGATGAGACGGTACCTGTTGATTTTAAAAATGAGGAGAACACGTATGACAATAATCATGAAAAAACAGAAGATGAAACCTCTCAGACTGCCACTCACAATGATGGTCAGGTTGTAGCTGCTACTTATTTGTTTAACAATCAGTATGAAAATCAGAAAGTATTTGCTCATTATAGGTTTAAACATGAGGTTTGTGATCGGGAAGTATCTGCTACATCTCTGTACAACCATGATGATGTTGATTATGAAGTATCTGCTACTTCACTGTACAACCATGAGGATGTTGATTGTGAAGTATCTGCTACTTCTCTGTACAACCGTGAGGATGGTGATCAGGAAGCATCTGCTACTACTCTGTACAACCATGAGGATGGTGATTAGAAAGTATATGCTACTTTACAATACAACCATGATGATGGTGATTAGAAATTATATGCTACTACTCTGTACAACCATGCGGGTGGTGATTAGGAAGTATCTGCTACCTGGATGATGGTAATCCAGAAGTGTCGGCTACTTCTCTGTACAACCATGCGGGTGTACAAACTTGATGATGGTGATTATAAAGTATAATATGCAACTGAACATATCAAATAGCATTAATGTCAGAAAATGAAATTAGTAAAATTTATGTCATGTAGAATCCTTTTTCTCACACACAGAAATATTTTTATAGACATGTTTGTAGGCATTTTTCTCTGGCACCTTCGATAAAGTGAGGAGCATGGTCTATAGTAATATTTGCTTTGTGGGTCATCTTTAACTTAATTTAATGTTCGATTGATTGTTGTGTCATATGAAACAAAGATGCAAAGTTATTTCTAATTTATTCATCTTTATTATATCATTATCTCATTTATTCCAATCGTTGACGTTATTTCTCATACAATGTAAAGGTACATGTATCTAGCAATGCAATATTTGCATAAATTGTATTGGAACACATGTTTAGTGTCACAAATAAGAAAGTTAATAGATGCCCAGGGATTCCTTGAGATAATGAATTCGACTTGATGTCGGCAGCAACTAACATGTGGACCTACACTGTGCAGCAACACTATGCTTAAATTATTATATTGTACACAACTATGTAATGTTATTGCAAAACCACCTGTATAAGTCCCACCACACGAAAAGGTGGATTTACCAATGGTAGCAAATGCAGATAAAGTTGCATAATGTTTACATTGTAAACTGTATCGGACTTGACAACGGTAGTAAATAAAAGGCAAGTCCGGTAATTTCGGATTTAAGAATGGTTGTAAATGAGATTAACTGACATGAATTTTATCTACAACCATTGTCAAGCCCGGTACTGTTTACAAAGTAAACATTACCCGGCTTTACTGACAGTTACAAGTACCATTGGCAAATCAAACTTTTCGTACAGTCTCTGTGTTGGAAAGATCCGCATGCATAAAGACGTACAAACCTCCATCTTTGTTCGTCAAGTACATGATGTAACAAGCAGGTTAATTGGATATGACGACGCCCAGATTATCATTATAATAAATTTTTCTGACAGCAACATAGTCAATGTTCCTTCTTTATTGATACATAACACATTCTGTCCGAGATAGCTTCATATTACTAAGACATGATGTTGTATAGAGTATAAACTTAGTTTCAGCACACAAAAAAACTCACCCTGGATTTTCAGTCGACCTCGTCAACCTTCGTCAGATGAATGATCCACTACGCTGCCTTTCCGGAAGCGTGATGACGTCAGGAGTGAGGGATGTGAAGGAAGCAGTCTACATCAGGGCCAATCAACCCCCTCTAAACCGTGACGGTGAGATATTCCGTCTTCTCGCCACTTTTGATCATAATGCACTCCTGACGTCATTACGTTTCCGGAAAGGCAGCGTAGTGGATCATTCTGGCCTCAAAAAACTCAGAAGAGTTGATCATTCGCAATGTGCAGCCTTAATTTGATACAGGCGGTTAATGCTTACATTTTGACGATGAAACAAAACGCGTTTTACAACATACCAAAAGCATATATTAGTAGGCAATAGGCTCTTACACCTAATTTTCTCATGTAAATGTAACGACATATTGTTGTGTAAAATTTACTGAATCATTTCATAAATCGCGAAAGCATCCAGTATTTTCCTCAGTTCACCTTAAGACAATACTCAATAAGTGTCGCATTTAAGATATATTCTGCTTTAATACACGTGTATAATTAGCGCAGGGGCTTAACATGGACGAAGTGGTTATCTGTCTTGATGCAGAACAGACAGAGGCTTGAAGCTGGCCCACACACCTCTGAGGACAAGTCCATCGCTGTCCCATGGCAGCCCCCTGTACTACTGATGTACAAAGAGCAAGAGCATGAATTCCCCAAGATGTATCCAGAACCGTGCTTTACCCAGAACCATGCTCATGCACGGTTCTGGATAGTCCATGTGTATCCAGAACCGTGTCTGGGGGCAAATATACTTTCTTGAATACGCTGAAACTACCCAGAACCCCGTCTGAGTCTGTCTTTTACCCATTAAGGCATAGAACTGTATAGGCACGGTTCTAGATAAAAGGTCCATCTTTCCTACAGTTTCTACTATAACATTACGCACACCCAATATTTCTCAGATAGTAACATGTATTACCATATAAATTCCTGTTTAGAGTATCTAACATTTAATAATCAATAAATTTTGGGTTAAATGATAACTATTATTATCACGTGAAGTTATATTCTAACAGACATCTAAGCTAAACTCATATGTATTATCGACTTCAGATTGTGACGGTTTTGTTATCATTTCTTTATCATAATTCTCATTTGTTTAAAACACAGTTGAGGCAGGTGTGGCCAGAGTGTTGGCCGCTGATTGGATGAAAACAGAAATGATTGACAGTTGTTTCCTGACGTCACGCAGCTTGCTAGCCTTGCCCGGATCGGTCCAATCGCTTCCCATTCTCTTAACGGCGTCGCCAAGGGCGGGAAACGTACCGGTGGTGTAGAGACCGTTTGACAGGACGGTGTGCCTTCAAAGAGAGGAAATATTTTGCATTAGCCAAGCAGATACACCCGTGTGTGTTAGTAAAGACATGTCAACCCCGCACTATCGTATACTTTGTTAAAGGATCCAATCCAATTTCAGGACGGCAAAACAAAAACAAAAATATTTTGGATAAAGAAATCTAATACTAGTATTGAATTTTGATGCATTTCTTATCACATATTCGCCATCATTTCATACTTGGAGCATTTGAAACAACTAAGCTACGTGAGGAGTCCTTTTATTCTTTGGGTAACGCCGTAAATACTTAGAACCATGGTTAGGAGTAGGTTGGGGGCAAGGTCGGTTGTGGTTGGCTGGTGTTCGGCGAAGTCGCTACTGTACGGCAGTCGACTGATTAAAAATGTTTAAAACATTCGGGGGTGTACGGGAGCTTCGGCCATTGCTGGCTGGTGTTCGGGAGTAGGTCAGTAGTGTTCTGGGCATGTTCGTTCTGGGGTTAAAATTTGACACACATTTAACTCAAATTCGATTCGACTAATAAAGAAAAGGAGTCGTTGCTTGAAACTGGCCAGACTGCTCCCGAACTTTGGCCAACCTTGATTGGTTGGTCGTCGGAGTAAAGTTCTGAATGTCCAACAGGGCCTTACTTTTGAATATTTCCATTTTACATACTATTTAGAATAAATTAAAAGAGCGCGTACCGGTAGAATTTCCTGGATGGAATGCCCAGTGGGTCAATGAAGGCTCTCTCCATCTGCATCAACTGGTCATTGTACATCCGGGTAACTATTGGGCTGCGTAACAAATTATTAATGTTCATTATAACAATACAATACAATACAATCCCTTCCTTCCCTTTAGGCCTCCTTCGGTACAAGGTCGCAGGACACAGTATTCATGGGGGACCCCCGTGGACCATGACGCGGGTATAGAAAATAGTACGGAGAATATTCTTGGAGACTGAGTAGAAAGCCTCATGTTTGCGTCAGCCAGATGTAAATTGTGCTGTGTGGTATAGCAATGTATCGGGTTTGAGACTGTGTGATTTGGATTGTGAAGGTTTTGAGGTACGTGTATGAATGCGCCATATTACGCAACTGGCCTTCCGGGTGAGTCGGCTGCAGTTCAATTGACCTCCGTAGAGGGCGATTTCAAAGTGTACGTCACAAGCAGATACGCCGACAAAATTTTTTGGTTTCTAGGTATTTTGTAGTTTGTACCTTCTTCTCAAACATATTCGATTTTCGTATTTGTGAAGTGCACCTTACTATAATTTTTACCGCGTCGAAGTGGGTCATCTTGGGCTCCTTAACTATAGGAATTTCCATAGGGCGAAAACTGCGGTCTGCTACCACAATACAATACAGACATAACAATAAGCCATCTAACAGTTCCAACTACGCATGTGCAGTCGTTATGCATTGTTGTCTAATGTCAAAAGGTCACTTTTTCTTAACTGTTGTTGCCTCCGTGTGCAGAGGTATTGTTTTGGGTGAGTTAATGGGTTTGTGTGCATGCTTGTCTACAGCATACATGTAGAGGGTTGCAGGGAGTGGGTGGGTATTTGTTTGTAAACATTTGCTTGACAGGGAGGTCAAGCCTCAAAGTGACCCAGCACGCGCCGGGTGGGACAAAGTGGCTGGTACGTGGAGGAATTCAGGAAGAAGTGGACTGTGTGTAATACCCGATTGAATTACGTCATGCAATTCCCTCCACAGTTCCAATACATTCACCAAAACCGAACAACAATTCCAGACATCTAAAATCTCTGACTTCTTGTTCACCTTGTTTCGTTCCCGAATGAAGACAGTTTCTCTTCAAACATCGCTGCTGCCTGGGTGAAATTGGTCACTGCCGACTCCAAGGCGTCTGAAATTAGAAGTTTCTACCAATCATTTAGAAAGCTAGGAAAAACTATTAGTTTCATTGTTTTTGAAAAGTGAATTAGAATTTTCCTAGAATCACAATACATTGTAACATATACAAATGTTGAGTAATAAAGTCATTATTGTTCAGAAGGTAAAGGGCTTTTTGATGATGTACAAAATTAACGTCACTATTTCTTGTAATAAAGTTTTTGTTATCAGCCAGTCTTGGAGATTAGATGAGCGCCACTGAAGCTCTTGTTATATAGCCTAATATGTGCTTCCCGAACACTGCCGAACGCCGCGCAACCAAGGTTAGGAGTAGGTCGAGAGCAAGGTCAGCTGTGGTTGGCTGGTGTTCGATGAGGCCGACTACTGTTCGGCTGCGCCAGCCGAATGTTTCAAAATGTTTAAATCATTCAGGTGGGGACGGGAGGTTGGGCCACGGCTGGCTAGTGTACAGGAGTAGGTCAGCAGTGTTGAGGGCCTGTTCGGGGTCAGATTTGACTCAAATTTCACTTAAATTCGACTCGTATAGAAAGGTAGGCCTGCCCTAAATCTTGTCAGACTGCTCCCGAATTCTAACCAACCTTGGTTGGTTGGTGGTCGGGGGAAGGTCCTGAATGTGAAACAGGGACTTTAAAAAGATTAAAAGCCAACCATACGCCATATGATAGACAGGCTGTCGTGGCGCCTGTACAACTATAGGTTACCGGGGGTATGACCTGAACTGAAGTAAATTTATTCTTATATTTATTTTCCAATCCATCAGAGCACTTACCAAGAGGAATTTGAGACGTTTGGAACTGCTCGCCATAGTCGTTCCTCAACGTGTCGAACATTTCTCTGACGGCGGCTGCGTATTCGGACACATCGATTGGTAAAATCTCCGACTCGGAGAGAGAGAAGGCTATCCCCGCCCACAGCTGGGACATGAGCCGGTGGAACTTGAACTCCGGGTCGATGTAGGTTTTCTGGAGGTGGAAAGTCTCGTAGGCCGTGTGGTAGAGAGGGTAGTTTGGGTAGGTGATCTGTATGGATGGAGTTAATTCAGCTGTACTTTTTAATGTTATTTTCAAATAAACTGTTTTAGGCATACAATGCAATTTTAGGGAGACAAGATATATTGGAAATTATTCCGGATAAGGAAATCTGTCAGATATTTCCTGTCATTCCTTATCACATTTTCATTATTTCATACTTGAGGTGTTTAAAATAGCCCCAAAAACAAGCTAAATGAGAAGTCCCTTAATTTTTTGGTACCGCCATAAATACCAGACTACGATAAATAAAAGACAACCGTTTTCCGTCAGCGACATTGCATTTTTGCCTCACAGTTTTCAGTATGCTATGGGGTAGGGTTGATTTTTAAAAATTACAACATAAAAAGAATGACCATAAAATTGACTTTGAAAA
Source organism: Branchiostoma floridae x Branchiostoma japonicum (assembly GCA_013266295.2). Classification (NCBI taxonomy): domain Eukaryota; kingdom Metazoa; phylum Chordata; class Leptocardii; order Amphioxiformes; family Branchiostomatidae; genus Branchiostoma; species Branchiostoma floridae x Branchiostoma japonicum. Next base: position 18,315,321 of record CM023829.1, on the reverse strand, counting down.
TCCAGTGTTGCCGCTCTAAAACTGCTAACCACCCCCCACCCCTTGTCTCAGGTATATTGGAAACCCCCAAGTAGTGACGGGGGCATTTATTTGGCAGAGGCAGAAATTTGGCTTCACACCGGGTACTCACGGTGTAGCGGTGAACCATCGCTAGGTCCATGATAGGAACGCCGACCCTTCTCACAAATGGCACGAAGTCACTCGCAGACGACGGTAAGGAAATCCTAAGAGAGACAAATTATCCAGTTGACGAAGTATGTTTGCGTAACCCCCCTGTTCCACTAGGACGGCGCTCTCGCTGCGACTTGAATTGAATTTGCGTAGCCCTTCATTTCATAATTTGAATATTACGTAAAGTGTAAAAGTATGACTGAAAAAACAACAAAACACACAAAGCGTAAAAATATTCGTTTCTTAATCTATGAAATTCGTTGAGCGCTCTGTAAAAATCTTAGATCGCAGAGAGAGCGCCGTCCTAGTGGAACAGGGGGGTTATATCCTTCACCTAACGTGTGATTTCTTTACTCGGGCGGCTTGTCACAAATCTAGTGTTAATTAAGACATTACAGCCTTATGTCCCCGTCACACATATGTAGCCCAATATGGCTTCCCCATTACAACCCAACTCCCTCCAACCATGGTTAGGAGCAGGTCGGGAATAGGTCGGCTGGTGTTCGGCAAGGTCGGCTACAATTCGGCTCTGCAGGCCCAATGTTTCAAAATATTTCAACCATTCGTATGTACAAAGGAGGTTCGACCATGGTTGGTTGGTGGTCGGGGGGTAGGTCGGGGTGTGGTTGGCAGTACACTTGGACTTAACTTTAACTCATATTTGATTCGATTCGTACCGAAAGATAGTCGTGGCCTAAATCTGGTCAGACTACCCCTGAACTTCAGCCAACCTTGGTTGGTTGTTGTTCGGTGGAAGGTTCTGAATGTGTAACAGGGGCTTCACGTACGTTACCACGTATGCATATCTCATGTGTGGAACAGGAAAGGGGTCTACTGTACTTTGGGTCAGAGTTGGGATCCTCGCTGTGTGCCGGACTGCGCTGACGCCACACCGCGTACAGGGTGTCTCCGTCAGACGTGGTCTCTGGCCATTGTACCTAACATAATGACGATGCGGGAGAAAAACAGCACAAAATTTAAGAAAACGTCTGTTTTGGTATCATAACAGTTGGAGTTTATTGGAGTTCTATCTGTCCTTTAGCTATCTACCTATAACTAAGTGGCAGCTAGTCTTCCAGTAGAGGACACAACTACATAAACGATTACATCGACGTACAGCTAAGTAAACATTCAATTACATTACATGCAAATATAAAAAAAAAACAAGACGTATGTGTATCATCGTATGTGCTTCACGTTTTAGAGTTTCTCATGTACTTTAGTAGTCCTTACATAGGGAAGATATGAGCAAGTACCAGTGCACGTCTGAAACCACATGGTACCGACATACATTAGCCACGTACACTGACATGCAATGCGTTTGCGTCGTAAATGGAGCTTCATGAAAGGCAGGTAATGATAATTGTAGGTAATACATACGAATTCATATCTATTTCAACGACAACAGATATGAAGAGAACATAGTATGATGTGCTACATGCAAATATCTTGATCTAAAATACATTCCGAACCAGAATTATCATTTTCTCACCACCCAAAAGCAACAAGAAATCTTTTGATTACTAATAGGCCGTAACGAAAGTTCTCTCTGCCAAGTAAAGCACAGTTAGTGTAGAGATTACCTTCTTAGTAACTTCCTCCAGCAGAGGCTTAAGAGACGGTGTAGCCCTGGCACGCAGCGTGTAGGTCTCTGTAAAGAGGAGGGGACTAGCTAATTATCACGTCCTATAGTACAGTGTACTTTTCGCCAAAGAAAATTGCAACAAAAACTTTTCATGTCAGACATCTTTTTTTCTTAGAGAATAAATTGTTTCGCTTTAGGCAACATTTATGCTATGTTTTTGCCCATCGTGAACAATAATTTTATTGCAAATTCATGTCCGAGGGCTAATTTCAATGATAAAATGACAGTAAACAATATTAAAAATGAACATTAAGTAGACGCTACTTGTTATCAGTTATTGTTTGGTTTGATTTGTTTTCTGTATGTAGTAGAGAATGAAATGCTTGACGTTAGTAGACAGACATGTAATGTTAGCCTCTATACCAGGCTTCAGAAAGACTATAAATGGGCCAATTTATAGGTAAATAACATGCCAGGAGAGTTGGTCCGCAAAAGCCCCTGTCACTAATTGGGCCTCCCGAACACTACCCGAACGCGCCCCAACCATGGTTAGGAGTAGGTCTCGTAAGTCGGCTTGGTCGGCTGGTGCAGGCGAATTCGGCTACCATTCGCCTGCACCAGCCGAATGTTTATAAAATTTAGCACAATACCAGCCAAACATTCAGGAGTACGTCAGCAGTGTTTGGGGCGTGTTCGGGGGTCAAATTTGACTCAAATTTAACTCAAATTCTTTTCGATCCGTATAGAAAGGTAGGTGCGGGCTAAATCTGGTCAGGCTGCTCCCGAATGTCAGCCGAACGTGGTCGACTGGTGTTTGGGAACAAATTCGGTGGAAGGTCGTGAATGTGTGACATGGGCTTTAACCCTAAACAGTACACCTGGGGTCCGCGCGGACCCCAGCACTATATATTCTGTAATATTTTTTTTGTTTCTAAAGATTTTTTTCTGAAATTTCAGGTAATTGTCACCCACAAAGTTGTGCCTCAACACAGTGCAAAAAATTCCGTTTCCCCCATTTTTTGTAAATTTTGTATCTGATTTTCTTTTGGGGTCCGCGCGGACCCCAGCCGGCTCTCGATCGTAATAGATAGACTGGGGTTCTTATACTTTACTTTTTTTCTTATACTTTACTTTATTTTCAGGCTTTCTAACATTAATAACATTTTATATAATTTAATGTGATTTTTATTAATAATTTATGCTAATTTGATGACGTCATTGGTCAAAACCAAGATCCAAGATGGCGGATAATTAAATATGTATGACGTCATTGTATGACGTCACTGGTGTTGCTAAGGGCAACATAAGCTTTAGCAGACCTTATCATTTTATCATAAACGCTTTTTGTTAAAGTTGCGTTGTATACCATTAAGTTTTAAGAGAATAACCTATTTATAACGGTTTTAGCCATTAAAATCATATGAATGACGTCATAATGACGTAATACTACGTCATAACGACATCAAAATTGTTGTATAGATTAATTTTTACTAGTACACCATCTTCTGAAAATTTGGTGGCCATACGATATACCGTTCCCGAGTTCTGATAGGGGCAAAAAGCCCCCTCCCCCAGTCCCACGAACCTCCAAACTTTAAAAAACGGGTATTTCTTGATTCCTTGTTTTCTTCACCAAAAAATTGGAAAAGGTAAAAATGTATGATTTTTGTACGTAATGTGGACTCAGAGGTTTACACATCGATTCAGCAAAACAATTGAGCTGGTAGCATACTGATAATTTCTAAAAATTAGCAAAAAACTGTTTTGGGGTCCGTGCGGACCCCAGGTGGACAGATTAATCAGTCCGGGAAGGTGTACTGTTGAGGGTTAAGAAGTGCATTTGCCGCTCCAGAAGTGGCAAATGTTATCTGTCCATTTAGCAAATCTCTAGTCTTTCCAGTCGCTTCTGAAGCCTGGTAGAGGCTAATGATATGTCACAGAAAGAAGCTTCATTCAGTTGACAACATTTTTTTTTCAAAATGTTATCAAAATGCATGTATCTTTTATATGATCAGACTTGACGAAATCTCGGCTCACCTCGGACTGCATTGTCGATGTTTATGTACGCCACGGCCCGGTCCGACATGATCTTGCCGAATTCCTGACGTTAAACAGTGAACGGTTGACAGAACGTTAATTATAAAAAAAAAAATTACATAAAACAACCTTTCTTTGCAAAATCATCCCGAAGGGTAAATGTTTTACATTGTGAACATACAACTACTCTCTGATCAACTTATTACTACAGACTACGCTTGCTATTATGGGGTTTGAAGTATGCTGTCTGGTAGCCAGTTTTGTTTAAGTTTTATGATATTGTTTTTGGAAAAATTGAATATGTGGACAGTTTTACATATCTAGGAAGTGCTATTACTATGGGCGGAGTACAGAAGAAGACATCAAAACTCGACAGGGTAAAGCTACTGGCATTTAGCAGTACCTAATAAGAAAAATTGGCTCTCAAAGCAAATCAGAATTCACTTAAAGTTAACGCTATTCAAGTCTATTGTGGTACCAACAGCTATATGCATGCGAGTCCTGAAAAAGCACCACAGAGACATTACAAGGGCTTGACACGTTCCAGCCCATACATATGTACCTCAGAGCAATTTTAGGGATCTCCTGGCGTAACCATGTAACAAATGAAGAGCTCATGCTAGGAGCAAAGGTCCCACTTCTCAGGAGGCCCAAGTTTTTTTGAGACTACCCGATCACAGAACAACAAAAACTGCTTTGACCTGGAAACCAGAAGGCACTTGCCCGACAGGACGACCTAAAGTCACTCGCCGACGAACTATGCAAAACGATGGGATGAAACGCGATGAAATGGCAGTAGCGGCACAAAACCACAACCTTTGGAGAGAGAACGTCCGCCGCCAAGTCGACCTATGCAGCAATGTTGCCGGAGGATCTAAGGTCTACGGTAAGGTAAGGTTATATTGATAACTAGGTTGTCTGACCTCAATCCATTCGTGTGATCCATGCATCCCATGCTCCTCAGCGTCCCAGCTGATGAACATCAACGTGCGTCTGGGGCGCCACCCTGCGGTCAAATGGGCAATAACAACCATTTCAAAGGCTCGATAAATTCATTAGAGAGAGATTATTTTCATCTTCTTATAGTTTCTTTATTTTAAAGCTCCTTATGTTACATTAGGGTGATAAGCTGATCAACCCTACTCCATTGCAAATAAGTGTCATTCAGAAAGTCGAGGTACCAAAATATAACACTGTACGAGTGTGTTTAAAAGTTGGAAACACAGTTGTCAGCCATGTTTGTTTACACTCTGGTATTTTGTGGTGGTGCCACAAACTGAGTGCCCCTCGTGTGGGCTGTTTTAGTGCCAACAATAAATGTCAGAAATGTGAGATAATTCCACAAATAAGTCGAAAAATGGATGTAAATTACAGTCACATAAATATTCTTTTCAATTTCTTTTGTTAATTTTGATGCAAAATGTTACATAATGGCAATTTGATTCTACATGAAGGCTACCTGACATAACTGTTATTTAGAAACCTATATACTATTCCAATGGTCTTTTGCCATAGCTGTGTAACAGTAATAAGATGTGGTGGCACTTTAATAACGGTGGAGAATCCGGATACTATAATACTGTGATTAAAAATGTCCTGCAGCTGAAGTAAGTACGGGTACCTCTTTTCAACATTTCTCCCAAGGCGCGGGTGATCTCCAGAAGACAGGCGGTGCCACTGTTCGGGTCCACCGCCCCCAGGTTCCAGGCGTCCCGGTGATTCCCAAGGATGACGTAACGGTCTGGAACAGCGAGTACACACCGTAAGAAGCCAGCAAAGTTTTGTACTTACAGCATTTGCAAGTTACGTAAGGCCACAGCAAGTAAATGCCATCCTCCACAGACTCCAAATTCAATGCAATAGGGGAATTGAAAAAAACAAGATTTACACTTTTTCAAATTTTGATATCATAGAGCTTGTTAAACAAGAATTAAGTGCGACAAAAAATGATATCACAACCAACAGGTCTTTTAGTCCTGTATTTAACAGTATCACTTGTCCTTGTAAATGTATATACATCTCAATTCACTTGAACGATTGCAGAAAAAAAAACTTGTCGTAAAATCATGGGCAGCAATTACACTGGGTATTCATACGATGGAACATCTTAGACAGTCACACTTGCCATCAAACGCGAGCAATTGTGCCTCAAATTTGCTGGATCCCTGGTAGTCTCTGAACCGAAACACCTTTACGACATATTTGTTTATTTATTTTTGTTGACCACCGCCGGAGAGCAAGAAAATTTCTTCTTTTTTTTCTACCGCCGTAGAGCAAGAAAATTTCTCCTTTTTTTCCGAAATCAGGTGAAAATTAATGCGCCATCCATAAAAATTACTTGCTGCGGCCTAACCCAAAATTGGGTACATGTAAGATTGTGCTTTTTGCATGCGATTTGCCAGATATAACACCAACAGTATTCTTCTTCTTCCTATAGCAACATTGCACGAAAAGTTGGATTTACCAATGACAGTAATTATCAGTAAATTCGGGTAATTTTTACTTTGTGAACAGTACCAGACTTGACAATGGCAGTAATAGATAAAAGTCAAGTCCAGTAATTTCAGACTTAACAATGGTTGTATATGAAATTTAAAAAGCAAACATTACTCTACTTTACTGGAAGTTACTACTATTGGTAAATCCCACGTTTCTCGTGCAGTAAAACTCACCCGGTTCTACGCTTCCCCGGATGATCCCAACTACGTTGTGGATTGTCGCCTTCTCTGTTATCACGGTCACGTTCAGACGAACATTTCTGTAAGAAATAACTTGTATATATATATGGAAAAGAAGCGAGGGGTGGTTATGACACTGGGTAATGTTATTAGTCGTCTCAATTCTGGAAAAGATTTGATGATCATGAATAACCCCCGTATCCAGCAGGACCATAATGGCCAGTCTATATTCAACAGGTTCACAACTCAAGCAAATGAAACCCAATCTTCGCCCATTCACGTCCAACCCTTCCTGCTCAGGACAAGACACATACTCCCCCTATACCAGCACCGCTGAAAACAATACTTCCATCCCGGAAGTTTAAAAAAGATGGCCAAGGTAATGAAGCATACGTATCACTCACCTTGCCGCCGAACGTTTTGGCCGCCCGAATCCCGGACCGAAGCGGTACTTCGTTTCCAACAGGCCCCGCCAGGACTCCGGAACCTCATGTCCACGCATGAGGCTGAAGCAAACAACATTACGTTTAAAAATATCAATAAAAAATATCAATAAAAGGCAAGTCTGCAAACGACCAAAAATCCACTCTGTTGTATCATGGGTGCTTAGAGTGTTATCGAAAAGTCCACCATTGTACTGAAACTTTGAGTAGCAACCGATTAGATGAAACATTCGTTGAACTACTGCTACGACTTCAGAATCACCACTACTACAAAATCCGCAGGGTACTGCAGTTGTTCCGATTGCTACCTCAAAGCTCCTGTCACATATGGCCGAATATGGCCTCCCGAACACTGCCGAACTCTTCCCAGCCATGGTTAGGAGAGCACGTCGGCACAACGTACTGCGCCTTGGCGAAACCCGGATTTTTCACGGTTTCGTTGGATGTTTGGTCAACGTTGCATCAAAATTTTGCCTGTTACAGACGGCACATTACAAGCAGCCATGTTTGGCTGTTGGTTGGCTGGTGTTTGGGGGTACGTCAGCAGTGTTCGGGGCGTGTTCAGGGGTCAAATTTGAGTCAAATTTAATTCAAATTCGATTCGATTCGTATAGAAAAGTAGTCGTGGCCTAAATCTGGTCAGACTGTCGTATTTTGGCCGACAAGGTGACACCAAGCACCTTGACTGGAAATAAATAAATGAAGTTATCCTGTTCACAAATACGATTATTTTATACTTTTCCATCCAGCAGCAGTGCTTCAAGTGTGTGTAACGTGGCAAACAGGTCTCTGCATTTTCCAACTGTTCAATTTAACTTGCCCGTCGTCCTTTGTTTTGCACATTCACGGCATTTTACGTTACGGAGTCGGCCCTGAAACACTTTATAAAGATACCGGTTGATCCACGTACCTGAGGAGTTCCATGGCATCCGTGTACCCTATGGGGTGGACAGGGATTTTAGGCAGCTGGTCGCTCTCACTCTCTTCCATTATGTAGGCGTAGTCTGAAAAACACACAAAAACGGAGATATCTTTCCTTCATGAAATATTTTATTGATAAAGTAAGTGGTTATAGACATTTATATCATACACGTCGCACAAGTGGAATTCTGCAACACGATTGGTGGATTATTTATGTACGAGTATCTATGGATAACTGAGAGGTCTTTAAAGGCTTTCCTAACCTTTAGCTGGGTATCCCGGAGTGAGTGGTTCTCCCTCCCCGGTGGTGTAGAGGAAGTGTCCTCTCTGGACCGCCGTGCCTGGTGCGTACCAGCCGGCCGGGTACATCCTGTCGCGCCCCCAGCCGATTCCAACAACTTCCCTGGGGTCTGAATACACGATCATGCCGATGGCTCCACGATCTTGCGCACGGCGCAGCTGGAAGAATAATTCTCTGTATGTTACTACTTTTTATCGTGATGTGATGTATTGTCATGACTTCGTTTCAAAATCTGAAACAGGAACGGGGGGGGGGGGGGCTAGAATCAGTCAGAGGCTCAGGCACATTTGAACTAAAGGCGAAATGAGGTGGAATGAGCGAGAATGCCACCAGAAAGATCAGAATATATTTCGAATGCTGATGATTTCTTCACACTAAAGGCGGAATGAGCCGGAATGCTGTCAGAATGAGAATTCTTCGTAATTATATTCCTGGACATTCGAAAGACATTTTAGTAATTCTCGCTGCATTCCAGATATGTATGTTTATTCGTATGGCCGACCCGAATGTTTTGGTCATGCTTAAAACTTTAAGGATGAATTTGAAATGGAGACATATCGAACGGCTTTCAAAGTATATCATTCTAACTGCAGCATGACTGCATTCTGGATATTCTTACAGCATTCCTTTTGATTACCTATCATTATGATTTGATATCTGAATGATTATGATTGCTTCTATACTGCCTTGTTTAATTTTGGTTGTATGATGAGTTAGCTACGATTCCTTCTTGTTCACGATGAGTTTACCTATTTTTAATTTGACCTTTGTTAGTTCATCTTTAATTTCTTTTATTCTAATTATTTATGTCATGTAATGTTATGTTGGGGTTATCCCCCCAGGAATCTTTGAAAAACGCCAATAGGCGACATGTATTTTCTGGATAAATAAATAAAACAAACAAACAAACAAATTCCAACAGGGTACAAACAATTCTGATCGTATTTGAGTAAGAACCGAAATGGGTCCGAATATTTTGTCTCAACTTCTGCAAAAAGATCTGAACACCCCCGAAGAATGGCAAAGCAAATGGCTCATGCAGTTTAACCCCGAAAAATGCTATATTATGCACATAACAAACAAACGAACCCCACATGTAACTAGCTACCAGTTTTGTGGTCAGGCTTTAGCAACAACAAAAACCTACCAGTATCTAGGCGTTACATTGACAAGCAGCCTAAAGTGGGGTGCGCAAGTTAACAATATCACAACGAAGGCTAAACAGGCATTGGGAGTGATCAAACGTAATCTGTGGGCATGCCCAACAAGAGTAAAATAACTTGCATACACATCACTTGTCAGACCCAACCTAGAATATGCCGCGACAGTATGGGATCCATATACAAAGAAAGACAAAGACAAACTGGAAGGGCTACAGAACCAAGCTGCAAGATTCTGCACGAAAAACTATGAAAGGGGTGCCAGTGTCACGGAAATTAAAAGAAACCTACAGTGGGCGTCACTGGACGACAGGCGAAAAATGTCCAGACTATGCATGATGTACAAAATGACAAAAAAACTGGTGGATGTACCAACTACTAGGTACCTAGTACCAGCCAAGAAAAGAACAAGAAATAGTCATGCCTTTAAGTACCAGAGTTATCAACCAAGGATTGACGTGTTCAAAAACTCATTTTTTCCTAGAACTATCGTAGATTGGAACTCGCTGCCATTAAGTACAGTAGGGGTATCGTTTTAAACATTCTTTTAGAGTTAGACGTTCAAAGGTTAGGTGTAACATGTCGTTCAGTGTACCGCGTGCCTGCAATGCTGGTGTGTCACACCAAAGGGTGGTTATACCGGCTATACAGATACAGAATACACGCCAAATTTTTAGAATGCGTTTCGAATAGCCAGGAGTATATATACAAAAAAAATCTTATTCTAATTGGCATTCTGGCTTATTCCGCCTCTAGTGTACAGGCGTTAAACACAGGAAAAAAAGACTCCGAAATATGCAACACTGAAGTAATATATTCTAAACATAGTTGAAAGTATCTAGTGATGATGCCCCTACTGTATATACATGTATACTTGGTGGCAGCGAGTTGCAGTCTACGATAGTTCTAGGGGAAAATGAGTTTTTTAACACCTCAATCGTTGGTTATACCTCAATCGTTGGTTGATAACTCTGGTACTTGAATATACATGTATCCAAACGCGGCAAACTATACTCTCTGGTGGATCAACCCCCTGGCGTGTTATCTGTCTATTTGGCCAATTTTTACTCTTTCCAGCAGCTTCCCGAAGCCAGGTAGAGGCTAGTACTTGAAGGCATGACTATTTCTTGTTCTTTTCTGAGCTGGTATTAGGTACTCGGTAGTTGGTACATCCACAAGGTTACTAGTCATTTTGTACATCATGCATAGTCTGGACATTCTTAGTAATTCTTCATTATTGTGAATTGAAGAGGCATATAAAAACTTCTAGTTCGTTGGAAAAATAAACATGCACCTCACCTTTCTTCCGCGAGAGGTCCTTCCATACCGGGCGATGACGATTTTCCCTCTCAACTTGATTCCGCGACTCTCCACCAGGTCAAAATCACTGGTTCGTCCGTAGTTAACGTACACCAGCCGTCTGGACTGCAAGTTTGGACGTATTTCAAAGAGTCAAATATGGAAAGATTTGATCCAGGAGGATGTACCACATGTATAGGACCACAGGAAAATGGAGAAAACAACACATGTGTTATCTGTACTATCGTGACGGCACTGCAGAGTCTGGGCTTATATGTCTTATAAGACAACAGAAAAAAGGAAGAAGGTCTCCTGACATACCAAAAATGACGACGATCCGTCAACCGGTTCTTGAGTTATCCTCTCTCGAAGATTTTTAAACAAACCGCCCTGTAGTTCCAGAACAAGCTGCTAGGAGGCCCAAACTCACTTGACTTCTTCCCTAGCCCAAGAGCTACCTACCGTCCAAAATTCATGACCCTAGCATGTCCAAATCGCGAGATATCAAACCGGAAGTTCTGCTGCAGTACCAACAAAAGCCGCCAGGGGGCCCAAAATCTAACCATTTCTAGGTCTTATCAAGACCTACCCTACTACCAAGTTTCATGACAATCCATCAAAAGCATCTTGAGTTATCCTGCTAAACCACATACATACATACATACACACATACATACATACATACACACACACAAACGCTATGGAAAACATAACCTTCTCGGCGAAGGTAACGAACCCCAAGCCAGCATATGAAGCCTTACCACAAACTGAGTACGCCTCGTGTTGGTTGTTTTAGCGCCAACCATAAATTTTAGAAATGTGAGACAATTGCACAAATATGTTTAAAAGTGGAAGCAAATTACAATCTCACGAAGATTTTTTTCAATTAACTGCCGTGCTTGTTCATAAGATCAGTAAGAAGCCTCTTACCTGCACCACCTTTGAAGGAGAATACGCTCCAAATGGCGGCACCACGCTCGAGATGTTGGCCGGTGGGTCTACATCCAGCTGTGGCTCCCCAGGCGACGATCTGAAGATTTCATTGTTGTTTCTGACAGACAAGACACCATGGTAAAAAAATGATGAGGGGGGGGGGGGGGCGTGTTGCGCGCACACGTCGGCAGAACGTATGCGCCTGCGTGAAACCCGGATTTTTCACGCTTGTTGTTGGATGTTTGATAAACTTTGCATCAAAATCTTCCCCGTTGCAGACGATACCTTTTCCCACACAACATTTGAAAACTATAGACGGCATGCCATCCTTAGATACACGTGTACGACCTTAAACGAGACGTTCTGCCAACGTGCTGAAGTATTGAGAAGAACGGTCGCTTAGTAACCTTAGGCTTAAGATCACATTCGTGGTAAGATCGCTGAGGGCATTCATGGGATAGTCGTGCATAAGTCTGTCTTCTGACGGAATTTGTCTGCTGGCTTGCCTGCTTTTTTTTTTAAATATACGACAGTCTCATCAAAAATGTACCATGACCAACTATGACTGTGACCGGCACACGGTTTTTAGAGTCACCGTAAATATAACCATCCCGGTTCTAGTCGTTATAACCGTTTGAATATGAGTTAAGCGAAGTATAGGTTTACTGTATGATATTTATGTAAGGTCACGGTCATCACTTTGAATGCAGGAGTAAATCAAGCAATAAACTAACATAATGCTGATTACAACAGTGACGTTTTAACTGATAAAATGGTCCCTAACTTACTCATCCACTAGAGCCACGTAGCTGGGTTTGTCCGGGTCTGGGTACGAGAGCAGGACGTCATACGGAGCCATGTGTGCGGAGTCCAGGCCCTGGTCTTCCCACGTCTGTCTCACGTACTCAGCCAACATGTACCCTTCACGTGTTCCCGCGAGGTGGGGTTTTTCTGTCAGAATTCTTTGGAGACAAACAAATCATAAGTTAGTTCACGAAGGTAGTAGCTAGGATAACATGCACTGTATTGTATTGTAACATAAAAAAATGTAATAAACAAATGCATGAATTGTACAAGGAAAGACTGTTTGTTTGTGTGTGTGTGTGTGTGTGTGTGTGTGTATATGTGTGTGTGCGTGTGTGTGTGTGTGTGTGTGTGTGTGTGTGTGTGTGTGTGTGTGTGCGTGCGTATCTCTCTCCCTCTCTGTGCGTGCGTGTGTGTATACTATGTCTGTCTGTATGTCTGTCTGTGTGTTTGTGTGTGTGTGTGTGTGTGTCTGTGTGTCTTTGTGTCTGTGTGTGTATGTTAAATAATATGTGTATGTCTGTGTGTTTATGTGCGTATGTTTGTGTGTGTGCGTGTGTGTGTTTACTCTTCATATTTTAATTCCATTTCAGCAACGTTCAAAAAACATAATTGACAGAATTTAACTCAGTAGGCATGGTTAACACAGAATTTTCATGGATGTTTGATCGACGTTACATTAGAATTTTGCTCGTTTCAGATCTTTTACAACACAAGATTTGAAAACTATTGGCGGGATGCCATCCTTAAATGTCCGAATATAACCTTAAACGAGAAGTTCTGCCGAAGTGCTATGCACAATACATTACGGACTTCACGCAGGCGCAGTACGTTCTGCCAACATGCGGCTTCACAGCATATATCTACAACAGTAAATGAAATGATGGTGTCTTATTTTTTTTTTTACCTCAGGAATTCTTCGATGCGCGCTGGGTCCATCTCGTTGCTCAGCTCGTCTGCCCAGTCCACTTGAGCCAGCCCGGCGCCGAGAAGCCCACACACCGCCACAAGGAGCAAGTTCCTCCCGGCAGCCATCGCTTCACTGAGTGACAGAACGGTACTGAGACAGTATTCCCCCTTTTCCTATTCCCAGGATGCATAGCGCCAGGGGGTCGATATACAATATACTGTTAACATTTTTCTGTGTTTTTCTGTGCTGTTGGAGCATTTTGTGTTCAAAATTATGTACCTACAGGATGAATAGAGTGTGAAATTCTTGAATTAGCGTTTTTAGGAGTTAACAGGGAAAATGGTGTTGATAAAGTTAAAGTACTAACTCTCCAAATAGAAAAGGAGAATTATTCCTCGAAATAATTCAATAGATATACATGTTAAGGAAGCAACCTTCTTTATTTCAGATTCTGTCATCAACGAATGGAAACTGACACCGAAGGAACACATTAATTCCTACCCCCTGGCGCTATGCATCCTGGACATGGGAAAAGTGAATTGTAGGACATGGGACAAAAAAATAATGTCTCATTTGACAAATGTGATAATTTCACGTCACTCTAAGACTGTTCTAAAAAGAATACGGGGTTTTCATATATAATAATCATACGACATGGGTTTGCGTTTACACTACCAGGTGCATAAATGTGAAAATTATGTGAATTTGGTGCAAAATTCTGAGAAAATGTGACAAAATGTGACATAATGTGAACATTTTTTTAGGTCCAGCAGCATCACATTTTATCACATAAGTTAACAGATAATCACATAAAATAACATCCGTATCACATTTCTGAATGGTGACACCTTTATGTGAAAAAAATGTTATTATTTTGGGTCACATTTTTTCACATTTGCCCTGAACAGTCTAGAAAAATCACATTTTGAAATGTGAAAACATGTTATCTAAATGTGACGTTGGCTGTCCTCCCATTATGTGAAATTATGTGACTGCCCGAAGATTTTTTCGCCGCCCATATCTATGTGATTTTTATGTGAAACGCGCTCTCAATGAAAATGTGAAATAATGTTAAACTGAATCACATTTTACGAAATGTGTGTCTATGTGAAAGTTATGTGAAATGCAGTCGACTACAAAATGTGAAAGGATGTGAAGATATCTGGCATGCCGCGAAATGTGAAATTTATGTGACGTTCACGAAAACGCAAAATGTGAAAATATGTGATATCATTTCACATGTTTTGACATGTAAAATTAATGTGAAGTTAATGTGATTTGCACTTACATAATGTCTGAAATCATGTGAGTTGACAGAATGTGTTAAAGGTAAGTGTGCTGAATTTCTTTTTCATATGGTTATATATCGATCAAGCTGATATTTGATTACACACCACAGAGGACACAAGGCGCCCCATAGTTACACATGTGCATCCTTTTATCTCTCAATGAGATTTCGTGAGATACTAGTATATGCTAACTCGCAATCACTAAACGACGACCTTTCTTCGTGAACTAGAACGTATTTTTTTTTTCACGTGGCTTTTCTCCGTTGAATGAGCTAAGCATGTGTGGGATAAGCTCGCAAAATGTGTATTGTAAACGATACAGGGTTTTGTATTCGTACAACTTTATTCTGTGGCGTGATTATCATCATTTAGCCAACAATGACAAAAGGTGTGAAACATTCCACACTCCCCCTCCCGTGCCAATATGTTGTTAATTATCCATTTTACAAGTGAAAGCAGAGAATTTAGCGACACATTGATAGTTGACCAAGACGACTACGCCCAGTCAAAGAGAGAACGTTCCGCCCCTGACTCGTTATTTTGGAATCCCTGTTCTGCACCAAGAAGATTTGAACTTGAATGGAGAGTTTATCCTTCCTGATTGCCCTTTACTAATCACAAGCGAACAACAAAAATCTGGTATAAAATAATAAACGAGAATGAATTCCATTTACTATTCCATATCAACAGAAGCGGCGGGCATACAACGGAGTGAAGAAAACTGTTTTCTTTTTTCCTCAAGTTACGGACACAGTTCGTAGTACAAAAAGACTTCTCGTAACATCAAAAGATATACAGGATTCGAGTACAATAAAAAAAAGGCTACGGACGAGTTGCAGAGCTTTTAAAAATAGATTTCGGACAAAAACCGGTCATTAACAACACAGCTTTCATGGAACGCGTACTGAAAACTTCTGTTAAATAGCCTCTTTGTTGCAAAAAACATATAAAATTTCGTGTTGTTTTCTAAACCCGACAACACCTTAGGCCCATAGAAAAACTTCATGTAATATGGCATTGTATATAGCAATATGGAATATCATTTTAGGCAACGGGTGACGTGTAATGTGCTTGTAATTAACGTTCAAACCCTAATACTGACAGCGCGGGTTATATAATTACGCTATAAACACGTCTATTGAACTGCCTTTACCGGAAAATTGAGAGTTCCTTGTTGTTTTCTAAACCCGACTACACCTTAGGCCCATGCAAAAACTTAATGTAATATGGCAATGTATATAGCAATCTGGTATATCATTATGGGCCACAGGTGACGTGTAATATGTTTGTAATTCACGTTCGAACCCTAATACTGACAGCGCCGGTTTCATATACGCTATAAACACGTCTATTGAACTGCCGTTTTTCGGAAAATTGAGAGTTCCTTGTTGTTTTCTAAACCCGAATACACCTTAGGCCCTTAGAAAAACTTCATATAATATGACATTGTATATAGCAATCTGGTATATCATTATGGGTAACATGTGACGTGTAATATGTTTGTTATTAACGTTCGAACCCAAATACTGACAGCACCGGTTTCATATACGCTATAAACACGTCTATTGAACTGCCTTTTACCGGAAAATTGAGAGTTCCTTGTTGTTTTCTAAACCCGACTACACCTTTGGCCCATGCAAAAGCTTCTTGTATCATGGCAATGTATATAGCAGTCTGGTTTATCATTATGGGCAACGGGTGACGTGTAATATGTTTGTAATTCACGTTCAAACCCAAATACTGACAGCGCCGGTTTCATATACACTATAAACACGTCTATTGAACTGCCTTTTACCGGAAAATTGAGAGTTCCTTGTTGTTTTCTAAACCCGACTACACCTTTGGCCCATGCAAAAGCTTCTTGTATCATGGCAATGTATATAGCAATCTGGTTTATCATTATGGGCAACAGGTGACGTGTAATATGTTTGTAATTGACGTTCGAACCCTAATACTGACAGCTGCCATTTCTTTTTTTAAATTGAGAGTTCCTTGTTGTTTTCTAAACCCGACAACACCTTAGGCCCATGAAATGCTTCATGTAATATAGCTTTGTATATAGCAAAATGGTATATCATTATGGGTAACGGGTGACGTGTAATATATTTGTTATTGACGTTCGAACACAAATACTGACAGCGACGGTTTCATATATGTATACGCTATAAACACGTCCATTGAACTGCCTTTTACCGGAAAATTGAGAGTTCCTTGTTGTTTTCTAAACCCGACAACACCTTAGGCCCATTCAAAAACTTTATGTAATATGGCATTGCATAGAGCAATCTGGTATATGATTATAGGCAACGGGTGACGTGTTATGTGCTTGTAATTCACGTTCAAACCCTAATACTGACAGCGACGGTTTCATATACGCTATAAACACGTCTATTTAACTGCCTTTTATCGGAAAATTGAGAGTTCCTTGTAGTTTTCTAAACCCGACAACACCTTAGGCCCTTAAAAAAACTACATATAATATGACATTGTATATAGCAATCTGGTATATCATTATGGGTAACATGTGACGGGTAATATGTTTGTTATTGACGTTCAAACCCAAATACTGACAGCACCGATTTCATATACGCTATAAACACGTCTATTGAACTGACTTTTATCGGAAAATGGAGAGTTCCTTGTTGTTTTCTAAACCCGACAACACCTTAGGCCCATGCAAAGCTTCATGTAATATGGCATTTTATATAGCAATCTGGTATATCATTATGGGTAATGGGTGACGTGTAATATGTTTGTTATTGACGTTCAAACCCAAATACTGACAGCGCCGATTTCATATACACTATAAACACGTCTATTGAACTGCCTTTTACCGGAAAATTGAGAGTTCCTTGTTGTTTTCTAAACCCGACAACACCTTAGGCCCATGCAAAAGCTTCTTGTATCATGGCAATGTATATAGCAATCTGGTTTATCATTATGGGCAACAGGTGACGTGTAATATGTTTGTAATTGACGTTCGAACCCTAATACTGACAGCGCCTGTTTCATATACGCTATAAACACGTCTATTGAACTGCCGTTTTTTCGGAAAATTGAGAGTTCCTTGTAGTTTTCTAAACCCGACAACACCTTAGGCCCTTAGAAAAAATTCATATAATATAACATTTTATATAGCAATCTGGTATATCCTTATAGGAAACAGGTGACGTGTAATGTGCTTGTAATTCACGTGCAAACCCTAATACTGACAGCGCCGGTTTCATGTACGCTATAAACACGTCTATTGAACTGCCTTTTACCGGAAAATTGAGAGTTCCTTGTTGTTTTCTAAACCCGACTACACCTTAAGCCCATGCAAAAGCTTCTTGTAATATGGCATTGTATATAGCAATCTGGTATATCATTATGGGTAATGGGTGACGTGTATTATGTTTGTTATTGACGTTCAAACCCAAATACTGACAGCGCCGGTTTCATATACGCTATAAACACGTCTATTGGACTGCCTTTTACCGGAAAATTGAGAGTTCCTTGTTGTTTTCTAAACCCGACAACACCTTAGGCCCATGCAAAAGCTTCATGTAATATGGCATTATATATAGCAATCTGGTATATCATAATGGGCAACAAATGACGTGTAATATGTTTGTAATTGACGTTCAAACCCTAATGCCGACAGCACCGGTTTCATATACGCTATAAACACGTCTATTGAACTGCGTTTTTTTCAGAAAATTGAGAGTTCCTTGTAGTTGTCTAAACCCGAATACACCTTAGGCTCGTAGAAAAACTTCATATAATATGACATTGTATATAGCAATCTGGTATATCATTATGGGTAACATGTGACGTGTAATATGTTTGTTATTGACGTTCAAACCCAAATACTGACAGCGCCGATTTCATATACGCTATAAACACGTCTATTGAACTGCCTTTTACCGGAAAATTGAGAGTTCCGTGTTGTTTTCTAAACCCGACTACACCTTAAGCCCATGCAAAAGCTTCTTGTAATATGGCATTGTATATAGCAATCTGGTATATCATTATGGGTAATGGGTGACGTGTATTATGTTTGTTATTGACGTTCAAACCCAAATACTGACAGCGCCGGTTTCATATACGCTATAAACACGTCTATTGGACTGCCTTTTACCGGAAAATTGAGAGTTCCTTGTTGTTTTCTAAACCCGACAACACCTTAGGCCCATGAAAAAGCTTCATGTAATATGGCATTATATATAGCAATCTGGTATATCATAATGGGCAACAAATGACGTGTAATATGTTTGTAATTGACGTTCAAACCCTAATGCCGACAGCACCGGTTTCATATACGCTATAAACACGTCTATTGAACTGCGTTTTTTTCAGAAAATTGAGAGTTCCTTGTAGTTGTCTAAACCCGACAACACCTTAGGCTCGTAGAAAAACTTCATATAATATGACATTGTATATAGCAATCTGGTATATCATTATGGGTAACATGTGACGTGTAATATGTTTGTTATTGACGTTCAAACCCAAATACTGACAGCGCCGATTTCATATACGCTATAAACACGTCTATTGAACTGCGTTTTACCGGAAAATTGAGAGTTCCTTGTTGTTTTCTAAACCCGACAACACCTTAGGCCCTTAGGAAAACTTCATATAATATGACATTGTATATAGCAATCTGGTATATCATTATGGGTAACATGTGACGTGTAATATGTTTGCTATTGACGTTCAAACCCAAATACTGACAGCGCCGATTTCATATACGCTATAAACACGTCTATTGAACTGACTTTTACCGGAAAATTGAGAGTTCCTTGTTGTTTTCTAAACCCGACTACACCTTAAGCCCATGCAAAAGCTTCTTGTAATATGGCATTGTATATAGCAATATGGTATATCATTTTGGGTAACGGGTGACGTGCAATATGTTTGTTATTGACGTTCAAACCCAAATACTGACAGCGCCGGTTTCATATACACTATAAACACGTCTATTGGACTGCCTTTTACCGGAAAATTGAGAGTTCCTTGTTGTTTTCTAAACCCGACAACACCTTAGGCCCATGCAAAAGCTTCATGTAATATGGCATTATATATAGCAATCTGGTATATCATAATGGGCAACAAATGACGTGTAATATGTTTGTAATTGACGTTCAAACCCTAATGCCGACAGCACCGGTTTCATATACGCTATAAACACGTCTATTGAACTGCGTTTTTTTTTCAGAAAATTGAGAGTTCCTTGTAGTTGTCTAAACCCGACAACACCTTAGGCTCGTAGAAAAACTTCATATAATATGACATTGTATATAGCAATCTGGTATATCATTATGGGTAACATGTGACGTGTAATATGTTTGTTATTGACGTTCAAACCCAAATACTGACAGCGCCGATTTCATATACGCTATAAACACGTCTATTGAACTGCGTTTTACCGGAAAATTGAGAGTTCCTTGTTGTTTTCTAAACCCGACAACACCTTAGGCTCGTAGAAAAACTTCATATAATATGACATTGTATATAGCAATCTGGTATATCATTATGGGTAACATGTGACGTGTAATATGTTTGTTATTGACGTTCAAACCCAAATACTGACAGCGCCGATTTCATATACGCTATAAACACGTCTATTGAACTGCGTTTTACCGGAAAATTGAGAGTTCCTTGTTGTTTTCTAAACCCGACAACACCTTTGGCCCTTAGAAAAACTTCATATAATATGACATTGTATATAGCAATCTGGTATATCATTATGGGTAACATGTGACGTGTAATATGTTTGCTATTAACGTTCAAACCCAAATACTGACAGCGCCGGTTTCATATACACTATAAACACGTCTATTGAACTGCCTTTTACCGGAAAATTGAGAGTTCCTTGTTGTTTTCTAAACCCGACTACACCTTTGGCCCATGCAATAGCTTCTTGTATCATGGCAATGTATATAGCAATCTGGTTTATCATTATGGGCAACAGGTGACGTGTAATATGTTTGTAATTGACGTTTGAACCCAAATACTGACAGCTGCCGTTTTTTTTTAATTGAGAGTTCCTTGTTGTTTTCTAAACCCGACAACACCTTAGGCCCATGAAATGCTTCATGTAATATAGCTTTGTATATAGCAAAATGGTATATCATTATGGGTAACGGGTGACGTGTAATATGTTTGTTATTGACGTTCGAACCCAAATACTGACAGCGACGGTTTCATATATGTATACGCTATAAACACGTCTATTGAACTGCCTTTTACTGGAAAATTGAGAGTTCCTTGTTGTTTTCTAAACCCGACTACACCTTAGGCCCATGCAAAAGCTTCTTGTATTATGGCAATGTATATAGCAATCTGGTTTATCATTATGGGCAACGGGTGACGTGTAATATGTTTGTAATTCACGTTCAAACCCAAATACTGACAGCGCCGGTTTCATATACACTATAAACACGTCTATTGAACTGCCTTTTACCGGAAAATTGAGAGTTCCTTGTTGTTTTCTAAACCCGACTACACCTTTGGCCCATGCAAAAGCTTCTTGTATCATGGCAATGTATATACCAATCTGGGTTATCATTATGAGCAACATGTGACGTGTAATATGTTTGTAATTCACGTTCAAACCCAAATACTGACAGCGCCAGTTTCATATACACTATAAACACGTCTATTGAACTGCCTTTTACCGGAAAATTGAGAGTTCCTTGTTGTTTTCTAAACCCGACTACACCTTAGGCCATTGCAAAAGCTTCTTGTATCATGGCAATGTATATAGCAGTCTGGTTTATCATTTTGGGCAACGGGTGACGTGTAATATGTTTGTAATTGACGTTCGAACCCTAATACTGACAGCGCCGGTTTCATATACGCTTTGAACACGTCTATTGAACTGCCGTTTTTTCGGAAAAGTGAGAGTTCCTTGTAGTTTTCTAAACCCGACAACACCTTAGGCCCTTAGAAAAACTTCATATAATATAACATTTTATATAGCAATCTGGTATATCCTTATAGGAAACAGGTGACGTGTAATGTGCTTGTAATTCACGTTCAAACCCTAATACTGACAGCGCCGGTTTCATGTACGCTATAAACACGTCTATTGAACTGCCTTTTACCGGAAAATTGAGAGTTCCTTGTTGTTTTCTAAACCTGACTACACCTTAAGCCCATGCAAAAGCTTCTTGTAATATGGCATTGTATATAGCAATCTGGTATATCATTATGGGGAATGGGTGACGTGTAATATGTTTGTTATTGACGTTCAAACCCAAATACTGACAGCGCCGGTTTCATATACGCTATACTCTCTATTGAACTGCCTTTTACCGGAAAATTGAGAGTTCCTTGTTGTTTTCTAAACCCGAGAACACCTTAGGCACATGCAAAAGCTTCATGTAATATGGCATTATATATAGCAATCTGGTATACCATTATATGAAACAGGTGACGTGTAATATGTTTGTAATTCACGTTCAAACCCTAATGCTGACAGCACCGGTTTCATATACGCTATAAACACGTCTATTGAACTGCCTTTTACCGGAAAATTTAGAGTTCCGTGTTGTTTTCTAAAACCAAGAACAACTTACACTATTCAAAAAGCTTCATATAATATGGTATTGTATATAGCAATCTGGTATATCATTATAGGCAACGGGTGACGTGTAATGTGTTTGTAAACGACGTTTGAACCCCAATACTGACAGCCACGGTTTCATACGCTATACACAGGTATTAAAAAATACGGGTATTAGCGGGTATCTAATATTTTCTTGCTGTCTATGGGTGAGTTGTAGAGCGTTCGACAGTAAAGCCTCTGTCACACATTTACGTATATCTATTTGGCCTCCAAACACTATTCGAGCGGGTAACGCCCCCAACCATGGTTTATAGAGGTAGGTTGACGTTAGGTGGTGGTCGGTGAATACGGCTACTAATAGACTGCTCCAGCCAAATGTTTAAAAATGTTAAAAACATTCAAGGGGCGGTTGGGAACTAGCCAACCATAATCCAACCTCCCGACTAGCCTCCTCCGCAGACTTGTGGGCGGCGTTAATTTTTTTTCGGCGAGCGAGGCGAGTTATGTCGCGGAGGGACAGTTTTGTATATACGTAGCCGTGTTTCCCGGCAAACTCCCTTGTCTACAAAACCGTCCCTCCGCGACATAACTCGCCTCGCTCGCCGAAAAAAAATTAACGCCGCCCACAAGTCTGCGGAGGAGGCTAGTCGGGAGGTTGGATTATGGTTGGCTAGTGTTTGGCTGTAAGTCAGTAAAACACTAGCCAATTATAACTGTGGGATATTAACGTCAGTATTGTTCGGGGCGTGTTCAGGGTCAAATTTATTTCAAATACGTTTCAATTTGAAAATTGGTATGAAAAAATGCGAGCAGAGCGGGCTGAGAAAACCTTCTAGCGTCTTCATTTTGCAATATTTGCAATACATATATATTCGTTTTGCGATATTTGCGATATATGAACTCCAGGTGTGAAGTTCAATAGATTATGCTTGAAGCTCCTTAGTTGTACCAAGAATGATTTATACACCGTCACCGGTGTTTAAATCCTTCTTGGAGGCAGAAAACAAATGGTCATACCATCTTCATTCTTTGTCCGGAAACAAAGGTCCCAAGCCAGCGCGCATTATGCAAATTGGGGGTAATTGGCACCTCAACGTGAAGTTTCAACTTCACAAATGAGGCCAACATCGCATAACAAAGACGCGAGAGGCCAAACAAGTTTTTCTCAGCCAGCTCTGCTCGCATTTTCTTATCTATTTTAGGAGGGAATTAAGAAACTTGGTAACGGACGTAAATAACTTCGATATCTCAAATAAGTTACAATAGCGTGGGTTTCTCCAGGCTTCTTTTTTTCATTTTGGGAACTTAGTCAAGGAAGCTATCAACCTGTCTACCGAGGTTTGGCAGGGCTCTCTTCGGGGCAGAAGGGGCTTTCCTCCCCCGGGTACTAGTGTTATTCGGTACCGGGTAGTAGTTTTATGCGGTAGGAGTTCGATCCCAGTCTATTGGTGTGACAGGCGAGTTATACATCTACCGCGTCCTGACACATATTAGGCCTAATCAGGCCTCACGAACATTGCCGAACTCCCCCAGCATAAACGTACTAGTACATGTGTTTCTGTTTATTCTTGTAGCCAAGGAGATTCAATACCTCATTGTTGTAGCGTACGGGAAATCAAAACAGCTGTTACCTGCTAGAAATTGTTCACATAAAATCACATAATCACCTAGGACATCGACAAATGTGATATTATGTGAAACATTTTCACATAAAATAACATTCTGATCTGTTATGTGAAAAAATGTGATTTGAACTTCACATAATTTCACATTTGATTCCGCGCAGTGTGCGGAGTAAAACCGCTTCACATTACTTCACATTTTCTCACATTTTACATTCACATTTTTTGGGGTCACGTTTTCGGGTTGTGCGATTTCACATAATTGTTTCACATTTTTCAAACGGTCACATTGTTTCACATATAATAACATTAGACGATTCACATTTTGAAAAAAAATCACATTTTGGGTTTCACATATTTCTGATGGTATTCACATTATATCACATTTTCTTGGAATTTTGTACCAAATTCACATTATTTTCACATTTATGTACCTGGTAGTGTTAGGACCCTAATTATGAACGATCGTGACAAGGCAACTTTGTCAAATTCTACATGCCTCTAGAATCTTGATCTTTCTAATTGTTGTGCATTTCTGCCGTTCACACGAC
Source organism: Branchiostoma floridae x Branchiostoma japonicum (assembly GCA_013266295.2). Taxonomy (NCBI): domain Eukaryota; kingdom Metazoa; phylum Chordata; class Leptocardii; order Amphioxiformes; family Branchiostomatidae; genus Branchiostoma; species Branchiostoma floridae x Branchiostoma japonicum. The sequence continues at coordinate 18,291,065 of CM023829.1, read as the reverse complement.
CCTTGTTTCCCTCCCCTACCGTGCAGGGTGCAACTAAGCAAGACGTCTCAAAGGTTGTTGTGTCACAGATTACTGATCTTAGTTTAAAGGCATCCAGTGCAATTTCAGGGAGACAAAACAAAACAAAATATTCTGGATGAGGAAATCTGTCTGATATTGACTTTTACTGTCATTTCTGAACACATTTACCTCATCATTTAATACTTGCAGCGTTTGAAATACCCCCAAAAAAGCTACATAAGGAGTCCTTTTATATTTTAGTACTACCAATAAGTAGCTAGAACCAGCTGATGATACGAAAGAAACAATCGTTTTCTGTCAGAGACATCTCATTTTTTGTTTCGCAGATATCAGTTCCCCCTGCGTGGGGAAATGAACTCTACGGTGGCAAAATTCCCCTGGCCAATTATTGTCCCTATTTTACTGTTTTTTGAACCCGCGTTGTTAGTCTGGTGGAAACTACGCAAGATGCGCGACGATAACGTGCCAGAGTCTGGATGTATATCGTAATCCTAATCTTTCTCAAGGCCACACTTAAAAATGTCTTATCTTATCATCTTATCTTATGATGATCTTAATTAAATATCAAGGTGACATCAAAATACTTAAAGAAACCAAGGACATTACACATGTAATGTGCTTGAAGAAACTAACATTCTGTTGGACATTTCTGTCCTCTGGAGAGGAGACTTTTTAATGTAAGATTGGACAAATATTTTGCAAACTACCTTTGTGCCATAATGTCTCAGTCATGTTTTAAAGGTAGCCCACATAGGTGTAGCTGTGCTAAACTTTACTGATGTTTTATCATAATCCTAGGAAGAAAGGATTGACCTTTAATAGAGGCACGGACTACACTCGACAGTCCACCTTGATACAACAGCAGAGTAACATAAGACGAGCTTGAGCTGTTGACGACAAAAATCATACCCGCTAGCTGATGATTTGGTGCATGACGGCACAAGAACAAGGTCCCTTAGTTGTGCCTCCATGTTGCGTGAAAAGCTTCGCTAGTGTATGAACATTGTACTGTGTGGGACGCATGGCAAATGCTAATCGTTCGTGCTACTTTGCCCCCAAACATCTGCTTTGAGATTCAGTCAAGCGTCTTTTCTGTCATGTAATTCGTCAAACGAAGCGTATCTGTGAGCGTTGCTTTGAAACCTTTCCCAGGCGTTTTGACCTTTAACAAAGTACGGGAACGACAATTATCTGGTCCTACCCTAGGCCTGTGCGTGTCTACTGGGCTTTTCCAAATCATTAACCTTAAGGCCTTGTTGTAAGATGAAAAGGACGACGACACAATGATCCAACACCAGGGATTAGTTTGGGAATGGAGGTGGGGGGGGGATGCAAGATCATACTTACCAGACAACGTGGGAAATATCTGTAGATTTTAAGGCAATGTGTTATATATTTTAACTCTTGTTGAAAGCCACATTGCCCCGACGGCTGTGACATGACAGCTACGGGACTGGTGAGGTGAGGTGAGGTGTAATGAGATTATATATAAGTTAGTAGTAGTTAATTACATGCTTACATCAACCAGTCTTTCATAGTCTCTTTCTATGTCCTCAAAAGACCCAAAAGGTCACCCGAGGTCAATATTTTAAACAAAAAGGCAAGGTTGACTTCTCTCCAAGCAGAGGTTAAGTGGACTAACCCTGTCATGCTATCTGTCTATTTGGCCAATTTCTACTCTTTCCAACAGATTCTGAAGCCAGGTAGAGGCTACTGTAAGTTTATCTAAACCTCCACAACCTTGCCTCGTTGGCAGACCTTATCTAGTCAAGGACACAAAGGCGCCACCCTGACAATTTATAACCTACTGTTTTTCGTGGATTTATTTATTTACATTTATTGATCTTAAAAACAGTTGGGTGGTACCTTCAGTTTAGGACAACTGATTTCCAAGGTAGCCCAACAGAACAAGTTACAAAGGACATAGACAATTAAATAATTAAACATAGAGATAATAAATAATATGAACAAAGAGTACAAGTAGTCAATAATAAGAAACAAGACATGTCAACCAAAACAAATCAAAATCATAAGGCATAATCATAGTCCGTGTTATTCCAGTATAGAGATAAGTCAGTCCATGAGGTCAGGGGTCGTGGATAATAAACAAAAATCCAGTTTAGCACAGCTACTGTCAGGCTTGCGTAGTGCGATGTTCTGCCAGGCTGTGACAGGACCGTCGAGTGTTAAAGCAACTGTTACACATTCACGAGTTTGGCCTCCCGAACACTAGCTGAACGCTCCCTAACCATAGTTAGGAGTAGGTCGGGAGCAAGGTCAGCGGGTGTTCGGCCTGGTCGGCCACAGTCCGGCTGCGCCAGTCGATTGTTTCCAAATGTTTAAAACATTCGGGTGTGGACGGGAGGTTTAGTCATGGTTGGCTGGTGTTCCGGAGTAGGTAAGGGCGTGGTTGGGGGTCAAATTGGACTCAAATTTAACTCAAATTCGATTAAATTCGCATAGGAAGGTAGACGTGGCCTAAATATGGTCAGACTACTCCCGAACTTCAGCCAACCTTGGTTGGTTGGTGTTCGGGGGAGGTTCTTAATGTGTGACAGGGGCTTAACACTGATCTACGACCTTCTTCGGCAGGATTTTTTGCGTTCATGAATTTCATCAGAATAGTAGTCTCCACCAGACTAACAGCGCGGGTTAAAAAAACAGTAAAATAAAGCCAACAAGGGATACTAATTGGGGGTAGGGTTGTTTAGCCACCGTAGAGTTCATTTCAATAGGGGCTGCACGAGCAACCTCCATGGAGGAGCTCTGCAGAGCTCCTCCATGGAGGTTGCTCGTACAGCCCTCAGTGATACCCCCGCAGAGCTCCGCGACAAAACAAGTTAATTTGCTGGTTGTCGTCACGGTTGAGTTTTGCTTTCAAATCTTTGAGCTCTGCGTTCAAATCAAGCCAATTCGATGGCTGGCGTCAAATGTTAAGTTTTGTATAGAGCTTTTAAGCCAGTTTAATGTGACTACTAGGCTTTGTAACGTAGCAAGGGCTCTCCCAAACAAACAAGACTTCGCAGAGTTCGCAGAGCTGCTCGCTCAGCCCTACCTCCGTCGGTTATAAAGCATAGAGAGCTCCGCGACAAAACAAGTCAATTCGCTGTTTGTCGTCAAAGTTGATGTTTGCTTTCAAATCTTTGAGCTCTGCGTTCAAAACAAGCCAATTCGATGGCTGGCGTCACAGGTTCAGTTTTGTATGGAGCTTTTAAGCCAGTTCAATGTGACTACTAGGCTTTGTAACGTACCAGGGGCTCTCCCAAACAAACAAGACTTCGCAGAGTTCGCAGAGCTGCTCGCTCAGCCCTACCTCCGTCGGTTATAGGGCATAGAGAGCTCCGCGACAAAACAAGTCAATTCGCTGGTTGTCGTCATGGTTGAGTTTTGCTTTCAAATCTTTGAGCTCTGCGTTCAAAACAAGCCAATTCGATGGCTGGCGTCACAGGTTCAGTTTTGTATAGAGCTTTTAAGCCAGTTCAATGTGACTACTAGGCTTTGTGACGTACCAGGGGGTCTCCCAAACAAACAAGACTTCGCAGAGTTCGCAGAGCTGCTCGCTCAGCCCTACCTCCGTCGGTTATAAAGCATAGAGAGCTCCGCGACAAAACAAGTCAATTCGCTGGTTGTCGTCACGGTTAAGTTTTGCTTTCAAATCTTTGAGCTCTGCGTTCAAAACAAGCCAATTTGATAATTCGATAGTTCAAAACATGCCATAATCCAAAAGACAAAAGAGTGCAAAACTGAACCTGTGACGCCAGCCATCGAATTGGCTTGTTTTGAACGCAGAGCTCAAAGATTTGAAAGCAAAACTCAACCGTGACGACAACCAGCGAATTGACTTTTGCCCTCTCTATTCAGTTGGTGACGCCAACCATCGAATTGACTTGTTTTGTCGCAGAGCTGCGGAGGGCTATCCGAGCAGCTCTGCGAAGGACCTCTGCAGAGCTGTGGGCTGTTTGGGCAACAGAGCTTCGTTCACGAGCTTCCTTCACGGAGCATGGAGCTATTTTGGTGAAGCCAAGCATCGGATTGGATTGTTAACGTTCACAGAGTTCCGTCCCATGAGTCCTTCACAGAGTCCTTCATAAGGCCCCATAGAGCTATTCAGTTGGTGACGCCAACCATCGAATTGACTTGTTATGTTCACAGAGCTACGTTCACAGAGGTGGTCTCTGGGCGTATTGAACTGGCGGGGCCTGCTTGCCTGTTAAGTATTATAAGCAAGTAAACTAGGAATGAGAAAACAAACAAGAAACGTAGGTAAAAAAACATCCGACTCCAATTATAATAATCCAACAATAAAGGATCATGGAAGTCGAGAAGAAGAAGAAACGTATTTGTTTTGCCTAGTGACGCCAACCACCATATTGACTTGTTTTGTCGCAGAGCTCTCCCATACGTATTAGTATAGCGGAGGGCTGTCCGAGCAGCTCTGCGAAGGACCTCTGCAGAGCTGTGGGCTGTTTGGGCAGCAGAGCTTCGTTCACGAGCTTCCTTCAGAGCATGGAGGCATTTAGGTAACGTCAACGATCGAATTGGCTTGTTACGTTCACAAAGGTCCATTCCAAGGCCTTCACAGAGCCCTTTTCACATGGCCCCATAGAGCTATTCAGTTGGTGACGCCAACCATTGAATTGACTTGTTTTGTCGCAGAGCTACGTTCACAGAGGTGGTCTCTGGACGTATTTAATTGGCGGGGCCTGCTTGCTGGCTAGAAAGCAAGTAAACTAATGAGAAAACGAAAACAAACTAGAAAAAAGGAATTAACTAGGTATAAAAACATCCGACTCAAATTATAATAAGCCACCAATATTAAAGGAACATGGAAAACGAGAAGAAGTTTTTTGCATGGTGACGCCAACCATCGAATTGACTTGTCTTGTCGCAGAGCTCTGCGGAGGTATCGCCGAGGGCTGTACGAGCAACCTCCATGGAGGAGCTCCGTAGAGCTGAGGGCTGTACGAGCAACCTCCATGGAGGAGCTCTGCAGAGCTCCTCCATGGAGGTTGCTCGTACAGCCCCTTCTCGTTCATTTGCCGGCAAAGGGGGGGGGGATTTAACCTACCCATGCTTTCTTTTTTGCCGAATTCTAGGATTCCGGTACGCCCGTAGGAAGGCCTAGTGGGGGATACCAGAATGCCCTCACTTTCTCACATATTGCTCGAGAGCTAAATAACTAGCACAAAAAAGTTTTGAACAACAATGCGTTACTCACATGTACCCTCTGGACAGGAAACCTGGCCGGCTTCTAGCTGCAGTCCACGACGCGATTGAGAAGAATGAACGTTCGGGCCGCTCGCCCACCCTGCGTTTCTGGACGCGCACAAGTTCGGTGATACGTACAGGATGAGTAGAAATCCCGCCAAACTAGTTTCTAATTATAGCATCGATCGCGTCTTTACTGCGCTTGCGTATTCAGTTTTGTGCTGGGGGAGGGGGTGTAGAATTATTGTATTAGGGTGATGTTTGGCAAAGGACTTTACAGAATTTTTTTACGGTATTGAAAATGTTTCTACTATTCTGAGTTAGGACCACACAAATATGACTCTGTACTCTTTGACCCTGTACAAGAAATTAGCCTTCGAGCATGACCTTGCAAATAAAGTAATTATACGTAATAACAGAACAGACTGCAGGGAGGGGAGCGTAATCTCCAAGCAGATTCGGTGGGGCCAGGGGACTTTATATTGGCCAGTCCTGTATCCACTGGCCAATATAAAGTCCCCTTGCCCCACCGAATCTGCTTGGAGATTAGGGGAGCGGGGGTCAACGAGAGAGAGAGAGAGAGAGTAAAAACAGTAAAAATTATCCTAAATTCCTAACAGGGAGAATAATTGGCCAGGCGAGTTGGTCCATTTGTCCGTCTTGGGTGAGGGGGGGCGCAAGTCTTACCGCAGAATGACTCTACTGGGCAATTATTTTCCCCGGGCCCCTTTCTCGCCGATTTCTACGATCGATACCCCGGTAGGAAGGCCTGGTGTAGGCTACATCATCAGATGGTTCCGTGAATGAACAGTAACATATTAGAACATTCTTGCCATTTACGTCTGACGTTATAAGCGCGGAATTGCATCTCACGATGAAGGAAATCAAAAAGGTCTCGACATAAAGGTTTGAAGCAACAGTGGTTATTACAACATTCTTGCAGTTATTAGATGGCAACCGATGAATACACGCTGCGAGCACTTGATGATACCTCAGATGATACCTCAGATGATACCTCGTGTGCAGATTGAGTCTGGCACAAGATAATGGACCTTGTAAATATCTGGGTTGTACAGTTACTGTACTGTTTTTATAGTTTTTGTAAATATATGATATTTTGACATTTTGTCTACATGTAAATATCAACGCCATTCAGGCAACATTGTATGCCATGTTTGTCTGTTAGGTTTGGTATGTTAAAAAAGAATTGAATTGAGGATCGAACATGCATAGATGACAATCTCCCAGGTAAAATGACCAGTGGAAGAGTAGCTCAACTCTTCATTGGCTTTATTGGAACTAAACTGGTTCGAGATCACTTTCATCTTCTTAACCCATTAACGGAAAGCACTATATACAATATATAGTAGATTGTTCTGTCTGTACCTCATTGGTACAACTTAAACTTCACATTTTATCTTGACTCGTGTAAAAAAGTCTTGTGAGAAAACCCGTCATAGTATGAGACCAAAACTGACAACTTATATAGTACGTTTACAAAAAAGACCAGGAAGCCAAAATTCTACTACAAGCCACCAAATTTTATTGTGCTGCAACAACATGACAAACTAGGCGGGAATGTTACAGAAGATGACAATTTGCAACTACAGGAAATAGTAAATACATGTACATGTGCCAACATAACAACAATTCACTACGAGCCTTGCGGATCAGCGTATACAGGCTACATTACATAGAATATGGCAGGTATAGCCGTGCCCCTCTAAAAGTTAGAACATGCAAATTCTGTGATAACTTATTTTTTGGAAACGAGACACATTTCTTACTTGATTGTACCCGACATGAAGACGAGCGCCAGTCGCTATTCAAGACATTACAATTAGACAAGAGATGCAAGAGAATGTTAAAGCACTGCAAGAATGAACATATAGTAGATAAAGTATGCAGGTACGTTTCCATGCGTTTGAAGAAGAGAAAAGAAACAATGGTTGATGAACAATAGTATACGGTGTTTTCTGAATAGATAGAATTGTAGTATTAGAATGAAGTATTGTTAGTGTTCTATACTCCATGTTTCACAGATCTAGACCTCATATGGTCCCTTGTGCATTTAGTCCATCTTTATGCAATAAATATTCACATCATATCATAAATAACAATGGAACAAGAGCTACAAATACATATAGTTTAAAACCTACGTTTAAAGTCAAGATATTTTAATACACTTAAAAGTGTCATTCAGGAGAAAACCAGGCAGAGGTTGGAATATTTTGGATGTATGATAGGTATGTGGAACTCTTAACAGCAATATGATTAAAACTCTCCAGGTATTTTTAGTTATGGAATTCGTTATGGAGACACCACCCCACCCCCGCCCCTTCGGAGACCCTCAAAAATTAAACAATTTTTTGCTAAAAATTAGTAAAAATTTACATTGCAACATTTACAATAATGATAAAGATATGGACATATATTTATTTTCCCATAGCATTGGCTCCCTAGTTTGAAGGACCAAAAGTTAGATATTGAAATTAATAGGGTATTCTAAGGGGTTATCAGAACCAATGAAAGCAGATTTTTTTATCTGCAACGAAAGCAGAATTTTACTCATTTTTAATGGGCATTATCTCACACGCGTAGTGGCATTGGTGGATAGTTTTACTGTTGTTGGAGAGAGGGATATGTACTGCTTCAAAAACAAGCGTCGTAAATTTGGACCACACATGCATATGTCACAGAGGAGACTGGAATCCAGGATGATTAATGATTGTTTCTAACCCAAAAATGTGCTGCATACTACTCACTAGTTTTTAAGTTAGCTATAGACTAAGGTCACTGTCAATAGTGAGTAGTATGCAACACGTTTTAGTTTAGAAACAATCACTAAAAATCTTGAATCCAATCTCCTCTGGCTTCCAATCTCCCCTGCAACATATACATGTAACGCGAGCCGTGAATGGGGGGTCTTTATGGGGGTTTTGAACAATGATAAATCAGTTAATGGCGTCTCTCCACCGTTTAAGTTATGGCTACTTTTTGTGTAGCTGTATGAAAACCATTCATAATTGTCAATTTCACTAAAATATTGAAAATGAGAAAGATATTTGCGCTGAACACGGAGACTATGGGGATTCTTAGATTTAGGCTCGTTTTACACACTTAATGCCGAGGTCACATTTCCAAACCGGGCTCGAACAAATTAACAATTTATATCAAGAATATACGCAAATAGTTCCCGTTATTGTTTTTTTTTAACTTTTTTTTGTGCTTTGTTGTCTTTTATATCATTCTTTTCGTTTCATAAGACTGCCCGGACGGGCCCTGATTTGGAAATGTGACCTCATAATTGCTGCTCTCTAAGATGTAAATTTGTAAGAGAATCATTACCGTGAGTGCATTAAATTTCATCGCATGTGCATTCCTGATAAACCCCATGTAGATTGTTTTTATTATATACCACATTGTGAATGCATATAATGTGACTATAGTTTATTCGCCAAGAAGGTTACATTTTCCGTAGCATGTGTGTATGTGGTTTAGCACGATAACTGAAGAAACTATGGATGAATTGTCATAAAACTTGGTAGGTGGGTAGGTCTTGATGTGACCTACGAATGTTTACATTGTGGCCCTCCTAGTGGCTTGTTATGGTACTGCAGTGGAACTTCCGGTTTTGATATCTTGTGATCTATATATGCTTGGGTCACGCAATTTGGAAGGTACGTAGCTCTTTTGCTCTGGAAGAAGTGACATAAGTTTGGGTCCATTATCTACCTGTTCTGGAACTGCAGGAGCGTTTGTTGACAAATCTTCGAGGGACAATAACTCAAGAACCAGTTGACGGATTTTCGTGATTTTTGTGTGTAGGTAGCACAAATGACGCTTGACATGATTAAATGACAATTATGCAAACCAGAACATAATGTGCATAATCAATAAGGAAATTCTATAAATATGCTTTATTCCAATAAAGAATTATGTAAACTTGTGACATATGTAACGCGTTACTGCGAAGTTTGCGGTTACGCCGAGGGGCGGTTATACCGGATATCAGATACAAACTAGAGTTCCATGACCTCATACCTTCGCCAAATGAGATTACCCTTTATGACTGGCAGATTATAGATTTTCCCCCTAATTATGCAAATAAGATCCTCATTTGCATGAATTACATCATTTGATCATATTCTTATCCCAATGACAGTGATATCTTAACAAAGAAGCTAATTCTAGCATTTCCTCATAAATTATGCAAATGAGGTACTGATTTGAATAAGTTATGTTGAATGATGTTCACCTCCAGTCAACTTCGAAATGCGCAAGTATGAAATTGCCAACATCAACCACTATGGAATCATAGTATTTTCTCATTAATTATGCAAATTAGGTCTTCATTTACATAATTAATATATGGCGTAATTCCTCTCATTCTTAATTACACATGTCACAAGGTATAATAGTCCTATCATGGAAGGTAGCTGAATTATAGAATTTCCTTATTAATTATGCAAATTAGATCCTAATTTGCATAATTGTCATTTAATTATGTCAAGCATCACTTAAGCTACCTACATACCAAATATCAAGACGATCCGTCGAACGGTTATTGAGTTATCCTACTTTAAACATTTTCATACAAATGCTTCTGCAGTTCCACAGCAAGCCGCTAGGGGGCCCAAACTTACGTCACTTCTTCCCGAGCACAAGAGCTACCTACCATCCAAAAATCATCACCCTAGCATGTCCAGATCATGAGATATCAAAACCGGAAGTTCCGCTGCAGTACCATAACAAGCCGCCAGGGGGCCCAAAATCTAATCATTTCGAGGTCTCATCAAGACCTACCCACCTACCAAGTATCAAGATAATCCATCCAAGCCTTCTCAAGTTATGCTGTTGACACACACACAGACACACACACACAGACACACCGCCACAAAAACATAACCTTCTTGGCGAAGGTAATAACTTATCCGATAGAGGGGCTTCATTAACTGTTTTATCATCGTCCAAAACTCGAAAAATCACATCAAGAACGGCTCGTATTATGCTTGCTCCAAATTTCCGACGCTCGTTTTCGAATCAGTACATGTTCCTCTCTACAGCAACAGTAAAAATCATTCACCAAAGTAACTGCCCTTGTGAGATAATGCCCCTTAAAGTTCCTACTACGCTAAAATACAACGTTTCCTTATCATCTGCGACATAAAGCTCAATGAACATAAAGATTAAGGCCTCACACCCTTTGGATGGTATTATACATTAAGCCATTGAGAATTATACTTCTAACTCAAGTTAGCTCTTGATTCCTGCCGCCAGGTAATTCAATTTAATGTCAGCTATCCTACTGGTGACGTCACAGTGACCATGGCAGCCGGTTCGCTACCCGGCGAAGAATGTTATTTTGAGAAGCCAACAGATGTGCGTGTGGCGCAATGGTTAGAGCGTTGAACTCGGAACCCATGGGTCCCTGGTTCGATACCTACCATGCCCCGACGTTGTGCCCTTGGGAAAGGCACTTTACACGACTTTCCCTGAGGGTGGAGTGATGCCCACCGAGTTTCATATGCTAATTTGTCTAAGAGTGTGCCAAAAACACACTACGGATTTGGTGTTGCCAATGTGCCAACATCTGCACATTTGCCACCGAGAGCCGTATTTTTTTAATAAACAGATGTGCTTCATAATCGTATTTACATACAGTTGCAAAACAAAGCTTTTTTCTGTTCTGTTCTGCACAGCTTTCTTGGACGTCTCGTTTGAATCACACGCTTTTTTCATGTCAATTAAGGTGTTAAGGTAATGTGTTCCACGAGAATCCGCGAGAGTACGTCAATGTTTACTATTTAGCTTGTAGGAGACAGAGCACGAAAGACGCTTTCATAGAAATATAGAGTAAGCATCTACTGGTAAAAAAAAGCTGTCAAAAATCACCTACTTGAGGTTAGACCATGTAAATTATAAATTGACATGCGCTAGTCCTGCCCCTAAATTTTCCATTTAGTCCAGAATTCCTGTATTGCTTACTGCAAAACGTGCGCAAACAGGCCAACTTCTAGAGTTCTACAAAGTTTTTTTTTCAACAAAAGAAGAAGAAAAAAAATCTCCCAGCTGTAAAATGCTAATATTGATCAACATATAGCAAGAAAAACACTGTTTATAGTTGGTTTGGATGCGCTCATCAAAATGGACCCTCTGCGCCTGCGCGAATTAGTGTCCTTGCCCTGTAACTCCGCCTGGCATTTCATATATTAATGTATATTTTAGAAGGGCCGGCGTCGCGCACGAGGTTATCAATGTTTATTAATGTTAGTGTTTGCTGGAGAAATAAGGTATCAAAGTCGAACATATATGCAGAAGACGACACCGTATTAGGGGGCAAACCCGTTTGTCATATTTTCCTTCGCCAAGAAAGTTATTTTTGGGAGCGCGTGTGTGTTTCTGTCTGTATATTAACACGATAACTTTCTGAATGCCTGGGTGGAAAGTCTTGATATTTGGTATGTGGGTTGGTCTTAACCTCGAAATGATTAGATTTTAGACCACCTAGCGGCTTGTTATGGCACTACAGCGGAACTTCCGGTTTTGATATCTGGTGATCCGGACATGCTAGGGTCATGAATTTTACATCGTAGAAAGCTCTTGTGCTCTGAAAGAATGACGTGTTCCGGAACTTTAGGGTCATTTGTTTAATTATGAATTGAAAGGCCGATAACTCAAAAAATGGATCGTCGTGATTTGTGTGTAGGTGGCTTAAGTGATGCTTGATATATTAGATGGCAAAAATGCAATCAGGATCTAATTTGCATAATCTATGATGATATTCTATAAATTTCCTGCGTTTCATGATATGCCTAATCAAAATTGTAACAAATGTAATTGGGAAGGAGAGGACCTTAGGTACATATTGATTATGTAAATGAAGATTTGATTTGCATAAAAAATGCCTAAATGCTACAATTCCATATTAATATTGGTGACTAGCTGGAATTTCATACTTGTAGCATTTGGACGTCAAGTGAAAGTGAACATCATTAAACATTACATATTCAAATCTGCATTTGCATAATTTATGAGGAAATGCTAGAATAGCCTTCTTTGCTAAGATGAGACCGCCATTGGGTAGAGAATATGACTCACTGATATAACTTATGCAAATGAGAATCCTATTTGCATAATCAATGAGAAACATTTATATTTCCTTTGTCTTAATGTCTGACATCGTTTGGCGAAGGTGGACCTCCAGTTCATTTGTCGTGATGGTGTTATGTTCAATAAAGTACAAACCCTCACCAAACTATTGTCTAATGTGTATTTTGGGATCCCGTAGTTGTTACAATATTTTGGTAGATAGTAAGTTGGGCTAATTCAATCGAATTCTTTACGATTTTTGTTCAAGTCGCAAATTTTGGCAAGTAATTCCAACCAATACACCTGTACTGTAAGATATGACTAAAATTCTAATTTCAAAATACAATCATTATGTAGGTCTCAGGTCTTTTGGTTACGCTATGGGCAGTTGTTTACACCCATACAGCAGCAAATCAAATTATGACCTAACATAGAATAACGCGTTCTTCGGTATTCTCAGGTTCGACTGAACATTTTATATGTAATTATGATATAATTATGATAATTAAGCAGTATTTGCTTCGCAAAAAATATTTTTCGGTATGTTCCGAATCGGACGCCATGCTAACAGTGGCGTCACCATCTGAATAGCTAACGTTTAATTGAATTACCTGGCGGTAGGGATCAAGAACTGGTCTGAGCTGGAAGTATGATTCTTTATGGTTCAATATCCAATACCATCAAAATAGTGCATATGTCGTACGTGTAAATTTTTATGTTTATAGAGATATTGACGATAAGAAAATGCTGTATTTTGGTGTCGTGGGCACTTTAAAAATGACTAAAATTCAGAGCGATAAAAATTCTGCTTTTATTGGTTCGGATAACCCCCTGACATACCGTCTTAATTTCAATATTAATCTTCAACTTTTGGACTGTAAAACAAAGGAACCCATGCCATCTGGAAATGTAAAACGTATTTTCATATCTTCATCAGAATCATCAGGGTAGCCATCACGATTTCAGTTTTTTTAGAGAAAAATTGTTTGATTTTCCAGGGTCTCCGAGGTGGATCGCAGAACTCCATAATAGCAAAATACCCGGAGGGCTTTAATTATATGGCTGTTCAGAGTTCCACAAACCTATCATACATAGAATATGAGCCGATTTGGCTATCACGACCTCGCCTGCTTTTGCCTAGTTTTTCGTGCAATGACTCTTAGATATATTTTGGTTAATTCTCGGGAACGACTCATTAGAGTTTCGCACATATATTGACTTATACATTTTTGTATCGGACAATTATTGTTGACAAGCTACAAAAACATCAAAGCAATCCTGCCTATATCCGTACATCAGTTAAAGGTTCAAGGCTACAAACACGTTGAACTTTCAGAAAATTGTTACTAAAAACAAACTGAACGAGACACTAAATGTTTATCTTTTAGGAATCGATCGACTGTTCTCTACAATAATAAATATTTCTCCAACACAACACAATTGCAAGTACACGCAGTTTTTTTGTGTGTTTCTTTTGTCTTTTTCCTACGAATTTTTTCAGTGCAAGAAACTACTAGGCACTGAAATAATTTCGTGTTTCTGGAACAGCATAGTATTTCCCTAAGTACGAAGCATTTACTAATTTAGTATTTGAGACAAGCTCGACTCACTGAGAGTGAGGATTAATTAACTGACCCAAGAGAATTTGGGTCTAAAGATTCTTTTGAATATTATAGTCGGGACTCTGCAACGGTACGCATGTACAGATACGGAATTTGATATCACAAACAGACACTGATCCGTTTTCGTAAAGAGAGCATTGTTACGTCCTACTCTTACCAAAGCATTACAACATTATGTTAAGGAAATCCAACATATTGTACTTCCAAGTTCCTAGTCTTCTGTCGTGCGCGCGCACACACACACACTGCACGAAAATTTAGATTTACCATCATTAATGGTAGTTAATGCCAGTAAAGTCGGATAATGTTTACTTTAAGTTGTAACAGTACCGGACTTTTAACAGTACAATACTGTCAACAAAGTAAACATTAACCGACTTTACTGGCTTTACTGTGACTGTTAAATCTAACTCTTCGTATAGTGACATTTACAGATGTCAAGTGAATGAACAAGTCTTGAAGATTGGTAAAAACAAGCCTACCTCTGAGCTTGTGGATAGTCGACGATATACGCTGGTCTTCCTTGTCCATTTTTTTTCTCTATTTCAGATGGAAATGTATTTTCAAAGTACGTCGACATATACTTGAATGAACAGAGTAGTGCTTGAATAGTTCTGTTCTTTGTTTGTCCACGTCTATTCCACAGTCTTGTTTCGTTGCACTGTTTTGCGACAAGCCTTATTTCGGTGTCTCATCTTCAGGGTTGGCCTTTGTTGCACTGGGTTGTATCTTCCTCCCATGCCAACTTCGGACGCGGAGGTGGGTGGTCCGAAGTGTGTTCGGCTGTTGCCTCGTCGTTCTCGGTGTCCAGGGTTAGTGTAGGGATGTCTTCTGCTTCGGCATCCGTGTGTACTTGTCCAGGAAGGTTTACCGTCATGCCCTCCTCTCCGGGACGTGGTGTTGGTTCAGCGTGCACCTCTGCCCGCACTGTTAGCCGGAACGGTCGCCCTGATGTGGTCTCACGGTCACGGTGTCCTGTACGGGGCGTTAGACCGGGGATCATGTCTGCCTGTGTTGTCTTCTTTTGTGCTTGGTCGGAAGGCATGCCCTCCGCCGTCGGCTGCATGGTCAGGCGGCCCTCTGCAGAGGTTTGAGGTGGCGCCGATTCCGAGGCCGGCGCACCGTGCCCAGGACCGGTGATAGCGGCCAACTCCATGTCGTCCTGCCGCCGTGCTGGTACCGCCGGTGGGTTAGGGTTGGTCGGCCATCCGCACAGCTCCCTACAGGCTCGACGAAAGTCTGGGAGCCGAAAGCTGTAGATGATGGGGTTGGCCACGGATGATAACGTCAGGAACAGGAGGACGGCCACGCGTTCAGTGATGATCAGGGTACGAAGGGACATTTGTTCTTCACTGATCAGACCTCGTATCGTGGCTATGTGGAAACCGGTAGTGGTTATGGATGCAGTCAAGACGATAGCATGCGGCGCCATCATTTTGAATGCCTTGGTCTGGAACACCCACAGGTCGCGGTTCTCATCCCTTTCCTGTTGCATCCTGGCTTCCTTGAAGACACGGTAGTAGAACATTAGGACGGAGAGGACAACAAGTAATAAGAAAAGTACGTTCATGCTTCTGAAGATGGCAGATAAAGAAGTACTGTTCGTAGGCTCGAACGAACAACGCAGGCTGTATTTAGGCAGTCCGCCGAAAGCCACAGGCGCTAGTCCGGCAAAGAGCGAAAAGACCCTGAACGCCAAGATGCCCAGGACCACGCGTTTTGTGGTGACTTTGTTGTGGTAGTGTAGCGGATCACACACAAAATAGTACAGGTCCATGGCCATCATGAGGTATGTACCATACATAGACACCACACATGCTGGCGCTACCAGTGCTTCAGCCGCGCACCACACCTGTCCCCCGCTGGCGTCTTGCCGGAAAAGTGCGTAGATACGGACGGGGATCAAGCAGCCGGTGAAGATGATGTCGTCTACTGCCAGGTTACACCGTAGGTAGTGGCTGGGCTTTTGGAGGTACTCTTTCTTCCAAACCAAGAAGATGAGCAGCAGGGCACATCCTACCGACAGTACCAGGCTGATGATGAGATATGTCGTCTGGAGACCGCGAGATGTTGAGCTGAGGGACAGAACATTGTTGATGTCATCTTCTACTGGCGAACTGTCCGTTTCTTCCTCCATATTGCAATTGATAGCACGAAAAAACTTAGCTTAGGTAGGATTATTGCTCTTTGTCTGGTTAGCTGAACAGAGCAAGGAGGCCACAGTGTACTAAATGACAAGTACTGGCTAAAGACTGCCGGTTTATTCAGGCGTTAGAACGTGATATCCCAGCGAGAAAAAATGTTGTTGATTAGCAACCTTTGTATATGAAGCTCCCTCTGACGTCTCAGCTATTCAGCGTCTGATCTTTACATGGAGTTTCTAATCAATGTTGTAGTCTGAGCTTTTGTGTCTGACGCTGTCGTTGTCCTTCATTAATATATCGTACCGTGAAGGAACAATTTAACAGTTAATAATGATAGAAAATTCTTGTTACTCATCTGACGTGAAGTGAGGGATGGCATTTCACAAACAACTTTTATTATAAAATTGTTGCAGTGATTAGATGTTAAACGATGAATACATGTCGCAGCACATGATGAACGTGTAAAGATGATGAGAATGACTAATAAACTGGTGGACGTGCCAACTACTAAGTACCTAATACCAGCTCAGAAAAGAACAAGAAATAGTCATGCCTTCAAATCAGTGTTATCAACCAAGGATTCTAGTATTCAAAAACTCAATTTATCCTAGAACTATCGTAGAGTGAAACTCGCTGCCACCAAGTACAGTAGGGGCATCGTCACTAGATAGTTTTAAACAATGTTTAGAGTTAGACGTTCAAAGGTTAGGTGTAACAAGTCATTCGGTGTAATGTAACCAACTGCCGTCACACCACGCCGCGTACCTGCGAAGCTGGTGTGTTACGCCGAAGGGCGGTTATACCAGCTATACAGATACAGATACAGAATAGATTCATAAAAGTCTACCGTATCATTAAAGGGGAGGGGGGGGGGGGGCTTTCTCATCAAGACTATTAAACATCTGGGAATAACAACAACAACAACAAGACGCCATAGGCGACAATTCTCCCTAAAATTTTATAATTTGCAGATTGGAAGGTGGTATTGGCACTGGCATGCTTGCAGACAACGTATAAAATTGCAGGCCGATTGAACAAAGAGGACCGTGGGTTTTAGCTACGGAAAAACGGGTACCGCTCAAGTCAACGTTAACTGCTTAACGAAACAACATGATCACAACGGCAACGGTTTTAGCACAGTTGCACACGGAAAACACCGCCCCACATAACCGCTACGGTAAAAACAAAGACACGTGCACAAAGTCAACTGCGCAACTGGCGGTCAGTCTAAAACCACGTCAACAATTTTAACACTTGCCGCTCAAGTCAACTGCTTTAACAAAACAACATGACCACCACAGCAACGTTAGCACAGTTGCACACGGAAACAACAGATATCTTGGCGCATTCTCCGCGCTCCGACCAATTTCAGGTCGCTATATTATAAGCTATAAACAGTACAGTGTGTGAGCTCTACCGAACAACTATGATATTAACATCTTGCCAGACAATTAAATAGACCTGACCTTAGGTGCAAACTATAAGTCACAATCCCAACAGATACTCACAAACAAATATACACAACAACCACCTAATATCTGCTTAGAGAACCTCGCCTACCACCTAACTACTTAACCTACGGCCTATTCCACAGGATTGTAAAAATAGGGGTGATTTTGAAATATCAAATTTACCTCGATATAAAACCGCTACGGTGAAAACAAAGACACGTGCATCAACACGGACATAACGGCACACCACATGCCCAAATTCATAGAAATACAACGTACACAAACATGACTTTTACGTGCGAACACATTTCACAATTCCGCCCCATCCATAAACCATTACGGTCCGCATCTGGTCGGCATTAAAAACCGCCCCGCACATCTGCATTAAGGATGCTCCCCCCCGCGCTATTCAAAACAACGGGTTTTTCGCGGCCGGTCCCAGGTGCCCCTAAATGTAGGGGTGCTCTTCGAATATTATCTTGACCGCGAAAACACCTACGGTAAATATTGATATACGTGCATCACCACTGGCATGCCTGCAGACGACGTATAAAATTAAATGCCGATTGAACAAGGGGAACCGTGAGTTTTAGCTGCGAACACGAAAAACCGGCTAGACCCGAATACTCCTGCAGGAGGTATGCCTCCTTCACGGAGTAATAATCAAGTTGAATAAAGAAAGAAACAACAACAATCTCCCTAGTACCATGACTAGAGGGAGAGTATCTCAACTGCTTGTTGACTTCATTTGAGCTAGAACTGGATCGAGATCACTCCCATGTTTTACCTTGGCCAGAAGTTTATGTTTTCGGTCGTGCATGTTTGTGTGTATGTATGAGGTTTAGCACGGTAACTAATAACAATCCATCCACAATTGATTAAAAATCTTTGAATGAGGATAATTTAAAAAAAAATGGTGGACGGATCGTCCTGATTTTTGTTATGATGACAAGTGTGCAATAATCGATCTAATTTTCATAATTGATTAGGAAATTCTTTTATTATATGATATGCTGAGTTTTATGATAGGAGGCTATTCAAACTGGTGCAATATGTAATTGAGATCGAGAGGAACATTAGCAGAAATTAATTATACAAGTAAAAACCTAATTTGTATAATTAATGAGAGAATGCTATAACGTCATTATTGCAGGAAGTTCGCACATCCATGCCAAACGGTAATAAGTGTTTTTTAATTAGGCTTTTTTGTCGCCGAGTGCAAGCAGTCTTGTTGGGCGGCGAATCCTTCTCTCCCCGGCAAACTCCATTGGCTGCAAATATAGTGGTAACTGCCGGCTATCTAATTCTTATGGTGCTTAGAGGTTAAGTGAAGGTGAACATGATTAAACGTAACTTATTCAAATCAGCACGTCATTTGCATAATTTATGAGGAAATGCCAGAATAATATTTTTGTTTCCTGTCATTGGGTGATAAATTGATAAATCAATGCAAATAAAGATCTTATTTGCATAAGGATGAGAAACATTGTATAGTTTGATGTAAACGTTAACATCATTTTAAACGTTAATATTTTTTGGCGTACATTGTAGGTATTAGGTCGTGGAACTCTATTTCTGGTTATTTTGTGAGGCACCCATCCTCAGTGTGGGACTGTCCTATATAAGTAGTTGACTCCCCACAAATCACGACTTACAGTTTACCTTTACAAAGACAAGAATTATTATGAAAATAAAATGCCTTCACCTTTTTCCATTCCCAGGATGCATAGCGCCTGGGGGTCGACATACGATATACTGTTGACGTTATACAACTTGTGAAATAGGTACGCCAAAAAACAGTTACTCAAGCAACTGGATATAATTTTGGAAACGGTCAGACGTTTCAGGTAGCATCCACTACCTTTCGTCAGTGACACTAAGAGACTGCAGGAGAATTGCAGGTTTATAAGCACAAACTCAGAGTGTGAAAATCTTTTCTAGTTTTTTCTAGTAAACAGGGAACACGTGGTTTATAACGTTACTATCTACAGTGGTAACTTTATACCGTCTGTAATACTAAGGGAGCAATCTTTGTTATTATAAATTTCAGATTCTGTCCTTAACGAATGTAAAACACCAAAGGAACACATAAACTCCTACCCCCTGATGCTATGCATCCTGGGTATGAAAAAAGGTGAATGAACACCCCAACCCTTCCTCAACTCCACCGAGCGCAAATATAAACTTTCCTAGAAGGGTAAAGACCCTTTGGCTTTATTGATTTCGAGCGTATACAAACTGCAGCAGAATCAAACAATCCTCTCTGGAAAAAAATCTAAAAAAAAAATGAAATAAAAGCTCTTTGGACAAATCTAATAATTTCCGCTAAAGAACGGGTAAACTATCCGGATTTCAGGATTTATCGCTAGCTTACACTGAGACTTAAACGAGAACGTTGAACTTCCTTTTGACGGAGGTAATGGCGAACGCAGTGTCCTTTTGATGATAAAGTTTCAGGAGATGTAGACCAGAGACCACTCGTCTTGAACTTTATACCACCTCTTAACGACGCCGACTACGGTGGCCTCCAGTACTGCAGCAAGTAGGTCACGTGCCATCCAAAGTAAACATCATGCTGTACTGGCGTTTTCCGGATTGACGCCGAGCTAGTTACACCTTCGTTACTGATGTTTACCTTCACCTGAGGGCTTGTTGCTTTATTTTTACTTTTTCACTTCTGAAATGAGCTAGTTTCTATCGTGAATGTTTCGGCAAATATTCCTATTATAAGTTTAGCGTTACCACATTTGCAGTACTGCCCCTCCCATCAGGAAACCCGATCGCGTCACCTGTTGTCATAGCAGCAGCTGACGTCACTACCTCACCTGGAGGTCACACCAGGCCATGTCAGGTGCACACAGTTCGTGGAAGTACCCAGAGTTTTCCTGCTAATTTTTAGGCCACGGAAAACCATTATGAAGTCATCGGTTGATTATAGGTTGTACAGAACGGCTGGGTTATTGCATTACGGGGTGGTTACATGAACAGCACAAACGTGACACTTGCAGTTAGGGGTGGTTTCCCTGCTATGTTCACGGTAAGCAATGGTTTTCAAGTGTTTACCCAGTGTCTAGCGTCGAGAATTCTGAGGGATCTCTGCATGGATAGTTTACTATCAGCACTCGTACTGTGCACTGTGCATTTTGAAGTACTGTATTGCAACAGTGTCAACTTCCTACAATAAACAAATAAAGTGAAGGGACTACATTTAGTGTAACATGTCCAAAATGTTTTGCAACATTGTTCATGAAGGGTCGTTGAAACGTGTGATTTAAAAATCGGACGGTTTGTCAAATTTGGACAAATGTTTATGATTATTCAAATATTAAACAGTGTCAGACAATATACTGGGTACGGGTGAGAAATGTCGGTACTTAGGAGAAAGAAAGCAAAATGACTGCTTTGGTCTCTAATAAAACACGACGTCATGTACTATATTAAAGGTTTTGTAACAAAAGTTGTTGACTTGATAAAGACAGGAACTAGAATGGTTCTTTCTGAAGAAAAGAATGGTACAATGTACCTCTACCCCTCCCCCCAACATATGCCTTGTGCTTCATGTTTTGAGGGCATGTTGACCTCACACAAATGTACGTGTGTGTGTGTGTGTGTGTGTGTGTGTGTGTGTGTGTCTGTGTGTGTGTGTGTGTGTGTGTCTGTGTGTGTGTGTGAGAGAGAGAGAGAGCGTGTGTGTTTGTTCGTGCATGCGGGCGTGCTTGCAAGCGTGTTTTTTTTTTGGGGGGGGGGGCTAGAACCGCAGTGGGAAACTATAAGACAGTTGAAAAAGGGACAATCGCCGTGTTTTTTTCAGTCAGTTTATCTGCGAGTGTTTGTACGAACGTCGGTACGGACAATCTTTCTTGTCACAACTTACACTTATCCACGACTGTCAACAACATTCCCTCCTTTCACCGTCGTTCACCTATGACGAGTACGTCAGGTGACCGAGTTCTAAGCGACAATCATTATGCCTACTGCAAAGGGCTATACGAAAGACATATAAAACTAGACATACAGGGCTCTACGGAAGACATACATTATAAAACTACATGTAGACATAAAGGGCTATACGGCCGAGGACATACATGTACAGTATAAAACCAGACATACAGTGGAAGACATGCACGGTATAAAACTAGACATACAGTGCTATACGGAAGATATACAGTATAAAACTAGACATACAGGTCTATACGGAAGACATACAGTATAAAACTACATGTAGACATAAAGGGCTATACGGAGGACATTCAGTATAAAACTAGACATGCAGTGCAATACGAAGACATACAGTATAAAACTAGACATACAGGGCTCTACGGAAGACATGCAGTATAAAACTACATGTAGACATACAGGGCTATACGGCCGAGGACATACAGTATAAAACTAGACATGCAGTGTAAGACATGCACGGTATAAAACTAGACATACAGTGCTATACGGAATACACACAGTATAAAACGTAGACATACAGGGCTCTACGGAAGACACACAGTATAAAACTACGTTCAAAGAATAGTGTGTTAGTGTGATCATTTCCGGGTTGTACGTTTCGAACAGTAGACGGGAGTTAACCTGCACATTTAGCACTGCGCATGCTGGAAGGATGTGACAACCAACCGATTAAATTTGTCACACAACCATGCACAACATAAAACAATATTTTATTCAATAATTGTAAAACAGTCAGTAAAACGTTCCTGTTTGTGATTTGAATTATCAAGTCAACATGTTTTATGTCAGCCGCCTTAATGCTAGCTACCCGCAGCAGACATTGCAGACTCCAAGTTGGTTCAGCCAACTGTCAGAGATATATACCAAATATAATTATAACTCCAACACGTGATACGTACTTATAATACGAACTACCGTATTAAAAGCACGTTGGTAAACACCTAGGTGACATCACTGTAGAAAGAATAGGTACTTTTGTACCCGGATGGAGTGAGAATGTGTACCCGGATATAAACAGTGGAAAGTTCCCGCCGTGGCCTGAGAGTTCCGCCGTACTTGCACGTGATTGGTGCATGGGCTGTGTTGTGTTTCCGGGCCCGTCCCCGTACATGATAACATGACAGACGGAGCTAAAAATAGCCGTCTTTAAAGACATACCCTTTATAACACATGGTCGCCAGCATGGACCAACATTCAACAGGTAGGCTAGCCTGCAGCGAACAACCGCACCAAGAACGACTGTCATCGGCTTTTCAATCTACAGGGAAACTTTCTGGTTATAATGAAGATTTGTGTCGTGGTAAGTCCAATTTTTTTTTTTTTTTACTTTCCTTAATTTAGTATTTTCATTTCAATATCTTTACCCCCTGTATATATATTTCATGGTGTCTTGGATCGACATTTCAGAAACAAGTTGTGCATTTATTTTCCACTGGAACGATATACTGAATACAGTACTATCAAATGTACCAAACCAAACGCCCTAGCCTGTGTTATACAGGATATTACGTCTAGAGGACCGGGCCGCTGAGTTAGTTAATGATAAGCTACAAACACTGTGGGCGAAACCAAACGAACCTGTTCAACCAAGCTACAACGCCCGTATTCATGTTCACGTCAATTAATCCTTCCTAATTAACTTGTGACATTAATTGGCGATCATGAGTAGAATCAGTTTGTACTGACATACTTATAGTACACTCAAGATTCCACGGTATACGAAAGTTTAAAGGCGTAGAAGAAAAGTTTAAAAACTAAGGTGTGGCCTTCCCAAACTTCCAACCGGAAGTTAAGTAGAGCGTGACTTCGGCGCGCTCTGATTGGTCAATCCTTGGGGCTTCCCCGTGAATAAGTGACCCCTAAATAGCATTACGTCATGAGGGACTCCCGGCGCGTTTGGACGTCTGTGTTTAACACCAGGAAACAAATTAGCGCTGGAAAGGTCGCGCAGTAAACGCAAATAAACAGCAGTTATGAGCGGTTACCAGGAGGATGGTGGAAATATTATGTTGCCCTTACATGTAACTCAGTGAGTAGAGCGCTCGCAGTCGGTCTCATTATTCGGTAGGGCGTGAGTTCGATCCCCGGCCATGTCATACCAAATGGTACATGCTGCTTTCTCTGCTTAGCACACAGCATTTGGGAAAGAGTATGGGAGTTGAACACACACCACTACCAGTGGACTAGCCCCCTGCTGTGTGGTCCAAGGGCTACAAAAACGGATATGTGCACTGCCCCATGTACCATATATATAGACGCGGTAAGGAACTTTGAACCGTGCAAGCTACGTATTGTTAAATACTCGAGTAGCCTCCCCTGCATAGAATAGAAATCGAAATTCTGTATGTTATTTTTCAGACTCCCTGCAGTTAGCAAACATGTAAATTTTATGCTTCGGTAGAATTTTGGGTTCTCCACCTGTTGCTTTTTTTGCGACGCCTCAGGAGCAGTGCTATTTCTGTTCCACACAACTGGGATTTTTGTGTAATCGTCATCATCATTTTGACACTTTTGCTCATCCTCACTTTTCATCTCTAGATCATGTTCGCTGTTGTCCTCTTGGCTCTTGTCAGCGCCAGTGATGCACAGAAGAGAAGATCGAAAGACAGACAACGTGATGACGGCGGGAAGGAAAGAAGGAGACAGAGCAGAAACAAAGGAAACGCAGAGAAGAGTCAGCCGGAATGTCAAGACATCTCTGACAAGCAAAAACAGAGGTAATTAAGACTCTTGTTATGAGTACATACCAGCTGGGTCACATCTGGACGTCAACAAAAGCACAGATTAAGAAAGAAACACGCTGGTTCTAGTC
Source organism: Branchiostoma floridae x Branchiostoma japonicum (assembly GCA_013266295.2). Taxonomy (NCBI): domain Eukaryota; kingdom Metazoa; phylum Chordata; class Leptocardii; order Amphioxiformes; family Branchiostomatidae; genus Branchiostoma; species Branchiostoma floridae x Branchiostoma japonicum. The sequence goes on along the minus strand of CM023829.1, from coordinate 18,266,758 downwards.
CTATTATCTGATCATTGCTGTTTTTAAAGCTGCATTATGTAACGTGGACGATTAAAAAACAATTTTCTGGTCATTTCTTCACAAATAAAATTGTCATTCAGGAAGTGGAGGTACAACAAATTATTACACCATACAAGTGTGTTAAAAAGCTGGAAACACACCTGTCAGTCATTTTGTTTACATTCTATTTTGTGGTGGTGTCACTAAATAAGTGCGCCTAGTGTAGACTGTTTTATTGCCAATCATAAATGTCAGAAATGTGAGATAATAGCAGAAATGTGTTGAAAGGTAGAGGTAAATGACAATCAAATGAATATTTTTGTCAATTAGGATATTATAATTTCTGGTGCAAAAATGTTACATAATTTTAATGACCCTTTAATTTTCCCCAGGAAGTTGCGGGGAGCGCGCAAGGCTTACGAGAAGACCACGCCCATCGTCCTGGCAGAGCAGTTGAAGAATGACGCGGGCAGGAGGAAGAGGAACGCGGAGATGTCGTGTCCGGAGTCTCAGGTGGCTCATGATGGGGACATCAGCCAGCGGGCCATCAGTCCCTGGGCCTGGGAGCTGGACGTGGACGTCAACCGCTACCCTACAGGTCAGTACAGCTACATTTAAAACATTTTTGCACCAAAAATATCTTATTGAAAAAAATTCTGCGTGTGATTGTAATTCACTTCCATTTTTGAACATATTTGTGAGATTGTCTCACATTTCTGACATTTATGGTTGGCGCTAAAACAGCCCACACGAGGTGCACTCAGTTTGTGGCTCCACCACAAAATACAAGAATGTAAACAAACATGGCTGACAGCTGTGTTTTCAACTGTTTCAAACACTCTCGTAAGGCATTATATTTTGGCACCTCCACTTCCTGGATGACACTTATTTGCAACGGAGTAGGGTTAGTTCAACTTACTTTGTAAAGAAATGACCACAAAATTTACTTTTTGTATCATCGTAATGCTACATAATGCAGCTTTAACATAAAACGTCCCATCTAAGTTTGGTTGGGGTCATTCGCACATACACCACCAGCACAATTGAAGCCACTCTGGTATATTGTGAGAAAGATAAGTCTCATAGTATGTTTGTTGTTATATAACAGTAGATGCCATACATTGTACCTTATACAACTACTGTGTGGTAAAGTTTATTTGTAAACAACATATCGTTTTCAAGAAACATATTATGTGATGTAGTAGTAACGTCCATTTTGTATCTACCTGTTTTCCCTCTCTATAGAAATCGCCAAAGCTAAGTGTCTGTGCCTCGCCTGCCTTGTCAACGGCAAACAAGACTACAACTTCGTGTCCGAGCCTATCTACTCACAGATGAAGGTTCTGCGCAGGTCTAAATGTGACAGGAAGGGCAAGTGGCGCTACGAAGTCGCCTGGGAGAACGTGCCTGTCGGCTGCACTTGTGCCACCCCCAAGAGCTGAGTCCCTGACCAACCTTGACCAACCAGGTTTCACCTTTTCCCATTCCCAGAATGCATAGCGCCAGGGGGGTCGAATTTATGTGTTCCTTTGGTGTGTTTTTTACATTCGTTGATGACAGAATCTGAAATAACGACGGTTACTCCCTTAATATTTATGTACTACAGCATTTGTGGAATTATTTCGAGAAATAGTTGTATTTCCTTTTCTATTGACAGGCAGTATAACGTTACCACTGTAGAGAGTAACGTTCTGAACCACATGTTCCCTGTTTACTAGAAAAACACAAGAATTTCACAGTCTACTTGTGGTCAAATTCGACCTGTTTTAAGTCACCTAATTTTGAACCCAAAATGACCAAACACCACAAAACACAGAAAAACAAGCTGTATAACGTTAACAGTTAACAATCGTATATTGACCCCCTGGCGCTATGCATCCTGGGCATGGTAACCGTAAGAAAAGGCGAATGGTTCTTGCCGTATTGAATTCTCGCTAAGCTTTTTAACCTATTTATTATAATGTTACCCCAGTGTCAACTAACCAGAGGAATTCTGTCAGGGCTGTTGTAGGAAGAAAGAAACGATACAGTCAAACAAAGTATTCGCAAACAATACAGACAGGCACTTGGATTGTTTCTAAACCAACACAATGGTGTAGAATTAAGGAAAGTCATCCTGTACCTCTAGTTTGTTTCTTTCTACAGCAGCCGTATGTTAAGAGTATTAATTCTTGATAAGAATAGAAGATAGGAGAGCCTGATCATGAATAGAGGTGTGTACATTGGTAGCACCTTTACACATTGTATGTGAAGTGCAGAAGATATTGGTTGTTGTGAGAGCACGTCTCTCCATATTATCGCATGTACGAATGCACTTTTACAACTTCCAGAGGAAGCCATAAAAACCAGGTCACGTTTTTGCTGGCCAGTATGATAATAAGCCATTCTCCAAGGCGGGGAACATAGATGGTATGTAAGGTTCTAACTTACTTTGTCTTTATAGACAAGATAGACTCACTGTGTCAATATCATTTGTTGATATAAAACTTGCAAGTTATGTTTTGTAATAGTACTTCTCAAAGAAGTGAACTTGTTTCGAACATGTCAATTTTGTACAGTTTACTGCTTCTTCCTTTGCCATAGAAAGGTTTTTCCACGTTTATGAATATTAATTTTTGATAATAAAATGTTTTGTAAAGAAAACACATTATCAGTTGTAGATATTTGCCGAATTAAATTTACACGTCATATTGAATGTTAATTTATACCATCCACCTGTAACGTTTGCACAGATTTCTACTTCTTGTATAAGAACAACGTAGTCGGAACACAGAAATTAATAATATATTAATAGATATATATTTGTAAGGCGTATGCATCTTATTATTACGTCACTCCTAGAGTGTTTGAATTGTCTGTGATCGTGTAAGTACTTTGTTCTTACTCGTGAAATAAAAGTCTGAGACAAGAAATACTGACTTTTGATATTTAGTTTGTCGTGTTTAGCTTTAATTTCGTAACAACGTTTAGTTATTGTCCCTGTCACACAAAGCCGGATATGGCCTCCCGAACACCAGTCGAACTGCCCTCAACCATGGTTAGGGGGAGGTCGTGAGCAAGGTCGGCTGTGGTTGGCTGATGTTCGGCAAGGTCGGCTGCTGTTTGGCTGCGCTAGCCGAATGTTTCAAAATGTCAAAAACAACCCGGTGTGGACGGGAGGTTCGGCCATGGTTGGCTGGTGTGCAGTGGTAGGTCAGGGGTGTTCGGGGGTCAAATTTGACTCAAATTTAACTTAGTTTCAATCCAATTCGTAAAGGAAGGAAGGCGTGGACTAAATTTAGTCAGACTGCTCCTGAACTTCAGCCAACCTTGATTTGCTAGTGTTTTGGGGGAAGGTTCTGAATGTGTGACGGGGCTCAAAATTGCCTTCCGTATCCGCGACCATTTGAGACCACATATTCCAGTCTAAGTGCATTATTAAGCGGGCATCCCCCCTTAACTTTTCTGAGTCATCTTGTCACGTCAAAAAGAAGCTCCAGGGGAAATCACAAAGGAGGAACTTGGACAGGTCATTCCCAAGATAGAAACCTCTGCTCCGCCCCAGTGACTTTGAGAAGCTATACTAGTATGACGTGCGGCAATGGAAAAGTCAACAACATACAAACATTATTTGAAGCCCCTGTTACACATTTTGAACATTCCCCCGATCGACTACCAGTTGGTTAAAGTTCGGGAGCAGGGTAACCAGATTTAGGCCGCGCCTACCTTTGGATACATATCAAATCAAATTTGAGTTAAATTTGAGTCAAATTTGACCGCCGAACACTACTGACCTATTCCCGAATACCAGCAGACCATGGCTGAACCTCCCGTCCACACCCGAATGTTTTAACATTTTAAAACATTTGGCTGGCGCAGCCGAACAGTAGCCGACCTCTCTAAACACAAACCAACCACAGCCGACCTTGCTCCCGACCTACTCCTAACCATGGTTAGGAGGAGTTCGGCAGAGTTCGGGAGGCCGTATTCGTCTAAATCTGACAGAGACTTGAGATATGGAATAGCGATAACACAGTGGGATACTTCAATAAATATCTTCTTTTTTGTTTCCTCGTCGCTCAATTCTTCAAAAATCTTCTCCCACCACCTGAACCGCCAAACGTGTCAAAGGGGAAACCCTGGGGATTCCCCGCGCCATGACGTCACCTGCTGACGTCACCAAGAGTGGCGTGACTTACACACGCGGAACTTCAAAGAGAAAGTATAAGTGAGCCCGAACGTGGAAACTTCCACTCTATAGAGGTATATTGACATCATGCATGTGGCATTATCTCTTTCCGGCTCACTAATGCCTATGACTTGGGAAAGTTCCTGGTACTGGGCGAATAATGTTACAAAATGACACAAGGTTTTCGGCACAGTATAGCCCCTGTCACACAGAGCCCGATGTGGCCTCCAAACATGGTTCGGTCGGGAGCAAGGTCGGCTGTGGTTGGCTGGTGTTCAGCGAGGTCGGCTACTGTTCAGCTGCAGCCGAATGTTTTAAAATGTTTAAACCGTTCGGGTGTGGACGGGAGGTTGGTTGGTGGTTGATTGGTGGTTGGCTGGTGTTCGGGGGCATGTCAGCAGTGGTCGGGGCGTGGTTGGCAGTCAAACTTGACTCCAATTTAACTGAAATTTTATTTGATTGGTATAGATATCGCCTAAATCTGGTCAGACTGCATTCGAACTTGTGTTCGGGGGAAGGTTCTGAATGTGTGACAGGGGCTTAAACGTAGGATGTGTCTTGTCAGTTGCATTCACCTCCCTCTTATTGTGTTGCTCAGTGGTTGGGAAATATCGGTTGAATTTCTACATTTGTGATGTGCTCCTGCCATCTCACTTTCAAGATTTTCCTCAAGTTCCTCCGGTAAAACACGTCTAGATTTTAGCTTAGTCTAGCTGTACAAAAACCGGCAATAGCTCAATCGGGAAGAGTGCCCACTTTGTAACCGGGAGGTCATGAGTATAAACCCCGGCCGGGTCATACCAATGACTTTAAAAATGGTACATACGCTTTCTCTGCTTGGCACTCAGCATCTATGAGAAAGAGTATGGGAAGGTCAAACACACAACACTACCAGCGGGCTAGCCCCCTGCTGTAGTGATTGCACAATTGTGTGGCCCAAGGGCTACAGAAATGGAGATGGGCACCACCCCAAGGCTTCGCATGAAGTGGAACGGGGACCTTTCCTTTCCTAGCTGTACACTTTCATGTTTCACTGGCGTATAATGGTGTGGGAAAGACTATGCTATTGTACAAGGTGAGCTTTGTGCCAATGTGAGCTTTGTGTCAAGGTGAGCTTTGTGTCAAGGTGATTGGTGCTGGTGGACCAAACTCTCCGTAAAAAAAAAGGAGTTTGCGTTGCGTCAGGACCCCGAGCTCGTAAAACCTGAACAACAAGTGACTGTCCGCATGACTTACAAAAAAGAAGCATTAAAGGAATGGCTATCGCTAAAGTAAAAATGTATTTGTTTTACTCTGTATTTTGTATGTCTCTTCTTGAGCAGAGGGCTATATAAGCACGAATGTGCTTGCTGCCGAATGCTCGGTTATCTATGTGAATAAAATAAAATAAAATAAAGTAAAAATGCCGATAGAAGTATGAATATAATTGACAAATAACAACGGCGAAGTCTAGTATATTAGGCATTTATGATTTACTTTTTTAAATCATATTAGTCATAGTTTTTAACCACGTGCATGTACGAAATCACTTGCATAGCACATGTAAGCTTTGTATTGTGTTTTACCGTGTGGTAATTTTTGTATAACTGGAAAGTCAAACCCAGGAATGTTTTTAAACTTATGTAAATACACAGAAGATTTTAATGTTTGCCTATTGTAAAAAGAAACATATGCATGGTGTCTAGAGTAAATTTAAGGCCATAGTATACAAATTCCTCAGCGGTACTTGTCTTGAGACTTGGGTTGTTGACTCAGAATGCGAAAGTTCCGTGTTCGAATCCCTGGCAGGCCCCATTGTTGTGTATTTGACAAGGCACTTTACACCTATTTCCTCTCTTTACTCAGGTGAAAAAGAGTACCGAGCTTCGGTTAGGGACGTCCCTCGGATAGGACGTAACGCCGGATGTCCCGTGTTTGGGGAGAGCCACACCTCAAGCACGTTAAAGAACCCACCATACTAGTACTTATAGAAATGACTAGGGCTCCTTCCCGGTGTGAGTGGTTCAAACCTTACAGTGTGGTCTCAGGGTTGACATCTTAAAAAGGTAATAGCCCGATGTTACGTCAATCCCTCCACAAATTAATGAAGTTAAATGAAGTAAATCTTAATAAATAAATTAAAAAAACATGGCATTTGTCCTGTAAGATAATACTTGGTCTCGAAACACATCTGTCAAATCCACCAGTTAGTTATAGAGCCATTTATTTGTTATTGAACATTGCTACACATGTTATCTTCAAAACATAGTGTTATGATATTACGGCAAAAAGCATAATGCCAGGGTCGGTAGAGACTCCAATCGCTGATTCTACATGTACCTGCAGAGATACCGACTGGATATTCGCTAAAAATACAGTAAGAACGTTTTAATGTTATTCATGTTACTTTAGATCAATAATTTTCTTGAAATTTATGATTTGTAAATGGGAAACCACATTAACAGCAACGTGATCGGAGTCTCAAAGTGTCTGAGGGATCTTTACCGGTAGAACCGCCAATCATACCAGATAGGAATTTCTACCATGACATATAACGTTACAAAACAAATAGTACCAAGAAGTTGGAGATTTGAAACCTATACTGTGATATGCGCGAAAACATAACATACGCCCTGACTTCACAATTAGCTATGTAAAAATATCATAGCTCTTTGCAAAACCTGGCTTTATCAACCATGGCTTGCTCAGAAAGTTTCGGTGTTAAAACATGGCACGATCAAACACATGTGGGGATTTTCATTCACCCATCACGTGATAATCACGTAATCATCACGTGATTATCACGTGATATAACACGTGATTTTGCCTAAACACTACATAACCCTCTGTACTTTCTTTGGTTCGTTGTTCAATACTCAGTATTTTCACCGGCTGAATAGAAGGGGAAGTACACGTGCTCTAGCTCAATCATTCTCATTAAATCCTTTCAGTTCATGCAACAATAAAACCAAGGAAGCTTGTTAGAAAAATTTTGTTCCTTGTGTGATAATCGTGCATGTACGAACGCAGGTGGTTCCCTCCTACCAGTGACGTTACCCGAATAATTACATGTGTTTACACGTCGTGTGAGAACGTTAACGTTTCATCTCAAAACAAGGGGGAAACATGTACATGAAACGTCACACCATCGATATTTAAAAGGAACTATTATGCCATAAACACGGCTTGGTTAAAAGGAAAAAACCAATAGAAAAACACGCAAGGGTATGCTAAGTGCTTATTACACTATAGAAAGGGTTACAACTTACAAGTAAAGCCCCTGTCACACATTCAGAACCTTCCCCCGAACATGTGCACCAATCAAACAAGGTTGGCTGAAGTTCGGGAGCAGTCTGACCGGATTTAGGCCACGCCTACCTTTCGATACGAGTCGAATCAAGTTTGAGTCAAATTTGACTGCCAACCACTGCTGACTTACCCCCAAACACCAGCCAACAACCAGCAAACTATGCCCGAACCTCCCGTCCACACCCGAATATTTTAATTCGAAACATTAGGCTGGTGTAACCGAACACTAGTCGACCTCGCCGAACACCAGCCGACCACGGCCGACCTTGCTCCCGACCTACTCCTAACCATGGTTGGGGGGAGTTCGGCAGTGTTCGGAAAGCCATGGCTATATGTGACAGAAATTTTTTTTAGTGCCTACGCCTACCCTCCAGAAATCGAAATATGGCGATATAGTCAGGTCAAGTCAAAGTTTATTGCACAACAATTGTAGCAGGTACAATGTATGGCCGATAGTATTATTACTAGCTGGTATGGGTTTAACAAAATTTTACATATACGTTCAGCAGGTACTATATATGGCAGAATGTTGAATAGAAATATTGACTAAGAACTAGTACACCTCTACAGGTAAGTGCTAAGCAAAAAAGCTACGCTATAATATCTTTATAGATTTAAGGGTACAATGAGCAGCTGTATATATACTATACAGGTTCTACTAGTACTATACTTCATAGAGTGTCGACTAAATTACTGACTAAGATCTGTTACGGTCCTACATATAAGTACTTAGATACGCTATTCTATAATTAATAAAGTATGCAATGAGGTCTTGTATAACTACTATACAGCTTTCCATGTTGATATTCCTAAGTAGTTATTTGAAGATTTCTTTTTTGCATGGCAGTATAAATGTATCGGCCTAGATATACAGAAATCATGAAGCTACCTGTGTCGGAGAGAATTTGTAAATACTGCCCCTCTTACGCAGTGCAAAACAAAAGTCATTCTATCTCTACCTGTACATTTCATGACGAAACCATTCCGCTTTCTCAATTTTTCTTGAACATGAGAAAACTATTCAACTATATGAAACCAAGAAACCCACATCATATCAACGATTATAGAATAAGTGGGTAAATTTAACTTTCACTGTCTCAAAGGAAGAAGTGAAACCTAGCAAACCTAGGCCGATGTTTTTTTTAGAATGTAGCATATAGTATATCGTAGGAACTAGTTGTTGATATCATTATATTGCATTTATCTATGTCCTATGTAATAAACGTATATCAGAAGCCTGTTGATAAGTAACATCGATGCATAAAGCGGTAACTAAGTATGATGATATAATATTTCAATAAAACGAAGGATATAATATTTTACAAAAGAAATTATACAGTGTAATGTTAAAAGGAGAAAAACATTGGTAAGGGTGCAAATCAATGGTCAAGTTTACTCGTAGGAATCTCCGCCGAAAGTGTCCTTTTCTTAGAAATATTTTACCTGCTCTCTGTATACAGATCACGATTTTGACGTCATCAGCAGATACTAGTATCACGTGGTGTACGAAAGTAGGCAGAACTGAAACTCTGCGAGCAAGTAAACATCGTCATCACACAGAGCTAGTTCCGCTTGTACTTATGTTTGGAGTTGTGTACTTATGTTTGCCTAGGCGGCAGCTGCCACGACAATTCGATCTTTTTTATTCACTCACTTCACTTTTTTTCTCGTATGAAAATAAAGGTAGATGATATTCATACATATAAATCAATCTTTATCATATAACTATATTATACCACTTTTAGCTGGAGAGGGATCTACTCTATATGTTACATTTTTTTATTCATCAATGTATCAGTTCATCGTTTAAAATGGTACCTAGCCTTCCTGGTATGTTACTGGTTGCATCTTTATTCAGTTTTATTTAGTTGTTTTTATTTTACCCGCACGCTGCATTGTTTTGCTGCCAAAATCAAGAGTTATGGAGTCAAATTGGTGTAGCCTAAGGGTCGGGAGGATTTGAGACTTTTAAAGGCATCCAATGCAATTTCAGGGCGCGAAAAACTGGATTTTCAAAGTGAATTTTCTGGCCATTCTTTTATTGTATACGTAGTAAGTAGAATCAACCTCACCCATAGCATACTGATATCTTTGAGACAAAAATGCGATGCCGCTGACAGAAACAGTTGCTTGTTACGTATCGTAGGCTGGTTCTAGCTATCTGTTGATGGTACCAAAAATAAGGTGACGTAGCTTGTTTTGGGGCAATTTCAAACGCTTCAACTATGAAATGATGACGAAAATGTACTAAGAAATGGCATTGAATGTCAATATCAGACAGATTTCCTCATCCAGAATATTTTTGCGTCCCTGAAATTACATTGGATGCCTTTAATGTCGTGTGATGGACAAGGAAATGCACGTGGGACTTCCCTTCCCGTCACGTGCACGTCACGTGAAAAGGTGAGAGGGAGATGGAAATAGCCTGGGTAATTAAAGACTCACTCTTACTCCACCCCGAAACTATGAGTCAGGGGGCCATTTTCAGTAACTTTCTCTCGTGACTTTTTTTTGGGGGATGTTGAATAACAATTGGACAAGGATGCATATAAAAACACTAACACCACCAGAACGGCAAAGCTGCGACCGTCCACCCACGTATCAACACATTTCTACTACTTTCTACTAACGCTGTGACGTACTACACATCATGGAAAAGGTAGGTTGCAATTTTGGACCCAACGGTGTTTTTAATGTTTTTGTTTTTTTTCGTTTCATGTCAGGGTAGAGACTACGATCTGGTAGAATCTGCGACCGGTAGAGATCCTGACTCGGAGTCTTTTTCGACGCTGTTAATGTATTAGGGTGGTTTTATATTGATAAATCCTAAATTTCAATCCATTGATCTAAAGTGACATGAATCAGTTGAAAGTTAAAAAGTTATGACTGTCTTTTTTATGCGAATATCGTAAAGACTCCTATCGGGATCTCTGCCGGTAGAATCGCCGATTCTAACAGATCGGAGTCTCTACCCTGGCATATACTATAGTATATAAAACGCCGAAAATATTGTGTGTGAAAGCGCACACGCTTAGAAATAGAAATTTATTTTGAATTTAAAACTTGAGTCACAATGTTACATTGTAAGACAAGACGGATTTGAGAGGAAATAGTTTCATACCGCCGTTTTTTCATGTTTACGACATCGCACACGGCCTGATAAATATTTAATAACTGGGAAACTTGGGTCACGATGTTTATGATTGTAAGGCGTGGCGAGTTGGAGAAAATATACTTACATCGCGCCGTTTTTTTATGTTCATCAAAGCGTACACGCCTTATGAATATTTAATGACTGGAAAAGTTGCGTCACTGTTATCGTATAAGGTGTGATGAACCTAGCTAGCCTCCATGCAGGCCTCCGTGGGTGGGTGGGAGTTTTGATACTGTGTTTTGTAGAATTTTTAACGCGTTCTTTTGCCGGCTATCCTACAACCATCCGGCTATCAGACAACCAGCGACTCGTTGTAGGATAGCCGGCAAAAGAACGCGTTATAAATTATCAAAACTCCCACCCACCCACGAAGGCCTGCACAGAAGGCTATGATGAACATGTAAATGTAATAGTTCGGGTAGTGGTGTTTTGCTTTGCTGACTGTCATTTATACTCAATTCAAACAAGTACTTATCTATATTGGGTTATATACTTAAAAAACACCCAAAACAATTCCAGGGCAGTAAAACTGGATTTTGAAAGTCAATTTTCTAGTCATTTTTAAAATTTGAATCAACCCTATCCCATTGCAACCCTATCCCATCTTTGAATTGAGGCAAAAATGCGATGTCAATGACAGAAAAGGGTTACTTGTTTTGTAGTGTATGCTGGTTCTAGCTATTTATTGGTGGTACCAAAAAGTAAAGGGACTCCTCACGTAGCTTATTTTCGGGCTACCTCAAACACTTTAAGTATGGAATGATGACGAAAATGTGCTAAGAAATGGCAGTAAATGTCAATATCAGACAGATTTCATCATCCAGAATATTTTGCCCTCCTGAAATTGCAATGGATGCATTTAAACACCGGAAAAAGTGTGTATACAACTGTGACGATATCTACAAATATTCAATCGTGTACAGGCACTAAGGTTTGTTTGTTTGTTTGTTTTCCCGTGAAGGTAGCTGTGCTTCTGTTGTTCCTGGTGGTTACCATGGCGACGTTGGAGAACACGTCTGCAGGACGAAGAGGAAACGGCAGACGGCGACGCGGGAGAAAACCGCTAGAGTGCGCTAGTGACCTGAAGGACAAGCAGAAGTGGCGGAAGCTGGGCGGAGCCAAATCCGCTCACCTGGAGGGGCTGTCACAGGCCAAGGCTGCGGACTCGGAGGTCACGTGCCCCGTGGCTAACTCCAGTGTTATAGCGAAGTGGCAAGAGCTTAACGAGCGGGCTACTGCACCGTGGGACTATGTCATAGACCACGATCCCAACAGGTTTCCTACTAGTAAGTACAAAACACTTCACGCTTGTTTTTTCCCCCCAAGGCATGGTTTGCCCTGTAATTGACCCCTAAATGCTTCCTCACTGGCTGGACTGAACCACTTGGACAGGGGGGTGGATTCCTGGTGTCATTTCAATATTTGGTCTGTAGTATCTTTAAAATGCTTGAGTTGACCTTTTACTTGTTTGTATCCATTGCAAATAAGTGCCGTTCGGGAAGTGGAGGTGCCAAAATATTACACCGTACGAGTGTGTTTAAAAGCTGGAAACACAGCTGTCAGCCATGTTTGTTTACATTGTGGTATTTTGTGGTGGTGCCACAAAATGTGTGCGCCTATTGTGGGCTGTTTTAGCACCGGCCATAAATGCCAGAATGTGAGACAATTGCACAAATATGTTATAAAGTGGAGGTAAATTATTATCATATGAAGATTTTTTTCAATTAAAATATTTCAATTTTGGTACAAAAATGTTACTTAATGCCCCTTTAAAATTAGAAAGACAAGGATCTTCAACTGTTGTTTCCAATATGTGTGACAATTTGTGGATAATTCAAATCCTGAATGGTACATCTGATCTTCTTTTATTCCAAGTGAAAAAAAAATGAAGCTGGTTCACACAAGTAATCAAATTGGTGTGTTATTTCCATTCAAACATCTTCAAGTAAGGCCACAGCAAGTAAATTTTATGGATGACATTGCACGCAGACTCCAAGTTTGAAGCGACAGGGGGGCAGCCAGGCAATTTTTTTTTTAAATTTTGGGATCACAAACCTTGTGAAACAAAAATTGAGGCAACAAAACATGATATCACAAATGACAGGGCTTTTATTCCTGTGTTTATCAGTATTACCTGCCCTTGCAGATGTGTATACATTTTAATCAACTAGAACTGTTCTGGAAAAGTGTTTGTTGTACCAAGGACATTATACCATCATGGGCAGCTAACACACTGGGTATACATACCATTGGCTGGATCCCTGATGGTCTCTGAACTGAAAGACATTTACAACGTATTTGCCCATTTTTAACATGTTGGCCACTGTAGGAGGGCAATGAACTTTTTTGTTAAAGTCAGGCAAAAATTAATACGCGCACCGAATTGTTAACCATAACAATTACTTGCTGTGGCCTAAAAAGAAACCTGTTTTTTTTCCAGCTATTCCCCAGGCCAGGTGCCTGTGTTACGGCTGCATCAATGTTTACGAGGGAGTGGAGGACACTAAACTCATCAGCGTGCCCCTAACCTACACCACCAAGGTTCTCTACCGGCGCGGATGTGACTCCAATGGCAGGTTCAAGTACAGGGCAAAAGAGGTCAAGGTCAAAGTAGGCTGCACCTGTGCAGTGCCTCGCCAAAAACACCTGGTGGGATAGGGCGTCAGGTGCAATTTACAAACAGACTGTGTGTTTCATAGCTTGTTTTATTTACACTTGCAAGTATTGCAACGTTACTACGTATTCCTTTGTGGGAACTATGAACAGTAGAGATTGTTGTTGATCAAGCTTGAAGATAATCACTGATTTTAATTCATTGTAAGCAATAAGAGTAAGACAAGTTTATAATACATACATTGTAAAAACTGCTTGAAAGTAAGATGTCAAAGTACATTGTAGATAGCAGTGTTCAACTGCATAGTTCGTGATCATATATTGTAAGTTCATTAAAGTTCATGGCAATTATATTTTGAGGCAATATGAAAATCAAGAGTTCATGGTATATTTAAGTCCGCAGATCAAATAGTAGTAGGTTTGGTTGTGAGTTTGTGGTGTTAAAAAAATGCAACCTTAAAAACTGCGAACATTTAAATCTATATGGTAGACTTACCTACAAATGCACAATTATACTTAGAAGACAATTGTAATTGTTACTGCTGTAATTAAAACAGGTACACTGGCATGCATCAAGATGGTGGTCACAGTTTCTGAGTTGAACTACTGCGGGGGTTTCTGTCTCTTCTGCAAACTCTGGATGGGAAAGAAAAAAATACATTGCATCGTCAGAAACTAGGCAGTTTTGACTGTGAAATACTCTCTATCTCAATCAGTCAGTCTAAAAATACTATGACTTAAACTGAACAAAACAGGATCGTACAGTTCCTAAACTCAACACAAAAAAAACTAAATTTTTCAAACTTTTAAATAACTCAACAACTAGGTGCAAAGCTCCGACTTTGGGTGTACAAAAGTGCCCGATTTGCACCTAGTACTTTGTGCCCTGAAACCTGTAGAGAAAAGGCTACTAGTACTTCAATAGTACACAGGTTGTTTTAATTACCTTTGCCAGAAGGTTATGATTTTTGTAGCATTTGTGTGTATGTGAGTGTATGTGTATGCGGTTAAGCACGATAACTCAAGAAGTATGGATAGATACATACAAACATCCCTGCACATCAACCATAGCAAAACTTCCATAGCTAGAAGCAATTCGCCTTCTTCGCAGACTTGTGGGCGGCGTCAATTTTTTTTGGCGAGCGACGCGAGACTTGTTGGCGGTGAAACCCATCTCTCCCTGGCCAACTCCCTTGGCTGCAAAACCGTCCCTTCGCGACATAACTCGCGTTGCTCGCCGAAAAAAATGAATGCCGCTTACAAGTCTGCGAAGGTGGCTAAGAAGCAATAAGTAATGTTCATTGTGATCTGACAGAGCAGTACTGACCATCTTGTACCTAGAGATGACCAGGTCTCTGATCTGGAGAGGGTTCTGTTCCTCCACACTGCCATCTCTCTTGATATACACCTACAGCACAGGGTGGATTCATGTGTCATCAACTCAACTAAAATTTCATCAATCATATATATGTACATGTATGTCAGGTAGAGACTTCGATCTGGTAGAATTAGCGATTCTACCGGTAAAGATCCTGATCATGGTCTCTGTCAACAGAAGCTCCAATCAGAGTCTCTATCTATAAATCTTGATTAATCTATACAACTGGAAATAATACAGAGTTTCGGACATTTTGACTGGTATCCAGCAATTTTCATCAGTCTGACGGTCTACTTCTCTGCTGAAGATTGCTGGTAAGAAAGATAAAGGGAGTCTCGTAATGTTAACCTTTTTGAGGCTGTAGGGGCTGTGGGTTTCAATCTAAGGCACTGTGTTGGAAGGAGGAGCGCATTCCTCTCCTTCCACTGCTTTTTACCTCCCCAACTGAAGTCAGGTACAAATGTAGTTAACCCATTTTACACCTGGCTGGAGTGAAGAAAGTGGCTTTCCCAAGGACACGTGTCCACTAGCCACTTGGCCATTCAACTTTATAAAGATTGCTGGTTACTGGTCATGATCAAAATGTCTGAAACACTGTTATTTCCAGTTGTATAGATTAAACCAAGATTTCTAAGTATTATATCCTGGATAATTAATCTTCATAAATGTACATGTAAGTTTTTGTACCTTATGAGTTCCTGTTTCATACAGCTCGTGGACTGGTCCTCCCTTAATAGAGATCTCCACCACCTTCAGTTTGGGGACAGGTCGACTTCTTCCTTGTTCATGCACTGGTACAAACCGAACTCTGTATTCCAGGGGATGGAAAACAAAAATCATATGATAAAGCCACACCAATTTGATTCGTGGATTCTCATATTAAAGGGGGGCAAAACTAAATTTTTTTTAGTCCACTGCAGTATAATAAATATACCACAAAGTACAATTCTTATTTGTTTTACATTAGTCCATGACAGATTAGGGTTGTTACACCATTTCAAACTCGCACCTTTAATCTAATTTAATCGGTGAGGTCTCACGTCCTTTGACCCTTGTGATGTCAGGCCGCAGCCACCACGCATCTCACAGCACTAAGTATCCTGCACCCTGACGTCACAAGGGTCAAAGGACGTGAGACCTCACCAATTAAATTAGATTAAAGGTGCGAGTTTGAAATGGTGTAACAACCCTAATCTGTCATGGACTAATGTAAAACAAGTAAGAATTGTACTTTGTGGTATATTTATTATACTGCAGTGGACTAAAAAAAATTTAGTTTTGCCCCCCTTTAACAAAAAAGAGATTTTAGACTATTGGGAAGAATCTCGGTTTCCGTAACTTTCAAGTTCATCCCATTTCCTGTGTCTGACCTTTTGACCTGCTGTCACTCTGCCTGTCAATCTTTCCCACCCATGTGCTGTCAACCTACGTCTCTGTCCAGACAAAGATACACAAAAACCCACAACTTAGCCACCCAGAACAATACGTTTTTACCCGGAAGTAATTTTGAATGCTAAACTGTAGGATCAACATGGAAATAGAACTTGATACACACAGTAAGTTTCAGGGAGTGAACATACTATCAGTTAAGCCCCCGGCCAGGGTGTCACACTTTCAGAACCTTCCCCTGAACACCAGCCAACTTTGGGAGCAGTCTGACCAGATTTGGGCTACGCCTACCTTTTGATACAAATCAAATCAACTTGAAGTTGAATTTAAGTCAAATTTGGCTGGCGCGGCCAAACAGTAGCCGACCTGGGCGAACACCAGCCAAATAGTTCTCAACCTACTCCCAAACATGGTTGGGGGGTAACAGCATTCTGTGAGTTTTGGAAGGCCATATTCGGCTTAGTGTGACAGCGGCTTTAGTCATGTTTAAATTTTCCTCCTAGTCCTTTGTTTTTATCTAGTTGTCGTTGCCTTTTTCTGTAAAATGTCTGTGAATGAAAAACGCATAATAACGTACTCAGTATCTTTTAAAACTGGACAACCTTTTGATGTATTAGTACTAATTATAATTCAGATTCCATAAATCTGGTAAGTGGTTATAATACATTGAGTAATGATTAGAAAAAACAAACAAATGGATTAGATCTGTACTTACTTGATCATACTAGGGGAGACTTCAGGCAGGAAGTTCCCAAAGGCATTGTAGACTGTTCTAACCACATGGTCCTCCTCACGGTAATTCAGTCGCAGGCCGTTTACCGTACCTAGTAGTACATACATGTGGGAGGGAAGGTACAATCACTGACAGATATACCTACTATTATATCTTACACAGGGCTCAAAAAGTCTATTATTAGTAAATACTTTTTTCTGCATGAAAGCACTGGTGCAAGTGACATTGAAAACTACCTGCACCCGACAAATTTTACCTGTAACACTCAGAATTTAGGAAGTATGGATCATACTAAAACCTGTTCAAAAACCATAATAAATGCCATCATTTCTTAATTAAATTTTTACAGGTCAATGCACATAAAAATCCATGTACACCTACATGTGCACTACTATAATTAGCCTTGAGTACATGGACTGGTGCAGGTTAGGAGCAGGTTAGGCATCAGAAAACTGTACCTGCACAGCTCCAGTTTTACCTGCACTAACCTGCATATGCATATGGCATTTTCAAGCCCAGTATTACTACATTGTATTTTATAATACTGTATTACTACATGGGCGGCTGAATGTTAGTCTCCACCAGACTCCTTTGCAGGCTGAATACTTAAATAGTAGAAATCGGCCCAAAAAGGGATATAATTGGCCAGGGGAGTTAGCCAGCCAGAGAAGGAGTCCGTGAGAAGTTACTACGATCAATCTACGGAACAAGGGCAGTCGGTCTGTATGTAGCTAATAGCACCTCACATTATTAAGGCCATAAACAACCTGGCGCCCAGGCGGGCGTGCAACCAAGCGCCGCAGAGTCTCCGGGCCGATCTGCCCCGAAGGCCTAGGTTGCCTAATGGGTTAGGAGCAGGGCTCTAGCCAGCTCGAAATGTTTTTCCGTCATTTTGGAAATTTTGGATTTTCAAGCCTTCACAAACCCAATTTCCTGCATTTTGAGAGGAAAATCATGAGGTTTAGAGTGGTTGTCGGTGGTCCTTTGGTTGTTTGTAATTATTATTTTTGCCCAAGATTCTTGTTGATTTTGTCTGTCAAGGTTGATGGATTGGTTTAAAAATTTTCCTGTCAGAGGCCGCAAAGGTCCGGTACTAGTAATTGACGGGAAAACGGTTGCTGGCTAGAGCCCTGGGTGGGAGTCATAATACTTGTTGTTGAGAGTTTGCGTAAACACAGGCTAGCCTGCCCGGCAATGTGGCATCCAGGCTGTTGTGAGCAGGTCGCTAATTATAAGTTCTGCTTGTATGTACCAGCTCATTACTCAGGAGCATTTATCACTAATGTCAGCAGTCTCACAGTCTCAGCACCTAGTCTCCAAGATTCCCTCTACTAGTAGTACTACTATTTATTCAGCCTGCAAAGGAGTCTGTTAATGATTATTGAAATGATCAAGGATTTGCTATGATTTGAATTATCATGATTATTATGATCAATGATTTGTTATGATTTAAATAATTGTTATGGTTATATATCGATGATTTGCTATGATTTAAATCATTGTTATGATTATTATTATGATCAATGATTTGTTATGGTTTGAAATATTGTGTAAGGGATGGTTCACTTTATAATATATGAATAAAATTAAAAAAGGAGTCTGGTGAGACTAGCTGAATGTGACCCACTGGTCTTACTACAAACAGGTTAAATGACCAATCGTAATCTCCGTACCATCGTCCAGAACACCCAAATACAGGGTTCCTCCGTCGCCGTTCAGAAAGGCGCTGCCGTACTTGTCGACATGTTGGGGTAGGATATCGTAGATGTAGCGCCCGCCGGCGGTCTTGAACTCCACGTTCCTGGACTCTCGAACTTTCAGCACCTCCATGTAGTAATAATGCTCAGGTCTGGACAATAAGGCAGACAACATCAGGATTACTCACACATCCACATGAAACTCCAAATCAAGACTTATAATCTGTAATTATATACTTTTAATATAGTATACAATTCACAAACTAATAGAATGTAGTAACAGTCAAACTTACCCAAGTGACCACCTATACTTATCATATTGTTGCATTCTAGAGTACATAGCTTTGTTTTGTCAATTTTTCTGTGAATTATAGGTGATTTTCAAAGAATAAGTTTTAATGCGCAAAAAGGTTGAAATTTGCACATGAAAAAATCAAGCATAGAATTGGAGAAAAGCCTAAATTTGTTACATTTAACAATTCAGAACCATATACTAGTAATTTTTCCATGTATTTCTAACAAAGTCAAGTGATTTTCAAATGTTCAGGTTTCATGGAAGATATGTTAACCCTCAAACCACCGTAGGTTTTTTGCGACGAATCTTACCGTATGGGGTCAAAACTGACCCCATAATGTTTTGCACCAATACGGTTTTTAGTGTGACTCTTTTTGCGATTTTTATGTATGTATAGTTTCATTAATCTATGAGGGATAGTTTGACATGATTAGGTGTGAATAATTTCTGCTCATAATGTCATAATTAAATTTAATTTCACTAGAGGTCCACAGGCAGCCATGTGACCTTTGAGCCCGATTCCATTGGCAACTTGGTCAAGAGTCACAACTATTGAGTTTTCTGATTCAATATTGCGTTCATTCAAAGCATGAGGTCATGACAACATAAAGCTCATGCAAACATATCATGTGGAAGAAATTTCGGGGACAACAAAAGACGCAGATGTGTTAAAAAATGCATACTCTGAGTAACATTTTTCTGGGGTCAATTTTGACCCCACTGGACAACGCATAAACTTTCTAGGATAACTCAATCAACCATAAGCCAATCTCAGTAAAACCGTATGAGAAGTTATAAGACATATGTACAAACAAACTCATAGGAGGAATTTCGTTTTGGACAAGAAATGTCAAAATGGCGCATATTTATATACGACTGGGGTCAGTTTTGACCCCATACGGCGTTTTGAGGGTTAACCTATCCCCAAGGGCGGGACCTAAAAATCCATAGTTTTTAAAACAAAGCCTTCAGCCGGAAGTTCAGGTAACAAATGGAAAATTATATCACGGGGTCACATTTTTCTGTCCAAGAGATATTTCAGGAAATTACTATTTCACACGTAAATTTATCATGCGCAACTTTTCACATGCAGAAAACCCGTTCCCTAACTCAGCATAATTATAACAGACTCACAGCTTCTGTACATCCTCATAGGTGTTCAGGTCTACTGTTGGTGACGCCAGCGGAGTCATTATATACTGGGGTCTACTCAAGTTGACAGGTGTACAGAACTGCGCCATCCTTACCACACAAGTCTGCTGCTACTTTCACTGTAAAGAAGAGTTAATGTTGTAAATCTGATTACGATAAATAGATTACATGATATATATTTTTACGTTTAGTGTCTGTCTTGATAGTCATCTGTCACCAAGAGTACGTAGAGCTGTGTGCTGATACACAGTACCAGTTCTGTACCAGAGAAATTGAATAGGTACAGGTCCAAAATACCTCATCCCTAAGTACCGGTACTGTACCAAAATAATTTCACACTAATTATATGCTTATTTGTGACCTAAAATGCGAAAATACCTGGTCCCCCATGAGCCCCAAAGTAAGGACAGTGTGTTTTGTGTTACAGACTGACTTGTTTAACTACCCTGAAAGATCTGTTGCATATTAGTTACGCTCACTCTACATGTCACTTTGGTCAGGTTTGTGTTGCAGGGTAGGAGATGAAAAAAAAATTTTGGCCCCTGATTTGCATAAGATTTCTCCAAAAACTTACCCTTACTGACAAGTTTATTAATGATTCTGTCATTATGGAAGTAGTTCAGAAGAACATGTTAATCCCTAGCTGGCAAAATTATTTGGAAACACAGACAGACCACAAAACAATACCTCAATTTTCACGGAGATACCAATGCAAAATGGTGGAAGACATGTACATGTACACCCCCTCCCCCCTGACCTCCTTCACAAAACACACTCTCTCACGCTCTGTGCTCACAAATTCAGCAAAGTTCTTCTTTCCTGTTTTACACCAATGCATCAACACCTCCTTAATAACAGCGCATTACCTGAAAAAGCCACAGAAGCCTGGGAAAAACGTCCACTGGCCTGAGAGTCTGCACTGGTCAACAAAGATTCACCACTTCTAAACTTACCGCCTAAACAAGCTCAATAAACATATGACCAAATACTACGATCTGATTGGTCAGTTAGGGCAGGTCGAAGGTCATCGTCCTCCAGGGCTATTTTTAGTAAAGTTGATGTTTTATTTTTGTGAGGTTTCTATTATTTTCGGTGGGTTAAAAACCTCCCAATCTGGCGATATCACCACGGTGATGTTTCTTTTTACATGAAAAAGTGTGTGTTCTCGTGTGACCGATGCAGCGTGTTTTTGGACGGTATTTTGTGCAGTCTAACTTGTTCCGTGTCTGTAGAGGGGGGCGTGGTGTAAATAACATGACTACTGAGGGACAGAGACGACCGAGTTCGGACCTGGCGGCGTTCAGAGAACAGTTTGCCCGGGCCAGGAATATCGTGGTGCTGTCCGGAGCCGGGATCAGCGCGGAGAGCGGGGTCCCCACGTTCAGGGGAGCCGGGGGGTTCTGGAGGAGGTGGCAAGCTCAGGTATAAAGTCTGCGTCTGTATTATTATTTTTTTAAAGGGGCATTATGTAACGTTAACATTTTTGCACCAAAAATTGAAATACTTTAATTAAGGGAAATCTTCAAGTGATCGTCAGTTATTTCATCCACTTTTCAACACATTTGTGCAATTATCTTACATTTCTGACATAGTTGGCGATAAAACAGCCAACACGAGGCACACTCATTTTGTGGCACCACCACAAAATACCAGTATGTAAACAAACATATGCAGCTTTAACTCAAGTTCAAACATACTAAGTACTATTAATCATTGATAAATATATGAACTACTGGCTATTGAAAAAAATGATCTTGATAATAACACTGAATGACTTGTTTGATATATTTAGAGCTAGATGTGCAAAGGTATATAACCTTTTCTCATCTAGCTGCTCTAACCATTGTTTAAAGCTATACTGATGATGCCCCTACTGTACTTGGTGGCAGCGAGTTCCACTCTAGTAGTCTCTACCATAGTTCTAGAAAAAAACAAGTTTTCAAACACCTCAATCCTTGCAATTGGTTGATAACTCTGGTACTTGAAGGCATGACTACTAGTATTTCTTGTTCTTTTCTGAGCTGGTATTACCGGGTACTTGGTACGTCCATCAGTTTATTACCATTTTGTACATCATGCATAGTTTTCCTGTCAGTGATACCCAAGTTGTAAGTTTGTTTTCATTTTCGTACCACTAGCAGCCCTTTAATCGTAGGCCCTTTTCCACTAGTATAGAATTGTCCAGATCGAGCCTAATAGATTGGCGACCGCATTCCATCCAGTCAACTTTACCCCAGTGGGAACGCTCCTGATCCAGCTCGGTTCGGCTTGATACGGCTCAGCAATGATCCACCTCGCTAGGACCCAGTCATTGCTGAGCCGGATCGAGCTGGATTGGGAGCATTCCCACTGGGGTAAAACTAAAAGTTGACCGGATCGTAGCCTGTCGCCAATCTATTCGGCTCGATCTGGACAATTTTATCTTAGCGGGAAAATAGCCTTAGTTAGCACGTCGGCAGAAGGTACTGCGCCTGCGCAAAACCCTGATTTTCACATTTTTCGTTGGATGTTTGGTCAACGTTGCATCAAAATTTTGCCTGTTGCAGACAGTATTTTTTCCTATACAACATCTGAAAACTACAGACAGGCTGTCAACCTTATATGCTCTAATACAACCTTTTATATCATACCCGGGCGGCGATACAGTGCTCCCGGCCGTGTTGTATTCTCTTGTACGACCGGGTGTATAAACCGGGCTTCCCTAGAACGATTCGAACGCGTTTCCCCCCAACCGTGTGCGCCGCTTTCGAAAATTTGAATACAGGTTTCGGACGTTGGAATGGATGTTGTAGCAGTTTTTTGGTTTAGGGACACCAAATTTTCGCTCATTTCGCCTTGAAAGACGTGTTTTCTAAGGTGGGTATGATATAAATAGCATACAACACGGTGTATTCCGCATCGCCCTCGGTCTCGGCCCTCCCGCGAGTCGGATCGCGGGAGGGCCGAAGCCTCGGGCAATACGGAATACACCTTGTTGTATGCTCTATATATGAGACTTCTGCCAAAGGTCTGTGCACAATACATTACGGGTTTCACGCAGGTGCAGTACGTTCTGCCGACGTGCTGCTAGTACCAGTAGTTGCAATTCTTTAATTGGTTCTATTACTAGGACCTGGCCACCCCAGAAGCGTTTCGAGCCAACCCATCCCTGGTGTGGGAGTTCTACCACTACAGGAGGGAGGTCATGCTGACCAAGCTGCCCAACGCCGGCCATATGGCCATCGCCGAGTGTGAGGAGCGACTGGCCAAGCAGGGCCGCAGCCTGGTGGTCATCACACAGAACATAGACGAGCTGCACAAACGGGCCGGCTCCAAAAACATAATTGAACTGCACGGTAAAAACAAATGTCTTATCATGCATATGAAACAGCTAGTTATACATTATGAAATGGAAACTAAACTTTAACTGCCAACACTACAAAGAATATTGGGACTTATCAACCTTGTTCACGGAATGGACCCGTCTACTCTTGGAACGTGACGTCAGAGACACGTGACCGTAGTAGTGGGTCATACGTGCCAGATAACTTGTGTCTCCCCCCGTGTCTGTTCAGGGAAATTTGGGGTAAGTCCCAATATTCTTTGTAGTGTTGGCACTTAAAGTTTAGTTTCCATTTCATAATGACTTGTACCAACACAGACAAACTTTCATGCTAAGCTAGCTATACAATTGTGTACTAGATATGTACAAGAAAATATGAAAACCGACGGACTAACTAATGAACTAGTGCAATCAAATGTCATATCAAATTTAACGAAAATGAAAGAAAATCAAATCGTGTAAATCAACTGTTGTTGAGCATAAGGACATTAGATAACTAGAGGTCAACGATCTCATGCCTTCGTCAAAGGATGTTATCGTTATATAACTTAAGAAGGTAGAAGTGATATATTAGTCCCCCTAAATATGGAAGTTGGATTGTGAAAACTACCCCTGCCGATGCAGTCTGCAATCGTGCACTGGGCAAGGGAAAAAACATCTGTGCAGGAAATGTAAGGCAACACCGCCTGCAGCTACATGGACTGCTTAATGAATATCCCCTCTGGGACTTTCTCCCTCTGGGACAGCCTGTTGCCCATGTGTCACAATGAAGGTAGAGTATCATGGAAGGTAACTGAATTATAGAATTGCTTCATTTATTATGCAAATTAGATCATAATTTGCATAATTGTCATCTAATTATGTCAAGCATCACTTAAGCTACCTACACACCAAATATCAGGATGATCCGTCGACCGGTTATTGAGTTATCCTACTTTGAACATTTTCATACAAATGCTCCTGCAGTTCCAGAGCAAGCCGCTAGGGGGCCCAAACTTATGTCACTTCTTCCCGAGCACAAGAGCTACCTACCATCCAAAAATCATGACCCTAGCTCGTCCAGATCACCATATTTCAAAACCGGAAGTACCGCTGCAGTACCATAACGAGCCGCCAGGGGGCCCATATTCCTATCACTTCTAGACCTCATCAAGACCTACCCACCTACCAAATATGAAGACAATCCATTTAAGCCTTCTCGAGTTATACTGTTGACAGACTCACGCACACACGCACGCCCATGAAAACATACCCTTCTTGACGAAGGCAAATACCAAATGGTACTACATGTAGTAGTACAGTCCAGCCTGGCTCTTGAATCCATGCCAAACACGGGCCGCCAGCTCACAAATCCAACATGCTAACGGCCAACACACCAAAAGTACTGGACTGATTGGACTGGTCAGTTGGTGGCACTTGAACCCACCTGTTACATGTAAGTAATAGCCATCAGTTGTAACTAATCAAATTGTGTATAAGGGACCACACCCCAGTGTATTTTGTGTCTCTATTTGAGGCTGTACACCCTTAAGTCTACAGACCGTGAAAAGCAAACTAAAGGTACAGTATATGGTGTGAAAGGATATCCCTACAGATATAGCTACAACAGCAATTGAGTTTTGTCTCTTTGATATCTTTAATTTTGGTAAAGCTAACAGAAAAGCCTTTATTTTTTATGCCTAAGTCAATTAGCACAACGTTGGGAATTTTCACAGCAGATTATGAGAAATGTGAACTCAAACCTGGACCCTCAAAACCACGTTTTTCTGTGCTCCTAATCATCAGGGATCCTGGTTGCAGAAGCATTGCGGTGTGCACCAGAAATGGAACTTGCATGAGGTTCCAAATAAAGCTGCAGGTCAATGTACGTAGTAACTGACTCAGAGATAACTTGTTTGTCCAGTATAGCACAAACATGTATGCAGAACATACCGGTAGTGTGTCTGCGTGAAACCTGTAATGTATTGTGTATTGTGCATAGCGCTTTGGCAGAATGTTTGTTTAAGGTAATATTCGTGCCGTGTATTTAAGTATGACATCCCATCAAAAATTAATGTTGTGTTGGAAATACATTGTCTGTAACTGTGTTACAGGCAAAATTCTGATGCAACTGTCATTGATCAATGAACACGGTAAACAAAAGTGGGTTTACTCAAGTGCAGTACATTCTGCCAACGTGCAGTCCGGTATTATCATAAGATAAGCATGCGATGACCCCCCCCCTCCCCCAGGTTGCCTGTTCCGTACCCGATGTACCCACTGTGGACATGTGGAGGAAAACAGGAAGAGCCCCATTGTTCTGTCACTGGCTGGGAAGGGGTAAGGAGTTTCTCTCCTAAATATAATTTCATCAGGTTAATGGGACATTTAGGATGTTGGATTTTCTTTTAAACAATCAGTGATCTCTCATAGATCACCTGCTTACGTTTCGATGTCTATCAGACACCTTCCTCAGAACTTCTGACTGGAGTACTGCTATACATGTATGTAGCTGATGTACTAGTAGGTGGCACTTTTGTGGCAAGAACGCAATGCTAAATTCTAAGATTCTATCTCCCCTTGTGTTCTTGCCTCAAAAACATCACCTACATTTGTACATCGGCTACATGTAGTGGCAAGAAGCAGAACTCCAGTCAGAAGCTCTGAGGAAGGTGTCTGATAAACATTGAAACATGTATGTAAGGAAACCTGTGAGAGAAATACTGGTTGTGTAAAAGAAAACCCCAATATCCTAGTCCTGATATAATAACAAAATATTTGTCTTACATTTGTACATGGCACTGCCAAGATTGGGTTACATTGTATTTGGGTTGATATTTTCTGTCTGAAATTCTCAGGGCTCTAGCCAGCTCGAAATAATTTTCCGTCAGCCCAGGTTCATGATGGGATATATGGGTGTGGGAGCGCCGTAGGCACAATGCAAGCGCCAGTCTAGGGGGAAATTTTCAAGCCTTCAAATACGCAATTTCCTGCATTTTGAGAGGCAAATCATAGGGTTGAGGTGGTCGGTAGGATGTTTTTATATTTTACACAAGATTTTTGTTAATTTTGTCTGTCAAGTTTGACAGATTAGTTTAAAAATTTTTCCGTCAGGCACTGCAAAGTTCTGGTAATTGACTCAAAAATGGGCGCTGGATGTATTATGTATGTTGTACATAGATCCCTTGCTGTTTACGTTACTTTCATTTGTTATTTTCAAATCAGAAACCTTTTTTCTCCTTGCCACAGTGCCCCTGATCCTGATGCTCAGGATGCCAGGATACCAGAAGAAGATCTCCCCGGGTAAGTACTGTAACATGATAACCACACAGGTCTATGTCATAAAACCTGCACTAAGCATACTGTCCACTACTGAATAGTAGAGTGCGTAGTCCAGTGGTTAGCGATCCTGCCTCTGGACTAAGAGGTTGGGAGTTCGAATTTAGGCTGTTGCCGCTCACCCAACATGCACTCTAATGTAAAGGGTCGCAGTCCTTAGGACGGGACGTTAAGCTGTGGTCCACTGTTCATTGTGCTTGTCGAAAAGAGCTAGGGGAATTTCCCCGGTACAATGAATCTGTAAATACTGTAC
This sequence comes from Branchiostoma floridae x Branchiostoma japonicum, assembly GCA_013266295.2. Classification (NCBI taxonomy): domain Eukaryota; kingdom Metazoa; phylum Chordata; class Leptocardii; order Amphioxiformes; family Branchiostomatidae; genus Branchiostoma; species Branchiostoma floridae x Branchiostoma japonicum. Next base: position 18,239,998 of record CM023829.1, on the reverse strand, counting down.
ATAATGCCTGTCTTCTCTGTCCTGACCAGTGGAAGAGTAGCTCTTCAGTGAGCTAAACTGGTTCGAGATCACTTTCTATCACTTTCACTTTACAGCTTTTAAACACACCTGTAAGGTGCCACATCTTGGAAACTTCCAAAATGGCAATTATTTGCAGTAGAGTATAGGGTTGATGCAACTAACTTTGTAAAGAATTGAGCAGAAAATCGACTTTTTGTATCGTCCTAATGTTATAAAATGCAGCTTTAAGCTTTGATATATATTGTGTTGCAGATGTGACCATGGTGGTTGTGGTGGTCTGCTCAGGCCACATGTGGTGTGGTTTGGGGAGTCTCTGGACCCTGACGTTCTAGCCAGGACTGACCAGGAGCTGGACAAGTGTGACCTGTGTCTAGTGGTAATTACTAGATTATATATAAATAATTTAATTTATTTGTTTGATTATATATTGTCCCTAAGTTATGTATGTCCAGGGCTTGAAATCCTTTTTTCTGCATACCTGTATGTGTATGTGTGTGTAACATTGAAAATTACCTGCACCAGACAAATTTTACCTGCACTACTCAGAATTTAGGAAGTATGGATCATTCTAAAAACTGTTCTGAAACCAATGCCATTATTTCCTTTATGCTCCATAGGTGGTAACAGTCAATACAGCAAGTAACAATCCACATACACCTATATATTTGTATTATAACTTAAAAAAATAAGCCCAGTATGTGGACCAGTGCAGGTTAGGTGCAGGTAGACATCAGAAATACCTGCACAGCTCCAATTTTACCTGCACTAACCTGCACATGCAGATGGGATTTCAAGCCCTGTGTCATGCATGTCATGAACTGAGCAACCATACAATAACTCCAAGTTACTTAGTCTAAGGAAGACCAGCGGACTTAAATTCAGTGAGTTGCAGTATAATCTTTTGTTTTGAAAAAAAAGTTAAATTTTTTTTTCAAATGTTAATGTACAGATGTTGTGTAATAATAAAAATGTAATAATAAAGGCATTAAAATTGAAATTAAATGTGTGTACAACATATTTTAAAGTTGAGCTCCTTGCAATGACATAGATGAGCTGCATTAACGTTATTTACAAAATAATATGGAACATAACAACCATTGTTCCTTACTGTGTATGATTCTGTCACAAAAGTTTTTTTGTTGTTGTTTAAGATCAACGACTTTGTAGTTGTTGTGATCTCAGCAGGGGAAAAGTTAAATGAAATTTTGTATAAGGGAGCACACCCCAGGTTGTTTTTGGTTTCCATTCAAGGCTGCGCACCCTCAAGTCTAGTGGCCGTCTTTTCCAGGGAATAAGACATTTTTTTTCTATTTCACCTGAAAGGACTAGGATTATCTTTTGGGCTTGTCTATTTGTATATCTGCCTGCCTGTGTTTTTCTGTGAATAGCCCAATATACACAATAATATGCAGTGCAGTAAAGTTACCCAGTGTACCCAGTAACTTTACCATTAATAATATTGTAGTATTGCCATATACATGTACAATAGAAGGGTTGCTAAGGAGTAAGGGTAAGGGGTGAAGTCTGCCATCTCTGCTGATTGCCTATAAGTGTTTCGTCCCTGTACAGGTGGGGACGTCCTCTGTAGTGTACCCAGCAGCTATGTACGCTCCCATGCTGGGGCGAAGTCTGCCATCTCTGATTGTTTCTTCCCTGTGCAGGTGGGGACGTCCTCTGTAGTGTACCCGGCAGCTATGTACGCTCCCATGCTGGCCAGCAGAGGCATTCCTGTGGCAGAGTTTAACATAGAGGAGACTCCAGCTACACACCAGCTAGGGTTGGTCTGCAGGACAATCTGGTCCTGTTCTTCTTTCTTACTGCTTAGCCCTGCATAGTAGTGTGCGTAGTATAGTGGTTAGCAACCCTGCCTCTGGACTAAGAGGTTGGGAGTTCGAATCCCGGCTGTTGTCGCTCACCTGACATGCACGCTACTGTAGAGGGTCGCAGTCCTTAGGACGGGACGTTAAGCTGTGGCTCACTGTTCATTGTGCTTGTTGAAAAGAGCTTGGGAAATTTCCCCGGTACAATGAACCTGTAAATACTGTACATACATTTATATCATACCCGGGCGGCGAAACAGTGCTCCCGGCCGTGTTGTATTCTCCTGTACGACCGGGTGTATAAACGGGCTTCCATAGAACGATTCGAACGCGTTTCACCCCAACCATGTGCGCCGCTTTCGAAAATTCGAATACAAGATTCGGATGTTGGAATGGATATGATATAAATAGCATACAACACGGTGTATTCAGTATTGCCCGAGGTATCGGCCCAACCGCGAGTCGGATTCGGCCGGAGGGCGATCCGACTCGCGGGAGGGCTGAGACCGAGGGTGATGCGGAATACACCGTGTTGTATGCTATTTATATCATATCCATTCCAACGTCCGAATCCTATGTACGTGTAGTGTCTGTCTTCTCTGGCCAGAGGAGTGAGCTCTTCAGTGAGCTAAAACTGGATACTTTCCAATTGCTGGGTTTACTACAAGATAATATCAAACAGAATATTTTCCAGAATATTTTTTTTTGTTTCCTGCCCTGAAATTGAATTGGATGCCTATGAGTAGATAACCCAAGTCTTGTCTATTTTCTTTATTCCAGGTTCCATTTCCATGGCCCATCAGGAGAGTGGCTACCCAAGGCACTGGCACCTCACGACGGAGAAACAAACAACTAAGAGTTCATTGAGCTCATACACAGATTTATATCATACCCGGGCGGCGATAAGGTTCGATACAGTGTTCCCCACCAGTCGGTACTTTACGGTACGACCGGGCTTCCTTAGAACGATTCGAACGCGTTTGGCCCTAACCGAGTGCGCCGCTTTCGAAAATTCGAATACAGGATTCGAACTTTGGAATTGATGTTGTTCCTTTTTTTTGGTTTAGGGACACCAAATTTTTGCTCATTTGGCATTGAAAAGTGTGTTTTCTCGGGTGGGTATGACATAAATAAAATACAACATAGTGTATTCCGCATTGCCCTCAGTCCCGGCCGTGTAGTATTCTATATTTAGATAAGGGCACACTGACTTAAGTTTAGGATGACACCTTTAAAGACCCCTTAACTAATGCAAGAGGGAAAAAAATGTAAAAAAATAAAAATGCAGGAAACAAAATGCTGCTAAATCACAGGAATACAAAGCTGGTGTTGCGAATTTGCAGTTACATAACGACTTTTACAGCACAAGCAGGGGCATTTATGAGTCGGCACTGTACTGAGTTCTGAAGTTCCGTGGAGCCTCGGTAGCCTGGTACCATCCTCCATAGTTACCGCTGGCTCCCTAATGTTGCTAGGTACCATGGACTATGGTGGATGGCACCCAGGCTAGAGCCTCGTTAGAGGTGATGTTTTTGGAGGGGGAGAACAGGCAAAAATCAACGTGCGCGCAGATGTCATCCACAATCAGTGTGGCCTTAAGCCTGACTAAATCATGCTTCGAACACTGGTCAGGCCAATTAAAGCTTGATGGCCAACATCTCTAAGTCAAGACAAGTATTTGGAGACCTCATACCTCCATGAAATATTTAAAGCTTTTGTAAATATTTTTTTTTTATTTGTTTCATTGATAATTGAAATAATTTAGTTGTAATTAGCAAAATCTATTTTAATGAAAATATTATGGTGTTCTCAACAAATTGCATATATTTTGTATGTGAAAGTCCTTTATCATCATATAGCAAGGCTTCATTTCAATGGGTTGTGATTGATAACAACCTGACCTTACGGCAACATGGCTGCTGCAGAAACACACATTCAAGGAAACAGAAGTCGACATGCAGTGTCATCGTACATGTTTGAGTCTTTTGATTGATGACAATCTGACCAGGGTTGGACAAATTTTCAAAAATCCACTTACCCTATCGGGCAAGTACATGGTTTTTTTTCAACTTGCCCAAACCAACCTTTCACTTGCCCAAAATATACGACATTTTTTATGCATTTTTACTACCAGCAAGGAAATTAATTTATTTTAGAGTCTATAATGCTGCATGCTTTATTCATCAAAATAAGGTGGTTTGAGACTTGCAGATTTTCTGACAAAAGGGCATTAATATAATATATTATTCTGGCAAAATTATGAGTAATTTGCTCTAAACACCGTAGCAGCTATACTTCACATCCAAAAAAGTGACTTGCCCAATCGGGCAACTAAAGGGGTATACATGTATGCACTTGCCCGAACAGTACTTTTACTTGCCCTGGGCAAGTGGGCAAGTGGACTTGTCCAACCTTGCTGACCTTAGGGGCAACATGGCCTTGTTAAACTTCTCAGCTGTGAGATCATGCTTCAGGAACACACACAGACAAACACACACACACAGACAAACACACACACAGACAAACACACACACATACAGACAAACACACACACAGACAAACACAAATACACACACAGACAAACCAAAAAGAATACCTCCATTTATCATAGAGGTAAAAACTGGGAACATCATAATGCTGTTGATTATATATGAACTTTATTGACACAACAAAAGTACAGCGACTTTCAGACAGACACGTGGGTACAACAGAATTGACCTACGTACAATACAATATGAATCAACTTATACTACTTGTTCTAAGGTCTAAACATTCTTTAATATATTTAACTATTTGTACACAGTGAGGGTTACTCCCTTCTAGAATGAAATTAAATTTAGGCCACACCAAGTAATATTTATGGATGACGTCCTCTGGAGACCCTAAATCTAATGCGAGAGCGCGGGAAAAAAACAAGAAGGGCCGAAAAAACAAGATGCCTAGATTTGAAATATTATAAGGGACGACAAATGTTAGGACACAAATTGAATGAGAGAACAGTGTCACAACCAACAAGTCTTTTATTTGTCATGAAAATAGCAATAAATTAGTGAAACAGCAGTTGTCGTCCTGTTCTGTTTCTTTCCTTTCAAGTTTCATCCCATCTTCCCTTTATCTTGCGATTTGCAGCACTTTCGTGACTCTTTGATCATAGTTACAGGAAGCGGAATTTCTTGTTTTTTTTTTTCTGGGAACAGGCCAAAATCAATGCGCGCGCGGACGTCATCCATAAATATTACTTGGTGTGGCCTTATCTATATCATGAACAATCATTGTCAGACTGAGAACCACGTTGTTGGAGGCTTCGATGACTGGTTTCCATGGTGACAGAGAATCACGAGCTCCTATTGGACAGATTTTTGCATTTTATATATTAGCTCCATGCATGTGTTCATACATGTACAACGAGACGTTGAACCTACACATAAAAGCTTAGATCATTCTGTATTTGATGTAATCCGGAGTGATCGGCACACGCTCCGGAAGCATTCGGTACGGTTGGCAGAGGGTTAGGAGGGATTCCTCTGTAGGTTGGCACACATTCGCCTCCAAATTTGACTCCCAAACACGCGCCGAACACCAGCCGACCATTCCGAACACCCACAAATGTTTTAAACATTTTGAAACATTCGGTTGGCACAGCCGAACCGTAGCCGACCCATATCCGAGGGCCAGCCAACCCAACTGAATGCCAGCCGACCCACCGTCTAACCATGGTTGGCGGGCGTTCGGCTAGCGTTCGGGAGGCCAAATTCGTGAATGTGTGACAGGGGCTTAAGTGGCCAGGGAGGTTAAACAAATGACTAAACACACAGAGCATGGCATACCAAACTATTACAGCAGAGGTTTATTCACATCATAATGCTGTTGATTATATATGAACTTTATTGACACAACAAAAGTACAGCGACTTTCAGACAGACACGTGGGTACAACAGAATTGACCTACGTACAATACAATAGATGAATCAACTTATATACTACTTGTTCTAAGGTCTAAACATTCTTTGATTTATTTAACTATTTGTACACAGTAAAGGTTACTACCTTCTAGAATGAAATTAAATTAATCTATATCATGAAATGTGACAAATTCTAACATTGACCAATCATTGTCAGACTGAGAACCGCGTTGTACGAGGCTTCGATGACTGGTTTCCATGGTGACAGAGAATCATGAGCTCCTATTGGACAGATTTTTGTATTTTATATATTAGCTCCATGCATGTGTTCATACATCTACAACGAGACGTTGAACCTATACAAAGAAGCTCAGATCATTCTGTATTTGATGTAACCAAGGAGCTTCTATCAACGCTCCTTGATGTAACCCGGGGTGATCGGCACACGCTCTGGAAGCATTCGGTACGGTTGGCAGAGGGTTAGGAGGGATTCCTCTGTAGGTTGGCACACATTCGCCTCCAAATTTGACTCCCGAACACGCGCCGAACACTGCTGACCTACTCCCGAACACCAGCCGACCATTCCGAACACCCACAAATGTTTGAAACATTTTGAAACATTCGGCTGGCGCAGCCAAACCGTAGCCAACCCATCCTAACGCCAGCCGACCCAACCGAATGCCAGCCGACCCACCGTCTTACCATGGTTGGCGGACGTTCGGGAGGCCAAATTTGTGAATGTGTGACAGGGGCTTAAGTAGCCAGGGAGGTTAAACAAATGACTGAACACACAGAGCATGGTATGCCAAACTATTACTCTCCAAGCAGAGGTAGGGTTTTGGGCTTATTTTTGGCGTGTTTTTAGGCTTTTTTATCGGGCTTTCTTTTTTCACTGAATTTTAACGAGTGGAAAAAAAAATCAGTGAAAAAAGAAAGCCCGATAAAAAAGCCTAAAAACACGCCAAAAATAAGCCCAAAACCCTACCTCTGCTTGGAGAGTACCAAACTATTACAGCAGAGGTTTAGGCTTTGGTTTATTTTTGACGTCTTTTAGGCGTTTTATTGGGCTTTCTTTTTTGTACTGTACATGGTATCTTTGGCAAATGGATACTGCCCTGTCAATACGATATAATAATTGTATTGCCAATTTGGAACTGTCTGACAACCACCAAAATAACTGCTCTAAGATTAACCAAATCATATATAGACTGGTTTATTTGCAACACACATACCATTGCAGCCTTACATGGCTGAATTGGGGCATGATACACTTAAAATTTCATCATGATTGGTTCAACAAGTCGACAATAAAAGGTAAAACACTATTCTTAGACCTAGAAGTCCTGCAGCTGAACTGCGTGAAGTTGCCCTTTGTTCTTAGTTCTCTGCCATGTAGGCTTCCACGTTTAGGAGGTAGCCAACTAGAGAAGGTGGGGGATTAAGCTGTAGACGTAGCAAAGTTCATACAGAGGTTACGGCGTCTCAGGTACAACGGAGTAAGTGACAGCTGCTCTAGTGCTCTGTCATACTAAGCTTACATAGTTACTGCCTAGGATTATCCTACATGCCCTCTTTTGTACAGCTTCTATGTGCTTTGACTGTAGTGAGACCAGGATGCCACACAGGACAAGCATACTCTAACAATGGTCGTACAAAGCCACAGAATACAAGCATTAAGTCATAGTCGAGTCACCGACTCGGTGTTTCTTCAGAACACGTACAAGATACAGCCTACGGTTGGCTTTGTTGACTACCAAGTTTACATGTGCGGTCCACTTGAGATCGGACTGCAGGATCACGCCTAGGACTTTAGCAAACTGAACTACTTCCAAATCTGACGGTCATACAGATAACTGTGGAGGTGGAGGTGGGTTTCTCATGAAACATATCACCACTACTTTATATTTCCCTGGATTAAGTTCCATGTAATTGGACTCAGTTCAGCGCATACTAGTCTATCAATGTCCCTTTGCATTGTGGAAGGAAGGGTACTAGGTCTGGATTCTGCCAACGACAGGTCATCTACGTATTTCCAGCCATCTGCCGAGCCTTCTTCCATGTCTTCGACCGGAACCGCGTCATTGATCAGAGCCAGGAATACAAGGGGCCCTAACTTAGTTCCTTGTGGAACTCCGCAAGAAAGAGTTTCCCACTCAGATACAGTTCCCTGGTACTTGACACGTTGCTGCCGGTTCTTTAATTTCATTTTCCATGCACATCTTGACTTTGGAAGACTTTGTGGTGCATTAGCCATAATAAACCATTCATTCATTCATCCATTCATTCATTCATTTATTCATTCATTCATTCAAGCATGTGTCATTTTACAACATTAGCATCCGTTTGCGACATATAATTGCACATTTTGCAGCTGTTTTGTACGATTTACGGTATGGTTGTAAGCTTGTTTTGTGGAAAAAGCTATTTACAGGATCACCCTGTGAATAACAGAATATTTAGCACTATATAGTGCTATTTTGGGGGGACAGGACGGACGAATAGTGATGTGCGCACGGATGACATCCATTAAAATCAGGTCAGTCAGGGTTGGGCAAGTTTTCAAAAATCCACTTGCCCGAACCAACCTTTCACTTGCCCAAAATATACTAGTGTCGGATATTTTATGCATTTTTACTACCAGCAAGGAGGTTATTTTATTTTAGACTTTATAATGCTGCATGCTTTATGTATCAAAATAGGGTTGTTTGAGACTTGCAATGGATTTTCTGACAAAAGGGCATTAATATAACATCATTATGGCAAAATGATGGGTAATATTGCTCTAAACACTGTAGCGGCTATACTTAGCATCCAAAAAATTTACTACAATCGGGCAAGTAAATTGGTATATGCACTTGCCCGAACGGTACTTTTACTTGCCCCGGGCAAGTTAGCAAGTTGACTTACTTGTCCAACCCTGTTAGTGCGGCCTTTGACAAAATATGTCCCATAGCGACCGTGTTTGGTGCTCTAGATCTTTGTGTAAACACTGATGTAATCAACAGGTAAATAAGCTGGTCACGTGATGAGAAGAGCCCGGGAAAGTTGTATGACGTTTGTGCTATTTATAGCGGTGACGTGTATCTACCGATGTTCTACATATTTCTGAATACCTTATACTAACCTTTCGAAATGTCTTACAGAACAAGAAAATGTCCTAGTTAAGTTTTTTTTAACGTTGCTTCTTGATTAAATGATAAGCTTATTGAAAATACTTGCCCGAAGGCTAATTGCAATAATATCAAAGGCATTCATGTTCAATGCAATTTCAGGGTGGCAAAACGGAAAATATTCTGGATGAGGAAATGTGTCTGATATTGACGTTTACTGCCATTTCTTAACACATTTTCATCATTATTTCATACTAAAAGCGTTTGAAAGTGCCCCAAAACAAGCTACCTGGGGAGTATTTTTGTAACCACCAATAAATAGCTAGAACCAGCCTACGATACAAAACAAGCAACCGTTTTCCGTCAGCGACATCGCCTTTTTGCCTCACAGATATCAGTATGCTGTGGGGTAGGATTGATTCAACTTACTTCATAAAAAGAATGACCAGAAAATTGACTTTGAAAATCCATTTTTGACGCCCTGGGATCGATAGCATTGAATGCCTTTAAGAAGTATCTCCTTCAGTATCCTATACGCTACATTCGAAGATATACATCGACTTAGTTTCTTTACGTTTAAATTCTCTTTTCAGAATGAGGAGGACGAATTTAGGGCAAAGGGCAAATACGTGTACGGTGTACCACACACATTGACAAAGTGCGAACATATCAAATCACAGGCTAGTCACACAGACAGCACGGATGAATGCTTGTGAAAAGTTAAAGAAGCAAACGACTTAAGAACGAACAATATCATATGGGATATGCAGTGATAGTGCAAGAGAAATTATTTTTAACGGACAAGGTAGGAACAGCAATCAGGGCACACTAGTGGAGTGTGAGTTGTTTTAACTCCAACGTTTTGTTGTGAAAATAAACAACGTTACCGTAATATTTACACTGTTGTGGACATTTCAACGGACATTTCCTCTTACCAAGTTGAACCTAAAGACCAGTTTCAAAATGTTAAAGTGTTAGTGACAGTCTCATTTTAGTAGGTCGAGTTCTAACTCTGACCCATATTTCCCATTGTTACACTTACACCAAAAACGCCTATTTATTACCATCAGAAAAATGTATGTATAGTCTCGCCACGTAGTCTCGCGATAGTTGCGGGTGAGACTTTCCAAATAAGGAGAAGTAGCTATGGCCACACAAAATATTTACGAGGGTTGCATCATCACTAAAGTGTACCGAACACGTGCTGCTTTAAGAGGGCGCCCGGCAGATGGCTTCGACACTTTGCGGTTGGATTTTCAAGTTTCAGCCGGAGACTTTCTTGACTGCGAGGATGAACCGTAGCCGGGAATGCAGCTCTTTGGAACAGTTTTGCGGATCGCCGTTCTGGGTAAGTGTTTTGAACCATGCATTTCAGACAAACAATTTTTGTACCATACAAATGCTAGTGCAATAGTAATAATCGGTAACATTAAGAGGTAATAAAAAGTAAATCAGGCATTAAACCTCAAAAGATGAAGCATGATGCCACCTTTTTCATCCTGCGAATGGTAATGCAATGCGGCTTGCGTTTTCTGCAAAGTGCACCCCTACTTTTCTAGTTAGCTGTGTGTTGGGTTCTTTTGCATGCAGAGGTTTGAAGTCTAGAATTCGCTCAATCGCCTTTTTTTAACCGGAATAGTAAGATTATAGTTATGCATTTTCATCAGCTGTTTATTCCAGTGGGTACGAGATTTTAAACCTGACCTAAAAAGTTTGCAAAAACATCGGGTAACGTGCTTTATATGTCTAAGGCCTGTTTTTTTTAGTCGGCTGAGATTTTGCAGGGATTCCTTGGGTTGGAATGCCTGTCACGTGATCACGTGAAATCTGGGGATTTTGTATGACGTGTGCGCTATATATAGATGTGTGACGTAGCCTAATGATGTGGCACCTGTTGTTGGTGTATCCATGGCACAGTGACTCATATGTTTGTATGGGACTTCCCCGCGCATGGTCATTCATTGGTTTTAGGTAGCCAAAAAAAGAAGAAGAAAAAAATACACGAAATGCGCCTTCAAAGATTTGCGACAATTCTCGTAAATCAAGGACATTACACACATAATGTCCTTGCGTAAATCTTTTTTTTTTTTCTTTACACGCTTTCGTCAGTTTTGGGGGTGTTCACTCAGGCAATATAAGGCCTGTGACAGTTTCTATCGAACATGAATCTCGAACCACTCAGTGACCGCAGGTAACCCCGAGGGAACGTGACGTCGTTAGAATAGTCCAATGCTATAGTGTAACATTACATTGTCAAAACAGGAAATTACAATACAAGCAACACGCTAATTACTTACAGGAATCCTCGTAAATGTTGATAGTTACAGAAATTGTCAAGTATTTATCAAATAATGATAAAATTAGACGCCGTTAACAAATAAGGGGACCCCGCGGAAGCGGCATAATGGTACAGCCCGAACGTTCGAACACGTTCGAACCCCCGGGTGGCGGGAAAACAGGGACTGACGCCCGGAGTTGACAGCGGAACGTGTATTCCAGCTTTAAATGCTATTTCCTCGGTCGAAATCGCATTATTGATAAAAAAAGCAGTTATTTTGTAAGTATTATAGTTTGCAGATAAATGTTATCCAAGGGTATTTTACCGCAGAAGGATAATATTTTAGTAAGAGCAATGTTTCAGTGAAAAAATAGAAAAAAATCACTGTTTTTAATGTTTTGGCCCAAAAAAAAATCATTTTACCGTTACATAAAACAAAATACCCATGGACAGATTAATTCCGTTTTAAATAAGGTCTTATCTTGTAAAAAATCAAGGCTAAAATCCCTGTATCCGCAAAGGAATTGATACATCAAGGAAACAGCACTATTTTTAACCAAAAAGCTTTATTTTTAACCCCAAATTATTGTACATCAAATGAGTTTGCATATGTGTTTTATATGTACCGTATAGCTTTAACTGTGTGTGAAGTTTCGTGATGATACGGTCATGCGTTTAAAATTTACAAGCATAGACATGTTTTACCACCAACTAGCCCGGTGTCACAGGCCTTAAACTACCTGAGCAGTTAAGTTAGGTTATCAACAGATTTAAGATAGTGTGGTTTATTGGTCTTACGTTGTCCCGAAGTGAAGAAAGTCATTTCATTTCGGATGATGAGGTACAGTCATGACAGACAACAAGTTACTAGATAAACGGTTATATTCTGCATTTATGAAAAAACGTTTGACAACTGCATTGAAGTCCACATGGCAAACAACTACAGCCCTAGCCTGGTGCCCTACCGTGGTTTGGGCGGGCTATCTTCGGGCTTGTAGACGATCCCCGCCGCCCAATTCAACTAGGATCCCCGGTAGGAGTTTTGCACGTCAGGAGTTAGATCTTAGTAGACTAAGTCTTAGATTAGACTGCTAATTAAACTCCCGTCGTGCAAAACCTACCGGGGATCCCAGTTGAACTGGGCGGCGGGGATCGTCTACAGGCCCGAAGAGAACCCGCCCAAACCACGGTACGTAGGACCGGACACCAGGCTACAACGGCCTCACACCCACCTGTTCCCGGGGGATTCCCGACCTAGTTATTCTGGCGGTAACCACGCGACCAGCGCGCTTTTGTTCAGTTTGTTTGTTTTTTAACGCCACGGACTGTTCCATTATCAATCGTGGGGAGGGAGCGAGGTAACTGTAAATAGTTTTAGGTAAAACCAATGAAGGAGAGAGCTGGATACCGCATCATAATGCTCTAAACCTACTTGATTATTAGGTATAACCCTTACTTTAAGCCCCTGTCACACATGACCGAATATAGCCTTTCGAACATTGCCGAACTCTACCAACCATGGTTAGGAGTAGGTCGGAACAAGGTCGGTTGTGGTTGACTGGTGTTCGGTGAGGTCGGCTACGGTTCGGCTACGCCAGCCGATTATGTTTCAAAAATGTTCCAAGCATTCGAGTGTTAACGGGAGGTCAGATTTGACTCCAATTCAACTCCAAGTCGATTCGATTCATATAGAAGGTAGAAGGTGTGGCCTAAATCTGGCCAGACTGCTCCCGAACTTGATACCTTCAGCCAATCTTGGGTGGTTGGTGTTTGGGGGAAGATACTGAATACTAGTATGTAACGGAAGGGACCTGTGTGGTGCATGCGGTGTACCTGTGTTTAATCACCACAGGTAGAACACACTTCTGTGGTTTGGTCGCTAGTTGCAATAGGGTGTTTTAATGGTTTGCTGATTGATTTATTGATTCGTTAATTGATTGATTGATTGACTTTCCTTTGATTGGTTATTTAGTTTGTTTTTTGGTCGGTTTGTTAGCAGGTTGGTTGGTTGGTTGGTTGGTTGGTTGGTTGGTTGGTTGGTTGGTTGGTTGGTTGGTTGGTTGGTAGGATAACTATTTGGTTGGTTGACTGTTTTGTCGGTTGGTTGGTTGTCTGTTTTTTTTTCTTATCCCATTTCATTTCAGTTTTTGCACTAGTATAGTAGGGAACTCTAACTCGTCGGTGAAATAGGTAATGGATTGCTTGTTCCCTGTTGTTAGTTGTTTAGTGGTTGGAGTGTTTTCCTAAGGCCAACAGACACATAACGCACCGGGCAAAGCAATTACTAATCAAACAGATACTTCACTCGTATTTGCAAAGTAAGTAAACAGGTCAAAGAATGGTTGTAAAATGTCTCATTTTGTTTCCCCATCAAAAGGATGGAAAAGTCTCCACGTCTCATGTACTAACTAAAGGTAGTTGAGAGATAATCTGTTCCTTTGTGCCTGTGTCGGTGTGGCGCAACGGTTAGAGCGTTGAACTCGGAACCCATGGGTCCCGGATTCGATACCCATACCCACCAGCACGTGCGCGAAACCTGTAATGTAATGTGCATAGCACTTTGGCAGAACGTCTCATATAAGGTTGTATTAGAGCATATAAGGTTGACAGCCTGTCTGTAGTTTTCAGATGTTGTATAGGAAAAGATATCGTCTGCAACAGGCAAAATTTTGATGCAACGTTGACCAAACATCCAACGAAAAACCTGAAAAATCGGGGGTTTGCGCAGGCGCAGTACGTTCCGCCGACGTGCTATACCCACCATGCCCCGACGTTGTGCCCTTGACGGTCACAGGTGGAGTGAAGCCCACTGAGCCTCTTAGGCTAATCTGTCTAGAAGTGCCAAAAAACACACTACGGATTTGGTGTTGCCAATGTGCACATTTGCCACCGAGAGCCGTAAAATTCATTTAGATCTATTGTGCCTGTAGCTCCTGTCACAAATTCAAAACCTTCCCTCGACCACCAACCAAGGTTGGCTGAAATTCTGCAGCAGAATGACCCGATTAAGGCCGGTTACTACTACCTAATATTGGGTGAAAAAAGCTTACTTCGTTATAAACATCCTAAAACTTTTCTTCTTCATCCCAGGGTCATCTTTGGTCCCTCATCTTAGGTCGCAATAGCTTTCCTCACTGCATTGGGAACTAAATGTTGTTTCAGTTGTTTGAAATATTGTTTTGAAAGTTATTCTGTGTTGGTAGAAATATTTCAAGTGAAGCGAGTTTAAACTGTAATTTCCAACACAAGAAATTGGACATACCCAAATTTTCGACTGTACAACTCCAGTCTTTGTCAAGGAATGAGAGACCCACCGCGTCTTTGACGTCACATGACTCGGTGAGCAGTGGATCATAGGTTGCAGGAAGTCTGTGGCGCCCCCCGTCTTTGGGGATGGTTGTAATGCCCCAATGTAGATGGCCTCTTTAATATCTTGTGCAAAGAAGTCTGGATTCGTGTCCAAGAGTTTTCCTTTGTCCAATGAGACCGAATGTCCAGGCGATTCTATATGTATGTGTTGTGTTAGTTAATAGTTATGTTTAAAATTTGACGACTTTTTTTTTCAGAATGCCGCCCTGTTGGACTCGGCCGACCCGGATGTGACGTCATGTTTCCATCAGACGGTGCTGGTGTGGGTTCCGTGTCTGTTCCTGTGGGCAGGAGCTCCCCTCTACCTCCGCCAGCTGCGTGCCCACAGCAAAGTCCACAGGAAAATGTCCCGCATGCATCTGGCCAAAATAGTACGTATCGTATCGTATCCAGAACCGTACCTATCTAAATCTATGCTTGAATAGGTTGGGGTAAGGATCAGACACAGTTCTGGATAGTCTTCGCGTATCGTAGAGCGTAAGGCACAGTTCTGGATACCGCCCATTCTCCGTTAACATGTGCAATTGGGGGTAGAAAATGGTGAAAAATAAAGTTCTTCCAAATACCTAACGAATGTGCTGAACTTGTTACCAGTATTGTCGACTATCTTTTGCCAATTTTGTACGGTGCTACCACCTAGACTTTTCGAGATATTAAGTTGTTTGTCTGTAGATATGGTAATCTCCGTAACAAACCACCAAAGACACCACCAAATAGCCAAAAGAAGCTCACGTGCTACATCTGCTTGGAGATTAAAGCAGGGAGAGTAAACCTTCTGTACTATGATTTTCTAGCAAGACAAGGACAACTACAGTATTGTTACAGTTGATAAAATGCTGTTAATCGAACTTTGCATCGTATCCTTTTCCTGTAAATTCGATAACACAGTGAAGAAAAAAATGATAACGTAGGTTAGACGATAACGTAGGTTAGAATTATGCTTATGATGATCAATACAATCCAAGCCGTCAGCCCTTACACCATAAAATTTACATGCAAATGTATATCTGATGACCCTCTTTCTGATGAATGGAAGTGTAAGTATCTGTCTCTAATCTCAATGGAATAACCAAGTTAGAATTGAAAATTGACAAACGGCCTGACGCTGTTTGTTGTTGTCATTATTCCGATACTCGTGTTTTGTTCTCCCTGCCATGGATTTGTTTCGCAAAAAACACAGTCTAGCGGATAAGACAGTGTGAAAAGTATTGTGAAATGTCTTTTCGTGGGCGAATTATACCCGTCTATCTTTCGGTAACGTAAGTTAGACAAAACCTTACGACAAAAATAAAACGGCATCAGATTTAGTATGGACGCCAGCTGGAAAAGTTCATCCACCTGTGGCAAGACAGTTTGGTGGATAGGTGTAGATTATGACTCAACTCACACGTTTTCATTGTTTGAACCCGACGTTTTGTGCGTTACTAGTGGTTGCGACAGGTGATTTTAGCGTGTTTCTTAGCAAACTCTTCGCCTGGACGACCCGAAGGCAGCTGACAGTTGCGGTAAAACATAACTTAGTATATAACTATCATGTACTGATAACAGGAAAGCACAAGATACGCAGTTATTGCTTCTTTTAAAAACTTGGTGGCCCGCTACTATCATGCGACAGCAATTGCACAATTTAACGAAGAATGGGCGATACGCGTGAACCATCCGGTTCCGTGCCTGAGCATAGTTCTGGATAAAGTACGGTTTGGGATATAACAGTTGTTGTTGGCATCTTTCCATCTCGGGAGATGATAGATTTCGCGCCCAGTGGTTTCAGTTTGTCGTCAGACATCGCCGCCTGTGGCTGTAAAGTCCGATCCTGGAACGGCAGACTTTGCCGCAGTTGTCGCAGGTGAACTCTGTGCCTAACTGCGTGGAGGTTGGTGTTCGCCTCTGTTGTCTGCGCTGTCGTCTCTCCTCCCACTGTTCCTCTCTCCTCTTCTCGCTGGATTGAACGCCTGCCTGAACGGCTTGCCTCCAGCTACTGCGGTCGGCAGCAACTGCCTCCCAGTCTGTTTGGTCGATGCCCCCTGCCTTCATGTCTCGTTTGAGGACGTCCTTGTAGCGGAGGACGGGCCTCCCCGCAGGTCTGGCACCGGTTGCTAGCTCTCCGTACAGCATGTCCTTTAGATATAACAGTACGTCTGCAAAATAGTGTAGCAAGTACATTTTATGAATGGTATCCACACGCATTGATTTTCGCCTGATTTTCTAAATAAAAAGGAGATCCCTGAGTGTAGTTGTAGAAGTGACACTAGTAAGGTAGCCTTGAGGATAGTTGTAGAAACGAGCTCGAGACTAATTAGGTAGCCTTGAGTGTAGTTGTAATACACATCATTTGGAAACTACAGACAGGATGTCATCCTTAAATACGTCAATACAACCTTAACCGAGACGTTCTGCCGAAGTGCTATACACAATACATTATAGGTTTCGCGCAGGCGCAGTACTTCTGTAGACGTGCTCCCTAATGCCTGCGTCACATTGTCGACGAGCTTCGGTCGTATTTGTTGATCGCCGAAAGGTCGCCCGATTTTGAAATCGACCGAGGATCGCGCGTATTTTTGGCTTGAAAATCGATCCCCGTCACATGGAGCGAGGCTCGGGCAATCGCTTGGGAATACATCCATGATCTCAAAAATCGGGCGACTAGTCGCTGATGTTAAGAACACGTTTCTCGTGTCAGCGAGCTTCAAATGACGGTGAGCTAAAAATCGCCGGTGATCCCTAAAATTCGCGCGATGCTCGACGAAACATCGGGCGTACTACTGCCGTAAATGTCGTTTAGAGCTCGCCGACTCGTCTGCCGATCGATTTTCGCACAATGTGACGGCCCCTTTACCCTACCACTCTCCCCGTGTACAGGCCCTCACGGCGATCATGTTCCTGCTGACGCTGCTCGAACTCTGCAAGGCCGTTGGTGAGCTGGCGGCTGACCAGGACATCGCTGCCGTTAGAATTGTCAGACCGCTGCACCTAGCAGTGACAATGGTAAGAGTCAATGTCATTTACGCTTCGCACATTAAAGTGGGACCAGGCGAATGCTTCGTTTAAGTGTGGCACCTGTGTACTACAGTGTAATGTTTTTAATTTTAGCGTCCACAGATTTATAAAATCTCTCAACGTCCTCCGTCCCCGCTCAAGTAAAACGGTCGTGAAGTTTAGAAAGAGCCACATATAAAACAAGATATTGCAATTTTGGTGATTTTTGCAACTTTTCTAGGTTCTTAAAAGGGAAGAAGAAAGGAATGTCATTTGTAGCCACCCTTGCTGAACAGAATGTTTTATGGTAATGACTGTAACCTCCGTTACCGTTGTTGGTTACTTTCTACGAAGGACCATAGGTACAGGCCTGCGTCGTCTGTGCGAATACTAGTACCTGCGTCGTCTGTGCAAAGCGCTTCCTCGCCGACGCGCAAAGAGCTTCCTCGCCTGTGCGCAAAGAGCTTCCTCGCCTGCGCGCAAAGAGCTTCCTCGCCTGCACGCAAAGAGCTTCCTCGCCTACGCGCAAAGAGCTTCCTCGCCTACGCTCAAAGAGCTTCCTCGCCTGCACGCAAAGAGCTTCCTCGCCTGCGCGCAAATACCTTCCTCGCCTGCGCGCGAATACCTGCGTCGTCTGTGCAAAGAGCTTCCTCGCCTGCACGCAAAGAGCTTCCTCTTGTAATGTTGCAACCTCCGTTACCGGCATTATGTACATTTCAATGTCACATTGTTGTGGTGTTAGATTTTGCTGGTTATGTTGAACCCAGGCCCTGGCCGGCGTCCTGCTCCAGCATGAAGCGGAGAGAGGGGTGCCGTCCTCCGGACTCCTCTTCACGTTCTGGCTGCTGGCCAGTCTGTGTGGAACCGTCACGGCTCGCTCACACATCCGGCAGGCAATACTGCAGGTAAGCTGCTGCTGATGTGCAATCAGTCAAACATTCCTTGTATGATTTGAAATACATTGTATATTTATTTATTTATTTATTATGCTTCACCACGTACACTGTGGATGGTATGGCGGAACAGGTAGTTATAGCGAAAGAACACCTTTACAAAGCCGCCATACCAAAATAGTCACATAGTTCCTGTTTAGAACTTATACTGACAGGATTAATAAAAGTATAAAAGTTCTAAACGGGAACTATCCAGATGTCTTACTGAGGGACGACTGCAGCTGTGTGAAAGAGGAATGAATCCACTATACCATATATACTATATATGTATATATATATATATATATATATATATATATAGAGAGAGAGAGAGAGAGAGAGAGAGAGTGTGTGAGAGAGAGAGAGAGAGAAAGAGAGAGAGTAAGTAGTAATGTTTCGAAATTATAATCAGGACGTATGGATGGTGTTCCATATGTACAGGTGAAGTTGAGCAAAGTTTTTTTTTTTATTCACAACCACTTTTTAACAAGAGTCAATGTTTTTGATGACATGTCATCATGACAGACGGTCAGTTCGAAACGTCAGCTCTTGTTGAACAAGTGGTTGTGAATATAACTTTGCTATTCAGACTTGCATTACGTTTAAACGTCTGTTGTGTTGATAAGTAATGTGTGAGACGTTCTGATTTCTCTCATAAAGGAGGCGGTGGAGGACAAGTTCAGGTTCATGAGTTTTGGCCTGTACTTCATCATGACCGTGCTGCAGCTCGTCCTGTCTACTGTCAACGATGTCACTGGCTTCAGCGGGGATCAGGTAACGACGGGACGTGTATCATTCGCTTTATCAATTGTTTTGTTTACCCATCCATTGGACCATGTGCAAATTCAAATAAACAGACCGATCAACTGTCAAAATCACATCCCACCCACCACGGAAAATTAGGACAGGCTGAGACACATAAACACTCCACTCAGACACCCAAACCAATACTTCCATTCCAGGAAGTTTTTATATTATCAATAACTGCACAGAAATTCGGATTTACCAAAGGTAGTAAATGCCGGTAAAGTCGGGTAAATTTACGTTGTAAAATGTACCGGACTTGAAATGGAAGTAAATGAAAATCAAGTCCAATAATTTCAGACCTGAAAAGTTTGTAAGTGAAACTACCGGACTTAGCTTTTATTTACGACCATTGTCCGGTACTGTTTACAAAGTAAACATCACCCGACTTCACTGACATTTGCTACCATTGGTAAATCCGACTTTTTGTGCAGTGATTGTTAATTTCTTCCTGGAATGGAAGTATTGGTTTGGGTGTCTGAGTGGAGGGTTTATGTGCCTCAGCATGTCCTAATTTGTCCGTGGTGGATGGGATGTGATTTTGGTACAATGCAGGGGGAAACAAAACAAGTGATAAAGATCGCCTTTACAAGTTGTCTCCTCTGAAGGTGACTCAGCAGGCGCGGGATGGGAGTTCTTGGACAGTATATGGAGGAATTACGAAGATGGTGTAATACCAGATTAAATTACGTCATAAACACCGTCAGGAGGTCTGTAAACTTGAAGGTCACGAAACCCGAAAATACTTCCCGGAAGTCTAAAATTTCCGATTTCTTGTTTAGAGCAGACCAGTTGTATAAAATACGTTCGCCTTGTCCATATCTATACAAGACATTTAGATGATGCTTCATGATCAGTAATTTGGACATAAATTTTTTTTTGGCGGTAAGGCTGGTGTAATATAATTGTAGCTGTTCAAAAATGAGGCATGACATTTATAATGTATACATTATATATCGCCTGCAATTAATCTTCATATCCTTTGCAATTCTTGACCACTGAAATGCATTGTGCTTTTGACAAATCTTTATCTCGGTTGCGTAAGTAATTGGGGTGTTTGTCAAAATGTTTTTGTAAATCATTTCTCCTGATTTTTGTTCCAGACTCCAAGCCCAGAAGAGTCGAGCTCCTTCTTATCAAGGATAACGTTATGGTGGTTTACTCCGTACGTTTGTGTCTTTTCCACATTTACTGCCTACTGTGTACGAAATACACAAATTAACTCAACTTCCAAAATATACATTTGAGCCAGATTTTCAATAAAATAGGATCATCGTTTGCTGCTTTATTTATGTATTTCTTTGTTTGCTTGCGTGTCTGATTCTTTCACGAAAAAATAAAGCCATGCACAGTCTCTTCGTATAATTATCTACAAGCAAATACAAATGGACAAATTGCGTATACGGGTCTCTTAATTAACCGGCCCCTACTTGTATCACACAATCCCTCCATTCTAGCAGGTAAAATAACTGTTAGATCAGAAATACAATAAGCGTGTAACACATACTAAGCATTTTGTTAGGAGTTTAGAAATAAAATAAGCATGTAACACATACTAAACATTTTCTTAGGAGTTTAGAAATGTAATAAGCATGTAACACATGTACAGCATCATACATGTGCAATGATCGTAATATACTGCGATCACCAAACTGTATTGTACAAATCTTTTTCGAATCGCCCAAACTTAAAAACAATTAACTTGTTTGATTTTTTTTTTCCATTTTCGTAGTCTTCTGATCCTGGGATACAAACGTCCCCTTAAGGCCAAGGATCTCTACCCACTGAAGGAGCAGGACACATCACAGCACCTCGTCTCGAAGTTCTATCATCTGTGGCGAAAGGAGCAGTCAAGGTACTCTCGGCATTATACGTGTGGCAGAAAGTTGATGAAGGATTGTTTATTGTTTGTTTACTGAACAGATCTCCATTAGTGAGTATATACATGTACTACACTATTCTTCCTGGAGTCATAAAAGTCACAAATAGTAACGTTATGTTTTAGATTTAAACTAGAGTTCAACGACCTCGTATCTTCGCCAAATGATGTTAACCTTTACCACTGACAAGTTATTGTTTCTCATTTCAAATAAGGTCTTTGTTTGCATCAAGTATATTCGGTAGATTTCCACAGAAATAAAAGGGGTTGCCAAATGGCAGTCTTATCTTAACAAAGAAGGTCGTTCTATCATTTGCTCATTAATTAATGCATGTGCAAAACACGAGATATCAATACCGGAAGTTCTGCTGCAGTACCATAACAAGCGGCTAGGGGACCCAAAATCTACTCAATCACATGTCTCATCAAGACTTATCCACTTGTCAACTTTCAGTACGATTCATCACGACTTGAGATAAACTGTTCACCAATACATACCGCAAAACTTGACCTTCCTGGTGAAGGTAAAACTGTCATCTAGTGTAAAATTTCATCTGTGTTAGTAGCAAACATATAAAACTTTACTTCAACACAAAAATAGCGCATCGAACTTTAGAATGTCCTTCAGTAGTCTTCCTCAGATTGTAAGTGACCAGTCACCTAAGTTACGTGACCTAACGACAAGTGACCTCACTAATTGGCACTGCATGAAACTCTATCTTTACACACCTTAAATCATACATAAAGGTACATGCGATGTAGAAACGGAATCTTTACGAATGTTTTGAAGTGTCCTCTAAAAATGGATTCTTGCAGTGTGGTGAAAAGTGTCAGGAAGACTATGTCAACCGACTGGTGTGACCTGATGTAGATTGATATAGATTCTTACGAATTAGTCTTATGCAAGGTCAAGGTGCACATTTGGACCGCTGAAATTAAATTTATATATGGGCTATGGCTCTACTCCTATCATAGCAAAGAAGTTAAAAATCTCTTCCTTGAATATAGTAATTATAGTAAGACCTGTTTTAGAATTTACGAAGATATCATTTCTGTGACATGCACTGCACAAAATCATATCTTTATGACACCTGAAAGCATACGTTAAGGGGGACCTTAGTGAAGAAATTGTATCGATATTCTTACGTATGCATTGAGGTGTGCGAAGAATGGATTTTCCACGGTGTCAGAGAGCTAATAAATGTTTCCAACAGCTCACAAGACCGTCCAAGCGATGACAAATCCAAAGTACCACCCATGGACCAAGGCGACGCATCAAAAGGCAAGGCGGCCACGGTCTGTCTGCTGACAGCCTTGTTCCGCAGCTTCTGGCCACTTGTTACCGTCACCGCTCTGTTCCAGGCAGTCACCATCATTCTGGACCTAATCTGTCCCCAGATTCTCAAGTAAGTGTTCCACCGGGGGCTCTGTCTTTGGGACATCAGGGCTCAAACTACCACCTGCATATGCGGGTTAATGCAGGTGAAATTGGAACTGTGCAGGTTTTTTTAATGTCTACCTGCACCTTAAGCCCCGGCTTGTTACACATTCACGAATTTGGCCTCCCGAATGCGAGCCAAACGCCTGCCAACCATGGTTCGACTGGCGTTCGACTGGCGTTCGGCTGGGTTGGCTACGGTTCGGCTGTGCCAGCCGAATGTTTCAAAATGTTTAAAACATTCGTGAGTCGTTCTGGAGGTTCGATCGTATCTGGCTGGTTTTCCACCGTAAGTCAGCAAAACACCAGCCAGCCATCCGGGAGTAAGTCAGCCGTGTTCGGTGTGTGTTCAGGAATCAAATTTAACTCCAATTTAACCCAAATTCGTTTCGATTCGTATAAGAAGCTCGGCATGGCCTAAATCTGGTCTGTTTTTTTTTCAAGTTACTTTCTGTTATTTTGAGCCTTTGCTCATGGCATGCTCATACTCATTGTTATACTTTTTGTTTGAATTGTTTGTAACCCCAGAACCAAATAACGTGGTGATTGGTGGTTTCCTGACCAAATAATAAGTAAATTAAATAAGAAAGAAAAAGACTGATATTTCTCTCGTTAGTCAATCAGTTGTAATGAAGTCAGTAATGCTTATTTTGTAATAACAACTGACGGGTTCTCTTGTGTTTCTACATTATTTTTCCAGTCATTTGATAGGGTTCACAAATGGCAAGGACGAGTACCAGTGGAAAGGATACCTGTACATCGCTCTGTTAACAGCTCTTACAGTTGGCTATTCCCTGGCTGATTCCCAGTTCCACACCAGATGTAAGACCTTAAATCTGCGACTGAAGACCGTTCTCACATCTGCAATTTACAAAAAGGTAAACATAGTACTTTAAGTTAAAAGTATTATTTGGATGCATGCAATGGATAAAAAGCTGTAATTTAAGAATGAGAAACGTTTTTATCAAATCAGATTTGTACTGCATCCCATGGCCACTTTTGATATAAACCTGCCATTAAAATTACATCTAAATGATTTTGATTATTTAAACATTACATTGGATTCTGTTATATATATCTATATATCTCTATACATATCAATGTGGATAGATATAGATACTAAATTATGTAAGATTATACATGTTTCTTGATAATCTGTTCCTGGCGTATGGTGACTTGCTCTGCATCAATGACTACCGCTGCACGAAAAGGTGGATTTACCAATGGCAGTAAATGCCAGTAAAATCGGGTAATGTTAATCTGGTCAGGTCCAATAATCGTTAAGTCCAAACTTACCGGACTTGACTTTTATTCACAAACATTGTAAAGTCCAGTGGTGTGTACGAAGTAAACATTACCCGACTTTACTGACATTTACTACCATTGGTAAATACCACTCTTCGTGCAGTGTACTTTTCAGTTTGAATGTTTTTGTTTCTTTCTGTCAGTCTTTAACAGTGACTAGTGAAGCACGGAAGACGTTCACAGTCGGCTCCTTCACGAACCTCATGTCCGTAGACGCCCAGCGGGTCGCAGACACCTGCTATGATCTCCAGTTCGTCTGGTCTGTGCCGTTTAGAATGGCGGGATCGCTGTATTGTCTGTGGAACGCTCTAGGGCCGTCAGCTGCTCTGTCAGGGGCTACAGCATCAGTACTTCTCGTCCCCTTCTATAGCTGGCTGGTCTCAAAAATGAAAGAACTAGAGGTATGTACACTACGGCTGGAACTCGGAACATTCTAGTTTCTCAAATTAGAATTAGAAAATTTGAATTTACTAATGGTAGTAAATGCCAGTATAGTCGAGTAATGTTTACCTTGTAAACAGTACCGGATTTTACAATGGAAGTAAATGAAATAAATTACCGGACTTGGCTTTTATTTTCTACAAAAAAATGTACCATTGTAAAGCTCGGTACTGTTAATGTTTTCAAAGTAAACATTACCAGACTTTACTGCCATTCATATTAACTACCATTGGTAAATTCAACTTTTCCTGCATTGAGACTAGCACAAACTCTTAGACCAGGAGCAAACCTTTTTTGTGAGCTTTTGTCTGTATTTTGATCAGAGAAGTGTTTTAGAAAATCTTAAAGGGCTCATTAATTTGTGATGTGTTTGTGAAGTCTTGACCTGTACCTAGCCCGTCGCGGCATGAAGGTACAATAAAGGTCTTTCATTCATTCATTCATTCATCCATTCATTCATTCATTTATTCATTCATTCATTCATTCATTAATATATATTCTGTTAGCAGCACAAGCGAGGTTATGATTACTGAATTATTGCTTCATCAAAATCAGTATGCATGCAAAGTTTTAACTTTAAAGTGTCATAAGCTGTAAACAAAGTATCTGTTCAACTTTTGACAACTCCAGCAAATCGACTAATTCATGATACTGAAAACGCCATATTAGCAATGTTGAATGCTGCCAATAGTATAGCCCCTGTCACACATCCAGAACCTTCCCTGAGGCTCAATCTCCAACCAACCATTTTTAGGATTTGCTGAAGTTCGGGAGCAGTCTGGCCAGATTTAGGCCACGCCAACCTTTCCATACCAATCCTATTTGAAATTTAAATTTGAGTCAATTTTCACCCCCGAACAATGCTAACCTATTCAGGAGCACCAGCAAAACACCTGCCAAGCGTAGCCGAAACTCCCGTTCACACCCGAATGTTTTTCATGTTTTAAAACATTTCGGCCGGCGCAGCCGAAGAGTAGCCAACCTCTCCGAACACCAGCCAACCATACCTGACCTTGGTCCCGACCTACTCCTAACCATGGTTGAGGAGAGTTTGGCGGTGCTCGGGAGGCCATATTCGGCTATGTGTGACAGGGGCTTTAGCGTTAACTGACGTTTGAGTTGCCATATCATCTTCACAGAGAAAGCTGATGGAACACAAGGACGCTCGGATTAAGCTGATGAATGAGGTGCTGAACGGCATAAAGGTGTTGAAGCTGTACGCCTGGGAGCTGTCCTTCAAGGCCAAGATTGACGCCATCAGGGCGAAGGAACTAAAAGCGATTCAGCAATTAAGTTACATTCGTGCTGGCCTTGCCTTCATAGGAAACGTCACATCTCCTCTGGTAGGGACGCCGATTCCTCATCACCTAGTTCATTTTGTTTTACGCATTTGTTGAGTTTTTACCACCGGGAATGTAATGTGTGTGTGTTCGCAGCAGCAAAAGACCATTGACTATATGATAAATTGTTAGGATCTCACCAAGTCAAGTTATTTTTTAACGAATTGTGCTGTTTATAGTCAATGAGACCAGACAATCATTGAATGAGGACGTTTTTTTAAAACCTTTATTTAACCTTGAGAGTTACACTATTGGCCCGGACCGCTTTTCGTGTTAAAGGGGGAGGTCAGGGGTCACATAAGCACATTAGTACAAAAATATATAATATCCAATTACAGTACATTTCATCAAACTACAGCATCGTCTCTTATCCTAATGCCCAGTCAATTCCCTAGTGGCTTATTGTAACATGTTTTGAAATGCTGTGACTGAGGGCCCCTTTCTTACATTTGGTGGTACGTTATTCCACGTTAAAGCACCTGAGTATCCTATTGACCTCCTATTTGTCATACACCTCACCACTTCCGTTACATTTCTTTCTTGTCAGGTTTCGTTTGCAGTATTTGCTGCGTACGTTCTGAGCGATGAGAGTAACGTCCTGGATGCAGAGAAGGCGTTTGTGGTTCACTCTCTCATGGGCTCTCTGCAGTTCGCATTCCACGTTCTACCACACCTGTACAACAACATTCTACAGGTAAGTAGCCAAAAAATTATTTTGTTACGTCGCTGAAGGTTAGACATCCAGGTGATAAGATACGCCAAAAAACAGTTACTCAAGCAACTGTATATGATTTTGGAAACGGTCAGACGTTTCAGGTAGCATCCACTACCTTTCCACAGTGTCACTTACGAAAGGTAGTGGATGCTACCTGAAACGTCTGACCGTTTCCAAAATCATATCCAGTTGCTTGAGTAACTGTTTTTTGGCGTATCTTATCACCTGGATGTCTGATCAACTGTTTTTTGGCGAATCATTTTGTTAGTTTCACAAGTAAAATTTATGGCTAACATTATGTGACTCCGAAAGGAAGGCGATGAAGCAAAGGAACATATAATTGTTCTAAATATGATGTATTTTTATTCTTTCTTCAGGCCAAAGTTTCCCTGGGTCGTATAGAAGATTTCCTTGTGCAGGATGAGCTGAATCCTGATAATGTGCAAAGAGCCATGCCAGGTAAAGGTCATTTACATGTTCAAGCAGGCGTAAGGTTCCGTCTTGTTGCCTTTAGGTTATTAGAAAAATGTTTTGGGGCACATGTATTAGTGCGGTTTTCAACAGCAAAACTCAATTGCAACACGCCGTTTGTAGCTTGTTATGATATTCAGATCGCGAGTAGGTCTCGACAAAAGGTAAACTTTGAAATTTGTTTCATGTTTTCAATTCGTTTTCTTTGATGATGCAGCGGAATTGTCTTTCTTTTGTTCTGGACGTATATGCCGTGTACATGTGTAGCATACTTTTGGCCTCTTGAAGCTTTTTCAGAACTGCAGGCGTGTTTTTGTTAGTAAACCTGTAATGTAGTGACACAAGAATGTATCGGACCTTGAGTTTATCTGTTTCATTTTTTCTTTTACCGACGCTGAATACCATCGGCTTGCTTCGATAGAAATTTATGTCATTATCTATATCATCATTTATATCATTTATGTTATTATTGTTGTCTTGAAGTTGGTATATGCCAACGTATATATTTTAGATGTGTACAATGCAAATGTAATTTAACCTGTGTCATTAAAGAAGATATATAATATGTTATAGTTGATTTGACTCCAGTTTCATGTATTTTCTGGAAACCTGCGATTTTCTTTGTAGGCCACGCCATACATAAACTTGTACATATCCTTACCGAATAATGAAATGTTATCTTGCACATCTAATGTGAAAATTGACACCGACCCCTTGTTGATTGAGACATAATCTATTTTCCAGGTCCTCCAATCTCTGTACATGATGGAACGTTCAGCTGGGGGATCAAGGAAGAACCCATATTGAAAGAGTAGGTGAAAATCTATTATTATGTGACTAAGATCCTTACATTCTCTTCTTCTAAGAATTAGAGGAAGTTAAAAATAAAGATTAATGTAATTTTTTTCCCCAGTTTTCTGACATATTTCCTACAAGGATGGATGTGCCGCATTTATTTCAAACAAGCTGAGTCATATAGTACAAACGTATATTGATGATGGGACAGTTTGGTCTTAGAGGGTAAATATGATTTATTTTCTAATGAACCTTAGATGTTATACAGAGGCAAAGGGCCTATTTAGCTGACCAGATTCATTTTGTCAAGTTTAAGAAACCGTTGTTAATGATTATGATTATTGTCATCATTGAAAAGTTTGCATTAATTTGTCTTTAAAATGATACCTCATTTGGTATGATAACGCTTATGGACACCATGGCTTTCGGGCGGAAATACAGTACCCTTGTCAACGTAAGACACTCAGTATGTTGACAGGTAAATTTTGGCACTTTTGTTTCGTGACACACTCACATATACAGCTCTGGTGGTCGACTTCGAATCTAGGAATATGACAATATGTTATCATTGTAAAGGGTGGTAAATAAAAAATGATACAGTAATATATATGATGGATCAAGTATGAGTTTCCTTGTCAATATTCTAATAATAAGTTATGTGACTCGTATTACAGTGGACAATGTTCAAAGTTAGTTCTTCTTTCCCTGCAGTATAAACCTGTGTATCCCGGACGGTGCCCTAGTGGCTGTGATTGGT
The DNA here is from genome assembly GCA_013266295.2 of Branchiostoma floridae x Branchiostoma japonicum. Lineage (NCBI taxonomy): Eukaryota > Metazoa > Chordata > Leptocardii > Amphioxiformes > Branchiostomatidae > Branchiostoma > Branchiostoma floridae x Branchiostoma japonicum. The sequence goes on along the minus strand of CM023829.1, from coordinate 18,211,645 downwards.
CAGATAGGCTCGGGGAAGTCATCCCTTCTGTCCGCCCTGCTCGGAGAGATGGAGAAGCAAAAGGGAAACGTTTCTGTCAAGGTATTACAGAACACTCGTTCTTTAAAGCTGCATTATGTAATAATAGGACGATACAGTCAAATAAATTTTCTGGTCATACAAACAAAGTTCAAACCTACTACTAAATAAGTGCCATTCAGTATATGTAGGTGTTAAAATATGACACCTTACATGTGTGTTTAAAAGTTGGAAACATAGCTGTCAGCCACGTTTACATTCTGGTATTTTGTGGTGGTAACGCAAACTGAGTGCGCATTGTGTGGGCTCTTTTAGTGCCAGCCATAAATTGCTTAAATGTGAGATATTTGTACGAATATGTTGAAAAAAGGAAGTAAGTAACAATCAAACTATTTTGAAAGCTCTTTACACGGTGGTCAAATCTGGGCTGCAAAGTTCCCACCTTTTCTAGAACCCGAACTGGGTTCGATCGAACTCGATCTGGGTAATTCGAACCGAACGCGCGTTCTATTTGGGGGTCATCTCCGGTCATTTACAATAAACCCGCGAAAACAGGCCCTTCCCCCTCCGTGCCTCGCAACAGATAAAAACAACACTTTTCTCCAGATACAAACCGTTTCCTGGACAGTACATGTACGCTATCATTTTGTTGTAGACATGTAACATGTAGCGAATCTACTGTCGTATCCGTGGGTGACCTTGAATATTGTAATGATTCTTAACGCTAGTATCAACAACACACTCCCCACTTTCGGGCGACATGACATGTCTGCAAAACTCGTTAAGTATAGGAAGCATAAAGATTCCAACATGCCTCATTCACGGCTCAAAATGACTGTAACGGTTGTCCCCAGAATCGTGTTTTAGGGATTTTTGAAAAATGGCCTCAATTTTAAATTATGGATAATTTAGTGCGAAAAATGTCAAAAAATTCCGTTTTTTCACCATTATGTCGCCAAAAACCATACTTAAAATCAGAAATTAAAAAATTCCTAAAACACGATTTTTGATGTTATTCCCAGTCGTCGAAAAATATAGGAATCAGGGATTTAGGGTAATACACGTAGCCAATACTTAACGAGGTTTGCCTAAAACGATGACTCTGACTGACTCTGGCAGGCGCTCCGAAACCCGAAAATAAACGTCTTTTGGAGCGAAACTTTTACAAACCAGTGATTTAACGTAAACATCTAACATTAAAATTATGTAAACACGATAAGTTCATTTTATTTTGACGAAATTTACCCTTCGATACTATTTGTTTATTTTCAAATGTTTTACGGTTAGCCCGAAATTGCGTCTTGTAACCCGATACTTTTTCGAACGCGCCTAGCAATGGGAAAGAATACCGTAGCAACAGACCACCGTGTTAAGTCATATCTAAATGCAAGTTAGGCGATTTCTATAATCAAATAATATTGTTTGGCAAACATATGGGGGCGTCGAACTCTAGTTATTTATTTGGTATTGGTTGAAATAGAAAGAAAGCAAAAGAAAGCAAAAGAAAGAAAGAAAGAAAGAAAGAAAGAAAGAAAGAAAGGAAGAAAGAAAGAGAAAAAGAAAGAAAGAAAGAAAAATAGAAAGAAAAAGAAAGATATAAAGAAAGTGATCTAAAGTGAAAGTGATCTCGAACCAGTTTAGCTCACTGAAGAGCTACTCTTCCACTGGTCGTGACAGAGAAGACAGGCGCTATGTACAGTATTTACAGGTTCATTGTACCGAGCAAATTCCCCTAGCTCTTTTCGACAAGCACAAAGAAAGAAAGAAAGATAGATAGATAGAAATACTGTCACAGTCGTAAAGTAGTGAAAATTTTGTTCTACAATATAAAGGATTATTATTTCAATGTATGGTTATCAGGGCAGCACGGCGTATGTGTCCCAACAACCATGGATCCAAAACGCAACCCTGCAAGACAACATCCTGTTTGACAGCTCAATGAACAAGTGCCATTACAACGATGTCCTGGACTCCTGTGCCCTGGGACCGGATCTGGAGATGTTGTCAGGAGGGGACCTTACGGAGATAGGGGAGAAGGTAAGGCAGAAACACGTGCGTTAAGACATGGATGCATGCAGTTTCCAAAGAAGAAAAAGATACAAATATACCACAGATCTGTAATAGAATGCATGTATACATGAACTGTATACGCATGGCCAAACACACAACCTCTGATCATCAGAGTGAGGCAGCGGCAACTGCGCTTTATTGGACATGCCCTGAGAATGCCAGTGGAGGAGCCACTCAGGTCTTACGCCCTCTACGTCCCACCCCATGGCAGAAGGCGTCCCGGTCGCCAAAGGACGAGCTACCTGACTTACATCCAGAACATGCTGGGGGACACGGAAGGTGACCTGAGCCCTGACAACATTGCCGCTATGGCTGCTGACCGGCGGACTTGTGATCGACTGCTCCGCAGCCGACCGATGATGATGATGATACGCATGGCCAGTATAAATGTAACCTTTGAACAATGAATTTAAACCTGGACTTAAAATGTTTCGTGTTTGAATTTGATGTCGAATTTGATTTGAGAAAAGTAAATGTGACGGGGAACCTGGATTTACCAATAATAGTAAATGCCAGTAAAGTCGGCTAATTTTTACTTTGTAACCTGTACCGGACTTGACAATCAGGGTAGTAAATAAATGTCCGGTAATTTCTGACTTAACAATGGTTGTAAATAAAAATTATCGGACTTTACTTTCATTTACCACCATTGTCAAGTCCAGTACTGCTTACAAAGTAAACATTAACCGACTTTAATGGCATTTACTATCATTGGTAAATCCAACTGTTTGTACAGTGGCTGATACGGAAAGTGAGTAAAAATGCTCGATTCACCCATTGAAATTGGTTTATTGCACACAAAGCATATTGCAGCTAGATGGCTGAATTGCACGCTTCTTTACAAATGTCTATAGAGCGCATTAAAATAGAAATTGACTAATTATTAAAACAACTACGGACCACAGAACATAATGGAACGTAACATAGCTAAAATCACTCTAAACATGGTATAGTATACTAATACGATATAATGATTATGACAACGTATCATATAAGATAAAAGTTATAAATTTTCGTTAGGCCATAGCAAGTAAATTTTATGGATGACATCCTCCGGAGACTCCAAAATTAATGCGAGAGGGCGAAAAAAAAACAAGGCAGGCCAAAAAAAACAAGATTCCTACATTTTCAGATTTTGAGATCGTAAACCTCGTTGAACAAGAATTTAGGCGGCAAAACATGATATCATACCCAACAGGTCTTCTGTTGCTGTATTCAACAGTATTACCTGTCCTTGCAGATGTGTCTTTATTAAATAGAACAAAAAAAGAGCTTGCTGTACCATCTTCAAGGTAGATACTACACTGGGTATTCATTTGTAATGGAACACCCTGGACTGTCAACACTTGCCATCAAACACCAGGAATTGCGCCTCAAGTTTGCTGGATCCCTGGTGGTCTCTGAGTTTAGAGACTGGCTACCAGGCAGAACACAGGGCTCAATCACTGACAGAGTGACTCATAAACCGAACTGTCTGGAAGCCATACTCTACCTATATTGTGCCAACTGTTACAGCACCGATTTGTCTCTGAAACAACTTTGAAAAAAGAAGTGACTAAATAAAATTTTCAATTATTGGCCAATTATTGTACAAATGGTTTTGATTCAGTGGCAACATCACATATAAAATGAATAAAATACAACATTGTATCAAAGTAAAAATAAAAGAATAAGTCAGAGCCTTGTCTTGCAGATGGACGTTCATGACATATTTGCCCTTTTTTGGCATGTTGACCACCGTCGCAGGGCAACAAAATTTCTTGTTTTTTTTTCTGAAATCAGGCGAAAATTAATGAGCGCGAGGATGTCATCCATAAAATTTACTTGCTGTGGCCTTACATACGTTTGTCTAGTCTCAAATACAAGTGGAAATCGAGGAAGGTTTAGAAACAACCTCTAGCTGATCAGGAGTTAGAAATCGTTGCGTGGCTAGTGGGAGTCATTACTGTAGTAAAGTCGTAGGGCTCGTGGCATAAAGGACATTGAGTGTCTTTTGCATTGAGTGTCTTTTGCTTTTGCGTTAGGGTATTAACCTGAGTGGCGGGCAGAAGCAGCGGGTGAGCCTGGCCCGTGCCGTGTACAGTGGTGCGGATGTGTACTACCTGGACGACCCGCTCAGCGCCGTGGATCCACACGTCGGCCGCCACATCTTCGAACACGTCATCGGACCTAACGGCTTGCTGAAGAATAAGGTTAATTAATTACCAAGACCATTACTATCAGTGGAACGTATACGCTGATGTCCAGTCTACCGCGGTTTGGGCGGGCTCTCTTCGGGCTCTCTTCGGAACTTCCCGGTAGGAACTCTCATCATGCAAAACTCCTACCGGGGAGCCTAGTTGGACTTGGCGGCGAGGATCGTCTAAAAGTCCGAAGAGAAGCCGTCTAAACCACGATAGACTGGCATTCTGGCTACAGAACGTAAGGTGTATGCGTCAACTATCGTGGATCAAGAAGGGTGGTGCGACTTGTAGTCAGATTCATATACGGACGTGTTACAATTTACATTAGTCTTTTCCGATGGGGAGGTAGCCGTGATCACCATACATGTACATGTATATGGGTGAGCCTCATGCATTAAAACATTGCACATAAAACAGCCCAACACACTACATCACGAAGAGTAGGCCTGGGGGGACCCAGTGAGCTCAATAGACAAACATACAAGAAATCTGTAAGGCGTCGAATGGCCGAGTGGCTAGGTGAGCGGACACGAGATCGAGAGGTCACGGGTTCGATTCCTTGCATTCTCGGCGTTGTGTCCTTGGGAAAGACAGTTGGCACTACTTTCATTACTCCACCCAGGTGTAAAATAGGTACCTGACTTTGGTGGGGAGGTAAAAGGCAGCGAAAGGAGAGGGCTGGGCTCCGGCTTACAATACAGTGCTCTACACGTAGTGAATCAACAACCCACTGCTCCTATGGCCTATGGCTTCGGTTTATATATTTCACCAGGCACTGAAAAATGACCGCCATGTAACGTTTCAGACTAGACTGTTGGTGACCCACGGCACCAGCTTCCTCCCGCAGTGTGACCAGGTCATCGTCCTGCAGGACGGTAGGATCTGGCTCATGGGACACTTCAAGACCCTGATGGAGCAGAATCGGGAGTTTGCGGAGTATATTCGTAACTACTCCAACATGGCGGAGGAAGGGTCCGAGTCAGCTGGAGATCCTACCGGTAAGTACAAGAGCTTTGAGATACCAGCACTACACAAATCGTTGTATTTACGAATGGTAGTAAACGCCATTGAAGTTGGGTAATGTTCACTACGTAAACAATACCGGCCTTAACAATATTAGCAAATAAATGTCAACTTCTAGTTTACTACCAAGTCCGACAACTCTTTCATTACCCGACTTTACTCGCGCATTTACTACCATTGGTAAAACCAACTGTGGTGCAGTGTAGCGGAAGGAATAAGAAATAAATAAAGGGTTTTATGCATAAATTATGGACTGTTGCATTCGTGATCAGTCTCAGCTATCATCCGCTCAAAATTAAATCTTACAAAGCGGAGAAAACACGCGAAGAACATTCTCATTGAAATAATAAAACATTTATATCAATCTTATACCTTGCTTCAGGATCTGCCTAAGTACCAAATAGTCAGCGTCAGTGCCATTCTTCTCTATCGTGTACCAGAACATGATTTGTTCAATTAATTATTGGTGCGTCTCATTCTTTCAGAAAGGAACACGATAGAAGTAGAGAAGGGCCTGGCCATACACAACGACTCAAATGCAAAAGTCAAGGATTTGACCAGGTGAGCATTAGCCTCCTGTGCAGACCTGTGGGGGGGGGGACCTAAATGTAGAGCTTAGTAGAAGGCCTGCACAAGAGGCTAGAGAGCATTTGCTCTTTTGCTGTTTTTTTTACGTCCATAGATTTCTAAAACCCTTTTAAAACTATTGTACTACGTGTGTTACATGGCGTGTGATAACCTTGTCCATATCTAGATATATTGCAGATATTCTTCTTAGCTTCTTATGTTCTATTCAGGCATGTTGTGGTCTTTCTCATTCAAATAATTTAATTCTTCTTGTTTAATTTATACCTACGTAGATCATGTACATAAAATTTTTTTTTGGTTTTGACTTTCTTAATAATCGTCAGTATTTTTTTGTATATTTTTTTCATTCACGCGAAATTGCAGGCATTAATGTTTGAACATTTTCTCAATGTTTAATAAAGATGATTTATTTAGTGCAACCTCGGAGGTGGGGTACAGACCTTTCTCAAATGCTGTTGTTCTAATCTCTAACGTCTTCCACCATCCCAGCACCAACGGTCTTCGAAAGCGACTGCAAAGGTCACAAGGTGACCGTCTGACAGAGGGCCAAGGTCAAGAACAAAATGGAGGTCAGAGGAAGGAAAGTAAACTCATGCAAGAGGAAGAAGACGACCAACCTGGTGGGGTAAGATATTTCCGTGTGTACATCGGCGTTCATAATGGGTACTTCTGGTACAGAAGTATTGTTTTGGGTGGCTCAGGGGTTTGCATGTATGCCTTCCATACAAAGTAGGCTGACATACATTACTTCAGGCGACTAAAGGAAATGAAGTGGAACGTGAGGTAGGTTTAGAAAATTAGGCATGAAGTCAGCATCACCAGACCTTCAATCCTGCATAAATTCTATCCTAGTTCCGAATAAAGCAGATGTTCCAAAGATGTTTCAAAAAATTTAGGAAAACCCAAAATACTTCCCGGAAGTTTGAAATCTTTACTTTCTTGTTATCATAGAGCTCTCTTAAATTTGGTCAAGAATGTCATAATAATGTCATGGCTGTGGATTTGCTTGATGGAATAAAATGAATAAAACTATTTATTGAAAAGGAAAGGCAAAGCCATAGCAGTTTAAAAATGTATCCAACCAACATCGACAATCAACACCGATTTCTGTCACTTCACTTTTAGAGCTATGATGGCGGTCGATTGCAAAGAGCCACTGCCTTGGTAGACCTTATTTATTTTTTTATCTTCACCATGTTCTACCTAATGTTTTTTTTTTATCCTGTTGTACAATTTTTAGGCAAAGTTGTCGGTTCTTGGAGACTACATTAGGTCCTTTGGCATCGGTTTGTTTATCTGCATGGCTCTGCTGAGCTGTGTCCAGGTCGTCGTCGAGAAGTACTCCGTCATATGGCTGAATGAGTGGCGCGACGACAGCCCCACCAACGGCACCCAGGCAATCAACCCGAAGTATCTCCTACTGTGGGGCTATGCCGCATTGGGCTTGGCAAAAGGTAGTGTGAACTAGCTAAAACTTTAATGAACGAAATATTTTTGCTGGCTCGCTGATAATAGTCTATATTTTGTATCTAAAAGGTGACATGTGCTTAGAGCTTTTTTAGTTTTTTTCGTTGATGCTGCAATCCAATACGCCGTGCCATTTGAGAGACATAAAAGGAAAAAAAAATCAAGTAAGTTACCACTCATCTATCTGCTAAGAGAGAACATTAGCGCGGGAAAGACCTGGTTATTTAGCACATTTCTTTAGTTAGTATTTGAAAAAGAGAGCAAAAGACGAATTAAGCGAAAAAGTGGTGCTATTGCGTTGTACGTAACTGTAACCCAAAAAATTATCATATATTAGTGAAAAAATGAGTTAACGCCCCTCTTATTTTTTTGCTAGTAAGAGGATTTATAGAACCTGTCATTAGTGAAAAAATGAGTTAGAGGGGTGTTAACTCATTTTTCTACTAGTAAGAGTATGTATAGATTCTGAACCTCTTATTAGTGAAAAATGAGTTAGAGGGGTGTTAACTCATTTTTTCACTAGTAATAGGATTTATATAACATTTTATTAGTGAAAAATGAGTTAGAGGGGTGTTAACTCATTTTTTTCACTAGTAAAGGCTTGTAATTCTTCTATTAGCGATTATGCCTATTGTTAACACGGGTAAATGTGCTTAACACGTGTTTGGATGGAAATACTTTTCTGAACTAAAAAAAATGAGATAAATAGCTAGAGCTCACAGGAAAGCCTGGCTGTACCCGAAACAAACTTGGTTAATAAAACCTGCCTGGTGTTTTTTTTAGCTTGTTACAGTATACTACTTTTGTATGATCATGATAGCATAATGTATAAGAATAGGATAATGTACACGTTACTCGTTCTGATATAGAGTTCTGATAAAGTCCAGAAAAATTCTAGTCAGAAATTTGTTATCCATTTATCTTTCAGCAGTGGAACAAATGAATAAACTTTGTCAGTAAGAATAAAACAGAAGAAAAACTATAAGAGTTAAAGGAGCTCGCGAAACATAAGGCACAGTGGAAGAAGATGAAGAAAGACTGAATGCAGCTAAAGGACGTTTCTACGACTACAGATGCAGAACACAATTAGATGTGATGAAAAATGAAAGAAGAATACCTTTGATTTTTATCCCCCTCGATGTCTTGTCTCCAGGAGCCTGTGCGATGCTGAAACATGTGTGTGTAGCCAAGGGCGCTGTCTTCTCCGCCATGCGCATCCACAACAAAGCCTTGCTACAGCTTCTCCGTGGATCACTCCAGTTTTTCGACGTCACCCCGATGGGTCGCATCATGAACCGCTTCTCTCAGGACGTAGATCGCATCGACAAGGAGATCGGCTGGATCATCATGCACTTCATCATGATTGCCTTGTTGGTCTTCAGCCACTTGTTCATAATCAGCTTCTCCACGCCACTTTTTGTTGCGATGCTGTTGCCGATTGCTCATCTTTACTTCTACATGCAGGTACGTTACTTTGTAAATCTTCATGAGCATACCAAGAAAAAAATGGATTTACCAATGGTAGTAAATGCCAGCAAAGCCGGGTTTTGTTTACTTTGCCAACAGTACCGGACATTGTAATGGTAGTAAATAAAAATCAGGTAAAAGTGGGGTAATTTCATGTACTACCATTGTTAAGTCCGAAATTACCAGACTTGACTTTAAAACTTACCATAATGACATTAGCATGACAGTTCATCTAAGATGTTGGATTACATAATGAAAATTGAAACTGTTATCCAGCTCAAAAAGAAATTAACTCACATAAATTTTTGACCAAATCTCTAGGTCTTCACTAGCTATCTGACCGCTATCTGTGCTGTAGACACGTGATTTTAACGCAAATGCGACGTCAACAATGTGTCAAAGTTCGTCGGAAGTCGGTACAGAAGGAAGCCATCTACATCAGGGCAGACCAACCTTCCCTTAACCGAGAAGAGGGGGGGCGGTGCCAAATTCCGACGAACTTTGACCTAGTGCTGACGTCACACGAGCGAAAAATCATGTGTCTGTGGCAGTTGGTGAGATAGCTGATGAAACCAGAAAGATTCGGTCGAAAAGTCCAGTGCATTGATTCCTTTCAGAGCAGTCTTTTGTGCATTCACAGTATTGTATATTGTATATTAATTGTATATTGTGGGTGTTGTGAATCTGTATGTCCTGTTCGTGCCTGTCTAGTATTTTTTTTTAATGTGCATGTATGGTCAAGACAATTCAGTAGTCTATAATATTCTTTGTTTATGTACTATTGCCATGCTGACCATTGTTTGAATAAAGAATAATAAGAATAAAGGAAAATCTTTAAATTTCCATTACCATAATGACATACTAATCCTTTCTTCTCTCCTCAGCGATATTTCATCGCGACATCCCAGCAGCTGAGAAAACTCCAGTCCAAGAGCAGCACCCTCATCCACACCCACTTCAGCGAGACCCTACAGGGAGTGAGCACCATCCGGGCCTTCAACCGCTGCAAGCAGTTCGTGCAACAAAACCAAGCAAGGGTGGACAAACACCAGACGGTGTTTTATTCCAACAACAACGTAGACATGTAGGTGTCGGAGAGCGTGGCATGCATATACATTTCATTTTATTTTATTTTATTACAGCAGTTTAGTTAGTAATACTGTAAAAGCATCCAATGCAATTTCAGAAAGCCAGAACGAAAAATATACAGGATGAGGAGATGTGTCTGATATTGACATTTACTGTACCATTTATAGGAAAATTTCAATTACTTCATACCTAAATCGTTTGAAATAGCCCCAAAACAAGTTACGTAAGAAGTCCCTTTTGTTGGTACCGCCATGAATAGCTAGAACCAGCCTACGGTATGAAACAAGCAAATGCTTACCGTCCGTGACTTCGCATTTTTCCTCACAGATATGAGTACACCATACGATAAGATTGATTCAACTTACTATATTAAAATAATGACCAGAAAATTGACTTTAAAATCCAGTTTTGCCACCCTGAAACTGTATTGGATGCCTTACATGCACACTAAAAATGCTTTCTTTGTATTACTACAGCTGGCTTAAGACAAGACTGGATATGGCTGGAAGTGCCATCACCCTGTTTGCTGCCTTGTTCGCAGTACTTGGAAGGGACAGTCTCAGCCCGGGCACTGTGGGATTATCCATAACTTGTGCACTTCAAGTGAGAAATCTCGTTTTGGTCCTGATATTGGTCTTGTTATTTCCTCTTATCATAATTTATCCCGTATTGAATTCTTGTTTTTCTTCATAACGTATACTGATCGATTGCCCAGAAAACTTGTCAGTGCCGTACATAAGTTTATAATAGATATGTAGAATAATCATGAATAACACTTTTACGTTCTCTCTCTAGGTTACAGATAATTGACTTAGAGATAGTCGACTACCAAAGACGACTTTAGAACCAAATAAATGAGTTCTTTCTATCTAGTATTGGATAACACTTCACAACAGTAAAGCAATTCCCTGGATGCAACATTTTTGATATTAGATTTTAATTGGTCGTTTGTGTTAGATGTTAACTAGAAAATCATAGCACAAGTTATGGATCTCTAAATTATGTATGCTGAAATCCACTTTTTTGATAACTTGTGACGTGTTTTCATAGCAGCATGATGTAGTAGTAGTTATTAATGAGTTATCAATGAATTTTTCACTCAGCATGATGTAGTAGTAGTTATCAATAAATTATCAATGGATTTTTCACTCAGCATGATGTAGTAGTAGTTATCAATGAGTTATCAATGGATTTTTCACTCCTCGTATTTTACATTTCAGATCGACTGGATACTGGCTACGATGGTTCACATCGTAGGCTGTCTGGACAGAAACATGGTGTCCTTGGAGAGGATGCAGGAGTATGCAGACACACCTGCAGAGGTATAACCTACACTACACGAAAAGTTGGATTTACCAGTAGTGGTAAATGCCAGTAAAGTTGGTTAATGTTCACTTTGTAAACAGTACCGGACTATACGATGGTAGTAAATGAGATTAATTGCTTTTATTTATTACTATTGTAAAGTCCGGTGCTATTTACAAACTAAACGCTACCAGACTTAACTGGCATTTACTACCGTTGGTAAAACCAACTTTTCGTGCAGTGCTACAATGTGAAATATTTTGAAACTGAGAAAAAGCAGTTGTCTGCCTATGGGCAGGGTGGTCACATTCATCGTAAGATCGTCGTACGGTCGCATACTAGGGACACTCTTCGTCGTCAATATTATATTAATGTGATGTTTAGACAACACCCTGGATTGATGATGATGATGATGTGATGTTTAGTGAGTGGATTGATGTTGGTGAAACAAATGACAAGTTTAAGTGTGGGTTTTGATACTGCAACGGAACTTATTATGGTAAGTCATCATTTTGGGGCAGCATATAGAAAAGAGCTAAATGTAGTAATTTCTGTAACGTACGTACATGTAGGTTATACAGGTAGACGTTAACATCATGATTATAGATATATTTCGGTCACTCTTTCCATACCTATTGTTGCCAGATGTGTGGGGTTGTTGAACTTTGATTGTAAACCTAAAAAGATTCTTAGGCTTATACAGGTGGACTATATGCAGCGTACGAAATACTGGGTTGCCAAGTTGCATTATGCAACCATATATTTTGCTTGGTGCAACCTATTTCTACACCCAGGTAGCTCAGGGCACTACCTAGATTTTGTGGCACGGACGCCTCTTTCTTCCATTGCGAACTGTTTATTGAGACGTTCCCATGGAAGAACTCAAGTATTAGGAGCAACAACTCGTCAGAAATGTGTAAATGCACATTGCATTCTAACAAAGTCAATCATAATGTAGAAGCGGGCAACCTGGAATTTTGATGGGCAACCTATCTTTCATCATAGGTTACCACTGGGCAACTTGGCTCAAAAAGTATTTCGTACACTGCTATATGTCATGTTTGTGTTATGCAGGCTGATTGGATTGTTGAGGACCACAGACCACCGGAGCACTGGCCAACTGAAGGGAATATCAGCCTTAGTTCGTACCAGACTCGCTACCGGGATGGGCTGGACCTTGTTATCAAGGACATCACGGCCAACATCAACAGTGGCGAGAAGGTAGGCATTTACTCTACAAGCAGAGGTTTAGGCTTCTACCTACTTATGTACTTTAGATTTTATGAAATCAATGTATGTAAGTGTTTGCTACTATGTTTTTTTACCAAAATATGCTGATATCAATGTTTTATATCTCATGTTAGACCAAGGTTTTAGAAAGTTTGTAATGAATCAGCAATTCAGCCTTCGGGCTGCGAATGATTTATATTTTGCATAAACCATTCATCATCATTTTCCTGTTTACGTTTTTAGGCCTTTTTCGGACTTTCTTTTTTGTACTGGTATATTTTTTTCGCCGTATTGGATACTACCCTACCAATTTGATACTGTCTTGCAGCCACCAAAAAGTCTGCTTGGAGATTATTAATTAGTATACATTTACATCATTTAGAGTGAGCTGCATTGCGGGTAAAACGGCAGGTCTTCTTAATTCATGTCTGAAAGCAAAAACGATAGCATTAAAATGTGCCATAAAGGGGACGAAATAAATACGACGTTAACCCTAAACAGTACACCTGGGGTCCGTGCGGACCCCAGCACTATATATTCTGTAATTTTTTTTTTGTTTCTAAAGATTTTTTTCTGAAATTTCAGGTAATTGTCACCCACCAGGTTGTGCCTCAACACAGTGCAGAAAATTCCGTTTCCCCCATTTTTAAAAAAAATTGTATCTGATTTTCTTTTGGGGTCCGCGCGGACCCCAGCCGGCTTTCGATCGTAATGGATACACTGGTGTTCTTATACTTTACTTTATTTTCTTATACGTTACCTTATTTTCAGGCTTTTATGATAAGTTACACATGCTTTCTAACATTAATAACATCTTATGTAATTTAATGTGATTTTTATTAATAATTTATGCTAATTTGATGACGTCATTGGTCAAAACCAAGATCCAAGGTGGCGGATAATTAAATACGTATGGCACTGGTGTTGCTAAGGGCAACATAAGCTTTAGCAGACCTTATCATTTCATTATAAACACTTTTTGTTTAAGTTGCGTTGTATACCATTAAGTTTTATTAAGAGAATAACCTATTTATAACGGTTTTAGCCATTAAAATCATATGATACTACGTCATAACGACATCAAAATTGTTGTATTGATTTATTTTTACTAGTACACCATCTTCTGAAAATTTGGTGGCCATACGATATACCGTTTCCGAGTTCTGAGGGGGGCAATAAGCCCCCCTCCCCAGTCCCACGAACCCCCAAAGCTTTAAAAACATTTAAAAAACGGGTATTTCTTGATTCCTTATTTTCTTCACCAAAAAATAGGAAAAGGTCAAAATGTATGATTTCACACATCGATTCGGCAAAACAATTGAGCTGGTAGCATACTGATAATTTCTAAAAAAAATAGCAAAAACTGTTTTGGGGTCCGTGCGGACCCCAGGTGGACAGTCTGGGAAGGTGTACTGTTGAGGGTTAAGATATATAATTGACGTCATATTTCCGTACATAGAATTATTAGGTTGGTATATTAACGTCATCTTTCGATATTCAACGCGGGTACCCTATATAAAACCGCCACGTTCAACAAGATTTGAAAATCTTAAACCTCCCACATTTGCATAATCTATGGATGGTGATTTTCACTTCTATAACTAGCAGCTTTGCCTTGGTTATACAAATTCGGCAAACAATTGCATAATTCAAAGCTTATAATGTTCCACTTCCCTAAACTACATATACCACTTCGCTCAACATTCTATGTTGGAAAAGACTTGACTATAGAGCTTTCTTATTTACTATACAAATAAGATTTCTGATTTGCATTATATAAATTCATGTGCACATTCACCTATGGTACTAAGGTATTCTTTTTGCGCTCTCTCTCTCTCTTTCTCTCTCTCTCTCTCTCTCTCTCTCTCTCTGTGTGTGTGTGTGTGTGTTTCCACAGCTTGCAGCTGATGCTGTGTAGCCCCCAGGGCAGATTGTTACCAATCACATTGATGCTATTAGTAATAGTAAAACCTTTTTTCCATAATCAATTGCACAAATTTAAACTCTAAATATTTCATTGCGATATGAGGCCTCTGAATTCTTCTTACACTTGGCTTTACAGGATAGTGATAAACAGTGTTTTTTTTTTTTACAGATAGGGATTGTGGGTAGAACTGGAGCTGGAAAGTCGTCCCTGGTGTTGGCCATCTTCCGCATCATTGAAGCCGCAGGAGGAAAGATCGTCATTGACGGGGTCAACATTTCTGACATCGGGCTGCACGACCTGCGATCCCGCATCACTGTTATTCCTCAGGTGGGCCCTTCAATATTACTACCTCAGTATTGTTACCTCCGTCAGAAGGTTATGTTTTCGGGAGTGTGTATGTATGTATGAGTGTGTATGTGTGGTGTGTGTGTGTGTGTGTGTGTATGAGTGTGTGTGTGTGTGTGTGTGTGTGCGTGTGTGTGTATGTGTGTGTGTGTGTGTATATATGGTTTATCACGATAACTCAAGAAGATTTGGATGATGATTTGGATGAAGCTTGGTAGGTGGGAAGGTCATGATGAGACGTTTTGGGGCGTTTGTTTGTTGATAACATAACTGAAGAATTTTGGATGGATCTGTATGGTATTTGTTATGGCTAGATGTTAGCAACGGATCTAAAGCCTGTCAGAAAATGGACTGAAACTGCACCCGTCCATAACTATAAGGCATGCCATATTCGAAGGAGTGGCCGTTCACTAATCTCCAAGCAGATCTTTCGGTGACTGCAAAGACAGTATCCATTTGCCACCGAATGGTCACTGTCTGGCAAATGGATACTGTCTTTGCAGCCACCGTAGATCTGCTTGGAGATTAGCCGTTCACCATAGTGACCGTCTACCAAGTTAGCAAAATGAAGGACAAATTTGATTATTGCCCTCCCACTGACTTTCCATGGTATTGCAGCGGAAGTTTCCATATCTCATAATTATGTTCTATACAAGCTATGCTTATGATTTTTGTATGGTAGATTGCGTTTGCTGGTGGGATGTAACCGCAGATTGACCTTAATTTTAGATGCTGCCTGGATCTCCCTGTGAAATGTATGTGTCACTGGTGACACTGGAATGTTTGTATAACACTAACCTCATCTACACTACGTAGGACCCGGTCGTGTTCTCGGGCACACTGCGCATGAACCTGGACCCGTTTGAGAAGCACACTGACGTGGAGATCTGGCGTGCCCTGGGCCTGTCTCATCTGAAGGACTTTGTCATGGGCCTGGACAAACAGCTAGCTCATGAAGTCAGCGAGGGTGGAACGAATCTCAGGTCAGTCACAGCATCAGGCCATCAACAGATATATAGTCATTCGTCAGCTTATGTTCTGTTATATACTCATTCGTCACGTATTACATTTTGTACACGGCATACTTCCGTTGCTTCCTGTTAACACGTCGTTATCTATATATAGCTACAATGTGTGGCATTCACGTGTCTTTTCTTGCATAAGCTGATTTGACAACACGAATTTGCTTGCTTGAGGACGTAAAACTAAATGTCAACTGTTATATATTGCTGAAATTAGGTGCATTCTCCACTGTGAGTGGACCAAGTCAATCAGACCTGCTATATCCAACTGTTGGAACTTAACATGTCTTGACAAGTGTGTGATTAGTCATGATAATGTATTGGTCTTTTTGAGCTGCGTTGATCTCCAGCTATTCTATATATCTTATTTTTCCCTTGTTCCATATTGTACAGTGTTGGGCAGAGACAGTTAGTTTGCCTGGCCCGTGCCTTGCTAAGGAAGTCAAAGCTGCTGGTTCTTGACGAAGCTACAGCGTCGGTCGACCCGGAGACAGACGCGCTGATTCAGACTACCATCCGGACACAGTTCGCCGACTGTACCGTACTGACCATAGCTCACAGACTCAACACTATCATGGACAGCACCAGGTTTGAGAGCTCTTAACATGAAATTTTTGTTTTCCTACACTATAATTTTTTATCTATAACAATTTTTCACATAGTGGAAGGTATGGTTGAACAGGTTTTCAAGGCCATGCCGACAGCATCATTCATGAAATACTGATACATTACATATGCACTAGATATACATGTACATACAAAATCAGAAACCATTAATTGAAATAAACATAGAAATCAACTTAGTAAACGAACTGGGTAACAAAAGTGGGATAGTTAACTAAATCGATGTAAGAGTAAGAAAGATAAGATGACAGTAGGGTGGAATTAGCGAGGCCTTGTAGCTAGGCATGTTGAGCAACCACACGATAGTAACCACGAACAAGGCTGCCGTAGACTGTAGTTTTGGTGGAATCCTTATTGACGCAATTACCAATTCTGAACTTGCCTAGTCACCAAGTCACCATCTTGCACGACAGTCGAATACATTACTCTCCAAGCAGAGGTTGGCGGGGAAAGATCGTTATATTTTTATATGTCCCGTTTTTTTCTGTCGTTGGTGGGGATAGCGACAGAAAAAAACGGGACATATAAAAAGGTAACGATATTTCCCCACCAACCTCTGCTTGGAGAGTAGAATACATAGCAAACAGGACAATGACCCTGCGTGATATAGAAAACCAAGATAGTGAATTACTGTACATTTTAAAGGGGCGTATTACCACCATCTTGACAAAAAAAAATCGTTCAAAGGTGATCACCCCGCATACTACACGGGGGTGTCTTATTCTTTTATTTCAATACCTGAAAATACAGATCCGATGAAATAAATCTGCATCATCTTGGCAGCAATAACTAATCGTATACCGAAAATCAAAGAAATCCGTCAAACCCACCATGAGTTATAGCTGCAAACACACAAACACGACTAAAAACAGTAACTTCCCGCGGAATGATATTTCCTTCCCCAACGTAAAAAAAAATCGATTTAGAGATAAATGTCAGCATCAAGAAGAGCATTTCGATAGACGCAATTATCAGAAACATGAAACGTTCCCCCTACAATAAGCGTCGTTTGTTTTGCACATTGTAACATAGTATGAATTTTAGAATAAATTGTCCACAAACTATTCAATGTAGATCATATCAAAGATATGTTCTTTACGTTTTGTTTTCCTATTTGCCTATCTCACCTGTTTTTTTTTATAATTTAAAATTTGAAAAATGTAAATTTATTATATTAAATATTTTCTATATTTGTATTTGTTCTGTACAGGATCCTGGTGCTTGATGGTGGGAAGGTAGTGGAGTTTGACACACCAGAGAAACTTCTCAGTTCTAAGGGAATCTTCAACAGTCTGGTCCAAGATGCCGGTCTGGTAACAGGGGAGTGATGATGTAACAATAACGGAACAACAAGCAAGGGGACAACGAGCTGTTCCTTTAATTAATTTGCAATTTCGTTACAATGTCATGCCGTTGACTATGGCATCTCAATCTAGATATCATAAATGTGCGCTCTGGTATATCGCCTCTTTCGATGTAAATGTCACTGATATATGCAAATACAAGTGATATGTAAGTGTAACTGATATGCGAATGAAACTGATACGTAAATTCCACTGACATGTAAGTATTTCTGATAAGTAAATATCGCTGATTTCCGCAAATGCTACTCATATGAAACTAATATTCCTGGCTGTAAACTATACAGTAAGTTCGTCTTTTTAATGTGTGAAGAGGTACTACATACAGGACCTGAGCCACATAAAACGGCTCGACTGGATCCCAGCCAATCCTCGAATATCGTAAGGGACTGTACGAAATTTACCGGGGGGGGGGGGGTGCGTAGGGGGGAGGGCCAAGGAAAAATAAAAAGAGCCGGGGGGAGGGCCAAGGAAAAAATAAATGGCTTGGGGAGAGGGCCAAGGAAATTTTTTCTCAGAATTCTCAATACCTGTCCAACATTTTCAAACCTAGGAAACATGTCTCTGTGCTCTCAAAAATGCAGGAAATGCCATCTCAGAAGGTTCAATTTTCAAAATTTTCCGGGGGAGCATGCCCCCGGACACCCCTAGGAAGCAAAGGCGCTCGCCTCGCGCCTACGGCGCTCGTTGGTCCCTTGGACAGTAAGAAGAATCCCCCCAAGCAAAATCCTAGCTACGGCCTAGCTACGGCCATGCACGTGTATTTGTTTTGCCATGCTTGCCGTCGGTAAGTATACGTACGTTGCAGACCTTTTGGTAAGTGTCTCATCGTCGCCGACATCAAGAAAAGGTAAGACCCTGTGGGTGGAACGTACCATCTCGGCAATTGAAGACCACGGGCGAATAAAGTTTGTATGATAAGTTGAAATCAAGAAAAAAATCTCTATAATATCACTCCCTCAAACGTAAATCTATACGAATATTGTGCTACATATTAAAGCCATGATTATCGGCATCGTGCCACCAAAGTTTCCGCCGAACAGCAACGCTCTGTGTAACCTGATATGCCTGTATTGTGAGCCGAAACAGTTTGATTTTTCCTGCCAACATGCAAATCGTGCATTGAGTTTTCATGTTACGCGTGCAGAAAGTCGCGGCTGTTTTCCACGCCCACATAACGAAATCGTAGCAAAGGTAGAAATGCACGATTTAAATAGATTTGTCTCCGGATTTCTTTTGTTTTGGGCGCAATTTTGGTGGTCCATACACCCAGAAGTGTGCCGAGTTTGGCGATTTTAATAGCGTCTTCCTCGTGAAACTCAAAGCAAAATATAATATGGGGTATTGGGGTACGTACATTACGGCTGAGTCTGCTTGCAGATGGACAGCGGCCGTTTTGGTTAGTATCCGTCGTACACAGTGGTATCCGTATGAAATTTTTATTACAATTATCATTTCAACATGCTATATCTATAATATATTGGTATTATTATGAGATGTAAAGAAAAAAAAACAGTCGCAAGCATTGGTGGTGTTCCAAACTCCACGTGCGTTGTGCCGCTGGCTTTCATTCTGCATTTTGCAATCACTTCCGATTTTTCGGGGGTAGCAGCTAGCAGCCAGTGTTAAATTGTGCAACCCGAGTTTGATGTCGACCTCCGACACCTGCTTGGAACATGCAAAGTTAGAAAAGTGCGTAACTTATTGCAGAAAAAATTACAGCAATTTTTGACTTTCGTAACTGTACTAGTATACAATAGTTGTTTTTGTGTCATTTTCGATCATCTTTAAATAGTTTTTGGGGGCAATTTTAATGTTTCAGGAAGGGGGGGAGGGCCAAGGAAAAAAAAAATTAGCTGGGGGGAGGGCCAGGGAAAAAAAATTAGCTTGGGGGGAGGGCCAGGGAAAACTTTTTTGACCAGACTTCCCACGCACCGGCCCTCCCCCCGGTAAATAACGTACGGTCCCTAACATGTTTTACCTCTGTGAAGGAGGTATTGTTTTCATATTGAATGTGCGTGTGTGTGTCTGTCTGTGTGTGTATTTACTCAGACTTTGGTCAGCGTAGCTATGTATTTTAGCATGAAAGTTCATCTGAGTTAACTTGGTAAATTACATCATGAAAAATAAACTGTCCTTTATCTCAAGAATTTTACCTACCAGGATTTTTAAACCGAATCACTCGGTCTTCATCAGCTATCTGACCCGAGTCTTGTAGACAAAAATTCCTGATGAATAAACTTCTTGAGTTGAGTACAATTCATTTTTCATTATTTCATATTTTCTTGGAAAGTCACAGGAAGTGAGATTCAAGACTACAGTGTATGTGATTTATGTTTTAAGAAGTTTGTGGTGACAAACACTAAGTATTCTAGACCATTTGTGGCGTCCATAGAATAGTTCGAGTTATAATTTTATGACAAAAAAATCAGAAAAACAACCGGCAGATACGAAAAAGTTCCGATATAATATAAAAAATTTTCCATAGTATATTCAATGACATTATATAGAGATGTCCTCGGTATATTGTTTTGCTTTTTTTTGCTGAGTAAATAAACACTACTCACGTCCATGTTTTGATTGATCCTGTTGTAAGAACCATTGTCAAAAATAAACAAACGTACCTCCGTGAAGTACTAGAGTTGTTGTGAATTTCTTTTGGTATTCATTATAACGAGTTTCTCTCTGGTTCTGTATATGTATTTCTCCACTGGTTTCCATAGGGCAACGGGCATGTATATAGCAAGGAACTGACGACAGGGAATGAGGTAACCTTTGTACCATACATGTACACTTCCTCCCAGCCTGCGGGAGTCCATATTCACCCTCCCCCATTCGAACTTTTTGTCAGTCTACTGTTACACAATTTCTCCCTTACTCCTGTTGTATCCAGAACAGTACTTTCTTGATAGTCCACGCGTATCCAGAACCGTGCCTGAGGCAAATCTACGATCTTGGATATGGGGAGGATATCCAGAACCATGCCTGGTCCTAACCCTAACCCATTCCGGCATAAAACTAGATATGCATGGTTCTGGATACAATACTCCTTGTCACTTTGCTTTATCTAAATAATTAGGGGCACACTAGCAGACAAATACGCCGAACACAATACTTCCTTCCACGGAGGTTAAAATATACTTTCGGCCACGTTCACAAATATTACACATCTTTCCAAGTATTAAAAAGAACGATCGCATTTCAGCTTGAACAGAGTTGCTTAGCAACTAGTGACGTTGTGCCACGCCCTAACCATGGCGTCATGGGTTTTGACCCAATGAGACGCCAGTTCTTTATCGGTCTTGCACGACGGCGATCCCGTCCAAGGGTTGAAGCGTCTGTCGTGCACAGGGTTTAGTCTTAGTCTTTCTAAACAGAGTCCCAAGAACACGTCTTCGAGAAAGAGGTACTTCAAGGTCATTGACACCTCGTACAGCAGGCCCGTGATGTCATTCGAAATGACGTAAGCAAATCCAGCAGGGTATTCCGGGAACGAGTCTCTAGGGTAGTCATCCCAACTTACGTACCACCGGTTACCGGAGGCTCTAATCGGCCTCGCGCAGCTGTAAACATACCCTGTCACAAATCGCTTTGCCGTTGTTGAATTCAACTCTCGTAAATATCTTATTAAACTAAAAATATTCACGAACGTGTCATCGTCAACTTTCATAACAAACTTGGCATTGGGACAGAATTCTAAAGCCCACTTAAGGCACATGACAGTCTTAACAGTCAGATTCTTGTACGAATCGATGAAGTCCTCCTGGATGATGTCTTTGTGGATTTTGTTTTCGTAGTCCAGTCCTTGTTGCATGGAAGCGTCGTCCGTTGTCCCCACTGCGAAGACAGTTCTAATGCCGGTTCCAGGCACGGTGCTTTCGTTGCCCCATGTCTGCCGGATGGCGTGCCTCTGCGCGTGGTTCTGCGGCGCGGATGTAACCATGACGACGAGAAACACGTCTGCACCGCTGCATTTCCCAGGACTGTTGGTGACGAATGTGTAATGATGTGGATTGATGACAACTATGAAGAAATGAATTATTGTTAGTATACACAACTCTATTAGGATGCTTTCGATACAGCATTGACGCAATAATTATGTTTGTCATAATGAGAGCTTTATTAGCATTTGGCAGACTGAATGATCTGAAGTATCGCTAATTTATAATGTATAACAAATTTCTTAGTGTTTACCTTAACGTTTACAGAAGAAAAACACATGGAGGTAAACAATGTTTTTGCTCTGTCTTTTCTTTCTCTTCTTCGTCTTACGTTCCAACAAATAGGGTCAATGACCTGGAGCGGACGGCTGTCACCATAGTAACTGGTGCTGTAGCATACACCCTGTGATGTTGTATTACATTATGTAGCAAGCTGCCAGAAAGAGTTGGAGAGGCTGGTCACTATATATTATATGGATATGTTTGGGTAAGAATAAACTGCTGAAGTTTACTAGACTAGACCAACTGTCTCAAATTTATTTCTGGCGTAAACCTATTTCATGAGGATATCAAACTCAAAGAATTTATCCACTTGCTCGATTTATTTGTATCACGTATTCTATAGGCAGATTCAATTATATTTGCGGGCAGACAGACCTTACAGTTTTCAAATAGATAAAGCAATATTTAGATCTTTGAAACTACAGTGTAAACTGTAGTCAATCCCATATAGCGTTTTAAAGTGTAAGGTTTTTTGAGTGACCGTATGTTTAAGTTTTCTTAGCAGACTCTACAGGTTGGGCTTTTTAAAGGCAATATAATGTAAAACAAAGCACGTTATAATCCCCAAAGTGCCGACCCGT
Source organism: Branchiostoma floridae x Branchiostoma japonicum (assembly GCA_013266295.2). Lineage (NCBI taxonomy): Eukaryota > Metazoa > Chordata > Leptocardii > Amphioxiformes > Branchiostomatidae > Branchiostoma > Branchiostoma floridae x Branchiostoma japonicum. The sequence continues at coordinate 18,189,122 of CM023829.1, read as the reverse complement.
AGGGCCTACTGAGGAGGCTACATAATTATGTACCTCCTAAAGACGTCCGATGCGGGTGAACTAAAGACCGGCAGCGATGCAAGCTTTGGCGTAACCGGATGATGTAGAGAAAGCCTCCGATGAAGCACAGAATGACGAGAGTCTTTAACATAAGTCCGACCTTTACGCGCACCATACTGATACTTGATGTAGCCTGTAGGGCATAAGAGCGTTGCGTTACTTACTAAGGCCATAGTTAAATACACGGAAACAAGACCAAGTACTTTTCCACATTCCAATGATCTCAAAAAAAATGGTGCAAATGTTTTGAACAAATCAATCAGTTTTGCAACCTGTATCGTGACACATGGTACACATAAACACACACTCCAATACATATAGACACTGCACACTCACATGTAAACACACAAATGCACATGCACACACAAACGAAACATACACACAAACACTCAAAGGACATACACTCTCTCCCATGTGTATGCACACAAACACACAGTCACACAATTCCTATCTCTCATTGGATACACACATAGACACAGGAACACATGGGTTGCAGACGCAGGCATTAATTAACAAACACGCACACGCACACGCACACGCACACACACACACACACACACACACACACACACACACACACACTCTCTCTCTCTCTCTCTCTCTCTCTCTCTCTCTCTCTGCTCTCTCTCTCTCTCTTACAAACACACACACACACACACACACAACGTTTATTGATTTATTTCGATATTAACAATATGTACCAGTGTGGTTAATTTTTTGCCTGAACCCACCCACTCAACCCCCAATTTAAGTGTACCAGAACAAATGAATGGAAGCCAGACACACGGATCCAACAAAGAACAAGGGATGAAACCCGTCAAATGACCTGATCACTTAAATCTTCCCTCGGATTAACATTTTGCTTCAAGCCCCTGTCACACATTCACAACCTTCGTCCCCGAACGCCAGCCGAATAGGTCGGCTGGTGTTCGTGAGCCACTGCCCAGATTTAGGCCACGCCAATCTTTCCTCGGCGACCATGTCCTAACCATTTCAGAACCATTCCCCGAATCAGGACCGAACCAGCCCCGAATGCTGACCAACCTACTTACAACCATCCCGACCACTAGCCGAAGACTGCCGAATCCCTCCTAATCGAATTCCAACTCTGTCCCGAATAAAAATTGGCAAAATCAGGGGTCCACTACGTACTATCATGCCATACAGTGAAAGTTGAACTTTGTGGCATTTTTCAACGTTCTTGGACTTTGCCTTCTTTGGGGCATGGTGTCACCTCTTTTTGCCTTTAGTGTCATAGTCTGAATTTATAGGGCTGGGTAGGAACCTGGTCTGCTGAGGTTGGGGAGCGTTCCCTACTGGGTAGGAATGGTCGGCTGGAGATCAGCTGGTGTTCGGCTGATGTTCGATCAGTGGTTGGCTAGTGTTTCTCTGTAATACGGGGTGATCGGCTCACGCTCTGGAAGCATTCGGCACGGTTGGCAGAGGGTTAGGAGGGATTTCTCTGTAGGTTGGCAAACGTTCGCCTCCAAATTTTACCCCCGAACACGCGCCGAACACTGCTGACCTACTCCCGAACATCAGCCGAACACCAGCCAACCAAGCCGACCCTTCCGAACACTCACAAGTGTTATAAACATTTTGAAACATTCGCCTGGCGCAGCTGAACCGTAGCCAACCCAGCCGAACGCCAGCCGACTCACCCCTAACTATGGTTGGCTGGCGTTTCGCTAGCGTTCGGGAGGCCAAATTTGTGAATGTGTGACAGGGGTTTAACTTATCCTAACCTTAATCTGAACCAAAATTTGCCCCCCCCCCCAGGGTACGCTCGAAAAAATATTTTTTTCGAGCGTAGGGGAGCCAAAATCCGGATGGTACCGGGCTACCTAAACTCGACTAGACGTAATGTAAGTGGAACAACCTGCATACTTGCCTGAGGAGATTTTCACTGCTTTCTCTTTCGAGATTACAATGTAGTGCACAAATCCTCATCTGCCCCGAGAGGTGAAGCACGCAAATGACCGTATGTCGGATATACAACTTGGCTACTGTGTGAAAAGAAAGAAGGCGTGTATACTTCCGTCTTTGGGTCACGGCGGACCGCATCCGAGTCACGTTTGACTCGTAACAAATTAATGTTTATATTAGTTAATATTTAACCTTACTGTTACCATTCTGATTAGACCAAGCCACGTTGAAACACAGGGAAAGGACCGATATCAACACATGTTCTGAGTCAACATGCACTGCTCGACATAGTCAAACATGCCATAGATGCGCTGTCAAAACGCTAAAGACACGAAGTGTTCTTACTTTGTCCTCACAAGTTATTACCTAGCTTATTCAAAGATAAGTTTCTTACTGTTGCTCATTACCTAGTGTATCCAAAGATACGTTTCTTACTGTTAACGATTTAAATTTACGATGTCAAAAGCTGTTTTTCTTCAGCATTTGCTTACATAAATGCAGAAGATACATTTTACAGCTTTTGCGCAAATTACAGTCAGAAATGATATTCATTATAAAGCATGTTTCAGCATTAAGTCACCGAAGTGATCAAGTTATGTATATATAATTTGTCTCGACCTTTCAAAAACCTTTACTAAATATCTAATTTGGTAACTTTTAGTATTATACTTTCTGTTGGACTCGGTAATAAAAAGGTACATATTAGTTTCGGTATTGAGCCAGGCTTAAAGGCATCCAGTGCAATTTCAGAAAACTGGAAAACTGGAAACTGGAAAACTGGAAATATTCTGAAGAAGGCAATCTGAATGATATTGACACATACTGTCTCATATTAGCACATTTGAATCAGTATTTCATACTTTGAGCTTTTTAAAATAAAATAAAAAACAAGCCCCAAGATGAGTTCTTTTTTTCTGGTTGGTAACCCTAAAAATCAGCCAAGGGTCCTTCAAGTAACCACTTTTCGTCAGAATTTGGGGCAATTTTGCTCCATAAATGTCGATTTACATTGAGATGGTGTTGTTTCAACTCAGTATGCAGATAAGTGACTAAATTATTGATTTTGAAAAATCTGGTTTCCAAGCCCTAAAACTGCATTGGATGCCTTTAAGTCGACAAACGTCGTCTAGTGTAGGACGTGTTTTGCTGTTCAGAAACCTGACCAGCCACACCATGTCGAGATCAGCCAACGGGCAGCAGCAGGCCCAGTCTGGGAATACAGGAGGTGTGGCAATTTGAATACAAAATGTGACATGATTTGTTTCAATTTCTAACCTCCGGATCCACGAGTATTCTTTCTCTCCGAGTTCCAGCTTTTACAATGGGCTAATTTGTTTAACGCTTTTTTTTTATTTTTGTGTTTTCGTCTTGACAATATTACTCTTGTTCACTGTTATCCTTCATTTTCAACAGTACATTAACAGTTACTATAACGTGTGTAAAATGTCGGTCTAGTTTGTTTTACATTAGAAAAAAATGGTGGTCAGTGTCGGTCCACATGGAAATGCTCTTTTTACTGTCTATTCAAACTAAAAAAATTGCTTTGACAAGTAAAAAAAACTGACTGAATTTCAATAAATCTTTTAATAAATATTTTCTCAGATTTTAAGTTAATACTTCCTGGTATTCCGATTATCACGTCAGCATGGTGCCTTCTATGAATAAACCGTCATTAACACAAACTCACTCTAAACATCTTTGTTCATATGTTTCTATTAAAAAAAGGTCAAACCTGTTGTTTTGAACACTTTGGCTTGTGGTAGTGTCCATCCCAAGTCACTAAGGCTGTCATTGTCATTACTTTCATAGATTTCAAGAAATTTCATAATTAAAATTTTTTAAACATACTAGGGCGGACGTACTAGTTAACAAAGTACCGTACCGGCGCGGTGACTTCAAAATGTTTCATCAAAGTTCGTAAGACTGGCTTGTATTGCGCGCTGTGCCTGCCCGCCACCATAACCCGCTACTGGCCAACGTAACTCGATTTTGGTCGCTGGTCGCTACGCTCACTCGGTGGTTTATTCGGTGGTTATCGCACCTGACCAGGGATATCTCACCGTATACACCTCGGGGCGGGGCATTAACCCTTAATTATTTGCAACATTTTGTAAATGGGCAACTGTGTTAGGCCCCGTATACGTACATATGAATGGTTGTTTGTTTGTTTGTTTGTTATTTTGCTAATACTTTCACTATATGCTGCATGCTCTATAAAAATTTCTAAAGACGCACCAATATGTGTAATTTGGGCCTCGGACAGTTACATTGTAACCGGTATTTTACCCTCGATCATACCCTCGATTATTTTACCCATTGATCATATCACCAGATCTCGCGCCCTCCCACATCGCCAAGTCACGATCCCCAAACCCCAGACGTATGCTCCTTTCCCAAGTGTATTCGACACTGTAGTTAGATCTCTGACACGAAGATGATGCCTCATATACATGAAATCAAATTTAATCACAGGAGGGATAATGAGCCTGCTTTATTTTGCCATATTTGGGCTCGATGCATTGAAGCACACATAGAACTAATAAGAAGGCAGTGTATGCAAACTGTAACCACATATCATAAAAAAGTCCTGAACTGTGGATTAAGTACGATGGAAGGCGGGGTTTGTGTTTTTATAACTATTGCGCATTTTACAAGAGCAAAAACCGAAGAAACATGACATTTCAAGAAAACCAATATACGATAGTGTTGCAAACTTAATTGGTCTGCAAGTCACGCGAGTGACCCTTGCCACGTCATTGTTTCGTACGAGTGTGAGAGAAATGTTTAATTCATAAAAGACTCCTAGCGGCTCCCTTTTCATTTTTTTGGCGTTGACGTATTTCTTCTCTCTCTGTTAATTGATGCAATCCATGTAATCTTTCTGTAACGTTAAACTAGAGCATCATTGTAGGCGGAAAACGAAAAAGAGAGAGAAAAACACAACTTGTGTTGAACGTCTCGGGTGAACAAGCTGCTGGCAAGAAGACGACTGCCTTCCCTGTGATGGAAGAAAACGTCTACAAGGAGGCCTGCAACGTCTACAGTTCCTGCAACGAGGCCGATGATGGCTGCAATAGCTACGAGGAGGCCTGCACGGTGTCCCCGTCGAGGGTTTCGGCTGCGAGGAGGGCCCCTGGCCTGAACCCCGCCACGGGAACCTCTGACGTTTCAGGAGAGTCCGGTAAGGTCCTGTACAGTTTCGATAAGTCCAGAAGAAATAAGCATGCAATACTCACAGGCCTCAAAAATACCATTAGAGGTCAAGTCTGCACAGTAAAAAGGCAGTTATATTGTCCACTTTCTTAGTGTGCTGCGCATTACAAATCTTACCCCACTGCTTTTCATCTTTCTCGCGTGTTGATCTTCTGTGCTTCTCCGTGTAGACCAAAGATACTGACTACATCCTGCAGGTTTGTCCGCGTCTCAGTCTAACGACAAGCGCCAAGCCGCCGACCCCGGACCTGTCTCTGCTGAGACCGCCGGGTACATCCCAGGGGTCGGTATGAGCAGCCCTGGTCAGTCCCAAGTCTGGACCAGCGCCATGTTGAAAACCTACGCTGTGGTGACAATGGTCCTGATCGGCTGTCTGCTGGGAGTTACTATCTATCTAGGTGAATAAGCAATGATTTTTTTTTCAAATTGGCTGATAGAAAATGACAGACGCTGAACCTTAATTAACTGCAAATGTAGGTCCTCTTTCCTACATTTCCTACATTACTTAGTGTCTTCGTGCCTTTATACAGCTGTGTCAGTGTCTGACCTGAAGCTGTCAGTCGGAAAGCTTGAACAGAGGACAACTAATGACATGTCCGACCTAACGCTGTTAGTCAGTATGCTGGACATGAGGACGGCTAGGATCCTGGCAAACGTGTCTGCGCGGATCAAATGCCAACAGGTATGTATTCTTACACTTTTCACAATAACATTTTAGAACATACATTGAAGAAATATTGGAGGTTTGACGAATTTTTGTCGATGTCCTTACAATTTTAACAGTCAAAACCAAAGTCAACAAATAAGATATTACTTATGGTATGGTAACTAGACATATCACAGTCAAGTAACTCAAATCCTAGTTAGCAACTATAGCTATTGCTTCCATCCATTTCGAAACATAATTGTACAGGCAATGGGAGAGGAAGCGTTGGGAAGGCTGGTGGAAAATGAAAAAGCTCTCCACAACGTTGCAGCCAGCGTGACACAGCTGACCCAGTCAGTGGAGAAGAGGAATATACTGCAACGTCTAGAGACGCCGGAAGGCAACATGACGAATAATAAAGACAAACCAGAGAAATATTGCACTCCGATATACCGTCTTATAGGTAGGAAGATTTCATAATATGATTGTTTTAGTCCTGTTTTCACCGCTTTGCCGAATATGTCATTCTTTTGGAGCCGGTTGAGCTCAAATTAATGATTGTTTTAAATTAGTAAATCATGAACCACGATACTAAAGTATATTTCAGACATAGATTAATTATGACAGTTTTTCAAAACTACTAACAGGGTTCTAAATAAATGGTTATACAACTAGAGTTCGGCGACATCATACCTCCATGAAATTAAATGTTTAGTGTTTTTTTAATTTTTTTTTCGCATGCTGATGACCACCTGTAATTATAACTGGCTTACACTTAACAAAATGTGTATGCAAAATATAGTCATGTTTTGCATAATTTGTATTTCCTCATATATGTACATCTCTGTAAGCTACCTACAAACCGAACATCATGAAAATAAGTTGTTCCTATCTTCAATTATTCTCTTCGGGAAATCCTAACAAAAATGCCCCTGCAGTTAAAAAATTTAATGCTAGGGGGTCGAAACTTATCTCTCTTCTTTTCGACTACAAGAGCCATCTTACATCCAAAAATCATGGACCGTGGCTTGTTCAGAACACGAGATATCTTCTTAGAAAAATTCTAACAAAAACACCCATGCAGTTCCAAAACGTATGTATCTTCTTCCCAAGCACATGAGCTACTAGTATTTAACAACCAAAATCTGGACCGTAAAGTGTTCCATAGAATAATTTAAACGCGTTTCGCACCGCTTTCGAAAATTTGAATAACGGATTCGGACGTTAAAATTAATGTTGTTCCAATTTTTTGGTTAGGGACACCGATTTTTGCACATTTCCCATTGATATGCATGCTTTTTCGGGTGTGTATGACATAAATGGAAATACAACAAGACGCCGTAGGCAACAATTCTCCGTGAAGTTTTATAATTTGCAGATTTGATTATTGTACATATTGGGAGTATACACAATCTTTATCATTATAATTTTTTATCATCATATAGTTTATCTGTTATTGCACATATTTACATATATTGACTGCAGATTGAACAAAGGGGAACGTGAGTTTTAGCTGCCAACACAGAAAAAGGAAGACCGCTCAAATCAACTGCATAACGAAACAACATGATCACCACAGCAACTGTTACCACAGTTGCACACGTAAAACACCGGCCCACATAACCACTATGATAAAAACAAAAACACTTGCACAGGTAACTGCGCAACTGGCGGTCAGTCTAAAACCATTTCAACAATTTTAACACATACCGCTCAAGACAACTGCATAACAAAGCAACATGATCACCACAGCAGCGGTTAGCACAGTTGCACACGGAACAAAATTTATACTATATCTTGGCGCATTCGCCGCGCTCCGACCAATTTCAGGTCGCTATATTATAAGGCATGGTAAATCCAAATTTAACGCACACACGCACAGATGACAACAACAGCTACGATTACGAGCCTAAACCCACAACAATAACTTTACCACATTCGGTACATGTCAACTACATCGTAAAAAAACCGTACCACACGGCCACATCCCTGCAGCATTGCCATGTCAACGGCACGCTCCCGTCATGACACACTACACCGGCCGGGCCACAACATTTCATACACAACAGGAAAAATAGGGGGGAGTCACAAATATGGCAATCACCACAATATAAAAAACGCTACGGTAAAAACAAAGACACCTGCATCAACACGGACATAACGGCACACCACATGCCCAAATTCATAGAAATACAACGTACACAAACATGACTTTTACGTGCGAACACATTTCACAACTCCGGCCCATTCATAAACTATTACGGTCCGCATCTGGTCTGCATTAAAAACCGCACCGTACATCTGCCTGAAGGATTCTTTGCCCCCGCTATTCAAAACAACGGGTTTTTCGCGGGCGGTCCCATGTGCCCCTAAATGTAGGGGTGCTTTTCGAATATTATCTTGACCGCGAAAACACCTACGGTAAATATTGATATACGTGCATCATCACTGGCATGCCTGCAGACGACGTATAAAATTAAATGCCAATTGAACTAAGGGAACCGTGAGTTTTAGCTGCGAACACGAAAAACCGGCTGACCCGAATACTCCTGCAGGAGGTATGCCTCCTTCACGGAGTAACAAGGTGTATACAGCATCACCCACGGTCTCAGCCGTTCCGCGGTCGGACTGGAATCTCGGGTGATAGCAGGAGGTATTGACTGAACCTCCTTGGTAAAAGGAATACACCCTGTTGTATTCCATATGTATAGCACTAAGATGCAGTGAAAATATTTTTAAAAGGTGCATGTCATTGTATTCACAAGAAAGTGGGCTTTGTAAAGACATCTGTCATCTTCCGAAATTAGCCATTGCATAAAACTGGCAGTCTAAAGCATTAGATAGTGATACTTTTCAAACGTCAAGAGCATCACTTAAAAAACAAGGAAAGTAATTCCAGTTTTGGTACCTTTTAACCCAAAATCCTGTTTGCCAAAGGTGATTCATTGGTTTATACCAGTCCCGCACACATTGGAGTGATATTTGACCCAAATTCATGTTCATGTTTCAAGACTGCCTATTCCACCAGGAGGCTGCCGTGACGTCACAAGTACACTTAATCTAATTAACTGGCAATTAAATAACTACTTTGCCAACGTTAGTACATAAAAGAACATATCCACGAAACGAAAAGGATAAAGAGAAGCCAGAGGATGAATAATCACCTGAGGGAGAATTGAAGTAGGCTGTTAACCGCATGTCAGTCTTTCTACAATCATGACATTCGTCATATCTTCTCCGAAAGACATACATATACTATAAAGTTAATTAGACTAAGTGTACTTGTGACGTCACGGCAGCCTCCTGGCGGAATAGGCAGTCATCAAACGTGAACATGGATTTGGGTCAAATATCACCCCGATGTGTACGGGGAGGGTATAAACCATTGAATCTCATTTTGCAAACATGGTTTTGGGTTCAAATGCACCAAAACTGAAATTACTTTCCTTGTCCTTTAACGATAATAGAACGAAGGTCAAAGGCAGTAACAGAAGGGCACGTATGAAAATTTAGGTTGACTGCAGTACTAGATTAAATGGTGTGTAGAACTATTGAAGACCATATGTCGATACATCAATAATGTTTTTAGCAAAATGTCCGGACGGTTACGAGAAGTATCGGAGTGTCTGCTACAAAGCCTTTGACACCGAGAAGTCGTTTTCCGAATCGGCCGAGGCCTGTCGGGCTGACGGGGGTACCCTCGCCATGCCCCGTGACGCCGGTATCAACCACTTCTTCGCTTTGTTGACGAACTCTGCAAACACGTGGGTGTACGGCTACTATTGGATCGGCTTGCAGAGACAAGAAGACAAGTGGGAATGGATTGACGGCACCGCTCTGGGGACCGGCTACAACGGGTGGGCAATCGGTGAACCCGAAAACATCGGGGGGCATTGCACCATGTACAGGTACAAGCAGTGGTGTGCCTGGAATTGCGACAGGAGGGAACGTTTCATCTGCGAAGTCCTGCCATCAGGTTCATGCTATTTTACTATCCTACGTCTTGTTTAAGAAAAAAATGCAGGCATGTTGAGTTGACAGCTGAACTAAGCACCCTTAATTTTTGCAAATTACTTAAACTGACTTTAATTTGCACATTTCGTATTGATTAATGCATCTTGAGATACATGTCCCCCATCTTTTCTTTCTTGTCCAATCCTCATGTGGGTTAAAATCTTCCAGCAGTAACCAAGGGTGAATGAGATTAAAATATTGTTTCACATTCTAAAATAAATATTTTTTAAGTTGAGAAAATAGGCCTTCAATTATTAACCAAAACTCTTTTCATTTCGCCTTTAGTCGGTCCAGGCAAGTAGCCGTGCAGCAAGTATGGGAAGCGCACCGTCTACAGTCATGAAATGCGGGATCTGGCATCTCGGTGTGAAGACAATTTAGATGTAACTAAGACATCACATGTAGAGGCAGCCAAAATTCCAAGCGAAATCAAGTTTATTTTCAATTGATGAAACTGCAAACTACAGACAACTTGCTCACTACAGGCTTCGAATCATGGTCTGGAGAAGACTAGGTGGCCATGGCCATGTAGTGAGAGCAACACGTACGCATTCTGAAGAATGGCGAGATTTTTACATAGCAGGCTGACCTGTTTTAATAGAATCAACTGTTTTTAAGTGTGTTAAAATGTGTTATAGACAGTACTGTGTTTTAAGTGCCATTTGTATAATTAGAACGCAATTCAGCCTATGGCTGCTATATGTGCTTGTTTTGAGTAAAGCCTCCACAAAGCCTGCAAAAACTTTGTGTGGCCTACTAAATCCGCTAAAGGGGCTTTACAGACATATTAATCAGTCTAACACAAACTATATATAATAGCGCCATTTAATCAGCCAACAGACAGATTAATTTTTAAACGCATCGTAGACAAATCATTGTAATATGCGTCTATCGGGCCGCTATCACCGACTTAGTTGTCCCAGTTTTAGATCAGTTTGTCTATACGGGAGTTTTTCCTGGGTATTTGACAGTGTGACTTTTTAGAATGTTTTGCAGTTGAATTTTGTACTTGCTGCATTGGCAAACAAACTCTACCGACCCCAAACTACAAATGAGCAAAAGAATTTAAAATCAGTTCAAAGCATAGCCAAGTAACGTGTTGGTCGTTTGTTTGAATATGTAGTGCTTTCAATCTTGAGTAATAAATTTGTCTGTAAAATCTCTGATCTTATTACTTTTAATCTGTAGAAATTAATTTGTCTATAAAATCTCCGTCCTTAGTCCTTATTGACAGGTCCTCCACACTCTGTTGCCCGCAGCCATTCAAGAGTTCTGAATCTGACGCAAAAATTTGGACGTCTCCTGCAGGGTCAGTAAAACTAAGGAGATCCTCATTGCACTGCTTGAGACTATCAGGGGCTGGGAAAACACTTTTTCACGCGATCGAAGCAGCTTAGTCATCTGAGAAAAAGGAACATAAAGCTTTAAACAACTTTGACTAGCTTTGTGTGTGTGTGTGTGTGTGTGTGTGTGTGTGTGTGTGTGTGTGGGTGTGTGTGTGTGTGTGTGTGCGTTACCTTGCGTGCGTGATAAACATCTTGCACTATGCTTTCTGTTGATTCAAGGAAAAAGTGATTTCAATTTAAGATCTCAATATGTGTTTCATGTTTAGTACACTGAAATAGCCGGTTAGATACCGATTCTCTATATTGGATATGGAGTTAGGCAACAAAGAGGACCGTGCCGTACACATGCATGGTTCTTTGTTTGCTAATACTTTCACTATATGCTGCATGCTCTAATTAAATTTCTAAAGATGCACCAACATGTGTAATTTAGGCCCTCGGACAGTTTCATTGTAACCGGTATTTTACCCTCGATGATAACCCATTGATCATATCACCAGATCTTGCGCCTCCCCACATGGCCAAGTCACAGAGCCACATATGCTCCTTTCCCAAGTGTATTCGACACTGTAGTTAGATCTCTGACACCAAGATGACGCCTCGAAGCTGTTAGTCAAGAACAAGACTGGGTAGTCCATGTGCGAGATACAGTCTGCAGACAGAGGTTGCAAAATGTTTGGCTAAACCCTTCCAATAACGCCAACTATTTCGGACTCATATTCAAAGAACACCTTAAGGAAGAATTTCTATCTGGCTGGAGACAAAAGATAAGAAGTTTTAATAAACTTGAAACATATTCAAAAATAAAAAAAAAGGACTTTCCCATCGAGAACTATCTCCTATCAGTTCAAAACAAATCATTCGTAGTTAATATTACAAAACTGAGAATCGGCGCACACCGCCTAGAGATTGAAAAAGGTCTACACAACAATGTACCAGCCAGTCAGAGATTGTGCCCTACGTGCAAGAATGATGTTGAAGATGAGCATCATTTCTAGATGACTTGCCCCACATACGACGAAGAAATTAAAGACTTAAATGAATGCAGATGATCAAAAGTAAGACTACTAAAACCTTACCCAATACAAATACGCTCCATGTACTTATGTCATGTCCCGATATAATCTCTGTATATCTAGGCCAATACATTTATACTGCCATGCAAAAAAGAAATCTTCATATGACTACTTCGGAATATCAACATGTAAAGCTGTTTAGTAGTTACATAAGACCTCATTGTATAATCTATTAATTTTAGGCATGTAGTTTAGCGTATCTTAGTGCCTTTTTGTAGAACTGTAACAGATAATGTAAATAGCAACACTACCAGTGGTAAAGTATAGCTTTAATCCAACACAAGGAAGGAACTCACCATAAATTTTCGGTCGATCTCGTCAACCTTCGTCAGATGAATGATCAACTCGCTGACGTCGTTCCGGAAGTCGGAAGTGTGATGACGTCATTTTATGTTGAGTTCCTTCCTTATGTTGGATTAAAGCTAAACTTTACCACTATGGAATCTACCAACACAGATGAGCTTTCATTCTAGCAGTACTAACAATTTATTTAATATTAATTTTGCCACATCTTGAGCACGTTAAAGATCCCACCACACACTCAAAAAGAGTAGGGGTCCTTCCCGGTGTGAGTGGTTCAAACCTTACAGTATGATGTCAGGTCTGACATCTTCAAAAGGTGATAGTCACCTGTAATGTCAATTCTTACACAAATCTAAATAGATGAAAAAAATCACTTTCCATTTTACCATAAAATAAGTTTTCTGTGAAAGCAAATGAGTTTAAAGTTATCATAAATATAAAGTTATCCCTCTAGGTTGGTCGTTCTCTGACGACACGGAGGGACGGAACTGCACCGCCGTGTGACACGCCTCCTTCTGTCCGGTAAAACAAGTGCCGTTAACCAGGGTTGGGCTCTCCCTGTCTCCCGGTAGGTGGCGCACCCAACGCATCACCGCTTCGAGAACGGAAGACTCGCCGGGGAGGACAAGTCGGCTGTCTTTAGCATCGCACTCAGCCAATCACAGCACAGTACAGAAGATTTAGACATTTAAATCTTGTCGCTCCTGATGAATCCTAGCAACGGAAGTGAGTAGGCGGGATGCGACGTCATAAAGTCTGCGCTTTATAAATCGTTTTCATCTTACCATCTGCAGACTAGTTTCGCCGTGCGGGCAGGCACTCGTTTCGTCCAAGGAGGGTTTGATAAAACCTTGCTTCGTCGTATCGCGTGGCGGTACTAAAAACACAACAACCTTTTCATCCAGCAGAATCTACAACAGCATCAAAACAATAAGTCGAGCGAAGACAGAGACATGAATTTCTCAAACGAATCCTTCGAATTCGTGACAAACGCGTCCACTCCGATGCCCTCCACGGCGGCGTTCTCTCCTGCCGAGCCGGCCATGATAACCACCGAAGCCGTGCTGGCGATCCTCGGGAATCTTCTTGTCATCATGGCAACCACCAGACGAAGTACATTCCCAACGAACAGTCGACTTTTTGTCGCTTCGATGGCCTGGTCGGACCTGCTCCTCGGGTTGACCTTCCCGTTCATGGTCGTGCCCGCCGGTACCGGGATGTGGCTGTACTCAGAGACGGCTAAGAAGACTGCCGCAATCGTCATCCATGCCTCGTCCACAATGACATTCTGTGCTCTGGCAGGTAAATCTTAATAATACTACTAATAGTGTCCGTTGACAAGTACAAAATGGCTTCTTAATACAAATATAAAAGCTATGGGAGCATGTAAAATCGATGTTCTGAAACATCTAAGGACGGTGGCCTTTTGATGATAGTTGTAAATACGTGCAATGACAGTCATAAATTACCATCTTGTAGTGTTTGTAGAGCGTGTAGTTTCCGTAGAGATTTAGACCATACATATGTGTAATAACATTTTTGTAACAATATTGCCATTTTTAGGAAGAAATTGTTCTGCCCTTTTAGTTCTGCATGTGTAACACTCTGGTACACCCTGATCTTGGAATAGCCAACAGCGTATTATGACTTAGATTACCTTTGAATTTAAATAGGGTTATATAGAAAAAGTTCTTTTGATTGTGTTACAAGAATATTGTGTTAAAAGAAGTATGATTTTTTGTCGTTAGCCCTGAACCTGGATCGACACTGTGCTTTGATGAACGACGGCCAGGGCATCTCTCGGAAGAAAGCCTGGATCTTTCTGATCTCCACTTGGGCTGGAGTATACGCTTGGTATATTTTCTGGACTGTCTATGCGGTTCCCGTATATTACGATCCGGTCATGGCCGTGACGACTTATGATCTAAAGGCCTGTATATGGTTTACCGCGGGCTCGTTTGTCATATCGTGTAGTGCTCTTGCCGTGACAATGTATTGTGTTGTCCGGATCTTAATAGCTTTGTGTGCTACACCCGAGCCACCGGCTGCTGCACTTCTCTACATTAACATGAACGGGCCCGGGGCTCCACCTCAGAACCCTAACCCAGTAGCTCCAAGCTACCACAGTAATCGTTCGTACGCTAAGGTTGTTCTGATCTTAACCCTAGTACAAACGGCAATGCCACTTCCGTGGTCGGGTATTTTAATCGTAAATTGTCTGGGTCATGATCTGCCAACAGCCCTGTTTTGGTCACTTTGGGTAGGGTGGTCCAACACCTTTCTGGACGTTGTCGTGTACAGTGTGTGCCAAGAATCCTTCCGTAAAACCGTAGTAGAGATAGCGAGGTCAGTCGCCTCTTGTTTGTACAACGTGTGCTGTAGAGGAAACCGTGTAGACGTGGACCCACAGCAGAACATTGCAACGAGCTCTCTGTAAAACGGTTAATGCTGCCACGGTGATACTGTACATGGCAAGTACGCTAAGTTCAACCAACAATTGTACTTTATTCAGATCAGTCCGTTTGTTGTGGTTAAGATTTGACTGTATGTATATTTTCTGCACAACAACTACCTATCAACTGCCACAATGTAATATATATATACATATATGGTTTTTAAGTGCTTGTGAAACCAATGAAAGAAAACTACAAAAAATGCTGGTAATTATTCAATGAACATAGACGTTTGTCCAAAACCCTACTGGTGTTAATGAGCATTGTGATTGAGATGTGTATGCACCACTTGTAAACATTTTTGGGTTTATTACGTTGTATTGCACTCTATATGAGCCTTAACATATATCAGTATTTGAACAGAGAATTTGAACTATACCTTAGCACAGATGGCTCATTTGATATATACATACACGAGCACTGTAAAGACAGATCTATTGCATAAAAAGAACATATGCAACATAAGTGATATCGTCATATGTGATGTACATTTTCATGTATATTTATCGAATACATGTATTTGGCTGGTGGAAAATGAAGAGTTGTGTTCACTTCATTGTGTTGATTTAGGGAGGAAAATATAAAAACATATTCCGAGATTTCCAGTAAGAACAATACGTGTAATATTTGAGAAAAATGTTGTAAACTTTGATGAGATTGATAACCGTTGATCCCACTTCCACGAGAAGTGCCTTTGCCATACGTTCCCGATACTAGTCTCGCGCGGCGAAACCAGTCTCTCCCCGGCAAACTCCCTCGGCAAAACCGTCTCTCCGCTACATAACTCGCGATCGCGTCGCTCGCCAAAAAAATTAACGCCGCCCACAAGTCTGCAAAGGAGGCTATCAAATTTTATACCAGGAAAGCTTTTGATGATGATACCGTTTATTTACAGAATGGTTGCAAAATTATGTTTGAAAACGGACGGAAACTCATGATTTGCGCGGATGTCATTAAGTCAGTGTTGCCTTGTTACAATTTTGTTTTGCATCTTGTGTTGAATATCGAATATGTTTGCCAAATGACAATCACTGAGAAGGGAATCTGCAAAACATGTGCAGCCTAAACTAATGAGATGATACGAGACAGCATGCGACAGTGATGGGTAAATGTCCATTCGATAAGCTAGAATGGAGTGCATGTGTATATGGAAGTGGTGAAGACCACTCTTGTTAAGTTAATATCTAAGCATATAAAGTGATCGGGGATGTTTGAGACTGTTAAAATGTTACGTTTAAGATTTTCCCAGATTTATCAAGTCAAAAAATGAAAGTGCCTTGTTTCCGATCCACTGACGTTTTTAGTTTTCTAATCAGCCCATGATTAGGTGCGGTTATTAATTCTTACCGTGTCAGCTATTTGGCAGTACAGCTATTGAAGAATAACATCGCCACGGGGTGGGGGCCGTAGTAGTGGTGGGAATAGAATACGGAGGCAAAACAACTGTGCTCTAAATATATCCAGGTGCCAATCAAATAAAGTGCATACGGCACCGGTTCGATCAACGTGAATTGATACAGGCGTGGGATAGATGTGGCTTCTGCCGCCTGACAGCTCCAGCAACACCATATTCGGAAAGAAGCGCCCTTCTGGTGGTGTTTCTAGGCGCAATTAAAAACTAGATTTATAAAGCGGAGGTAAATGTATTCATACTATCACACTGATTGCTACCAGCTAACCAGCCATGAGTGGTTATCAGAGTCCGGTAAACATCAGAGAAGTGCGCGTCGTTGAATAATAAAAACGCCGGGGGCTAAAGTCTCTAACGGACTACGTGGGTTGATAGAATATCAGTAGAAATTGGCAAGAGGAGTTAGCCGGCCATAGAATTACAATTCGCAACCTACGTACAAATCTACTCCAATGACCAGCCAAACCCTCTGATAAAATATACCTACAAAACTTCTACCATAGGGAGGGGAAATTTGCCTCAGGATGAGCGGTGAAAAAAAAAATTATGCCAGCTATTGAAAATCTTGCACAAATTATACTTAACAACAAAATATTGCATATATTATTAGACAGCTTTACTTATTTAGGAAGCACTTTGTCTATTACCATAATGGGGGCACAGGAAAAGACATTAAAACTAGACTTGGCACAGCCACTGGCACGTGGCAGTACCTAAGAAAAATTTGGCGCTCAAAGCAAATCAGTATACGCTTAAGGTAGAAGCTTGCATTGTGGCACCGACAGCTATATATAAATGTAAGTCCTGAAAAAGCACCACAGAGACAATGCACCACTTGGCACGTTTCAGTGTAGATGTCATAGAACAATATGTGGCTTCAGGCTCCTGGCGGGGCCATGTAACAAATGAAGATCTGATGCAAAGAACAAAAGTTTCGTCTCTTTAACTGTAATGAAAGGAGACTAAGCTTTGTGGGGCACACATGGATACTATCTTATCACTGAACAACTAAACTGCGATGACCTGGAAACCAGGAGGTATGCGCCTGAGAGGAAGACTCTGCGACGAACAATACTAAATGATGGTAAATTAAAAACTTCTACTTAATTCACTTGAGGAAATGGCAGTAGCGACACAAAACCAAAATCTTTGAAGAGAAAAACGTTTGCCACCAAGTCGACCCATGCAACAAAGTTGCGGGAGGATCTAAGGGCTATGGTAAGGTATATGTCATTAGAATGTTGGTGCCTTTTTACAATGGCACCCTATGTGTTACGATTGTGTATCTATTTATTGAATGCCTGGGCTGTTTTTTTAACGTCTCACTAGAAGAAAGGCGACACATTTCCTTCAACCATATGTGCGTGTTTTTTTATAGACTGGCATGGTATACGTTGTGCATTCTGCTTGAAAATAACACCTCCAATTGACACCATGGATCATATTCCAATTATAGAATAATAGAACATACAAATGCAATTTTGGTCGTTCATCTCTCTCCACCCAGTGAAGAGGGGGTCTTACTATTCAATTTTACCACATTCTGTTTGATGTTTTACATTTGGTCACTGACAACACGACTAGTACAATCAAGGGTTTTATGAGGAAACTATTCGTGACGTGCGCACGACTACCCCATACCCGTGTCTGTCCAGTTTGTGAATAGACAGGAAACTTAGTTCTCTTCGGAGTTCACGAAGAAGAGAACAATGGGTTATTTCAAGCTATCACTCTATCAATTCTGTGCACGTTTCACTGTAGTCTTTGGGAGGATCAGCAAAGCATTTTATCTCAGCCTCTGGCACTTTAAAATCACCCGTTGTATTATCAGAACATTTTTAAAAATTCAATGCTTAGTACGTGTAATTTATCTACAAAACGTGGAATTTATCTTATCGCATTGCCTAGCACATGTGTGACGTCGTCTGACGAACGAGCGAGGTAAAAACCTGGGATTTGTTAACATGTCAGCTTTCAATTGGTCCAGAGTACCGGACTACTTTCACACTTTGGTCGTGGACAGTTTCAGTTTATGAAAAAAAAAACAATAAAACGAACGTGCCACATTGCACATGAAATATATTCACAATACTGATGCACACATTAATTACAAACAGATCAATGCATGTAAGAATCGGTGCTATAGATGTTATAACATTTATATGTCATACTGTCAGTTTTGGTCGCTCATAGGTTCCAACCAGTAAAAATTGGGCTTGTTATCTAACTGTACACTGTTTTACAGTTGGCATTCCAACATGACTAGTGCAAAGAGGGAAACCTACAATGGGTTTATTTCAAGCTATCATTTTGTCCATTCTGAGCACGTTTTACTTTGGCGTTTGGCAGGATCCAGAACTTTTGTTATCTCAGCTGGGCGTCACAAGTACGAACTGATGAATGACTTGATTACAATAGATTACGGAATCAGTATTATTTGACTTTTTCGATTTTTAGATCAATATTATTTTCATTTTTAGATAAAAATTAAAGTCCAGCAACCCTCTGAATCTGTTACCGCTGCCACTTCGTACAGGTCAAATTCAAACACCCCTAAGCTGGCCCGTAGAGAATGGTCACCTGGCTACAGCAACATCATGTTTAGAAGAAGTGCCTGTGCAGCCTCACAATTTCTATCCCCGGGCCCGGTCGGGCAGTTTAAATTTGTGGGAACGAAAGGTACCAAATAAATGCCAACAAAACACAAAAAAAGGTCAACAAAATCAATGAAGGCTTTCAGTTGTTGGTGTAGCCTGGGTGCCAGGCTGTTGACAGGGCCGGTATACAGGGTAGCCGCTCGGCTCCAGAGCCAATATGTTCCCAAGGACATTTTACCACAGACGCCCCTCAGTTAGACTCAGAACAACCAGATCAAATAGACCGGCCTCTGGAACGCTCAGTATCTGTTCGTAGGTCCCACCAATGGAGCAGCAACGTTCTAATTAAAACACTCTACCGATCGGATGCTTAATTGCCCGTAATATAATTGCCCTGTTTTGCGTTTATAACCTTCGTTTGAATGTCTAACTTTGCAGTTTATCCTAGTAAAGATCAATAAACCTCCTTATTAAGACCATAACTATTGGACCTGTGTTACGGTTAAAGAAAGTGAAGTCGATTTTTTTTTATCTATTCTTTGCCTCAGGCCAATGGCCCATGTTAGAAAACAACATTCGCGATATACAACTACATGTAGCTACATGTCATACAGAGTAGATAAATAAAGGACTATCACACTCAAGACTTATGAAAACGTACAAGAGAAATAACCAGTCGGTAGTAGTGGGGCCTGTACTGGCTCCGTACATGTAAAGGTCTCCTAGTGGCATAGCATTTGCAATATATGATTTTTAGATGCCAGTAAGGGAGTTACAAAGAAGCACGCCAACTTACACATCTTGGCGTCGAAGGTGTCAACACAAAGGTGTGTTCTGTTGCTGAACTCCTTGGCCGGCTGACTCATTAGCCACCCGCACTATAATATACCCCCATTCAACTCGACGGCGCTATCGCCGCGCTCACGCAGAGACCTGACATTGGTCATGGCCTTTCTGCACTCTCTGCGCGACCAAAAGCTCAAATGTCAGCAAGGTCAACCAATTACGGGAAGAAAAAACATTTTTATTTTTACGTTTTGTGTGTTTTATTTTTTAAGTCATTCTTGTAACGTTACATCCTGCGGTCGTCGGTGCTCTCACGGCGACGGTAAGAATGGGTTCAATATTTTTTTAGACAGTAAGCTCCCGAGGGACACCTTTAGTGGGCCTAAGACTTTTGGACACGTTATTAACCCGGCGCACTCTAAAACCAGTACACAATAACCAAATAAACAGGCACTCCTTTGTTAAGCAATTTGTTAAACAATGTGTAGTGATTGATCCAATTGAAAGCTTTTGTTACACCATGGAAACAAGGACTGGGGAAACTTTACATTTAAGATAAAAAATGATCTCTTTAAGGGCAAATATTAACTTGAACTTGGCTACCGTACTCACTAGTTTCACTTCTTCGTGTAGCGTGCATAGTCCAGTGGTTAGCGACCCTGCCTCCGGACTAAGAGGTTGGGAGTTCGAATCCCGGCTGTTGTCGCTCACCCAACATGCACGCTACTGGAGAGGGTCGCAGTCCTTAGGACGGGACGTTAAGCTGTGGTCCACTGTTCATTGTACTTGTCGAAAAGAGCTAGGGGAATTTCCCCGGTACAACCAACCTGTAAATACTGTACATAGCGTCTGTCTTCTCTGTTACGACCAGTGGAAGAATAGCTCTTCAGTGATCACTGAATGAGCTAAACTGGTTCGAGATCACGATCACTTTCTTTTCTGCAACTACACTCTTGGTTACTTCATTACTCCATCGCCGGGGCAAGGGGGGTGGGTGGTATTCCTTGCTATTTTTTCGAACTAAATACGCACGTGGATGTCAGCAATAAATTTAGCTAGCATGAAAGTTCAGAAGTAACAAAAGGTATAAAAATGTCTTCTCTTCGCCCAGACTAGGTGTATACATGTTGCAACGTCTGATCCCCCCTCATTATAAAGCCATTTAACCCTAAACAGTACACCTGGGGTCCGCGCGCACTATATATTCTGTAATAGTTTTTTTGTTTCTAAAGATTTTTTTCTGAAATTTCAGGTAATTGTCACCCACAATGTTGTGCCTCAACACAGTGCAGAAAATTCTGTTTCCCCCATTTTTTAAAAATTTTGTATCTGATTTTCTTTTGGGGTCCGCGCGGACCCCAGCCGGCTCTCGATCGTAATAGATACACTGGCGTTCTTATACTTTACTTTTTTTCTTATAGTTTACTTTATTTTCAGGCTTTTATGATAAGTGACACATGCTTTCTAACATTAATAACATTTTATATAATTTAATGTGATTTTTATTAATAATTTATGCTAATTTGATGACGTCATTTGTCAAAACCAAGATCCAAGATGGCGGACAATTAATTATGTATGACGTCATTGTATGACGTCACTGGTGTTGCTAAGGGCAACATAAGCTTTAGCAGACCTTATTATTTTATCATAAACACTTTTTGTTAAAGTTGCGTTGTATACCATTAAGTTTTAAGAGAATAACCTATTTATAACGGTTTTAGCCATTAAAATAATATGAATGACGTCATAATGACGTCATACTACATCATAACGACATCAAAATTGTTGTATTGATTTATTTTGACTAGTACACCATCTTCTCAAAAATTTGGTGGCCATACGATATACCGTTCCCGAGTTCTGCGGGGGGCAATAAGCCCCCTCCCCCAGTCCCACGAACCTCCAAAGCTTTAAAAAACGGGTTTTTCTTGATTCCTTCTTTTCTTCACCCAAAAATTGGAAAAGGTAAAAATGTATGATTTTTGTGCGTAATGTGGACTCAGAGGTTCACACATCGATTCAGCAAAACAATTGAGCTGGTAGCATACTGATAATTTCTAAAAATCAGCAAAAAACTGTTTTGGGGTCCGTGCGGACCCCAGGTGGACAGATTAATCAGTCCGGGAAGGTGTACTGTTGAGGGTTAAGTCTGGTTTAATTCCTTTCCCAGATGACCTCAGGAGATTTGTCATACATTTTTCTAAAGAGAATTTCACGAAGCTCGTCATAGAAGGGACAGTAGAAAACAAAATGTATTTCATTTTCTTCTTCATCTAAACTATACACTATACAGCTTTTTTTCTTCAGGAATCCTCTGACAGGGCCCAGTTTTAATACTGATATGTAGCTCCAGCTCGCAGTTGGACACAAACGGTGTAAAGTGCAGGTTCTTGATTTGACCCCCCGTTGATACTCAGCCCTGCCAATCTTTTTCCCATATCCTGTCGTTTTACAGCCCTTTGACATGATATGATCATGTTTTTGTGAAAAAGACCCGCCGCTTTCTGTGGTAACATTCTTCCCAAACAAATGTTGCAGGGCCGTATGATCTAACCAGTCGGCCGGGGTGGCCACAGTGAGCCTGACAACATTTCATCGGCGTTCCGCCCACACATCACCCGGCACAACAACACGTCAAATTACGTTTAATGACGTCTGACTCGCACAAAGAAGTCACTAGATTCCGTCAAAGACTTCTCTAATTAATGTACCCAAAGACGTCATTAGTCATAGCACCACCGTTTAAATATGGCATTTGGGTGTTGAACGTTCTCGTTACAAAAATACAATTTTTATTGACACAACACAAGTATAGCGACTTTGGAAACCTGCTGTGTTCGATATTAGGGCACTGAAACACTTGTCACATAAAATTGAGGACAACGGGAACATTGGCAGATATTGTTTATGTAAATAAAGACCTAATTTGCATAATTAATTGCAAATTGCGACAGTTTTATAGCGGTAACTGCTGGGAATTTAATACTTGCCATATGTGGAAGTCCGGAAGTTCAGTGAAGGTGAACATCACTAAACATAATTTATTCGAATCAGGACCTCCTTCGCAAAATTTTTGAGGAAATGCTAGAATATCCTTAATAAGACTCTTATTGGGTAGAGAATATGATCAACTGGTATATTCATGCAAATGAGGCTCTTATAATTTGCATATTAACCGTGAAAAATGTATAATTAGTTAGTTAGCACGGTTAACACGGTTAACATGATTTAGCGAAGGTGTAATGTCGTTGGAGTCTTGTTGTGTATGAAATCTGAAAATTAGTCTCTAGCTTGCATATAACCAGCAATACCATACCTAGCCCATGCCAAATAATAAGGATTTCACTGGCGGTGTGTTCCATGTTACTAGACCTAGGTAGGGGCCATGTGAATATTTTACTTCATTACATCATTATGCATAAAATTTACAAAAACACTAAATATTTCATGGAGGTATGAGGGTGCCGAACTCTAGTTTAAAATTTAATTGCATTTTTTTTCTGTTTGGTGGAGTGTATAAAATTCTGATGTGCAGGCGCATAGAATGTTAAACAGTTTGGTGCGTTTATCATTATGAAAAAAACCTCTGCACGGGGAATTTTATTATACCTTCCGATTTCTACATGCATGCTCAGCAATGTTACTAAGGTAATGGTTCAAGTAGATGTACAAATATCTGTGCACACCATCCTGGTGTTCTGATCATGTGCCCTTCCTCTCAGCAAAAACAACTCCATCCTTCCCCTGACTGAATTCGTCCATTCTAAATATCATATTTCAGAGCAACATTTTTAAAAATCAGCCATTCAACGTAAAAAGTTATCATTATAAGCAGGTTGGGACGATAATCTTACTTGATTTTAATAAAATTTTCCCTTCCATACTATTTGTTTACTTTTCAATATTTTCATTTATTTATTTATTCGGCTGAAGACACAGCCAAGGCTGCCCAACTAGCACTATTATTAAGGGCTAACCTTGAGGCCAGTCGCTGTAGAAATTGCACCATCGCACACCAGTCGGCCGGGCGGCCACGGAAGCCCGACAACATCCCATCGGCGTTCCGCCCACACATTACCCGCCGCAACAACATATCAAAGTACCATGATAATAACGCCTGAGTCAAACAAGGAAGTCATTAGAATCTGTCAAATACGTCTTTAATTCATGCACCAACAGACCTTATTAGTTATAGCACCACCGTGAAAACATGGCATTTGGGTGTTGGACGTTCTTGTTACAATATTTCTTGACACAACCAAAATATAGCGACTTTCCTAAGGCCAACTACAACCATACATGTAGAAAATAATACCTTTTAAAATATGCTGCTCGTATAGTCGCATGTGTACATTTGGCATTTGTATATTAGAACCAATCTCATTATGGTATATTTCTTTATTCAAGTTCCCGGAGTTTAGGATATTTTAAAACCTTATAGACTATATGCACTGTGATCTATAAAGCTGGGAGACATTTGTAACCTACCTACACATCTGTACTCCATGAATGACCATCCAATCTCTCTAATAAACTATTCCTCATATTTCAGCCAATTTCTAGTGTTTTTCAAGTTTTCCAAGGGGTCGGGGAGAGGGGTACTAATGGATAAGAAACATGCAACCGTGCTGTAAAGATACCATGTTCTATAAATAGTGTGGTTATCACGATTGGGTCATCAGGAAGGCCAGTACACCCAAACCCTTACCGGTAGACAGCACTACAAAGAATCAGTCCTCTTCTTCAAAACCCAGTAGAGGACTAGTAATCTTATAATATTCCAAGGGCAGCTCAGAGGCCCTTCGGAGGATCTTCAACAAGTACGGCTTAAAGACCTGCTTCAGACGCACTCTTAAGAATATCCTGGTAGCACCGAAAGACAAAACTCCGAAGGAAAACAGGTTTGGAGTAGTGTACCACATCAAGTGCCAAGGTCAAACCAGGAAGGGTCCATGCAAGGAGACATACATAGGTGAGACAGAACGTGCATTAAAAGCATGATTCTTGGAACACCAACGCCCTAGTTCTGTAAATTCAGAGGTCTCGCAACATATTCATATTGAATCGCCGGGACACTCAGTATCTTTAGAAGGGGTTAAAATCCTTGGATCGGAATCGGACTTCTTTGCAAGAGGAGTGAAGGAGGCGGTCTACATAAGAGCTCACAGACCTACCCTGAACAGAGACGGGGGGAGACACAAGTTATCTGGCACGTATGACCCGCTACTACGGTCACAATGTTGATGGAGTCAACCGAAAATTTGGGGTAAGTCCCAATATTCTTTGTAGTGTTGGCTGTTGAAGTTTAGTTTCCGTTTCATAATGACTTGTACCAACACAGATGAACTTTCATGCAATGTTCTATAAAGTTCGGAAGCTTAGTACATTTACAGTGATACCCTTATGTTATGATTGTGCATTCAATCATTGAGTACCAAGGGTGCTTATTCAAATGAGTTACAAGAAAAATGGCAAAAATTTCCCTTGATCATAAACACTAGGATGGTATCTCATACAAGTGGAAATGCTTGGAAATAGAGTAATTGAACATACAAATGCAATTTTGGTCGCTCATCGCTCTCGGTGAAAAGGTGGTCTTATTTTTTTTTTATTTTTACATTTGGGACCTAACACGACTAGTACAATCAATAGGTTTTGCATCTTCAGCAACAATAGCCTGGTAATACCACTGTGAGCACTCCGGTATGTCTATGAAGCTGGGCGTGTTATCCTCCCGCCCAGGCCCATTTATAGCGCACACAGAGAAATATTCACGGGGTTGGTTTCAATTGATCAAAAAGGCCGGCTAGAAAGATAGGTTGTGATGAACGAAAGACCTATCTTTGCTCAGTAGCTATATATATATAGGACAGGGCCCGGAAAAACACCCCTAATGCTTAGAGTACAATTACACCGGAGTTCGTTCGGGGTGTAGCTGTTGGTCGGGCTATAAAGTCGGAAGGACACCGGCTGTCATGGTCATAATTGATTAAGACCCCGATAACATTTTAAAAAAAATGTTTATAAGGACGAACCCACAGTGACGCTACCCTGTAGATAGAGGCCCTGGGGTGTTCCGATGGGTACCTGGGAAATATCGTTCTGTGCAGATGATTAGTGATGTAAAAATATTGGCCGGGTGGACTGCCGTACACGGGGAGGGGAACTGTCGGTGTTATCACGATGAGGTTACGGAGTATTTTTGTCAATTGGCCCAGGGCTGATTTTAATTAACTCCCAGTTGAAAAAAAAGTCATTAACAGAAAAAAAAACATTCACAATATACAAAATCATTCTCTATTCTATGTAAATTACAATATTTACATAATCTTTGTTTCAGAGGGTGTAGGTATGTCTTCCGGTTCTATATGTAGTTTGTGGCAGCTAATCCGTAGTCTTGTGACTGCATTTCTGTCCCTCGTATTTCCATTTCTTAGATATTTTTCGATATTATATATAGTTTTTAACAATCCATACGATCTTAACTTATTTTGGCAGCCCCACCTTTATTTTCATTTTTCATTTCTTTGAGAAACGTTTAAAAGTATATGTCTTTTGACCGTTGACCAACAAAGCTGATAATTTTAAACATATTTGTACAATGAGGAATTTAAAAATACCATAAGGAAGCAAACCCCCACTCTTCTAAGGACTTACGTACTTCTGTTGCCCAACATGTAACACCAGATTTGTCTAGTTCTAACTGGCAGGAGAAAGCGTCGATCTGTTTGTAAATGTCCACTGACACGTTCTGTATCTAAGCCGCACTAGAACTAGCCCAAAGCTGCAAGCAACACAAGGCCGAACACTGTGACATAAAAAGGATGCGCTTCACCTCAGTTGTGCATTGGATGAATTTACGTGATAATTAGAGAGGTTGCTTTAGTGTAGAGCTGTCCTTTTTTTTTTTACAAATAACTAAAAGGAAACCTCGTCGGACACGTGGAGTGATTGGAAAGCCAAAGTATGTTGTAGCGGAAACGTAGGCCAAAGAGGTGGCGTACAGCGTAAAGGGGTGAGAATATGGGAGATTTCTTGTTAGAATATATAACATCGTTGTCGACTCCAAAAGCCTCACATGGATGAATTAGGTGGCAAGGCTTTTCATCTGCTTACAGGAAGTGTTTTTTCTTTTCACTAACATTCATTAACAACCGACATTGGTATTATTCAACTGGGCACTAATACCCCCAGCGCACTCCAAAACTCGTACCAAATAAACGGGTATTTATCTGTTAATGTTGAGTAATTTCTTATATAAACAATGTCTAGTGGTTGATTCGATCAAATGCTTTGGCTGCATCAAGGAAACAAACAAAGACGGGGAGTGGCTCGACAATAAATATAAGAGACGATCTCTTTAAGGGCTAAGATTAACTTGAACTTAGCTACCTTACTCACTAGTTTCACTTCTGCAACTCTATACAATATTGGTCCTAGTCACTAGTCTACACAGTCCGCATGACTCATCTTACCAGTTTCGTTATTTTCTTGTCATGCAGACCATCGCCGGGTCAAAGAGGAAGGAGGGATGAAATGTCTTGTTCTTTCTTTCGTTCTTTTACGATCCATGCGCACATGGATGTCAGCCATAAAATTTAGCTATAGCATGAAAGTTCTTATGAGTTATAAAGTTACATAATGAAACAAAAAAAAAAAACTGTTCTCTAACTCAAGGTACTTTACCGGAATTTACGACCGAATCTCTCTTCATAAGCGGTGAGTAAAATTCCTCGAGTTGGAGAACAGTTTATTTCTCATTATATAAAATTTAGTTCCTGTGAATTTACGGAGGTGAGCTTGTCACGACTCTTGGAGTCTGGCTGCGGCACCTACGCATTGTTTTTACCGGAAACGACGTCAATGGTACAGCCGTCGATCGGGGTTGTTGACCTGTGTTTACCAGAACCATCCAAAAAACAGCAGACGTCAATTCAATGGTGCTTTTGCCATAAGTCTAAGTCAGGAAGAGTTCAACGGTCCACTTGCACCGCAGTTAATCCGCGACAAAGGTTCTTTTTCCAACAGAAATATATTTTAAGGGAAACGTCTTCTTACCATCGAGTGATTTTTCTCTACGTTTAACTCAACAATAACAGTGCAAGCAATAAGCGAGCAATATTTTCATGGTCTGTTAATTTTTTCTAAAATTAAAGAGGTTAAAGAAAGAAAACTCGGTTGGCCTTGTAGCTTAATTAAGCTAAATCTCCCTTTATCCCGTATACAGGTTTTTTACTTACGTAGAGATGGTCGCTAGACTTGATAAATGAATGAATAAATAAACTAAGGAAGGAATGAAGAAAGGGAAGAATGACGATTTATTAACGATATGTAGCTTCAGCTCGCAGTTGGACACAGAGGTTGTAAAGTGCAGGTTCTTAATTTGACTCCCCGTTGGTACCTAGCCCCGCCAATTTTTTTGTCATATCCTGTCGTTTTACAGCCCTTTGATATGATATGATATGATATGATATGATATGATATGATATGATCATGTTTTAGTGACAAAGACCCGCCGCTTTCTGTGGTAACATTCTTCCCAAAGAAATGCTGCGGGGCTTTCCTACGGGAGCCATATGATCTCACCAGTCGGCCGTGGCGGGCACAGTGAGCCCGACAACATCGCATCGGCGTTCCGCCCACACATCACCCGGCACAACAACACATCAAATTACGAATAATAACGTCTGATGTGCACAAGGAAGTCACTAGAATCCGTTAAAGACTTTTTTAACTAATGCCCCAAAAGACGTCATTAGTCATAACACCACTGTGAAAAAATGGCATCAGGGTTTTGGACGTTCTCGATACAAGATATAATTATCATTGACACAACAAATGTATAGCGACTTTCGCAAGGCCTACTACAACCATAAATGTGAAAAATAATACCCTTTGAAACATGTTGCTCGTATACATATGTGTACTTTTGGCATTTTTATATATTAGATTCAATCTTATTGTGATATATTTCTTTATTCCAGTTCATAGAGTTTAGGATATCTTTAGACCCACATACTGTAAATTTGTTCAGTTTACAGTATGGTTGCAAGCTTTTTGTTTGAAAACGGACAAAATTGATTCGCGCGCAGAAGTCATCCATATAATCAAGTCATTATGGTCTAATAACCACTTTCCTTTACATCTTGTGTTGCATACCGAATATGTTTAGTTCCTTCTATTTTAAAATGGCAATCACTAAAAAAAGGAATCTGCCAAACACGCGCAGCCCTAATTAATATTGTTATGTACTTAAGAAACTGCATGCGACTGTAAAAGTGGTAGATGTCCATTTAATAAGCTAGAAATTTTGCTTGAAAATGACATGTTCAATTTACAGCATAGATCGTATTTCCATCATAGAGACTGTGGTGTTTATCTCAGCCTCTGACGCTTTGAAAGCAGTCGTTGTAGGATTGTAACATTAAGAAGTGTCCATGTTTAGTACATGTAATTTCTCTATAAAAAGTTAAAATTATCACATTGCCTAGTGACACTCACATACTAGTAGCAGAAGCGTGACGTCATTATGCGCTAAAAACTTGAAATTCGTTTACAAATCAGTTTAATTTTGGTCCGGAGTTCCATACTCCTTTAACATATAGCGTGCTTGGCGTCTATGGTCGTACATAAACACTTACAACGTGACCAAAATCATGTCTACGAAGTTATCATAATTTGAATCATTGGGCAAAATTATGCTCCAGAGATTATTTCAAGTTTTGGCTCCAAAATCCTACAATCACGTCTTCTTCAAACGTTAATATTTAGTAAGAAAACGAGAGGAAACAGAGAACTTGGAGGAAAATTATATTCACCCCGAAAACCAATCCACAAAAACATGCTGCAACATATGTTTTGGTGGTTTAATCCCAAAGCTTTCCGTCACGACTGTATTGTGGTTGAGGCGTATGCATTCACAGGGCCATATGGTAAAGAAAGCTCAGGAAGCTTAAAAAAATGAAGAGAATTTCCAGCGCCTGGTTTGACGCACTAGGATCGTGTTAAAAGTTATTCATTCTTTTTCAATTTCCTCTCGTGCCAATCATTTTTAATTTCTTCTCGAGTAACTACCGTTCAAGTAGCCTCTACCAGGCTTCAGAGGTAGCTAGAAAGAGTAAAACTTTGCAAAAATAGAGTTTATCCGCTAAAGAAATACAGTTGGCCGCTCTGAACCAAACTGTACTCCTTTAGCGGACTAACTCCTCCGGTATGCTATGTATATTGTCCAAATTCTAGCCTTTTCAGCCGCCTTTAAAGCCTGGTAGAGGCCTCATTAGTTAGCGCACCGTGATCACGGTGTTCAAATTTGGGCCCAAATGTTCCAACTTTTCTTCGAAACGAATCACGTTCGATCTGACGTAATTCAAACCGAACATGTGCTCGATTTCGGGGTCACCTACGGTTATGTACAGAAAACCCGCGACTTCAAGCCCTTTTTTACATGAGTGCCTCCTAATAGAAGAAATGCACCTTTTCACAAATATAAACCGATTTCTGGACAGTACGTCTATGCCGTTAGTTTGTAGTGGATATGTAACATGTAACGAAGCTACGGCCGTCACCGTTGGTGACCTTCAAAATCGTAATTCTTGTTTACGTGGATATAAATAACCCACTCCCTATATCCACGCGGCATGACATGCGTGTAAACATGTATTTCAATTGCAACAAAAACAAATTAAACTTACCTCAAAAACATTTTAAATTGAAGACAAGACGAAAACCTCGGTCTGTGTCGGATGTTTTTTTCAAAGACGGTGGCACTCTCGAATTATTGGTCTTGAAAGTAAAAATTTCAATTTTTCTTCGATTTTTTCCACCTTAGCAACACTTTAACTTTGAAATTTAAAAAACTGTCCGACTCAAATCTCAATTTTGTTATAATGTTTTAGAAAATGAAAAAATTGAGGAATTTGGGAGAAATTTGGGGCCGGTTTAAATCAGTTGTTTGGTTAATATTGCTTGTTCTTTAATAAGCATGCAACGCGCTTGAGAGTCATTTCACAGACATTTTAGCTCTGTAATCAAAATAACAACATTTAATGTATGAGCAGTGCGAATTTCTTTTCATTTGGACAAGAGAGTCCCTGTGAGACTGTTGAAAAAGATTTACCGTTGAGACTGGCTCCACGGAAACCGCGCGCGGAAGTCCCTGTAACC
This sequence comes from Branchiostoma floridae x Branchiostoma japonicum, assembly GCA_013266295.2. Lineage (NCBI taxonomy): Eukaryota > Metazoa > Chordata > Leptocardii > Amphioxiformes > Branchiostomatidae > Branchiostoma > Branchiostoma floridae x Branchiostoma japonicum. The sequence continues at coordinate 18,158,125 of CM023829.1, read as the reverse complement.
TGATACCCTTCCTCAGAATGGAAACTTTACCCTAGGAACAGACCGCCGTGGGTGAAAACATGGCATTTGGGTGTTGGACGTTCTCGTTACAATATTTATTGACACAACAAAAGTATAGCGACTTTCCTAAGGCCAACTACAACCATACATGTAAAAAAGTATACCTTTTGAAACAGGATACTCGTATACTTATGGGTACTTTTGGCATTTTTATATATTAGATTCAATCTATTGTGATATATTTCATTATTCAACTACTATTTGTTCAATTTACAGTATGGTTGCAAGCTTTTTGTTTGGAAACGGACATAATTGATGCGCGCGCGGATGTCATCCATATAATCAAGTCATTATAGTCAGATTGCCATTTGTTGCTACTTCTTGTGCTGGATATCGAATTATGTTAAGCTTTTCCTTTGCAAAATGGCAATCTCTAAAAAAAGGAATCTGCCAAACACGCGCACCCAAAATTAATAATGTCATATACTTAAGAAACTGCATGCGACAGTAAAAGTGGTAGATGTTCATTTAATAAGCTAGAAATTTTGCTTGAAAATGACATCTTCAATTTACAGCATAGATCGTATTTCAAGTATAGAGACTGTGGCGTTTATCTCAGCCTCTGACGCTTTAAAAGCACTAGTTGTACGATTGTAACATTAAGAAGTGTCCATGTTTAGCAAATGTAATTTATCTATAAAAAGTTTAAATTATCACATTGCCTAGTGACATTCACATAGCACACGGGTGACGTCATTGTGCGTTAAAAACCTGCAATTCGTTTACAAATCAGTTTAATTTTGGTCCGGAGTTCCATACTTCTTTAACATATAGCGTGCTTGGCGTCTGTGGTCGTACATAAACACTTGAAACGTGACCAAAATCATGTCTACGAAGTTATCATAATTCGAATCATTAGGCAAAATTATGCTCCAGAGATTATTTCTAGTTTTGGCTCCATAATCCTACAATCAAGTCTTCTTCAAACGTTAATATTTAGCAAGAAAACGAGAGGAAACAGAGAACTTGGAGGAAAAGTATATTCACCCCGAAAACCAATCCACAAAAACATGCTGCAACATATGTTTTTGGTGGTTTAATCCCAAAGCTTTCCGTCACGACTGTATTGTGGTTGAGGCGTATGCATTCACAGGGCCATATGGTAATGAAAGCTCAGGAAGCTTGAAAAACTGAAGAGAATTTCCAGCGCCTGCTTTAACGCACTAGGATCGTGTTAAAGGTTATTTCCTCTTTTTCAATGTCCTCTAGTGCCAATCAGTTTAATTCCTTCTCGAGTAACTATCGTCAAAGCCTCTACCAGGCTTCAGAGGTAGCTAGAAAGAGTAGGACTTGTTTAAATACAGTTTATCCGCTAAAGAAATACTGTTGGCCGCTCTGAAACAAACTGTACTCCTTTTGCAGACTAACTCCCCCGACATGCTTTGTATTTGTCCAACTTCTAGCCTTTCCAGCCAGCTTTAAAGCCTGGTACAGGCTATGGTTGAAGTATTTATTATCTCCTTATCTCCATTAAAAATTGAGATATTGTTTTAGCTCTGTCTGTCTGTGTGTGTGTGTGTGTTTCCGCCAATTACTGGTGAGCATAACTTAAGAACGCCTTTATGGATGGTGATGATATTTGGTATGTACGTAGGTCTTAGGAAGACAAAGGTCAAGGTCAAATTTGGGCCTCCTGGTGGCTGACCTTAGTACTGCAGCAGAACTTCCGGTTTTTGTATCTTTTGCCCTGAACATGCTATGGTCTTGATTTTTTGGTGGTAGATAGCTTTTTCTGCCTGGAATAAGTGGTGTGGGTTTTGTCCCCCTAGCAGCTTGTGCTGAAACTGCAGGAGGGGTTTTGAAGAAATCTTTAAGAGCAGATAAGTCCAGAAAAGAGCAATCTTGATTTTTGGTATGTAAGTAGCTAAAACAGAGATGTACATAATTAAATGCAAATTATGCAAATGAGGACCTAATTTGCATAATTATATTTCAGCCATACCACATGTATGGATGAAATATATTGTATTCCCTCGTGTTTCTTCTTCTCCTTCTTCTTCTTCTCCTGTCATTTCTTTAAATGGATTCAACTCGGTCATTTTTCAGCCAAATAACCTGAAATTTGGCATGGAGGTAGAGTGACCAAATACCCCCAGATGTTTTATTTGGTTTTTTTGGTCATTTTCAGGCAATAAATGTATATTTTCGGAACTGGAGCCCTGGTACTACATCCGAATGACGCGAAATTTGGTATGGGCATACCCTGGACACATGTCCACAGAATGTCATTAACGCTTTTGACATACACTACTTTGAAATTGTGTAAAATAGGGCTTTTTTGCTAGTTTTGGACAAAAAATATACATTTTTGGCTCCTGTGCCCTTATATTTAAACCAAATGACCTGGAATTTGGTATGGGGGATCCTTGGACACATGCCCACAGAACATCAGTCACGCGTTTGACATACACCACTTTGAAATTATGCAAAATAGGGCGTTTTGGCTATTTTTGGACAAAAAATTTACATTTTTGGCTCCCGTGTCCGAATAATTAAACCAAATGATCTGAAATTTGGTATGGAGGTGCCTTGGGCACATGCTCACAGACCAAAAATCACACTTTTATCATATGCTACTTTAAAATTATAAAAATGGGACTTTTTGCTATTTTCAGACAAAAAATGTACATTTTTGGCTCCTGTGTCCTAATAGTAAAACCAAATGACCTGGAATTCGGTATGGGGGATCATTGGGCACACGCCCAAAGAATGGTATTCACACTGTTGGCATGCACTACTTGAAATTGTGTAAAATGGGACTTTTTTGCTATTTTTAGACAAAAAATGTATATTTTTGGCTCCTGTGCCCTGATATTAAATCCGAATGACCAGAAATTTGGTATACAGATACCTTGGACATATGCCCACAGAACATCATTCACACTTTTGACATACACCACTTGAAAATTGTGTAAAATAGGGCGTTTTTGCTATTTTCAGCCAAAAAAAGTACATTTTTGGCTCCTGTGCCCTGATATCAAAACCAAATAACCTGGGATTTGCTATGGTGGTACCTTGGACACATGCCCACAGAACATTGTTCAAAAGTTTAGCATACACCATTTTAAAATTATGTAAAATGGCACTTTTTTGCTATTTTCAGACAAAAAATGTAAATTTTTGGCTCCTATATGACCTGATATTAAAACCAAATAACCTGATATTTGGTACGGGATCCTTGGACACATGCAAACAGAATGCTATTCACCTTGCTGGTATACACAGCTTTCAAATTGCGTAAAATGGGACTTTAAAATGGGAAGGAAATGGCTGAAATATGCTGTATTTGCTCCGGAGCAAATGTCGGCCTTTCTAGTTAATGAGGAAATTCTGTAATTCCAGTGTTTTACATTATAGGACTTCCATACATGTAATGTGTATAATCTATCGCAGGTAGAATATCAACAGGTTCTAATTATGCAAATATGGACCTCATTTGCATAATAAATCTGAAACTTCTATGTTTACTTTAAGGTAAATGATGGGAATTTCATACTTGTGACATGTGTAAGTTAGTTAAAAGTTTACAACACCATGCGTATATTATGTTTACTTATTTATATACAGGTCATTTGCATAATTTATGATAACATGTTGAAATTTGACTCTCACATCAAATATATGTTATTTCTGTTGAGGAAACCATATTTCATTGAGATATGAGGTCTCCGAATTCTTGTTATAGAATTGGAATACTATGATAATATTGATAACTAGAAAATGAGTGTCACAGCCTCATACTGTCGCCAAATGATGTTATCACAAGCAAATTTACTCTGATACATTAGACGGGGCCAGTCGCGGGCTTAAAATTCTGCAGTGATCGAGAGGACACGGGTTGTCATCATAAATGGCAATAAATTTGACAAGTGGTGCCAAGGAATATATAAACTAATGTTAAATTGCACAAACAATAAAGTTCCTTACATTGACTACAATATATTGTTATATATTGACTATGATGACAATATCTTAAAGGGCAGCTGTAACTGCTAAAGTCCCCTATCCATTGGATGGAGACCATTACGCAACAAAAATTAAAATTTAAAAGAGGGACTGCACCGGCGTTTTGACGATATTGCCCTTAGAGACTTGTGGAGAATGTAAACCCACGCGCAGCAGATTGAATTCGCTTTTCAAACCACGCTGGCTATACACGACTCGTCCTTTGTCTTCGATCCGGCAAGCCCCGTCACCGCCTTTTAATGACTCTACTCTCTCCTCTCCCCCCAGGACAAACAGTCCAATTAACATCGTGTAACGACAGACACAATAGGTTAGATACAATGTTACAATTTACGTCCCTTTTAAGGTAGACACACAGATCGAATGCTCCTTTCAACCCACACTGACTATACATGGCTCGTCTTTTTATCTTCCATCCGGCTCTCTCAATTAAGTCCCGTCACCGCCTTTTAATGACTCTCCCTTCTCCGCTTCCTCCGGGACAAACAGTCCAATCAACATCAAGTTTGACAGTGGTTGGAGACTAAACCCCTTCAGCTCTGGTTTGAACACACGGAAATATACAAAAGAATATAATTCATGTTGACTTGACTTGACTTATGTCGGGTGCTACTCTTTCTCTGCCACCAGAACCACTATGGCTGCCCAAAAGGTCCTGTCCTGCATACTCTTCCCCATGCCATCGGCATGTAGCTCGGTGTCTCTTTGCAGCACGTCTAAGTATGTGAGCGGCGGTTACTTGTCCTGGAACAAAAACAACTTTCGTACCGTTCAAGTTAGATACAATGTTATAATATACGTCCCTTTCAAGTTAGATACAATGTTACATGAACAAAAGCAATTTACGTCCCTTTCAACTTAGATACAATTTACGTCACTTTCAACTTAGACACACAGATCGATTGCTCCTTTTAAACCACACTGACTATACACGGCTCGTCCTTTTGTCTTCCATCCGGCTCTCTCAATTAAGCCCCGTCACCGCCTTTTAACCCTAAACAGTACACCTGGGGTCCGCGCGGACCCCAGCACTATATATTCTGTAATATTCTTTTTGTTTCTAAAGATTTTTTTCTGAAATTTCAGGTAATTGTCACCCACAAAGTTGTGCCTCAACACAGTGCAAAAAATTCCGTTTCCCCCATTTTTTTAAAATTTTGTATCTGATTTTCTTTTGGGGTCCGCGCGGACCCCAGCCGGCTCTCGATCGTAATAGATAGACTGGCGTTCTTATACTTTACTTTTTTTCTTATACTTTACTTTATTTTCAGGCTTTCTAACATAAATAACATTTTATATAATTTAATGTGATTTTTATTAATAATTTATGCTAATTTGATGACGTCATTGGTCAAAACCAAGATCCAAGATGGCGGATAATTAAATATGTATGACGTCATTGTATGACGTCACTGGTGTTGCTAAGGGCAACATAAGCTTTAGCAGACCTTATCATTTTATCATAAACACTTTTTGTTAAAGTTGCGTTGTATACCATTAAGTTTTAAGAGAATAACCTATTTATAACGGTTTTAGCCATTAAAATCATATGAATGACGTCATAATGACGTCATACTACGTCATAACGACATCAAAATTGTTGTATAGATTAATTTTTACTAGTACACCATCTTCTGAAAATTTGGTGGCCATACGATATACCGTTCCCGAGTTCTGATAGGGGCAAAAAGCCCCCTCCCCCAGTCCCACGAACCTCCAAACTTTAAAAAACGGGTATTTCTTGATTCCTTGTTTTCTTCACCAAAAAATTGGAAAAGGTAAAAATGTATGATTTTTGTACGTAATGTGGACTCAGAGGTTTACACATCGATTCAGCAAAACAATTGAGCTGGTAGCATACTGATAATTTCTAAAAATTAGCAAAAAACTGTTTTGGGGTCCGTGCGGACCCCAGGTGGACAGATTAATCAGTCCGGGAAGGTGTACTGTTGAGGGTTAATGACTCTACTCTCTCCTCTCCCCTCAGGACAAACAGTCCAATTAACATGGTGTAACGACAGACACCCGTGTTTTTTGAGCGAGTGTTTATCCCAATTAATTTTGTTTTGCAGCTTTTGCCGCCTATGGCTTGAGTGTCTTGTTGCTTCTTACCTGTTGTGAACAAAGTTCGTCTTTGGAAGTTTTCCAGACTACATGTATCCACTACATACCTAGATGACCTATCGTAAACCTATTGTGCGACCAATGTGACAGCTAGACCCTACCAGATCTTGAGTTGCTTATGCCAAAATTGGTAACGACATGACGCTACCAGTTCACTTGAAAACAAATAGAATATAAAATCTTTCCAACTAAATTTCCACGACCACATACCTAAACCAAGTGATATTTACCTTCAGTTGACAACTATGCGTCTCAACAACGATGGAAGATCCTTATGTGCATAAATCATATTAGTTGATTATTTTATTTATTAAATATTAGAAATTTTAAAGAACAGTCCCATTTTAACAATGAAGGCTTTTTTTTATTTACTCATGAGTTATGCAAATGAGGTACTTTTTTGCATTAGTTATGTTTAATGATGTTCACCTTCATTTAAATTTTAAATGCCACAAGTATGAAATTCTGACCATTTACCACTGCGTTTTTTCTTGAATTTGCTCATTAGATTCGTTAAATGACCATCATGATAATAACTTTATTTCAAATCCATGCCCAAGGATACTGAAAATGACAGAAAAGTAAACAATAAAACTAGAGTTCCTCGACCTCATACCTTCGCGAAATGATGTTAACCTTTATGACTGACAAAATATAAATGTTCTCGTTGATAATGTAAATAAGATCCCCATTTGCATGAATCATATCAGTTGATCATATTCTCCGCCTAATGACACTCTTATCTTAACAAAGAATGTCATTCTAACGTTTCGTAATAAATTATGCAAATAAGGTCCTGATTTGAATACGTTATGTTTAATGATGTTCACCTTCAATTAACTTGGAAATGATGCAAGTATGAAATTGTTAGCCTCATCCACTATGGAATTATAGTATTTTCTCCTTAATTATGCAAATTAGGTTATAATTAACATAATTAATACATAGCGATGTTCCTCTAGTTCTTAATTGCACATGACAATATGTAAAATTGTCACATCTTGAAGGTAGCTGAATTACAGAATTTTCTCATTAATTATGCAAATTAGATCATAATTCCTTAATTGCCATCTAATTATGTCAAGCATCAACTACGCTATCTACATATACCGGATATCAAGAAATTCGTCGACCAGTTTTTGACGTATCCTCCTTTAAATATTTTTGATAATGCTCCTGCAGTTCCAGAGCAAGCTGCTAGGGGGCCCACACTCACGTCACTTTTTTTCTGAGTACAAGAGCTATATACCACCTTCAATTCGTGACCCAAGCATTTTGAGATCAGGAGATTTAAAAACCGGAAGTTCCGCTGCAGTACCCTATAAAGTTGCTAGGGGTCCAAATTTAATCCTTTTCAGGTCTCATCAAGACCTACCCACCTACAAAATATCAAGATAATCCACCCAAGCCTTCTTGAGTTATCGTGTTGACAGACAGACATACAGACAGGCAGACACACACGCACACACACACACACACACACACTAACGCCACCGAAAACATAACCTTCTTGGCGAAGGTAATGAACATGGCAAAAGTCGAATGAAACACTTGAGGTATCAGTGTATGCGGCATTGTGAGGTGGCTTGTATTTAGATTAGTGTACTAATCTTCTATGTAATGATAATGAATCACATGTAACAGTATCTTGCCTGCATGGTCATCGTCATAAATGTCATATAATAAGAATATTTATTGATTATGTAAGACAATTAAATGCAAATGTAATTTCATACAACATGATGACATAAAAGCATTTCTTATGTTACCATTTCCAACTAACCAATGGATATCGCCATTAATCTACATACTATGGAATTTAATTATGATGTTCCATATGCTGTGGCGAAACAACAAGTACGCCATAATTCAGTAGATCGGAGATGGGTGGGGGGCAATATTTCAATACTTTCCGAAGCCTTGCAGTATTTGTATACCAGTGAAAAAGAGCTGAACAGGTAAGGGTGGAAAATATCACGAGGTTTTAAAATCGTGGCAGCTTCGGCGTTATAATGAGACTGCCCCTATGGGCAATGTAACTCAGCGCGCAGGAGCTTATGTTCTTTTCAAACCACACTGGCGGTTTGCCCTTTTGTCTGTGTATAAAATGCCTCCAGGTCCAGTCGCAGATCAAAACAGCCACGTGTACATGAAATAAGACTAATAATTCCGTGTTCCATTTACTCCCGCGGCCTCAAGCGATACTGGTATCTTCCATCCGGCCCTTTCAATCAGTCAGCCCCTTCGCCGCCTTTGAATGACCCTAGCCTCCTCTCTACCCTTGGGACAAACAGTCTAATTAACTTTTAAGTGTCGCGACATTTCTTTTTACACGTGTTTCCTCAGAGAGAGTTTCCACAATTAGTTTTGTTTGCATCTTTAGTCGCCCATGACATGAGTGTGTTGTTGCTTTTTTCTTGTTATGAACTTTGAAAGTTTTCCAGACTCCACGCATCCACTACAAACCTATCGTAAACCTATTGTGCAACGAGTGTGACAGCGAGGCCCTACCAGATTATGAGTTGCTCATGCGAAAATCGGTAACGACATGACGCTAACAGTTCACTTTAAAACAATTGTGTTTTGTGGAATCCAAAATATTTCTAACTAATGTTCCACGAACCTTATACCTTCTTTTTAGTGGTTAGCTCTATGCATTGCTGTGATTATTAGCAGATTGCGCATGTGTTAGTAACAAATTTCCGGAACATTTAAACATATGGAAAGAAAATGATAATATAAAAAATAAAATAACTGATTTACCTTCCCCAAATGATGTTGAAGTTCATGACTGACGAATTGTACATTCTTCTCATTAACTTAATCATGCAATTAAGGTCCTTCTTTGTATAAATCATATTAGTTGATCATATTTCCACCCCAAAAAAACAGGAATTTTCAATGGCAGTCCAATTTCAACAAAGAAGGCTATTCTAGCATTTATTTATTGGTTATATCTAATGATATATGATCATTGTGATCAATGATCAATGATATATAGTCATTGTAACATCTAAACTAAACTAGAACATATTTGCAGGGGTTACAATAGAAAAACATCTCTAAACCGATGTATGAAGCTACAAATTACACAACTGTTCCTTAATGTGTTGCGGTTGTTCGGATTTGATGTGCTCATCAAGGGCATCTATATAATGCCTTTGATGTGCTACGTTCTTTTCATGGTATTATCGTAGTAATAACGCTTTTATCTGCTGTGTGTCTGCGTACAAGCTTGGAGGCTTCTCCTGCCGTGTTTCTTTTTATCTAATTTGTAAAAAAATCACTTTGAAACAGATAAAAGGCCCATTTCTATGACCAATTTGAATTCAACTTTTCAAAAGAATATTAAACTCTTGAACCTCTTAGGACCCGTTATGTTTTTCTATCTCGGCATCGGTGCCCACAAACATCGGTTTCTCTGTTGTAAATTAAATCCCAATCTCCAATGGTGAACAAAACGTGTTGCTGATAATACCAGGAACCTTACTGAGGCAAAATGTCGAACTTTTTGCAACCTCTTTTGTCGGAATTCGTTGAAGTCTATCTAGCGAAGCTGTCAGGTGGGAGGGAAACGCAGTTCCCTTGTTCTTTGCACCTCGTGACGCAGGCCTGTTGTTGACGCTGTTACACTGACATGATGTCAAGTCCTGCTGTCATAGCCTCAGCCTTGAAGAGCAAGATGATTTTGGAACGCCTGGCAATGCACGCTCTCTTGTAAACAAGTTGGATGATTTGTCAAATAGTATGAACACGCCTAACGTTGATACAGGCGTCATATTTAAACATGGTTACACCTAACCACCCCGCCTAGTATGCCAATATATATATAGAAGGGTTTACCTTGTTCTCCTCGAGCCGCTCATGTATCTGCGGTTGTGGCGTAGCAATTTTTGCCAGGGAGTCAATACCTGCTAACATCATCAACTTTATTAAAATACCTGTCGAGTTAGGATGCCTAGAATCAAGTTATCAGTTATCTATATCTGTATATGTATATGTATAGCCGGTATATATATATAACCGCCCTTTGGCGTAACACACCAAGTTGTCGAACAACCAACTAGAGTCGACACTTGACTTGATAATTACTAATCTATGTCATCGAACCCCCTAAAATTGAAAAACACGTTGGCTTAAGATCATAACACTGTCATTTTTTTTTATTAAACAACAAAAAAAACACCATACAGGACACAGTGGTGGGCAACTCTAGCTGTAATCGGCGCCCTAGAGACCATTAACCCATCAACACTAAATCAAGTCAACCTTTCGTGTTATAAAAGATCCAAATTTTCGCTCCTTCGGCTGATGGGTTTCATCCTATACGTGACATGATGTCCTGACAAAATACTTAAAACCGCAATTGATATCCATTTTTCTTATAAATCAGTGGTCAAACACAATAGCGATAAACCTCAAATTAAGCCCACGACATGTCAAACAGCTTCTATTTGGGAAACCTGCCACTGTATAGAAGTGTTAGAAACAACGTCATCTGCCTATTTTTCTAAGCTAAGAAACGACATTATGTTTCTAGAGTTCAGCTGTACATAAAAGATAACCCAGCTTGCTGGCACCGATGTCTATGCCAAATGTTCAAGTCACGTAGACAAAATACTTGTTATGTGCTGTGATAGTTCGGGGACGTGGACAATAAATCCGGACCCATTTGAGCTGATGAATGTATTATTTGAACTCATGATATCGTTTTTGGCGTCTTGTGCGTGAAACCGGTTCCTTTCAGCGGGTGCCTGTAGAAACGGTTACGTGCCAATCATTTGCTCAAACTAAACGAAATATGCAATTGAACCAAACTTGTGGCGGGTGTATACGATTAGGTAAAACGCAATCTCAAAGCAGATGTATGGCGTGTTTTCGTGTCCATCTTCTTTGATAGTTGGACTTCAGGATTCCTTCTGTCATGGCAGGAACTTGTGGAAAAGCTGGTGTCACCTCTCGGAGAATTAACTGAACATAACTCTATGGTCTGACATACCTGTAGATATCGTCCACGGTCACCTTACCATACTTAGGCTCAACTTTATTAACCCTAAACAGTACACCTGGGGTCCGCGTGGACCCCAGCACTATGTATTCTGTACTATTTTTTTTGTTTTTAAAGATTCCTTTCTGAAATTTCAGGTAATTGTCACCCACAAAGTTGTGCCTCAACACAGTGCAGAAAATTCCGTTTCCCCCATTTTTTAAAATTTTGTATCTGATTTTCTTTTGGGGTCCGCGCGGACCCCAGCCGGCATTCGATCGTAATGGATACACTGGCGTCTTATACTTTACTTTATTTTCTTATACTTTAGTTTATTTTCAGGCTTTCATGATAAGTTACACATGCTTTCTAACATTAAGCATGTGTGACGTCACTGGTGTTGCTTAGGGCAACATAAGCTTTAGCAGACCTTATCAGTTGTGTTGTATACCATTAAGTTTTAAGAGAATAACGCATTTAGACGGTTTTAGCCAATAAAATTATATAAATGACGTCATTATGTCATATTACGTCATAACGACATCAAAATTTATCATGAAAGTTCATCTGTGTTGGTAGTTACATGTTTAAAGTTAAGACTTTTGATCCAACACAAAAAATTCTCTCACCTAGAGCTTTCGACCAGTCACTCTGGCCTTCCTCAGTAGACTGACCCAGTGACTGAAACACTGTGTTTCACTTGACACTGTAAGGATTTTAGACTCTGAACAAGACTATTTCTTGAGAGGGGTGAAGGAAGCCATTTACATCAGGGCCCATCATCCTACATTGAACCGCGACGGGGGCCGACATCGTCTACCAGATACCTTTGACCCAGTGTTGACGTCACACTTCAAAGAAGCCACGTGACAAGCTTCACTGGGTCAGTCTACTGAGGAAGGCCAGAGTGACTGGTCGAAAGCTCTAGGTGAGAGAATTTTTTGTGTTGGATCAAAAGTCTTAACTTTAGACATCAAAATTTGTTGTATAGATTTTTTTTTACTAGTACACCATCTTCTGAAAATTTGGTGGCCATACGATATACCGTTCTCGAGTTCTGAGGTGGGCAATGAGCCCCCCTCCCCAGTTCCATGAATCCCCAAAGCTTAAAAAACTTTTAAAAACGGGTATTTCTTGATTTCTTCTTTTCTTTACCAAAAAATAGGAAAAGATCCAAATGTATTATTTTTGTACGTAATGTGGACTCAGAGGTTCACACATCGACTCAGCAAAACAATTGAGCTGGTAGCATACTGATAATTTCTAAAAATTAGCACAAAACTGTTTTGGGGTCCGCTCGGACCCCAGGTATACAGATTAATCAGTCCGGGAAGGTGTACTGTTGAGGGTTAAGCTAAACTCACACCTGTTCAAACATAAAACTCACACCCAGTCCTATGACTAAATGCGGCCACCCCAAGGAAACAGCTGTATATTACTTTTTACACTATCCACTGCACTGTACATGAAAATATTTGATGTGGTTTTCAACGCTATTTTGCAGACAGGTCGTTTTATTTGATTGGTTTTGATTAGTACATCAGCTCATTATGTAGATTGTTTTACTACCTTGTTTTTGTTGATGTTACTTTTGTTTTTATGTGTGAGGAGATATCCTGGATAAGTAGGTTATATATATATATATATATATATATATATATATATATATATATATATATATATACAGAGAGAGAGAGAGAGGGAGAGAGACAGAGAGAGAGACAGAGAGAGGGAGAGAGAGAGGGAGAGAGAGAGAGGGGTATTAAATAAGAAAACTACATGTAGATTGTCGGCTGCGGCGTGCTTTTCCCTTATTACGATTTGGTGCGTCAGACCCAGATCTGAGGACGGGTTGTTGTAGGCGCACTGGAGAAGGCAGTCCGTGACGTCAGAGGTGATGCTGTAGTCGTGCAGGTTAACCACGTCAGACGACGCCTCCTGTCAGCGGAAACCGTCAGACATCGTCCGGAATTAATCACTGAAGACCACCGATATGGTTTTCTCGGCCTAACTAAGAGGTTGACCAAAAGAAAAGTCATTAGAATAGTACTTTTAACAGTAATAGGAAGAAGTAACCATTCTTTTGCAACAATGTTAGCTGTATAGTCGATTATAACATACAAATTGTTCATGTATTTTGTACTGCAGGTTTAGTTCAACGTTACTTCTGTGTGCGTGTTTGTGTAGATGGGGGGACCATAAGTGGAACGTCGAGTGCGACTCAAACCTCAGTAGCAAACAACGGCCTGTATAATGATCGTTTATTAGCACCACGTGTTTATTGCGTCCTCTTGCGACATAGTTCTGAATAACAAGTACACGAAGTTTGTTTTGAAGGCAGACGGAGGGTCAGGGGTAGATTGAACCTGGAGTGGTCCACAGGACTTTGTAATCCCGTCTTGTTGTGCGTTCGACGCCCCAATGTGTATCTGTTAGGGCGTTTATAAATTTGCAGGGTGTCTTGGTTTTCTCAATTAGGGTTAACGTTATGACTTGATTCATTGACTGTTTTGGTACTTCTGTGTGCGTGCTTATCCTGCGGGGAAGCGTTACAAACACGTGTGGAATTTTGCAAAAATGAGGGGACCATATGTAGAACGCCATATATATAGAAGAAAAATAGCACAAAATGCGGTGGACAATTCATCAATTTGGTAGGGAAACTGAGGCCTTATTTCTTATATAATGACTGCAACCTTACCAACTAGAGTTCGGATGGTAACATTTGACGTTATCTTTACCGATCCGCCGCCACATGGAAGACGGGGTGAATAAAATTATGAGGGGTTTGGGTTCGTTGCGTGTGAAAAGGTAAAAGAGGGGTGACTGTTTCAAAGTACAGTATTGTGTGCAATTCGCAAGAATTCTAGGAATCGTATTCTAGGAATGGAATATCCACAGGTATGTGACCCACATATATGCCCACATTCCTGGAAACCTTTGGGACCCTGCTATGGGAATACCGCTCTACCCCAGATGCCCTACGTTCTGTGACCCCGGGGCTCGTTCACTATACACCTAGGGGAGGAGTGCACTGTATCTGTATAGGTACCAAGTACTCCTCAAAATCATGAAATGATGGCAGGGCCGCAGTGCCATGCAAACAATAACCCTAACAGCAACCACCGTCGCCATGGCAATATATGTTTTAATTGCCAGTCTTGTTGTGTCTGTCTCTGTATGTTTCTGTGTCTAGCCATCTGTGTCTGTTTGTGTCTCCGCATATTTGTGGTCAGCATAACTTAGGAAGGCTTGAATGGATTGTGATAACATTTGGTATACAGGTAGGTCAAGGTCAATTATGGACCTCTGGCTGGTGTCCTTGGTACTGCAGGAGAACTTCAGGTCTTTGTATCTTTTGTCCTGCACATGCTATGGTCTGGTTATTTTAGTGGCAGATATCTATTTGATTCAGAAAAAAAGTGGTTTAGGTTTAGGTCGCCATCGCAGCTAGTTTTAGAGCGGCAGGGGCGTTCTCGGTAATATCTTTCATAGAGGATGACTCAAGAAAGGAACAACAGATGTTCATGATTTTGAGCATGTAGGTAGCTTAGACAGAGCTAGAGATGTGCACGATTAGATGTAAATTATGCAACTGATTACTTCATTTACATAATTGATAAGGAAATTATTGAAACGCAGTGTTTTTCATGATAGCTCTGTGACAGGTGGAATATTAACAGTTATTGATTTTGCAAGCAAAGTCCATATTTGCATAATGTATACAAAAAGCCATGATTCCATAGTGGTATATGATAAAAAATTTTATACTTGTTTCATAAGTTAGTTAAAAATGAACACCACTACGCATAAAATATGTAACTGTGAACACTATTTGCGTCGGCTTTGACCAAACAGGGTGGTAAGGCAAGAGCTGATTACCACCCAACTTCGTAACACCAGAAAACTTTTACCCCCCCCCCCCCTCATTTTCAAGGTAATAGGGTTGGCAAGACCAGAGCTGGTGTAAATCCACCACAATATTTTGTCTCTGACACAACATTTGAAAACTACTTCTTGGTAAATGCATATTCTATTGCAAATGCCGGTAAAGAATGTAAACATTGACTTTCAATACGTTTAATGTTGGTATATCTTTGATATAAGTAACCTTTGCGTATACACGGACTGTATTTTTATTTATTTATTTCATCATAAAGCGGCTGAGTATATAGCCCATTCAGCTAGTACAATGCTTTACAATGTGGCCTAGCATACATTTACACAGGACAAGGCATGGTTACATTTAGTCAGGCAACAAAAGGTAAACAACAGCCAATTAACATTCGATGCTTCAAAACAAAAGCTTGTCCATAAATCAAAGTCGTAATACCGTTCCAACGTCAAACACAATATGGTCAGTAATCTGCAGCTGACTTCATATTATGGATACCTGTTTCATAAGTTCCACTCTTCGCTTGTTGCCTTAAACTTGTCCTTGGTCATTTCAGTAAGGACTCTTCCCTTTTCTTCAATTATTGAACTCCGTATTCCTATACCTTAATCTAAGTACCTTGTTCCAATATAATCTATTTTTTCCAAATGTGCTGCAGAGTAAATCATTAACAGTAGAAGCGTCATTCCATTTGCTTTTCGCAACAATCATACGTCCTCCTTGTCGCATTTCCTCCGAGTGACAGTACCGAGACACGTCACTGTTGACATGCCTGAAATGATCAACTTCTTCTTGGAAGTCAGCGGTCTCTTGACGTATTTGCCTATGAAGAGATTCATTAAAACTATTGTATAACATCAGATCTGCGTAGTTATGCTGATAAAACGTGCGTTCCATCGCTTCTGTGATAACCACCTCGTCTACATATCTTTGCCTCCTTGGGCGCCATCCCGTTGGGTACAGAATGCTGTAGAAAGTCCAGCACATGCGTCGCTTAAGTAAAATTAAGGATGCGGGCAGATACTCTAAGATTAGAACTGTTGTAAAATCGTTTTCGATGCCTCGTATGAACTCTTCAACTGCCGTGCGGTTGTCATAATCTCTCTCTGCAAATCCCAAGTCACGCGCCATGCAGTTTCTAAAGCAAAAATGTTATCTTTTCTTGACGTTATCGTGTGGCTGGTACAGTGGGTCCCAGAAACTCGGCCTGGTAAGGTACGTCGTGATGGGAGCAATTCCTTCTGGAGTTTCTTCCCGAAGTCCAGGAAATCCTTTATCGAGATGGAAATATTGGAACGCAGACTTGAGCCGTTGCAGTGGTTCTCGTAGAATGACGACGTACCTTAATAAGAAACAAAAGGAAAATTACAGAATGGTATTATGACCGTATACCACACAACATTTGAACGATGTCGTCGCATTCGTAAGCTAACACTATGGTACCGGTACTCTTCCTCGAATGGACCGTTACCTACTGCAGCTGATTAAGCCACCATGTTATTTCAAATCGTTTCTGTTAAAAAAAATACGTTCTCTGCCTGCCTTCGTTCGTGCAGCAGCGCAATATATATGACAGTTTAGCCAACATTACTACAAAGCTATGTGTACCTTGTGTTGGGAGCCATAAGCTGACGAAAGCGTGTTCTGTTGTACATGGCGTGGTGAGCGAAGATGTTCCAGAGTTTTCCGCCAGGGGGATGTTCATAGTCCTCATCTCTGTACATCATAACAACAAAATACCTTCATGAAATAAAGACTAAACTTCATATCCAACACTGGAATGAATTGTGACTTATCCAAATTTTCAGCTGACTTCGTCAACCTTATACAATATACCTTCTTTTAGTGTTTTATAGAAAACGGACACATCGCTGTTACTACTCATGACATCAAATACAATGAATATTTCTTTTTACTGCTATATAATTGATTTGTACCCGACATGTAGATACATTTAAAATATATTTAGTAACTTACTTGATTGTTCCAAAACTACCTATAATTGCGCGGTCCTTGACTGGTGGCAGCGCAACAGTTAAGTTATGCTCGTATCCAAATCGAAGGAACATGTCGGACATGAAAGAAGACCCACACTTGTGAATCTTCATGAAGGCCACGTTAAGATGAGGCTGGCACGCTCCTTCGCTATATGACAAGAATAAACAACATGAAGTGAAAGTTGGCAGGCACAATTTGCTGAATTGGATGTCATGTTAATGTAGGATCAATGGAACAGTAGTTCTACCCGTCCCTCCACCGTGACCAAGGATGCCACAGGTATGGTTGTATATCCCAGTCAAAAGTAAAATACAGTGTATTTGACCAAAACCAGTGTATTTTTCCCTGGAACACACTGTATTAGACAAAGTACAGTGTGTTCTAGGTTTTTGGTAATACAGTGTATAGGAAAATACACCACTTTTTGGGGGGGAGGGGGGATGTTTAAGTGGCCATATTCGGCTATGTGTGACAATGGTTTAACATTCGAGATTCTAGTCGCTGCTGGAGCGCACACGAGTCGCAACAGTTGCCTTTGGTAGTCTGTGCTGAAAATAATAACGTAACGTGATGGATTTGATTTATTTCACACGGCCACATGACGGGAAATTCAGTTAACCAAACCATGGAAAGTTATACCAAATGGACTACACTAGGACTGCTGAAAATGGGCTTCTTTACATCTGGAGTGTGGAAGACATATGTACGCGTATAGGTATTGATAAGGTGTACATACTTTAGTGTTTATACATACTTTTGTGTTTATACATACTTTTGTATACTTTAGTGTTTATACATACTTTTGTGTACCAATGCATCGTACCGTATTAGAATCAGATATTTAGTGGTTGTCAGTATTAATTTGCCGATGGCCGTAATAAAAAGGGGAAAGCCCATCCTATGTCCATACCTGTCAAGTTCGTTTTGAATCAACCAGTATTTAAAGAAATCATAAGTTTTCTTTAGTATCAGAAAATGTTCAACTTTTAGATTGGTTGGAAATATTAATTTATATAATCATACCTAGGTACACGTAGAGCTGCAGATGTGGCGTTTAACAAAGCCTGGGAGAAACGGTACAAAGAAATCCTCAACAGACGACTACCAGTTCTTTTGGGTTATTCATAGTGTTATATACGAAAACGTGGTTTTCATAATAGCTACAATTCAATTTGCTACAGTTCTTTTGGGCTATTCATAGTGTTTTATATGAAAACGTGGTTCTTATAATAGCTTCGTTTAAATTTCCTTCTATTAGTTTTAAGGCGAAACATTTGAAAATTACATGTACTGTCAACACATCAAATTTTGCACTACAAACCAGATAATCATGTGTACTAAATATATAAATTGTTTCTTCAACCACCTTGCATGTATGTACATCTGCTAACGTTATATCATTAAATGATTATTCTATACAATTGGATTCTTCTTTGACCCCAGCGTTATTTTCTGCCTCGTATTAAAGCTAATTGACTTGGAATTGGATAACGATGTAGCTTTTTTCAAGCATGTGCCAAATTTCTCTGCTTATTTCTCAGGAGTTCTAGAAATGTTTGTTTCGATGTTTTTTTTGTAAATGCGTAGATATTACCTGCTGCATAGTACAATAAAGCGAAGTTGGTAATGCTGAGGTCACATTTCCTAAACGGAGCTCGGTCGGGCAGTTCTTTAGGAACGAAAAGTATGATATAAAAGACAATAACAACTGCGTATATTACGTGATATAGGTTGTTGATTTTTTGTTAATTGGAACAGCTCGGCCGGGCCCCGGTTCTAAAATGTGACCTCAGCATAAGGGCGTAGCTGCTTTTGCATGGGGATGTTGCTTCATTGCAAACGGTGTAACTTTGAGATCCATTGTTGAACTTTGGGCACTTCCAGAATGGTCCAAGTGGTAGTTTTTCACTGGTCACTTTTTGTACGGGATATTTTTTGGAACAATTCATTGTTGAACGTGGGTTTTTAACTGAATTTTACCATTTAAATCAATGTTGAAATCTGTGATTAGGATCCTCTCTCTCTCTCTCTATATATATATATATATATATATATATATATATATATAAATATACAAATAAATGAATAAATAAATAAATATATAAATAAATATATAAATAAATAAATAAATAAATAAATATATAAATAAATAAATATATATATAAATATATAAATATATACATATATATAAATATATATACTGGTAGCAAAACCTGAGCTAGTGTCCACAAACCTGGCCGTAGTATAGCGATGTTCCCATCAGGAAGACCAGGAGCAGGAATACGGCACCTACTGTTCTGAGCTGCATATGGGAGTGTCCTATCTAATGATGCACAAAGCATAGATTTATCGTAAACAGCGGTCATTACCCTCCGACCTCTTAAGCGATTTAGTCCCCGGCGGCAATATCGCTGGAGATCCTACTCCGACACAATTCTACAAGACGGGGGGCGCTACAGACTTTCTACAGCATCCACTGCTCAAGGAGTCACCTGTGCTATCTGCATAATGTGACATCATGACAGAAGCGGTGGATTGCTCATTCCTTGGCAATAACAGGAGTTGTACATGTACACAGTCGGAAATTTGGGTAAATCCAATTTCTTGTGTTGGAAATTACAGCTCAAACTTGTTTTATAATTCTACAAGTGATTGCATCCCCAATCAACTATTTTCTCTCACCATGTATGGCTGCCAGTGGTAATTTTAATTTGTATGAGGTAACGGCAACGGTCAATGTCAATTTAATTTCAGGAAATGGCGGTTTAACAGCTAATTTTAATCTGCAACCGCAGAGCCGTTCTTTCATTCACAGAGGATTGCAAAAGAAGAGAAGAGCAGCTGTCCATGATTTAGGGCTTGCAGTGGGCTTGTATAAAGATGTACACAATTATATGTAAATTGCATAAAAGTCTGCGTTCACTTTAATAGCTCTTCAATCAATTAATCATATACAATTTATGACAGAACAATAACAAGTACGAATTAAGCAAATAAGGCCATAATCCGTAAAATTAATGACACAATTTTCTTTGTGATGACTGATGGGAATTTCATATTTGAATAAGTTAGTAAATGATAAGTATTAACTCTACATAGATTAGGTTAGGTTAATTTAATTATATGGATGAAATCCTCTGGGAATCCCAAAACTGATGCTACCGTGCGAATAAAAAACAGTTTGGCCCAAAAATTGTCTTCAATATGAAATCCAAGTGGTCAGGAAGATCAACACGTCTTATGTTTAAAATAAAATGTACAAGTTATTTTCATAATCTAGGACGAAATATGAATCAAAATTGCCCCAAACTAAGACTTTTACACATAGAATATAAGAAGAAAAGACTTTTAATTAACTAAAGAAAGATTATGTTATTTGCAACCTCCTTAAATAATCGATGAGACAAGGTTGAATAGAAATATTAAAAAGTTTTAAATATGTTTTTTTGTTGTAGGGGTGGGGTCTTTTTTTTTTATAAATGAATTTTCCCGTTTCTTCTTGACAGCAATATAGAAAATTAATTTAAAATCCTTATACACATGTAATTTTGTTTTGCATGTGAAATTTTTTTGTATGTTAAAAAGTAACTTACCGTAAATGTTATTTTTCTTTCAGTGAACGATGGCAAGACCAAAGCTTTCTCAACAAACCTTGACATAGTAAAGCCATGTACCCATCAGCAAGACGACAAGCAAGACGACAACATGTTGTGCTCCGACCTGCAAACTGAAGTTTTCCAACTGGAACAAAACACGGTGTAATAGTCAACCTGTGGCAATATCTAAAGCTTGAATTTCATGACATCATACCTTTGACAAATGATGTTTCTCATTGATTATTTAAAGGAGGTTTTCATTTGCATTAATTTTACCAGTTGATCATATTTTCAACCCAATGACAGTCTTATCTTACAAAAAAAAGGCTACGATAGCATTTTTATCATTAATTATGAAAAAGAGGTCCTGATTTGAATAAATTGCAGTTAATAATGTTTACCTTCTCTCAAAAGACCGCAAGCATTAAATTACCGGCTGTTAACAATTAGTGATATCATTCCCCAACCTCGCCCCCTCTAGCAATTTCGCCCCCATCCCCTGCCAAAAGCAATCCTCTGGAGTCACTAACAATTTCTTGTCCTCATTCAAAGCAATACTTTCTGTAGAAACGCCCCTGCAGTTCCAGAACAAGCTGCTAGGAGTCCAATGAGATCCTACATGCCAAATATTAACTTAAGGCAATCCACCCAAGCATTCTAAAATTATCATGTTCACACACACACACACACACACACACACACACACACACACACACACACAAACAAACAAACAAACAAACACACACGCGCACGCGCGCGCTGGCTCTCCCCAAAACATAGGTAATGAAGTGAATTTCGGAAACATGTTACTAATTTGTGGGTTACAAAAGTCAACGTTTCATGCATTGTTAATTTCAGTATCAATGATAGCAACATCATAACTTATTTCAACAAACCTTCACGTAGTAAAGCGTTATCCCTACAAGGAAGACAAGAAGCAAGAAGATGACAAGCTGTCTTCTGGACTCCATACCGGAGAATCACAACTAGGGACACAACAGAAGAAACGGTAAACATACCATTGCCACTTTTGTATATAATGTATAATATTTTATGACAATGTATGTCTTGTCTAATTTATGGTATTGTGATTTGTATATCAAGTTATTAATAATGTTTGATGTTGTAATATATGTAATATTGTAGTGTTCGGGAAGGCAACTAGTAAAGGTGTCAATACGCCTGTTTTTTTGCTCTCCCTTCCTCTTGTACATTTGTCCTTGTGGTGAATAAAAAAAAAAAAAATCTGCAAATGACTCCATCTCACACGCACTCCCCCTCTTGCGAGTTTGCCCCTTCCACTGCGAAAGCAAAAATTTGAAAGTTACATACCGATTTGGAAGTTACTCCAGTCTAATTGCTGGCGGAAAACTGTTGCATGATTTTATCGTTAATCTTAAAGGTATGGCCGTTTTTCCTAGACATTTGGCTTGTTTTTCGGGTAAAACAGTTATTTCTAGTAATGCGAGTTTATTTATAATTAGTAGGCCAACGAGTTTTTAGTAAGTTGAAATCCAGATGAATTCTGCGGAAAGGTGAGACACAACTTTCAGTATTCCTACATCCAGCCATTAAATGCATAAATGTATTTCAAACAAAAGGTGCTTCAGTGAAAGTCATTTGATTGGTAGTGCTTGTTTGTTTGTTTGTTTATCGCTCAAAAACACAAAGGTAAATAGGAAGGGAGAAAAAACTCCCCCTGGATGGGGTGCAGTTTGTTACATATTAAAAAAAAAATTACAGAGGCAAAGAAGACAAATTCAATGTAAAACAATTTTGCGGACAGTTCTGTGAGGCCATTGGTTAAGACCTACAAGATGCGTTGTTGTGCGGTCTTATAGCGCAGTACACGAATAATTGCTCAGTGTATTAGTAATTTTAGAAGTGGTGTAACCTAAAAGCTTGTGCTGGAACTGCTGGGTTTCGTTAAACTGATAAGCAAATATAATTATATATAAGAACGATAAATTCCTATAATTTGGGTCATGCAGGTACCTTAAACAGAAATGTACACAATAAGATGCAAACTGTGCAAAATAAGATTAACTTGGATAATTAATGAGGCATTTTCGTGAAAAATGTGCACATTTGGTCCTTGTTTGCATAATCAGTACGTCTCCATTAATGTTGAGTGGTGATAGGCGCACCACCAGAGGCCATCCGTACAAGATTGTCAAACCACAAGCTATCAAGACAATCAGATCAAACTCTTTAAGTGCCAGATTAATTAATTTATTTATTTATTCATTTATTTCTCTATTCTTTTACCAGGGTAGCACCAACTCAGTGACTTAGCACTACACTTCCGAGTGGTCCTGGGTACACATAGACAAACAAATGTAACAATATGTACAAATATGTACAAGACAAATTAATTCTAGGAACATGTATGTATGCATGTATGTGTGTATGTATGTATGTATGTATGTATGTATGTATGTATGTATGAGTACATTTATATTGCTAAGATGTCCTTATGTCTAGTTTAAATACGCTGGATTTAACTTGATATCCAGTGGAATGCCCCTCCGTCGTCACCGCAGAGGCACCTCATTTTTTACAGTCCATAAAAAATGTTGTACTTTGTAAAATATTATTACCGTCTGTCCGTTAAGAGTTTGTTCCAGTAATTATACTCTCTATTGGTATTATTTACCATCTTTTAACACAGCTTACAGAGGCAAATTGTTTAAAAAGGGCATTACGCTGCATTTTAGTTTGAATATTCAATAAGTATTGATATTTTTTTCAGACTGATTATCATTGTATATCATTATTATTATTAAATGTTTACTGTAATGTCTGTTTACAATTAGCCATAATTATTTATGTTTGCAATAAAGATTATAATCAGAAAAGAAAATACAACCGATCTTAATTCAACTCATTTACGGACGAAACAAACAAACAAACAAAATTCTCCTTTTTCTCGTCCAAAAACAAGCTGATGCCATGTATGTGCAAATTTACTGACAAATCAGACTAGACAACAGAAAAAAATAAACTTACCTGCGTCCTTCACGTAAAAAAAACCGCTTACAGGCTGTATCAGTCCTTTACCTTCATAGTAATCTTTAGCCACAAGCTTGACTTCTATGTACAGCCAGTACTGATACGTGTTCACGTCTGCGTGGCTGTGTAGGGATTGTCAGGTGAAAGGGTGACTCTCTCTAGCTAGTTTTACCTCAACTTGATACGAGAAGTAGCAAGCATCATCGCGCTGCAATACGAGCTGTATGAGAAGCTACATGACGAGTACAATAGCGCCTCGGAAATGAAAATCAGGTTAAAACCTTCAAGTTACTACACCCCAGTTGAAACCTTAAAGTTACTACACCCCAGTCTTGTTAAGGTATTGTAATGCTCTATCCCCTAGGACTCTGATATTATTGTTTACACAATCCGGTTACACTGACAATGATCTGTTTTGTATATGATGGTGTAGGAGGAGGTATCCGAGACGGTATACTTCAGCGTATGGAAATAAAAGGACATCAGATAGGCCGATATTTAATGCCATCTTGTACATAAAATAGTGACAATAAACAGATAATTTGTGTCTTCTTTAAAGGAGTATATTTTTACAATGCCTTGTAAAGGAGAAATGAGGGGAGACCTAAATCGATTGGTCATACATATACATTGGTCATACGTATACGTCAACACTTGTTCTAGTGGAAGATGTAACGTTACCCATTCTCTTATCAGATAGCCACTTTGGTAGGCTACAGTTACGGTCAACCTAGATATATAGCTTTGTACCTTCATGTCTTTATAGTATAATGGCTGTTGCCAAATACGGTATGGTCTAACATCCTTGTACCTGCGTGATGAAGCAGTGGATGCTGGGTGTCTGTTTATGTCACAGAAATAAAAACAAACCTACGGTGGGTGTAACAGGAAGACAGAAGAAAGACGCTCAGACTATGCAAAGTGACTAATAAACTAGTGGACGTACCAACTACTAAGTATCTAACACCAGCTTGGACAAGAACAATAAATAGCCATGCCTTCAAGTACTAGAAATATTAACCAAGGATTGAAATGTTCAAAATCTCTTCTTTCCCCGGAACTATCGTAGAGAGGAACTCGTTGTCATCAAGTACATGTACAGTTGGGGCATCCTCACTGGATAGCTTTTAACAACGCTAACCCTTGCAGTTAGACGTGCAAATGTTAGGAGTGACAGGTAGTTCGGTGTTATATAGCCAGCCGCTGCCACACCACGTGCCTGCGAAGCTGGTGGGTATACGCCTTAAGTGGTTATACCGGCCCTACAAACAGATACAGATGCAACATTACTTTGGGCCGCTGGAAGAGACCATCGTTAAATAAGTTTTTTTTTAAATTCAATTTGGTCAGGGTTGATTATTTTTGGACTGGTGCATTTTATATTGGGGGCACCGCTCGATGAGTCCATTTTTGATTAGAGGGAACATTGTTTTTCTTTTAATTAGGGTCAATTTTTAAAGGCTCCATTTTAGACTTGAATTGCTTGTCAATGATTAGTTCACTTTGGGCAGAAGTTATTTTGGAATGTTTGGAATGTTCCACTTTTACATAGGGTTGAGTTTGGAACAGTCCATCTTAGCATTGGGGGGCTGGAGTGAAATATGCTGAAGCAAACATACATGCACATGCACACACACACACAGACACACAAATAGACACACAGTCAGACAGACACACACACACACACACATACACATACACGCACATACATACTCCCACATATGGATACACACACACACACACACACACACACACACACACACATAAATACCCCCATACATGTATGTGCGGGCGAGAACGCATACACACTCACACACACACACACACACACACACACACACACACACACACGCCAAGCATGCAGTCCCCAAGTAAAAATCTAATTTTCATACAAAAACAGAAAGACACGATAAAAGGTCGTTTTGGTTGATTTATTGATATTAAAAGATGGATGGATCGGATGATTCAACCTGCCAAAGAACGAGAAGAAGAAAATCAAGATTTGCTATGAGACGCAGTTAAATGCTGCTTTGGAATAGTTCTAGAAGAAAAACAAATATGTAATGTTAGATTTGTATTGACGACGTAATAACCTAGAATCATAAAACAGCGCCACTAACGGCCTTCTATCTGCTACTAAGCCCGGAACAAGCAAAGTTACACAGCTGCCAACATTCTCTCACATTGTCACGTTTGCCAACAACCCATTGGTCTCTGCAGGTCAATTAGTTGGATAATCAGTAATTATTTTTGGAAATGTCCTCGGCTCAGGAAGCTTTAAGCGATATTATGTAAGATTCACTATTCTAAACATCATTGTTTTACACATTTTGTTGCGCTATAAGCCTACCTGTGTTCATAATGACATTTAGTGAGTAAAAGATCAACGTCGTTGCGCCCCAAAACGTGTCGGAAAACTGCCAGCTCCTCGGCGCCAGCGCGGATTGTGGCCAAGTTTTTTGTCAATGTTTGTTTACATTCTTTAAAGGAGCCTGCTAAAAATACAGCGGGCCTGGCGCAATTTATTCTCGTGCTGCGCTGAGTCATTGAAAAAGAAAAATAGCGGCGCTAAAATGTTAAAAGTTATTGAAAATTACAATTTTAGATGAGAAAATTTCAATTATTTATAATTACAGTTTTGGCGCAAAAATCTTACATGATATCGCTTTAAGGACGCATTGTGTTTGAAATGTTGAACACTGCAGACCAGTTAACATACGTGTAAAGACTTGATTACAAACATCTGGTAGATTCTTCTTGTACTTGACGTGTTCTTGATTCTAGATGTATAGGACTATAGCTTTCCAAAATATGTTATTCCAAAAAACATGTTTGGAAATGGTCCACGTGTTGGAATACAGGACCGGTGCATTCCAGTTTGTAGTAGTATTCTAAATCATTGTTTCAAGTCTCAGGCCGCGCCACCAGAAACTCTCAGAAACTGAACTGCCCACGGGCCAGAACAAACCGTTACAGTCACTCCCCTATCCCGTATATGTGTACTTTACTGAACGAATACGGTCAATAATCATCCTTAGCCGTTTCTATTACCATCACTGTTGCGACTTATGAACAGTACTAAATGAGCTGGAAGAAGTCGAGAATGGTTAATGAAAATTTAGTAATTGTGTATAGTGATGTGTAATTATATTTCATCCATACCATAGGTATGGATGAAATATATTGTATTCCCTCATGTTTCTTCTCCTTCTCCTGTCATTTCTTTAAATGGATTCAACTCTGTCATTTTTCAGCCAAATGACCTGAAATTTGGCATAACGGTAGAGTGACCAAACACCTCTAGACGTTTTTTTCATTTTTTTGATACAGGCTTTGAAAAATGTTTTATTTGGGTTTTTTGGTCATTTTCAGACAATAAATGTACATTTTGGGATCTGGAGCCCTGGTACTACATCCTAATGACGCGAAATTTGGTATGGGGATACATTGGACACATGCTCACAGAAAGTCATTTACGCTTTTGACCTACACCACTTTGAAATTGTGTAAAATAGGGCTTTTTTGCTATTTTTGGACAAAAAATGTACATTTTTGGCTCCTGTGTCCTAATATTAAAACCAAATGACTTGGAATTTGGCATGGGGGATTCTTGGACACATGCTCACAGAACGCCATTAACGCTTTTGACATACACCACTTTGAAATTATGTAAAATAGGGCTTTTTGGCTATTTTTGGACAAAAAAAGGACATTTTTGGCTCCTGTGTCCGAATAATAAAACCAAATGATCTGAAATTTGGTATGGAGGTTCCTTGGATACATGCTCACAGACCATATATCACACTTTTATCATATGCTACTTTAAAATTATAAAAATTGGACTTTTTTGCTATTTTCAGACAAAAAATGTACATTTTTGGCTCCTGTGTCCTGATAGTAAAACCAAATGACCTGGAATTCGGTATGGGGGATCATTGGGCACACGCCCAAAGAATGTTATTCACACTGTTGGCATGCACCACTTAAAATTGTGTAAAATGGGACTTTTTTGCTATTTTCAGACAAAAAATGTATATTTTTGGCTCATGTGCCCTGCTATTAAATCCGAATGACCAGAAATTTTGTATACGGATACTTAAGACATATGCCCAAAGAACATCATTCACACTTTTGACAAACACCACTTGAAAATTGCGTAAAATAGGGCATTTTTGCTATTTTCAGCCAAAAAGTGTACATTGTACTGTGCCTTAATTAAAAAAAACCAAATAACCTGGGATTTGCTATAGGGGTACCTTGGACACATGCCCACAAAACATTAGTCAAAAGTTTACCATACACCATTTTAAAATTATGTGAAGTAGTACTTTTTTGCTATTTTCAGACAAAAAATGTACATTTTTGGCTCCTATGACAGAGCTATGACAGAATGCTATTCACATTGCTGGCATACACAGCTTTCAATTTGTGTCAAATGGGACTTAAACATGGTAAGGAAATGGCTGAAATATGCTGTATTTGCTCCGGAGCAAATGTCGGCCTTAAATATTTATATTTCAGCCATACCATAGGTATGGATGAAATGTATTGTATTCCCTCGTGTTTCTTCTTCTTCTCCTTCTCCTGTCATTTCTTTAAATGGATTCAACTCTGTCATTTTTCAGCCAAATGACCTGAAATTTGGCATGGAGGTAGAGGAACCAGATACCCCCAGACGTTTTTTTCATTTTTTTGATACAGGGTTTTAAAATTGTTTTATTTGGTTTTTTTTGTCATTTTTAGGTAATAAATGTACATTTTGGGATCTGGAGCCCTGGTATTAAATCCGAATGACGCATAATTTGGTATGGGGATACCTTGGACACATGCCCACAGAAAGCCATTCACGCTTTTGACATACCCCACTTCAAAATTGTGTAAAATAGGGCTTTTTTGCTATTTTCAGACAAAAAATATACATTTTTGGCTCTTGTGCCCTAATATTAAAACCAAATGATCTGAAATTTGGTATGGAGGTGCCTTGAGCACATGCTCACAGAACGTCATTTACACTTTTGACATACACTTCTGTAAAATTGTGTAAAAAAAGGCTTTTTTGCTAGTTTTAGACAAAAATGTATATTTTTGGCTCCTGTGCCCTAATAATACAACCAAATGACCTGAAATTTGGTACCCGGATACCATGGACACATGCTCACAGAATGCTATTGACATGTTTGATCTATTCCATGTCGAAATTGTGTAAAATAGGGCTTTTTTGCTATTTTCGGACAAAAAATATACATTTTTGGCTCCTGTGCCCTAATATTACAACCAAATGACCCGAAATGTGGTACCGGGATACCATGGACACATGCTCACAGAATGCCATTGAAACATGAGACATACAGCTCTTTGAAATTGTGTAAAATAGGGTGTTTTTGCTATTTTTGGCCCAAAAATGTACATTTTTAGCTCCTGTGCCCTGATATTAAAACCAAATAACCTGGGATTTGCTATGGGGATACCTTTGACACATGCCCACAGAACATTGTTCAAAAGTGTGGCATACACTATTTTGAAATTGTGTAAAATGGACCTTTTTTGCTATTTTCAGACAAAAAATTTACATTTTTGGCTCCCATGACCTGATAAAACCAAATGACCTAATATTGGGTACGGGAGATCCTTGGACACATGCAAACAGAACGTTATTCACCTTGCTGGCATACACCGCTTTCAAATTGTGTAAAATGGGACTTTAAAATGGGAAGGAAATGGCTGAAATATGCTGTATTTGCTCCGGAGCAAATGTCGGCCTTTCTAGTATCTTAATGTTTTAATACCATACTGTTAATGTTTTTTTTGTGTGTACAGAAGGCATAATTCAACCTTTGGCTGCAACGCCTTTTTCTTACAAATAAACTAAATAAATAAACTAAAATAAACTAAAATAAACTAAACCAAAATGGTTTGAAATGAAACTCGTTTAGGTATGCAACAAATGCAATGTTAAATCTATACAACAAGTTGTGTTTATTTTTTATATAAATCGATTTAAACCAAAATATTTGCGAACTATTGACAAAGGGACACACGCTTCAGAAGTTGTGTCAAAAAGATAAATATTCACATTACAAATGTTGACTGCTACACATGGCTAGCTTTCTGTGGAGAGGGGAACTGCATGAATGCATGGCTTGTATGCACGGCTGGAATCGTGAAGTTTCATGTGTTAAGTGTAAGGTCTGTTTGCACACCTGTGTCGAAGATGCGAGTAACTGGCGCCATCTTGCGATAGAGAGAGGAACAACAGATATCGTAATGATTCACGCTGTATCTAAAAACTAAAATTATCCCTAAGACAAGCTTGTAGAACCCTGTATTTCTTAGCACCTAGCTTGCTATCGTTTTTACCCCCGGGACAGGGGTATATAAAAGAGGCTGGTTTGTTCGGCGTCTGCAGGAAGCATGTGGGGTGTGGAAAGCATATTGGGTGTGGAAAGTACATGATGAAAGTGTGAAATAATTTATGTCATAGAATTCCCTCGTTAGATTCAGTTCGTTGTAGTGTCACGCGGAAAAAAGGGGGCACGGTCAGCATCACGAGTGGGGAAGGGAGAGTATCGTATAGGTAGGAGGTGGGTAGGAAAGTAAGTAAGTATTTGTGATGGTCTCATACAATAAGTGTGATTTTCGTGCAACATCCATCTAGTTATACTTATACCTTTGAATCCTCTTTTTTCAGTTTAGTTCTATTTCCTGATGAACATCTGCAAAACAACACACAGCAAGAATTCGAAGACCTCACACCTACATTAATTATTTCAAGTTTTTGTAAATTATTTTTATTTGTCTCGTTAATTATTCAGTAAGGTTGTAATAAGCATAATCTATTTAGATTTGTGGTTTTATCAACTCAACTCAAATTACATATATTTATATGTGAAAGTCCTATTCCTTGATAAGGTTTCATTTTAACATGTCATCATAACTTATGCAAATGCCCTTGAAATTAACATATCTATGATGCCTTTAACTTTTCACGAACTTGCACATGTCACAAGTATGAAATTCCCATCGTTTACCAGTAATAAATCATAGCATTTTGACATTAATCATGCAAATTTGTTTCTGTTTGGATAATCAATATCTGTCAATGATGTTCCACCTGCCATTGATACAATGTCATGTACAACACTGAAATTTTAGAATTTCCTCATTATTTTTCAAATAAAGACCTCATTTCAATTTGCACTTGATTGCGTACATCTCTCTCTAAGGAACCTACATGTCAAAAATCCACTTTGAAATATTTCGCCAGAAACTCTCCTGTAGTTCTAGAACAAGCTACTAGGGGGAGGGGCATACCCACACCAGTTATTCCTGACATAAAACGCTATCGGCTACCAAAAAAATCAAGACCATAGCATGTCAAGGACAAAAGATACAAAAAAACGGAAGTTCTGCTGCAGTACTAGGGAGGCTCAAATGTGACCTTGGCCTTTGTCTCTGTTAAACCTATCCGTATACAAAATGTCACCACAATCCATGAAAAGCTTCCAAAGTTGTGCTGACCACAAATTTGCGGAGTCACACCACACACACAAACACACACACATGCGGAGAGAGTCGAGAGAGTCGAGAGAGAAAGTGAGGGAGAGAGAGACAGCGACAGAAAGAGAGAGAGAGACAGACAGGTCAAAGGCATTATCTCCATTTTTCATAGAGGTAAAAAACTTTCCCTGGTGTTTTGACTCATCGTTTTATTTTTTTTTTTTTTGCTTCGAGCTGAAGTGATCCAACAACTAAATTTTAACAATGTAAAACTGGAATGCATCAGGACCAGGGCTGTCTCCAGGACCCGTCCATTTGTTTGCTTATGGGAAAGAGACAAATGCTTCAGCCGATTTACTCAAATGAAAATGTGATTCGGAAAATGCGTAAAGTAACGTTTTGGAGGATATGAAATTCAGATGGCAGATCGAAAATTGTATGAACTTGCCATATAGAGTCATATGGTAACTGACAAAAAGGAATGCTCTTGTATTTTCTATGCATGTTCCCATAGAAAAGTGTGAAAATAAATCGCCACGGTGGAATCATTCCATTCTGATGATATTTTAGAATTCGGCATGTCGCTGACCAATCTTTCAAATGTATGTAAATGTTTCTCTCTCCGACAAAGCCTTTGTTATATACTATGATAAGGTAATTTACTTTCATTGATGCTCCAACTATTTTCGTTTAAGTACACGCAATCCTCTTTTGAAGTCCAAAGTAGCGATGAACTGTGCAAAGAAAAGAATTCACTACCTAACGGCAGAGATAACACAGCTTTTCAATGCTCGATTCTTCTTAACTTATTGCCATTTTGCCTTTCATTGAAAAAATAACCTGTGACTCATAGATGTGAATTGTCCATACAGGCAGTTCCTTTAGAATCTTTCAGCGCTGACTAAACATTAATGTTATGGTTTAAATCTCTAGGTGTAAGGAAGTGTCCAGCCCGACAAAGGAGGAAGTGGAAAAAAAAAACATGAAATAACTTCCTCCACGGGGTGTGGGCGAAAAGGAAGGAAAGGCGACTAGCCAGCCAACAACAGAAAGAACCACTTGGTATCAGAGGGCCATTGCTCTGTAAAGAGAAGATGTCGCCGATCGCTACGCTCTGTGCTGTATTTCTCCTGGCCGAGCTGATGTCTAGCCTCCAGCTTCATCCTGACTTTTTAGTTTTGGGTGAAAATGTCACGGAAATACCGGAGGATGTGTCAGTTGGTAGCACGGTGGTGCAGCTGAGAGATTCTCTTACCGCCAGCCGTGTTAGTTCTGCAGACGACGCCAATGGGACGTTTTGGTCAGTAAACATCACCACGGGGGACGATTGGGGACGGTTTGGAGTTCGTGCTGAGGACTTGGCGTTGGTCGTAGCGGCTCCGCTTGACTACAAGTTGCACTCGCGGTACAACCTTACTGTGGAGCTGACAAACACCGGGAACAAGAACGTCGTGTACGTGACCCTCGTCATCGTAGTCATAGACGTATCTGGATACCCGCCATTTTATAACAAACGGTGTGAAACACCTGTCCTTCCGGATAAAGAGAGGAACGGGATTTTAACTGTAATCAGTAGTGACGGATATGATGCTTCTGTTAATGGAGAGATAGTTGCGTCGTACGGCGACTTTCTCAGGCATAAAAACACGAGAAAAAAAATCTTAAAAGGCGATTGTTCCGCACGATTTGTTGTTAGTTTAAGGAGGCTAAGTGGAGACGATGCTATTTTCTCCTCCGTGCTTGAAGAACATAATCAAGGTAGAGTCGAACTTGAATGTCGCGACAGAGAGTGGAAGACTAAAGGGAGGATTACTATATTGGACACTACTCTCGATGACGACTTGCCTCAGTGGGTAGGAAGTGGCACATTCAAGATAGAAGAAAATGACCGCTATGCCTCTGCTTACGAGTTGAATGAGATATGGTCCACTTCACCGTACTGGTTACGGTGTGGCGCTAACGTAACGATGCTTGGGGGCATAATTCTGTTTGACTGGACATCTCAGTACAACGTGACAGGATGTCCTGAGGGCTGGTACGGTGTGTACTGTGACAAAGACTGTGTTTGCAAGAACGGTGCCCGTTGTCACGGCTTTAACGGTGCCTGTGAATGCCGTCCGGGCTGGAGAGGGAGGGCCTGTGATATTCCCTGGCCCGAAGTCGTCATCGTGGAGACACCTGGCGATGCAGTCGTGAAGTACATCGGTTCTAATCTGACTTTGACCTGCCTGGCTCCACATATTCGCGTGGCAAATATGACTTGGGTTTATCAAACAGGAAAAATACAAAACGACACAAAAATCATCGAAGAAGTCGGGTCAGTCCGGAACAGTTCCATCAGCTTTCAGCCGATCCTAGAATCATCAAACGGCAAATATAGCTGTATGGTACAGGCTAAAGATGGTCAATTTTTCAATGCGACTTTCATACTTAACGCTACCGAATGTCGACCCAACTATCATGGGGAAGTTTGCAGCCAAGTGTGTGACTGTGAGTATGGAGGGACGTGTGACAGGTGGGAGGGTTGTCTGTGTCCTGCGGGCCGTCGTGGAGACAGGTGTCAGCACGCGTGCGCACCTGGCACATTCGGGAGGAACTGTAGTATGAAGTGTTACTGTGAAAACAGTGCCTTGTGTGATCCAGTCAATGGCAGCTGTAATTGTGCAGAAGGACAGTCAGGCGAATTTTGTCAGAACATTTCTGAGAAGAATCAAGTCGTAGTTGTAGTGTTGGCGTCCGTTATCCCGACCATTGTTATAATTGTTTGCATCTTCATAGGAGTCCTGGTGAAACGGGGTCGCCGACGAAGACCGGAACAGCCAACAGGGAACTCAGAAATGACGTCCGTCATGGAAACCCTCTCGTCATGGGAAGTAGATAAAGAGGACGTTCACTTCCAACACATGATCGGAGAGGGAGAGTTCGGCCATGTCGTACGGGCAAGGCTGCGCGTGCCGGAATTAGGCTATGAGGTCTTGGTCGCCGCTAAAAGTATCCGGCCTGACCGCAAGACGGCGTCTACTGTCCACGACTTTCGCCGAGAAATGGACATTCTCGCGAGAATCCACGAGGACAAAGAGGGGCACCCGAACGTGGTGAAGCTTTATGGATTCCTTACTAAGTCCGAGCCTCAGTACATCCTGGTAGAGTACGCGAGCAATGAAGAGCTACGCCGGTATCTGTGGAGTTTGCGTGAAGAGTGCAAGATCACGGGGGACAGGAAACTGTTAGAACGACTCGGTTACGCGTGTGATGTTGCCAGTCACCCCGTTCTATCACCATCCTCGATAATACTCGTAGGATGGGGGCCACCATCCATCGATAGATATCGTGGTAGCGGAGTACTCTTATACTATGGAGTATACCATCCTCGATAGTATATCGAGTCTGAGCGATGGTGCCATACTCTGGGTGGTGACGGGTCACCGTCCCATGATGCTGGAGTGACATAAAGGTCAGGCCATCAGATTTCCAATATGGCGGCTTTCCGTGAAAATCTGCTGAACAGCGGCAGTCGACTCGTAAAGTTTCTAGAGAACAGCAACTTTTGAGGTTATTTGTGGCGCCCTAACTGACTTTCTTATAAGCTAAGGGAAAATTAGTCGGTGAGTGAATGACTCAAGTACTGTGGCGATCAGAGCCTTAGCCGTTGAATTATGGCGACTTTGACATAGGAAACTCGCGAAAAAATATTATACTTTAAACAAGTTTAACATTCCTGGACGACAAAAACATACCTAATAATTTATATAAGCAGGACTGCTGCTTGGCCGACAGAGTCGCCTAAGAATGGACTCATGGACTAGCCTACGTGCTTAGCGACTCTGTGGCCTCAGAACCTAAGCAGACCTGTGCGAAGCCTGTCTGTCAGACGGGAACCCAGGAATGAACCAAGATGGCGGCGCCCAGTGGTGACGCGCCGGATTGAGTAAAAGAATACTCCATACAATGAGTCGTATATACGTAGTACGGTCACGATATGTCAAAATGAGATTGAGACAGCAGTGAGGAGGAGCCAGTCCAGGTTGGCAGGTTCCATACCTTATACCTGGACCTCAACTCGGGATTAAAAACCTTGTGAATTGGTCCCCCGAAGGACAACCTGAAAATTTGTTGAATAGTTTGAGAGCAGCTAAAATCCCAAACGACTTTTTACGTTGTGATGTCGATATCATGTGTGTGTGTCTGTGTGTGTGTATGTGTGTCACTGTATGTATGTGTGTGTGTGTGTGTGTGCTGAATAGATTATTAGGTGAGTGTCATGGAAATGTCATCATGGCGAAAAATGTCCAGACTACGCATGATGTACAAAATGACTAATAAACTGGTGGATGTACTAAGTACCTAATACCAGCTCGGAAAAGAACAAGAAATAGTCATACCTTCAAGTACCAGAGCTATCAACCAAGGATTGAGGTGTTCAAAAACTCATTTTTTCCTAACTATCGTAGAGTGGAACTCGCTGCCACCAAGTACAGTACTAGTAGGGGCATCGTCACTAGATAGTTTTAAACAAATTGATTGTCTAGAGTTAGACGTTCAAAGGTTAGGTGTGACAGGTCGTTTGGTGTAATTTAGCCAGCTGCCGCCGCGCCGCGTGCCTGCGAAGCTGGTGTGTTACAGCGAAGGGTGGTTATACCGGCTATACAGATACAGCTTAATAATAGACATGAGACTGGTGTGATGAGGTGTGTGAATGCAAAAGTTTGTCTTTTACTGATTGCCCTTCCTACAATCAAGTTAGGACTGTGTATATCCTCCATTCATATACATACTACTGCTACCATAGATTGACTCTGCTCACAAGATATGCTGGATCATGCAGAAATGTATACCTCAGGTGGTTGTTGCAACAGTTTATGCTCTACAGGTCATGGATAAAGCAGAAGTACATTATAATACTAAAACTATACAGACTAATAAGTGATGTAAACTATTTTTAACTTTTTTACAACTAGACAAAAGCAGCACATTTCACTCCCCATCCCTCCCCCAGGTAAAATACAATTATGTTAACTGAAATAACTGAACTTCACTCATTCTTTTTTTAAATTCAACTCCCCCCCAAAAGAAAATAACCCTCCCCCCACCCTCTAGAGAATTAGATTTAGTGAGAGAAAACAAAACATTTCATCTCCACTTACAGTGGTGGAGTGAAATAATAACCAATAGGATGAAGCTTGGAAACGTGATGTGAAGACTAGCTGACTGCTGCGCATGCCTACCTGTGTCAGGGACCCCGCAGCAGTATAATCAAAGACTACTACAAACTACATTGTACTGCTGGAGTGGAGTACATCGCAGGAACTTATACATCCTGATTCTTTCTTGGTGAAGGTAGGGCAGAATTTCGGGACATAGGAACATATGGTTTTGTACTGCCACCTTTTTCTCTGACACAACTGTTCCTGATCAGTTTTAGGAAGAAACGTGGAGGCCCAACATTTACAATTCGTTTTGAACATGATTGTTGCTGTAAAGCCAAAACAAGGAGGAAATGAAGCAACTAAATCAATATACTCCCCCCTCCCAATAAAATATCAAACACATAGCACATACATGTATATCATTAGTTGGGGATAGTACATATAACATTAGTTGGGGAAGGGCTGGCTGGTAGCGCCTACATGTCAACCAGTTGTAGAGGAGCTCTCAATAGATACTTAAGCCAAAAGGCAATTACTAATACATGTAGGTTTCCATTAGTCATGTAGGCTGTATGTACATGCTGAATCAGATAGCATCAGTACTTTCAAGAAGTCCCCTCCAGATATTCCCAGCATGCACCATGCTTACCTTTGATATACACATGTATGGCAAAGGGTGTTGCAAAAAGGATTTTATGGGGTATGGAGAAAAAAGTACTTGACACATTCTTTTGGTATCTTTTCAACAGTTGACCGACTTGGCATCATGACATTCATGCCAATGAATTCACACTGAAATGTAGTATGAGTCTAATGCAAAATGATCAATGTACAAGTCAAGCTACAAAGTGATGACTGTACATTACAATACCAATGATTCCTCTGTTTAGGCTGAAAGGTTGATTCCTCTGAAACCTAACAAGAAGTCTTGTTTTGTAGGTTTTAATTGTATTATCTATGGAGTTATTCGTTTTACTTAACACGCGTCGTGAAAGTTACCTCATGTAAAAGTTTACGATAACTTGACTGGTTTAATCAAAGGCTAACATTTAAAACAAGATGCAAACACTCATAATGTTACATAGAAAAGTTTAATTTCTTCACAGCTCAATGTCATTGTACTCATGTAGGAACAGTATGTGGTTTTATCACTCATCTTTAGCAGTTCAGTCTCAGCAGACTAGCACTAGCACTAGATTGATAACAAGTTACCCAGTACATAAACTGTTGACAGTCTCTCCCAAAGTATGGTGAATCAACAGGCAAGACCAATTTCCAGGCAACAGTTTCAGAGCAGATACATTGTATAACCCCTGTGGAAATCATGTAACAAATGGTCATAGGGTATTTGCAGAGAGGACAAAAGAGACACGGCAGCTAAAATAGGTTTGGTAAACAAGGTTATGGTTACAGCATTTTTCTGTACAAAATTTCGATATTGCGAAACGATGACCAATTTCCCCCAAACCAACTTTATTGGGTTCGGAAGACTGCCCCGACATGATATATGCATCTTGTTTCCCAAAATATCATAATTTCATCAATTAAGGGCAAAACAGCATTTTCCCCATAAAATTTGGATATCGCAAAACGATGACCGATTTCCCCCAAACCAACTTTATTGGGTTCGGGAGACTGCCCCGACATGATATATGCATCTTGTTTCCCAAAATATCATAATTTCATCAATTAAGGGCAAAACAGCATTTTTCTGTACAAAATTTCGATATCGCGAAACGATGACCGATTTCCCCCAAACCAACTTTATTGGGTTCGGGAGACTGCCCCGACATGATATATGCATCTTGTTTCCCAAAATATCATAATTTCATCAATTAAGGGCAAAACAGCATTTTCCGCATAAAATTTGGATATCGCGAAACGATGACCGATTTCCCCCAAACCAACTTTATTGGGTTCGGGAGACTGCCCCGACATGATATATGCATCTTGTTTCCCAAAATATCATAATTTCATCAATTAAGGGCAAAACAGCATTTTTCTGTAAAAAATTTGGATATCGCGAAACGATGACCGATTTCCCCCAAACCAACTTTATTGGGTTCGGGAGACTGCCCCGACATGATATATGCATCTTGTTTCCCAAAATATCATAATTTCATCAATTAAGGGCAAAACAGCATTTTCCGCATAAAATTTGGATATCGCGAAACGATGACCGATTTCCCCCAAACCAACTTTATTGGGTTCGGGAGACTGCCCCGACATGATATATGCATCTTGTTTCCCAAAATATCATAATTTCATCAATTAAGGGCAAAACAGCATTTTCCGCATAAAATTTGGATATCGCGAAACGATGACCGATTTCCCCCAAACCAACTTTATTGGGTTCGGGAGACTGCCCCGACATGATATATGCATCTTGTTTCCCAAAATATCATAATTTCATCAATTAAGGGCAAAACAGCATTTTTCTGTACAAAATTTCGATATCGCGAAACGATGACCGATTTCCCCCAAACCAACTTTATTGGGTTCGGGAGACTGCCCCGACATGATATATGCATCTTGTTTCCCAAAATATCAT
Source organism: Branchiostoma floridae x Branchiostoma japonicum (assembly GCA_013266295.2). Lineage (NCBI taxonomy): Eukaryota > Metazoa > Chordata > Leptocardii > Amphioxiformes > Branchiostomatidae > Branchiostoma > Branchiostoma floridae x Branchiostoma japonicum. The sequence continues at coordinate 18,119,292 of CM023829.1, read as the reverse complement.
AATTTCATCAATTAAGGGCAAAACAGCATTTTCCGCATAAAATTTCGATATCGCGAAACGATGACCGATTTCCTCCAAACCAACTTTATTGGGTTCGGGAGACTGCCCCGACATCATAAATGCATCTTGTTTCCCAAAATATCATAATTTCATCAATTAAGGGCAAAACAGCATTTTTCGGCATAAAATTTCGATATCGCGAAACGATGACCGATTTCCTCCAAACCAACTTTATTGGGCTTGCAATACTTTACTCACATTATATATGCATCTAGGTAGCATAATTTTGTCAATTCATCCAAAAGAATGTGATACCGGTACACAAGTTGGTTCCTTGACTTCAGATGTGCATCTGGTTTATGGTATGTAATAGCGCAATTGCTTTCCTGAGGCCAAAACAGGTTTTTTGGGTAGAAATGATGACCAATACCCTTGAACCAACTTTATGGTATGCAGAATGATACCCTATATTCATAACATGAGGTCCGCACCTTGTTTGTCCTAGAATTTAGAAACATTACTTGTTCATATCTGAGACAAAAAATACGATTTACCGTAATCGCCAAAACCTTAAATGATAGAAACTCAACAATGAATTGTGGATTCGGCATGTGAATTTCCGTATCGACTATCAAAGCATCCACAAATTGATTTAATAGTCAGATTTGAAAGAAATCTGTTTAATTCTAAGCGATCTATGAACTCCGCCGTTTTGGCAAGGCGTTGTCCGACAATACCGTATGTTTCTCATAGACGATTGTAGGTCGCATCTTACAGAAGTGCGCTTTCTTTCATAAAACAAGAAGAATCTGATATATCGGCACGAAACTTGCACAGTACTAGGCTAATATACTGCTCTTGCTGTGTTGTTAATAGATTTGCTCTTCCGTCATCTTTTGTGGACATACAGGACATTCACCTGTCTTCAATTTCAGTCAGGCGCAAATGTAGTCGGTAGCGTTGGTTCCTAGAACACTTTAGAGCCAAATAGATCGCGTTCAAAGCAATACAGGTAATCCATATTTTGTAACCGGATAGCCTACAATACCATGTGACTTTAAACAGAGTAAATTGGACCGTGTCCTAAACAATTTCTTTAATTTTGACACAAAAACCCGTTAAAAATTGCCCTAGCGACATGTATCAAAAGTGCAGCGTGTAATAATTGAGAGGAATTCGGGCAATTATTTCAATAAAATTAACTAATAATCACGTTAAACGCACTTTTTGTCGTTAGACTTGCCATGACATCACATCTCCATCTTTCAATCTAGTTGTAACACTTTAAAAACAAGTGTAGGTACCCTAGCGAGATACAGTGAAACTGCAGCAAAGGAACATTGCGTCGGCATATGCGGCCTGCTTTGCCAGCGTCCACGACGTTTTGGTTTTTCATATCTCAGCTAGAATACAACGACGTCTTTCAAATTTGGCTGGTTTACTTCTGAAAGCCTGTGCTACAAAGTCGTTGTAAGAATTCCCGTGCTGACGTCATGGTTTATCACCAGTAATTTGTTGCTGAGTAACTGTGGAGAAATATCAATGCTGACAGGGTATCATCTAACCAAGGAGTTTCTCCGTCTAACTTCCTTGATCTAACCCGCCTCACGTCGAGATCCTGTTTTTCGAAACACTGTGCTTATCAAATAGCTTTGCTGAACACAAGGAAAGTTGATTTCGACAGAATCATTCATGGCAGGCACTATTTCTAATATTTTGTTTGTAATCAAACCTTACTAAGGTCTTATTGCTAATTGAATAACACACACAAACACGAATTAACACACAGACACGCACAAATTAACACACAAAGACATACCAAAAATACTACCTTCATTTTTCATGTAGGTAATAATAGGTGTCATTCAACTTTGACGATTAATGCATTATGTATGCAATGATACATTTGAACATTTTTATTAAAAAATGCTACTGCACTTGAAAGAAATGACCGTAATACATTTGCACCAGCAGCATATCGTGGTTGAACAAAAGTTATGAGCAAAGTAACTGAAAGACATAATCTCCAAGACATAAACATAACAAGACTGGCAATGAAAAGTACATTGCCATGGCGACGGAAGATGTTGGTAGGGTTTGTGTTCAATGTATGGCACCGTCAGCACAAATATCCTCATCAGTAGTGAAATCGAGGCAGCACTAACATCGGGCATAACAGTGGAATTGTGCAAAGGGAACTCGACCAGCTGGGGTGAGCTAACGTTAATCACATCAGGACATAGTATACTTTATAATAACGATATATAAGTACCTGTTCAGATGCAATGAAGCTGATGACTATAGATGTTTATTCTTATACTGGTGCAGATGATATACAGTATTCTATGATAAGGAAAGTATACAAGTACCTTGTTACCTGTTAATATAAGTCTAGTCAGATATAGTACAGCACAGTTCAGTATATCACCCCTACCATCCCCTAAGTGTATAGTGAACAAGCCCTGGGGCTCACAGAAAACATTCCATATCTCCCAAGGGTTTCCAGCAATTTCACTAAGTAGGTCAATGTGGGCATACATTGTAGATGTGGGCCAGCAAAATTCCAGGGCTGTGAGACATTCCTCTGGACATTCCATACCTGTGGATAAAATTCCTGTACAATTCCTAGAATTCTTGCAAATCACACACAATACTGTACCATTTGGCTCGCCCATGAGGCGTCGCCAAAAACACGGGTACACTTATTCTGAGACACCATTTTATGTGAGGCCATGTTTCAAATGTATACTTTTCAGATACAAATTTCTGCACAGTATTAATTTCATGTACGGTACAGTTACATGTAACTACTGGTATATAAGCAAATGATTGAACACAGTTAATGTAATTTCAACAAAGCTCCAGATTGATATACTAGTAACCTAATTTTACTTAGTATTTTGCTCAAGTTGGCACAGAAATTGACACAGGCTTTATCTTTGACATGTCTTGACAAGTCCCATCCTTATCTTCATACATGTACTTCACCTACTGTACATCTTTAGTTACTTCAAGAGTACACAAGATACTACATGCTGTCATGAAGTTGCGAATATGATCTACAATTCAAGTTCATAAATGTGCAAGGACCATCCTGAAAGCCAATGACTAAATGTCATTTCAAACAACAGTAATATAAGCTTAGTTCACCTTGGACAACTTCATTGTGCTAAAATGGCATAGTGCAACCAATCCCTATGTTGTGTTGTTGTGAAAGCTAAAAAGAGCATCAGATTCACTATCTACATGTATCAGATATGCCAAGTCAGTAGATAAGTACAAGTCTGAAGCACTGCCCCTTGTGGGTACATTAGGAAGATCTGGATTTTTTGTCCCTAACAACCCGTAGGCAAAGTGCAGATGGCTTTCTATCGCATCACGCTTTCCTACTAGCATTGCTACAGCCCCCACAGTATAAGCAGCACTATATGCTTGCAATGATTCTCCAATTATTTCAAGTTCCCTTATTCCAGTCCTTATAAGCCGGTGCATTCTCAGCTCTTCCTCTGCACTTTTCTTCAGACACAGTGCTTCAATCACCTGTCTCTGTACCAATCTAGGGACAGCACCCTCCTCCTGAGGATAAATAACATAACAAGACAGTATTAAGTTACTTTATTTGGCAGTCAGAGATCATTAAAACTCCCAGATGTGCATAACATACAAATTTGTGTATGACAATGACTTACTGATAACAAAAGATGATGATGATGATAGCACTACAAAAGGTTGACTTTCTAACAGGGCTCTCATGTTTTCCCTTCGAGTATAATATATAAGTTATATATTATAACCATATTATCTTGTAATGAGAGTAATCAGTTGTGAATCCAAGCAGACTCCTACATAATTTAAACTTGATGTATGGGTATGAAAATTTTAGACAAACTCACCAACAAATCTAGCTGTGTGTAGCTGTACCAGGCTAGGTTGGCTGGCAGGGCATCCACAAAGTTAATCACTTGTGGGAATACTGAGTCTTGTGGGCACTTGCCAATGCTGTTGTACTTGAGCCTCTTGTTGACATTCTTCAGCTGCCAACCCAATTTTGTGGGTATGGCCTGGCCATCTGGAGGAAATATAGATTGATGCCAATTCAAACTCAAATACATATTCATGTATTATGCACATCAGATGGCAGAAATATATATAAACGACACTTTGTATGACTTTGATAACCGTCCATGAAAACAAAATTGCAAATGTTGCCAATCTAAAGTATCCTCCCTCATGTTTAAGTAGAACAAACCTGGGTACTTCTTCAATGACAGAAGGAAAGTCCTCTCTGATGCATCTCGCCAAAGTTTGTCCACCAGAGCCTTTTTCTCCTCCCGGTCAATGAGACGTAGTGTAGACTTGAACTCATCATGGTGTTCCTCCCATCGACTGACTTCGTGTTTTCACCAGCTTTGCTCTTGTCTGGAAAAAAAACATGCTTGTGTAGAAACAGGACATACATGAAAATGTTTTATGAAGAGTAGTTGATCATGATGGGTGAAAAAGTATTCTTCCTAAATTATTAAAGTTTGTAATAGAATATTTCAGCACATATAGAGAGCCACATATAGAGAGCACACATAGAGAGCAACAGCCTAGAATGCTGTTAATTTTAATAATTTGTAAACATGTCCTACAAACATAACTTGCTTTCCCACTGTTCTTGTGTTACTAGAATATATTTAGCTCTTGATTATTTGCTTTGAACCTTGTTGCTTTAATCAATCATCAATAAAATGATATCAGGGGAAGAAATGCCTCCTTCCCCCAGTTTGCACCAGTTTCCCATTCCCATGATGCATTGTGCCTGGGGGTAAAATCTCCTAGGTTGCATAGTGCAGGAAGGTATGCTGTTAACATTAAACAACTTGTTTTTCTGTGTGGTTTAAGGTGTTGGGGGCATTTTATGCTCAGCATTAATTGACTGACTATGGGGCAAATCTGACAACAAATAGATAATGAAATCTTTGTGTTCTTTTCAACATGAAATATGTGGTTTGCAAGGTTACAGTGGTATACTGTCTGTCAATAGAAAAGATACCTGACTATATTGGTCGAAATAATTCAACAGATTATGTTGTAGTATGTAAATATTAAGGAAGCAATATTCATTCTATCTATCTATATACATGTACGTATATTACTGGGCAAAGCCCTTGATGGGGCATCGCGCCCAGGGTAGATTCATGTTTCCAGTGGTAGATTAAGCACTTAATACCTGAGGGGGATATTTTGCGGGGTGTATCACTCACTAAAAAGAGCCTTCACTCGAGTATTTATTATGTTTACCTGTTGTTTTTGCTACGTTTCCTCTTCTTCTTCTCAAAACAATGATCTCAATGACCTGAACCAGACTGTCTGTTACCATGGTGACTAGAGTTAGGTTACATCATGTTGCAATTTTATAGTAGGAGGGATTTAGACTCCTGTCTGACCATATATATGAATGTGTCTGAGCATACCATATGCGAAGGTAAACATAATATTTAACATAAAGGTAAGCATAGAAGGTAAACATAATATTTATTTTGCTTTGCAAATGTTACCTTTCTAGTTACACGTTATATCTTGAAAAATACTCGTAAATGCAGGGTGTTTCCCATTCCTAATTGCATGGGTAATGTATCTAGAGCGTTAAAGGTGTTTTAACCTCTGTACACTGCTTTTTATTAGGCTTGGATGCGGTCGGTGGTCGGTGAAACAGTAGGCAGAACCCACCCCCCTCCCCCACACAAAACAAAATTCTTCATGTGCTATATGGCTCTTCTTGTCCTGAAACTACATTAAAGTTACCAGTCTTGTGCTGTAATAAGATAAGGGATGTGAAAAATGTTTATATACGTATTTACCTTAGAGATTTTGGCAGCAAAATTGTGGCTTCCTTCCGAATTTCCCCAAATAATTTTATGCCATGCCGCCGCATGTAGTACGGTCAGTACTAGCTTGGTGCGGTCGTGGGGTCACAGGTATAAGGTATGGAACTGTCCTGCCAACCTGGACTGGCTCCTCTTCACTGCTGTCTCAATCTCATTTTGACATATCGTGACCGTACTACGACTTATTGTATGGAGTATTCTTTTACTCAATCCGGCGCGTCACATCAACTGGGCGCCGCCATCTTGGTTCGGGGTCATTCCCAGGTTCCCGTCAGGCTTCGCGCAGGTCTGCTTAGCGGTGAGCATTCCCTGAGACGGTGACCCGTCACCACCCAGAGTATGGCACCATCGCTCAGACTCGATATACTATCGAGGATGGTATACTCCATAGTATAAGAGTACTCCGCTACCACGATATCTATCGATGGATGGTGGCCCCCATCCTACGAGTATTATCGAGGATGGTGATAGAACGGGGTGCACCAGTGGGTTATCGGAGCTGGCACGTTTAAAGATCGTGCACCGAGACATCGCAGCTCGTAACGTCGTCATCAGCGACAGGAAAGTGGCAAAGATCGCGGATTTCGGACTGGCGCGTGACGTCTACGTGTCGTCGGGATACGAACGCACCGAGCAGGGCGGGGAGGAGGAACTGTTGCCGCTGAAGTGGATGGCCGTGGAGTCGTTACGGGACGGGGTGTACACGTGTGAGAGTGACGTGTGGTCGTACGGCGTGCTGCTGTGGGAGATCGCCAGCTTTGGGGAGGAGCCGCGCTATGCTGGCGGTCCGATGCACCCGGATGTCTGCACACTGTTGGAGCTGCTGAGGAAAGGAGTCCGTCTGCAGCAGCCTCAGAACTGTCCACTAGCGGTGTACCGCATCATCAGGTCATGTTGGATATTTAACCCATCGAGGCGGCCAACGCCCGACGAGCTGTTGCGGAATATTGAAATGCTGATGCCGCAGAGACATGTCAATCACAACATTCGATAAAGGGTTTTCAGACTGGAATCTCCCATATACAGGTTCAACTTGTTAATATTTACGTCTAGTTATAAGCTTTATTGTCCCTGGCACGACAGCGCTAGTTTGCAATTTGTCCTTCTGGTATGGCGGAGGTTCTTTTCGTGTAAATTACTTCAGGCAACGCGATTGGCTCCTCACTTTCATGGGAAGTATCTGATTGGCTGACTGCTACCTGTCTTTCCCGTTGTTTCCGTGCCAATTTCTAGCCAATCACATCACCTCTTGAACACAAGAGTAAACATGATTGGCTTGTAGCTTTTCATGGAACAACGTAACAGTCAATGATGTACCTGATTGGCTGACACTAACGCCGCCAGAGGGACAGACTGTAGGCTGTTATGTTGGGGCTACTCCTATTTTTCGTTGCAAAAATCAACAAGCATAAATTAAAACAGAGTATTTCTCCTTCTTATGAGTATTAAAATTTAATGGGGAAAAATATTCAACTTTTAAATTTCACAATTGCTGATACAACACACCGATTAGTTAAAAAAGCAAACTAAGACAATAAGTAAACATAATTGTCTTTGTAATTCAAAACTACAATGTAGAATTGAAGAAGCCAAAGAGCATTATTTTCCAGATAAATATATCGATGTAATTTTCTTCAACCCCACACATGCAATCAATAATCTGACTTAAAGAATCTTTTGGAGAGTATCTGTAATCTTTATACTAGGGTATCTATCTTTAATCTGTTATACTAATTAGTAATTTTGCCAATAGACATGTATATATAAATGTGTGTAGTATTGCAATAGCAAGCAGTGGCCCTGTAAACTAAAAACAGGGTAACGAAAGCACCACACCGCTACAACTTGAGCATATTTTTGATACCTTTTGTTTCACGATGGTCAAATTTGAGCCCAAATGTTCCAACTTTTTTTCGAACCGAATCACGTTCGATGTGACGTAATTCGAACCGAACATGCGTTCGAATTCGGGGTCACCTACGGTCATGTACAGAAAACCCGCGACTTCAAGCCCTTTTTCACATGAGTGCCTCCTGATAGACGAAATCCACCTTTTCACAAATATAAACCAAATTCTGGACAGTACGTCTATGCCGTCAGTTTGTAGTGGATATGTAACATGTAACGAAGCTACGGCCGTCACCGTGGGTGACCTTGAAGATTGTAATTCTTGTTTACGTAGATATAAATAACCCACTCCCCATATCCACGCGGCATGACATGCGTGCAAACATGGTATTTCAATCGCAACAAAAACAAATTCAACTTACCTCAAAAACAGTTTTAATTGAAGACAAGACAAAAATCTCGGTCTGTGTCGGATGTTTTTTTCAAAGACGGTGGCATTCTCGAATTATAGGTCTTGAAAGTTTAAAAATTGCATTTTTCTTCGATTTTTTCCACCTTAGCAACACTTTAACTTTGAAATTAAAAAAACTGTCCGACTCAAATCTCAATTTTGTTTTAATGTTTTAGAAAAGGCAAAAATTGAGGAATTTGGAGGAAATTTGAGACCGGTTTAAATCAGTTGTTTGGTTAATATCGCTTGTTCTTTGATAAGCATGCAACGCGCTTGAGAGTCATTTCACAGACATTTTAGCTCTGTAATCAAAAGACCAACATTTAATGTATGAGCAGTGCGAATTTCTTTTCATTTGGACAAGAGAGTCCTTGTGAAACTGTTAAAAAAGATTTACCGTTGAGACTGGCTCCATGGAAACCGCGCGCGGGAGCCCCTGTAACCTGATACCCTCCCTCAGAATGGAAACTTTACCCATGGAACAGACCGCCGTGTTTATTGAAGTGTTTAGAGTAACTAACACAGTAGACACGAGCGTCCATGTCTAGATTGATGTACTGTATCTGTATAAACTAATAATTCTAGTAGTGCCTATGTATAGATTAATGGACATTATAATCAAGAGTGTCTATGTTTAAAATAATTCACTTAAAAACCAAAAGCGTTTAAACTTAGATTAACTAACATATTTTCGTTGTTATTGAAATGTTATTAAGTATAGTGTCTCAGTTTAGATTAACTAACACAATAACCAAGAGTGTTTATTTGTAAATAAACTAACGCAATTACTAGTCTACATAAACGTACACAAAAACAAATATTAACCAAATGAACTGAACGAACAAGAGTGTCTAAGTCTGGATTGACTAGCACTGTAACCATAAAGGTCTAAATATAAATTGATATACTCAAGAAATAAAATGTCTAAGTCAAGATTGACTACTACAGTAACCGGGATTGTCTAGGACTCAAGTGAGGTACACAATGACGAGGTCTATTTCTTAGATTAATTAGCACACTAACCTTGAGCTTCTATGTCTAGGTTAACTGACACAATCAGCATTTTTAAACATACTAGAGAATTGTATTTAGGAATACTAGTTTCTTTTGTTTCGCATAACCAATGGACCGCCTATATGCATAACTTCCAGGTTAGTACAGTGTGTACAAGCTGGGAAAGGTCCGGAGTGGGGACTTTTTAGATTCTGAGTTAAGAACCCTAACCGCAAGACAAACTTGTCACCTTACACGGTGTTCCTTACTTTATGTTGAAGACTTTTGATAATAAAGTCTGATCCAGAATTTTGATGTGGTTATATTGTATGGTTAGTGTGTGTGTGTGTGTGCATGTGTGTGATTAAGATAGCTTAAGACTGGCCTGGTGTAATAAAAGCAGGAAACGCCAGACTTTAGGCCCCCTAGCGGCTTTCAGAAGTACAGCATGGTGTCGACATGCTATGGTCACCATTTTTAAGTGGTAGAAATAATATTAACAAGAAACGCATATTTGCAAGCAAACGCAGGGTATTTCTCCCCATTTGTCTCCATGCAAAGCTGACAAAGTCATCCAAGAATGAAACCTCACAAAAGAAGCTTTGCTAAAGAATGGACCAGTAGCATTCTATAAATCACCTCAACCAAAACTGTTTCAAAGAAAGTCATGCGAAACGGGCCATTCTAACAAATATTTCCGACCAAAAATGGACCATCCCGAAATCCCCCCAGTTTTCCCTGAATATCCGACTACTGGCTCTGTTCTGACATAAGTTATCCGGTATGCAGGATAAACAAGTCTGCGCTATGTGGGGTGTTACGATAATGCATGAGTATGAATAGAGTACCTATTAGTAATTAAGCTCAATGTCAATAACGTTATTTTTTTTATCACCACCACTACTAGCAACATTTTGGGACTGTCATGTTCTTTTTTTTAACAGGTTCGCTGTTGTGTCATGATGTTCATGGAATGATATCTTTCATTACTAATATTCAATTATTTCAATGTATATGACATATTCATATTGACATTCAAAAGTGTTATTCATACCATTCAAACAATACCCTTATTCACGCCGCGGCTATGTTTGCACGAAAACGAGGCTTGGGAGGCAAGCAAACAAAATGGCGTCCCCGAGATCGTTTACATGGAGGAGCTTGTATTTGCATATTAATTAATATCATTTGCATATCTGTGACTGGGCACACACTGCACTGATCTCGCGGGCGTGTTTGCATTCCAAGCCTCGCTTTGGTGCAAGATTGCGTAATGCGTTTATTGAGTCTATAGCCTTGATATGTGTGTGTGAATGTTACAGGGTGGCTGGGTGTGTTAGTACCAGACTTAGAACTAGATCTGGTCCTGTGACAATAAACTGTTCATGCTGGAGATAAACTGTTGCTCTGTACTGTACACGCAAAATTTAGGTAAACATCAAAATAAATAAAATGAATCAAACATAATGTCATAAAAATATCTTAAAAAAAGTAATGCAATCATCAGTTGTGATATAAGAGACAGACAAGAATCCTTCCCAAATATAGACGTGCCTCTAACACACTTTATATCTATGCTGTAGAAAATATGAATGGCCAAAGAATGGTATAATTCAGAAGATTTCGGTGTACAAGATTTAAGATCGTTGATAAGTTGTCCGGGCTTTAACATGTAAGAAAAACAAACGTTATCAGCTACATGTAGGTCTACAATAACTAAAAGTGTCCTTATTGTAGATCACATATATCATTAGATGGATAGAAAAAAGTATTTGATATACATTGTATTTGTGTATCAATTGTTAAATTCTTAAACACAGGTATGTTTTGATTAAAAATAATGAATGCAAGATGTCAATAAAGATATTGTACTTCCTTTTGAAAATCCGTTTGACCAATAGACACAATCCAATCATGAAAGTGATTTACTCCCCTCTATGCAATAGTATAGGGGCATGAATAAACATTTTACTATTACAATAGTAATTGTATAATACATGTAGGTGACTTATAACTAACTATCTACACTATAGATACATTTTGTGTACATCCATTAAATCACTGAAATTGTCACAGTAAGCTTCTGATTACTTGTGTAGCTGGAGTTGAATGTAAGACTAACAGCAAAGATTTGGTGTTAAAACCATGGTCTGGTGTCATGTACATGTAAGTCAAATTTACATTTTGTAAGGGACAACATAGACGAAAAATGCACACGTATTATCTTCAGCCTACTAGCTTAAAGGTAAACATAGTTTGGCACAACTTTGTATTGATTATGGGGTTATACAGCAGGTAGAAGGAGGGGGGGCTGAGAAATATAGTTTTCTATAATTGGGAATAATGAGAATAATATGACATAAGAGTTTATGGTTTGAAGCTTTTTGCTGCCTTCTTTTCTCTCAACATCCATTCCACCACATGTCCTCAATCTGCATGTAGTTGCCTGAAAAAACAATGCAAGAACAACTGTGTTACTCGAATTTGAGTTCATTCAAATATAAGAGATTCTCATTTACATCTTAACAGTAAATTGCCTATGCTTTGGTAGTAAAATAGAACATGATTTACCATTACTGGAAATTTTGGCATTGTATCAAATCAAGAGGGCAAGTTTACCCAACTAGTTTTTTTTCTTAAAAGATTTCTGTTGAAATACGTACACTTTGCAAGTCAAGATATTTCAACCATTAACTTACATTTCATAGATCATACTGTCCACTTTTTAAAGAATGATACATTTAGGTTAAGGATTGTGAGTTGAGCTGTCTAAATGACAAAGAATATGCATCAACAAATTTGGGACATACCCTGGCTAGAAATAAACTGCCCTACACCACTAAATAATATATGCAGGAAGAACAGAAAGTAATATTTAAGAACAGCTTGCTGTGGACAGAAAATTTTTTTTAAAGTAAGTTCAATAACTAATGATGTGGGTCTCAGCCTTGCCATTTACGATCATGCCACAAAAGCAACCATGGCCGATCACAGGGCCACCCTGTTGAAATGTACCGCCCCCTCCATACAGCCCTGCCATTGGCTCACCACAGAACTGTGTTAATATGGAGTCGACGTGTGCAGGATTACTGTTTGCTACAATGGCGTGCTGGACATTGAACTTACAAGTCCAGCACCTTTGCCACAAAGCATGGTGGGATTGACCATGTGACTGTGTCGCCATGAAAACAGAATTTGGCTTAGACCTTTCACTACCTTATCATCGACCCTGAAAATACATCTAGGAAGGATGGTATATCGCAGCACAAACAACCCAAGCAACATGAAACATTTGCATATCTTTAGGGCCGGCTGTTTACGTGGACTGCAAACCGCACGGCACATATAAACATGCTTCCCGTACTTCCGGGTTTTGGCTTCAGAAGAGTAGATCGGGAATTTGCGATCACACAAGTGGTGAATATCACATCTTAGACACGATACGGCATCCCAGACTCATCCTTTATCTCCTACATTCGCATCACCTTACAAAATGTCGATTTGGGGATCTTGTGTTCATTTTTCGCCTGGTGGGTCGGTGTAGTTTATTGGCAGTGCAATACGGTCGACTCGGACCGACGACCGCAGTAGAGAGTAGATTTCCGGCTATATCATTATTAAAAAGAGTATCTTATACTTGGTTTAAGATGCCTGGTGAGTTCTTTAAGTCGCACATCCTTACTGCTGTGCAAAACGTAATTTCAGATGTTCAAAGACCACATCGCGAACAGCAGCTCTATTCTTAAGGCGCGCTCAGACATGTATACTGCAATACTCATAATGGGCGCTGGAGAACGCAATATAGCTGCCAAGGACAGCTGACAGCCAAGCAATGCAACCTTCAAACACCACCCGGTAAAAATGACTAAAATATCCCCAAATCGACATTTTGTAAGGTGATGCGAATGTAGGAGATAAAGGATGAGTCTGGGATGTCGCATCGTGTCTTAGATGTGATATTCGCCGCTTGTGTGACCGAAAATTCCCGATCTACTCCAGCGATAACCCGGAAGTCCGGGAACCATGTACCGGGTGGTGTGTCATGTAAAACGACATTTACGGCAGTAGTACGCCCGATGTTTCGTCGTGCATCGCGCGAGTTTTCGGGATCGCCGGCGATTTTTAGGAGTCGGCCGAAGATCGCTGACACGCGAAACGTATTCTTTATATAATGCCCGCGTCACATTGTCGACGAGCTTCGGCGGTACATTTGTATTTGTTGATCGCCGAGAGGCTTATAACAAAATGTAGCAATCCTTAAACAATAAGTCCAAATTCCTTTGTGTAGAACAGGACATGACGCATCGTTTCACGTTATTTTTTTCTTCCTGAAGGTTGGCTATAGTTCTTTAAAATGGCTTTATATACTACAAATTTGTAGCAGGAAAGACACATATATATAGCATTTCCCCATTTTCTACCATCAATCATCATTAATCATGTTGACAGCCACATCAATTAGGCTATTTAAAACCTCCAAGAGAAACAATTATAAGTTATCTGCATTTGCATCAGGACTCATGCCATTGTTATGCGCAGTTCTTTGTGTTACTGACCCGGCGAGCAGGGCAGATTTTTAGGCGAAAAAGGTAGCAAACAGAGAGTTTCTAGTCGAACACGAAGAACCCCCTGTTCTATTTCGAACCCCTCCGTCCAAATCAGCGTGGGAAGCAGAATGTCGGTCTTCCTGTCCGACTTCGGGGGCGCGTTTTCGGAGGTGAAGAACTCTGACAGAGGGCCAAACAAAAGGGTTATGCTATCTTTGTTGAGGGATACATCCACAGAGTGGGATTGTTTAAGGAGAGGGTAGTTTCAGTGAGGGCAAAATGTTTTCGCTCAGTGGAAGCCAGAGGCGACGCATAGCAACATCACAATGTTGGTGGACCGCCTCCTGCTCATGAGTAGTGCTTGTTACATGTACGTGTGTTGCCCCTACGGCGAAAGCGCTACAGGACTGGTAATTATGCTATATCGGAGATATACAGTACATGTAGGCGTGCACATGTTGCAGTTTCAGTAAACCATTTTTTGGCGATGTAGTTATTTTTCCGCTTTTGCACGATCCAGGACTATTCAAAGACAGAAACTCGGGCTGAGTTATGCAGGTGCATTATGATATACATCTGGCAACTGGCCAGCCTGGGGCTAGAAGGTGTCTTTTGTCGCTGTTGTGGTTAATTGGGTTTCTTTGGCTGCTTTTGTTTCGTAATTCTCACTAAGGCAGATGTACGGACAGGGTACGGACGCGTCAATTTTTACTCCGGAGTTTTCTATTGCTTTGAGCCAGTTAGATTCTGACTTCTTCGCGCAACGGTGGTATGTTCACATTCTTTTTATTTACTTGTACCTAATGCATTCATAGACACACGCTGCCTCGCGCTCTAGAATTGAGCGTACGTTTATGTTCTATTTCTCACTCAATTTTGTTTCAATTATATATTATAACGTCGCATATGCTTGGGTCAACAAAAAGAATGGAAAATATATCCAAACAAAAAGCAATACTTGCGTATAAACGGGGGCCCGCATGCCCTTTTCCGTAGAGCGTAATCGGCCGTTTTGATTCTACGTAGAGTGTAGACGGACCACTCTAATTCAACGTAGAGTGTAATCGGTGCATTTTGCGTAGAGCGTAATTCGCCGTTTTATTTCACGTAATGCGTTGTAGCTACCCGGAATTTATCGTAAAGCGTAATGGGGAAGGCTTCTTGAATTTAGCGTAATACGTAGCCGGCTCTCAGAATTTAGCGTAGAGCGTTGTCGGGACCCCCCCATGCAGGTCCTCATAAACCGAAAGATTGAGGGAGCTGAAATGGATGGTGTCTCGCCGCAATGAATGACCTTTGACTGTTGCAGAGTGACTCAACTGGCTGTGCAGTCTGTAGGCAGAAAAGCATTAGTGCGTAAATTTCACCACCCGTTCAAAGGCAACGCAAGGAGAGGACGTACTACTCAAAATATGGCGGAGAGTAAAGCAGGACGGCTGGATAGGCGATTGGCTCTTGTGACAGGTAAGAGGAAGCGTATTACCAATCTTACAAGGCTACAACACCTAACTACCGGTTTTATTTAGTAAGCATATGTGATAGTCACCAGACTAGACAAGCTCCAGCTGTCACGTTCCCTGGACGTTTGCATAATCTGCAAGTACATTTTAAGAAAAAGAGAATTAGCAGAGACTATGGAACAGAGTACTAGTGATTTGTAATCTTCGAAAATGACGGAACATCTTTATACTGTTTCACATTATAAGTACAGTCAAATCTGTCTATAGTGGTCACTCAAGGGTCTGAGCAAATTTGACCAATATAGACTGGTGACCACTATAGAGTGTACAGTTACCCTACACTTAGCAGCCACTGAAGAAAAAGTGGCTTCTGAGAAAGAGTGCCTGCCCCAGCGACAAGGTTGACCATCGGGATGACCGGCCCATGTACATGTATCTGGTAAGAGTCTTATGTATTCAAGTACTTGCTTATGTACATGTACATATAATACTAAGTTAGAATCACAGAATAATAGAACACGCACAGAATGACATCAGATCAAACTCAGATGCACTACATTAAAACAATCGTTACTGTACATACATAGTGCAGTTGAATTCAAGAAAATGTGCTTAGAGATTCCACAGTTTACAAACTCCATTTTGATATATACATAAATTACACCAGAGTCATGCTTGTCTGACAATCAGATACGACCTTGGATCAGGTTGTCTGCTCATAAAACAGCAAAAAATACTACATTTATTTTTTCTGTGTCAAGTTTCCACTGGTACAATTTATACTTTGAACAATATCAATAATTCACTAATTTTCTTTGCCCTATAATATTGACCAAGCATCATCAATTATGGTCTTTGATTACAAAGTGTAACAAAAAATGTGGCCAATCCCGGTGTTAGAATGAAAACAAGGGCTTGTGGCTAAAATCTCCAGCTTGAAATGACCACTGCTGGGCTGGGTGCCGCTCTCAATCAATTTTAGCTGCGGAGAGGCGGTCTGAATGCCCTTGGGGACTATAACAAGTGGCTGCTGGCTGGGGAAGACAGTTGTCTGAGAGACATACGGAGAGAACACGTGACTGTAAATCTAACAATGCACTGAAGCATAGAAAAGATCACAACCACTTTACGAAATGGTAAGGTGCCAAGATTCTATGTATCAATTTTGCCAGCCTTCGATTTGGTCCAGACATAGTCACACTGCTCACACTCGGCAATGCCCAACAATCTTAAATTACCTCGCTAGACAAATAGGGATTTGTATCCTAGTTATTACTTCAACTAGGATGACAAAGCCTAAGACAGGGGCTTTCATAGGCCCTTCGGGCAATAGCTACGGACTGTTGTCATCGAAAACCGGTTGCGCCACATGCATGTACACAGCATGATCACTGAGTCCATTGCAAAGCCGTGGGTCCCTGTGAATTCCACACAGATATAGAGAACGGGCCGGTTCTCTTCTTCGCAAGCTCCGAAGAGATCTGTGTTTCCCGTCTATTTCACAGACAAACACACACACATGGGGTAGTGAGCTCACCGTCCCAACAAATGTGACCGTACAGTGGAAGAACGGAACGAGCCACGAATGACCTTACGGGGACAGGGAGGAGGGGTCAGAGGGTAAAGGGGGGGGAGAATCATTAGCATCAGGGTAGGGGTCACGTGATTCTCTGTTTAGCCGACGGGAAACGTGACTTCAGTTGAGTTAATATCATTTTTCCTTCACCTAACGTTTAAGGATTAATTGCGCCTGCGGCGGAATTCGCGAGGACTGCACCCAAAAGGAAGAGAATGCCCGCTCGCCAGGGCCCAGCATGCTCTGCACAAATTAGGCAGAAATATGTCGTTCCAGCCGCCCAATCAGTCATATTTCCAAACCGATGCCCTGTCGGGTTGTTAAAAAGCTTTTTTGGTTTCACTTTTCGACGGATGCCGGGATATTTTTTTTGGGGGGGGGGGGTGTAGGCTGAGCCGCAGTTAATTTTAATTCGCACTCAAGATCAGCCAATCTGTTCATGTTTCTACTTTTTTTTTACTTACGGGTTACCTTAATCACACTGTAACAGCATCTATTCTCTCTAAGTCAGAAACATCACGATGGAGACAATCTTGACTCACTAACTCACTCACAAGGAGAAGAATGCGTAACATAGGCTGCTCCTACCCCATTTAGGCCAATTTCTGACATTTGCCGGGAAGGGCTCCTACCTACCCTTTTCGATAAGTTTAGTGGGTTCTTTAGCGTGCTTGAAGTTTGTTTCTTCTCAAACACGGGACTGTCTAAGGGACGTGCCTAACCGAAGCTAGGTACTCATTTCCACCTGATTGAAGTGAGAATAGTCGTGTAAAGAGCCTTCCTCAAGGGCACAAATCGGTGACATGGCAGAAACCTGGAATCTCTTGGCTCGGAGCCAAACACTCTGCCGTTTTTACACGCCACCATGTTTTAGGTACTTTAAGCTACTGTAAGTCTGATAATGCTTGACATTTTATAACCTAGCATGTATCACCATCTGTAGATCACACTTTTTGGGCAATAGAATTAAAAGCTAGGTCGGATGATCTGTTGTTTATAGGAGGAGGTAGTGGCATAGGCCGAGCCGTCTGCCAGGCCTTTGCCAGGGAAGGAGCCAAGGTTGTTGTTGCCGACATCAACAGCAGCGCCGCCAAGGAGACTTTATCGTTACTGCAGGGCGATCCCACAAGCCACCGGGAGTATGAGGTCGATGTAATGTCTTCAGAGGCGGTAAGAAACTTTTTTTAATATGGGGGCTCTACACGTGCGCTTTGAATCGAACTTCAATTGGAAGTGTGTAATCTCTTTTTCATTCATCGGCCTCCTTCCGTTTCGTGGGACGATGGGTTCAGTGGTCCAGGATGGGCCCGGCACCTTCTTTATTACATCACAGGTTTTCAAAAGCTATGTTTTGGAGAACGTGTTTTTCCCATGATGCCGCGAGAGAGATTTATGATGGGAAGGCCGGGGTGTGGCTATTTGTCCATTTGTCATGTTTTTTGCTTTGTGTGTGTGTGTTATGCAATGTGTATGCTCATGAGGAAACATGGCCTTGTCGTGTTGTTTTGAAAAAAAAAACGTAATTGCTGAAAATATGAAACGACACCGCTTTCGACTCTGAAATTTGTCGATGGCAGATTTATACCAACCAATTATTCAATCAATCAATTAACCAACCAACCAACTAACCAACCAACCAATCACTGTTTGTATTTTGGTTCCTTGTTCTTATTACGTCACGAAAAGTGCGCTAATTTCGCTGAACCAACCACTTTAATAAGAGAGTATCAAATGCTCCCTAGAGTTATTCTATTGATAATCCATTTACTGGACTCAGAGCACAGAAATAAGGAAGTACTCTCTACTGTGACTTTTCCACACTTGCTTGAATAGTGAATTGACCCCCATATCCACATAAACATCCCATACTGTCTAGCCGCAATGACAAGGACAGATTAGCATAATACTGGTCGATCTTTTTTGAAAAAGATTCAAATATTTTAAGTAACATTATCAAACCACTTAGAATGATCAAGATAGTTATAAATAAGCCATGGTCAAGACAATACTATCCGTAACTTTTAGTTTTTGGAAAACCAACCTTGTGCTCAAATTTCAACATCCTAATCAGCCCTGTCAAAAGTTGTCGATAAAACTGTTGTCTATATTTGTATCTTGAAAATGCCTTCCTCACAGCTAAATTAGCTTTCACAGTAAGTTTGTCTAGAAACATGCGTTGTAATTGTGATGTCCATTTGGTAGTACATGATAGAAACAGTATGTAGACTGGAGGTCAGTAGAATTGTACAAGTAACTTACTGTCAGCCAATGCCTGACACTACCAGGTAGAGCTTGGCAAGCCAGCGTTGTCATTTGTATTCTGGGTTAGGTGAGACTAATTCCTTTATGTACATACTTCAATTCCTCATCTGTCATCTATACATCAGACTTGAAAAGTAACTTGTCTTAGTCATTGTCTTAGCCAGGCCTCTACCCATGTTACCACCACAGTAGTCAGAGGTAGACTAAGGTCTGGTTTACGTTAACTGAATTGATTGGTTGATTTTAAAGTGTAACCTTGGTCTTTAAACCCTTTATAGGTCCAAGAGATGTTTAAAGTCGTCTGCAGTGAGTACAAGACGGCACCCAGTATTGTGGCAGCAATAGCAGGAGGGACTCCCCTGGGGGTTGGGAATATACTGGACATGTCCGAGAAGTCATTCAGCTTCACGATAGATCTAAATCTCAAGGTTTGTCTGCAATTAAACACAAGTCCACATACATTGTTACATATGATAAGCTAACAAGATAATATTTAGTTGAAGATTTACAGTGGCTTACCCTACGTATTATCGAAGTTGGGTTGCCTGAAGACTGTTAAGTAATGTAAATATGTCATAAAAATCCATGTTAATTAGTTAATGTTTAAATCTCAATCAGTCAATGATAATACTAGAATACCAGAACCAAAGATATCTAGATAAATCGGAAGTTCTGCTGTGCATGCAGTATCGTCATGGATCACAAAATATAGTCCTTCCAGCTAGTCTCTGTCGCAACATACCAGTTTTTTAACACACCAAGTATGAAACAAATTCATCCAGCCATTCTTGAGTTATGCTGTTTACAAACTCTGCCCAAACGTTTATGGCGAAGGTAAAAATAGTTATATCAACCTGATACTGCAGCATAGAGGTGTAGCAGATCGAGACATAATGAAAAATATGCTCTCCAACTCAAAACAAAATCAACGCACCAGTGACACGTGAATTGATTACTTAAGTCGGTACCGCCCCCCGTCTTAGTTAAGACGAACTTTGACCCTGTGCTGACGTCACACGTGCGGAAAAATCACGTGTGTACAGCACTTGGGCCAGATAGCTGATGGGGACCGAGAGATTCGGAAACTCTGATGAGTCAATTTCTTTTTGAGTTGGAGAACAGTTTAATTTTCATTATGTTATTTGCTAACTCAATTAAACTTAAATGCTTTTATTGTAGCAGAAATGTTTATAGCAGTTATAAGCTTAAGTTTTTTTGTAACTCGCTAGGGAACGTTTCTGACCGTGCAAGCTGCTGCAAAGGCCATGATTGACAACAAGGTTAACAACGGCTCCATCATCACTGTATCCAGCAGGGTAGCGGAGGTATAGAGTGGATTATTGTTTTGAATAAAAGAAAATTAAGAAATAATGTTTGCATTTTTATGTCAAATAACCACCCTTTCGTACCAGCCTGTGATCTACCTTTCCTGCTGCGTTAGCGTTTGCCAGCCGTCAGCCAATCAGATACTCCCCCTCTTCTATTTAAACTGAAATTATCCTACCAATCACGTTGCCTCTTGGCCGCAAGCGGTGACATGATTGGTTGGTGATGACCTGCCAGCGCTAACATGGCAAGAAGGCATTAAAAAGACATCAAAGCCGCTGCTAAATATATACAATTCTTTATTGACTCGACAAAAAGTACAGGGACTTTTGTATGGTCAACTATGACTATGAATAAAACTAAATACATGTATGAATGAAATCATTCTACGTACAGAGTAGAGTATGTGGGAAATTACGTACAGAATATATATCAGTGGCAACATAACAGGTTTAACTATTCTCTAACATGCAGTCTCTAAGATTTAAACAGTCCTTAATATATTTTCCTACTTGCACACTATATGGATTATCATACAAGCGGTGGACCTGGTATGAGAGAATGTTATCTATTTGTTTTGTTGTTGATTTTTAACAACGTTCCTCAATTATTTTATATTTTGCTTCAGACGCCTAGAGCAGGGTGGTCCAGCTACATAGCGGCAAAGTCGGCCGTGCAACAATTTACCAAAGTAGCCGCGTTAGAACTGACCGAGTAAGTAACACAAATCTACACATTGTTTAAGGGTGAACAGTAAATATATTTCATTTGGACATGTACTTGGGCAAATACAAGAAATTTAGATCGACATGTTAAAGTGCAGAACTATGAGACATGTCTACAATGTGTATGGTAATGACCGTTACGAAGTTCACCGAAAGAGTGAGAATTTAAAGGTGCCCAATTGAGTTTAGGGCCTAAAAACAGATCTAGATGTTTTAAAGTCAATGTTCTAGCAATTAATCTACATTTATAATAACAAAAAAAAAACAATGTACCCCAATGTACATTGACATTCGCGGAGCAAACATGTGATGTTGTTGAGTGGTGAAAACTCATTGAAAATCTGCGCAGGGAGGGCGGACATCTTTACAATCTTCCGACTGCGCAAGAACCTGATAATGAGTCAGTACAGGACTAGTATATTACGATACATGGTCTTTCTTACATTATATTACAGACATGGCATACGATGTAATACTGTTCTTCCGGGACCAACCCGAACCCCTCTACTGGAAAACCATTTGGGAGGCTCACTTAAAGACAACTACAAAGCAGGGGTTAGTAAGAGATAAAGTCGGCGTTATCATCATCCACCCATTGTGAATTTTTCAGGCGACGCCTCAGAGTGGAGTATTTTTTTCAATTTGGCTTCTGCCCTCCAAACCCATTTTACATAATAATTTTTCTGCTTATGACGTAATATATTCGTTCATGTAATCACTGAATTTTTATGATAGTTTATTTGGATTGTGTAATTGATTTTCCCTGTCATTAGCTAGATTCTTTTAGAAACAAATTGATGTTAATTTGATATTCGATAACTCTTTACGTTTTGTACTTTATGTAAAGGAAAGTCTTTTTACCCTGTTTGTATGACAAACTAGTTCTATATATTTTTTAAATAGTTTTCTACCGTCCCTCTTTCCCTTTGTAGAGTGGAAGCGGGATACCTTTGGGCCGTTTTGCCGAGGCAGATGGTAAGTTCTTCATTTTCCAAGTTTTCATCACCCATTTGATATTGTGGAGACTTTGCAAATCTTCCTCAAATTCCTCTACAGATTAATTTTTTTTACGATCTTGTTTCAAATACAGTATATCAAAGCACTGCTAGCCTATAACAGACGTAAGATATACGTTAAAGGTAGCTATAGCCACATTTGATCAATGATCATGAAGTACCATACGTGACTGCTACATAGCATTTTCACGTGACGTCATATCGACACCAACATGGAGGACCATGGAGGCCGACGCAGCTGTTGTCGTTTCAGCGTTTTCAAACACCACCAGATTTTCTGGTCCTATCAAAAAAACTTCTACTAAGCTTGTATAGCTTATAGAAGAAAAAAATGAAGAAACACACACACACACACACACACACACACAAAAGTGTTGTATTTACTTCGTTTAAATGCAAAGCAACAAAGCAAGGGCGCACACATTTCTCATTAATCATGTCTTCATTAATATAACCAATATCTGCCGATGTTCATATCGTCCTCAATTACATATGTCATAAGTTAAGTAGTCCAAAGTTAAACGCAGCTAATTTATAGAATTGCGTCATGAATTATGCAAATTAGATCCTGATTTGCATAGTTGTCATCTAATTATTTCAAGCCTCTTAAAGTAAGCTACCTACATACAAAAATCACGACAATCCATCAACTGGTTATCCTTCCTCAAGATTTTTTAAACAAACGCCCCTGCAGTCCAAGAACAAGCTACTAGGGGGCCCAAACCTACCTCACTTCTTCGAGAGCACAAGAGCTATCTACCTTTTACCGTGACCTTAGCATGTCCAGGTCACAAGATATCAAAACAGGAAGTTTCGCTGCAGTACCATAACAAGCTGCTAGGTAGCCCAAAATGTACTCATTTCTAGGTCTCATCATAATCATCAATACCTACATGTAATAACCTATCAAGTTTCGTGAAAATCCGTCCATAGCTTCTTGAGAGTTATCATGATAAAACACATTACATAGCTGTGGAAACATTATTGTGGAATTCCTAGAATTCTTGCAGACTGCACACAATACTATACCATTAGGCTCGCCTCTCAGATGTCGCAAAAAAGTGACAAAACGGTTTTGTGGGTCACAGTTCTCATAATCTGCCAAATACACTGTAAACTTTATACCAGTCAAAGAAGTACTCTGTTATCATCTTTTTCCAACATAGTAGAGCTACAGCATCTCAATGACAGTACTTTATGTTCTTTACTGCTACGAGGGTCCACGTCACTCTCGCATTTACAAAACTGTAGTATCGTCGACATAGTTCAAACCTTTATTTAGGGTACTCTTAGATTCTCGTAATTGATAGATCACCAACTTGTCTTGTTTTTTACTCTTTTTTCTTTTACCCACTTTGTAATTATGTAACGTTATGTATTTTGTTATTGTGTTTTACCCTTGTTTTATTTTTTGTGTTTTTAAGTAGAAGGCGCCATATAAGCAACTGTGCTTCCTGGCTAATACTCAATAACTATATGTAGATAAATAACAACAAAAAAAAAAACAATCTGCCGCGAAATAACATTAGATACTAACATGGCTGAAAAGTGTAAGAATAGGTGATTTTGGGGTGAAAATTCCGCGCCGATTGTAACCTAGATTAGCGCCGTGGCGTCCTGTGAGTTAATTTGCAACTCCTCGCCCCGTGGATGGTTACAAACATTTTAGTACTAGAATTTTTGTTATAATTCATTCGAGTATAGACAAGGTTTTTGCCTTTCTGCCAACATCATCGAACACACAAACATTACCGTAAATAATACCCTTCCGCGGAAGGATATCTCCTTCCAGGAGGTAACAACGCACACATCTTTACACAAATACGATGATATGTTTGTCTTATCTTAAACTTCCATTTCGTCTATTTCATATAGAAATCGCCAACGTCATAACGTTTCTGGCTTCGGATGAAAGCAGCTATGTGAGTGGAGCGTCCATAAAGGTTTCAGGTAAGTAGCCTCTCCTCCGCCAAAAGGCGCTGCTTCTGTTATAGTCAACAGTCTATGAAGAAATGGGACCTCATATATGCAGGCATTATACAGTGGTTTGTGCGAGGTCTTCTTTAAATTCGAATACAAGTGTTTACAGGAAGAAAGCACATGTATATGTTCCCATGCATGGCTTACACTACAATATCTAGTTTCTAACATTCGATATTATATTTGCGTATGGTTAGATTAACTAAAATATAATAAAATTTGAAAAAAAAAATCAAATTATATTTACCTATTAATAGCGACATGTATTACATCCAATATTCGAAACCGTTTCAAGTGAAATATTTATGATATTTCATTTGTTTAACCCTCAACAGTACACCTTCCCGGACTGATTAATCTGTCCACCTGGGGTCCGCACGGACCCCAAAACAGTTTTTGCTAATTTTTAGAAATTATCAGTATGCTACCAGCTCAAATGTTTTGCTGAATCGATGTGTGAACCTCTGAGTCCACATTACGCACAAAAATCATACATTTTTACCTTTTCCAATTTTTTGGTGAAGAAAAGAAGGAATCAAGGAATGCCCGTTTTTTAAAGCTTTGGAGGTTCGTGGGACTGGGGGAGGGGGCTTATTGCCCCCCTCAGAACTCGGGAACGGTATATGGTATGGCCACCAAATTTTCAGAAGATGGTGTACTAGTAAAAATTAATCAATACAACAATTTTGATGTCGTTATGACGTAGTATGACGTCATAATGACGTCATTCATATTATTTTAATGGCTAAAACCGTTATAAATAGGTTATTCTCTTAAAATTTAATGGTATACAACGCAACTTTAACAAAAAGTGTTTATGATAAAATGATGAGGTCTGCTAAAGCTTATGTTGCCCTTAGCAACACCAGTGACGTCATACAATGACGTCATACATATTTAATTATCCGCCATCTTGGATTTTGGTTTTGACCAATGACGTCACCAAATTAGCATAAATTATTAATAAAAATCACATTAAATTATATAAAATGTTATTAATGTTAGAAAGCATGTGTCACTTATCATAAAAGCCTGAAAATTAAGTAAAGTATAAGAAAAAAAGTAAAGTATAAGAACGCCAGTGTATCTATTACGATCTAGAGCCGGCTGGGGTCCGCGCGGACCCCAAAAGAAAATCAGATACAAAATTTTTAAAAAATGGGGGAAACGGAATTTTCTGCACTGTGTTGAGGCACAACATTGTGGGTGACAATTACCTGAAATTTCAGAAAAAAATCTTTAGAAACAAAAAAACTATTACAGAATATATAGTGCGCGCGGACCCCAGGTGTACTGTTTAGGGTTAAAAATTCTATTCCTACAAGCAAAGGTGAATGATCTCGTTCTCATGCATAATACACGTTTTCATTTTTTGTGGTAATTTTATATTGTTGGTACTGCATATGTCAAATATCTAATATTGCATATTGTTGTGCTTTTCGTTTGATTTTAACAAAGGTTATTACTTTAAATCCATGTTATGTAGTAAGCATTCCTTGTATACCCGTCACAGAACAGATCTATAAACTTTTTTTTATTTTCTAGGTGGGCTGCAGTAGGTCAGACGCAGTAGGTCCGACTCAGTAGGCTAGACTCAGTAGGTCAGACTCAGTAGGTCAGACTCAGCAGGTCAGACTCAGAGGAGTGACTGAGGGGCATCAGACAGTAGGAGCTCAACATCGGTGACAGGATAGGAACTGGCGTTTATATAGGGAAGGGGGAGGGGGCATGCAGTTTTGAACGAGCGGAACCTTGCATTTCTTTTCATTTATATGACAAATCTAGACAGGATGTGAAAGTTGGCTAAATCGTTTTTTTTTGTAGTTTAATTTGTATGTGGATAACGGGAGAAGGGATCGATGTTTTTTATTGTTTTTGGCAGGTATGTTTACTTATTAGGTGAAGATTAACATATTGTGATGCATATTATGAAAATCAGGATCTAGTTTACAAAAGAAATGAGGTAAACATATTCTCTGACGGCCCCGTCTAAAGTTAGACCCTCGGCAATGGTTCTTAATAGGTCTGTTTTGGACGTGATAGGTACTGATGCATGAATCACTGTTCAGACTACCTGCAGAGAGGTTACCGTTATCTTATAGGTTCAACTTGTCCTACAGTCAAACCTGTTTTCAGCAGCCACTCAAGGGACTGTGCAAAGTGATTACCGAAAAAGAGTACCTCCCCAGACAGGGTTGGTCACCTGAATTATTGTAACATAATATATAACACGTATCTGGTAATAGGCTGCAAGTACATGGACATGTAATACTAAATAGTTAGAATCACAGACTAATTTCAACTGTTGCTCAACCGCATCTTTCGTTTAGTACAATGGACCATGGTGTTATCCCTGTGAAAATTACACTATAATTTAAACCTGTTCTTCATAAAACGTTGTTTCTGGGATGGGACTATGAATGTTGTCTGTTGAGACAGGTCTGAATGTCCCTAGGGAGTGAAAACAAGTGGCTGCGGGGTGGGAAAGACAGTTACCTGCCTGGTAGAGGGCCTTAACTATTTAAATTGGACGGGACTGTTTTAAAGTGGCTACAGTTGCCTGAATGCGCCAGGTGCCTGCTCGAACATATTTAACTGTATATCGA
The DNA here is from genome assembly GCA_013266295.2 of Branchiostoma floridae x Branchiostoma japonicum. Taxonomy (NCBI): domain Eukaryota; kingdom Metazoa; phylum Chordata; class Leptocardii; order Amphioxiformes; family Branchiostomatidae; genus Branchiostoma; species Branchiostoma floridae x Branchiostoma japonicum. Next base: position 18,092,629 of record CM023829.1, on the reverse strand, counting down.
TGCAGCGAATTTATTCATCCAAATGGGACTGTGCACTCGCATGTTCAATATATGTATCATTCGTGGGTGTGTTCATTAGAAAACATTTATTTCTCTCGTGTATTAGGCAGTTGTGATCAGGGCAGGAGAAAATTGCTTACCTGACAGAAGAGAACTCAATTTCCAATCGATTTCCTCTATCAAGTGCCAGTCAATTTCCTTCTTTATTTTCTTTCATGCAATTCCAACGTTACCCAGCATCATTACTCTTCGATACATGTCTAATCAATTACCTTCGCCAAGAAGGTTTATGTTTTGAGGAGAACGTGTGTGTTTGTGTGTGTGTGTGTTCGGCTGTGTCTGTGTGTGCAACAACGTTGATCTGTATTTCTAATTTTAGCGTTTGAATACGTCAGCATTGTATAAATGCTCCGTTTAGTTATGACTGTGCCGATTTTTTTTACTGGGGACATCACACTTAGTATGTATTTACCATAGCTTAGAACACTATCTTTTTGCATACTGTCCTTCTATATATATATAACCATTACAGTTATCAGTTGCTCTCTCTCTCTCTCTCTCTCTCTCTCTTATCAAGTTTTTGAGCTAATGTACTGCGTTATGTAACCATGATTGTTATGCCTTAATGAGACCATTGTTTAATCCTAAATAAAAATTCGACGAGATTCAGTAGGATTGTTTAATGATGTGTTCTACGTCAACCATACGTTTACAAAACGTTGACGACTCGGAACGATCAACTCTCCTTAGCAAACATTCTGGGCTCCTAGGACAAGCCGTAAACCTTTTAGCACTTTCTTAACGCCAAATGTCTAACAGAACAAACTTTTGCTTGAATTTGCTACAGTCACAGTGTTGCACAATCGTATCATTACAGAAAACATCATTCATTTCTAAGACATGCACAGTGATGTCCTTAGTAAATGCACAGTGCACAGATACAACTGAATTAGTGTCAGGACTCAGATCCCTTTGTAAAATATGACAACTAGTTTTTTTGCTAAACGCCATCAACCGCAATATACAAAGTGCACAAGCTGATATTTACACAAAAGTCTCGTCCGGAAATACCATCCACCATGGAAAGATTGTCACGATATTGTCAGATGAGTCCGTCACCACCAACTGGCCACCCGGTCCCAAAGCAATACCCCACGGGTTTGTAACGTTCACAACCATACGGACAAACTCCCCGCGGCTTGTGAACATGTCCACCCGCCCGTTGTCCGAGTCAGCCACGATGATGCGACCCTGGGGGTCCATACAAATGCCTCCAGGTCTACCTTTACCGATGCTGACAGTACTAGTGCGGAACGAGAATAGGCGCTGTCCGTTGTGATCGTACACCTGGACGCCAAGACGAGAAACATCCGTAACGAGGATATTCCCGTCCCTGTCCGATGTGACGTACTGCAGTCGGGCGTCTTCTTCCTTGCCAAAACTTCCATCAAACGAGCCGTCTGGTTTGAAAATGAACACTTCATTACATGCTACCACTATGATTCTGTTATAGCGCACGTTTACCGCAATTTTGGGGTACCAATCAAATCGTTTCAAGTCAAACGTGGACACCGGTCGGCCGTCTGTACCATACTGTACCACACGCACAGCGAAGCTGTTAAAGCGATCTTTACCCACCACCCAAAGTCCATCCTCCTCATCAATGTCCACATCGGTAGGGTACAATGCTTGGTCATCGCCGCCAGGCATTTTCGTTAGGAAGAGGCGGAGGAAGGCGCCATTCATGCCGAAGACTTGGACGCGTTTGTTGTTCATGTCAGCGACAGATATCTCATTGTCAGCAGACACTGCCACTCCGTTGAGATCGCTCATTTGTCCGGGTGACGTTCCCTCTCCACCAAACACGATTGTCTTCGATTTGACGGCGTGGCTCTCTGCAGGAGTACAATAGAGAGTACAGTGTTACTCAGCCCTGATTACTGATAATGATGATGATTATTTGCATGTTCTTACACACATGGGCTACATGTATATACTATTACATCAACGACTAAAGGTAAAATATCAATACCTGTAGTGTAGACAGTGAACAGGGGGAGAGGCAAAACAGTTAAGCATATAAATCTATGCTATCACTAAATCTATCGTATAAAGGTTATTGATACATCTATAGTTTACATAGCAGCTAAACATATAAACCTATATGTGAAGCCTGAAGATTCTAAGTCCACAACCCTTTACCACATGACCACATTGCCACCTTCATATTGAGGACAGTTACAGTTACCTTGTGCGTTGCTGGAGGTTGATGGCAGGGTGGCACCCTGTGTGGTTGTGGAGGTTGAGGGAACTGTGGATGCTGTCTGCCCATTTACCGAACGTTTCTGTCAAAGAATAACCATTCCGAAAAACAATAAATTAGTGTTTCATATCTTATAGGACAGAGAAATAGGTCCAGGATGCACAGAACATACAGGAATTGTAAAGTTTGAGAAGATGACGACAGAACAAAAGAATCAACACACAGCTCACCGTTTGATTAAGCAAGAGAGCGACCGTTGCCTTCCTCCCAGAACTGCAGCAGGTTGAGTAATCAGGGGTGGAGGGAGTGTCCGGAGTAGGTAGGCCAGTGGTGCGGACTGTGTTCACAGGTTGTGTCGGCTGCAGGGAGGATAGAATGTCGATGATCAGGACCTGTTCACATTCGTCGTAGGTCGTGGTTACTTTATTTCTTTATTTTTATTCTATTTTGATACCCTTTAGCTAAAACTGGCTAGATTTCCAGGGTTCATACGAAAATCATACAATACAAACAACAGATGACATAGTTAAAAATACACATATGACATAAAGAGGAAATTTACATTATGTACAAATGAAAGATACCTAATTCACGATTTTGCTGTCGTACGATTTTTAAGCAGGCTGTGACAGAATCAACCGCTGTCCACTCTGTACGTTAAGCAGGCAGATGGGTTCAAGTTGTACGACACATACACGACTAACTCTAGAATGCCTTCAGTTTTCGATCGTACGACGAATGAGACCAGGCCCTAAGTTAAAACAGCATTATCACACTGTCTATATACATAGTTTGAAAGCTTTAAAATATAAAATCTGTGTGAAAATTTGTATTTCTATTTGAGTTTGCCTTAACATGGATTAATATGCAAATAGAAATTTAATAATAAGTAATCAATAGGATAAAGCAATGCTGGATTTAATGCCAGATATTATACCATTGATACAAGACTTTTTTTTCAAAATATGTTGATGCAGACGCATAAAAGGTACATTGTATGTCACATTTCTGAATACCGTCTTGTAGTTAGAAGTATATAGTAGTTATATAATTAGGAAGAGAAGAAGATTAAAAGACACAGGCTGACCATTTGACTGTCCTGCTCGCTGGTCTTGAGGTACAACCCGACAAGTGTCCCGACGAGGATCAACAACACCAGACCGACGGCAGCAGTTACAGCAGGGCAAACCCAGCAAGATGTACGCACTGAAAAATTACCTGTCTGTCATGACACCTTTAAACGAAATAAGGTTGACAGCCATTCAAGCAATCGCAATATATGATTTGACATACACACACAGGCACACGCACACGCATTATCATACAGGAAGACAAACACACACACAAACACACACGCGCGCGCGCTTACATATAGAGACAAATACATAATTCCCAAACACCTGCTTGAAGTAATGTACAAATGCACAATCGCGATCGACTACTTTGAAACTCATATATGTGTCTCACCACAACCTGTTTCTTGGACAGCGTTAGGCACCGGATTTGGGTATAATGCGTTTTGCACGTACATCGGATTCGGGTTCAATGGGTTTAGTGCGAGCATCGGATTCGGGTTTGATAGGTTCTGCACGGGTGTCTGCTGACTATCCTGTAAGTTCCCATCTAACGCTGAAACGTCGGTGTCGTGGTTGATGCTTGAAGTCGTTTTTGGGTCCGTATGGTCGGTGCTATTAATATCATCCTGGCACATGTAGGCAACAGCATACGGCGTAATGTCTACACCATCGTCTTCCTCCCGGTATCTCACAGCATATGGCTGGGTAAAGGGGTCGCCATTAACCACAGCTGACCTAGAGGTGGTTTCATCATCTTCCTGAAACGAAGCTGCCTCTGGTTGAGTGCGGGGATTTTTTGAATCTAAGGCGGGTTCAGGGTTTGAATCTCGCTGCTGCGTTACGGCATTTGGTGAATACATCGGGCTTGGATTTTGTGAATTTGAGGTGTTTTGGTTGTACGTAGGACTTGGATCCCGGGCGTTTCTAGGGCGGATAGTATTTGAAGGAGGGTCATCGGATGAATGGTGACTGCCAGGCGTGTTCCTAACATCACCAAAAGAGGCTGGGGTGGTCTGGGATAACTCGAATGCTGCTGAGATGGCGCAGATATCAGTGCGTCCTCTCGAAGCTGTCTTTGTTTTCTTGATGGGCTGTTTTGTTCGCATTCCTTTCGACAGTGTCTTGATGAACACCAAGTCCTCATTGCCCATGTATGCGGCAACATATGATTCAATATCGGCATCAGCTGAAGAGTTGGCACCAGTTGTTTCTCCACTTCCCGCTGAGGCATCATTCTTCACAGACAGGACGTAATCATCGTCCTCGTCGTCTCTCTTGTATCCATTACTGTCAACTTGCCGTGCAGTTTTCCGCCTTCTGGTCGGAGAAACTGTTGGCCTTATGTCGGCTCCTGAAAAACCGCCTGTGGTGCTTCCTGGTGCCACGTCTAAGGTTGGACTCTCGGCCATAGTTCTGAAAGGTCTGCTCTGGACGTGGTAGGTACTGATGTCGGGATATAATCACTGTGCAGGCTACGTACAGCGCCAGACAGGTTTCCGCTATTTTAGGTTCAACTGATGTATTCATCAAAAGACATTGCACACTCGCGGGTTCAATATATGAATCATTCGTGAGTGTTTTCATTGGGAAACATTATTTCTATTTCTTGAATTAGGTAGTTATGATCAGAACAGGAAAAAATTACAGAATCACTTACTTGGCAGGCAAAAACTCAATTGCCATCTAATTGTTTTCCTGTATCAAGTGCCAGACAATTTCAATTTCTATTTTCCTTGGTGTGATTGCAACATTAGCCAGCATCGTTTCTTGTATGTCGATGTATTTCTAATTACCTTTACCAAAAGGTTATGCATGGGGAGCTCGCGTTTGTGTGTGTGTGTGTGTGTGTGTGTGTGTGTGTATGTGTGTGTGGGGGGGGGGAGGGGGGGCGTTTCTGTGTGTATGTGTCACTTTTAACACGATAACTCGAGAATGCTGAGATGGACTGTCCTGATATTTGGTAGGTCTTGGTTTTTGGTAGGTGGGTAGGTCTTGATGAGACCTCAAAATGATTAGATTTTGAGCCCACTGGTGACTTGTTATCTCCATGAAAAATGGAGATATTGTTTTGGGTCTGTGTGTCTGTGTGTGTGTGTGTTTCCGCCAATTACTGGTGAGCATAACTTAAGAATGCCTTTATGGATGGTGATGATATTTGGTATGTAGGTAGGTCTTAGGAAGACAAAGGTCAAGGTCAAATCTGGGCCTCCTGGTGGCTGACCTTGGTACTCCAGCAGAACTTCCGGTTTTTGTATCTTTTGTCTTGAACATGCTATGGTCTTGATTTTTTGGTGGCAGATAGCTTTTCCTGTCAGGAATAAGTGGTGTGGGTTTGGTCCCCCTAGCAGCTTGTGCTGGAACTGCAGGGGGTGGGGTGGCGAAATCTTTAAGAGGAGATAAGTCCAGAAAGGAGCAACGTATTATCATGATTTCTGGTATGTAGGTAGTTTACACACAGATGTACATAATTAGATGCAAATTATGTAAATGAGGACTTAATTTGCATAATTAATGAGGAAATTCTGTAATTCCAGTGTTTTACACTGTAGGACTTTCATACATGTAATGTGTAGAACCTATCGCATGTAGATTATCAACAGATACCAATTATGCAAATATGGACTTCATTTGCATAATTAATCTAAAAATCTGATTCCTTAGGGTAATGATGGGAATTTCATAGTTGTGAAATGTGTAAGTTAGTTAAAGGTTAAATTTACTATGCATATATTATGTTAATGTAGAGGTAATTTGCATAATTAATTATGACATGTTGACATAAAACATTGGCAAAGGATAGGACTTTCACATATCAAATATATATATGTAATTTTCGTTTCATGAGATATGAGGTCGTGGAACTCTTGTTATGTCACTGCAGTGGAACTTTCATTTGTCAATAGTCATGTATGTATGTAATCGTGTTATTGTTGTTATTGATACGTCCATTTAAAAAAAATGTACTAGGTATGGTTTGTGGTCTGTCTGAGTGTGTGTGTATGTATGTGTGTGTGTGTGTGCCTGCATGTGTGTGTGTCTGTGTGTGTGTTTGTGTGTGCCTGCATGCATGTGTGTGTGTGTGTGTGTGTGTGTGTGCCTGCGTATGTGTGTGTATGTGTGTGTCTGTGCCTGCATGTGTGTGTGTGTCTGTGTGTTTGCCTGCATGTGTGTGTGTCTGTGTGTGTGTGTGCCTGCATGTGTGTGTGTGTGTGTATTTCTGTGTGTATTTCCGCAAATCTGTAGTCATCATAACTTTAGAACACCTTTATGGATATTTTGTATGTTGGTAGGTCTTAGGAAAGCAAAGTTCAAGGTCAAATGAGGGACTCCTAGTGGCTGACCTTGGTACTGCAGTAGAAGTTTCAGTTTTTGTATCTTTTTTTTATTGAAAATGCTATGGTCTTGATTATTTTAGTGGCAGATAGCTTCTCCTGTCAGCAATAAGTGATGTGCAGCTTTGGAACTGCAGGGGAAGTTTCTGGCGAAATCTAAAGCGGATAAGTCCAGAAGTGAGCAACGTGTCTTCTTGATATTTGATATGTAGGTAGCTTAGACAAAGATTTTACCAATTAAATGCACGTTATGCAAAAATCACTTGATTTTCATAACTTCCAAGTCCTGTAATGTCAAACACTGGAATTACAGAATTACAGTGTTTGACATTACAGGAATTGGAACATTAACAGATACTAAATCATGAAAATAAGGACCTAAATAAATCAGAGCTAAAATGCAATGATTCCTTAGTAGTAAGTGATGAAAATTTCATACTTGCGACATGTGTAAGTAAGTTAAAGATCAACATCGCTATGCATACATTATGTTACTATGGAGGTAATTTACATAACTAATGATGAAATGTTGAGATGGGACATTACCAAAGGTTCCGGGTCAGAGTTTAAATCTGACCAGAGTCTAAGTAAGTGCGGCAGTAAATCGCCGGATCTGCGTGGTTGTCACGCTAAGTTTCGCTTCACTTTGCTCCGTGATCGTTATAGATGAGCAAATAGTTTTGAATTTACCGAAAATTAAAAACGGTAAGAGCAGTTGAAAAATTACCATAAACCAACACATTTCCTCACGCAAAATAAATAAATGTTCCGCAGAGGTATGATATTTTCCAAATATTGCTAACATTGCGGTTTCTTGATACATGATTTGCTGAAACTAAAGCATGCTGGCGCTGTGCCACTTCTTCTTCAACGTGCCCGGGATCATCCTGTGGTACCCGATACCGCCTCTCAGGAACGTTCCCATCGGTTTGGCCAAGAAGCTCGGCAACACGACAGCAAAGTACCGCTGGTTTGCCATCGTCTACCTCATTCTCATGTTAATCCTCTTGCCAGCGACAATTTTCGGACTGTCTGTTGCAGGTTGATAGGCGCTTGTGGGGGTTGGGGTCCCACTCTTGGTCTTTGCTTTCGTCATTGTTGTCATTACCATATTACAAACAAAACGTCCCAACTTGCTTCCAAAGAAACTGCGCACGTGGGAATTCCTTCCCCTTGCCCTGCACCCCCTTGAGCCCTACGATAGGATTCTGACGGGATGCTGCAAAAAAAAAAGGGGCGGAAAAAGAGGACAATAATGAAAAGATTAAGATTGACAATCCTGGCTTTATTGCAGAACATGTGGTGAAAATCAGCAACTTTTAAAACTCTTCTAAATTACAAAATCTTCGATTAATTATGGAAGTAACAAAGGAAAAATTCAATCCATTCTTTCATCATACCCCTTTTCATAGTATCCCGAAAATTGTTAATTGATTGCAACCTAAACCGACCCTAAGCAATATCCTTTAATTAAAGACACAAAAAGAAAAGAAAGCTACTTTCAAAGTCATCTGTGATCGACCTAACAGTTTACTTTTTTCTTCGTCCTGTATCAAGAAAAGTCTTGGGAAAATGCCACCACTCTGTATGGGATATATGAACACTTGATGCAAAGACATATATAGTATACACGAAAGTTGTGAGTCGGGAAAAGTTTTGAGACGGCAACTTTGGAACAATATACACTAGAGGCTGAGATATGTGCACTATACAAGTACTTAGGTACAGTACTCCGTTTGTTAGTTATTCATGTACTTGCCAGTATTAAATATCTAGCATGTCATCCAACAGATACTCGCTATCTGCTACGAACTGCGAACTCTAGCAATATATCCAATGTATAACATTTAGCATCGTCTTCCAAAATGTTCAAAACTAAATTACTGTTATCATCGTAATAGCTACTGGACGTCGTTTCAGTATAATTGCAACCTTAACTATCTTATCTTGTTTTAAAAAAATGTATCTGCCTCGTTCGGTAGTTTTCTGTGTTTTATGTTTCATGTTACGTTATATTCAAACATGTATGTATCTATTCAGTTCTGTATATGTATTTATCTTTCACATGCATTTATCATTATCATCCACGCAGTCACATAGACGCGTAGCTGTTTCTTTGTTTTATCTGTGATGTTTACAATTTTGTAATTGCATATTTGTGATATTGTGAAGATTAGGACAAGCTACGAGCTTCGGTTCCAAACTTCTTCCTAAGTACCTAGTACTTTATGTAAATAAATATACGTACAGTTGATGTACCTATCTGATTTATGATACTGAATGGCTGTATATAACATAAGATATTTCATCATCGCTATAAGAATAGACATGATATAACATTGCGATAAATTTGTTTTGCTGCTATATATTGTTGGTGCTACTACGAATACCCAAGTCAAGTACGCCATATTTATAGACGTACGTTGTACACATAGACGTAAGTTGTACACATAGACGTACTTTGTTCATTGTAAAACAGAATAGTAACAAAGGTCTAATCAAAACTCCTGATGGGATCATGAAGACGAGATTTTTATTTATTATACTACTATTGGGCTCTATTGGGTCGGCTGGCTTTCTCTAGATTTTTCCTTACAGCCAGTGAGGAGGTTTTACATAATTGGCGGAACTTAATCGCAAGGGTTTGGAGCGGTTGCCATTCGGCGCTAACTCAATAGCTGACCTCAATACGACCCCAGGTGCGGCCTGCCATAAGACTGTGAGGTTTGGACCACTCACGCCCGAAATCACCCCTATACTCTTTAAGAAGGATAGAGATATTGATTTATAGACAACTTTGAACAAGATGGCTCACAATTCATTGTGTCCGTTTAAGCTACACGGGGCCCCTGTGGCATACTACATGCTCGCCATATCGAAGCAAAACAAACAAATAATTAAAACAAATTGACATAAGGAAAACATTTCAAAACATTCGAACTGGTGCCACGTGCGTCATTTTTCACACCCATCGAACCACCCCTTACTGTTATAATCCTTCCTGATCCGTCCCTAACAAGATTCCAGCGCCCCACCAGGAACGCCGCGCGGCAAGAGGGCGTTGTACTATGGCCTCTATAGCTACCAGGCTTGAGGGCGCGGCGGAAAATAGTAGAAATTGGCCAAATAGAGAGATAACACGCCGAGGGACTTAGTCAGCCAGTTTACAGTTTGCCGGACCCTTGAGGCTGACTAATTCCGTCGGCGTGTTATCTCTCTATTTGGTCAATTTCTACTATTTCCAACCGCGCCCTGAAGTCTGGTAGAGGCTAACGTTGTACAAGGAGCTGCGTGCCAAGTTTTGGGTAGGCAGGGGTCACTTGCAGCTGAGCGTCACTGAATAACAGCGAATACAGCTATAACTAAAACCACGCGATGGAGGAAGGCAGTGGTGGCGAGAAGAAGACAGTGGCTCTTAAAAGGAAGATCACCCTCTTCAACGGGATCTGTATAATCGTCGGCGGGATTATTGGCGGTGGGATCTTTATCTCGCCAAAAGGTGTGCTGGCGGGGAGCGGTTCTATCGGGGTGTCGCTGATCGTGTGGGCGGGCTGCGGAGTCTTCTCCATCGCCGGATCGCTCTGCTTCCTCGAGCTGGGCTTCTCCATACCGAAGTCCGGGGCGGGGTACGCCTACATCCTGGAGGGGTTCGGCGAACTGCCCGCCTTCTTGTTTCTGTGGGTGGAGTTTTTGATCAGGAATCCGACAGCGGAGGCCATCTCTGCCCTGACGTTCGCTTCCTATGTGGCACAACCGTTCTTCCCCCACTGCGAGGCGCCGCAGAGACTGAAGACCATCATAGCTGCACTATGCCTCAGTAAGTTTGGTTTATTATCTCCATGAAAAATTGAGATATTGTTTTGGGTCTGTCTGTCTGTCTGTGTGTCTGTGTGTCCGTGTGTGTGTCTGTGTGTGTTTCGGCCACTTACTGGTGAGCATAACTTAAGAACGCCTTTATGGATGGTGATGATATTTGGTATGTAGGTAGGTCTTAGGACGACAAAGATCAAGGTTAAATCTGGGCCTCCTGGTGGCTGACCTTGGTACTGCAGCAGAACTTCCGGTTTTTGTATCTTTTGTCCTGAACATGCTATGGTCTTGATTTTTTGGTGGCAGATAGCTTTTCCTGTCAGGAATAAGTGGTGTGGGTTTGGTCCCCCTAGCAGCTTGTGCTGGAACTGCAGGGGGGTTGGTGGTGAAATCTTTAAGAGCAGATAAGTCCAGAAAGGAGCAACGTATTATCATGGTTTTTGGCATGTAGGTAGCTTACACGTACACGGAGATGTACATAATTAGATGCAAATTATGCAAATGATGACTTAATTTGCATAATTAATGAGGAAATTTTATAATCCCAGTGTTTTACATAATTTTCATACGTGTAATATGTATAATCTATCGCAGGTAGAATATCAACAGATACCAATTATGCAAATATGGACCTCATTTGCATAATTAATATAAAAATTTTTAATTCATTAGTGTAATGATGGGAATTTCAAACTTGTGACATTTGTAAGTTAGTTAAAAGTTTACAACACCATGCATATATTATGTTAATGTACATGTAATTTGCGTAATTTATGATAACATATTGAAATAAAACATTGCCAAAGGATTGGACTTTCACATCAAATATGTTATTTGTCTTGAGGAAACCATATTTCATGGAGATATGAGGTCTCCGAATTCTTGTTACAGGTTTGCGATAGCAAAACCTGTTCAATTTTAGGTGGATTTTTGCGCGCCGCCATTTTGTTTCCCATCATGCTTAGAGGCAGGTCAAAGTTTAAGGGGTGGCCATTTTGGCTTCGAGTCTACTGAGCACGTCGGCGAAACGTAGTGCACCTGCGCGAAACCCGTAATGCATTGTGCATAGCACTTTGGCAGAATGTCTCATATAAGGTTGTATTAGAGCATATGAGGTTGACAGCCTGTCTGTAGTTTTAAGATGTTGTATAGGAAAAGATATTGTCTGCAACAGCCAATATTTTGATGCAACATTCCCCAAACATCCAACGAAATCGTGTGTAGGAGCCAGTGCTATGTGGGAGTGAGCAAAGGTTGCAATCTTCCCTCCAAAAGGTAGGAAAAGGATTAACTCGTGTCGAACTGATATGTAAGTGTAGCGCTTAGAAAGACTTATGTCATGTTACCTTTGTAGAGGGCTAGAACCTCGATACGACGTTTTGGTGGAATTCTGATATTCTCAGTTATCATGACTATCGGGGAAATTATACTCCTATACTGTTTATCATCCAAAAATAGCGTTATCCCTAGAGGGGATCACACAGAGTTCTGCTTGTTCAGAGCCAAAACATTCTGCCCCTAAAGACAACTAGATGGTTTCTCTCCAAAGTTCGCACCTTGCCAAGAACAGGAGGTTTCCATCAGCGGGCATCTGTGACGTGTCGGAGGGGTCAAGGAAAAAGGGATCATCCATTGAGGATAGCTAGGGGCCGTAGCATGAATACACTTAAAATAGTCAGAAACCAATGTACCAGTTTGTTTGCTGTTTGTTGATACGAAAAGGTATTTAAATTAACAAAGCAGCAATACGATTGACAATACAACGGGATGTAACATCACATCAGTAACTTGGTGTTGGTGAAATGCACAAAAGGGTGGAAGAAAAAAAACACCAAACCGTCCTTTGGAATTCAGTGATGAGGTTGAAATTATTGCAAGACTCCAAGTTACGTCTCTATGCTTGTCACATCTACCAACTACGAAGGCTAAACACACATTGGGAGTAATCAAACGGAATCTGTGGGCATGCCCAACAAGAGTAAAATCACTTGCATACACATCACTTGTAAGATCAAACCTAGAATATGCCGCGACAGTATGGGATCCATATACAAAGAGAGACAAAGATAAACTAGAAAGGGTACAGAACCAAGCTGCAAGATTCTGCCCGAACAACTACGAAAGAGGTGCCAGTGTCACTGATATGAAAAGAAACCTACAGTGGGCGTCACTGGGTGACAGGAGAAAAATGTCCAGACTATGCATGATGTACAAAATGACTAATAAACTGATGAATGTACCAACTACCAAGTACCTAATACCAGCTCAGAAAAGAACAAGAAATAGTCATGCCTTCAAGTACCAGTGCCATCAAGTAAGGATTGAGATGTTCAAAAACTTTTTTTCCTTAAGAACAATCGTAGAGTGGAACTCGCTGCCACCAAGTACAGTAGGGGCATCGTCACTAGATAGCTTTAAACAATGTCTAGAGTTAGACGTTCAAAGGTTAGGTGTAACAGCTCGTTCGGTGTAATGTAGCCAGCTGCCGCCGCGCCGCGTGCCTGCGAAGCTGGTGTGTTACGCCGAAGGGTGGTTATACCGGCTCTACAAATACAGATACAGAACTACACAGCCGCTATATCGCTATATATAACACATCACGTGTTTAGATTTATTTATTTATCTGTTTATTCATTTATTATAATTGTAAACATCGCAATGCAGTGGGTGCCCAGGCAGCCATGGCTGTGTTTAGATTAGAGTGAAAAAATATACTTACTGGTCTTCATCAACTGTGCGAAGGCTGAAAACAGCACGTGCTTAGTGTGAAAATGATAATAACTGAAATGTTACTGATTTCAGGCTGTCAGTAACTATTCACTTACTGGCAGTCACATTTAAATACTGGTGTTTCCAGGTATTCTGATCTTTATCAACTGTGCGAAGGTCCGCTGGGGAACCCGGGTTATCGACCTGTTTACCATCACCAAGCTGTTCGCACTGGTTATCATCATAGTGGCAGGCTTCGTGTCATTAGGCATGGGTGAGTCGGAACAGCCAATTAGTAAAAAACGTTTAACCATGAACGTTACTGTGGAAATACAGAAAAATGTACTAAAAGCACGTCTGTTCTTTGATTTTGATAATCATGATGATATGTAAGCGTACTGTACATTGATAGCTGCAAGTTGGAACAAATGTTTTACAAGTCAGTTGGTTACAATTTCTTCATTCTTTTTCATGAGCAGGTAAGACGGAAAATTGGCAGGATACCTTCGCTGGGGTGACTACTGTGGGGGGCATCGCGCAGGCGCTGTATTCTGGACTGTACGCGTATGCAGGATGGTACGTTTCTAAACTAACATGCCTTAAAAGAAGCCTCAAATAAGCTTTCGGGAAAACCCTAATTGAGGGGGGCTTTCGGTAAACCCTAATTTGGGGGGGTCGGGAAAACCCTAATTGGGGCTGCATTCAGGAAAACCCTAATTGGGGCTGGATTCTGGAGAACCCTAATTGGGGCTGCATGGGGGGGGGGGGCTTTCGAGAAAACCCTAATTGGGTTTTTTTGGGAAAACCCTAATTTGGGGGTTTCGGGAAAGCCCTAATTGGGGGTTTCGGGAAAACCCTAATCGGGGGTTCCGGGAAAACCCTAATTGAGGCTTTTTGGAAAAACCCTAATTGGGGATTCTGGGAAAACCCTAATTGGGGCTTTTCGGAAAACCCTAATTGGGGGTTTCGGAAAACCCTAATGGGGGGTTGGTGCTTCACGGAAACCCTAATTGGGGGTTTCGGGAAAACCCTAATTAGGGCTTAACTTTGCCTGCTTTTTTTTCATCCATCTATTAGACTAAGTACGTGGTGTGTCCTGTTGTGACAAAAGACTGTTTACAGTTCAAACTTTTGCTCCAACACAAAGACAATTTTTGGTCTTCCTCGGTAGACTGACCCACTGAGACGGTCACGTAGCTTCATTGAAGTCTACCGAAGAAGACCAGAGGTGCTGGTCGAAAGCTCTAGGTGAGAACTTACCTTTGTGTTGAAGCAAAAGTTTGAACTTTAAACATGTAACTACCAAAACAGATGAACTTTCATGATACTGTAGCAGATCATTACGTGAATTTATTTATAAATTTACATTCAGTATTACTCTTTCCTGTAGGGACGGTCTTAACTTCGTAACCGAAGAGCTACGAGACCCAGTCAGGTGAACCAATTATGGTATTTCAAATCTCGGTTAGCTAGGTGTCACCAATGTTATTATGAAAATAGTTTTCAAGAGATTTTAAACGCATTTATCGATAAAAAGTAGTAAAATGCAGCACCCTCAATTATTAAGTAGTAATTTAACATTAAACAAGAGTCCATTGGACACAACTTCGTAAAGTAAGTATTGTTTGCGATGGCAGCTGTACGGTCGATCGTATTCCTAGGTCTCTAAAAAAACGACAGCTGTAATCACTCAATATCTGCTTGGAACAAAGGTATGTCCTCCTTTCACGGAGTAGTGGTGTTTTTATTCTTCCGTCAGAAACATGCCGCGGGCGATTTTTGGCGGGTTGGGGTTGGTGATGCTGATCTACATGCTGACGAACGTCTCCTACTACACCGTACTGACCAGCGGGGAGATACTGGCGGTAGACGCCGTGGCAGTGGTAAGTGCTGAAGGACACACTATTATCCACAATCATACCTATACTTACGAACTAGAGAGGGGGCGTAAAAATTCTGGGAATCATTCGCACACTCATATACAGTGTTTTGACATGCATCCTTTTTGGTTCGTCGATGAAGATTAGACATCCATGTAGTCCTTTGCAACATGCAACCAAAAAGAAAGATACTGGTAGTAGAAGTATTGAAGGGAAAACAGACTTTCCTCTGACAAAAGAAGGAGTTAGCTAGTAAGAAATGGGAGCAATGTTAATTTGTTTTGTCTAATGTCGGTTTCGCGCAGCATCCCGCCCAAAAAACATACCAAAGGCCTTAGATGTTTGCTCCTATCAATATTGAATGGTGCAGTTAAGTGATTTGTGCAATTTTAACGCACCAAAACGTTGTCTCTTTATGGTTTTTAATGACATGAGTATGATCCACACATAGGAGTTCGCCAGGAGGATGCTGGGAGTCATGGCCTGGTGCATTCCTGTGTTCGTCGCCATGTCCACTTCTGGTAGTCTCAATTCCATCATATTCAAGTCAGCCAGGTAAGCAGTGCAATGTTGATGTTCACGTGATAGCGTTGCTGATATACTAGTAATGCTGGCTAAGGGCCAATGTAAAAGTTAAGATGGTGAAAGAAATACATGCTGGTGGATACGAGCGATAGACTGATGGAAAGCAACACATTGTGCGATTTCAAGTGATATCATATCTTGTTCAAGTTTAGACCCTCTAGTTTTGGTAAATGTATTTATCTCTATAAATATCTCTAGTAATGTTATGTATAATAACGTTATACTACGTTGTATGTCTACATCGCAAGAAAGCCATGCAAGTCTGTACAAAATACATTTGTACCCGTCATTTTGCATCATACCGTATCAAAATGGGATATTCTAAGAGCATGTGATTTTTTTGTTAATTAGAATGTACTATGTTGGAGGTCGTGAAGGTCACCTGCCCGTCTTCATCTCCATGATCCATGTCACCAGATTGACGCCACTTCCGGCCATACTTGTAAATGTAGGTGACGTAATATCCGGTCTTGATGTCATAAACAATGTTCGTTGTACTCGTATTAATATTTGTCCAAGGCAGCAGGAAACATAAGTGAAATTAGGTTTAAATAAATGACTGCTGTAGCAATCATTGGCGTCCTTCTCGTCACAAGCCTAGTAGTAAGGATACTAGTAAAGTTTGCTGACATACATTGCCAGTGTACATAATTTAAACTTCATCAACTTTATCTGGCTGTAGGGTCTTCTAGCGCTGGCCATCCTTCTGTTCGGAGATCTGTACACACTGATCAACTACAACGCTTTCATCCGGTGGACCGGCGTGGGGGCCGCCGTGGCCGCTCTTCTCATCCTGCGGTGGAGGAAGCCAGACCTTCCGAGGCCATTTAAGGTCCAGCCGCTAGTAATAAAGCACAGTGCCTTAGATTCAAGAAACGCGCTAAAAAGACACTTACTATTAAAATGACAGAGCATGCTAACTTGCTAACTAGCACTGCACCACACTGCACGAAAAATTGGATTTAACAATGGTAGTAAATGTCAGTAAAGTCGGGTAATGTTTACTTTGTAAACAATACGGACTTTACAATAGTAGTACAAATAAATAAATAAAGTTCAAGTCAGGTAATTTCAGACTTAACAATTGTAGTAAATGAAATTCCCGGACAAGGCTTTTATTTATTACCCTTGTAAAGTCCGACACTGTAACTAAGTAAACATTCCCTGACTTTACTAACATTTACTACCGTTGTTAAATCCAATTTTTCGTGCAGTGCCAAATATTTGGCTTAAAAAGTGTTTTGGACCATCAATATGAATCATAGCACATCATCAGACCACTTACAAAAATAGCTATCATTGCTTTTGACTGTCTCCAGACGCCCCTGATCTTCCCCATCCTGTTCTTCCTTGCCTGCGTGTTCCTGGTGTTGATGCAGTTTTACACCAACCCGCACAACCCGCTCATCAGCATCGCCCTGTCTCTCACCGGCCTGCCCTTCTACTTCCTCTGTGTTAGGCGCACCGGCAAGCCGAAGGTTCTGGAGAGGGCCTACGGTAGGTGGACTGTCTACGATCTGGAAAAATCTGCATTTGTGTTGATCAAAAAGTACGTCCACCTTCAAATGTAACACGACAGCTTCGCAGGCACATGGCGTTTACGTTACAGGTACCATATTTCAATCTGATTGGTATTAAGGAAAATCCCTACCCTTCCAGACCATGGTCGGGAATTAGTCGGAAGTACTGTGGTAATCTGTGGTTGGTAATTGTTATTGGTCGTCAAGCTTGCCTACTTGTCTTTCGACTATAAAATTTTAAAAATAGAATTCGTAAAAGTCATATTCTACTAGGATTCCAGGTTGATCCCATCCCTGCGCCGACCTTGGTTGGGGCGCTGGAGTGGTCGGGACCCGTGGAAATGTGTGAAAGGGCTTTAGAAAGAGACCCCGAACGCTTCTGATGACGAGTTTAACTCCCAAAAGATTCCAGCTAAAGAAACTAAAGAACTACAGGAAGACTATGTGGCTAAGTAACATGAACACAACTGCTAGCTGCATCGACATTTTTTTTAATTTCTACAGGTGAATTCCTCCGTCGTTACCAGCAGCTGTTCCAGGTGTGCGTTCCTGACAAGCCACCTGAGTTATAATTAAGGAAGCCACACCAGAGAAATACCCATCGTAACGTCTTGGGCCTTGGATGCACAGAACGGTGGTCATGATTTCTGTTAGAATATTGCGGCTGTTATCCTTGTAACATTCTAAATATCTTTACGAATTGTCCTAACCTTCAAATGTTGGGGAAAAAACTTTGATAGAAACAAGCAAGCAAGTTACGCCATCGATTTCAATCTTTGTATTGACTGGAATAAATCAATCTTTATTTGGAGTATCGGAACTTTCTATGACTAAAGTTTTGGGTTAAACTACAAGAATCTGTTCCCTGGGAACAGCAATAAGGAAGTACTCCCCACTGTGGCTTCTCTAGCAGCTTGAATAGTGAATTGACCCCAATAACTACATAAACTCATAAACATCCCAGACTGTCTAGCCACCAGAAACAAAAGCAGGGACTGATTAGCATAATACTGGTCGATCTATTTTGAACAGATTCAAATATTTTTCTGTACTGGTTTTCAAAGTAACAATATCAAACCATGCAGAATGATCCAGATAATTGTAACTAAGTCACATAATGAAGAAATTGCCATCAACAACTTTCAGTTTCTGGAAAACCAACCTTGTGTTCAAATTTCCACTTTCTACACGGCCCTTTGAAAAGTGTCTAACTGTAGATATCTGTATTTATCTTGTAACTTGAAAGTATCTTCCTCACAGCTGAATTATCTTTGATAGTAAATGTGTCTAGGAATATGTCTTGTAATTGTGGTGTCTAAGAAAAAAGTAAACATGTAGAATATGGAGCTCTAACAGAACTGTACAAGTAACTGGAAGCCGATGTCTGACACTACAGTGTACTAGGCAGGGCTTGGCAAGCCAGTGTTGTCATTACATTCTGGACTCATGACCCCAACTTAACTATCTTCTTACAATCATACTTTAATTCTTTTATCTGTTGTCGATTCATTTCTAAATGTCTTGAAGAGTAACTTGTCTTGGGTACTGTCGACTTATTAGCCAGGCCTCTGCCCATGTTACCACCACAGTGGTCAAAGGTAGACTGAGGCCTGGTAGTTTACGTTAGCCGAATTTATTGGGTGATTTTATAGTACAAGCATGCTCTTTAATTATATTTCAGCCATACCATAGGTATGGATGAAATATATTGTGTTCTCTCATGTTTCTCCTTCTCCTGCCATTTCTTTAAATGGATTTTTCAGCCAAATGACCTGAAATTTGGCATGGAGGTAGAGTGACAAAATAAATTCAGATGTTTTTTTTTTTCTTTCATTTTTTGATACAGGCTTTAAAAAATGTTTTATTTGTTTGTTTTTTGTTTTTTTGTCATTTTCAGGCAATAAATGTACACTTGGGGATCTTGAGCCCCGGTACTACATCTGAATGACGCGAAATTTGGTATGGTGATACCTTGGACACATGCTCATATAAAGCCATTCACGCTTTTGACATACACCACTTTTAAATTATGTAAAATAGGGCTTTTGGGCTTTTTGTGGACAAAAATGTACATTTTTCGCTCCTGTGTCCGAATAATAAAACCAAATCATCTGAAATTTGGCATGGAGGTGCCTTGGGCACATGCTCACAAACCATAAATCAGACTTTTATCATATGCTACTGTAAAATTAAAAAATTGGACTTTTTTGCTATTTCTAGACAAAAAATTTACATTTTTGGCTCCTGTGTCCTGATAGTAAAACCAAATGACCTGGAATTTGGTATGGGGGATCAATGGACACACGCTCAAAGAATGGTATTCACACTGTTGACATCCACCACTTAAAACTGTGTAAAATGGGACTTTTTTGCAATTTTCAGACAAAAAAATTATATTTTGGGCTCCTGTGCCCTGGTATTAAATCCGAATGAACGTTATTCACACCTTTGGTATACACCACTTGAAAATTGTGTAAAATAGGGCGTTTTTGCTATTTTCAGCTAAAAAATGTAAATTTTTAGCTCCTGTGCCCTAATATTAAAACCGAATAACCTGAGATTTGCTTTGGGGTACCTTAGACAAATGCCCACAGAACATTGGTCAAAAGTGTACCATACACCATACTAAAATGATGTAAATGGTACTTGTTTTTGCTATTTTCAGACAAAAAAGGACATTTTTGGCTCCTATGACCTGATATTAAAACTAAATAACCTGATATTTGGTACGGGGGATCCTTGAATGCTATTTACCTTGCCAGCATACACAGCTTTCAAATTGTGTAAAATGGGTCTCAAACATGGGAAAGAAAACGGCTGAAATATGCTGTATTTGCTCCGGAGCAAATGTAGGCCTTTCTAGTTATAAGTTCACCGCTAGTGTTAACCTATATTGTTTTTACTCATGTTTCTTCTTATAATGACGTCATACTACGTCATAACGACATCAAAATTGTTGTATTGATTTATTTTTACTAGTACACCATCTTCTAAAAAGTTGGTGGCCATACGATATACCGTTCCCGAGTTCTGAGGGGGGCAATAAGCCCCCCTCCCCAGTCCCACGAACCCCCAAAGCTATAAAACTTTAAAAAACGGGTATTTCTTGATTCCTTATTTTCTTCACCAAAAAATAGGAAAAGGTCAAAATGTATGATTTTTTTTTTACGTAATGTGGACTCAGAGGTTCACACATCGATTCAGCAAAACAATTGAGCTGGTAGCATACTGAAAATTTCTAAAAAATTAGCAAAAAACTGTTTTGGGGTCCGTGCGGACCCCAGGTGGACAGATTAATCAGTCCGGGAAGGTGTACTGTTGAGGGTTAATAGGCCATATGAAAGCTTTTGACAAAGAATTTTAATCATACACACAACAAGTTTTGTTTCTCTGGGGAGCTTTCGAGACGCACTCTGTCTCTTCATCAGCCCAGTAAAGTCAGATCTCGTCTTGGAGTTCTCTTATCAGGTTACTTGGTGTTGATTATGACGTGACAAGAGACATATGAATGCTTGTGTTTTTCCTCATACCATGCACAAGTTGGACATTTAATCCATTTAATTTGACATTTAACCCATCACGCCGTCTACGTTTGGGATACTTCCCATACACACACACACTAAATCAACAAGCGTTTGTCTGTGGTATTCCGTATACAATTAATGGCCAGAGGTCTATGTTTTATACAGATGGAACTCTCGACAACATGTAAATATTTAATATTCCCGAACAGTCACCACTATCAGTCACACATACACCAACACATATATATACTCATCATCTCATATAAAAATACGTACATGGATAAAGTAAACTCCACCGGGAAGACAAACCAGCCGCAAAGTGGAGTCAAAAGAAGCCTAGGGATTTCGCTTTGTCCATAATTCTAAAAAGGGGGGCCCTGGTGGATAGTTTGTGGGCTGTTTTTTTTTTGAGCGTATCACCCTTGGGACCACCTGTGGCTGCTAGACTCTTTTCGGTCACGGTCGGACCGCCGAATTTTTGTAACTGTTAATTAAGATCCAGGTCCCGCTGACCACTACAGGGTAGCGCGAAGGAGTTTTTTTTTAAAGTCTGACCATGACAGCCGATCTCCTCCCGGCTGCAAAGCCTGGTGACCTTTACAAATCTAAAAACGTTACGTTGAATGTGCAAGGAAGTACTCCACATCCACTGACCCTACTGTTATGTAATCAACTAAATACATGCATTATTACAAAGTGCTGGAAAATGGTTGTAGTATCATGTTGGTTTCCACTGTATCAGCAGTCCAAATAGTCATGATAACTGTGCCTGTCGATGGTGCTATTACATTAACATGTTGGCCGCTACGGGACTGACAATTTTCTGACCAGCTCAAATGATGTACGTTTTTGTAGGTTGGGTGGATAGTGTCGAAGAGCCCTAAAATACCATGATATTGAATCTGTGTGGTCTAATGAGTGGTTAACACAATAATCAGATCGGAGTGTCCTCCACGTGAACATGTCTGCACACGTCTGCCTCTTTCTCCCACGATGAGATACTACGGTCTTCGTTCTTCTCCACGTGTTCCTCAACATCCGGGCACCGCTGGTTTGGAGCGCTGATATGCCGACGCCGATCGCCAGTGGGCGTGTTCACCTTGCTTCTCATAACGATCGTATTAGCATTACGAATCATCAAGCTTTGCCGATGTCTAAAAGAAGGAAAAGGAAAAAAAGCAACATTTTGCTTCACGCCATTTTTTGTTACAAGGGGGTAAGGCAAGTATCTCTGGATTTTCTTTGCCATTTGGTGCGTGGCTTTACCAACAAGTTTGACCTCGATAAACTTCAGTAATGATAACATAAGCTGTATCAGTGCTTCAAAAAGAAGGCAAGCTTTTGGAAACACACACTACAAATACACACACACACACACAAGCACACGCTAAAATCAAATCGATAATTTACTACCTTGGTAAGGATAAAGTAACAAAAAGTAAAAAAATGTTTTAAAATATGAAATAAGTAAAAGAATAAAAGTAACTTTTGATAACCACTTTCTTTTCGTGTACAAGCTTTAGTACGAAATCTTAGATACTTACTTTGCCGGGAAAAACATTCCCGTGAGCCTTCGCTGAAAGTGTTGCCCAAATATGGTGTAGAGGTACGGGTTAATGGCGCTGTTGGTGATCATGAGCATTTCTAACCCGATGTTCAGTTTGTCCGGGGCTTTGAACCAATCAAATCGCTCGGCGAGGTACACCAGGTTCTTCGGCAGCCAACAGATGACGAACACGACAACGACGGCGAACACCATCCTCGTGACTTTCTCCTGCGACCGTTGCGTTCTGTCCAGCCCGGCGGCCGGGTTCCGTATGTGCCACAGTATTCCGATATGAGTCCCGGTGATCAGGACAATTGGAACCACAAACGACAGGAAAAGTACTCCTATCTCCGACAGCCGCTCCCAGAACTGGTCGTCCCCGTTGTATGCCGGGAAATCGTAAAGGCACATGGGAGTTCCACATTCTGTGATGATGTCGGCCCAGATCACCCAAGGTAGGTCTATCACCGTGGCAACCACCCATAGCAACGCGCAGACGATTTTTGCAGTTCTGGTTGTTTTCCAATCGAGTGAGCGTAAAGGACGTGAGACACAGAAATATCTATCCACGCTCATAGCCGTAAGAATAAATACAGTGTTAAACATGTTCAACCCGGCTATAAGGTAGTACAAACTGCACAAGAAGTCACCGAAGATCCATTTATAGTTCATGACGTTGCGGGTAACCAGTACCGGCACCATGGACAACATCAGCAGGTCCGTGGTCGCCATGTTCATGACGTAGATTTCGGCAGTCGTTCGGGCTTTTTCGTGTTCCCGAAGGACTGCGATGATTAGTGCGTTCCCGACGACTCCCGCGAAAGATAACAGGCTGAAGATAACGTTATACGGCATCAAGTCTTGTAAAACGAGTGTTACACAGTTTGTACTATTTGTTTGATTGTTTGATAAGTTTTCAAAGAAGGAATCAAATATTCCACCTGCTCCGTTGACGTTGTCCGTATAATTGATGTCGCCCATTGTTCAACTATATTTCTACATTCAAATCTATTTCAACATGTTTTTGCCGTAATACTTATCGAGAAGAAATTGAGTACTTGAAAAGGCTTCATGTTGTCCCTCACACGCAGTTTTCTTGTTCTTCAGCGCTTGCACAGTTGTCGTATATAGATAGGTGGCGCTGTTGAACCGTTCTGATGTCAAAAAGCAAATGACTTTTGGACTTGTAGGGTTGAACCTGAAACAACAGGAAACGTCGATCATATCAGAGATGCAGACTTCACCCCCTACCCATACTGGTTTGCGACGTGTCCAGTGCCACTGACCAAAAAAGCAGCACTAAAAAGGTATTCTCTGGTCTACCCGAGGTCTCTGATTCATACAACCTTCGCAACAAAGGCAATTTCCAAGCACTATTCTGTAATACCACTTGTTTCCAAAAATCTTTTATACCAAATTCAATTCAGTTATGGAACAGTCTCGACCCTAGTGTTCGCTTGTTGAGCTCATCTTTGTTTAAGTCATATTTGGTTAAATCTGTTCGCCCTGTTGTTAAAATATATTTTAGTTCGGGACCAAGATACACCTGTGCCCTATTGACGCGACTTCGGCTCGGAACCTGCAGCTTAAATTATAATCTGAACATTTGGTCGCCCATTCTCCGTTAACGTGTGCAATTGGGGGTAGAACATGGTGAAAAATAAAGTTATTCCAAATACCTAATAAATGTGCTGAACTTGTTACCAGTATTGTCGACTATCTTTTGCCAATTTTGTACGGTGCTACCACCTATACTTTTCGAGATATTAAGTTTTTTGTCTGTAGATATGGTAATCTCCGTAACAAACCACCAAAGACATCACCAAATAGCCAAAACAAGCTCGCGTGCTACATCTGCTTGGAGATTAAAGCAGTGAGAGTAAACCTTCTGTACTATGATTTTCTAGCAAGACAAGGCCAACTACAGTATTGTTACAGTTAATAAAATGCTGTTAATCGAACTTTGCATCGTATCCTTTTCCTGTAAATTCGATAACACAGTGAAGAAAAAAATGATAACGTAGGTTAGACGATAACGTAGGTTAGAATTATGCTTATGATGATCAATACAATCCAAGCCGTCAGCCCTTATACTATAAAATTTACATGCAAATGTATATCTGATGACCCTCTTTCTGATGAATGGAAGTGCAAGTATCTGTCTCTAATCTCAATGGAATAACCATGATAACGTAGGTTAGAATTGAAAATTGACAAACGGCCTGACGCTGTTTGTTGTTGTCATTTTTCCGATACTCGTGTTTTGTTCTCCCTGCCATGGATTTGTTTCGCAAAAAAACAGTCTAGCGGATAAGACAGTGTGAAAATTATTGTGAAATGTCTTTTCGTGGGCGAATTATACCCGTCTATCTTTCCATAACGTAGGTTAGACAAAACCTTGCGACAAAACTAAAACGGCATCAGATTTAGTATGGACGCCAGCTGGACAAGTTCATCCACCTGTGGCAAGACAGTTTGGTGGATAGGTGTAGATTATGACTGAAAATTTAGTCAACTCACTCGTTTTCGTTGTTTGAACCCGACGTTTTGTGCGTTACTAGAGGTTGCGACAGGTGATTTTAGCGTGTTTCTTAGCAAAATCTTCGCCTCGGCGACCCGAAGGCAGCTGACAGTTGCGGTAAAACATAACTTAGTATATTACTAGCATGTACTGATAACAGGAAAGCACAAGATACGCAGTTATTGCTTCTTTTAAAAACTTGGTGGCCCGCTACTATCATGCGACAGCAATTGCACACGTTAATGAAGAATGGGCGTGGTACGTCATTTTGCACAAAGCTCCATTAACTGGTTTACCGACTAAGGCAATACTTACAAGCAAGACAGTGCCTCGAATCTATTGTATCTATCAATATTTAACCACAAGGCGCAAAGTCGCGTATTCATTTCGTCATTGTTATGTCATCTAGGTCACAGGGTTTCGGCATTGCACGGTCAAGTTACGGAAATAACCGTTTATCAAGTCGTGAAATCAAATTTCACACTTTAACAATCACTCGTACCCAGGGTTGAGGGAAATTAGCTCGTTCCCGGGGTGATTGAGATCTATGGGTTTTGAAAATGTTATTTGATGTCACTCGGCGTAAGGGGGGGGGGAGGTTGGAAGACAAAAGGATGCTAAGATAACAGCAAGGACTATTTAATATCACGCTATGGCTGAATGAAAATGTCTGATCGGATTGGTATCATTCTTAAGTATCGAAATACATCAAGCGTTTCAGTAGCTGGGACATGTATTAATACACTGCACGAAAAGTTAGATTTATTATTAAATGGTAGTAAATGCCAGTAACGTCGGGTAATATTTACTTTCTAAACAGTACCGGATAAGAGAATGACAGTCAAGTCTTGTCATTTCGGACTTAAGTTAAATTACTACGGACTTAGTTAAATTACTACGGACTTGACATTTATTTACTACCATTATTAAGTCCAGATATTGTTTACAAAGTAAACATTGCCGACTTTACAGGCATTTACTGCCATTGGTAAATCCAACATTTCGTGCAGTAATACATCTATCATTATTGTTACTAACTCACAGTGAACCCATACAGATAAAACATGCAATAATACGCCACAACAAAAACTGTCACACATCAGGCTGTAAGTAGTTTATGGAAAGGTTTGTAGAGGTGACAGGGTAGGTTTCTTGAATTTTAAAAATTTAAATGAATATATATATAGATGTCTGCTACATTGGACTTTCACTTTTGACTCACCTATGATCACACCAGTTACATTGCTCGCAAAATTCCCTAACTTTCTCAGTGTTCGTAGGTAACTTCAGTTACATTGTCGCACTATTACACCAATCCAACTTACGTCTTAGCCAAAAAGAGAAGAATTCAAAATTGCCTTGCAATGACAAATTGCACGGCACCTCTTTACCTCATTGATTTACTAGAAAAAGACGCAATATTAGTAAATTACATCAAAGATAAGTTTCCATAGTTCGAACATCTAAATGCAAACGATGAATTTATATTTTTGATGCGTCTAGACAAACCCTGTATCACAAACATGATCTGCTCTCACATGTACTATTGTACAAAGAAGCAAGAAGAAGTTGATCACTCTGTATTAGCATAGTAACTAGAAACATTTGTATCATCCTAGTATAGCACCTTTATATGATCCATATGTATGTATCACTGAGTACTAGTAGTGTATCCCTTGTCTCCACTTTTCTGTAATATTTTTGTTATGTGTTTGTGAAGTCTTGACCTGTACCTAGCCCGCCGCGGCATGAACGTACAGTAAAGGTCTTTCATTTATTCATTAATGAGATAACTCACTCTATGCATTATTTAGATGGAATTATCATTTCATGTTATGCACTGAAATATCCTAATGTGGCGTACGTGTTTGACGGCACATAATTCAAAAACAAATTTTAAAAAAAAGGTAACTAAAAAAAAGAGTTAGAGACACAGATCTTACAGATATTAAGAAAGACCCGGAGCTAAATTCCTAGATAATATGCATTTAATCCCAGAGGAATTTGTTTTTTTAGACATAAAGTTACTGTCATTTAGACATGAATATGAATGGTCTGACAAGACAAATTAATTGCACCCAGAAACGTACAATACTATTTGCAACTACAGCAAAGTGTAACTACACCAGGGGAAAATCCTAACACTATAAGCATTAAACATTAAACATGATCATATTGTTACAAACTTAACTTTTGAAACGGAGCCAATCCAAGCAATATAAGCCTAATTTATTTAGCATGATCATATTTGCCAACTTAATTTCTGAAAAGAAGCTACTAGAAAGGAAGTAATTATAGAGGAAATGGTCTACATTATGTCATAAATAATATCCTCCTAGGAGCTGGCAGTTGGCGTCTGTTGATATAATGTTATTTGGAGTTGTCTCTTTTGTCCATTTAGTTAAAGTACGTGGAGGAAAGTGAAAGTGATCTCGAACCAGGAAGTCTTGACAGGAAAGACATACAATATATACAGTATGCACTAATGCAGTGGAAGGACCAGCAATTGTTCTTTTCACTGGAATCTATGGTGAAACCATGAAAAACAAGCACTTTAAAACATAATAATCTTTATGCCAAACCTTAAGTCTTTACCCCACTGCAAAGCTGAATGTGCCAGGTTTCTTTGGATACAAAAATGCAAGGTCATCTCCAGCATTTTAAAGAGCTACAGCCAACATATTGAAATGACACCAGGGTTTTACCTACTATCCAAGCAGAGGTTGGGGGGAAAGATCATTACCTTTTTATATGCCCGTTTTTTTCTGTCGCTAACCCCACCAACCTCTGCTTGGAGAGTAGGTTTTACCCCCTGTCCCAAATTATGCAGTCTATACTCAGTGGCACAGAGGTCAATATCACATATATACATTGTGAATTCTTTATGAAAATGATACGGATCTTATTTTAACTTACAGTAATACGTGCTCCGCCAAATTACATCAGCTTTGGAAGTTTTGTTTTCTTCTTTTTTTAAATTTATGTATATAATAATCTTCTTGTAACGACCCTCACTAGATATCTTTAAACATCGCATAGTGTTTGACGTGCGAAGTTTTTCTGTGACATGCCGTTCAATACAAAAGAACTAATTTACGTCGACTGGTCTGTGAAGCTACAAATTTTGTTTCGTTTTCAATTTGAACGAGGATTGTGCACGTGGGGGCCAGGCACGGTGAGGATAGTCCTCGCGTATCCAAGAACGTAGATTTGCCTCATGAGCTCAGGCGCGGCTCTTGATACGCAAGAACTATCCAGGACCGTGCCTGAGCATAGTTCAGCACAAAGGACAACACGCGCACACCAAGTCTTTTTTGACATGTTGCTGCATGTATGCATGTAGTATTCTTGTGGATTTTCGTCCACATGGAAACAGTGTTATTGGACAGTTGCTTTGAAATTTTATTTGAAAAGAGAGCTAAATTGAGTTAGATAGACGTTAGGAGGATACATTTCTTATTGTGGGACACAAGAATCAGACATAGCGTTCAAATTATTGTATTCATAACCGGGCCTATCTAGTTCTATGCCTGAATGGGTTAGGGTTAAGATCAGACAGTCCGGACAGTCTCGGCGTATCCAAGAACGGAGATTTACCCCAAGCACGGTTCACAAACACCGTCTCAGGTTTGCAGTTGGAGTAAGACCAGGAGATCATAATAATGTGCCAGACAATTAATGTTGTCGGGGGAAGATCCCGGCATAACGGTTTTTTAACTTGCTCCCGGATATCTTCTTTTGTTATGTTTATGTTTATTTTATTACTTTGGTTATACGCTAATAAACAAACAAACAAACAAACAAACACAACCGCCTTGCCACATTTTAACGTTATTCCATGACTGGTTGATTAGATTAGATTCTTCTCCATATTTGGCGAAGTTTCACATGTCTGATATGCGACTTAAGAAGCTGTAAGAGAGTGGACAAATTCTATAGCTTGGAAAAAAAAGTACTCACCGATTAAACGCTGCCAGTTTCACAAACACCGTCTCCGGTGTACAGCGGGAGTAAGACTGGGACAGCAAGCTTGCCTGACGGCCGGCGGCACAGTTGGAGGGTCTAACCCTGTCCTTCAACTAACGGTCCGGTCACGAACGTTGTGCGACCGTCGTACGATCGCAAGCTGGGGGCATTGTTGGGATAGTGTCCAGCAGTCTTGTTATACGGAAAAGGCTGCCTTCTATCCTTGTCGGCGGTTGGTTCTGTCACAGCCTGACTGAAAGCGCTACTATACGGAATCTAAATTGCACGACGACTTTCAACGAATGTGACCGCACCGTAACACCGCCCTACCTCTCAATTTGCGGCCGGCTACACCGAACCGGAAAGCTGAATACTGTGACTGTCCAATCTCACGGATGGGAAAGATAACAAAGATTACCAAGTGCCGTCTATGTATCTCTTACGTCTTTCGGACACGAGCCGCGGTGTACAAGGCCCATGTAAGATGCGTTAGCTAAGGAGGAAATAGTTTTCACCATGTGACTTGAGATGTAGGGAAACTTCTCTGTACGTGCAGGGCGTCATGTTCACCAATCCCAACTGATCTCCGTAACCATGGCAACCACTGACGTACGCACCAATCCCAGAAGGGTATACTAATTTGTTTGCCTGGTCTGGGGACTGTATTGGCTGCTGACGCGATGTGATGCCTGTGTATGTGCATTTCTTAATCAGGCAAAGACAGCAATGTACATTCAGGCGGAAATAGATATACGATAGTGGACGTGATTTAATTTTGCAAAAAGTTACAAAAAGTGTATTGATGGTTTATATGATTTTAAAAATGTTTGCCACGGTGTCTAATTAATCAGTTTCAGGCATTACTTAGGCAACGGCCAGTAGAGGCCCCTCTTCCCGCTGAGGAACCAGAAGTCATGGGGCTTCTTTAGATGAACCGTTTTCGAGACCTACCAAATGCGACCACACCCACCTAAAAACGCAGTTTTCCCCTCACCCACTGTGCTTGCTCTCTCAGCCTTAGGTGGCCTAGCACGTATTCATGAATAAAGAAGAAGCCAAACTAATAATAAACTAATTCTGCAGTCATTTTGGAAGAGTTACTCGGTATATGTATATATTATACATCTTCTTCAAAATCCCCAATGAGTGGATCCTCGCTGAAGTGCATCTGAATCACTAGTCCTAATCCTGTGGCCATAATAACCTGAGATTGGTCAATCCCCAAGCTGGACTTCACTTCCTACATTAGAAGATAAGGTAAACTGACTGGAGAAGTAAGAAAGATGAGACCTACCCTAATGCAGGTTTTCACGGACAGTAACAGAACGTGACTGTGCATTAAGGGCATTTGATTAACCTATAAATCAACCAAACAACTTCGATTTGCACGTAATGATTTCATGGGCCCACTGTAAAACAGTGCCATGCCACTGAAATCGGCCAGCATGGATACATAAAAAAATTAAAGATATTTCTTGTTTACTTTACTTTGATCTTGAATTGCATTGTTTGCTGTTTTGCAAATGTACTCTTTTAGGAGTTCCGGAGATTTAGTATTTGGACACCATGTTATACATGTGTGTCTACAATGCACAGTTTTGTAAGTAAGTAAGTAAGCAAGTTTTCTATAAACCCTATAGAGTTTGGTTTGCCTATTGGCTTGTCATTAGCCGATGCACACACCGGTGTCTTTGGTAATTTCTTTCTTATCTTTCGCCCGTCTTTGATTCTAATACCTACATTTTCATCTAAATTTAAATCAGTATTCAGTAAACAAACAAGCTCCGCAAACGAAAAATGAAATAACAACGGCGAATGTCAAAGATATCAATCTAGATTGGGAGCCCTACAATAAATCGGTAAGACGGTTTTAATTCTAGCGGAGGACCTTAAAGTGAAGGCCTGTCAGATTCTTGTATATGTAGATCAATCTCTATCGCCCCGCCAGCTTATCTATGAATGAGTTGGCTTTGCTCCTAAGCTTCTCGGGTTATATTGACTTCCCTTCTGCCAATATCAACACTGAAAGTCTAGTCTAGTTTATATTCAAACTGTGAATGGAATAGCATTACGGCCTTACGTTACATGTACCTTAAGTTCCCATCTCCATAACATATAATGAATTCTATACCATGCATCACTTGGAGACAAAGTGTAGTCGTGAGATATTTGAGTGAACAATCTCTGTTAGTGCTGCGTACCCAAACGTAACACAGATTTGTACAAATATCTAGGTGCAGGTCCGGACCGGAACAGTTTGACATGTGGTCTTCATTGGTGTCAGAAACTTGAATAAAAATAATTGTTTATTACTTGAATAAACAGAATTGCTTATTTATTTAGACTTCAGGTATCATATGCAGAGAACCAGTGCTTTCGTGAGAACCTTAATCAGAGTTTGCATCTTTCTTCAGTGTTAAATTTTTGAAAAAACAACAACACGTGTTTAATAACAAAATAAGTCGAGCAGTTATATACTTAAGTGTAAGTCAGGTACAGTACCGTGACGAGCAATTTTAGTGGTGTGCGTCAAGCACTGCACGACAAGTTGGATTTGCCAATGGTATCAAATGCCAGTTAAGTCGGATGATGTTTATTTTGTAAACAGTACCGTCGGTTACAATACTAGTAAATAAGAGTCAAGGCCGGCAATTCCTTTACTACCATGTTAAAAATGAAAAAAGTGGACCCTGGGTACAACCCTAAACAAGTACTCCCCACTGTGGTTTTCCTGGCAGCTTGAATAGTGAATTGACCCCCATAACTACATAAACTCATAAACATCCCAGACTGTCTACTACCAGAAACAAAAGCAGGGACTGATAGCATAATACTGGTCGATCAATTTTGAAATTTTCTACTGGTTTATACAGTAACATAGCCAAACCACGCAGAATGAGCCAGATAATTGTAACAAAGTCAGATAATCAAGAAAATACTATCAACAACTTTCAGTTTCTGGAAAAACAACCTTGTGTTCAAATTTCAACTTTCTAAACTCAGCCCTATCAAAAGTGTCTAAGTTATCTGTATTTGAAACTTGAAAATATCTTCCTCATATATACATAGCTGAATTAGTTTTGATAGTAAGTGTGTCCAGAAATATGTCTTGTAATTGTGGCGTCCATTTGGCAGTATAAGAAAACAGTATAAGTCATGTACACTGGAGCTCTGTTAGAACTGTACAAGTAACTGCAAGCCAATTTCTGACCCTACCGGGTAGAGCTGCAAGCCAGTGTTGACTTTACATTCCGGGTTAGATGAGACTATTTTCTTACAAATGAATCATATATTCAATTCCTTATCTGTTGTCTGTTCATTTTAAAGTGCCTTGAAGAGTAACTTGCTTTTTTGCCTTGGTTACTGTTGACTTATTAGCCAGGCCTCTGCCCATGTTACCACTACGGTAGTCAGAGGGAGACTGAGGTCTGGTAGTTTACGTTAGCCGAATTTAATGGGTGATTTTATAGTACAATCTTCCTCTTTAAGTCTGATATTACCGGACTTGAGTTTGTTTATTACCATTGTAAAGTCCGGTACCGTACGTCAACATTACCCGACTTTACTGACATTTACTATTATTGGTAAATCAAACATTTCCTGCAGTGAAGGTACCTCTGCCACTGACAGGCCGATTTTTTTTTACTCCCGGATAGCACCGTGCCAATGGAACACCGCAGTGAGTCCACACAGGAAGATCACTACCTTTCTAACACAATTTAGATCACAGGGGAGAAAAGAACCTAATTTAGTCCTTATATCAAATGAAATAGCAGAGCAATTATAGCTTATAATCCCCGGCCACATGTATCGTACGATACACCTACGATGGAGAGTTTGTTGTCCACGACGGTTGTCCCGTATGTCCTAGATTTAAGCAGAAACGGGTACAACAGTTTAAGATTTAAAACCCCACTACGCACGACATGATAGTCACAGAAAAAAAATCACATTTGCACAATTGCATTTTACGATATACATAACCAGGGCTTTACCAGACTTATACATCCTTATCTAAACATTAATCTTAAAAGGGTTGTAAATTACCTGCAATACCCTGGTTTTTCCTCTACTAGTTAAAGTAAAGAGAGTGGACAAGCGTGCACCATGATTTACAGATAGGATGTTTTATTTCATAGAATCTCTCGGTCGATTGCTCACGAATCCTGATATTGACTGTGTAGAATGGCGTTGTAATCTGAAAATAGATGCATTTCTTGCGCGTTTAGCATTTGGAATGGGCTCGAGATCAATGACAGTGACTCCGAGGATTTGTTGGCTATTCAGCACAGTGTAATAGCTGCCCGCGGAACACCATTTTCTTGTCACACGTCTTCCTCAGAATGTGTCAATGGTCATTTGAGCGAGGATGGTGCCATTGACCACCCCATTCCACGCTGTGCATGACATGTCAGCGGTAGTATCCAGAACTCTAAGGAGATTAGAAGAGAGATCGACCGAAAGCTGAACGCCCTTCGAGATGTAAAGGTGTTTTAGAAAGAATCTCGTTCTGGTAATTGATGCTGCAGCAGGATGACCTGCTCAAGACAGGATCGGATATGAAGAACGAACAATATCTTGAACAAGAAAGTAGATTTAGGGTCCTGAAGTAGTGAATTTTGCCTGTTTGGGCCAAAATGTTGTCAAATGTTACCATAAACTCTGGATAAAAATCACGACGGAAGTATTCGGTTCCTTATTAAAGAAACTGAGAAAAAAATGTTTAAAGTTGCTAATCAACATTTTAATATTCCTTCTCCAAGACGAATCGTAGAATCATTGCGCCTACTGGTGAAAATGAGTGTCTGAAACCAATGTGTACCTTACATTATGAAATGAATATCTAGAAACACGGCCCTCAAAATGTGTGACTCGCTATGTGATGTGCATTGATCATGACATGGTAGTCGCTATATACTGATTTGTTGTCACATGTACCCTTAGATAACTCCGCCTGATTGTAAAGCCTAAGCTAACTTTTGTTTATAAATTTTTCTACATATAAGTTGTTAAGTTTTATTCTATACCTATCTATTTTTACTATACTACTTATTGTTACCTATTTGCCATACAATGTACCCTGTACAATTGTCGTGCAATAAAGTTCTTCTATGTTCCGGAATTGCAATACAGAATACTTCATACTGCGACGTGTTAAGCCCCTGTCACACATTCAGAACCTTCCACCAAACACCAGCCAACAAAGGTTGGCTGAGCTCCGGGAACAGTCGGAAGGTTTAGGCCACGCCTACCTTTCAATACGAGTCGAATTTGAGTTATATTTGAGTCACATTTCACCGCTAACAACGCCCCGAACAACCAGCTAACTATGGCTAAACCTCCCGTCCACACCCGAATGTTTTAAACATAGCCAAACAGTAGCGCTAGCCGGCCTGGCCGGACACCAGCCGACCTTGCTTCCGACAACCTTTTAACCTTGGTTGGAGGGAGTTCGGCTAGTGTTCAGGAGACCATATCCGGCTCTGTGAGACAGGAGCTTTAGATACCCATGGACGCTGTGAAGAAGAAAATTGACTTTCTTATCAGTTCATCTTCAGCCCAGAACTTTCGGAGGAGTTTGGAAAGGCATTTAAGGTCAAAGTAGAGAACTTGCTTGTGTCTGAGCTAGGTTTGTAGCAGTTAGGTTTGCAGGCAGAGTACATATAACGCGATTTGTCATTTACTCAGCCATAGTGGTAGCATTCATTTTAGGCGGCACTGCATTGTCTGCCCATTATGCCGTGTAATTGTACATATTCCACAGGGCATATTTTGATTGATATCCTAATTAATACTGGGGCCATGTCCGAATTGAAAATGTCACATCATACCATTAAAACTCGCCATGTCGAGACATGCCAATATACATTACGAGCGGCGATTTTTTTTAATGAGCACAACTTTTTTGTATAATTTGCCTACATAAGGATTTAATTAGGGTTTTAAGCAGTGTACATTTTCCAAAGAAAGCCTTGCTTTTTATGTTGCTCTTTAGGTTGCTTTACCAGTCAGGTTGCTTTACCAGTCAGGTTACTTTACCAGTCAGGTTACTTTACCAGTCAAGTTACTTTACCAGTCAAGTTGCTTTACCAGTCAGGTTACTTTACCAGTCAGGTTGCTTTACCAGTCAGGTTGCTTTACCAGTCAGGTTGCTTTACCAGTCAGGTTACTTTACCAGTCAGGTTGCTTTATATATATAATTACCAGTCAGGTTACTTTACCAGTCAGGTTGCTTTATATATATAATTACCAGGTCTTTACCAGTACTTTACCAGTCAGGTTACTTTACCAGTCAGGTTGCTTTACCAGTCAGGTTGCTTTACCAGTCAGGTTGCTTTACCAGTCAGGTTACTTTACCAGTCAGGTTACTTTACCAGTCAGGTTACTTTACCAGTCAGGTTACTTTACCAGTCAGGTTACTTTACCAGTCAGGTTGCTTTACCAGTCAGGTTGTTTCACCAGTCAGCTTGCTTTAGGTTTGTCTAGGCTCATTAGAAATGTGAATTTGTCTACATTACTTGGGAGGGAAAGATTGATGTAATCAGTCTATAAAGTTCAACTCTCTCATTGTTGTAGAAACTATTTTGATCAGTCAATGGGGGATAGCCTTTTCATTTATGCTTCTTTCTTTATCTATGTCAGCTCTCTACAGCACTCGCAGCTGGACTGTGATAAACAGAACGCTGTCAAAGTTTTGCACTGAAAGAAAGAATTAACTGCACATTTTGTTTGTCTCTAATCATAGCTATTGCCTCAGGAAGATTGTTCCAAAGTTCCACTGCTGATGGTAGAAAAGTTCTCTTATGTCTGACAGTGTGGGAGTCAGGGATCACCAGAGTGTTCTTGTGCTGGGATTTTGACTGGCAACAAACTTCAGTGTCAACACACAGTTCTCAGTCAGTTGAAGTGTTCTCCAAATGTAGCAACATTCATTCTCTTCTCTAATAAACCACAATCCATCTATTCCCAAGATGAACACCCAGGACTGGGTACTTTGTGCAAATAGCCATGGAACTCCCCAGGGTTTTGTTAAGGCAATATCGGGAGTCACTCGGAGAGATGTCAATCCTCCGAGTCCATCGCCTCGCAGGCAGAAACCATCAGTCATTCCCCTTTTCCCAGCTTGGTGCAATTTCTCAACATGCAGATGAGGTGACTCGTGTGGACATGTATCGATTTTGTTTTGCGAAAATTTGCCTACGCCAACTGTGAGTGGTTTTTATTAGTCCCCCAGTGTGTTGGCTTTTTCCAGAAATCATCCATCAATATGTGCACAAGATGTTTTTTTTATTTTTTTAACTTGCTCAAAGTTGTTGAGACTAGCGCCAAGAGACATCGTTCATTTTTTTTGCAAAAAGACCAAAAATAATAGAGATGGGCATTTCAACAGTGAGATTTGTAGAGTTGTGAAATTGATAATCTTAACCTAATTTTAAGATATTTTGCTTGTAAAAAAACTTAAAACATTTCCGAGGCGATCTAGAAGAATTTTTGCAAAAACACTAAAACATATGTAGAACACAGGGGCATTCCAACAGTGAGATTTGTATAGTTGTTAAAGTGATATCTTTGCTATAACCTAATTTTGAGACACAGATATGTCATAATCAAACTTTCAAAGTCTGTTTTAAATTATAGAGATACAGATACTGGTAGAATTGGTAGGTTTCATTTAAGGGTGGTCTTCCACCAGTGTTATAAATTTATCAGTGGACATATAGTTGTTAAAGTGATATCTTTGCTATGACCTAATTTTGAGACACATATGTCATAATCAAACTTTCAAAGTCAATATCAAAATATTAAGATAATTTCTGTCAGAATTGGTAGGTCTCATTTAAATCTGGTCTCATATGGGTGTTTCTGAAGTTGTTGACACTTGTTGTTGGTGTGTCCATCCTAGCTGTCACTCTCCTACACATGTCATCCAGTAGTGTGCACAGGTAGACATGACGGTCCATCGGTAGAAACACCTTTCCTCACCCTCCGCTCTTCCCTTGATTCAGAGTTCCTCTCCCATCCCTCATCTCCCCAAGTAGCTGATGAGATATCGACTTCTCCCCCCAGGTATAAATCTTGCATCGCCATAATCCATAATGCCGAGTGCGGAATCTTAAAGCGTGCGATCTCCAATAATATTAGCGTCTCGAGAGGGTTTCAGATTGTGGTTCTCAATCATCCTGCTCGCGCACATGCACCTGTGGCGGCTCGCGTGCTTCCCAGAAGGCTTAGTGCATTTGCGGTCAGGTAATCCTCGGTAGCTGGAAGGCAGGGTCATAGCATGGATAATAACCCTTGTTCATGCTCAAACTCAGAAACAAGATCCAGATAAAAATTCTCTGTTAATTAATTTGGTGTAAGATAAATCATAAAACCTTTTTCTTGTTAGTCTATCCTAAGACAGCACCGATCGGAAAAAAGTGTGAGAACAGACGTGGTGAAACCATTCCTTCATAAAGAGTCATGTGGTACATTAAATAAAGGCCTATATGTCTGTGATGCAAATTGCCGTTTAAAGCTCGTTTTTCAATTCATAGATATTGCATGGGTGTTTGTGTATCTACTTGTCAAGCACTCTGTGGACAAAGATCTCTCATACATTGCGAACAACAAAGCAAGTTTTTTGTCATCAAATATGTCAAACGTCCCTCTAATAGTATGCTTAATAAATGTCTTCCTACACTTTTTAATTAAGACGTATTCAATTACAAATGTAAGATTTACAAAGCAATTGTATAATGTTAACCTTCGCATATGGTCTGCTCTGTTAATTCTTACTCAAACACATTTATGTAAATGGTCAGACAGGAGTCTAAATCCCTCCTGCTATAAAATTGCAACATGATGTAACCTAACACTAGTTACCATGGTAACAGACAGTCTGGCTCAAGTCATTGAGGTCACTGTTTGGAAAAGAAAAAGATTAGGAAACGTAGCAAAAACAATCTGTTTTCCTTCGGTAAACATAATAATACCACGATACGTTTTCAGTGTCCCTTCGTAAGTACGAAGAAACATTCCCTTTGTTACGAACTTCCGATACATCAACCATGCTGTATCTAGAACCGTGCTTTGTATCCAGAACCATGCTCAGGCACAGTTCTGGATATTCCACGCACAGAGAGTATCCAGAACAGTGCTACATCATAACCCTATTTTAAATAAACAGGCATATAACTAAATAGGCACGGTTCTGGGTACAATAAACCAGACCAACGTCACCTGTTTTCCTATGGTTCTGTATCTGTATAGCCGGTATAACCGCCCTTCGGCGAAACACACCAGTTTCGCAGGCACGCGGCGCGGCGGCAGCTGGCTACATTACACCGAACGACCTTTTACACCTAATTAACCTTTGAACGTCTAACTCTGGACATTGTTTAAAACTTTCTAGTGACGATGGCCCTTCTGTACTTGGTAGCAGCGAGTTCCACTCTACGATATTTCTAGGAAAAGATGAGTTTTTGAACACCTCAATCCTTGGTTGATAGCTCTGGTACTTTAAGGCATGACTATTTCTTGTTCTCTTCTGAGCTGGTACTGGGTACTTGGTAGTTGGTACATCCACCAGTTTATTAGTCATTTTGTACATCATGCATAGTCTGGACACTTTTCGCCTGTCATCCAGTGACGCCCACCGTAGGTTTCTTTTCATTTCCGTGACACTGGCACCCCTTTCATACTTGTTTGTGCAGAATCTTGCAGCTTGGTTCTGTAGCCTTTCCAGTTTGTCTTTGTCATGGTAGCAAGGAGAAGAAATGCACAGTACAGACAGAGCCAGAGGTGACAGTTTTATCTCCCAACCCTGACGCCTGGCTCTTTTCAGTTATGTTCCAGTCAGTCTGATGGCATTTTAATACATTAGACATGGCGTATGCAAGGCTGCAATAGGTGGGAACAAAGAAAGGGGTGCTCAACACTATATCCGTTAAAAGCATGACAAGATCCTCAACCAAAAAAAAATTTACTGGGGGCCTTTTTCAACGGTGTGTCCAACAAAAAGCAATAAAATTATAAAGATCAATTAGTAGATTTCTAGGATTGCCAAACACGAATAAAACAATATTGAGCTTCCGCCACCCACGTTGTCTTACGATACAATTGTGTTAAATTAGGAGAAATTATGATGACCTTGTACCAGATTTTAGCAAACGTTTTGTTTGTTTGTTTGCTTATTTGTTTGTTTCTTTGTTTGTTTCTTTGTTTGTTAGAGTCTTTGTTTGTTCATAGAATACTCAAATCGGCCTGTTGGTCATGAGGGAAGAGGTCAGGGTGAGTCAAAATATAAGAAGATAACAAATAAAACGTTATGGCGACTTTGTTTTCATATGACAGAATGCTCCCTTTATCCCCTTATATCTGCAGAGAGCAATCATCAAAGCTAAGATTATCAAATTTGTATCCTTTGATTAATTTTATGATTATATATTTTCTGTACCAGTAAGAGTACCTTTAATGTAAGATCTATAAATGCTAATCTTCAGTGATGAATAAGATGAGAATTTGCCCTTTATTTCTTGTTATTTAAGCTATTTATTATTTTACTACTTGTGGTTGAAATTTAAAGGTCAACCAACCTGTTAAGCCCCTGCCACAAATTCAGAATCAATTCGAACACAAGCCGACCAAGGTTGGCTGAAGTTTGGAAGCAGTCTGTCCAGATTTAGGCCACGCCTACCTTTCTTTGTTAACCGAATAGAATTTGTTTTAAATATGAGTCAAATTTGACCTCCAACCACGCCTAACCATGGCCAAACCTCCCGTCTACACCCGAATGATTTTGAAACATTCGGCTGGTGCAGCCGAACAGTAGCCGACCTAGCCGAACACCAACCGACCTTGCTCCCGACCAACTCCTATCCATGGTTGGGCGGAGTTCGGCTATATAGTGTTCGGGAGGCCATATTCGGCTGTGTGTGACAGGGAATTTATACAGCTTCTCAAACCTGTAATGCATTTGAAATTACGCGCTCTCTTTATCTCTATATGAGGTCAGAGTACAGAGACTGGCTACCTCCACAGAGATCACAAATAACAGGCCATAGTACTAGAAACAGCGAGATGCTAGACTGGCCGAGAGCACGAGCCAACAGATATAAGAACTCGTCTATACCTTTCATGGTTCAACTGCTTAATAACTATGGACTGACACGCTGTTGCCTTGTTAGTGCAGTGTTTTGCATCAATTGTTATCCTAGAAAATTATACTTGTCTGAAAACTGTATTTTTATTGGTTTGTTAAACTGCACCTACATAGCCTATTTTAGAATGTAACTATACTTGTATTTTTAATGTACCGACGTATATTGGTCGTGGATGTAGATTGGTTTACAATTCATTTTTTAAACTGCGAATAATCAATAAAAACCATCTTGAAATCTTGAAATAACGTGTAACAGACGAACGACAATCCCCTGGGAGAAGACTTCATGTTTCTCGACTTGTAATTTCCTGTGGCATTTGGTTTCCAGTTGCTTTAATTCCAAGGTGATGTTGGAGGATTATAAGGAGACGTATATCCGGCGGAGTATCTTGTTCAGTGTTCTTTAAGAGTTAACCCGCTAAAGCCACAGAGATTACTCTACACTCTTTTAAGGCGTCTCCTAGAACTGGATTTTCGTGCTTGGGCATCAAGTTTGAATGATAAGTGAGGTGCATTAAAAGGCACAGATTTCTTGTTACAGTATTGAATTTGACTATATTTATATGCATATGGTGTTATCTATCAGATTCGGATATACGTAGGTTTTGGGGATTGTCTATACAAGAGGCTAATATCTTTGCACCATTGCGTTTCTCTGCACATAGTATCAAATAGCAAAGAAACTACATAAAGTAAAGCTCTGTGGTGCAAAACCAGAAAGAGCTTCGCACCTTTTTTTAAAACTTCAAGTTCTTCCCATAACACATGCTTTATCGGGCGGCGCTAACTTCCGTGTCTATTGCCCTTGGGCCACACAGCTATGCAGAAAGTACAGTGGGGTCAGTCCACCGGTAGTGGTGTTTGTTCAACTTCTGTGCTCTCTCTTATAATAGCTGACTGCCAAGCAGAGCTGCAAAATGTATTCGGTACCATTTCAAAGTGTTTGAAATGACTCGTTTGGGGATCAAACCCGTGACCTTCCACAGGCAAGGCCAGTACATTTACGTAAATACGTAATTTAAAAATACGCTATTTTGGGTGTGGATCTATGGGATACCCACAATCCTCCTCGCGGCGTATGTAGTTTGGCTACAGGGGAGTTATGCTCCTCATTTAGTTATTTTATCACATGAAATATGATTGAGATAAAAGTAATAAGACATTAGCATGACATTATGGTAGCTAAACATCCATCCCAAATTGCATTGAAGGTTAAAATAGATTGCTATTGTTTAGTTTATTCGTTATGTTTATTTATTGTTCACATAAAAGAGAAACAAGTCATGTGGTAACACCAATT
This sequence comes from Branchiostoma floridae x Branchiostoma japonicum, assembly GCA_013266295.2. Lineage (NCBI taxonomy): Eukaryota > Metazoa > Chordata > Leptocardii > Amphioxiformes > Branchiostomatidae > Branchiostoma > Branchiostoma floridae x Branchiostoma japonicum. The sequence continues at coordinate 18,051,454 of CM023829.1, read as the reverse complement.
AAGTGGACCAAAAACCTAGTAGTTTTTCGTGTGCTTCCCCAAACCTAGTTCAGACACTTTTATACAAAGATAACAACGAAGAAAGAGGACTGCCCAAGGCTATAATGTTAAATGAGTTAACTGGACGTATTCCAAAATGTTGTCCATTCCAAAACATGTTTTGGAATAACACGTTTTGGTATACAACAGTTGTTTGCCTTGTTTTCAAAGCTTAAGGCTATTTCTGTTCCTCAGATGTTCCTGTTTATTCAAATGTCTGCAACTGTCTTGGTTGTCGCTAGGTTCCTGTATTTCGACTACAAAGCAGAAAACAGGCGTGTTCGGGTGTCCAAACTCAAACAGCACATTGAGGTTTGCAAGCTGTGGCTGACTGAGGGACTGGACGCAACGAACCTGATCAGCGAAATCGTTGAAAAGGCAACTTTCTCTGTCGACTTGCCAACCTTAACCCGAGTCACTTACATCTTCGTCTGCTACAGTTTCGTGGTCGTGGTCTTTGACGTTCGGGTGAGTTCGGGTAAACATCGGGATCTTTCGGAACAGGATCGGGAAAAGTCGGAGAAAACTCGTAAACATTCGGAAAAGAGTTGCTGGTACACGGGAGTCTTTGTCGTTATTTCGAACGTGTTTCCTCTAGGTGTGCGCCAGGTCATAGCTGTCCAGTACGGCAACGACTTTGGAGGAGTATACTGTCCAGAAAGCACTGAGCTTACAACGTAACGAAACTATCCAGTACTTTCTACCTGTTCATGGCAAAAGAAGGTATCATAATTATCATGGGAATCATCCTGCTTGTGTACAGATGGTACGTCAAAGTAATGGAGACCGATATCAAAGGACAGGTGTACCAGTTACAGAGGTATGGGAGACCGAATAAGCGCGAATCTTCGGTTACGAATATATCTGAAACAGTTGGGTCTTCAGCTGAGTCGGGAATAAGTAACAATGGTTTTAGTACTGACACTGAGATATCGGGAGAGGCAGTGGGTTAAGCTTCGAAGTACAGTTTTCTTTTAGGCTAAGCTGCAAAGTTAACCATAAACAAATCATACTAAGCAAGAATCAAGTCTGCCCGAAAGATCACTGGAAGGTGCTACAATAGAGCACGTCGACAGAACGTACTGCGCGAAACCCGGATTTTTCACGGTTTTCGTTGGGTGGTTGCTCAACTTTGCATTAGAATTTTTCCTGTTGCAGGCAATCTCTGTTAGGACAAACATTTGAAAACTTTAGACTGGATATCATCCTTAGATACACTATGCTGTGATCCCATGTTGCTGAATTTTGGCATAAGATAACGTATACATGGCAGAGCTGGGAACAAGAAATCACTAGCTATTACTGAATGGCGCCACGTCATCAGGAAACATTACTTTTCAAAGTTTTGCTTACAAGTAGGAAAACTGTACGACGTGATGGTTGATGAAATTATCATATACATTGACTTGTTACACGTGGGGAAATGAAGCACTGTGCCGGGGGCGGTGTCTCTATGGCAATCATTTTGTTTTTGCACAACAACACAGACAATTGGCATAAAATGAGATGACAAGAAAGTAAGCGATAACCAAAATTGATGTATTTCCTTGTCTGAAATGATGCCTTGTACAAATTGAAGTCACATCACGTAGTTTAAAGTTCTTGGGAAATGCCAAGATTGTCTAAATGTGGAGCTGAATAACGCTTTTTTAAAGAAAGAAAGAATTAAAGTATTTCTGTTCTTTCAACTAGTAAATCAGATTCTTATCAGCTACAATATAATACACTATATACAATTTTTCAATTACAAACAATACATCAATACATCTAGAATAAGTAAGTATGTTATTTCTATAGAATAAGCGATGTAAATGGTGAATAAAAGCACAATACCACTGAATACGAGATATACAGTAATGTTGCAATATTTCCATGGGTATTTGCGATATTTCCATGTTCTACTACAAATCGTTCACAATATATAAACTTGTCTATGGTCACAATTCTTTTGAGTGATAAGACATGTGTTCTAGTATGTTCTAGTAAGTTCTATGTATACGGAACCAACCAACTTTTCCACATTTTGCGTTATAACTGGATATGTAGATGAATATTCACAAGCATGGAATGGAAGAAATGACTCACATACAAAACTAAAGTGGTTTAGAACTAGCCTGGGTACCATCCTGGTTAGTTTACGTGCGCTCCCATAGTCGCTCCGACCAACGTTGGTGGGTAGCGACCTTGGGAGTGGACATAAACTAGCCAGGATGGTACCCAGGTTAGTTTAGAACCATCAAAATGGGAAAATTTGCATCTTTACATCTTCCTCATCAAGCTATCATAGTATTCTACTAATTTGGTCTAAGCGTGCAATGTTCGTAAAATTATACCTTTCCGTTTTCAAGTGTGGATTCTGAATTTTGTTATTGTTTCCTAATGTTTGTGGCAGCAGCCAATTTTCTGATTTTCTAAGGGCCTTTACGGAGAATCCCTGTCATGGGCCTACACGACATTTTTAGGGACAGTGCATTCGCCAGATTCTTGATTGTAACAGCTGCACTGTACTGACCTTGGTCCATGGCTGTTGACAGCGTATTCTGATTCTCTCACATCGCAGCACCTTTTCTCTGCACGGTCGTATTGAGAGCACGTCTTGGCCACCCCGTATGGGGCGACCGGCTCGTCTTCAGGACAATCTTTTATCGTCGAGTAATACGGGTCCTCTGTCGTGGTGCTGACGCTCTGATTTTCTGAGGCAATGGCATCATTGTTGGGATGGTGGGAAGTCCTGTGTCCAGTCATCGTTTCGCCGTCGTTTTCATAAAAATGATCTTTTATTGTCGAGTAATACGGTTCATCTGTCGCGGTGATGTCATCGTTCGGTTGGTGGCAACCCTGTTGTGCTCTCATTGTTACGTCCTCAGTGAAGGCATACCGTCTGCTCCGTAAATAGAAGCAGGCTGCGAAGATGAACGCAAAGGGCACAGTACACACGGCACTCGCGATGAAATAGTCAAGATTGAAACGTTTGTGGCTCCCCGACGGAAGCAAGATGACATAGTCATCCGAGTCGACAGGAGATGTGCTGTTAGTATTGATCGGTATTGGTGTTGGTGCTGGGGAACTGGTCGTATAACTAGTCAAAGTTCCTTCGCGTGTCTGGGCGAAGTTGAATATACCTTGAGAGGCATTCTCTGCCCGTATAGCACTTGAATAGTATGTCAATGTAGTGATAGTATGGTATAGCTGAGATGTGGGGCTAGGAGATATATTTTTAGTTTGGCTTTCTGATTTGTGGGAAAGGGAAGTCGTGGAGAGTTGCATTCGAGCTATCACATCACCAGAGAAGGACTTAACACCACAGCGGATAGAGCCACTGTTCCATTCACGAACCGGTCTTTCGTGTAGCACCAACACAGACACCGTCCTGACAGCATAGTTTGCAGCGGTCTGGCCGTATGAGCAACCGGTAGTTACGCGTGACGAGGTTTCCCATGTCCATCCACAAGCACTTACGCTGTGTTTGAATGAAATGTTAAAGTGCTGAGATGTTAGGTTGAAGTTTCTTTCATTCTCACCTAAACCTGGTAGCAGAATAGTAGTGTTACCTGGTAGGATCCAGAAGATTCTGCTTTCTTCCTCCCAAGTCGCCTGGCACCTAAACTGTAAGTCATGATCAATGTCCTGCGTAATCTTCACCACTGGCGAGGGGCATGGCAAGTCTTCTGTGGGTATGGAGAAGATGTCTTTGCCTTCCATCCCCATTGGGTAGTGACAGAATATACTTGCAGGGATAATCACAAAATCCCTGTTTCTCCACGTAGTGATCCAACGGTTGGTACAGGTACAACGTAAGGTGTTTCTATTATACAACAGCACGCTTGTGTATTTGGAACCCGACCCCGCAAGTCCCTGTAGCCAAGACTCCCACAGAAACGTCAACTCATTCCCTCCTACATGTACATAAAAGGTATGCAGCCTTTTAAGACACGAAAACGCACCTGGCTCTATGGTCGAGATCATGTTCTTTCGTAGAAACAACCAGGAAATATCGGTTATCCCGAAGAAGAAACTACTTTTGATACTCTTCAGTTTATTACCTGAGAGATCAAGAACAGTGAAACGCATATTTTCGAACGCACCTTTCTCGATATATTGTATTTTGTTGAAACACAGGTCCAGGTGCATTACAGTTCGCAACCCTGTAAAGTAATGTCCCTTTAAGTGTGAGAGCCGATTGTGGGAAAGACAGAGCTGAGACAGGGCCCTCATGTTTCGAAAAGCTCCAGGATAAATTGTTGAAATCAAGTTCATGGTAAGATTTAGTCGTTCAGTATGGAAAATCCCATCGAACCAGCCGCTTCCTAGAGCACGTATTGTCGTCTGGATGACTGTAAGCCTCTCTAACCTTGGAAACCATGATAGGCCACCGATTGACAGTCCGCTTAAGCCTGCTCCTTCTATGTCCAGAAAGCGAATGTTTGGGAATTTTGCAATGCAGCAAACTGGAAACTCAGTAAATGATATCCCAGTCAGTTTGAGAGATACTACATTGGTTGGGAGGCTACACCAAAGGGAACTCAGGTCACGAACATGGGGCGTGTTGCACACCACACACACACCGTCATCTTTGTTTTGTTTATACAGTTTTTTTGGGCATCTTGGATCTGATTTACATTCAGTGGTTGGTTCTAACGTGTCACAGAGGGTTGAGTTGAGGAAAGCAAGAGAGAAGAGTCCTTTTGGAAATGTTAGACATGCTAATACGAACATCACAAGTCTGGTTGTTTTTGCAAATGAAGCCATTGTTCAAAAGACAACCTTATGGAAGCAGTAACGTCTAATTGCTTTTCTTTTTGTCGAAAATACGTGTGTTAAAAAGTTGTTTCGATCGTCACAACTTTGCTGCAGGTTGATTTAGATCATGAAATAGATCTTATGTGCTTTATATGATCAAATGCAGGCTTAGTGTTTTTGGTATTTTATGTTCAATTTGTGTATTCGTATGTACTGCAAATGCCCTGTCTTTCACTGATCAGATCTCAGGTCAAAGCAAATCAGTAGTACTATGTACTTCTGCTAGCATGCTATGTTAATTGATACGAAGAAAGATTGAAAGATTGATCAGACGTATGATGTACGGAGACACTTAAAGTTGAGTGGTGCTGCAGCAATGTGGGTCCTGGAAAAGAAATTAAAATGAACTGAAAACCTCCCTACGTTATGAGCAGAGCTTTACGTGTTTAGCCATATGTTCAGTACACATACCCTACTTCAGGAATTCTGTACACAATACTTTCAATCAGACTGGCTTCTATATATAGCTCTTTCTAAATGGTCCGTGCGAACAAATATATCTATGACTAGATTGCGAACCATGTTATTCATGTCTAGATTATGAAGCGGCTGCCATTTTCCATCTTAAAAAACATATCTGTTTCACCTTAACAGCCAGTTACATTTTACTCTGCATGCATTTACATGGTATGTGTTGTTACTGCCCACGTATTTGCGTTTGATACGTTTCTAAAGCACCCGGGAAGTTTAAAAACACAATCTCCGCATCTAGATTATCTTGTATCATACCAATTGCGACAGTGTGACTGTGGGATTGACAATCATACATTTTGACGGTACAGATAATATATGTCTTGCCTCAAAGTGCAGCCGCGTGAACCTTACGTTGAACTTGGTGCCTGCCTGGTTCTCTCGCCCCAGGGTTGTCTGAATGACGCTGGCTGTGCGGCAGCCGTGCAAATATAGGCATGATTGTTCTGTGTCTGTGCGTCATGGGATCCTCAATATGTATAAATTCACTGCCAGCGTGATTGATTCTGACGACTCGGATGTTCATGAATTTAACATAAGATGGCATTCTCTAATTAAAAGAAGAATAAAAAACACAACACATCACTACCATACGTCCGACCGGTGTATCTTTCGTTGATAGGACCATTCTTAGCTATACGTTACGAGATGCTTAGGCAACAGATAGAATTGATTAATTTATTGACTCGCATCCAATGCAATTTCAGGGCAGCAAAGAAAAAAAATTATTCTGGATGAGGAAATCTGTCTGTCTGTTGACATTTACCGCCATTTCTTAGCACATTTTCGTCATCATTTCATACTTGAATTTGAAATAGCAAAAAACAAGATACGTGAGGCGTCTCTTTATTTTTAATCATCAATAAATAGCTCGAACTAGCTTATGATACGAAACAAGCAACTTTTCGGTCAGCGACATCACATGTTTTCGTCGTAGATATCAGTATGCTATATATGGGATAGGGGTGATTCAATTACATTTAAAAAATGACCACCAAATTGACTTTGACAATCCAGTTTTTTTGACATTTTTCCACATAGGCTTATATGCATATCGCCGTACCTACATACGACATGCCTGTTACCTATAATCTTTGTCATGGTGACCACTCGATGCTATAATTGTTACCCAGTGAAGCAAAAACAATTTCCTAGAATCTTGTTTTATCGATTAGAAAGAAGACAGGATGTGTTTCGTGATGAAATCGTCATATTCATTGCATTGCAGCTAGTCTTCTAAAAGCAATGTGCTGGGTGTAACCATGACAGTATGTTTTGACAGATGTGTAGACAATTAATGCATAGTGTGCGTCAATAAGGTAGGGCAGGCCACTGAATAGTCAATTCCTGATGAGAGCAACGCAGGCTTTGCAACCAACGTCACGTTTTTTTTTTTTTTTCATTCACATAGATTACCGAGCATTCGGCAGCAAGCGCATTCGTGCTTATATAGCCCTCTGCTCAACAAGAGACATACAAAATACAGAGTAAAACAAATACAGAATATACAACGAACATAAAATGAAAGAGGCTGGCGCACATAAACATAAAATAAATAACGTTAAGCTGATGAATTGAATCTTCTAGACTGGGAAATGAACTTAAAAACAATGTCAAAAATACAGCAATTAGTAGAGTAGGGGAGGGAAGGGCTAACGGTAATAAGTAATGTACATAATGTGTTGTCGTTTGAATTGTGTAAGCCTAAGGGGAATATATGTTGTCAAGACGTAGATCGGATATGGATGATAACATTAGAGTCCTTGCGGTATTGTAAAGTGCGCAGTGCAACAAATAGTGTTCCGGTGTCTCGTTAGGATAGCCACATTTGCACTCGGGACTAGTGATACAGTGATGCAGGAACAGGTGGGAGTTCAGCTGGCTGAAGTCTAGTCTGAGTCTGGTTAGATGGCTTGCATGGTGTCCGTGGCCGTGTGAGTAGTGGGGATGTTTGGGCACGCTATCGTCACGTTATTTGTTAAAAAGACAAGGTGTAGTATCACACTCAATATAGCATACATACGTAGATTTCAATAAAACTGGCATAGATGTTAAAACACATGGTAATAACAATAACAATCTCTGGTGGTAAAGTGCAGCTTAGATCTAACACAAAGAAGGAACTCACAATAAATTTTCAGTCGATCTCGTCAACTTTCGTCAGATATAGATGAATGATCCACTCGCTGACGTCGTTCCGGAAGCCGGAAGTGTGATGACGTCAGGAGTGAATCGTAAGTGGCGGGAAGACGGAATCTCCCACCGTCACGGTTCAAAGAAGGTTGATGGGTCCTGATGCAGACTGCCTCAGATCGACCGAAAATTTATGGTGAGTTCCTTCTTTGTGTTGGATCAAAGCTAAACTTTACCACTATGGAATCTACCAACACCGATGAGCTTTCATTCTAATAACAATCTCTCTTTCTTTCTTTCTCTCACTGTCAAGGTTATCTGCTTTACAATGATTGGTACATTGATATCGATAGCAATGAATATAAACATGAGAATGAATGAAATCGTTATATGCATTGTGCTTTAAAAGTTGCAATTGCCATGTCTATAGAAAATGGACGTAAAACTTATACATAACGTATCAATTTTCACTGAACTACTCTCACAACTGTTGAAGCGCCAGAATCTCAGCAAAAAAACAAAATCTACAAATTTACGAATAAATACACCAATAGTACTTAATAAGTGGCGTATATGTGAATAGAATTTTATTCCTACACAACTGCAATGCTACTCAACCGAATGTCATTATCGTGCAGTCAGTGCTCTTTTCTAATGTTCGTGCAGTTATTACACATTTTCTCTGCTAACTTCATCACACATGCCATGGCAACTTCTAAAGATATTCCTTTTTTGTGTGTGTTACAGACACCGTTCTGCTTTTTTTTTTACCAGGACTTAGTAGCCCAGTGCAGCTGGGCCTCCCCGGCATCAGTGTCGTTCCCAGTTGGAAGATTGTAACACTTGCTCTGTTTTGCCAGGGTCTGTTCACCGGTTGCACTGTTCTGTCCATCATCACAGGTCCGTACACTTTCACGTCTGTACAGAGCACCTGCATCGTCTATTTCGTCAGTGGCTGAGGGAATGAGAGTGCTGAGGTCCACAGTAGTTGCCAATGGATGCAATGTTTCAGATGCAGTGCCAGATGCCATATTTGTTGTTGTATGTTTTTGCAGTTTCCATTGGGATGACGTAAGTGTTGTCATGGTGAACGGTGAGAGTAGAGAAGTGTAGGGCTGAGACGTTGGACGTGATGACGCAACGATGATGACATGTTTCTTTTCTGCGGTGCTCTGTGGTACTTTTGCCGAACTTGTGTTTGGGCCAACACACTACTTGAAAGTGACTTAACACCACATCGGATATACATACCGTTCCACTCACGAACCGGTCTTTCATGTAGAACTAACACAGACACCGTCCTGACAGCATAGTTTCGACCGTATGAGCAACTCGCCCTTAACCCTCAACAGTATACTTGGGCCCGGGGTCCGCGTGGTCCCCAGCACTATGTATTCTGTACTATTTTTTTTTGTTTCTACAGATTTTTTTCTGAAATTTCAGGTAATTGTCACCCACAAGGTTGTGCCTCAACACAGTGCAGAAAATACCGTTTCCCACATTTTTAAAACTTTTGTATCTGATTTTCTTTTGGGGTCCGCGCGGACCACAGCCGGCTTTCGATCGTAATGGATACACTGACGTGCTTATATTTCACTATATTTTCTTATAATTTACTTTTATTTTCAGGCTTTTGTGATAAGGTACACATGCTTTCTAACATTAATACCATCTTATGTAATTTAATGTGATTTTTATCAATAATTTATGCTAATTTGATGACGTCATTGGTCAAAACCAAGATCCAATATGGCGGATAATTAAATATGTATGACGTCATTGTATGACGTCACTGGTGTTGCTAAGGGCAACATAAGCTTTAGCAGACCTTATTATTTTATCATAAACACTTTTTGTTCAAGTTGCGTTGTATATCATTAAGTTTTAAGAGAATAACCTATTTATAATGGTTTAAGCCATTAAAATCATATGAATGACGTCATAATGATTTATTTTTACTAGTACACCATCTTCTGAAAATTTGGTGACCATACAATATACCGTTCCCGAGTTCTCAGGGGGGCAACAAGCCCCCCCTCCCAGTCCCACGAACCCCCGAACCTTTAAAAAACTTTAAAAAACGGGTATTTCTTGATTCCTTCTTTTCTTCACCAAAAAATAGGAAAAGGTCAAAATGTCTGATTTTTGTACGTAATGTGGACTCAGAGGTTCACACATCGATTCAGCAAAACAATTGAGCTGGTAGCATACTCATAATTTCTAAAAATTTGCACAAAAACTGTTTTGAGGTCCGCGCGGACAGATTGACAGGGTGATGGATAAATCAGTCCGGGAAGGTGTACTGTTGAGGGTTAAACGTGACGAGGTCTCCCATGTCAATCCACAAGCACTTACGCTCTGTTCGAATGAAATGTTGAAGTGCTGAGATGTTTCTTTCATTCTCGCCTAAACCTGGCAGCAGAATAGTAGTGTTATCTAGAAGCAGGATCAGTTATCTAGAAGCGGGGTCAATTTCATCTGTAAACGTGGGTGGCCTTTCCCAACTTTCCAGAATGGTCACATAGCACGAAAGAAATTGTTTTCTTTAAAAAAAAATCTATTCTTATAATTAAATATTTTCAAACTTGAATTCTTGTCGTAACGGCCCAGGGTATTACCAACAAACTTCATCCTGTCGCCATGACATCAGACGTGCATCACAAAACGCCGACCACAGTAGCCTTCCTTTTATCCCACATAGGGACGTTTTACTGGCGCCAGTTGTGGCGTCAACTGCCTGAGCGGACACGAGATGAAGAGGCCACGGGTCCCATCCCTTGCTAGACGCTGTGTCCCTGGAAAATACACTTAACACGATTTTCCTCACTCCTCCCATTTGTTAAACGGGAACCTGACTTCGGTTGGGGAGATGGCGGTGGAAGGTATGGGCTTCACTCTTCAATACCGTGCCCTAGACACTGTAGATTAAAATAACAAGCCACTGCCTCTACGGCCTGAAAAACTCAATGCGACACATTACCCTTTTCACAGGTCCCAGTCCTGCTAAGCTTTTGGATTTGTTCAAAGTCAATATTTCTGATTGTAGCCATGTCTGGCGTGAGCAATATATCTGCCTCCCACCCTGTAAAAATTCCTCGGAGTCCACTAATTGATCTGGGCGTGCGGTAAAAATTCCCAGTGCCGACTTCTAAACTTTCACGATAGGATGGTACCTGGCTAGGATCCCTGCTGGCCGGTGTGATGACAAACTTTCCTTCCGGTCTAGCTTTTTTACAGCCTTGATGAACGTTATTCTCAGATGTACATGTACCTATCGAGAAAAGTCGAAACGGTAAATTGCCGGAAAGATTGCTTCCTTACGTCCACCTATGGGATTTTCCCAGAAGAATGTTAAGTCTGCTAACGGTCGAAGGAAAATTACTTCTAACGCTTCCAAATTACTTCTTGCGCTTCCAAGTCGTTATACATATCGCTCACGGAAATGATCTTTGATGGTCTGGGTGCTGTTTTAACTTTTAGACAGGTCAAAGAGAACTGAACCGAACCACATAAAGACCAATTATTAATCGCACCTTTGAGGCGGAAGTATTGTTTTGGGTGGTGCTAATTCATGCTAAGTTTATATGTTTGGGTTCCAAAGTGAGTGGGCGGGGATTTGGTTTCACTTGATTGACAGGGTTTAACCTTGTATGCCTTGGTTTCAAGGATGAGGTCACCAGGAATGTATATGAAACGAAAATCTTGGTGTGATAGCGAGGTAAATTTCATCATACAATCGTATGAGTAATACTGCGTTCTGGTAGTGTAATTCTTTAATGAAATATTTTTTCCAGGAACAAAGCTTGAAATCTTTCATTTCTTGTTTTAACTGAAATAAAACTACTAAGAAAATAGCACTTTTTCAGTTATTAGCAAACTTTTATTACTTACTTTGATCTAATTTAGACCAGACTACAAAACGCTTGTAGCTTTTATTGACATTATGTACGTACATGTCCATTTCACGTGCGATAGCACATTTAAAAAGAACAACTAGAGGAGATAGAGTTTTTGGTATTCAAGAAACAGTCCCAAGTTACAGTACCACGGAGGTCTTCCAGGAAATTGGCTTTCCGGAAATGTACCTGGAGAAATCCATCAATGCTTGACCAATCACATTTCAGCCCGTAATTACAGGAATCCACACCTACGCCACTAAAAGCTTCTTGAGAGGATTTGGAATGTGGCAGCAATGTGCTTAGAATGTTGTCCATCCGGTTACGCTATGAGTGGATTTGAAGCCTGACCAGAGAATGTGTACCCTATTCAGTGTTACTAACTAAGCCCCGGGACTAAGTAATGATACTACAGACAAACATGAAAGTAATGTGCCAAACATCGTTTAAGATTGGCTACATATGTTACCCAAAATTCCCGATTTTCATATTTTTCGACGACTAGTAATAAGATCAATAGTCGTTTTTTTTAGTGTTTTTTTTTAATTTCTGACGTCGGGAGTTCTAGGAACTACAGTTAATAGAGTTACTGATGTTTACTGACCCTTTAGGTCATCGTACATTGGGAAGGCGAGGGTCTTAATATCCCCAGTGTACTGCGTACGTCAACATTCTGTCTGTCGAGTAGATCTAATAATCTAGTCTGCATCGCCGCAAGGCCTATCATTTACTTAGTGTAGAGTTCTATTGATAAAGATTCCAAAGGATGATCTGAGTGTCATTACTTTAGCGACGGAAGTATTGTTTTGGGCAGCATTGGTTTGGGGGAGGGTTTGTTTGTTTGGGTTCCAGAGTGGCAACGGTTGCTGAAGAGCGGGAGGTGGTTTTGACAGTTGATTTATAGATAGGTCATGGTTGAAGGTGACCCAGCACGTGTCAGGTTGAAGCATGTCAGTGTTTATATAAAACTGTGAAGAATTCAGTAAGTGTTGTAATATTAATTACATCATGCAATCCCTTTTGCAGTCCGGAAAACCCAAAAGTTCTCCAACTTCTTGAAAAGGCCGGTCATGAAGAGTATTCATCGTGTATTCTTCACACATATACACCCCACCACCGTAGAATTCCAATTTTAGTCCAAGGGGAGTGTCGAGTGGTGATTTAAGACTGAGCATATGTATTTTTTTCAAGAAGACAGTTTGTCTAGTACTGTAGACGAGCAGACGTGTAATAAGATACCTAAAACAAATGTAAAGTCCCTGATTTACCATAGTGATGAGTTTCCAGTTCCCTGGTATATGTTTTTTCAAAATCTTCCAAATAAAGATCTGCTACTATCAGAAGGTGGACAAGTGGTCTTCCAGTTATAGTTGTCGAATCAAAATTCGGCCCAGCGTTTTCCTTTTTACTCCTATTTCCACATTGACTATTCCGAAAGGTACCTAGCGACAGTTGGGACGTCCTCTCGGATAGAAAATATAAGTCCCGTGTTTGAGGAGAGCCACACCTTGGGCACGTATCGAAAAGAGCAGGGGTCCTTGTTGTTACTCCGTGAAGGAGGCATACCTCCTGCAGGAGTATTCGGGTCAGCCGGTTTTTCGTGTTCGCAGCTAAAACCCACGGTTCCCTTTGTTCAATCGGCATGTAATTTTATACGTCGTCTGCAGGCATGCCAGTGATGATGCACGTATATCAATATTTACCGTAGGTGTTTTCGCGGTCAAGATAATATTCGAAAAGCACCCCTACATTTAGGGGCACATGGGACCGCCCGCGAAAAACCCGTTGTTTTGAATAGCGGGGGGGTCGAGCATGCTTAATGCAGATGCGCGGGGCGGTTTTTAATGCAGACCAGATGCGGACCGTAATGGTTTATGGATGGCCGGAATTGTGAAATGTGTTCGCACGTAAAAGTCATGTTTGTGTACGTTGTATTTCTATGAATTTGGGCACGTGGTGTGCCATTATGTTCGTGTTGATGCACGTGTCTTTGTTTTCACCGTAGCGGTTTTTATATCAAGGTAAATTTGATATTTCAAAATCACCCCTATTTTTATAATCCTGTGGAATAGGCCGTAGGTTAAGTAGTTATGTGGTAGGCGAGGTTCTCTAAGCAGATATTAGGTGGTTGTTGTGTATATTCGTTTGTGAGTATCTGTTGGGATTGTGACTTATGGTTTGCACCTAAGGTCAGGTCTATTGTCTGGCAAGATGTTAATATCATAGTTGTTCGGTAGAGCTCACACACTGTACTATTTATAGCTTATAATATAGCGACCTGAAATTGGTCGGAGCGCGGAGAATGCGCCAAGATATGTGTTGTTTCCGTGTGGTGATCATGTTGTTTTGTTAAGCAGTTGACTTGAGCGGCAAGTGTTAAAATTGTTGACGTGGTTTTAGACTGACCGCCAGTTGCGCAGTTGACTTTGTGTACGTGTCTTTGTTTTTACCGTAGCGGTTATGTGGGACGGTGTTTTCCGTGTGCAACTGTGCTAACCGTTGCTGTTGTGATCATGTTGTTTTGTTAAGCAGTTAACGTTGACTTGAGCGGTACCCGTTTTTCCGTGTTCGCAGCTAAAACCCACGGTCCCCTTTGTTCAATCGGCATGCAATTTTATACGTCGTCTGCAGGCATGCCAGTGCCAATACCACCTCTCAATCTGCAAATTATAAAATTTCACGGAGAATTGTCGCCTATGGCGTCTTGTTACTCCGTGAAGGAGGTATACCTCCTGCAGGAGTATTCGGGTCAGCCGGTTTTTCGTGTTCGCAGCTAAAACTCACGGTTCCCTGTGTTCAATCGGCATTTAATTTTATACGTCGTCTGCAGGCATGCCAGTGGTGATGCACGTATATCAATATTTACCGTAGGTGTTTTCGCGGTCAAGATAATATTCGAAAAGCACCCCTACATTTAGGGGCACATGGGACCGGCCGCGAAAAACCCGTTGTTTTGAATAGCGGGGGGGTCGAGTATCCTTAATGCAGATGTGCGGGGCGGTTTTTAATGCAGACCAGATGCGGACCGTAATGGTTTATGGATGGCCGGAATTGTGAAATGTGTTCGCACGTAAAAGTCATGTTTGTGTACGTTGTATTTCTCTGAATTTGGGCATGTGGTGTGCCGTTATGTCCGTGTTGATGCACGTGTCTTTGTTTTTACCGTAGCGGTTTTTATATTGTGGTGATTGCCATATTTGTGACTCCCCCCTATTTTTCCTATTCCCTATGAAATGTTGTCGCCCGGCCGGTACGGGCGCGACTGCCGTTGACATGGCAAGTCTGCAGGGATGTGGTTTTAGACTGACCGCCAGTTGCGCAGTTGACTTTTGTGCACGTGTCTTTGCTTTTACCGTAGCGGTTATGTGGGCCGGTGCAACTGTGTGCAACTGGCCGTGTGCAACTGTGCTAACCGTTGCTGTTGTGATCATGTTGACTTGAGCGGTACCCGTTTTTCCGTGTTGGCAGCTAAAACCCACGGTCCCCTTTGTTCAATTGGCATGTGATTTTATACATCGTCTGTAGGCATGCCAGTGATGATGCACGTATATCAATATTTACCGTAGGTGTTTTCGCCGTCAATATAATATTTCGAAGTACCCTACATTTAGTGGCATATGAGACTGGCCGCGAAAACCCCGTTGTTTTGAATAGCGGGGGGGACTACTTCAATACCACCTCCCAGTCTGCAAATTATAAAATTTCACGGAGAATTGTCGCCTATGGCTTCTTGTTATTGGTTTAAACCTTACAGTCTGGGCTCAGGATTGACATTTTAAAAATGTGTTAGTCGGCTGTTTCTTTTATTCAATTCTTCCAGAGATGTGGTAAAAAATTGCTGAAAAAAGATAAAATTTTTCAGTAGTTTTCATGTTAAGTGTGTGCATCAAAAGAACACACGCTGTGACACCGTAATTATAGTAAGGCCACACCGACTTAATTTTATGGATGACATCCACGCGCGCATTGATTTTCGCCTGTTCTCAAAGATAAAAAATCATGTCTTTCGAGGCTTCACGGAACTCCGGAACTCGGCTGGAACTCAGTACAGACTGCCGACTCATAAATGCCGCAAAAGGGCGGCTTATCGTAAAACGAAGGAGGAAGCTGTGAAGGAGGATGAGACCTGAAAAAGACTGTCTACATCTACCTCCTGCAAATAAAAACTTGTTTGTTTGATGCAGTCACTGTGACCTGTGCTTCAATTCGCAATACCGGCTTTGTATTCCTGTGGTTAAGCAGCATTTTTTTTGCTGCATTTTTTTTCGACCTCTCGCATTAGTTTTGTGGTCCCCAGAGGATGTCATCCATAAAATTAAATCAGTGTGGCCTAAAGTGAAGCAGAGGAAGTGTTGGACCGCTTCAGTCCAAGTCTAAAAAAACAAGAAGAATCCCTACCTACCGACCCTATATTCTTTAGGATTGAAATCGGAAACACAACAGTTTTTCCAGCCCTAGGGTGTCTACGTTGTTTATTAATGAGTTATGTACCGAAAGCCGGATATAAATGTTCCAATTACATTCTGGTTGTCCGACTATCTCCAGTTAATTGGACGGTCGCCATGGTGTCTCAGTCCAAGTTTAGAAAATCAGTCATGGCTGAAAAACATCAGCTTCACAACTCTTCAGAATTCACTCCTAGCCAAAGTCTGACTGGTGTTAAATGAACTATCGACCTTGTAACAGCATTTTCACAAAAAAACCCACACAGATCATAACTTAGAATAAGGTACTTGTAGATTACTGCCTTCAACAATCCCTGTATGCATTATGCTAAAAGATGCCTTGTGTAGATCTACCCACAGAAAGCCTTATTTCCTTTTAGCTTGCTGTAAGTATGATTCCCACGTTTTCTCTGTCTGTGCGCCATACACGCTGTGAATACAAAACAGCGTTACTGCAACAGAATGGATAACCAACTTATTGATGAGCAAGGCTGACCAGTTGATAAAGGGTTGGCTTTTGAGGCATCCTTTTAACCCGAAGTGGAATTTTGCCAGGTGTCTGGTCAATAGACAGAGAGAGCAGAGTGTGGGCGAAAAGAGGCTGTACACATTATATCCCTTTCCCCATCCTTATCCCATGAAAATGGCCAACATCTAACCCCTATGTACAACACCCTCGTCCAGTCACGTGTCCTGGATGACCCTTGACACCATTGCGTTGCGCAGTGAAGGCCCCAAATGAGAACGAATCTAGTCCTTAGTCAATATCTTGAAAGGCATTTTTCTTTAAAAATTTTAGTCCAGTCTGGATGCGATTCTTTAGTCATTCTTTTGTTTCTTTTCACTAGTACTGGTGCCACCAAAGGGATCATAGTTCCATTCTTAAGGGATCGCTCACACTTATGTGCTTTTAACCTGGTTAGATTTACCCTAGTGACTCGTGCATTGGGAGGGTCAACAACCCTGATATTTCTTTCTAACGTTAGGTACCTAATGTAAGTAGATATTCTGTTCTAGTATTGTCCCATATCGTCTTCGAGCTGTCTTACACATGTCTCATCTTGGAATAATGTTGTTCGGTTTCACTGGTGCAAATAGTAGTATATGTCATTTAGTCCATGGTCGTCACTCAAACAACCTTGGAGAATGGAAGGAGAATGGATTCTGCGTTAATTATCTGCTGTGGACGGCCTTTCTGTGCTATCTTGTCTCTCGCCTTCTTCTCTGCCACTTGAATTTCACGCCAGCTAAATGTTAGAGTCAGTGAATGCGTTTTACTACCTACCTACCTACCTAGTCCCTCGACCGACTTGGTCGTCGGGGGGACAAGGCAGTTTCTGTCTCAGCTCCGCTGCGGCGAGGAGACCAGGCACACTGAGGCGTGTCCAGTCTTTGATGTTATCCATCCAGGTCTTCTTCTGCCGTCCTCGTCTTCGACCACCCTCGAGTGTGCCCTGGAGGATGGTCTTTGCCAGGCTGGTGTGTCTTGTTATGTGGCCGAACCATTGTAGTTTTCTCCTCCTCACAGTGGTCAGCAGTGGCTCCTGAGGGCCGACAAGGCTACGTACTCTGTCTCGGACGTATTGGTTTGTCTTGTGCTCCTGGTAGGAGCGTTTTACAGTCCACGGCTATTCATACGTCCTTTATTGACACTTCACGCTGTTACAAGACTTCTGTCTCAATGTCGGGGTTAGGGAAACATGAACCCTCTGGTGGCCGAACTCCCAAGACAAATTATCCTCCCTCAGCTCGTGTTGTTAGTCCTGTGGAGACTACTAAACCGCCACGTGCACGGTTGCTAAAGCTCCTGTCACATATAGTCCAATATGGTCTCCCGAACACTGCCGAACTGACCCCAACCATAGGTAGGAGCAAGATCGACTGTGGATGGCTGGTGTTCGGCGAGGTCGGCTACTGTTTGGCTGTGCCAGCCAGAAGTTTCAAAATGTTTAAAACTGGAGGTTCGGCATTGGTTGGCTGGTCTTTGGGAGTAGGTCAGCAATGGTTGAGGCGTGTTCGAGAATCAAATTTCACTCAAATTCGATTTTTTTTAAATAGAAAGGCAGTGGCCTAAATCTGGTTGCTCCCAAACTTCAACCAACCACGATTGGTTGATGGTCAGGAGGGGGGGGGGGGGTCTGAATGTGTGACAGGGGGTACTGTGAACATGGCGTGACAAGTAAAGTCGCACAAGAAGCATCGTCATGGCCAGTTTGTTCTGATGGTAGTAGACTGTAAACTAACCGGCTTACTGGACGATACGCAGGCTCAAAAGTGCGTTTCTCCAAGATATATAGGCACTAATGCTAGATAATGTTTTAAGCGTCTTTTGACTGAGTGCTTTTTTTCTAAAAGTACATTTTTCTCCCTGAAGCGAGCTGTCCAAATCCACCTAAGACCGGAGACCGAATATAGTAAATCTCCTGAATGTAAGTTGAGTTACAGGAGAAGACATAAAACCTTTCTCCTGTATTGAATACTTCCAAAGTGATAAATGTTTGGGCAGCAGCTAAATTTCTGTCACAGAATTGGAGCCGAGGTTCGTGCTGTGACAAAGACTTCGATCAGGCAGTCGAAACTTGGTGTGAGTCCAAAATTACTGGAAACGAATTTCTATACGAATACGAGTATGAATGTCACCGTCATAACTTTTTGTTTTATGCATGCACAGAACAGAAATCAATGCAAATCATGTGTCATAGTACGGAAGTTCGAACCCAGCTCGGGAATAATGTAAGGGGTTGCTTTAGTCATTTCGGGTGGTGAGGGAAAGACACATAACCTGGTGTAAAAGGGAGCTTCGATCCTTTATCCTCAGTCGTCAAAATTCCCCACGTAAAATAACCCTACATACAATAATTATCGAAAAGCGTGGGGGTGTCTTGTTGCGCTTGACTGAAAACGTATCTGCTACCAAAACATCGTCTCAGAAACTAGAGCTGTTTTATATATATTCTAACCTCTCCATGAGTCGCTGAAAACCTTTCAAGCTTTACAGACGTACAGACTAAATAAATGGACCTATTTCAGCCAAAGACAGTTACAAAGTACGAGACAAAAAAGGCCTAATTTATTCAAGGTCCAAATAATGATTGGTAGCTGCGGGTCCTTATTAAAATCAATCTCCCGTTTCTTACTTTACACCCAATACACCCAACAATCATCGTCGTCGCCTACTTCCAAGGATCGTACAATATATTATTGACATACATTCTGTAAAGTAACTAAACATACTTTACCTTATTTAAGTCATAGAGTCGCAACAATGGAAAACCTCAGAAACGAGTTTCAAGACAATGGAACAATTGTTCTCAAACTCAAAATATAGGAGCCACGAACAATTTTTACTGAATCATTCAGGAAACGTCAATGTATGCACCTGTGACGTAAGCAATGGGTCAAAGGTTCTTTGAAGTCGATATCGCCCCCCGCCCCAGTTGAAAGTAGGTCGGTGCACACTGATGCAAGTTTTAACTCTGTTGTTATTTATTTTAGTTGCGAATCTTAGAAAAAAATGATGAACTACTGATGTTCTGTAGCACATGCCGGCGGAATAAGTTTGTCATGTCGACCTCATTTTTTTATATAAATAAGATCAAGCGTGCAAAATACATCAGTTGGCCGTAGAGTTCAAAAGGTAACTTTATTGAAAATGGTTGTAATTAATTACTCTTTGCAGTGGGCAGATTTGACTACGACCTAAACAAAGTGCAACATTTAGCTATATCCTAGTGTCAATGCTGGTACGTATTACTTTCATGAATTGCCACAAAGGTACTAAAAATTGCGGATTCTCGATAGATGTGCAGTCACATGACGCCTCTTTGGCCATTATAATTGATTTGTGGCGCCTTTAAGAGATGATGAGAGCAACGCAATTTTTCATCGAGCGGGGCAAAATTGATCTATGACCCAATTTCCGTACCTTCACCAAATCAACGGGAGAAAATCCTTTGTACTTGCGATGATCGAAAAGGCAATCGAGGGGAATTCTCTGACCTTAAATCATTAGTATTCACAGCTCTAGTTACATTAGAGACAGATAGAAGGCCAGCAGTTACTGTTCTTTTGTTACGCTTCCAACATTTTGCAAGCAACTTATTCATGAACTGTCAGAAGAATTTCGATACAGTGTTGTTGGACGCTGGGCGCTTTTAATCTGTTCTAGTTTAGTCATTTCAATTCTTCATGCATTGCCAATGGCTTTGCAACGCATTTCTAAGTCTTACTTGAAAAGAAAAGTTCCCAATCATTTATATTGACCTCCTCATTTCAAATGCTAAATAAAAGCTAATACGTATAGTTTAAACCTAAGTGTCTGTTATGACACCATATGAACTTTCACAAAGCTGATTATTATGATAACATGAATATCTAACATCTGCCTTCTGCGTTTGTACACTTTATAGACTATTATAGGATTGCAGCATGTAGTGGCGGCGTGTGTTTATTCGTCCTATGTTCGCCACAAGAGTTTGCGTTATCCCATGGAAAACATAAAACCCGAACCTTTAAGGTTATTTACCCTTGACGTTTATAGTCTTCTATTGCCTACAGATTTGCGCTGATGGTTTGGCTATTGGACACAGGACCAAGTGGTTACAGGTTCGATTCCTGACATTACTTGCTAGACGCTGTGTCCTTCGGAAATGACACTTAAAACGGCTTTCCTCACTTGACCCAGGGACAATTGTGTACGATGACGTCGGTTGGGGATGTAAAATGTTGTGGAAAGAGTGGGACAGGCTTCCAATACCGTATGCCCCAGGCACAGTGGATAACAATCCACTTCCCCTACAGCCTCAAAACTGCTATGGTATTGTTACTTTTACTCATTCTGACAAACGTCTTGGGCCGCTTTGAGCGCCTTGAGTCAGTTTAGAAGTGTCTGAAGCCCGAAGATAAGGAAAACAGGTGTTCAAGAAGCAAGTATCTCAACACGCCAGGCACACAACCTACCCTCTGCGTGATACGAACCAAATCCGCGGCGTGAAACTCCAATCAGTGTAACCTGATATGTAAAGATATCATGACATCCGCACATTTGTCAGGTGTGTTGAAGTTGTTAATTCCCCACAAGGACGTCAGATGATGTATAATGGCATGTTATCACATACGGATTGGGAGTCTTGGCTCCGTTGATTACTGGATTAAGTGCTAGATGAGAGAAATGTGCCCGACTTATCGCCGTGCAAATAGATGAACCTCTACGTGATATGATGGTGTGAAAATCTTTCACTTTTATTTGTACGAAGGCCCACAGGTACAACCCACCTTCCCGCCGATGCATACGCACTGCTCTTAGGGAAGTGTGACGTGAGGTATGGGCCAAAGTTGCTCGGAAGTCGATACCTGCCCCCGTCCCGTTTAAGTTATTAAGTTAGCTATAACTTGCTATTAAGCAACTGTAGCTAACACCATGTGGCATCTTCGTATTAAATGAAATGGAATTTATGTTAACCAGCTTTGGGGTGGCGATTGATCGTGCATTTGGCCAGAGGGATTTTCTTCTAACTACCTATTAGTTAAACTAACTACTAGTTAATCCAGTTACTAATTATTTTAATATACGCGAGCTTTCTGAAGCTGAAATAATACGTTACATATTTCAAAATGGGCACGATGTTTTTAATGACCATTCAGTAGATCCATAAGACGGAAGTCCAAACCCCGCTCGAGCACGGTGTATAGGGTTGCATATGTTTCTTCGGATGGGGACATAATCCTGCGGCCCCGGTGTATGGGGAGCTTGAGGCATTGACGTCAGGCGTCAAACCGCTGCATGTAAAAAAAAATAACACACTTAGAATAGTGGTGACCCAGTGTGTCTGGCTAGAAAACCGAGTTATACGGAAGCCGCATTGTTTAAAATATCATTGTCAAGAATAACAAAAATATCGCGAGGATATGCGAGAATCTGTGTAAATAGGCATCATCGCAGCGTAAGTAAACGACGTAGATACCATCAGTTTTCGTGTTTAAAACGTTGAGCTTAACATGCAAATTAGCGTCTGATTTGCATAATAAGCATCTCATCATGTTATTCATAATTGAAGCTACCTACATGCAAAAATTATGAGAATACATTAATCCCTTGTTATTTATTTGCAAAATTTTTACAAACGATCCAATTTTGAGCACATGGCGAGAAATTCCCCACTATCATTTTACCATGATTTGTAACATGACAACTCCTTCCCTTTTAGCTATAAAACATCTCAAATCAATAAAGCGCAAAGCTCTTCATAAGAACCCAATCATTTAAAGGAGGTATCTATATGTTGCAACTGTCTGACCTCCAAGAAGAGGTAGAAGAAATTCTGAAGAATTATGATGGTTGCACCTTCAGTATGAGGATGTGTTGGCTACAAAATTTAAACCAACCAATTAATACAGAATATAATTGTTCTCATTTCTTTTATATAGCTATAGGATGGCTATTAGTAACTGTTAAGATATTACCTAAGCACTATTACTTTGAAACTACTCTTTAGAATTGTTGTCGGTACTGCTGTACCAACGGACGAATAAAAAAAAACAGAATCCATGCGTCTGGTAATGAAAGATACGCCCAGCCTAGACGCAGTGCTGTGCACGTACTACGCAGAAGAGAAATGTCTCAACAACTCTGTATATCTTTAACAACTTCACTAAAAGTCGTCTCTACTGTTTGACGACTGATTGGAGAATTAATTTTCCCTCTGAGATTTTACATGACGTTCTTGGTAAGTTTAACTCGAGGTTGTGCGTTATGTTACTGAAATGACGGATGTAAGACAAACTTATCTCTGCCCAGCAGGTTGTTAATATGCACGTCGTCAAATTCATTTGGTTTATTTGTGTAAAATTGCCTTTTCCAAACTTGAACTGTCTACATATTTTTTTCCAGAAGACCTTCAGGTAATATGCTATCAATTTTGTGTCCAATGTCGTAATATGCCATGTCGTTGCTTCTTGCAGTAGACAGCTTTCGACTCGCCATGGTATTTAAATCTGTGTATGCGTTGTTGTCAAGGAGATCAACTGATCTGAACATAGAACAGCGAAGAATATTCAAATTGCTGTATGGTCACTGCGGTACTCATGGTACAGAAAGTCCCAGTTTAAGATAAAGGATATTAGCTTAACACACCACTAACAGCCTCACTAAGAACAGATGCTGACAACTTGGCAGCTATTGATAAATGCTCTTCATTTTCTTTCGAAAGAGTCCACTGGTGCTATCATTGTACGTATTAGTATATGTATCCTATTTAAGTGTTGCAGACGATTTTTGTCTTGGAAAGGCCACAATCTTTTATTTTATCTTATTCCACTGTTGTGTTAGAGCCCTCTGCCCAATGATACATGATGTCTTGAGCAGGCCATACAGACTCAGCATCAATAACCAGAACAGAACTCTTTCTGGAAAGCATTATGTTATGTTTGCAACTCATCACTGTCTACTTATAATGAATATATATATGAGGATTTCTTCTGACTACAGATAAATATACCGTAGAAATGTCGGGCTTAATGTTGGAATAAGGCAAGTAATATGGTATCACATACAGTTGTTTTACATTGATCATGGAAAAAAAAGAGGAAAATAGGGTTCCGCCTTAGGGATATTGCGCAGGGATTTGACATTTGCCAGGATTGGTATATAATCCCATACAAATCATTTGTGCGTACTTTGGTAACGTCATTCATTTCGTGCCTTGAATATAAAAGTTTCTTTCTATGTTGAGATTGGCAATCCTTAGAAGCTAACGAAAGCTGAGAAACATACGGTCGAAACCAAATCATCATGTAGACAGTTTTGGGACTGATACCAATCGCCTGACTCTTGTTCATAGTCTAACAGTCACCTTATTGTGACCTCGCATTATACTGTCAGGGAATAAATGTGTATTTTATGTAAATTTAGCAGAAAAAAACGTTAAGAAATATGAAAAGATGTTGCTACAGAGAAAAATATACGAAATGGAGACTTTTTGAGAAATATGAAACGTCAAATGGGGAAACTAAACAGGAACCCTGGATAATAAACGCCACTATTTTGGCATCTTCATGCTTGTCATTGCCGTATTTGCTCAATCCGAAAATCATATTGCTCAATCAGTCAGATATTTGAGCAACTACAGATGATTCATATGATTTCACGATTCATATTTCCGAAAAAATGTTTGGTTAATATCGCTTGTTCTTTGATAAGCATGCAACGCACTTGAGAGTCATTTCACAGACATTTTAGATCTGTAAGCAAAAGAACAACATTTAATGTATGAGCAGTGCGAATTTCTTTTCATTTGGACAAGAGAGTCCCTGTGAAACTGTTAAAAAAGATTTATCGTTGAGACTGGCTCCACGGAAACCGCGCGCGGGAGCCCCTTAACCTGATACCCTCCCTCAAAATGGAATCTTTACCCTAGGAACAGACCGCCGTGGGCGATGTTCCTCTCATTCTTAATTACACATGTCACAAGGTATAATAGTCCTATCATGAAAGGTAGCTGAATTATAGAATTCCTTAATTTATTATGCAAATTAGATCATAATTTACATAACTGTCATTTAATTATGTCAAGCATCACGTAAGCTACCTACACACCAAATATCAAGACGACCTGTCGATCGGTTATTGAGTTATCCTACTTTAAACATTTTCATACAAATGCTCCTGCAGTTCTAGAGCAAGCCGCTAGGGGGCCCAAACTTACGTCACTTTTTACCCAGCATAAGTCGAGCTACCTACCATATACAAATCATCACCCTAGCATGTCCAGATCACGAGATATCAAAACCGGAAGTTCCGCTGCAGTACCATAACAAGCCGCCAGGGGGGGGGGGCAAAATCTAATCATATTTCTAGGTCTCATCAAGACCTACCGACATACCAAGTATCAAGTCTCGTGTTTCTTGTGTCGGTTGCTCTCCCACTCTCTCTCCCCAGTCTCTCTATCTCCCTCTCTCTTTCTCTCCCCTTTGTCTCTTTCTCTCTCTCCTTCTAATAAGAACAAATCTAGAACACATCTTGCTTATTAAACTCAAACATTCAGGTTTCCTCTAAAGTCTTTCAAAAGCTGTTGTTTGTAACCATGGTGACAGTTTTCATAAATAAAATGACCATTATCATTATATTTATTAAATTTAATGATAATGGTAGTTCAATGAAAACATTAAACATTTTTTTTAATAATGTCAAACAATGACATTTTTATATGAGCTCGAGGTAACTTAAGCGACCTGGCAGATGAAGAAATACGGGCGGGAGCATGTCTCTTCCCGCCACCATTTGGTCTTTGTCGTTGCCATCATCGCAAACGCGATACAATATGCATTCACATAACGGTTACTTGGTTGTCCAGTAGTTCCTTATTTGTTGTAGTTTCCGAAACGTCACGAGTCAAGCATATAAAAAGTTAGACGTGCATCACTGATACATGATTACATACAATCCGTAAGGTTTATTACATACATTTATGTATTTGTTGGACAAAAACAGCTTTTTACGTAACATTTAAAAATTTACATAGTCATCCTCAACGTCCTTGGAAAACATTGTTAAGAACATTATATTTTCTTCCATACTAGAATATTCTAACTAATATGTGCAGTGAAAGCATAGACTACGTAATTCGACATGATATACATTTCAAAGTGGAGAAGCGACCACATCAAATACAGATCTATCTGATACATATAGAATACAACACGGTGTATTGCGTATGCGGAATACACCGTGTTGTATACTTTTCATATCATATCCACCCTAGAAAACACGTCATTCAATGCGAAATGAGCAAAATGTACAACCCCACCCTCAACAAGGTAGACCTCTCTGGCACCTGGGATCTAGCACTCCCAGCCCCAAGGACAGACAACACTTAGGCTCCTGTTCTGAAACAACAGGAGCTTCTTGTCTCATTTGCATCTACCTTGTCTTCACTTTGTCTAAACTTTTGTTTCCTATTGGGCTATCAAAAATTTGTCTTCACTTTATTTGCATATCAATCAACAGTTCGTGCTTATAAACCTGCTGAAGTCGTTTTCTCTCCAGAGTCACTGACGAAAGGTAGTGGATGCTACCTGAAACGTCTGACCATTTCCAAAATCATATCCAGTTGCTTGTCAATGAGTAACTGTTTTTGGCCTACAAAGCAGTTGTCTGTCCCAAGACAGGGATGTACCAAAATGAATCATAGCGGAGGGGTGCAGTACAAATTGATTAGAAAATTATAACAGTGTAAGCGATGAGGTTAAAACCTGGCAAGGGACAGGACAGGACTGGACATTTCCGGCCATCCATGTGGGGAAAATATGACTGTTTGAAAAAAAAAACCTCACCGCTTGTTGGTTTAATTTGGTCCAGACCAGGAGGTTGTAAAGACATCCTTCGTTTGAATACGAACAGGTCCAACTGTCTTTCCATCACAATATAATTAACAGTTTAACCAATAAAAGGATGGAAATTAGCGGTTCAACCAATGCCAGCATGTCCATCAAAGAATTTCAATTTGTTTGTTTTAATTTTGCATTTCTACGTTTTGATGGAGGGAGACAGCGCTTTTGGACCGGTATGTTGGTTCACTCGCCATATCTTGCTCTAAAAGGTTTCCATGTACACATACTTAATACATACTAGCCCCCTGTGCAGGCGTTTTTATATATACTAGCTTCTGGGCCAGGTTCAAAGTTTTTAAAGATTTCTGCATCGTGTTTGTTGTTGCAGAAAACATGTCGGTAGAAAACAGGACAACTCCTGAGATATTCGACCCTAACTCGACACCAGAAATGACGGCGAAGTATTACGACAACTGGTCCGGGCACTATGAAGAGGTTCGTACATGTAGCTACACATACATTGTGCCAGAAACAAACAGATACGGGGCATGTTATTTTTTCAAATAGTTTTAGAAATATTCGTAAATAATTTCATCAGGGTGGTAGATCCAAATGATTGAATAGTAAAGTTCTTTTATTCACAGCCATTTATTTTACAACAGCTGACGTTTTGATGACCGTCTGTTATCTTCATCAGGGCTAATATGACTGGTTTACTGTGCACTGGAGTTAGGCGTTATATAGTTTTAGAAATAGTTAAAACATTACGTTTTGTGTATACAACCAATCCTGTCTAAAATATAGCTGGTACACACTGTAACCATCGATGTATCTTGACGTCACGGCTCTCCATATTTATCTCCAAGCAGATATTGGGTTAAAAATCGTAACGTTTTCACGCTCTAAAATCTCGGCTGTACCTACAAAAGGTACAGTAGCCACCAGAAAAATTGCCATAATTCAAACCAACAAGAAATCCATACAAGGATGCAAGCGCAAAGTCATTCATTGTGGGTAATATGTTACAGGTCAAGACCTAAATAAAAGTATTTGGACAGTCATGCTATGACGCGTTTTGTTTACCTCTGGGGGGGGGGGGAGGCGTCAAATTTACCACTGGGCATGCGCACTCGTAACCGTGAGCCGCCATATTGTTTCTTCTCACAGGAGATAATGAGGCAGTTGAAATGCACTGCTCCCCGAGTCTGCGCCGACGCTGTGGAGAAAGCCTTAGCCGGCTCGAACCGCAAGGAGGTCCGTATTCTGGACGTGGGGGCCGGGACTGGACTGGTTGCGGAATTGGTGAGGTGGTTAAAGGACAATGAAAGTAATTTCAGTTTTGGTGCCTTTCAACCCAAATTCTGTTTGCAAAAGGTGATTCATTGGTTTATACCCGTCCCGTATACGTACAAATTGGGGTTATATTTGACCCAGATCCATGTTCACGTTTGATGACTGCTTATTCCGCCAGGAGGCTGCCGTGACGTCACAAGTACACTTGGGTTTTGCATTTTTCCAACAGTGATCTAAAATGGGTTTAGTGTTCTTTTAGCTTTTATTATCGTTTATCTTTCGCTAAGCTTTTGTTATTATTTCCTGTTTGTCAGCCATACACATAGCCCTCCACCTTCAATTGAAATCACTTAGCAATGGCTGTTTATTTCGCAGAGTAAAATCACTTGAACCTATTCCTCGAAGTTGGAAAAAGTTTATGGCGTCCTCCGTCTCTGTTGAGGGCTGGTTTGCTACATGCCTGATGCTTCTTGTCTAATCTTGCAGTCTGTTGAAAGATTGTTGGTTAATCTATCAATTGGTTGAATTGATTGGTTATTGATTTGAAGACTACATGATTGATTGATCATTGAGTAAAAGACTACACGATTGATTGGTTATCGATTGGAAGACTAAATGGTTGATTAGTTACTGATTGGAAAACTACATGATAGATTGATCATTGAGTGTAAGACTACATAATTGATTGGTTATTGATTGGAAGACTAAATGATTAATTGGTTACTGATTGGAAAACTACATGATTGACTGATTATTGATTGGAAGACTACATGATTGATTAATTATTAATTGGAAGACTAAATGTTTGATTAGTTATTGATTGGAAGACTACATAATTGATTAATTATTGATTGGAAGACTACATGATTGAGTGCTTATTGATTTGAAGACTAAATGATTGATTGGTTACTGATTGGAAAACTACATGATTGACTGATTATTGATTGGAAGACTACATGATTGATTAATTATTAATTGGAAGACTAAATGTTTGATTAGTTATTGATTGGAAGACTACATGATTCATTGATTATTGATTGGAAGACTACATGATTGATTACTTGATTATTCCGTAGCTCCTGAAGATAGGTTTCACCAACATAGACGCTGTGGACGGGAGTCAGGATATGTTGAGCCTTGCCGAGAGGAAGCAGATCTACCACCGACTCATCTGTGACTTTGTCGGAGCGAACCCCATGGACATCGAAAACAGTAACACTCCATTATGTTCTCTACCTGACATTCCGAAAAAGTTGTAGCGTTACGAGAATCTTACGATTGTCCAAAATCGGCACGTGGCTTTAGCGGTATTAAGCTCTAAGAATACACGAAGCCAATGATAACAAGAGTTCCACGACCTCATACCTTCGCCAAATGGTGTTTACCCTTCTGGTGGACGAATTTATATACATTTTAGTCATTGATTTCGGAAATAAGAGCCTCATTTGCATGAATCATATCTATTGATCATATTATCCACCCAATAACAGTCTTATCTTAAGAAAGAGCGTTATTCTAACATCTCATAAATTATGCCAATAAGGTCATGACTTGAATAAATTATGTTCAATGATGTTCAGCTTCACTTAACTTCCAAATATGGCAAATATTCATTTCCCAGCAGTAATACCACTATGATATTATAGCAATTTTCCACTAATTATGCAAATTAGGTGCTCATTTACATGCTCAATATCTGCTTATGATCCCCTCGTTGTCAATTACATATGTCACAAGTGTTTAAAGGCCCATTATGTAAGATTTTGCGCAAAAAATTGAAATATTCTAAATATACCAAATCTCTGTGTTATCAACACTTTCTATCACTTTTCAACACTTTTTCGTCATTATTTTACATTTCTGACCTATGTTTTGTGCACAAAAACAGTCCTTGTTCAGTTCGAGGTGACACCGGTTTGGTAGTGGACCACAACAAACAACATACAGTGGAAGCCCCCCTAGGGGGGATAATTAGTTGGGTACGCCCCATGTATATAGGGCAGGCTGGCTAGACAAGGGCACATGTTATCATGATCAGCTTCTTGGAAACACTCATATTTTTCAAATGAGGCAGGATATCATTATGAACTTAGTCTATTCTGTTCAGCATCAACAAACTGAGGTCATTTTTGCTTTAGATTTGAAGAAAAAGTCTGGTAATGATGAGGTCTAACAGAAACTGGTGAGCTATCAGATGGCACCCCACTGGGGTGGTAATTGACGCAAGGCCTAGCACAGCCAATGTGTGTGTGGCCAGAGGTTTGAATAGGAGATCTTTCACAGTTTTTAAAAACATTTCTATGGAGCAACGATGTTGCATATTCTCTCCCTGAATATTGTTTTGGAATACTTAAGTGTAAAGTCAACTTACTATGTAAAGAAATGGCCGGAAAACATTTCCAGCAGTTCCAGGACAAGCCGGTAGGGGGCCAAAACTCGTGTCACTTCTTACCTAGCCCAAGAGCTATCTACCATGCAAAATTCGTGACCCTAGCATGTCCAGATCATGAGATATCAAAACAGGAAGTTCAGCTGCAGTACCAACGAAAGCGGCCGGGGGGCCAAAAATCTAATCATTTCTAGCTCTCATGAAGACCTACCCACCTACCAAGTTTCATGACAATCCATCCATAGCTTCTGAGTTATGCTGTTCACAAACAGACAAACAGACAGACAAACGCTACTGAAAACATAACCTTCTTGGCGAAGGTAATAAATGTCTATTGTCAATATTATAACAAGCCCATACTTGAAGACTACCTGCAAAAGAAATAATATGAAAAGATATGATAGTATATTTGCCTTCGTCAAGAAGGGTATGTTTTCATGGGCGTGCGTGTGTGTGTGAGTCTGTCAACAGTATAACTCGAGAAGGCTTAAATGGATTGTCTTCATATTTGGTAGGTTGGTAGGTCTTTATGAGACCTAGAAGTGATAGGAATATGGGCCCCCTGACGGCTCGTTATGGTACTGCAGCGGAACTTCCGGTTTTGATATATGGTGATTTGGACAAGCTAGGGTCATGATTTTTTGATGGTAGGTAGCTCTTGTATTCGGTAGAAATGACATAAGTTTGGGCCCCCTAGCGGCTTGCTCTAGAACTGCAGGGGCATTTGTATGAAAATGTTTAAAGCAGGATAACTCAATAACCAGTCGATGGATCGTCCTGATATTTGGTGTGTAGGTAGCTTAAGTGATGCTTGACATAACTAGATGACAATTATGCAAATTATGATCTAATTTGCATAATTAATGAAGGAATTCCATCATTCAGTTACCTTCCATGATAGGTACAATGTATTCTACTGGGTTTGGCTGTAATGGATACGTCTGCCCCAAAGTGTCCCAAGTGGGTAAGTCATTAATCATGGCTAGTGGGTGCAGACTGCTTTCACACGTGTTAGTCTCAGTCTCCTTAGGTGATCTCATGACAGCTGTTTCCCAGGCACCCCTTGCACAATGTAAGATTGCAAGCTGTTGTATCAGCCACATTTGGTACTTGTAGCAAACGGTATTACTTTTACCTTCTTAACGATAAAATCCTTTGACGAAGGCATGAGATCGTTGACCTCTAGGTATCACTTTTACCTTCTTAACGATAAAATCCTTTGACGAAGGCATGAGATCGTTGACCTCTAGTTGTTTGTTTGTTTATAAATCCAATGTTAGTTAATAAAGAAATATAAAATTCAAACATATCATAGTGCAGGAAAATTCTAAAATGTACATGTACTATCTGATACATGTACGGTTAGGTTTTTAGTCAAACTACATATTGCTGCACACAGTACACTTGTCACAAAACTTTCGGATACAAATTTTCTTGAATGATAGCCACTTTTCCATGGTAGGAATCACAGAACGCAATCCTAAACAAGAATTCGGAGACCTCATATCTCCATGAAATATGGTTTCCTCAAGACAATAACAAATCATTTGATGTGAAAGTCCAATCCTTTGGCACTGTTTCATTTCAATATTTTATCATAAATTATGCAGATGGCCTCGACATTAACATAATATATGCATGGTGTTGTAAACTATTAACTAACTTACACATGTCACAAGTATGAAATTCCCATCATTACACTAAGGAATCCGAAATTTTAGATTAATTATGCAAATGAGGTCCATATTTGCATAATTGGTATCTGTTGATATTCTACATGCGATAGATTCTACACATCACATGTATGAAAGTCCTATTGTGTAAAACACTGGAATCACAGAATTTCCTCAATAATTATGCAAATTAAGTCCTCATTTGCATAATTTGCATCTTATTATGTTCACCTCTGTGTAAGCTACCTACAAACCAAAAATCATGATAATAAGTTGCTCCTTTCTGGACTTATCTGCTCTTAAAGATTTCGCCACCCCACCCCCCTGCAGTTCCAGCACAAGCTGCTAGGGGGACCAAACCCACACCTCTTATTCCTTACAGGAAAAGCTATCTGCCACCAAAAAATCAAGACCATAGCATGTTCAGGACAAAAGATACAAAAAACGGAAGTTCTGCTGCAGTACCAAGGTCAGCCACCAGGAGGCCCAGATTTGACCTTGACCTTTGTCTTCCTAAGACCTACCTACATACCAAATATCATCACCATCCATAAAGGCGTTCTTAAGTTATGCTCACCAGTAATTGGCGGAAACACACACACACACAGACACACAGACACACAGACAGACAGACCCAAAACAATATCTCCATTTTTCATGGAGATAACAATAACAGTCTGGCAACACAGTGAGCTTGATCTTGACCTACAGTGGCTGAAGTGGAATGTCATTCTCATCTCCAAACCACTGGTCGTCTGGATCTGGTTGTAGAATTTCATCTTGCAATTCCGGAATGTTCCGCATGGGGGCATAGACCTGCACTTCCACAATGTTCCTTACTGGAGCCTGTTCTTGCTGTTCCGGAATGTTCCGTCCCGGGCCTTGTGGCTCCTGTTCCGGAATGTTTCGTTCCGGACCTTGTGCCTCCTGTTCAGGAATGTTCCGACCCGGACTGTGTGCCTCCTGTTCCGGAATTTTCCGACCCGGACCTTGTGCCTCCTGTTCCGGAATGGTCCGATCCGGACCTTGTGCCTCCTGGTCCGGAATGTTCCGACCCGGACCTTCTGCCTCCTGTTCCGGAATGTTCCGACCCGGACCTTGTGTCTCCTGTTCCGAAATGTTCCGACCTGGACCTTGTGCCTCCTGTTCCGGAATGTTCCGACCTGCACCTTGTGCCTCCTGTTCCGGAATGTTCCGTTCCGGACCTTCTGCCTCCTGTTCCGGAATGTTCCGACCCGGACCTTGTGCCTCCTGTTCCGGAATGTTCTGTTCCGGGCCTTGTGCCTCCTGTTCCGGAATGTTCCGTTCCGGGCCTTGTGGCTCCGGTTGCGGAATGTTCCGTTCCGGAATTTGTGCCTCTTGTTCCGGAATGTTCCGTTCCGGAGCTCCTGCCTGCTGTTCCGGAATGTTCCGTTCCAGGGCTTGTACCTGCTGCTGAGGCTCTGGGTCCCGGGGTAGAGGATCGCCCAGAGCGTCTCGCAGCCGCCTCCAGAACAGCGGCCTTTTCCGCACGTCGTGTGG
Organism: Branchiostoma floridae x Branchiostoma japonicum; assembly: GCA_013266295.2. Taxonomy (NCBI): domain Eukaryota; kingdom Metazoa; phylum Chordata; class Leptocardii; order Amphioxiformes; family Branchiostomatidae; genus Branchiostoma; species Branchiostoma floridae x Branchiostoma japonicum. Next base: position 18,018,468 of record CM023829.1, on the reverse strand, counting down.
CCACGTCAGGTACGTGTCCCTCTTTATTACGGCGTTCAGATGGCGGAACTGTTTCAGCATTCGGGCAGGAATCCTCTCCAGAAACACCAGGATGAGACGCCTCCCTCCCCCCTCCTCAAACATGTGGTACTGGGCCAGCTGGAACTCGTACTCGCACCACTTACTCTTCAGGAAGTTCCTGGTGATGAGGCAGACAGTTCTACGGCTGTTTTCCACGGCATCCGCGATGTTTTCCACAATAGGAGCGCCGACTGCAAAGTCCCTTTCGTGTATGACCAGACTGTAGTCAGGTTCCAGATTCTTTATCGCTTCATGTATAACCCACCCGACGTCCTGGTTGTTGTAGGCAATAAACGCATCATGTGTGTATCTGGGCGGCTTTTGGTTCTTTACTTCGCCAATCTTCGGTCTCCTCCACTTGGCCAACATCCACAGGTAATACTGAACACGGCCGACGTGGTAGTCGGCCAGAAAAATGGTCGTCATGGCGACGAAGATGCCGGAAGAGGCGAGTACACAAGCCAGGAGGCGGTTGGGCCGGAATCCATGACTACAGACTGTGTCAAAGAACTTTCGTTCTGGTGGATCCTGTCTGTCGTTAGATTGTTGTTTCTGCGTCAACCCGTCTGTCAAACGTTTTCCACGTAATTCAGCTGGACGGGAACATGTGTGCCCTCGGCGGAAGTCAGGATAGGGGTTGTGCACGTTCGCTACCCTGTCGTATTTTTCCATGGCCCACTCAACAAACCACATTAACTTACAGTCACACAGAATTGGGTTGTCTGCAATGTCGATAGTCTCTAACCGGTTGACAACAGGACCCAATGTTGTTTGATTTAACACAGCCAAACTGTTGCTCCTAAGATTCAGGTGCCTCAACCCGTACAGACGCTGAAAGGCGTCCCCAATCACTGCTATCCTGTTGACTTCCAGGTTTAGATGTGTAAGGTTGCTTAGACATTCAAATGTCATCTCTGTTATATTGTTTATCTCGTTGTTACTGAGATCCAGGAATTGTAGCAGCGATAGTCCACGGAAGGCGGATGGCATGACGGTGTTAATCTCGTTATGACTGAGATCCAAATGTTCCAGCTGGCCCAACCGTGTAAATTGTCCTCTTTCGATACGCTGGATTTGGTTGTGAGAAAGAGTCATCGTTTTTACGTTTCTCACAATTTCATATGTATCCCAATGTTGTACATCACATGTTTGACTATTGCCAAAACGACGAGTGATTTCATTGTTAGAAAGGTCGAGATGCCGTAGATCTAAACTCGCAATGCAGATTCGATGAATGTATTCCAGTCTGTTGTGCTGCAAATTAAGCATAGTAATATTCTTAGGTAGACAACTTCGACCAGTAGTAGCAGAAATTTTATTATGACTCAAATCCAGATGATTCACGCTTTTTAAACCAAGGAGGCGAAATGATATAGGGAATTCGACGAATGATATAGGAAAGTCATCTGATGTTTGACCTGTGTTTCCGTTTGTTTTTTCTTTAACGTTATCGTTAACGTTATTGTAACTGAGATCAAGATAGTCCAAGGTTTCTGGAAGCTGAGCTTGGGAGGTTTCCAAGTTGTTATGACTCAGATCAAGATGAGTGAGTGAGGTCAGTCCTTCAAACACGTCTTGTGGTAAAGTAGAAATTCTGTTATGTGCCAAGTTAAGATGAGTTAGTGAGGATAGTCCGCTGAACGCCTTGTCGTGTAAAGTCTGCAAGAAGACCCGCGTCAGATCCAGCCTTTGTAAATGTGACAAACCCACAAAGGCGTTAGCTTCTATGGCGTTAATGAAGGTACGGTCAAAGAGCAAAGTTTTCAGACGTTTCAGACCTTTTATTCCCGCTAGAGTATCAGATGTTATTATGTCAATTCCTCTCAGTTGAAATGACAACTCCTGAATCTGCGTGTGTCGGAGTTCAGGCAGAACGTCCTTAATCCCGGGATATGGAACACCTCTAGAAGATTTGCTGAAGCACAGCGTCTGCAGATGTGTGAGTGACTTCAGCAGGCCGGGAGCTATCTGAGCGTCAGTGCCTAAATGTTTCAGAGTTAGTGACAGCGGCCGGAAAATTCGAACATTGAGGGGAGTAGATGAATAATATATTGCTATAGTCTCCAATTTAGACATGTTTCTAAATACAGGTCCAAAGTAGTGGTCACTGGCTCTTGGTAGATAATACAGACTCAATGTTTTAAGGTTGTGCAGCGGTGCCCACAGCATCCGTCGTTGTAAGAACCCACTTCCGCTGTGGACTCTTCTCATGGTGGTATTTCCGTCCTCTTTTATGTTATACACGAGTTCCTTTATCTGTAGAATTTCCAGTGAAGTCAAAGAATCAAAAATGTGATCGGGTAAATTGCTGATATTTTTTACACCGAATTCTAAATGCCTGAGTTTAGATAAACCCGTGAACACTCCCTCACTGACTCTATCGCCGTAAGTCATCACGGTCAAGATTAGATAGTTCAGGTTTCGCAGATCTCGGAAAAGTCCATTTTGAAGAGGGCTCATAAAAAGGTAAAACAAATAAAGATGTTCTAAACTCTCCAACCCAGCGAACGTACCAACCTCGATAGTCTGTATATCATTACCAGCCAGGTCTAAGGATTTCAGATTTCTTAACCCACTAAACGAGCCGTTATACAGTTTAGTTATGTTGTTAAACCTGAGATTCACCGTGATGACAGACTCGGGGATGCCGGGAGGTACCTGGGTTAGAGGCGCTCGGGTCAGTAGAGGCGAAATAAGTGGAAAAATATAACTTTTCAGAGGATCCCCATTACACACGACAGTTGTTGAGTTCCAGGTCTGACACACAGGTGGGGAGAATTGTCCTCTAACCCGTCCATGTTGGGCGATGAACGCGAAAACCACAGCCAAGCAGACGGCGAGAGGAGCAGGTTTAGACTCCATGTCGATCTGGTGGCGTTTTTCTCAGGTTCGTCTCGCTGTGCGGACCGGTAGAGAGTATGATATGAACACCTGGAGTTTGTGGTAAATGGGAGGGGGGTTACAAATTAGTTAAATTGACATAAGAGCAAATGTCTGTAAGGATCAAACAATAGTGAGCGAAGTAAAAAAATCGATTTGGCTCATATTTTGGACAGTGATCAAGTACTTGGCCCACAACCCCTTGGACAGATACACGACTTTGAAAAAACATCTAAACTTTACCAAGCATGCATTTGATAGACAACATATAGGTCTACATCTGACACAAAAATAAACAGGTGGATCATATCAGTTTGGCAAATCCTCTATTTCAAAGCAGAAAATCACATTTTTCAGAAATCTCGAAAAGTGACCTACTTCTGGTGGCAGCCATACGCTTACAAAACAAGAATCCAAACTTTGCAAGTGTTCATCTAATAGCTATTTGATGTATCTAAATGTGGTAGAAATTTTAGGCAAAAATATTTTACTTAATGAGACTTACAGCCCCTCAAAGTTCGGCAAAAATCCAAAGTTTTTAGCCTTAAAACATCGTATTGCTTTGAGGTTGCCCAAAGACTGAAATCTGCCTGTACATCAACTTTACACCTACTTTGTACAAGATAAGGCATTGGTCTAACAATATCCTGAAGTATTTGTCGTTACGTTAAAGCAGTTGGCGGTGACCGCGTCCTAAACTTTGCCAATTTCCATGTTGTAGAGACGCAAAAATCTGTCAAAATGGCCCCAAAACTTGATTGGGCTGTTGCCATGGCAACAATGGGTTTTGAGCGGAAAGAAAGCTATTCCAAGGGGTTGTGGGCCAAGTAATATCACTGTGCAAAATATGAGCCAAATCGATTTTTTGACCCCGCTCACTATTGTTTGATCCTTACAGACATTTGCTCATAATACATGAGGTGTACATATATGTCCATTTTACCAAGAACCTAAAATTATTCTGGTCATACCACTTCAGTTTATGTAAAGAAATACGACTTCAGTTTCAGTAAAGAAATACGACTTCAGTTTCAGTAAAGAAACGGAAACTGACGTAGTATGGACACGTGTCACGGTACTCAGGACTAGTCAAAACCATGATGCAAGGAACAGTACAGGGAGGAAGAAAGAGGGGCAGGCAACGGAAAAAAATGGAAGGATGATATCAAATATCTCTGACCTTGCTAGCAACAAGGGAAGTTGAGGAAATTTGCAGCCGACAGATAACGATGGTGAATATCAGAGAATGGACAAATATGGTACTAGGAACGCTTAGAGGAACAGAAACCTGATAAGGGTGGAGAAAACTGGTTGTCAGTTTTTCTGTGGTGCCCCAATGGTAAAATAATTAGAGTAAGGGATAGGTGAGATGAGAGAAATCATTCTGATCTGCCTTGGCCCATTTTCGAGCCTCAACGTATTTCTGAAAGGGGCTAGCAGGATTTCCAGTTGTTAACGATACCAACATCAATTCTACAACGTCACAGCCGTATCTAATGCTGAGGTCACATTTCCAAACCAGGGCCCGGCCGGGCAGTCTTATGAAACGAAAAGTATGATATAACAGACAAGAAAGTTGAAAAAAAATAATGGGAACTATTGGCGTATAATATTGATATAAATTGTTGATTTTTCGTTAATCAAAACCGCCCGACCCGCCGGGTCCCGGTTTAGAAATGTGACCTCAGCATAAAACGGTATTTCTCCAAAAAATGTCCCCAAAAGCGAGACGTTTCGACTTGACAGTTTTTAGGCTCGGATTTCTGTTAGGAAGGACTAATTAGGCAGAATCTATTTGACAGGCATAACTTACGTTGCCACAGCGCATGAGGTGTACATATACTGGTATGTGACCGTACCTATTTTAGCAAGAAGCTCAAAATATTCTGACCTTACCGTAATTTTTACGAGCCTTAACCATGCAACTTGGTTCTGAAAGTAATGAGAACATACCTTAATAAGGAGCTTCTACCATAAGCTAAAAGGTTTGGGATCAAGGGAGCCATCAATTATTCTATGACGCAACAGCTGTATTTGCATTTCCTCTAAATAGTTTGTACTTTTAAAGATCTTTCCAGAGTTATTTCAGAGTGAAACGGTGCTTATGCCCCCCATCCACAATTTTTAACTTTATGAATTAAAAGAAAGTTTAAAACCCACCTTCACAGCAAGATGTCTGTAAGAAGAGCTGGACCGGCGGTGGGGGAGGGGTGGCGCGGAAGGGTCCGTCGTCTGAATCTCCAAGCAGATCTTTCGGTGCAAGAGGGGTCAAATTTACAGGGCAGTATCCAATATTTATCTATTATACGCCACCAGTTGGCTGGGATACAGGTACAAAAAATAAAGTCCGATAAAACCGTCTAAAACACGTCAAAACTAAATCGAAGCCTAGACCTCTGTTTGTAGACTAGTATGAAACACCCGACTATCTGCGGTCTGCTCTCTAGACTGGCACAGCATTTCCTTAAGTTCCCGTTCTGTCTGAAATCTATTCCCCAGAGCAGCCACGGTTTCGGGAAGTACGGTGGCCCTACAGACAATACGTCATCGCGGAAATAATTTCGTGTGCTGTGCAGTCCAATCCTGCTTTGTTTAGCAAGTTTTCGTCCTGAGTCATACAATACAGCATTTGAAATCTTGAAAAGTAATTCAAAGTGACAACGTGTGATCATGTTACGGTACACTACGCATACAGAGCACTAGTCAACTGCTACTCCTGCGCTTTACTCACACGTTTTCGCCTCGGTACACACAGTCTAAACCAAATTTAGTTTCAAGTCCAGCTTGTTCCTGTGGTCACCCATGTGAAAACATTAGTCACTTTTTGTTACATTGCCCTAAATACACTCAACAACGAAATACCCTTTTTGGCAACTTGAAAACACTGATCGGCTTTATTGCTAACTTGGATGACGTTTCCGATGATATCCTGGTACATTTATTTTTAAGAGGTTCTTCTTTTCTGTCAACAATGTACAATACTCAAATACTACTACATGTACAGACATTCTTTTTAGTATTAAATCGCTTTTTGTAACATGTTGATTAATCCTGTCAGTATTTATATATTTATTTCACTTGTTCATCGATTAATTACTGTATTTTTATCGTGCTTTGCTTGCTTGTATTACGTATTGTCTGGTGGCGACAGGAATATAAGTTTAACTTGAGTGTGTCGCCACTTCGTCTTGTCACTGTATGTTTCAATAAAAAAAAAACAGTTTATGGGGTAGTGGCCCTTGGGGTCTTCTGGACTCCTGGCTAAGAATAGCACTTATAACAGTCACGTTACATGGACAAAGACAAAATTATAGTACAATCATGTTTCTAATATTCTAACCACGATGTTAGTGCTTACCGTTTGAATATGACAGTCAAAGTCATCACTTGATTTCTAGTTCCGTACCTGTTTTGATAATAAGTTAATTTCTATTTTAATGCGCTCTACAGACATTTGTGAACAAGCGTGCAATTCAGCCGTCTGGCTGTAATATGCTTTGTGTGCAATAAACCAATTTCAACCGTTGACATCACATCATTGACATCACACCAAAATCAAAATTATTTATGAAACTCACATATTAATACACTTATTACAAATGCAGAAAAAATTAATTCTGCACATCAACTTGTCATCATTGGCTAAAACTACACATACACATACACATACCAGTTTACCAAAGGCATTCACACACATCAAACAATCAAATAAATGACTGCTGTAAACATTATAAGACACGTTTAGTGCAAACTTAAACGCCTGAAGGGCAGACGTCACAGTTGCGTTGCGCAGTAGAGGGCCAAAATGGGAACAAGATTGTAGTGCCTACTTAATACCTTTGAAAATCCTTTTCCCCCTGTAAATTTTGGTGCATTTCGGAGACTTTTCGGGCTGGAAGGAACAGGTAGGGTCTAACCTTTCCCACTTTGGGTAATTTTTCTTGATTTCACCAGTTTAGTGGGTGTAATGAGAGACCTGAGTGATGGTGTCTTGCCTGCCCAGAGCGGATGGATACATGAGAAAATTAGGTCAGAAATAGGGTTTGTTTACTGTTGTCAGCTGTTGTTGGAGTTTGAGCTGGTCAACCAAAATAGTTAACCCTCAAACCACCGTATGGGGTCAAAAATTACCCCAGGCGTATATAAATATGTGCCATTTCAACATTTCTTGTCGAAAACAAAATTCCTCTTATGAGTTTCTTGTATATATGTCTTATAACTTCTCATACGTTTTTACTGAGATTGGCTCGTTATTGATTAAGTTATCCTAAAAAGTTTATGCATTGTACAGTGGGTTCAAAACTGACCCCATGAAAATGTTATGCATTTTTGAACACATTTGGGTCTTTTGTTGCCCCCAATATTTCTCGCAGATGATATTTTTGTTTGAATTTTATGCTATCCTTTGAATGACCTCAATGTTGAATCAGGAAACTCAATAGTTATAACCATTGACCAAGTTGCCTATGGAATTGGGGTCAGAGGTCATCAACATAGCTGGCTGTATGCCTCTTCTTAAAACAAATTAAATTATGATAATGAGCAGAAATTATTCACACCTAATTATGCGAAACTGTCCCTCATAGATCAATGAAACTATACATACATATAAATCGCCAAAAAAATCACACAAAAAAAACTGTATCCATGCAAAACATTATGGTTTTCACCCCATACGGTAAGATTCGTCGCAAAAAACCTACGGTGGTTTGAGGGTTAAACATTATAGGCATTATTCAATGAACAAAGAAGTTTAGACAAAAATACACTTGTAGATCTGATGCTAGGGATCATCGAATATCGCAAACCATAATTTCTGCAGGCATTTTTTTAGATTAATTAACATTTATTTAAGTGCTGTCAGTGACGTCACGGTGAGTATGGCGACCGATTTTGAAGTAAATACCGTTCTATCAAGAAGCAAACAATACATAATTATCGTGACTTCATACAAGTGCAAGTTATTAAAATACAGTGACAAGCCGTAGTGGCGACACACTCAAGTTACACTTATATTCATGTTTGTTTTTGTTTGTTTGTTTGTTTGTTTGTTTGTTTGTTTGCTTCTCAAAAGAACGTTTGTCACGAGCGCAGTTCACCGTGACGATTGACAAAAAGATGAAAAAGTCAGAATAAGCACATAAAAACACAATAAAGTTTACACTAGTCTTGTAGAGATGGGAATCTGTCCAACATTTTGAGTTCCCCGTATTTTCTCATTGAGAAAACATGTACCCTACACAGACACGTATGACGCCATTGCCTGCTGCTCTGCCTTCGGCCCAGGCCACCTGAAGGAAGACTGTTTACCTGAGCTCATACGAGTCGTCAAACCAGGTGAGCTGTAGTTAGATCTTTGCTGCACGAACATCTAGATTTACACATGGTAGTAAATGCAAGTATATTCGGGTAATGTTTACTTTGTATACAGCAACGTACTTTACACTGGGAGTAAATAAAAGTCAAGGCCGGTAATTCATTTACTATGGTCATTTGTAAAGTCCGAAATAATAATTATCATATAGCCGGGTAGCGTTGACCAATCAAAGGTCCCCGTTTGCCATTGTTTATGACACCATAACACGGTAGTTATCGCACCTGACCAGGGATTATCTCACCATATACACCTCGGGGCGGTGCATTAACCCTTTATTATAATATCCTACTTGACATTTATATATTACTATTGTAAAGTCCGGTACTGTCAACAAAGTAAACATTACCTAACTGTACTGAAGTCCGGTACTGTCAACAAAGTAAACATTACCTAACTGTACTGGTATTCACTATAACTGGTAAATCCAACTTTTCGTGTATTACTAGATGCGCTTTATATAAAACGTCATTTATGCACGACAGTGTCCTTATGTAGGGAGATGTAAACTGCATTTCAATTTCCGTGCCATCCAAAATGTCTTTAAAAGTGTAACTTAAACAATTGTTAATATGACACACACACCGTGGCAGATACAAACACGTATGCAAACGCACAAATATGCGTACACAAACACTTAGTCTATCAGAAACACACACACATACACTCACAGAAAAATTAAAAGTAATATTTCATTCCCTTGAAGGACAAATAAAGTAATTTTACTTCTGAGGCCATTTAACGCCAAATCCTGTTTGCAAAAGGTGATCCATTGGTTCCTACCAGTCCCGCACACATTGGGCGGATATTTGACGATGTTCACGGCTGATGAAACGTGAAACTCTCTAAGTAACCGTTCCCTTTCTCAATTCCAGGCAGGTACATCGTCATTACGTTCCGTGAGGAGTACCTGTACATCGTGGAGGACTACAAGGACAAGCTGGAGCCCTTCATGGCCCGCCTGCTGGACGAAGGGCTCTGGGAACGAGTCAGTCGTGAGGTCTTTCCCAAGTTCTACCAAGACAAGAACGGCATAACCTTCGTCTACAAGGTCATGTAGCGGGGGAAATTTCCAGCTGAAATGATTTGATTAAAAAAATTCAAATATTTTAGTCTGTATTCCTTTCATTTCAGTTGTATGTTCAGCCATCATCTGTTAGTGTCTGCTTCTCAGTAACACTGGTATAACGGATCAATATTACAGTTACATTATACATGACACGCACGCACGCACATAAGCGCACTCGGTCCCGAAAACATAATCATCTTGAAGATGGTAATAAGTTGCACACATCTGGTTTCTGGTAGCAAATACAGTTTTCACCACATGGGGATTTCTATGGTTGAAGACAAATATGATTTGTTTGTTTGTTTGTTTGTTTGTTATCTCCATGAAAAATGGAGATATTGTTTTGGGTCTGTCTGTCTGTGTGTGTGTCTGTGTGTGTGTGTGTCTGTGTGTGTTTCCGCCAATTACTGGTGAGCATAACTTAAGAACGCCTTTAAGGATGGTGATGATATTTGGTATGTAAGTAGGTCTGAGGAAGACAAAGGTCAAATCTGGGCCTCCTGGTGGCTGACCTTGGTACTGCAGAACTTCCGGTTTTTTGTATCTTTTGTCCTGAACATGCTATGGTCTTGATTTTTTTTTGGTGGCAGGTAGCTTTTCCTGTCAGGAATAAGTGGTGCAGGTTTGGTCCCCCTAGCAGCTTGTTCTGGAACTGCAGCTTACACAGAGATGTACATAATTAGATGCAAATTATGCAAATGAGGACTTGATTTGCATAATTTTAAGGAAATTCTCTTATTCCAGTGTTTTACATAATAGAACTATCATACACGTAATGTGTATAATCTTTCGCAGGTAGAATATCAACAGATACCAATTATGCAAATATGGACCTCATTTGCATAATTAATCTAAAATTCTGATTCCTTAGAGTGTAATGATGGGAATTTCATACTTGTGACATGTGTAAGTTAGTTAATAGTTTACAACACCATGCATTATATATGATGTTAATGTAGAGGTCATTTGCATGCTTTATGATAACACATTGAAATGAAACATTGCTAAAGGATTGGACTTTCACATCAAATATGTTATTTGTCTTGGGGAAACCATATTTCATGGAGATATGAGGTCTCCGAATTCTTGTTTTATTTGGATCTCCATTAGTGATACAAATAATCAGTCCTGTCTTCAGCTATTTCCTTAACTACCCTGAAGTCTGGCTCCTCTCGTCTTGTGATTTCAATAATCTGGTCCAACCATCTTTTACTTGGCCTGCCGTTTGGTCTTTTCTTTTGGGGTTTCCAGTTAAAGATTCTTTTCACATCTCTGTCTTCCGGTATTCTTTGTAGGTGTCCTAACCATCTCAGTTGGTTTCTTTAATTCCACAATGGAGAGTATTGACTCAACTAAAAGTGCTCTGCGGATGATGTTATTTTTGACATTGTCCTCAATGTCACTAATAAAACTCATACCTGCGCAAAACCCTGATTTTTCACGTTTTCGTTGGATGTTTGGTCAACGTTGCATCAAAAATGTTGCCTGTTGCAGATGACATCTTTTCCTATACAACATATGAAAACTTCAGACAGGCTGTCAACCGTATATGAGACGTTCTGCCAAAGTGCTACGCACACTACATTACGGGTTTCGCGCAGATGCAGTACGTTCTGCCGACGTGCTAACATTACCAGACTTTACTGGCATTTTTCAACATTGGTAAATTTGACTTGTTGTGCAGTGACACTATCTGGGCCGGCTCGGTACATGCGGTCCAGACAAACGAACCCCGGGTACCATGAGAAACAACCACCACAGATGGCAGGAAGTCCTTACGTGACCTTGTGTGTCTTCCTTTACTCATAATGCATTCGTTTTGCGCCCTTTGCTCCGGACTAAACTTTTTAGACTCTCGACACTTGCCCTTTATACATTTAAATTATCCCACCAAAAATCTTTAGACTAATAAACCCTGGTTGGTGTCCCCAATATGATTTAACAAACCACCATCCCGTCCTGATGAAATATTCCGCTCAAGTTAAGAAATCAAATTTCATTTGGAGAAAATCACAACTTCTCGGACTGTCCCTACATTTAAAGGAATCGATCCATCCGTAGCGATGTGTATCCTAGTTACCCCAAGTGTAAATACAATAACATTGTCAATGTCTATCCGTACGTACGCGGTGGCCTCGTCCCTAAACCTCTTCGGTATCCGTTACCAGCTAGACCGGAACAGAGGAATTCTCAGCCCGGTACATACATCGGGTTTCCCCTTGTGCATCAGTTAATAAGGTGAGCCTGACTTACTCACTTGTGAAGAAGGTGAGCCTTACTTACGTATCTGTTAACTTTAGAAGGTGAGCTTGCCTTACTAGTATTCTCTTCTCTTTATTTTAAAATTTGTAACTCGAATATTATAAGGTGAAATATGTAGTCCACTTTATTGTAGATTGTAGTTTTTATAGTTTTGGTAGAAATATCATTTTTATATTGTAGTTAAGTCTTCTCATTTTGAATTCAGGACTAGGAGTAAAATTATGTTTTGACTACTCTACTTTAATCAAAGCGATCTCAACCTATATATCAAACATCACAAAGATAAGAAGCTGAACCTATGTGTTAGAGAAGTTTTAGAACTCAAGTTTTAGATCAATGTTAGAACTCCTGTCGATATATGTATTGTAATACACATCTACTTTTACTACTTGTATTCGTATGCCTGTGCTTAACCCGATAGGGCATGCATGTAAACAATACTATCTTCTTATTATATATCTTTATTGACAACCGTCCACCTAATCAACTCTTCCACTGAAGGCACTATCGAAAACACTTAAACGTTTTCCAGCTTGTTTATTATAAAGAACGTTAGTATGGATCCGTCACTATTTAAACAATTCTACAGATCTCGGTAGTTTGTAAATATGACGATATCAGCACGGGTTTTGTAATTGGTAGTCCGAATCTGACTCCAAGAGTGTAAGATTAGATTAGGTTTTTAACACGTAGCCTATAAGGCTATAGTTACTGTAACTTTACCTCTCCAACTCAGCATATTCCGGCTGATCTAAAGGTCCTGGGTTCAAATCCCCAGCAGGCCCCAGTGTTGCGTCCTTGGGAAAGCCACTTAACGCCTATATCCTCTCACTAGATTCAAGTTAAATGAGTACCTAGCTTCGGTTAGGGACGTCCTCTCAGATGGGACTTAAAGCCGGAGGTCCTGTATTTGAGGAGGACAGCCACACTTCGTTAAAACCACAACACAATCATTAAAAAGAGTAGGGGTCTTTCCAACGGTTTGATGAGTTGATCAAACGTGTATATCCTGGTCTTACGTAGCTTGTACCAACTGTACAGAACTGGTGTGTTGTGCCTATGGCTTCAGCATGCAGTTATTCAACTAAGAATAAACATGGCGGTGATCGATCGATAGGGAACAAGTCGTCTTCACAATAAAAACACGCTATGATGTCATAAATAATGCACCGTGAGAGAACCCGCACGCAAGAACATCCATTTGTGAACGAGATCTTTAGCAGCATGCCCTTTGTTCATACAGGTACGACTGATGGATGAGTGAATGTTTATTTGATCAGACTTAAAGTTGAACGTTGATTTTAGTAGCCTCTTGCGCAGACGACAAGTGGCACAGCATTTGCTTCTACGAGCGGCTAGATCGGCTGTTTCTTTCCGGGGGGGGGGGGCTTGTTCGGTAGGAGAACTGTATCTGTCTCATTAGCGAACCTCTAGCCAGTTTAAAAATGCCTATCGACATTCTCCCTGAAAAGTAACCGCTACAACTCCAAGAAGTCTGTGAAGGAGACTAGGTTTTACATTTACAGGCGTAAACGGAGAAATTTTCAGAAAAATTCACAGGAACTGCACAGTGACATTTCCTTGGACAGACAGATGCCGTCCCGCCAGTCAGACAATGTTTATGCCAATGTTTGTTATATCCAGCCATAACATTATCGACCTTTCCTAACAATGTCGGACCTTCTCTGTTGTTCAGCCGTCAGGTTCTGTGGTGGTAACGGCAGCTGACCTTGTCCGTGTCCATGGAGATGCACCCACCAAACGGTAAGCTGCGTCAGCAGGCACCACGTAACGTTAGAGACGTCACGTAAAGCCTCTGTCAAACATGCAGAACCTTCCCCCGACCACCAGCCAACTTTGGTTGGTCAAAGATCTGGAGCAGTTTGACCAGATCTAGGCCACGCCTACCTTTCTATACGAATATAACAAAATTTGAGTTAACTTTGAGTCAAATTTGACCCACCCGAACTCTGCTGACCTACTCCCGAACACCAGCCAGCCTTGTCCGAACTTCCGTCAACACCTAAATATTTCAAACACTTTGAGACATTCGGCTGGCGCAGCCGAACACTAGCCGACCTCACCAAGCACCAGCCAACCACAGCCAACCCTGCTCCCGACCTACTCCTAACCATGGTTCGGAGGAGTTCAGAAGTGTTTGGGAGGCCAAATTCAGCTATGTCTGGCAGGGGCTTAATGTTAGGGGCACCAGGTAATATTAGGGGTGTGACGTAACGTTATGACGTGCCACATGAGGTCAGGGGGCACCAGGTAATATAAGGGGCGTGACGTAAAGCTATGACTATATGGGGTGCCACGTGAGGTCAGGGGGCACCAGGTAATTTTAGGGGCGTGACGTAAAGTTATGACTATATGGGGTGCCACGTGATGTCAGGGGGCACAAGGTGAATTTCGGAACATTACGGAGGCATCAAGTAACGTTAACGGGCCTGAGAGGCACGTTAAGGTGCATCGGGTAACGTTAAAGGTATTAGACGGGCATTACGTTACATCAGGGGGCGTCATGTCAAGTAAGTGGGCATTACATAATGTAAGGTGTCATTGCGTGAAGTTAACGGGCGTCAGATACTGGTAAGGGGCGACACCTAACGGTTTACTTATCACTTGCAACTTTTCCCCGTTCCAGTGGTCCACCCTGCTCCTGTGCAGCAGACGATAGTGCAGGTGAGGCACACTGTTTCACATATAGGTGATCAGGAACACTACCACACTATAGTTTTCCCCCCAACAATTTACTGTCACACTTCGGCAACATTTTCATAGTTCACACTATAGTTCCCCCAACACTTTTTTGTCGCACTTTGAAAACATTCGTTCACTTCGTATTTGACACTGTAGTTTTTACCCATCACTTTTCCGTTACACTTCGTAAACATTTTCACTTCGTATTTCACACTTTTCTGTTTCACATTTCGGAAACATTTTTACTTCGTAGTTCACACTATAGTTTCCCCCAACACTTTTTTGTTACACTTTGAAAACATTTGTTTACTTCGTATTTGACACTATAGTTTTTACCCAACACTCTTCCGTCACACTTTGGAAATATTTTTTATTTCGTAGTTCACACTATACTTTTCCCCTATCACTTTTCTGTCACACTTTAGCAACATTTTCACTTCAAATTCCACAGCTTTCTGTTGCACACTTCGAAAACATTTTTACTTCGTAGTTCACATTTTACTTTTCCCCCATCACTTTTCTGTCAAATTTTGGAAACATTTTGACTTCGTATTTCACACTTTTCTGTTTCACACTTCGGAAACATTTTTACTTCGTAGTTTACACTATACTTTCCCCCCATCTCTTTTCTGTCACACTTTGAAAACATTTTCACTTTAAATTGCACACTTTTCTATTTCACACTTCGGAAACATTTTACTTCGTAGTTCACCCTATATCCCCCCCCCATCATTTTCCTGTCACATTTTGTAAACTTTTTTACTTTGTAGTTCACAATATACTTTCCCCCTATCACTTTTCTGTCACACTTTGGAAACATATTCATTTCTTATTTCACACTTTTCTGTTTCACACTTGGAAATATTTTTTCCTTTGTACTTTCCACGGTGGTAAAATTTGGGCCCCGATCTCCCCACCTGCTTTAGAACCCGAACCACGTTCGATGTGACGTAATTCGAACCGAACGTCGTTCGATCCGGGGTCCCCCGCGGTCCCCCGCGTGTTCAGGCTCTTTTTCACACGGGTACCGCCAAACAGAAAAAAATATCACATTTGCACAAATATAAACAGTTTTCTGGACAGTCCATCTATGCCGTCATTTGTAGTGGACATGTAACATGTAACAAAGTTACTGCCGTGATCGTGGGTGACCTTGAATGTCGCAATACTTGTACACGCTGGCATGAATGTCCCCCTCTTCATATCCGTGCCGCATGACATGCGTGCAAACCTCGAGCAAGATTGGAAGCACGAAGAGTCCAACATACCTCATTGACGGCTTAAAATGACTGTAACGGTTTTTCCGAGGCTTGTGTCTTAGGGATTTTTGAAAAATGCCCCCGATTTTGAATTATGGGTAATTGAGTGCGAAAAATGTCAAAAAATGCCATTTTTTCACCTATTTGTCGACAAAAACTACACTTAAAATCAGAAATTAAAAAATTACTAAGGCACAGCTTTTGATATTATCCCTAACCGTCGAAAAATATAAAAATTAAGTATTGGGGGTAATATATGTAGCCAATCTTGCTCAGTGTTTGCCTAAAAACATGGCGCTCCGCAAACGCGAAAAAAATCGTCTTTCGCAGCGAAATTATGAAAAATCAGCCATTTAACGTAAAAATCAAACATCAAAAGTATGTAAGGGCGATAATTTTATTTTATTTAGACCAAATTTTCCCTTCCATACCATTTGTTTATTTTCAAATATTTTACGGTTAGCCCAAAAATTGCGTCTTGTAACCCGATCCTTTTTCGAACGCCCCTAGCAATGGGAAAGAATACCGTAGCAACAGACCACCGTGTTCCTTGTATATTGAGAATAAGTCAGATGACCCGGTTGTTTCTGTTCTGTCCCTCCTGTCCGCAGACTGCCCCACCCACGCAGGTTGTGATCGCGGAGAGCCGGCCCCAGGATCACTTCGGCTGCGCGCTCTTCACCTGCCTCTGCTGCTTCTGGCCAACCGGCATCGTGGCTCTGGTCTTCTCCTGCCAGGTAGGAATTTTACTGTCCCCAGGATGTCTTAGCGATATTATGTAAGATTTTTACTATTAAAAACATCATTGTTTTACACATGTTCTTGTGCTATAAGGCTACCAGGGTTCATAATGACATTTGGGGAGTAAAAGATCAACGTCGTTGCGCCGCAAAAATGTGTTGGAAAACTGCAAACTTCTCAGCGCTAGGGCGGATCGCGGCCATGTTTGTTGCCAATGTTTGTTTACATTATTTTTAGGAGCCTCCTAAAAATACAGCGGGTCTGGAAAAACTTATCCTTGTGCTGCGCTGAGTCGCCGGAAAAGCGAAATAGCGACGCTAATATGTTGAAAGTTATTGAAGATGACAATCTAGATGAGAAAATTTCAATTACAGTATTTATATTTACAGTTTTGGAGCAAAAAATCTTAACGTGTCGTACCCTGCATAGTAGTGTTTTGTTGTCCCTACAAAGGCACCCAAAGCGATTTCAGGGCAGCAAAACTGAATTTTTAAAGTCACTTTTATGGTTATTTTTTCTTTAATGTAGTAAGTTATATCAAAACCTATTCCATAGCATACTCATATCTGTGAGGCAAAAATAGGATATCGCTGATGGTAAATGGTTGCTTGTTCTAGCTATTTATTGGTTGTACTAGAAAAAATGACTCCTCACGTAGACTGTTTTAGGGCTTTTTTAAACGCTTCAAGTATGAAATGATGAAATGACGTGCTAAGAAATGTCAGAAAATATCCATATCAGACAGATTTCCTAATCTAGAATATTGGGGGGGGGGTGAGGCCGGGTTCCGCCCTGAAATTGCATTGGGTGCCTATAAGTATAATATCTTAGAACCTTCAGGACCAGGTGGGATTTTGTCTGTCACCAGAATGTTTTGGAATCTTCAGGACGCCTTTCCGTTCTTGGTACGATTTCGATTTTGCCAGTCCCAAACCTAAACATACAAACTCTCCTAAAACCAGCTATACCAGCGCCGCCCCAAACAATACTTCCGTTCCGAAAGTTTTTGGAAGTCATGATCATAATGGACCAATTACGCAACAGGAACTACTGCGGTGACACCCTAACATAATAACATCCAGAATAACACCAGCTGAGTGACTTTCCTGTTTTCCTCGCAGGTTGGGCAGAAGTTGCACGACGGAGACATCCAGGGGGCCAGAGACTCGTCCAGCTCGGCTAACCTGTGGTGGAAGGTCACGCTGGGGATCGGGATCGCGCTCTGGATCATCGGCGTCATCATGATTCCTGTCTACTACCTCGTCATCCTCCCAACGTTGTGGGCTAGTTTTCTGGGATAGGAAGAACTTCTTGTTCTATTTAATGAATGAACAATGAACACCTTTATTGTACACACATACCCACTGGGTTTAGTACAGGTCACAACAAAAGAATAAAATACAGATAACGTTACACATATACATTGCTCAGTAACTACAACTAAGTACATTCGGTTTCTTCTCGTTTCTTAGTAATGGTAAAAAGGTAAGAACAGATATGTTTCATAATTGATGGTTTGTCTATAAGCTCATTAGAAATATAAATTTGCCTGTACTGCTTAGGTGTATGAGGTAGGGGAACATGGGTTGAATCAAACTATAAAGTTCAGCTCTCTCTTTGATGTATAGTATACATTCTAATACAAAATGTTTCTCATACAGTATATCTAGTGAGCATTCTTGAGTAGTTACTTACCGAAACAGAGTAGTCAACGCGTCAACGGACTGGGTGGGTGGCTAAAACCGGTTTTTTTCTTCCCTCTGTTCACCGTGAGCGTCGTAACGAATCGGTACTAAGTAAAAAGTGCGTTGTTTCTATGTATTATTCAACCGGTGTGACCATAGTTTGCAGAGTACAGACCATTTTTAGATCTGAGTTGTAGATTAGTAAACAGTGTAACACACCAGCTTTTCAGTCAAACGGTGGTGGCATCTGTTTATACAATACAATTCTTTATTAACTCGACAAAAAAGTGCAGGGGCTTTTGTATGGTCAACTATGACTACGAACAAAACTAAATACATGTATGAATAAAATCATTCTACGTACAGAGTATATGTATGGAGGAAATCACGTACAGAATATATATCAGTGGCAACATAACAGTTTAGATATTCTCTAACATGCAGTCTCTAAGATTTAAACAGTCCTTAATATATTTTCCTACTTGCACACCATATGGATTGTCCCCACTTAAAATGTACTTGAATTTATCTATAGGATCTAATGTACTAAAATTAGTTGAACAAGTGGAAAGAAAGGTAAACATCGATAGGCGCTATAGAAGGACTTCTCACCTCTTTGACTTGTTTTACCTCAGGTACGGAAGTATTGTTTTTGGTGTGTTTGTCTGTGCGTCTTTGTGTATTTGAATGCAGTAGTGTGGTGGGAAGGCGGGTTGTAAGCGTGGATTGATGTTAAGTAAAGTTGGCAGTTTAAACAGTTTGCCCGCAGACGGAGACAAAATGAGTGACTTATACACAGTTATACACTTGGGGTATACACATAGAGAACTGCTCACAACAAGCTCCCAGTCTGCAAGGTTTCTGGCCTAGGTCCGTTCAAATTAGTCAGATCATCTCCTTGGTTGTGCCAATAGATGCACAAAACTCTAAATACTTGCAGGAGGTTTGAAATCCCCTACTGTAGAATCACTGTTATGCTAAATGTGGAGTTGAACTACTTTCTACTGTATAGAGTTATTATATCTCTTTCTAGATTTAAATCATATCACGTATGGACACTTAATTAAGAAAGTCTCGTTATCTCCTAGAAAAATTGAGGTATTGTTTTGAGTCTCTCTCTCTCTCTCTATCTGTGTGTGTGTGTTTGTGTCTGTATGTGTGTGTGTGTGTGTGTGTGTTTGTGTTTGTTTGTGTGTGTCTGTGTGTGTGTGTATGTGTGTGTGTGTGTGTGTGTGTGTGTGTGTGTGTGTGTGTGTGTGTGTGTGTGTGTGTATGGATTGTGATTATATTTGTTAGATCTTGGTAACACCTAAGCCAAGGTTGATTATGCGCGCTCCTGGTGGATTTCCTTAGAACAGCAGCTGAACTTTAGGCTTTTGTATTTTTGTTCTGGACAAGCTGTGATCTTTTTTTGAGACGAATGTGTGCCAACCTACAGAGGAATCCCTCCTAACCCTCTGCTATCCGCGATCTTGGATCATAAATCCTGAATTTTGAAAAAAAAACATTTTTTTTCAAAATAAAGGCTAAAATACATTGGAAATAGACTTAAGACGTTCATATGAACCTTTTTTTGTTAAAAGAAATCGAAGTAGTGATGAAATTTAAAGGAAATTACCTGTATATATCTAATCTAATGATATCGGCTGCCATCTTGGATTTTGACCAATGTCGTCATCAAATTAGCATAAATTATGCATTTTATTAATAAAAATTAGAAAAAAATACCTTAGATGTTATTAATATTAGAAAGCAAGTATGACTTGACACAAAATCCTGAAAAGTCTATTGTTGAAATGAAAATTACTGAATTTCGCAAAAAAATGCCTGTCAGAAACCCGTTGCAATGGCAACAAAAAAATCATGAACTTAACACACTGATACAAAATTGTTGCCAACTATAGCTTAGGAAAAGTCACCAAGTTTGGTGGCTCTAGCACAAGCTGTTCAGACATTATCTGACATCAAAGTTGGCGCGGGCACTCCCCCCCTCCGGTCTAGATTGTAAGGTACTTTATCATGTACGGTAGTCTTCAAAATCATAAATGCCACCGATTCCAATTACACGTATCAGTACAAGCTCTTGTTCTTTCGGTTCGGTTCTCTACCTTCGCTTCAGTTCGAAAATGTCATGGAGCCCAATAACTTGTCACAATGTTGTCGTAATTTTCGTACGGCGTTTCATAAGCTAGAAAATGTCAAAGATTCCGATTAAACTTGGCGATTTTGTTGCGTTTTTTTTCATGGCATTGTTGAAGTTGCCGAACTTAATAATTCCACAGATACACGGTTCTGGATACAAACGTGCCTTGGTAGCTGCAGCTACTCCTCATCCATGTCACTTTCACCGTCGTTCTCGAACACGTAGCCCCTGGCCGTGTTGGAGTCGGGCTCAAGGGTCCATGGAGATCCCGTAGGGACCCTGAAATGACATTGGAAGATGGTTGTTGGCACAGGACACCTGTCGGCATTAGACACTTGTTGGCATAAGACATAAGACACTTGTCGGCATAAGACACTTTCCAGCATAAGACACTTGTCGGCATAAGATGCTTGTCGGCAAAAGATACTTGTCAGCATAAGACACTTGTCGGTGAGACACCTGTCGGCATAAGACACTAGTCGGCATAAGGCACTTGTTGGCGCAGCTACATCAGTGTTTCCATGTATAGACAGCCTATTTTGTACACAGCAACTCCATGTACAATGCATTTTTATTTCATTGTACCAGTACTGCCAGTTAAAAACAGATCTGGTCAACATTGCAGTGTAACGTTTACGTGTACCTAGTTCCCCATGGCTGCCTTGAATGGTACATCCTGCCATTCGGGCCTCCTGCACCTTCCCCCTGGTGACTCATGCCGGGTCTCGTGGCCCGTAGCTCTATGTCGTTGTGTCTCACAGGTAGCGCCCTGGCAGGCGGCATGGGTGGAGGAACTCCTAATGTGGCCGGGATCGCCTCATACTGATGCTCGGGGATGCTCTTGTAGCTTCCGTCACGGCCAAGTTGTGGCTGAGCAGCCTGGACCTTCCTCAGCTCAAGCCTGTTTCCTATGCTGAAAATAATTTGTTGGCAAAGGACACCTGTCGGCATTAGACACTTGTTGGCATAAGGCACTTGGCATAAGACACCTGTCGGCATAAGACACTTGTCGGCGTAAGACACTTGTCATGCGCATGTGGACCTGTGTAGACACTGCACGAAAAGTTAGATTTAATTAGTGAATGGCAGTAATGTTTATTTTATCGAGTAATGCTTACTTTGTAAACAGTAACTTACTTAACAATTGTAGTAAATAAAAGTCAAGGCCGGTAATTTCATTTACTACCATTGTTCAGCTCGACGTTATCGGACTTTATTTATTTAGTTTATTTACTACCATTACCCGACTTAAGTGACATTTGCTACCATTGGTAAATCCAACTTTTCGTGCAGTGGGGGATGTGCAAACCGTGGCCACCTCCAAGGTAAATCGAGTTTTGTCAGTCGTACCGAAAGGTAAACAGAGGAGGACATGTAGGATCACATTGCAAGGTTCTAATCTCTGTACAAATACATTAATTGTAGTCTTCAATGGCCAGGGGTCAACAGTTACATAACGCCACTGGCAACACCTCATGTTCAAATTTTCTCAGGGGCAACTCGTCTTTGACATTTGTCAACAACTGTAAAATATTTGATTGCACACAGGTCGTTTTATTTGATTTGTTTTAAAACAAGCTCATTATGTATTTATTTCTCTTAATGGTTGTTGGTACCTTGTTTTTGGCGACGTCTTAGGGAGGAGCCTAATGGTACAGTATTGTGTGCAATTCGCAACAATTCTAGGAATCGTACAGGCATTTTGTCCACAGGAATGGAATGTCCACAGGCATGTCCCTGACCCACATCTATGCCCACATTCCTGGAAACCTTTGGGACCCTGCTTTGGGAAGACCTCTCTGCCCCTGATGCCCTATTTTCTGTGACCCGGGGCTCGTTCATTATACACTCAGGGGAGGAGTTCACTGTATCTGTATAGGTACTAAGTCTTCCTCAAAATCCTGAAATGATGGCAGGGCCGCAGTTCCATGCAAACAATAAACCTAACAGCAACCACCGTCGCCATGGCAATGTATGTTTTCATTGCCCGTCTTGTTATTTTTGTTGGTGTTACTTTCATCTGTATGTGTGGAGAGGAGAGAGCCTCGATAAGTAAGGTATACTTTTTGCCCAATCCTCCAAAAATAAATGTGAAGAACATAACAGTTACATTGTAAATACAAAGAGCTCATGCCAATTATAGCGTCATTTAACCGCAATGTTGCTAGAGGTCAGCTAAAAATGTGCCTTGTATATTATGTATAGTAGCACCCCTGGCTATCCTAAAGAAGACCAGATTCCACTCTTATGTGTTAAATTAAACCTTTTCCCACGAATTTTACATTTTTGCCATGCGCATATGCATCGTCGGCACTAATCTGATAGAAACTTTCCACTTACTACAGAATGGACACTGTCACAGCCAGGACTACCGCCACTCCTGCAACAACGCTCACTGCGATCACAGGAGCTGGGGAAAACTCCGGAGGATTTCCGACGGCAATACCAGGAGCTAAAAGACATGAGGAGGGAGGATTGGCTATTGATACAACAGACGACAATGAACCAAGATCAGGGGAGAGAACAGACTCTACTAGAAAAGTAACATTTACAAAGCAAACTGAAAATGGTGTAAACTAACAAACTACTACTCTGCTTACATAGCCGAACAAAAGCTGACATCGCCGAACACCAGCCAACAACCATGGTGGTGGGGAGTTCGGCAGTGTTCGGGAGGCCATATTCATCTATGTGTGACAGGGAAGTTTGTTCAGACGTTTCCTCACCTCCACAGGTGGCTCCTGTTGGCTCCGTCAGTCCCTCAGTCTCACAGTATCGGTCTGAGGGGCACGGGGAACATTCCTCAGCAGTAGTCAGTCCGGTCACATTGGAGTATGTACCTGTTATCAAGCCAACACCGATACAATGGGGCTTGGATCTGAGATACGTAGGTCAGGTCATATTTTCTATGGAAATTGTAACATTTGCAAGTTACCAGTTTCTAGAAATGGTTTCTACATTAGAATATTGACATTTGAAAGACTCACCTTTTGGGCAAGGTTGCGGTGTGCCGCTGCCACGTGTACAGTAGTGCCCTGTAGCGTTATAGGTGAGAGGAGGATATGGAAAGTGTAAATTGTCTTTGCAAGGCATGGTGTTAAGATTTAACGGGTTGAGTGAACTATTTTGTACACTTTTATCATTAGCCAGGATGCTATCCGACTTCATGCCAGAGTTTGCCTTTGTAGCCGGTATATGCTATATGCAGTTTCACCTATTCATTGATTTAAGAATCATAATGTTTTACTGTTTAGAAAATAAAGCATACACTAGAGGTAACATTTGCAAAGCAAATGCATGATGTTTACCTCCAAATGGTCTAGCCTAACAAAGAACTGCTCTGGTTATTCTTACTCAAACACATTCATATACATATGTATATATTGGCCAGCGTCTCCAACTCTGCCCTGCTACATAATGTAACCAAACACTACAGGGTGCCTGCTACAGCACCAGTTACCATGGTGACAGACGTCTGGTCCAGGTCCTTGCCCTTCTTTGTTTGGAACGGAGATAATGAAGACGAAACAGAACGGACAACATGTTTTTCCTTCTGCGACGGTAAACATAACAATACATAAGATAATGCATTAGGAAAACCCCATTTCATTATGTGTTTCAAGATACGTACTACACTCTGGGTGAGAAACTGGGTAATACACAGAGAGTACTTGGTACTTACCCGGTGGGCAGACGTACTCTACAGGAGTGGGTGTTCGCTGTCCGCCCGGGCAGTAGTACCCGGCAGCACACAGTCCGCTAGGCCGAATGTTCTCATAACCCGCACAGTAACTTCCCATTGTGCAGACAAGGCAGTCTCCCAACTCCCTGTTACCTGTCATAACAGCAATGGCAATAACGTTTATTACATATTCATGCCCAGCTGGGGCTAAATACCTAGAGTATATATTATTCGCTATTCTATGCTTTATCTATATCTATGGTGCTTCTCCCACCTTAAAACGTGCAAACGAGTTTATAGTGGTTTTTTTTTAATTATGTCGAAGTTAGATGACGACCTTACATCTGTGGACATGTCAGTTATAAGTACAACAGATTTCAAAAGACTCGATGTTAGAGACAGATTTGAATATATACTTACATGCAATAACTCCAACAATGTAAAAATAGGCAAATATATAAAAGATTGATTTGCTTTTAGAAAAAATACCGAAACTCATGATTAGCCACACTCGATTGTTACACTATATTAGGTTATATTCTATACTTTTCTGTACTTTGTCTAATATATAGTTGTTGCCATACATTGTACCGTGCACAATCGTCGTACAATAAAGTTTTCTTTTTCGAATTCTATAAGGTCTTATGGCAGATACAGAAATGCCAGTTGTATCGTATTGTACTTGGGTACAAAATGACGAGGACTTACCGTACTGATTGGAGAAGGTGCCCGGAGGACATGGGATTGTGTAGCTGCTACCTTCTGGGCAATAGTAACCTCTAGGACAGATGTCACCTGTACCTGTGGCAGCATGTGTCAGTCGCGTTTAGATATTTGTAAGTTGCGATCTAACATTCTACTTGTCTAGCAGAGGATACGTCATTCAGATATCCATTGGTGAGGTGCATACATACGCCACTAGTCATCCGAACTCCGCACGGCTTGTATAGCGGTGGATAACAGTAACCGTATGCATCTGAGTCTTAATTGAGCACAGTGATGTCTTTAGTGACGTTTGCAGAATAATCACAAAACAGGGGATAATTGTGAGTTTCTGATATACCCATACCTGGTCTAGGCAGTGTGAAATATAGAATACAAATGGTTTTCAATAGTGGATTTTTAGTTACAATCATAATACGTTATCCTCGTATGCAACACAATTTGTTTCACAGTACTTTATATGCTCATACCTATGTTTCCCAGCGGATCGTACGGATTAGGAATTCTGGCCCCTAATAGACAGTAGTACCCAGCTATACAGATCCCTGTGGGTTCGGCCAGCCCGTGGTTGTCACAGTACATCCCGGGGGTGCAGGGCGTCGCCACGGAGCTGCCTCTGGGACAGAACTGGCCGGGAGAGCAGCGCCCGCCCTCCGCTTCCGTCCCCGGCTGGGCCGACTTCGCTCCGATCGTACAGAACCAGCCGGGATCGCACTCGCCGGTCGGCCTGGCCAGTCCTGGGGTCTGACAGTAGGACCTGTAAGGTAGGGTGTCTTAGTCTTCGTACATCTAACTACACCCACAAACACGCACTTACTGACAGGCCCAGTAGGAGCCGTAAGGTAGGGTGTCTTAGTCTTCGAACATCTAACTACACCCACTAACACGCACTTACTGACAAGCTAGGCCCGGGGGTCTGGCAGTAGGACCTGTAAGGTAGGGTGTCTTAGTCTTCGAACATCTAACTACAGGCACTTGTTGAACATGGAAGTGTTCTGACAGAACCTCAAAGGTTAATCTGAGCCAGGCCAGGCCGGGGGTCTGGCAGTATGATCTGGACATCTATAAGGCTCGTGACATCTAAACTAGGTAAAAGGAATACTTTAAACAAGGACGCCCTGTGCTTTTTTACTAGCCTCCTGTGCAGACTCCGTGAGCCCGGGAATGAACCTTCTCTCTTGGCGAACCTTCTCTCGGGTCTGAAACCTTCTCTGACCGGCAAAAGAACTTCAAAACGCATTACAAAACGGCCACCCGCTCACGGAGTCTGCACAAGAGGCTACTTTTTTACAACCATATCTCATTAGGTAGGGCAATGATTAACTGGTGCAAATGTAATCCGAAAAGGAGGTTGACCATGATAAATAACTTTAGCTGGTGTGTTACGCCGTAGAGCGGTTATACCGGCTATACAGATACAGATACATAACTTCAGTCTACATATTGTCTTTTAATTTCAAACACAGCGAGTGTACGTACCCAGGAGGGCAGGGGAGACATCCGTCTTCACTCCGTGCCCCCAGGACCGGCGTGTATGTACCTGTCGGGCAGGGGAACATACAGCTGACTCCCAGGGAACAGTGCTGGCCTCCATGGCAGCTGGGGGAAAACAAACCGTGTCACAAACTGTTCGGGCAGGCGAACATCCTGGTAATTCAAATCTTGAAGCAGATCCTGTGATGGCAAGGCAGTATCCAATAGGCCAAGTAGTTTCCATTAGCCAATGAAGTATGGACACTACTTGGCCGATTGGATACAGATTTGCCACCGTAGGATCTGCTTGTAGATCACAGAAACACACGCACACACACACACACATGCACACACACACACACACACACACACACACACAAATACACACACACACGCACACACACACACATCACTCCTTAAAGTATGCGTAAAGGTACAGGTGAATGAAGAAACAGAACATGTACGCATGCTTTAAGGCGTGCTTAAAGAATTAATTTTTTTGCAGTTCAAACTCGAGCTCCTCAGTCCCCTTCGACTTGCTAGTTCTTCCGGGGCAACTGACATTGTACTGTAGACCACTTCCTGTTCTCCTAGATCACACATACTGCCTGGAATGTTGAGCAAATTCTCTCGGTAATAGTGTGGATACAATGTGCTTGTCTAGCTTCCCGGGCTGCAATTTTTGCAAACCCTTTGGCGAAGCTACATGTATGGGAATGTCTTACTTTCACTCTGAGCTTTGTCGGAATTATGCGAGCGCCCTCTTGCAGTTTTAGACTAAATTTCAGCCTATTTTCCTATTTCTTCAGCCTCTTACGCGCTGGTAAGATTACTTGAGCTTTTTACCACACGTGATGTTATTCATTTCAACAAATAATTGATCATTGAGCATCATATTGATCATTGATAATCGCATTGTTCTCCCTTGCAAACTCCCGATTCCTTCTCAAAGGGCAGGTTTCTCTGCAGCAGCTTAAAGACCAACATGCTAAATTTTGTGAAGGGGCCAAGGAAACGCTTCTCAGTCGATCCCACATTTTTGGGAATTGGGAAAAGTATATATTATCAGCTGCTAAACGAAAGATAAGCAGATTTTTGAAGCTATGACCCAAACAGAGTGCAAACAGCAGGCAGGAAACGCTTTGTCAGTAAACATAACATGTACACAGTGAAGGGTCAAAGGTGGGGTGTTGTGTTTTGTCACGGATTGTTCTCCTTTTTTTGAACTGTTTAACCATGAAGCGAACGCCCGTGCAAGTAGGTTAGAGAGAGAAAAAACAGGTTAAAATCGTAACCCAATCCTTCAGGTGGTTCCACGTTTGGCAAGTCCGTGTTGTTTAGGGTTTTAAGTTCATTTCGCACGCTTCGGGACTTACATGAATGAATTTTCCTGTGCCCCATTGTTAGCAGGTGTATAGATTACGTGCAGCACTTTCCCAGGATATGCTAGGATGTCAAGTAGGGGCATAACACGGCTACTCTGCAAGCAGAGGTTCAGGCTTCGGCTTACTTTTAACGTGTTTTTTTTTTCTTTTCATTTCTATCGGGCTTTGTTTTTCTTAATACCTGGTATCTTTTTTTTTTACGCCAGGAGCGTATTGGATACTGCCTGGCCAAGTTGATACTTGCTTGCCAATTTGATACTTTCTTGCCGGATACTGCCTTGCAAGTTTGATACTGTCTTGCCAGTTTGATACTGTCTTGCCCATTTGATACTGCATTGCAGCCACCAAAGATCTGCTTGGAGATTACAACACTGTGCCAGGAAGTGGGTGCTTGGTTCCGGAATGCTTCTGCCAAACATTTACAGAGCACTGATACAAATCTCACTGCTCAAAAGCAATAAGAAGTTGCAATATGAGACAGACACGACCCGTTCTCCCAGTACTAACCTGCAGTTCAGCTAGACACACAGCTACCCCCTACGGTTTGAGACATATTAAACCCCCCATGTGGTTGAAAACTCGGTACCCTACTTGTGCCTAAGGTCCCGAGTAACACCATAGTACTTACTAGTGGCAAGCCTGACGGTACACGAGTCGTTGTCCCAGTACTGACCAGCAGTACAGCTGGACACACAGCAACCCACGCAGTTTGATACATATTAGACTTTTATCTAAGGTCCAGTGATACTGTAGTACAGGTACAGGTACAGGTACTTACTAGTGCCCAGCCTGACAGTACACGACTCGTTGTCCCAGTACTGACCAGCAGTACAGCTGGACACACAGCTATACATGCAGTTTGATACACATTAAACTTTTATCTAAGGTCCAGTGATACTGTAGTACAGGTACAGGTACAGGTACTTACTAGTGCCCAGCCTGACAGTCCGTACACGAGCCGCTGTCCCAGTACTGACCAGCAGTACAGTTGGACACACAGTCCACACCACAGTCACAGGATGTCGCTGTTTAAGTAATTAAGTACAGAAAAAAAAAATCAGCTGGCAAGTTGTAACAATATTCTTTAGAAGTGACACAAAATCGTCAGTAACTAGATTTATCTGTACCTGTATCTGTAGTGTATAACTGGTATAACACGGTCCTTCGGCGTAAGCCGTAACACCAGCTAACCAGGCATATTGTATACTCTTGGCTAAAACGTCCGCCTGTCCAACTGATATTAAATAATAAAAGTGAACATACCTTCCACTCTGATATCCTGGTATGTCCAGCAGGCAGACATGACAACAAGAAATTGTAAGACTCGGTTGAGTTTGAACGTGCAAAGCAGGAGACCGGCAGAACGCTTCATGTTTTCACCGTGTGGTCTTCCGTAAAATATGCGGCAAACACCTAGCTGTTTTACACGTTTTTACACCCCCTATTTCCCAGTATCACTGCAGTAACATCCACGCTGTCTTCAGGTTTCTTTGTCAAGTCACGCAGTACGTTTCAGAAGCGTTAATACTTTTTGGGAATTTCTTAGTCATTTCCTGCCCACACGTTCTCCCTCGGCTTTACACAGTAGTACTGCCCTTAGTGACGTAATACGAATAAGAACTTTATTGACACAACAAAAGTACAGCGACTTTCAATAGGAATGTTCCATTCAACTGGATGGGGTGGGGGAGGGGGCTGTAGTACAGCCCTGTACTGCAGGCGCCCTGTACATTTGTAAATAGTAAGGAAAGATAGACTTGCGAAATCACAGTCAGTAGCGTAGTATCACTGCACCTGCACTCTTGGCCACGCTCCTCCGCAGCGTCCGCTATATAATTAATCCACGTCCTGGGCGGAAGCATTGTGTGTGTGTCCTGGGACAGAGATCGCATTTTGTATGCGCAAAGCATCCTGGGAACGAGTGTCGCGGGGCGGAAATGTTACGAGCGGGTGCCGAAGGCACCCGAAGGGTCGGCGAAGCCGACCAGCGAGGAACGAGCCGAAGGCGAGGAACGAGCGCCAAACTCCCTACCACTGACTCCCTACTGTGCCAATGTTGCTTCCGTGACTATCTCCAATCTGGGCAATGTAGAGGGGTAGTATTAACACCCTCACAGCGCTAACGATAAGGTACTTTGTAAAAGATAGTTTCTTATAATGTATTGCTATTGTGGTAAAAATTTACCCCCCAAAATAGTAAACTTGCGTCTTGTTTTGTAGGCCCCGGTGTAAAAAGATCGTGCTATAGCACATAACGTTACAAACGGAGGATTGCAGTGCTAAGGTTATCAAGAACAGCACAAAACAAAACAAAAACGACAGCTGTGAATTTCAGAAAGTTCTTTATTATGTTGAGTTTGAGGTGAGATTATTCTAAGCCCACGATCTAAACATATGGCTTCTCCGCGGCGCTGGGGACGAGCGTGACTCTTGGCTACGTCACTAGTGTCACTTCTACATGTACACTCAAGGCTACCTCACTAGTGCCAATTCTACAACTACACTCAAGGCTACCACACTAGTGTCACTTCTACAACTACGTATACACTCAAGGCTACCTCACTAGTGTTACTTCTACAACTACACTCAAGGCTACCACACTAGTGTCACTTCTACAACTACACTCAAGGCTACCACACTAGTGTCACTTCTACAACTACACTCAAGGCTACCACACTAGTGTCACTTCTACAACTACACTCAATGCTACTACACTAGTGTCACTTCTACATGTACACTCAATGCTACCTCACTAGTGCCAATTCTACAACTACACCCAAGACTACCACGCTATTGTCACTTTTACATGTACACTCATTCGAAGTTTAACTGCAGATCCGACAATCCCGGCACCGAATACGTCGGGATCCTTGACAAACCACAGATTCAAATAAGATATTCGCCAGGAACCTTCTTTCTTAGATATGCTATATGATTTTTCGCGAGTTGGGAGTTGCCTCGGATCCTGACAGATACGATGAATACCCTCATGGCGTCATATGTACTATGCGCAGTGACTGCCTGATTCTAACCCTAACCTATTCAGGCATCTGAACTAGATAACCACGGTTCTTGATACACGAGCACTGTCTGATTAGTCTTGTTCCCTCTCCTAGGTACCCATTCTTCGACGAGGCTACGGGAAAGCAGCTCTTCCCCTTCCGAACCCTGGACATGATCTGCAGCTTCCTCACTATTATTCTCGTCTCACTCTTAGCCAGGCTGCTCTTCGAGAAGGTAAAGCTTCCAAAGAAGTACGACATTGCAAAGTGCTTCCGCAAAACGACCGAAGAAAACGGGGTCATCGTTACAAGCGAACCCCGTGAGCTAGAGACGTACGACAATACGGTTGAATATAGCACCGCACTTTAAAAATGAGTTTTTAGAAAGGTGCCAAAAGAAGCTCAATAAAATATATAAGTAATGGAAAAGCAATTAAGTAGCTTAAAGCGTATTACTAAGCTCAGTTTTTGCTTGTTACGTATGCCAGTTCAAACTGTTATGCTGTCATTTGAATACAACTACTGGGACGGAAGTATAGTTTTGGACGGCCCTTGTTTGGAAATATTTTGTATGTTTGGGTTCCAGGATGGGAACAGTTGCTAGAGAGTGGGAGGCGATTTTGACAGTTGATTTGTAGATAGGTCATAGTTGAAGGTGATCCAAAACGTGCAGGGCTGAATCAACTCAGTGTGTAATAATTGTGCAAGAATTTAATTCTGTAATACTGATTAGAACATATAAACACATTTAGAGGTCCAATATATTCCCGGAAACCAAAAAACACCTCTCGGAACTCTGGATCTCCATTTTTTTGTGTATTGATTACAATGGAAGCTTAATCGGTACCTACTGGTCATTTACTTCAATTGTATACATATTAAATGTATAGGCAAGGTGTGTCAAACCAAGTACATGTAGATTTGTTTTGATTTTTTCTAGTTATTATTTCTATTATATTCTTAACTTTCTGTTATTATCATTGTTCGCATCATCTTTGAATTTCTATTACAATTATTAAGGTCATATTTGCAACTCCTGAAGTTCTATTATTATGATTGTACTTGTAGTAGAAAATCACACCTCCTTTCATATTCTTTTTTTTTTATTATCTCTCTCTGGATTGTTCACTGATTTTGTTTGTTATTTTTCATTAAGTATTAATAAAATGGAAACATAAACTTATTTGGATGGAGTTCCAGCCATGTGCTATTTCCTTACGAACTATTAATAGGGTTTATGTATCCTTTCTCCACAAAGGGCATTTTGAAACACATATCTTTCTTGTGTGGAACACGTGTAACAAACCTGAAACGAAGAAGTTGTCAGAAGTTATTTTATGCAGTCGTTCTAAAAGTGTGCATCCATGATTTCTCATAAAATTTTGCTGGTCGTCGAAAAGACAAAAATTGCATTTAATTTTTTTTTTACCAGAAATTGGTGATTCTTTAACTGTCAGAAAGTATTCACCGATGACTAAAAAACCTAGTACGATGAACTGTCTTTTCAGGAAGATTTTAACATGAAAGATTATACATAAAATCTGGAAGACAAACTAAAGAAAACGTCTATTATTTGGGTCTCAATTTTACGTTTCTTACAAGAGCATCTTTTACAATACAAAATGAAAACTGTAACAAACAAACAAACAAACAAACAAACAAACTGCAAATATTTAACGATACATTAAAAGAAAACAACGTCTTGCCAACGTAGCGGGAAATGAACCTTCTATCGGGTCTGAAACCTTCTCTGGCCGGCAAAAGAACTTCAAAACGCATTATCAAAGCGACCACCCGCTCACGGAGTCCGCACATGAGGCTAGTACAAACTACAAAATATCTAGAAACCAAAATATTTTGTCTGCGTATCTGCTTGTGACGTACACTTTGAAATCGCCCTCTACGGAGGTCAATTGAACTGCAGCCGACTCACCCGGAAAGCTAGTTGCGTAATACGGCGCATTTATTTCATACACGTACTGCAAAACCTTCACAATCCAAATCAAGTCTCAAACTCGATACATTCCTTTACAACACAGCACAAGTTACATCTGACTGACGCTCACATGAGGCTTTCTACCCATTCTCCAAGAATATTCTCCGTACTATTTTGTATACCCGCGTCACAGACACGTACGGGGGTCGCCCATGAATACTGTGTCCTGGGACCTTGTATGACGTCCACAGCTTGACTTGGGTCACACAGACGCTCTTGCTTGCGAACACTCTTGCTTTACACAGTTTTACTTCGTCCGGTAAACTTAGATTTCAGTCTAGTCCACAGACCGGCACATCAGTGAGCAGAATGAATTTCTTGGTCCTGACGGCGGTAGTGATGTTCAGCGCGGTGACGCCGGGCGGTACGGCTCCCCCTCCCCACGGAGACTTGGCTGCCACGGCCCGCTACGTGGTTCACAACAACGGCTGGGGCAGTCTGGCCTCTATATCAACACACCAGCCCATCAAGGGGAAACCGTTTGTGGACGCCTTCTCCGTAAGGTACAAAATACTTCTGTTTCTCATGTTTATGGTCCTGGTAAAATAATTATCGCTTAGTTACCTTGGTTGTACCAAGGACATTATAATATATAATGCCCTTGGTTGTACAGAACTACGTGCTGAAAAAATTATAGAAACTGGCCAAATAGACCGAATATAGTATACCAGACGAGTTAGTCTACCAGACAAGTGAAATTTTCAACCATAAAACAACAGATACAACTCAGTCAATCTTTACTACAATTACTTCAACAACTTCAAATAATTTATGGAGAGCCTGGTAGAGGCTACAAAATGTAAAGAGTATCAAAACAAGATGGGTGGACTAAGAGCTAAACCCGGAGACAATCATTTTTCGGACTGGCTTTATATAAAAATGTACAAGTAACAGAAGTGTTTACCGGCCCTAGAGAAAAATTATTTCCGATAGACTGTCTGAAGTGAGAGGTAAACAAAGGACTTGACGAGAACGCCCTGGTGTGCGGCTTGGGTTTTATGCAAATTGACAGATCAAGACAATTGACGCTTCATGAGATATCCGACAATGCGTTCCCTCGGGAACTGAGATTATTTTAGCAAACCTGGCAAGTACGGTATTGAAACAGCAGAAACTATCTTTGCTGCCTCGGTGTATATATTTAGAAAA
Organism: Branchiostoma floridae x Branchiostoma japonicum; assembly: GCA_013266295.2. Classification (NCBI taxonomy): domain Eukaryota; kingdom Metazoa; phylum Chordata; class Leptocardii; order Amphioxiformes; family Branchiostomatidae; genus Branchiostoma; species Branchiostoma floridae x Branchiostoma japonicum. The sequence continues at coordinate 17,984,882 of CM023829.1, read as the reverse complement.
GATTTTATAGTTGGATCACTTCAACCCAAAGTACCGACTGACCATACATTTTCTGATTTTTCAGGACCGTAATTAGCCTTGTGTACAGGTCCAATCTACCGTGGTTGGGGCGGGCTCCTGTGGGAGTGTTACGCCTGTATGAACTTTGCAAATATTTGCATGCCAGGGGTTGATCGTGGTGGGCTAATTTAACTTCTGTCGTGCAAAACCTACCAGGAAACCTAGGCAAAGGTACCGAAGTAACGGGTTCCTGACTGGGCACCAAGTGCTGAACTCGCGGGGAAATTGGCGTCGGCACTCGGGGCCCTGTGCGATAGATTCTAGTAAAAACACATTGATTAACAGTGTTCGATTTCGAACGGAATTATGGGGCGTCTGGCTGATTCCATTAGAATTGTAGGGAAGACTAGAGATATGCGGTACAATTCGTCCGCAACGCGACATATTTTCCGAGAAGATCGCATATTTTCAAAAGTATCATAACCTACAATGGTGTGTCGGATTCTTAAAATTTTCCATGGCCCTCCCCCAAACCCCAATTTTTTTCCATGGCCCTCCCCCTAAGCAAAAAAAAAATTTCCATGGCCCTCCCCCCCCCACGCACCAGTCCTCCCCCCCGGTAAATATCGTACAGTTCCTAACGTATTTCTAAAGTACCTCTCATGAACGCGTGGATTCCGAAAATTTCCTTCTTAATGAACGTAATGACAGTAGTGTAACGGAAGCTGACTGTCAGCACTCGGTTTTCAGTGCAGAGTTTGTATCACCACTGGTGATTCAGTGTGGAATATTTGTCGCCACTTGTTTTCCAGCGTGAAAGGTACTAATAGGTCTCGGTTTCTAGTGCCAATTCAGAGATTTCCAGTGCTGAAGCCGCCGCACCACTGGGCACCAAGTGATTACATAACTTCGGCACTGGAGATCTTGCACGGAAGGCTCCACACCACTGTATACCCAGTGCTGAGAAAGGAACCCGTTACTTCGGTACTTTTGCGAAACCTAGTTGAGTCAGTCGGCAAAGATCTCCTGTAGACCCGAAGAAAACCTGCCCCAACCACGATAAACTGGACACTAGGCCATTCCGTAATCGGAAACATGGCATAAATTTTCCTAGGCTTTAGCACTTATATGCACCACTTACTAGTACAATGTATTGACTTTGTTCTCTCGGCCTGCAAGGTCTGTTGCAGTACGTCCCAGCATCTCTTTGGGTGGCCAACAAATAAATAAAAACTCTTGAAATATCTGATTTCTTCTTGCCTTCTGTTTTAGGCCCTTTTCCCACAAGGATAAAATTGTCCGGATCGGGCCGAATAGACAGGCGACCGACCTTGATTAGGTCAGCTTCACCCCAGTGGGAACGCTCCCGATCCAACAACTACTAGTACAATGTAATCTCTAAGCAGATCTTCCGGTGGCTGTAAAGACAGTATCCGTTTCGGTGGCAAATGGTAACTGTCTGGTAACTGTCTGGCAAATGGATACTGCCACGTCGGCGGCAAATGGTAACAGTCTGGCAAGTGGACGCTTTCTTTGCAGCCACCGAAAGATCTGCTCGGAGTTTACTCAACAACGACTCACCTCGCGAAGTGGATCGTTGCTAAGCCGACTATCAAGCCGAACCGAGAACCGAGCCGGTGTCACAGCGATTTCTCCCTCCCCCAGTGATTTCGCCCCCCCCGGGGGTTGAAAACGCGACCCACTTACTAGATACCATGAAGAGACATCAGCAACATCTCGAGTTATGCTGGCGGGGGGGGGGGGGGGGGACGAAATCGCTGGGACACCGGATCGGTTTTCACTCGGGTAAAGTCAATCCATTCGGCTCGATACGGACAATTGTATCCTCGTGGGAAAAGGGCATCAGTGTGACTTCCACTGTACATTTGAAATTGCCAAAACGGGTGTATGTTGGTTTGTTCCAGTGACGGTCCTGTCGGGAACAGTTCCGGTGTGCCGTACTTTTTCTTCAGTCCGCTGGAGAGAACAGTTCAAGACTTGGAGGCCAACCCTTTTGCTACACTGTTGGTGTCAGGTAATGTATTGTGACAAACACGACAAAACCCCTGTCATGCATTCATAACCTTGCCCCGACCACCAACCAAGGTTGGCTGAAGTTCGAGAGCAGTCTGAACAGATTTAGGTCACGCCAACCTTTCTATACGAATCGAATTTGAGTCAAATTTGAACCCCGAACACGCTCCAAAAGTGCTCCCTAACACCAGCCAACCATGACCCGTCCACACCCGAATGTTTTAAACATTCGGCTGGCGCAGCCGAATAGTACTAGTAGCTGACCTCGCCAGACACCGGCAACCACAGCCGACCTTGGTCCCAACCCACTCCTAACCATAATAAGGGGGGGACTGAGGCAGTGTTCGCGAGGCAATATTCGGCTATGTGGGACAGGGGCTTCACATATATCAACCAGAACTTTCCACTGACCGAACAGTCCAAACAGTCAATCACAATTAGCATTTCCACCAATCATACCATGCTAATTTGCATCTGACCAATGAGAGAGTGGCTGTCTGCATGTGTTCATCAAATATTTGCATTTTGACGGAGGTTATAGGGGCTATGGGGTCTATTGTCCGAATTGTGAGGAATATTTTGCCAAAGAATAGCTACAGCAACGAACAGTTGCCCACCATATTTACCAACAACACAAAAGTAAACAAATCTTTTACGATGTTTTTAAAAGTAGTGTTGTTGTTTTTTCTTTAATTCCTAATACATGTATTAATCTTCACGAGCAAGTACACGTGATACAGAAGAAGTGATAATAAAATAGTTCAATCTTCTCAAACTGGATGGATAATATCTAATAGGTAGACGTTTCAGGTGTACCTCCGACACCTTTCATCAGTACAAGTGAATGTTTACAGAGGAATATATGGAACAAGAATAAGATTTTTAAATAACAAAACAAAAACAGTCCGAGTTCTAAAGAAGGTTCTAAATAAACAAAAGTTAACTGACAATATTCTAAAAAAAAACATTCTAAAAGGTGTTCTAAATAAACAAAAGGTAACTATTAAAAGTACTAAAAACCATGCAAAAAAAGGAAGGAAAAACTAATAATAAAGCAAAAAAAAGAAACAATCATAAGAATCTAAAATGGATGAAGTAGAGGGTTTTCAAAATCTTTACAGTAGCTTCCGAATCAGTAACTGTTTTCCTGTATATCTTATTACCTGGATGTCTAACCTTCATCGACGTAATACTAGGTTTTGTACCATATTTTTCAAACGTGTTTATTTTTATAAGTCCTCAAGCTCTTTACATTAAATTGCATAGTTCATTATACCGCGTTTCAAACTAGAAGAACCTATAATATTTCTAGTACATTCTTGATCGTCACTCATTTAATGATTAGCAAATTTACTTTAAGCTGATGTTGTTGTCTCTTTTTAATACAATGTAGAGGTCCAGAGCGGATACTGCGCCAGTGTGAAATGGGATCCCGAAGATCCCCGATGTGCCAAAATCCATCTGTCGGGAAAAGTCGTGCCCGTGCCCGAAGACGAGACCGACTTTGCGATGACCTCGCTGTTTTCGAGGTAAGGCCACGTCAAATATATTTTATGAATGATATTCAAGCGCGCTGATTATGATTTTAGAAAAACAAACCATCAACAAGACATGACGTTACACTAGTGTGGTACCCTGGAGTGTAGTTGTAATGATACCAGGCTACCATGTACCACAGTAGTGTCAGTTTCTTTACCCCATAAAGTTTACTTTCTGTGGCCTAATAGCGTTTTGCTATCATTTCAAAAATTGTCATTTTTATCATATTTTTGCCCGAAGGTAAAAGGATGAAAAGCAAGACAGAAATATGGAACAAATATCACATATTGGCGTGTAAACAACACAACTTAGTGTAAATCAGTAAAAATCCTGTATAATTGTAAACTTAAAAATCACATGATTCATGTAAAGTAGAAGTGTTTTAAAGTACTAAAGACAGTACATATTCACACATTATAAGCCTAACACCATATTTTAATAGATAGGCATTTGTATCTGAAGATTTTCAATACGCCTTCAATACGGTATTACTTAATATGCAGCACATACGTCTTTAGTAAAATAATAAACTTTATTGAATTTTTTACCATAGGCACCCTATCATGGCGGAATGGTACAAAATGCCCGATCACGAATTCTACTTCGCCAAAATGGAGATAGAAGATGTCTTCGTCTTGGACTTCTTCGGCGGTGGACAGAGTGTTTCTCCTCAAGAATACTTTAAGGCCAGCCCATGATAACATTTATAACGGTAGTCGCACTCCCTCTGTCTGTTTTTGCACAAACTGCAGCTGTCTATTTGTACATGTGCCGCACAAGCCAGCTCTGTACAGTCATATGAGATACCGCTTTTCGCATTTTAATTGTAGATATCGTTATAATATTTGACGTTAGTAACATGTAAAACTATTGTTAAAACTCAAAAGTCATTGCAACTTCCCTGTATATTTCAACTACATTTGCTGACAATACATTACACCAAAGGACTAGTTCATTGTCTGGTATGTATGTTTCTATGAAAGGCAGATTTCCCGTCTCCAATTTCCTGCAATATGCATGTCTGTTGCCTCATGGGAGCCACTTGTAAGATATATATATATAGACAGCGAGAAGTTCACTATAATGACTGACATAAGAAATTAGCAAAAACTCATTTTGGATATCTTCTTGGAAATCAGGTCAAGATTTTGTCTTTATGTACTTCGGCAAACTCGCAATACTAGCTTTGTATATCTGTGATTTAGCAGCATTTCTTTTTGCTGGTCTTTTTTTTTCACCCTTTCTCATCAGTTTTGGGGTCTCCAGAGGATGTCATCCATGAAATTAAGGCTTTGTGGCCTTAGAGTCCGTGCCGGTTGTTTGCTCAGAATCTGAAGGTTCTGGGTTCGAATCCTTGGCAGGCCTTACTATACTCCTATTTGTCCTCCACTCAGATGAGAATGAGTACTTAGCTTAGGTTAGGGACGTCCTCTCGGATGGGATATAAAGCCGGTTCCGTGTTTGAGAAGAGCCACATCTCGAGCAGGTTGAAGACCCCACCGTACATAACGAAAAGAGTAGCGGTCCATTCCAGAGTGGATCCGGATCAATCCTTCCAGTCCGGTCTTACGCAGTTTGTACTTACTGTACAAAACTTGTGTGTTACGCCTAAAATTTTCTGGGCCAAAAACCAGGGACCGTTACTTCCCAATTCTACCGAAAACGACCGTTTTGTTCGTCTACGTATACCTTCTCGAGACACGAGTAATTTTTGCTAGTCCGTGTGCCATCTTGGTTTTCGGTCTGTTGTCTTTAAAGTTTCCGGAGTTTCCATCGTAAATTTACTACAGTATTATTTCTCCGACAGTTTTAAACAGAGCTGCTAGCTTTCTATTGAAAGGTGCAGGCAATCAAAAACCTTTTCCAAAGAAAGCAGTGTTGTATGTTTTAATCAGAGCTTACGGCTTGCTACTGAAAGGTGCATACAATCAGGGATTAAAGACCTCCCACATTGCTTTTTTTTCTCCATCAATTTCCCGTGTTACTGTTTTTCTCTTACTTTTTACTTGTATCGCTTGAAAAGACTAGTTGAAAGACTCACAAATCTCCAGGACATGCGAAGTGACCGCTTGGTGCCATCAGTATGGCAGACTGAGACAATTCATGTTTTGTATTAGTTGACTATGTGCAAATGTGTTCTTGGTGATATACATTTCTTTCATTGAAACAGCATTTCGGCTTAACTTACACAGCGATTGAAACCTGCTCAGGTTGTAAATTAACTTGCAACAAAATGATAACCAGTGACTCTTTAACCCTCAAACCACCGTAGGTTTTTTGCGACAAATCTTTACCGTATAGGGTCAAAACTGACCCCATTTTTTTGCATGAATACAGTTTTTTGTGTGACTCTTTTTGTGATTTATATGTATGTATAGTTTCATTGATCTATGAGAGACAGTTTGACATAATTAGGTGTGAATAAATTCTGCTCATTATCATAATTTAATTTGTTTTAAGAAGAGGCATACAGCCAGCCATGTTGATGACCTTTGACCCCAATTCCATAGGCAACTTGGTCAAGGGTTACAACTATTGAGTTTCCTGATTCAACATTGAGGTCATTTAAAGGATAGCATAAAATTCAAACAAAAATATCATCTGGGAGAAATATTTAGGGCAACAAAAGACTCACATGTGTTAAAAATGCATAACATTTCCCTGGGGTCACTTTTGACCCCACTGGACCACACATAAACTTTCTAGGATAGCTCAATCAATAATGAGCCAATCTCAGTAAAAACGTATGAGAAGTTATAAGACATACATACAAACAAACTCATAAGAGGAATTTCGTTTTCGACAAGAACGGTGGTTTGAGGGTTAAGTTGCCTGGCAAAGGTTTTATTAGGTAGATGTAACATACAACAGTTATAGTTTTCACCTTTCCGTACAGAACTGAAGACACATTTCCACTTAACGTGCTCTAGAGATAATTGATTATGTGATAACACTTAACAGAGGTGAATTTGATACAACAGCAGCTAAACTGAAGATTGTAACGTCTGGCTAGTAAGTCCGTTTGATATACAGTCAAATCTGTAGTAGTGACCACCTCTGTCTTAGGCCCACACCTCCATTTAATGTTCACATACACCATGCCATTAATACACATTATCATATAGCCAGGTGGCATTGACCAATCAGAAGCCCCCGTTTCCTATTGATTATGACGCTGCAATGTCACAGTTAGCATTAAAGAAGTATTGCAAAATTATACCAAGCTCATTCGGTGGTTTTATTCAGTAGTTAAAGCAACTGACAAGTCTTTATCACACCATATACACCTCGGGGCGGGTCATTAATCCTTGAGTCAAACCTGCACTAGTGACCACCTCTACATAACGACTGCCTGGCCATTGATATACAGTCAAACCTGTACTAGTGACCACCTCCACATAAGAACTACTTGGCCATTGATATACAGTCAAACCTGTACTAGTGCCACCTCCACATAAGGACTACCTGTCCATTGATATACAGCTAAACCTGCACTAATGACCACCTCTATATATAAGGACCACCTGACCGTTGAGTACGGTCAAACATGTACTAGTGACCACCTCTACATAAGGACCACCTGCCAATTGATACACAGTCAAACCTGTACTAGTGCCCACCTCCACATAAGGACTACCTGGCCATTGATATACAGCTAAACCTGCACTATTGACCACCTCTGCATAATGACCACCTGACCATTGATATACAGTAAAACCTGTACTAGTGACCACCTCTAGATAAGGACCACCAAGCCATTGATATACAGTAAAACCTGCATGAGTTACCACCTCTACACAAGGACCACATGGCCATTGATATACAGTCAAACATGCACTAGTGACCACCTCTACATAAGAACTACCTGGCCATTGATATACATCTAAACCTGCACTAGTTAAAACCTCTACATAAGGACCACCTGACCATTGATATACACTCAGTGGCGTCGGGTGGCGTAGTGGTAGAGCGTTCGACTATGAAACGGTGAGACCCGGGTTCGATCCCGAGTTGTACCCGGGACATGTCTGGACATGCGCCCCGACGTTGTGCCCTTGGGAAAGGCACTTTACACGACTTTCCTCACTCCACCCAGGTGTGAATGGGTACCTACCTTTGGTTGGGGAAAGTCGTATTGAGGTCACCTGGTGGCGCCGAATGGCAGCCGTACATACCCTTGCGACAGGTTCACAAAAGTGGAGCAAACATATATCATGTGTATTATGTGAACCCTGTATTGTATTGTATATTGTAAATCCTGCATCAATTGAGCGCTATGAAAGGCTGCGATTGCACGGGTAATGTTTGACCAATAAAACCTGTACTAGTGACCACCTCTACATAAGGACCACCTGCCAATTGATATACAGTCAAACCTGTACTTGTGCCCACCTCCACATAAGGACTACCTGACCGTTGATATACAGTCAAAGCTGTACTATTGACCACCACTGCATAAGAAGCACCTGACCATTGATATACAGTAAAACCTGTACTAGTGGCCACCTCTACATAAGGACAGCCCAGCCATTGATATACAGTAAAACATGTACTAGTGACCACCTCTACATAAGGACCACCTGGCCATTGTTGACAGAAATTTGTTTAATTATAATAATTGAATTAGTGTATTTACTTCAAAACTCAATTGAAATGAAATTATATATTTAGTAACCTCTGTTTGAGAACTTTGACCCTTATGAATACATTGCACATGTATATCCTCTACCAGGCATCGAGAAGTGGCTGGTGAGAATTTAATTGGCCCAATTAGACAGATAAAATGCCAGAGGAATTGGTTCCAACAAGGAGGTTAGAGTGTTCACAAGGAGATATACCTCCTTGGTCCCAACAAGGCGTACATTTGCCACCTCTCTTTCCTTGGCGGACCAACTCCCCTGGCATGTTATCTGTCTATTTGGCCAAATTTTTCTACTCTTTCCAGCCGCTTCTCCGCACCTGTTGGTTATACATGTGCAAAAAAGTCAAACACCGGGATGTACGTATACGCAAGTCTGACATGCTTTGCTCTCCTTCAGCCAATTTGGTAACAAAACTAAAAGTACAATACACATTATCCTATATCAACCCTACGTCTTTGGTTTTACTAAAGAGGTTCTTGGTTTTACCATGTATTTTGTGTCTAAAATCATAAATATATTGGGCCCCCCTTATCAATTGCTACATGTCTATAATGTCACCGTATCTTGTTAATTTTGGCATTCCCAATCCGCCTGTTTCTGGCTTGTCTTCGGCTATTATAAGTATTGCATGAGGTATAAGAGTCATGGTGCTTGTTACACAGAGGAGGTTAAAAGGGGAAACATTGTCATGCGGGTAAATAAAAGTCCTGAAACCTTGTTAAATGCAAAGGGTCAAGTACCAAAAGGCAAAAAAAAATAACAGATTGATTTTTTATAAAACATTATCCTTCTAACATTTTCTGATCTGTATTGGTAGGACTGACATTTCTTTGCATAAATCTTTCTGCCAAGTGCAGGGGGTCAACAATTAACTCCCCAGGATGAAATTAGCGCGCAAATCATATGCAAAACAGAGGGTGGAGCACAGCAAGCAATTACCACTTGAACTATTATTTAAAAGCATCCAGGCAGCAGTTAGCTCATTACAATATTACAGCAGCTCATTATCATATTAAAATGAGATCTTTGCTGGGGGTAACTCCGGGACACCGGTGCAATAGCTCAATTGGTAGAGTGCTCGCTTTGTAACCGGGAGGTCGTGAGTTCAAACCCCGGCCGGGTCATACCAAAGACTTTAAAAATGGTACACATTTCTTTCTCTGCTTAGCACTCAGCACATATGAGAAAGAGTGCGGGAAGGTCAAACACACAGCACTACCAGCGGACTAGCCCCCTGCTGTAGTGCCTTGCACAACTGTGTGTCGCCCAAGGGCTACAGAAATGGATATGGGCACCACCCCTATGGCTCTGTCAAGAGCACGGGACCTTCTTCTGGGGGTAACTCCGGGATGCCTTGCACCAAAAGAGCACCTGGCCATTGATATACAGCTAAACCTGCAATAGTGATCACCTCTGCATAAGGACCACCTGGCCATTAATATACATTCAACCTGCGCAAGTGACTTATGAAATTGCCCTGCCGGCGATTTGTAATGTCTGGCTGGGTAGAAATTTAGCATTTTTGTTTTGGAGGTAGATTGGGTTGTGAGCAGTAGCATTTAATCTCTGTTGGTTTCTAAATCTGTTGATCAAGGTTTTACACAGTTTGGGGGCGCTAAAGCCCGCATGCCAGCAAATTTTCGGTGATTTCGTTAGAGCATGTTGTTTTATGAATTCGATGGCCGCGTGGTGCAGACGTGGCTGGAGAATATTTTTGTAAGTTATTAGCTGATATAGACATGCAATGTGTCGCAAGGCACCAAATGCGAACTGCATTTTGTATAATAATCATTACTAGTAATTCCCGTCTCTTATGATCATTTAGAATCACGACGTTTTGAATTGTAAAAAGGCTACTGATGTTGTAGTCTTTGTCTAGGAGTATTTTTGTCGGTCAACGTTACTCACGTAGCTGTTGTTTGATCGGTACAATTTAATCTGCCCCTACTCTGTAGGCGCTGTGTCAACGACCATTGTCAATTCTATGCTATAGTTATAAACAAAGTATTGATGACTGAATTTTAGTAGTTTGTGAAGTTTTGTCGATTAAATGACTGTGAATTTTAGTGGTTTGTCGCCAGAACTGACACAGAACCGAGAAACACTTACTAGTCAACGCTTAGACCACCTCTACATAAGGACCACCTGGCCATTGATATCCATTCAAACCTGAAAAGTGATCACCTCTACATAAGGACCTCCGGGCCATTGATATACACTTAAACCTGAACAAGTGACCACCTCTACATAAGGACCACTTGGCCATTGATATACGGTCAAACATTCACAAATTACAACCTCAACATAAGGACCAACTGGTCATTGATATACAGCTAAACCTGCACTAGTGATCACCTCTACATAAGGACCACCTGGATATTGATATACATTCAAACCTGTACAAGTGACCACCTCTACATAAGGACCATCTGGCCATTGATATACAATCAAACCTGCACAAGTGACAACCTCTACATAAGGACCACCTGGCCATTGATATACAGTCAAACCTGTACAAGTGACCACATCTACAGAAAGACCTCCTGACAATTGACATACAGTCAAACCTGCACTAGTGATCACCTCTACATTAGGACCACATGACCGTTGATATACAGCCAAACCCGTACTACTGACCACGTCTATATAAGGACCACATGATCATTAATATACAGACAAACCTGCACTAGTGACCATCTCTACATAAGGACCGCCTGGCCATTGATATACAGCTAAACCTGAAAAGTGACCACCTCTACATAAGGACCACCGGGCCATTGATATACACGTAAACCTGAACAAGTGACCACCTCTACATAAGGACCACTTGGCCATTGATATACGGTCAAACTTTCACAAATTACAACCTCAACATAAGGACCATCCAGCCATTGATATACAGCTAAACCTGTACAAGTGAACACCTCTACATAAGGACCACCTGGATATTGATATACATTCAAACCTGAACAAGTGACCACCTCTACATAAGGACCACTTGGCCATTGATATACGGTCAAACTTTCACAAATTACAACCTCAACATAAGGACCATCCAGCCATTGATATACAGCTAAACCTGTACAAGTGACCACCTCTACATAAGGACCACCTGGCCATTGATATACAGTCAAACCTGTACAAGTGAACACCTCTACATAAGGACCACCTGGCCATTGATATACATTCAAACCTGTACAAGTGACCACCTCTACATAAGGACCACTTGGCCATTGATATACAATCAAACCTGTACAAGTGACCACCTCTACATTAGGACCACCTGGCCATTGATACTAGTATTTAGTCAACCTCCTGGAGGCAGTCCTTTCCCCAGTAACATAGATGATTTTTTTTTTCTTTTCGGAGCTCCTACCTTGTACAGAATGGAATGCAGTTTAGCTTAGTGGTCACAGCTAACGTCCTTAATTACTTATAGAATTGTTGTTATGTACTATTCAAACAACTTTTACACGTTCATTGGCCAATCTACTTACCTGCTAACCCTCACTTATATTTATCACTTGCTATCTCTTTCACTTACACAATTCACTGTCATTGCTCAATCACTTCTACTTCTGGGTAATTATGGTAACAATAGTTCTTTGGGACTAATCTAGTCTACAGAAGACTATATCGTTTATATGTGGAAAGAGGCTATGTACTTGTACAGTCTTAAATAATATGGAATCCATGACTACAGAACTACAGTGGCAAAAGTATGTTACTGGGATTCTACAACATAAGAAACACCACATAAAGACCATTACTTTGTTAAATCAGAGGCGCCCAGCATCAAATAAAGCCACAACAATTTTCTAATCAGTCGTTACATATTCCAGTTATCGTCACTTGTATGCAAATCTCTTATTGAACAGTTTCCTCCATAACAACTATATCTGAACACTTCTCCAGTTAGCTGAACATAAATGTCTGCCTGACTGATACATTCCAATTGACTCATTCTGGTGTATGACAAAGCCCTACAATAGAGAGCGTTACTCGTCAGCATTACAGACCATGTAGGGTTGATGATTTTGTGGATAACTGGGCATGATCAGTTAAGTAGGGCAAATGCATTTATCGTGGCCTGATTCTCATAGACACAGACTTCAGGGAGGATTTCCTTTCTATCCAGGTCAACCACACCACACCTTGCAGGTCTTCATCACAGGACTCCCCACAGTATCGGCCGTTGAGGAAGGAGAAGCCGCAGTCATTATACCACCAGCCGCCCTGTCCGTACTTCCGAGAGCAGTGCAAGGCGGCCGAGTATTTGCTACCTGTTTCGGAATCATGGTCCCTGTCCTTAGTGGAGAACCTCTGCTCGTTGTTGGAACCGAAACCAGTCATGGAGTCTCCTGCTGTGCCGGAATACCCGGAAATGTTCAGCCGGTACTGGTCCGACTCACCGGACACCCTGGATGGAAACATCAAATTACACAATATTACTAATTCTGACCTGTTTGTAAAACATAGGAGTTCAGAGCCCTTATACTTCCATGAAGAACTTACAGCTTTTGTAAATTTTGCTGACAGTGTGTTATTTTGTTTTATTGATGATGGAAATGTTGTTATTAACATAATCTAGCATGAAATTTCAAGCTCATCTGCGTTGGTGAATTCCATAGTTGAAGTTTTGATACTGTCAATCAATACAGTAAAGAAGCCTCCGCACCTAAACCCACTGTTCCCCGTGACCACAACCCGGACCGTACAACACGACATACCAACAGAGGCTTGGTAGTCCTCCCCTACCTGAGGGGTGTCTCCGAGGGCCTCCGGAGGATTTTCACGGTCCATAACATTTAAACCTGTTTTAGACCAACACGTACACTACGGCAGTTACTAGTGGCACCAAAAGACAAAACCAAGAAAGAACATAAATGTGGTGTGGTCTACCATATCACGTGCCAGGGCAGTAATTCTTGGGGCCCCTGCCATGAGTCGTACCTATAGGCGAAACTGAGCGCTCCCTCAAGACCAGATTTCTGGAGCACAGGCGACCAAGCTCGGTTTCGTCGGAGGTTTCGCAGCACATTCACATCGAATTACGAAGACACTTTGGATAAAGTACAAATACTGGACACTGAACCGGATTACTTCGTGAGGGGAGTAAAAGAGGCTATCTACATTAGAGCCCACCAGCCGACGCTTGCCAGGCAATGAAGATTCATTATTCGAGTCACGTGTCCCTAGGTCACGTACTCAAAGTAATTGAGTCATGACTCCTGAAAAGGTTTAACAGAAGAGCAACCGAAAATTTGAGGTGAGCTTCTTTACTGTGTTAATTGAGAGTATCAAAACTCCATTAACTCTATTGAAATAACATGTATTGGATGAAAGTCCTATCCTTTAGCAATATGCGACCACTTTAACACTTTATTACTAATTATGCAAATGGTCTCTACATTTGCATAACCTATGCCTAATTATGGTCACCTTTATCTACTGCACTGACTTACATTAGCAGTTTTTAGGATAGACCTTTTTCCTGGCAGTGTATTTTATGTTTTTCCAAGTGGCTTCCTAACTGTGTATGGCATGATTTCCGTGTAAAAAAAATAGTTTCAAAAAGGGTATCTAAAAAGGTACCTAGCCGTAAATACGTCTACAATGCTACGAAAAACGATACAACGTTAATTCCCCATACGGTCGCCAGTCACAGCCCAGTACTTACATGTACGTACCGCACAGCTCTATGCTGTACGTACAATACAGCTCTGTATTGTACGTGTCTGCTTAGAATTCTCACTAGAAAGGGGAAGTACCAACCTAAATGAGTCGTATTCCGCGTAGCGTTCTTGCCCATCCCAGTCCATCATGTCAACCCGTAGCTGATAGTTCTTCTGAGTAGTCAGGAGGTGGATGTTCTCGTTCCCAAGCCAGTATTCCCCGTTCTTGTTCCCGAACCCCTGTTTGTACTCCTCCCAGGTCCGGTTGAAGGGAACTGATCCGTTCAGTCTCCGCTGGATCACTGTCCATCCGCCCCCTGTTTGGAAAACACTCATTGTTACTTTTTAGGTTATGAAAGTGGGATTTACATGATAGCAATACTGAGGGTGTTCGCTTTGGGGTGGAAATAGCTTAGAATAGACCATCCCGATGTGTGTTTGCCCATCAAAATAGCGATTTGCCCAATAAGAGAGTTGACTTTTTCATTCCTACGTTTTAGTGTTGCGTTTGCAAGTTCTGACCGAGTTAGGCAGAAGAGTTGGAACAGTGTATTGTTTAGACTCATGGAGTGCACAACATGCCTTGTGTAATGCCGTGTGAATAAACTTGGGACACTCAAATCTCGAGAATTGGTGGCCAAACAACTTCAGTGTGCGAAAGGTTAAACCGCCGATGTATATGTACGGCACATCTGTGTATATTAGTGTGTATTAAGACAATATCTACCTTCTGTATTCATGTCACAGTAGACCTTTACACCAGACAGGGGTGAGCCAAGTGTGTAGACTCCACTGGTTGTGTTTCCGGCGGCTTTATATGCAGCACAGTCTGGGAAACGGTAAGTAGAGGGGAAAAGAGTAACGATGTAATAATTGTGATAGACACAGCGAACTAACGATAAACATTGTTATGATATTACACGAGTCTGAATGTGACAAAGTTTGCAATGAAACACAAAATAAATATAAACAATCATAAACACAAAATCATCGGAATATGAAAACGAACTGTATGCTACATGAAGTTCAGAGTGCTAGCAACTAAAAAAAGGTTAAAATGAATTCTATTTACATATTCATATGATTTGCATATGTATGTGTGTCTGTGTGTGTGTGTGTGTGTATGTGTGTATGTGTGCATTTGTATGTGTGTGTGTGTGTGTGTGTGTGTGTGAAGTATGCGTGTATATAATATGTGTCTTAGAATATTGAGCGGCAGCAATATTGGTAACACAGCATAACTTTGGAGATTTATGACCAAACTATTCAACTCTATAATGTGGGAAAACAAAACATTAGTCTCATGACGAAAGACGTATAATGTAAGGTAAATTGAATGGGGAATCATGGAGGTCGTACATAGTGTCGTTGGACTAGGATAAACTGGACTGCATCAGAATGTATGATGTAAGGAAATGTCACAGGTAATGCTGGTATATGACTATTTAAAACACAACATCTATCTATGAAATGTTCGGATGTGTTATAGCTTGTAGTCACCATAGCGGAAACGTTATGACTGTGTGGCTATTAGACACGCAGGTGTAGCATCAGAACCATGAGACACTTGGACCCTCCAACTTACCTGCATGAGTCGGGGCTGTCTGAGTTGTGACCTGTGGAGGAGGATTCGTGGCACAAGGGATTGGACAGCTCCACTGTAACAAAGGCGACACGTATGGATATGACGTTCGAAAAAGTCTTGAGGCATCGGGAAAGAGTCGTACGGTGACGGTGTCAGGACAGATAAACAAAATAGGCAAAACCTGTTCACAACCTCTAATATCTTAATAAGACCTGAACAGATTTCGTGGATCAGTTGAAAGCACAATGCGGAATGAGGGATAACTGCGGTGTGAGCTGCTGGCTCGAGTATTAGTCTTCTCTCTAAATACTAGTATATACTTAGCAGGATCTAAAGTGGTATGCGACATTGCTGCTTGATTGTGTTAAGTTCCACAATAGCTGTTGTGAATGAAAGTACGCAGTGATTTAGGAATGAATCTGTCTAAAGAAAGTTTAGCTTAGATGGTTAGCAATAAGTATCTAGTAAATAAGGGTATAGTCAAAAATATTTAAGGCCAGGTTTTCTTATGGACTGGTTCACAACGGCCTGTGGTACACCGTCTGTTAGTGCAAAGCGGTGCATTGCACGGAGCGTTTAACTTAGTTAATTAGTTCAATACTGCATGTTAACTTGTCCAGGAGGTCCAGGTTGACCGACCGTACCTCGCCAACCGTGTGGGCCTCGCGGACCAACTATTACTATAACCATACACTGCTGTGAATGAAACTACGTAGTAATTTAGGAATGAATTAGTTTAAAGAAAGTTAACCCTCAAACACCCGACCCTTTTTTGCGACTAAAATGACCGAACGGGGTCAAATTTGACCCCAATTTGTCTTGTTCAAAAATATCTTCTTTTTGCATTTTTTTCAGTGATCTTTTCACATACATTGCTTCTTCATTTTAAAAGGTATATTTTGGCATGTTCAGGTTTGAATAATTTTAGCTCATTATCATAATTTATGTAAAAAAGAGGAGGAGAACCACATTTTTACTAACTTAACTACCTTTATTTCTTGAATTTAGTCCCTTACATGTCTATACAAATATCACTATGCTGCTATTATAATGCAGATATTCAATACTGGACTAAGTGGTTTGTAAATGTTTATAACATAGTATTTTTTAATCAATTGACAGCTGTCAATCAAAATGTGCCAAGCCTGGGAACCCCCCTCCCCAGTCAGAAATAATCATTTTAGTGTTTGTTGGAACCCCCCAAAAAGGTGATTATTGCTAGAAACGCCATGGATGTGGTACAGTACAATGTTTTCTGTCAAAGAGAAGGGATTTTGTATGTGTAGGGATTTTCCAGCTGTTTATTCTTACCTTTATGTGTGTTAAATATGGGGGGGGGGCACAGTAGGTACAATATGGTGTGGTAGCAGGTATAAAAGTCAAAATAAAAAGGAAATCTTCTATTGAATTGTTGTAAATTCTCTTCGGAGTAGTAGACCAGACAATAGTAGCTACTGATTGAGAGTTGTCAATAGACATACCCCTGTGAAATTGGATATTAGGTAGGTATACTGGCGCACTGCTGTACACACCAGTTTAGGACCCCAGACACTGGGTATGAGCCTTGCCCTAGATTCCCAAGGGAACTATCAATGAACTTCATCTTCAGGAAACATGATCACACAACCCTAGTATATAAGAGAGGGGGATAGTTTGTCTCAACTCTCTTTTTCTGTATCCCAGAATCTAGGCATGGACATGGGTGACCCTTGACCTCAAATGATAGTCAAAGGTCATGACCTCTAATAACCTAATGACCAAATCATGAAGCTAAGGTCACTTGGCAAACTGCATTATAATATTAAAGCAATTATGCTACCTACAAGACATATTGTGGACAGCCAAAGCCTTTCGTGTGTTTAAAAAAATGATCATATTGCTTGGGTCAAATTTGACCCCAGCCGGACCAAGCTCATACTTTCATTTATAATTTTTACAAAATTGTGCCGATCTCCGAAAAAAATTAGGAGAAGTTAAAGAAGAGGTTTACTGACAAAGTCACCGAAGGGATTTTTGATCTGTTAAAAAAATTTCAAATGGCGCATCAAAATGTACGCCTGGGGTCAAATTTGACCCCGTTCGGGTGTTTGAGGGTTAAACTTATATGGTTAACTACTAGTATACTATAAGTACCTAAATCAAGGTATAGTCAATGGCGAGAATACTTAAGGCCAGGTTTTCTCATGCAACGACTCTTAATGTCCACATTAGCCAGCGGTAGACCGTCTGTTGGTGTAAAGCGGTGCATTGCACGGAGCGTCTGTTTGTTTGTTTGTCAATTTTGTATTGTTTTTTACCTGTCCAGGAGGTCCAGTGGACCCATTTCCTCCAGGGGCCCCAGGTAGAGCAGGGGTAGCTGGACCCATGGGCCCCTTGAAATCAGTTCCTGAAACAAGAATTCGAAAACCTCATACCTACAAGAAACATTCAGGGGCATTTGTAATATTTTTATTTGTCTCATTAATCATTGAAATGTGATGGTCAGATATAGTATATATCTTTTTTTCGCATTGATTTTGCAAATTCTAATTCCTAATTTCAATGATAAGTATTTGTTAATATTCAACTTGCCTTGGATTACATACATTACATGTATCAAAGTCCTATTATGTACAACAATGGTATTATTGAATATCCTCATCAATCATACAAATTAAGTAGTCATTTACATAATTTGCATTTTATTGTGTACAACTCTGTCTAAGCTACCTGCATGCCAAAAGTCATGAAAATTCGTCCTTCCATTCTTGATTTATCCGCTTTGAAACCCGCAAACCCCCGGGTAGTTCAAAACAAGCTGCTTGGGGGACCAAACCCACACCACTTGTTTCTGACATGAAAAGCTAATAGCCAGCAAAAACAATCAAGACCATGGTATATCCAGGACAAAGATACAAAAACCGGAAATTCTGCTGCAGTACCAGGGTCAGCCACCAGGAGACCCAAAATTGACCTTGACCCTTGTCTTCTTAAGACCTACCCACGTATCAAATATCATTACAATCCATAAAAGCCTTCTAAAGATATGCTATCTACAAGTATGTGGAAACACAGACACACAGACAAACACCGACCAAAAACAATACTAACATTTAAATGTAGGTAATAGAAGGCCTGGAAAAACTCTTAACTAAAATTAATCAGCCGATATGTGGCATAAAGTTATCAAAATTTGCACTCTGTGATGGTAGGACACACACTTACCTTTCAGCTCGGTAACTTGTACCGAAAGCTTCATCACCTCCTGGGATAGGGTGTGCACGGTAACTGTTAAAAAAAAGGGAAAATTGAGCTTACTGTAGTCTGCGATTTAATACTGCAAAATTGAAGCGATTTTTAAAAAACATTGCCGTTATTGAATACAAAGAAATTTTAGCTTGTTGTGCTGTAATACTGCAGTAAAACAGAAAATTCAAATACAGCTACTGTACAACTAACAACTACATAACCTTCTGGCAAAAGCAAAAATGTTCCCGGTGGTTTCATTTTCGCCGTGAAAAAACTGTCAGACGTTTCAAAGTAATATTCACTCATTTTGACAGTAACTAACGGGATCTGTAGTTGAACGGGTATTCATCCAACAAGTATGAAGTTATATGCAAATGAGGAGAAGCCAAAAGGCAGACCCCACAAAGGCACCAAGGCCAATGTCATCTACAGACTCAAATGTGTGGAACCAACTGTAACAAGAATTCGGAGACCTCATACCTACATGAAATATTTAGAGCCTTTGTAATTTTTTTGGTCTTATTGACCATAGAAATGTGATGATTGCATGTGGTATAATTTTTTTTCTCATTGATTATGCAAATTAGGTCCTAATTTGCATAACTAGTATCTGTCAATGTTTAATTGCCATGTATTACATACATTACATTATCAAAGTCCCATTATGTACAACAATAGAATTTTTTAATTTAAATCAAGCCCTCATTTACATCAATTGCAATTTATTTTGTACATCTCTGTCTCAGCTATATGCATACCAAAAATCATGAAAATTTCGTCCATCCTTCCTTGTTTTTTCCGGTTTGAAAGATTTCACCGGAAACCCCCGGGTAGTTCCAGAACAAGCTGCTAGGGGGACCAAACCCACACCACTTGTTTCTGACATGAGAAGCTAATGGCCACAAAAAAGCAAGACCACGGCATGTTAAGGAAAAAAGATACAAAAAACAGAAGTTCAGCTGCAATACCAAAGTCGGCCACCAGGAGTCCAAATTTGACCTTGACCTTTGTCTTCACAATCCAAAAAGGCCTTCTAAAGATATGCTATCCGCATTATTTGCGCAGTTATCCGTCTGTACTCGAATGTGGCATCCCCCAGGGAAGTTGCCTAGGCCCTCTTATATCCACTCTGTATACTAATGACTTACCTTTGTCTGTTTCAAAAAGCACAACTTAAATGTTCACAAATGACACTTCTATGTATAAAGCTGCTATGTCTATAGCTGAGATAACTGCTGTTTTGCAGCCTGACCTCAATATGGTTCTAGATTGGGTTATCAGGAACAAACTTGTAATGATTGTTTTGAAAACTAAGTGCATGCTTTTCGGATCTCCCCGAAAACTGGCTCTTTTACCCTCCACCTCACTCAATTTGGTTATTGGAATTGATAGTATTAAACAGGTGAATAAGACCGGTCTCTCACATGGAATGTGCATACTAATCAGGTTGTTGCCAAAAAATCCGAGAACATCGCCCTTTTGAGAAGACATGCATGACATGAAATCTGTAAAATGGTTGTATGTGCTCTGGTCCTATCTGTGGCACAATACTGTCTACCAGTTCTAGCTAACATGTCGGAGTCAAACACTTGCAATTGTAAGCTTCAAGTTGCACAGAATAGGGCACACCTGTCAAGCATAAGCACTCAGATCCGGGTTGGCTGACGGTCAGAGATTTTTTTCGCTACCTGTACTTTATATATGTTTTTTAGAATTCTTGACAGTCACGAACCCCAAAACATCTACAGCTCTATTCCCGTCCATTCTACCTACAATTATTTAACTAGATTTTCCAATTTTTGCAGTTTCAAATTACTTAAACCAAAAACGAACAGCAAAAAGCGAACATTTCTCTACCGAACACCCTGCCACCCAATATCAAAACACTGACCAGTCCACATCAATTCAAAAACGCCATCCACCAGTTGTACATAAGTTAAGTTGTAAATAAGTTAAGTCATGATCGTTTTGTTCAACCTGTATATAATTTGTAATGATTATGTATGTTCATTCTCTTTTAATCTTGCTGTCAGTATGTTTGTATGTTTACATGTTTTGAACCCTGGAAGATTAGTCAGTAGACTAAAGGGTATCAAAATAAACCAATAAACCAATGCGCGCGCGCGCGCACACACACACACACACACACACACACACACACACACACACACACACACACACACATACATACACACACATAGACCAAAGACAATACCTACATTTTCATATAGGTTATAAAAGACCTGGTAAAACTCCTATCATAGATCAGTCGATATGTTTTATAAAATCATGGTTTAAGATTTGTACTCTGTGATGATGAGACTCAATACTTACGTTCCAGCTCGGTTTGTCGTCCTGAATGCTTCATCATCTCCTCAGATAGGGCGTGCATGTTAACTGTATATTAAAAAAGAGGGGGAAAGAGAGCTTGTTGTGTTCTATATCAATACTACGAGCGAGAGTTTTTAAACATTGCCGTTGAAAAGAAAGAAATTTGAGCTTGTTTTGTCGTAATACTGCAAACGAAAACATGCAAGCAAGTAACTAACAAAAATGAAATTAAATAGAAATAACAATGCACAGCTGATCGTTAACTCAACATTAACGAACAATATGATAAATGATAACAACCAAGTAAATAACAACTGATAACATAATCCAATAACAGAAGAACTTAACAGAAGTACTCAGCGTAAGTTGGGCTGTGTAGTAAAGTTGTTTCAGTTTGTTTTTTAAAGTTAAGTAATGCTGCTGAGTTCCCTAAGTCTATTCCAGATATATGCGCACCTGCATATTATGGAGAACATACATAGCTGGGATTTATTTTGGATCTGTTTTAAGTTAATCCGTTGCCTTGTGTTGTGTTGATGAAAATGAAATCCAAATTGTATTTGAATAAACCTTTAAACTGATCTGGCATACAAGAACTACTGTGAATTATTCTGTAGACGAAAGAAAATACTTGTTTATGTCGTTTACACTTATTATATTTAAGTTTCGGAACAACGATGAGGAGGGACATTCCAAACGCGAACTTGCAACACTCCTTTCCCCTCACGCATAAGTAATTGTAAAAACTGACCTGCCAGAAAGGGAAGTACAACGGCCATGATCGCAAAGACCAGGCCACCACCGGTCAACCAGAATTTCTTGCACCAGCGGGACCACTTCTTTACTAGCGGCACTTTGTTGTAAATGATTGTGTCATAGACCTCTGTTCGACCAAACAAAAACAAGTATATCAGAATGTGTTTATCGCAAACATTAAACAAAATGTTGGTATTTGGAACACAGTGTAAGAACTCAGCATCCGTTCCTATAACTAGAAATCGTTTTACCTGTTCCAGAGGCGTACATCGCGTTTGGTATACACGCCGCGGCGTCTGCAAGTGACCTCCAATATGTCTGGTCTTTTTGCTCGGGTGTATCGTCTGGTGGAAAAAGCAGCAATTTACTCACCAAAAAAAATCTAATTCCAGACTCCAGGCCATAACTCAAGAATGATTTTCCCGATTAAGTTTATATTTTAATGAAGTACATGGAAGAGGGTGACAAATATGCGGGATGCGAATTTATCCCTAGGGAGTAGTCGAATTATACATAGTTATAATATATATATATATATATATATGATTGTGTGTGTATAATTAGCAATAATTATGTATAATTATAGATAGATTTTTGTATTATACATAATTATACAAAACTCTTTTCACCATTATACATAATTATACATATCCATTTTAACATTATACATAATTGTACATATCATATTTACCATTATGTATAATTATCTATAAACATTATACATAATTGTTCATGTGCATAACTGTTTGTTTTGTTGTTCATCGCAAGTATACGTAGACCTTGATTAAGCTGATAAGTTTTAATTATATATTTAAAAAGCTAAAAATACTATTTATCATATAAATTGACTGCAAACCTGATTGCTAATGTTTAGAATAATAAATAAATGTCCCTGTATTCCTAAAACCTATTACGTGATTACCTGATTATTTTGTTTCAATAATTTATTATTCAATTGTATATATTTATTACATTTTCATTATTTCTTTATTGTTGTTTATATTTCATTTTATAAAACTGTAAAAATTGTAAAATCTTGATGGGGAGGAGATCAAACAAGCCTCTATGGCTTTTCTTTCAGCCCCTGTACGTTTACTTTCATTGTAGTATGATTTGGAAAAATTTTATCATGTATGTGCTAATAAATAAAGAAAAATAAAGAAAAATAAATTATTATGATATCTCAACAAGTAGTTATAGTCAACAACTCTCGTGAAGTTTTATATTTTGCAGATAGGGAACAGTATAGTGAAGTAAACAGTGTTTGAGCACTACCTAACAACTGTAAAATAAACATCTTGCCCAGACAATTAAAACGACCTGACACAACAACAAAAGACCCGAGCCTCCTGATCATGCAAATGCATGGCAAATGCAAAATCAACGCACACACGCACAAATGAGAAAAAGCTACCATTGCCAGCCTAAGCCCCCAATCTGTAATTTCACCACTTTCGGTAAAAGCCAACTGCTTGGTAAAAGCAACCCATACTTCACAACAGGCGACATCGCTGCTGCCGGGGAGGTACCGACGCCGTATTGTCATATCAACGGTACGCGCCCGACCTGACACACTGTGCAGGCCGGGCGACAACATTTCAAAGGGAATTTAGAAAATCGGTTTTTTTCTGAAATATGCATTTACCTCAATATAAAAACCGCTACTATAAAAAAAAAACACGTGATTTATAAAGGACATAACGGCACACCACATGCCCAATTACATAGAAATACAACTTACAGAACCATGACTTTTAGGTGCGAACACATTTGAAAACTGCCGCCAATACTTTACTTCAGGCGATGAAACATCTGTTTCTAATTAACGAGCTAATCCCACATCTGCCTGAAGTTTACTCCCCCCCCTCGCCCCATCCAAACAACGGTTTGTCTGCGGCCAGTTCCAAAAAGCCCATTAAATGTAGGGTGAAACACCTACTGTAAAAATAAATAAACAGGCATCATCACGGGTATGCCTGCAGACGACGTATCAAATTACATGCCGATAAAACAAAGGGAACCGTGGGTTTTAGCTGCGAACGCGTAAAACCGACTGATCACAATACTCCTGCAGGAGGTATACCTTTTTCACGGAGTAATAATCTGTGTCCAAGAAAACCGTTTTGTCCACAGAGCCTCTGTGGAGGATATAATTGCATGAAATATGGGGACAACGACCCTATTTACAGCATTGGCCACTAGAAACAGTGTGGGGCGTCCATTTGTCAAGTCAGCATTTGTGTTAATATTGTGTTAAGTTCCTCCGTTATTACCTCCGTGAGAAAAGTAGATCAACGGATAACTGTGGCCCAGTTCAAGGGCAACCTAGAATCTGTTGTTATTTCCTGTCGTGCCCCACATAACTGTTTATCTGATGATGAAGCAAATGACTTTTACACAAAATTAAGCAACAACGGTCTGCCCTTTTCTGAGCAACATAGCCTTGTGTTGGTAACATCTATTTTCGGGAACCATACCGCAAACTATGGATATTTGGATCACCAAAGAGCGATCGCTCTCAGATATATTTCTATCTTTATCGCAAACATTGGCATATTTCACATCAAACCCAGTGGTCAATCTCAAGACACTAGAGACGCTGAACTAGTTTTAAAAGCAACACTTAGAGCTTCAACGCAAAACTTGCCAACAGCCCAGGCCAATTGGTGTAAACTCTACGATCGCCGAGAAGACAGTTGTATCAATGAGACCATGCGTACCTTCGAACACCCAGTGCAGCCTCATCACTTATCATTAAAAAGGCTTAGGACCTTGTAAACAGACATGAAGACTCTTGCAGGAAAACGAAGAAATCAAGAAATGTTGTGTGTGTGTACATCAAATGACAAGATCGCCTTAAAACCTGGAAGAATCACTTGAAAAAACTTCTAAACGTGAATATTAATTCTGTGACGGACAATGAGCCAATATGTAAGGTATTTGAGGTTAAACACTGAGATCAAGAGTGGTGAGTTATCTCAGGATGAGGAAGCCACGGCAACCATGCAACTGAAGCTGCCATCTGTATCTGTATAGCCGGTAAAACTGCCCTTTGGCATAACACACCAGCTTCGCAGACACGCGGCGCGGAGTCAGCTGGCTACATTACACCGAACGACATGAACGGCATCTTGGATGGCCTGCCATCAGAGTTTTGGAAGATACCGAATGTGACTAAAACCTTTTGCATTTCTGTAGATTCAACCTACATTTATAATGGAATTCGCCCAAAGGAATGTGGGCGATCCCTATCCCTATCCCTAAGAACGGAGACTTGCGACACCCAGACAATTTTCTTGACAGAAATTGCATCTAAAATGTATAACTGTTGCCTAACCGTTAACAGAAGTCATCCTGTCATTGACCAAGCGTTACATACAAACCAAAATGGCTTCTTCCAAGGTCAATCAACCACTTTTCACATTCTTGCGGTGCACTGTGGAAGAGTTTAGAAACTTTGACAAAGAAAAGGTGCTTGACATCCACAAAGCTTTGGATTCAATAAACCACCACATAATGTTTCAAATTTTGGAGGCATACAGGATTCTTCTACCACGGACTACTGCAGACTGTGGATCAACTAGGGTGTGCACCGTTAAAACCTTATTTTTTTTACCTTCGGTTTTTCCAGGCTCTTGTTAACTAATTCATAGTAGGCTGACTAGATATTGGTATTCCCAACCTTAACTCAGGTTTCAATCCATGCAAAGTCAGTAGATCTAATAGCAGTACCCAGGCATGCATACTAATGTACAGTAGTCAAATGTAAAAAAAAGAGGTTTTATCATCCTGCTGGGCACTACACTGTCACGGTTTCAATAAAGTTTGCATATTTTGCAGATTGGTAACAGTATCGTGTATGTAAACAGTTTGTGAGCACTTAACAACTGGTAACATTGTCTATATATGATTGCTTAAGACCTTGAAACATTTCCTAAACTATATGCACATGATAAAACCTTTCTGTTCTAGAATGCTAATACCAGATGCTGCGTGACAAACATACAACCATCAAGTCGCAATTTCAACAGATACTCGCAAACAAATAAACAACAACCACCTAATATCTGCTTATAGTACCTCGTCTACAGCACAACTACTTAACCTAAGGTTAAATCCACAAGATTAGAAAAATAAGGGTGTTTCTAAAATATGCATTTACTTAATATACAAACTGCTACGGTAAAAAAAAAAACTGCATCATCACGGACATAACGGCAGACCACATACCCAATTACATAGAACTAGAACGAAGAGAACCGTGACTTTTAGCTGCGAACACATTGGAATGAGCCCCCCACCCGTCCCACGAATCCAAACAAAGCCCAGTGTAGATAGGGCTAGAAGACAATCAATATGTCCTTTAAAGGATCAGTGTATGCAATCACTGTGTAGTACCTTATGAAAAAAAATCTGCATGGGGGCGAAAGCCACATGGGTGTGTAAACGTACGAAGCTACACCTACTTCATATGGGCAATCTAAAACAAGACCGTAATAAAAGTCAAGAATATGAGGCAATTTAATTGCCACATATAGAAATACAATAATACTTAAGCGCACCTAATAACTTGCAATGGTGCGTACATATTGCGTATATTGTAATAATGATAATTTTGGAATGTTCCCACAGACGCCACACCCACACGACGCAGACTGATTGGAGGCCACTTGCGGACGACGCCGCGAACATACCAAACGCGATGTACGTCTCTGGAGCAGTTAAAACGATTGCTAATCATAATGCGGTTCATACTTTCACACACCTATCACACATATAAAGTATGAGCCAATTTGGCCTACCTCCATCTTCCAACCTCATGCAATAACTCTTAAAAGACACAAAGATTAACTGTCAATAAAATTCGTAGGGCTATCTGTCACATATTTGGTCGCTCGGCAGCACACAGAAAAAAATTGACGGATTTACGCAAATTAAGAGAAAACCTGTTACCTCCGGTGTCGCCAGTCTGGGACTGCTGCTGCCCTCCCGGCATGATGCCACTTGTCTGGTTTCTGCACAGAAAAACACGCCCTACACCTAGTACGGTGTATGTCGACCGACGTGCGAAGCCTGACTGGCACCCACTTGGCGACTTCAAATAGTTTTACCGAACGAAATTTAAAGAAAGGATAAAAGAAAAATATATTTAATAAACAACAGTAGATCAGCACCCAAGTAATGCATATTTTTACTAATCAGTCTACGAAACTGAAAAGCTAAGGAACTACAGTTCGGCGACCTCATACCTCCATAAAATGGTTAAGGCCACCTGTAAATAGCTTACATTTACAATCCTGCTCATTATGCAAAGTATTCACATGGCCCCTAGCTAGTAACATGCGACGCACTGCTGAAATCGTTATCATTTGGCATGGACAAGGTATGGTATTGTTGGTTATATGCAAATTATATTTTATACTAATTTTCTGGTTTCATACACAACAAGAGTTCCACGACCTCATACCTTCGCCAAATCATGTTAACCGTTCAAACTAATTATACATTTTTCACGGTGATTATGCAAATTATAAGAGCCTCATTTGCATGAATCATATCAGTTGATCATATCATCCACCCAATGACAGTGTTATCTTAAAAAAGAAATAAAGCTATTCTAGCATTTTCTCATGACATATGACAAGTATTAAATTCCCAGCATTTATATCTTAAAATTTCAGCACTTTACCATTAATTATGCAAATTAGGTCTCATTTAAATAATGCATATCTGCCAATGTTCCTGTCATTCTCAATTACATATATCGCAAGTGTTTCATAGACCTATTATCGAGCACAGCAGATGTATAGAATTTCCTTGACTCCAGCTTTTGTTTGCTGAGCGCTCCTTTGTTAAAAAAACATTTGGTTAAATCTGTTAGCCCTGATTTTGTGGCATATTTGAATTCGGGAGAAAGGTACACCTGCACCCTGATTTATATTAATACACGTGTCTACATCGGCACCTGCAGCTTAAACTACAGGTATTTTTCATACAAAACCATTAGCCCAGTGGGAACGCTCCCGATCCAACTCGGTTCGGCTTGATACGGCTCAGCAACGATCCTCCTCAGACAGATATGGTAAAATCTGTCTGAACAAGCTTGTAAAAACTTACTTATGGGCTTACCTCTTGTGTGCCCGGAAATTTAAACCAACAGACATATTGATGGCCTTGACTCAAACCTACATTGCCCACACAAAACGGTTCACTTTTGACTAAATGTGTTTAACTGCCTACGGAAGACTATTCTTGTTCAAAACATCATCCTTTTTTACATGTGATCGTTTATATCGCCCATTTGCTGTTGTTATTTGCTGTTATGTTACTCGTTGCTGTTTTGTTATTATTATTTGCCATTGTATGTACTCTTCTTTGTCGGTGGTGGGGCTAAGATTAGCAATCAGCTAGAGATGCCCACCATTTTGTCCTGTACGTTTATGTTGTTCAATGGGGTAAAATTGACCGGATTGAAACCGGTCGCCAATCGATTCGGCTCCATCCGGACAATTATATCCTAGTGGGAAAAGGGCCATAGTTCATCAGTTACGAGTCCTTGCAGTTCCGGATTCCGATGGAAAAACATTCCTCGTTGCCCTAATTATACCCAACAGCCTATACGTGTGCTTGACAGGCTTGTAAATTTGAATATTCCAATTTTAGATATTAACATTTTATCTTATAGTGCAACTATATATCTGTTACCCAAAGGATCTCCTCTACTGTCATCTGAAATCAACACTCAAATTCTAGCTATCACACAGTTAAGTATATCTGAAACTAAACGATGTCATTACTGATTCAAACTGAATACAGATTACATCACCTTAACCCTCAAACCACCGTATGAGGTCAAAACTGACCCCAGGCGTATATAAATATGTTCCATTTCCACATTTCTTGTCGAAAACGAAATTCCTCCTATGAGTTTGTTTCTATAAATGTCTTATAATAATGATTATCATATTGAATGACCCCAATGGTGAATCAGAAAACTCAATAGATGTGACCCTTGCCCGAATTGCTTATGAAATTAGGGTAAAAGGTCATCAACATGACTGCCTGTAGGCCCCAAGTGAAATTGAATTTGATTATGATAATAAGCAGAAATTATTCCCTCCAAATCATGTCAAACTGTCCCTCATAGATTAATAAAACTATACATACATACAAATCACAAAAGACGTACACAAAAATACTGTATCAGTGCAAAACATTATGGGGTTAGTTCAAACTCGGTTAGTTTTGACCCCACACGGTAAGATTCGTCGCAAAAAAACTACTCTGGCTTGAGGCCTAATTGTCTAATTCTGTTCCTGGGTATCGGACGCCTTTTGATATTTCTGTCTCATTTTTTAGTTATTATTATCTTATGTCAAGTGGTGACGTAATATAAGCTAGTTCGTCCGAGTGCGTCACCAATATGTATTGCTCTGTTAAAATGTTGAAATAAAAAAAACACAATCTTGGTGCTTTGAAAATGGATATACATGACTTGAAAGCGTAATCATTCTGGACGCTAGCGCTACATATTGAAGTCATCGAAAACGCAATCAGTTTTTCTTCAATTGAAAGAAAAAAGATATGCCGGCAACCTACGTGTCGCTTTGCTAAACTAAATTAAAAGTAAGACGATAAAAGCAACCAGTACTAGATTACCTTCGCCAAGAAGATTATGTTTTCGTGGCCGTGTGTCTGTGTGTGTGATAACAGCATAACTTGAGAAGGTTTAGATGGATTATCTTGATTTAGTATCTACTACCTCTTTAGTAGGTGGGTAGGTCTTGATGAGACCTCGAAATTATTACATTTTGGGATCCCTGGCGGCTTGTTATGCTATGCTAGGGTCATGATTTTGTGGTGGTAGGTAGCTCTTGTGCGTAGGAAGAAGTGACTTAAGTTTGGGTTCCCTAGCGGCCTGCTCTGGAACTGCAGGAGCATTTGTATGAAAATGTTTAAAGTAGGATAACTCAATAACCGGTTGACGGATCGTCTTGATTGTTGGTATGTAGGTAGCTTAAGTGAAGCTTGACATAATTAGATGACAATTATGCAAATTAGCATTTAATTTGCATAATTAATGAGGGAATTCTATAATTCAGCTACCTTCCATGATAGGACTGTTCAACCTTGTGACATGTGTAAGTAAGACTAAAGACAGTAAAGAGGAACATCGCCATTATATTAATTATATAAATGAAGACCTAATTTGCATAATTATTTTGAAAATACTACAATTCCATAGTGGTTGATGCTGGCAATTTCATACTTGTGCATTTCGAAGTTGACTGGATGTAAACATCATTCAACATAACTTATTCAGATCAGGACCTCATTTGCATAATTTTTTAGAAAATGGTAGAATAGCCTTCTTTGTTAAGATAACACTGCCATTGGGTGGAGAATATGATCAACTGGTGTAATTCATTCAAATGAGGATCTTATTCGCATAATTAGGGGAAATAAAAGTCAGTCATAAAGGTAACCTCATTTGGCGAGGGTATGAGGTCGTGGAACTCTAGTTTTACTTTGAAAAGATGAGACAATTTTCGTTTAAACAGCTAATCGTCTTATAGCTTAATGTTCAAAGCATTATAGCGAAAACAGTACACAAATGCAATCATGGGCTCCTAAAAGCACAGATTACAAGCTTATTGCATGCTGATGTATGCTATTGTAATGAAGAAATACAATTATTTCACGCTGTAAAGCAAACAAACATTTTAATTCAGTCTCACTCTGGCTGCGATGTATTTTACGAAATAAATAATTCATTCCGTTCAAATATTTTTCAGCATTCGACTATTTTCCAGCTCATCTTTGAGGAGTTCAACGCAAGACTCAGCCAGTTACATTCCAACTCCTCTTTTGAGCCAACTTTTCACGACCTTAGTTGCCGCTAATAGTAAATTTTTGTGAATCAGGGCAGGTGCTAGATATAAAAAAGGGCTGATGATTAGATAGGAAAAGCCAATCATAGAATTTAGCAGTAGTAGTTGCCGTCTATTGTCACAAATCAGACAGATATATTTTTTTAGTCCTGATCTACACATTTATTTATGCCATGGCCCAGACAACAGCCATCTTAGCTTCATATAGATTTCAACATAAAAGACCGTGCAAAGTATATGCTTACTAAAACAAAGATGTATAAATCACTTCTGTACATCTAGCACTGAAATATTATAGCTTTTATTAATTAACTGCTACATTATGATGGGTTAGTATTCATCACTAATGTCTAAGTTGTAGACTGTAGTCTCGCAATCTCTAGTAACCAGTTTGCTTACTTGGCTCCTTTACCAACCTAAGGGCATGCTCCTCCCCTCCCCGGAAAAATTTTAAATCTTAACCCTCTGAAACGCCATTTACTGCATTTTAAGGGTCAAATTTGGCTGGTACACTGAGCTAAGTTTATTCATGTATTAGAACCTATATCTCGTCCACGTGCTATTCATCACAACAAGGAAAACAGTATTGCCAATTTGTTTTCAATTCCGTTGTGCAAAATGTTCAGCCACCGATGGTAATACATGTAGGCAATAATAATCAGTTCACGCGCTACATTGAAGTCTAAATTGATAACTTTACAGATATTGAGGAGTGTTGGTATGAGACTAACGCCTGCCATCTCAACTGTCACAACAACGATGGTTGTTACACCTGTTCTTGTGATCGGGCCGACAAATCACGTGTCTACGGCATTAGGGTCAGATAGCTGAAGAAGACTGAGTGATTCAGTCGAGAATTCCGGTGAGTGAAATCTACGAGTTGGAGAACAGTTTAAATTCTGCATACTGTTCTTGTGATGACAACTCATCAATTCCACACACTGCAGTGTCAACTTTACAACGGCTGGACCTCCGCAGGGGGCCAAAGAGATCCCTGCACACTGTGCCACATCAACTGTAGGCAGGGCTACAACCCAACCTCTACAGAGAACCACGAGGGCCACAGCTAGCGTTTTACATCCAAGGTCCTCAGCTACTACAACAACTGTAGACAGGTCTACGTACAACCCAAACTCCATACTGAACGATCAGGGCCACGGCTAGCGGTTTGCACAAATGTCCACTACAAAAACTGTGGACAGGACAACAACCCAAACCCCACAGAGAACCACCAGGACCGCTGGTCTGCATACAACATACAAGTCCCAAAGTCACAACAACAACAACAACAGCAGCCGACGTTACAACAACAAGACGACCTCTGAGGATCACCCGAACTACCAGTAGGTCCTCACTCCAGTGACTTGTCAGATCTTCAACCTCATGTTTCATGTTCTATTTTTGCATTATGTTGATATGTAACCTTTTCGGTATGTATGTGAACACATTACTCGTACCTGTGAACGTTTACTACGTTGGAAATGAAATAAAAAGAGTTTTCTGTCCTATTTTAGGGGCGCCAGGCAGACGCCTGACCCTACCTGTGCACGAAAATTCTCCGTGAAATTTTATAATTTGCAGATTGGGAGGTGGTATTGGCACTGGCATGCTTGCAGACGACGTATAAATTGCATGCCGATTGAACAAAGGGGACCGTGGGTTTTAGCTACGGAAAAACGGGTACCGCTCAAGTCAACGTTAACTGCTTAACGAAACAACATGATCACAACAGCAACGGTTTTAGCACAGTTGCACACGGAAAACACCGCCCCACATAACCGCTACGGTAAAAACAAAGACACGTGCACAGAGTCAACTGCGCAACTGGCGGTCAGTCTAAAACCACGTCAACAATTTTAACACTTGCCGCTCAAGTCAACTGCTTTAACAAAACAAAATGACCACCACAGCAACGTTAGCACAGTTGCACACGGAAACAACAGATATCTTGGCGCATTCTCCGCGCTCCGACCAATTTCAGGTCGCATATTATAAGCTATAAACAGTACAGTGTGTGAGCTCTACCGAACAACTATGATATTAACATCTTGCCAGACAATTAAATAGACCTGACCTTAGGTGCAAACTATAAGTCACAATCCCAACAGATACTCACAAACAAATATACACAACAACCACCTAATATCTGCTTAGAGAACCTCGCCTACCACATAACTACTTAACCTACGGCCTATTCCACAGGATTGTAAAAATAGGGGTGATTTTGAAATATCAAATTTACCTCGATATAAAAACCGCTACGGTGAAAACAAAGACACGTGCATCAACACGGACATAACGGCACACCACATGCCCAAATTCATAGAAATACAATGTACACAAACATGACTTTTACGTGCGAACACATTTCACAATTCCGTCCATTCATAAACCATTACGGTCCGCATCTGGTCTGCATTAAAAACCGCACCGCACATCTGCATTAAGGATGCTCCCCCCCCCGCTATTCAAAACAACGGGTTATTCGCGGCCGGTCCCATGTGCCCCTAAATGTAGGGGTGCTTTTCGAATATTATCTTGACCGCGAAAACACCTACGGTAAATATTGATATACGTGCATCACCACTGGCATGCCTGCAGACGACGTATAAAATTAAATGCCCATTGAACAAGGGGAACCGTGAGTTTTATCGGCGAATACGAAAAACCGGCTGACCCGAATACTCCTGCAGGAGGTATGCCTCCTTCACGGAGTAATAATGAAAACGACTGATGTGCACCAACTCCCCCACCCCCTAAGTACTAAAATAACGAGTGAATAACACTCCTGCAGTTCCGAGTAGGCCTGTGGACAATCTTTCTAGTACTCTCTGTAACTTGCAAGTCGATGTTCAGAAGGCGCCACCCTCGCCAGACGATGGTTATGAACCTCTGAAGAAGGTCCCTGGCAATGAGTAGGAGAGCTTGAAGTGCTGGTGAAGTGTAAGTGATTAGCTTTTCAACAGCTCAAGAGTGGCCGTGCGTAGTCAAATGTAGGATTGCTCATACTGGGCTGTAGC
Organism: Branchiostoma floridae x Branchiostoma japonicum; assembly: GCA_013266295.2. Lineage (NCBI taxonomy): Eukaryota > Metazoa > Chordata > Leptocardii > Amphioxiformes > Branchiostomatidae > Branchiostoma > Branchiostoma floridae x Branchiostoma japonicum. The sequence goes on along the minus strand of CM023829.1, from coordinate 17,951,180 downwards.
AACAATCAGTACCTATCACTTGTGTGACAAGATAGACGGAGGAACTGTGTGCTCTGTTTTTATTCACAATGTGTGGCTATAACTGACACAATAAAGAAATCCATGGACTCCCTATAGCTATTGTTCTCGTGTTCTTTTAAAACGACAAGTTAGGCAGACATGATTATGAGTGCAGATGACTGATACGGTTGGCGGCCGTCAACAGTTACCGAGTTCGTGCTACGGCTGTCCCTTTCTCTAAACATGGGAAAGATATAATTTTTTGTGACTAGGTGAGACTTGGTGTGGGTTGTGGACTCTCTCCCGTTTTACGTGTACATGTGATAGTCACAGTAGGATACAGAGGAAAAAAATATAAAGGGGGTTGCATAATATTCCAGAGGTTTTATGTGGTTTATTTTTGTTCATGTTCATATCAATGTACAATAACTCTGTGACATGCTGTTCCATATAAGGAGTCTGTACTCACGTGACTGTGACGTAAGTATTGTCGGCTATGTTGGAAGGTTAAACATGGAACCTGCTAGTTGAGTTTGAGTTTGCAGACATGATTTCATGATCACAGTCACCCTAATAATATAATAACATAGGTATGCATAAATCCAATGTATCCGATATGTACCAACTCAGGCAGTTTAACCCTAAACAGTACACCTGGGTTCCGCGCGGACCCCGGCACTATATATTCTGTAATAGTTTTTTTGTTTCTAAAGATTTTTTTCTGAAATTTCAGGTAATTGTCACCCACAATGTTGTGCCTCAACACAGTGCAGAAAATTCCGTTTCCCCCGTTTTTTTTAAATTTTGTATCTGATTTTCTTTTGGGGTCCGCGCGGACCCCAGCCAGCTCTCGATCGTAATAGATACACTGGCGTTCTTATACTTTACTTTTTTTCTTATACTTTACTTTATTTTCAGGCTTTTATGATAAGTGACACATGCTTTCTAACATTAATAACATTTTATATAATTTAATGTGATTTTTATTAATAACTTATGCTAATTTGATGACGTCATTGGTCAAAACCAAGATCCAAGATGGCGGATAATTAAATATGTATGACATCATTGTATGACGTCACTGGTGTTGCTAAGGCCAACATAAGCTTTAGCAGACCTTATCATTTTATCATAAACACTTTTTGTTAAAGTTGCGTTGTATACCATTAAGTTTTAAGAGAATAACCTATTTATAACGGTTTTAGCCATTAAAATAATATGAATGACGTCATAATGACGTCATAACGACATCAAAATTGTCGTATTGATTAATTTTTACTAGTACACCATCTTCTGAAAATTTGGTGGCCATACCATATACCGTTCCCGAGTTCTGAGGGGGGCAATAAGCGCCCTCCCCCAGTCCCACGAACCTCCAAAGCTTTAAAAAACGGGTATTTTTTTATTCCTTCTTTTCTTCACCATCATTATCATCATGTCGGGGGTGGTCCCCGGTCCCAGACCCTCTCCCTCCAGTCCACTCGTTCCACTTCTTCACCAAAAAATAGGAAAAGGTAAAAATGTATGATTTTTGTGCGTAATGTGGACTCAGAGGTTCACACATCGATTCAGCAAAACAATTGAGCTGGTAGCATACTGATAATTTCTAAAAATTAGCAAAAAACTGTTTTGGGGTCCGTGCGGACCCCAGGTGTACAGATTAATCAGTCCGGGAAGGTGTACTGTTGAGGGTTAAGGCCTGTGACAGTTTCTATCGAACATGAATCTCGAACCACTCAGTGACCGCAGGTAACCCCGAGGGAACGTGATGTCGTTAGAATAGTCCAATGCTATAGTGTAACATTACATTGTCAAAACAGGAAATTACAATACAAGCAACACGCTAATTACTTACAGGAATCCTCGTAAATGTTGATAGTTACAGAACTTGTCAAGTATTTATCAAATATTGATAAAATCAGACGCCGTTAACAAATAAGGGGACCCCGCGGAAGCGGCATAATGGTACAGCCCGAACGTTCGAACACGTTCGAACCCCCCGGGTGGCGGGAAAACGGGGACTGACGCCCGGAGCTGACAGCGGAACGTGTATTCCAGCTTTAAATGCTATTTCCTCGATCGAAATCGCATTATTGATAAAAAAAGGAGTTATTTTGTAAGTATTATAGTTTGCAGATAAATGTTATCCAAGGGTATTTTACCGCAGAATGATAATATTTTAGTAAGAGTAATGTTTCAGTGGAAAAATAGAAAAAAATCACTGTTTTTAATGTTTTGGCCCAAAAAAAATCATTTTACCGTTACATAAACAAAATACCAATGGACAGATTAATTCCGTTTTAACCCTCAACAGTACACCTTCCCGGACTGATTAATCTGTACACCTGGGGTCCGAGCGGACCCCAAAACAGTTTTTTGCTAATTTTTAGACATTATCAGTATGCTACCAGCTCAATTGTTTTGCTGAGTCGATGTGTGAACCTCTGAGTCCACATTACGTACAAAAGCAATACATTTTGATCTTTTCCTATTTTTTGGTAAACAAAAGAAGAAATCAAGAAATACCCGTTTTTTTGAAGTTTTTTAAGCTTTGGGGATTCGTGGGACTGGGGAGGGGGCTCATTGCCCCCCTCATAACTCGAGAACGGTATATCGTATGGCCACCAAATTTTCAGAAGATGGTGTACTAGTAAAAATAAATCTATACAACAAATTTTGATGTCGTTATGACGTAATATGACGTCATTATGACGTCATTTCTATAATTTTATTGGCTAAAACCGTCTAAATAGGTTATTCTCTTAAAACTTAATGGTATACAACACAAATTAAAAAAAAAGTGTTTATGATAAAATGATAAGGTCTGCTAAAACTTATGTTGCCCTTAGCAACACCAGTGACGTCATGCGATGACGTCATACATATTTAATTATCCGCCATATTGGATCTTGGTTTTGACCAATGACGTCATTAAATTAGCATAAATTATGCATAATTACTAATAAAAATTACATAAGATGTTATTAATGTTAGAAAGCATGTGTAACTTATCATAAATGCCTGAAAATAAAGTAAAGTATAAGAAAATAAAGTCAAGTATAAGACGCCAGTGTATCCATTACGATCGAAAGCCGGCTGGGGTCCGCGCGGACCCCAAAAGAAAATCAGATACAAAATTTTTAAAAATGGGGGAAACGGAATTTTCTGCACTGTGTTGAGGCACAACTTTGTGGGTGACAATTACCTGAAATTTCAGAAAGAAATCTTTAGAAACAAAAAAAATTGTACAGAATACATAGTGCTGGGGTCCACGCGGACCCCAGGTGTACTGTTTAGGGTTAAATAAGGTCTTATCTTGTAAAAAAATCAAGGCTAAAATCCCTGTATCCGCAAAGGAATTGATACATCAAGGAAACAGCACTATTTTTAACCAAAAAGCTTTATTTTTAACCCAAAATTATTGAACATCAAATGAGTTTGCATATGTGTATTATATGTACCGTATAGCTTTAACTGTGTGTGAAGTTTCGTGATGATACGGTCATGCGTTTAAAAGTTACAAGCATAGACATGTTTTACCACCAACTAGCCCGGTGTCACAGGCCTTAAACTACCTGAGAATAATAATCACACAATCACACGCTGTTTTAAACAGTTATATATCAAAAGGAATTCATGATGTTTTCAGTAGGTAGTATATATATAGTCTTGAGATTAATTACATTTGGAGACAAGAAATATCTTCTTGGAAAACATCGGGTAAAGATAATATGCAAGATCACTCACAGTAAAACCGTGTCACCAGATAGGAAGTTACTTTCAACAGTGTACAATGGTGCTTACGTACTTACATTCAAATATTACTTGTACTTAGTCTAACACTTTACTAGGACGTTTTTTTTTAGTTTAAGGTAAAAAGAAAATCAGAACATATCAGTCCGTATTCATACAAAATAAACTACACTCTTCTGCCCTGTAGACAATGCAACTATATGGCTATTTTACTTCAGGTCTATGCTATGTGTTTTCATAGAATCCCTTAGAGTTTTCTGTCCATGATGATGAATGGATTGTCTGTTCCCCAGACGTCCTTAATTGGTTTTAAACACCTCACTGATCCATCATAGTCATGCTGCAGTACCGGGATCTGGCTGTAAGGGGGCGTGTCCTGGACACGTTGCGCTTTGGCATTGTTCTTCTTTAGACTACAGGTAAGAAAGGCACCATATGTCAGTAAGTGCATCGCTCACTGATTGTGTATTCGCTTATTATCTAGCTCTATCTTTAACTTAATGTTTTAGTGTTGCAAAGTACATGCATAGCATTATACAATGTAGTTTTATTTATCCATATTGTGATACACATTTATGGAATATCACTCAAGTACACTCAAGTATTCAGTGGGAACACTGAGATAAAGTTTGATTTATGTTTACAGATGGAAGGTAATGATAAGTTTATTACAGATTCTTGCCCAGTGGATGAAGACAATAATGTGGCTACTTTAATTTTAAATGCTACTAGAAATTCGTAGCTTATTGTCTATTTCTTAATCGAATGACTTTTGTAACTACAAGCATACGATGTGTGCATTCAAAAACTAAAGGAGATTCAGCAATCCCACAATTACCAAAATGTAAGCTACGGGCAATAAAAGACTTACCGGACGACGACTGCAATGACCAGAGCAACCACGGCCAACACAGCAGCAGCTACGCTGACTGCAACTATGGGGAACTCGGAGTCTTCTTGCTTTCCTGGTGGCTTGCCTTCAACAGGGCTACTTGGAATAATGATAATAATGGATGGTTTATCTAGTGAGTAGAAAACGTTACAAACGAAATGCAATGGATTGGAAGTTTGATGGGATGAAATGTAGTTATATACCCCGAATTAAGTCACTTGTAAACAAACAATATTGCTAGGAAAGCTTCTTGGACATACAGCTGCATTTCTTTCCAACGGAGTACACGAAGCAATATACATCAGGGTTATTACAACCATTCCTTGATAGACACGGGCCAGGCTTCAGATTATTTGCTACAGTTGACCCACTCTACACCGAATCCAGTATCTTTAATCTACATAAAGTGACTCCATAGATGTGGTGAATTCTTTACTTAACATACAACATATATAAATTATCTTAAATCTGTGTTGGCAATTAAAGTCAATAATTCCTTTTCACAAGAAAACTATGCATTGTAATGGCAAGCACGATTACACAGTAAAGTACAACTCACGTTGTTTTTGTAGTGGGTGGAACAGTAGCGCCATAAAGATACTGTTCATAAGGCACCATGTCTGTGATCGGTTTGGAGCCCAGAGCTTGCTGCAGCTGGAGCTGGTTGGTCCGCACAGCCATCATGACAGAGTTGACTGGGAAAGGTAGGATGTCGTCGGCAGAGTCCGGAAGGATGAGGAAGAAGGCGAGCAGGATGCCTTCTCCGGCAGCGGCCTGTCGGGGGTAGCCAGGAGAGATGTACACATCGGCAACGGTGAAGACGACTGCACTTGGCCTGAGGAAACAAACTTTGCGTATTAGTTGAAAATTGGCTGGATATGGAACTTATCAGGTATTATGATTTCTTCCAATAGCAACTGAAAATAATAGCAATTAATGTAATTGTGGTCGACTACTGTAGCAACAACCTTCGTTGGAATGTCTGTACCATCAAAGAAAAATATTAGTAATGTAAGGAAACATGTACAGTAGTTTCTTGTAACAGTGCACGTTTTACTATTTAATAAATAATTGTCCTTTTCAGCACATTGTCAGAATCCTTGTACAATATAGAACCTTTTAAAAAGTACAAAGTCGCCTAACTTACGATCGTCGTTTCCTGTCTCCATCGTTCCTTTGACACTCTCGCTCTTTCCTCACCATCCTTTGGCAGTGAGACGACATGATCGCAGCAACCCTTTCCTTAAAGTTCATCCTGACGTCATCAGTAAACTGTCAGATGAGAATAAGGGGCACGTGTGTGTTTAACCCTCAACAGTACACCTTCCCGGACTGATTAATCTGTACACCTGGGGTCCGAGCGGACCCCAAACAGTTTTTTGCTAATTTTTAGAAATTATCAGTATGCTACCAGCTCAATTGTTTTGCTGAATCGATGTGCGAACCTCTGAGTCCACATTACGTACAAAAATCATACATTTTTACCTTTTCCAATTTTTTGGTGAAGAAAAGAAGGACTCAAGAAATACCCGTTTTTAAAGCTTTGGAGGTTCGTGGGACTGTGGGAGGGGGCTTTTTGCCCCCCTCAGAACTCGGGAACGGTATATCGTATGGCCACCAAATTTTCAGAAGACGGTGTACTAGTGAAAATTAATCAATACAACAATTTTGATGTCGTTATGACGTAGTATGACGTCATTATGACGTCATTCATATTATTTTAATGGCTAAAACCGTTATAAATAGGTAATTCTCTTAAAACTTAATGGTATACAGCGCAACTTTAACAAAAAGTGTTTATGATAAAATGATAAGGTGTGCTAAAGCTTATGTCGCCCTTAGCAACACCAGTGACGTCATACAATGACGTCATACATATTTAATTATCCGCCATCTTGGTTTTGACCAATGAGGTCATCAAATTAGCATAAATTATTAATAAAAATCACATTAAATTATATAAAATGTTATTAATGTTAGAAAGCATGTGTCACTTATCATAAAAGCCTGAAAATAAAGTAAAGTATAAGAAAAAAAGTAAAGTATAAGAACGCCAGTGTATCTATTACGATCGAGAGCCGGCTGGGGTCCGCGCGGACCCCAAAAGAAAATCAGATACAAAATTTAAAAAAAATGGGGGAAACGGAATTTTCTGCACTGTGTTGAGGCACAACTTTGTGGGTGGCAATTACCTGAAATTTCAGAAAAAAATCTTTAGAAACAAAAAAAATATTACAGAATATATAGTGCTGGGGTCCACGCGGACCCCAGGTGTACTGTTTAGGGTTAATATTCAGACAGGGAACTGGTCGTCTCATAGTTTTTTTTTTTCTTCTGAAAGAGCACCAAAGAGAGCGAAAAAAAGTAGGGGCATGCCCCGGTGTGCGATGGTTCAAATACTACAAACTAGGAGTTGGTGATTCATTACAAATCACCCGGGCGGAGGCCCTGTCTCGTATTAGCCACATGGTGATTAACATCATCACCAGGACTCCAGGAAGAATAGTGTGAAATGACACACTAATGGAGATCCTTACTAACCAAACCAAACCAAACCAAAGAGCAAGAAAGCAATGCAAAATCTCTCAAAAAAGGAGAACATTTGCTTCTTACCTCTTCTATTGTCATCACAATGGTCAGAACCACAGTGTTCTGCTCATGCGGCCTCAAAGCTTTTGGATCCTCTGTCAGTGGCAACCCTGTGGTTGCACTCCTGGTTGGTGCATTTGGACGTCGGGTAGAAGTTGTAGCAGAAAGTTGGGTTCTAATACTTTTAGACTTAGGAGTGGTAGCTGTAACAGTAGATGTTACAGACTGGGTAGTAATGACTGGGGTTGTAGTAGAAGTGGTTTGAGGGGGAAGAGTTGTGGTAGTGGTTGTAGAGGAAGAAATTGATGGAGTAACAGTTGTGGTTGTTGTAGTTTTTGGCTGTTGGGCAACAGTAGTTTTAGTGGTTTGAGGTGGAGAAGTTGTGATAGTGCTTGGATATGCAGAGGGGGGTGGAGGGACAGTTGTAGTAGTTGTAGTGGTTGGATGTTGAGCAGCAGTAGTTTTGGTGGTTTGAGGTGAAGTTGTGATAGTGGTTGGAGATGCGGAGGTGGATGGAGGGACAGTTGTAGTAGTTGTAGTGGTTGGATGTTGAGCAGCAGTAGTTTTGGTGGTTTGAGGTGAAGTTGTGATAGTGGTTGGAGATGCGGAGGTGGATGGAGGGACAGTTGTAGTAGTTGTAGTGGTTGGATGTTGAGCAGCACTGGTTTTAGTGGTTTGAGGTGAAGAAGTTGTGATAGTGCTTGGAGATGTGGAGGTTGATGGAGGGACAGTTGTAGTAGTTGTAGTGGTTGGATGTTGCGCAGTAGTTTTGGTGGTTTGAGAGGTAGAAGTTGTGACAGTGCTTGGAGATATGGAGGTCGATGGAGGGACAGTTGTAGTAGTTGTAGTGGTTGGATGTTGAGCAGCACTGGTTTTAGTGGTTTGAGAGGTAGAAGTTGTGACAGTGCTTGGAGATGTGGAGGTCGATGGAGGGACAGTTGTAGTAGTTGCAGTGGTTGGATGTTGAGCAGCACTGGTATTAGTGGTTTGAGAGGTAGAAGTTGTGACAGTGCTTGGAGATGCGGAGGTCGATGTGAGGACAGTTGTGGTAGCGGTGGTAGTTTGTAGGGTAGAAGTTGTTATTGTGCTTGGATATACAAAGGTGGGTGGAGTAACACTTGTAGTAGCGGTGGTTTCGGGTTTAGCAGAGGTTGTGAAAAGTTGTGCATCAGTAGTCTTGGTGGCTTGAGGAGAAGAAATATGTGTAGTAGTTGTGGGAACCATGGTGCTGGTGGTTGTGGGTTTGTGGGAAGAATTGGGTATGCTGGTGGAAGTAGAGGATGGGGTTATAGTAGTGATGGTTGGAGGGTTAGTAGTGCTTGAGGTAGTGGAAGCCATAGTGGTAGTGATTACAGGGGATGACTTGGACGCAGTAGTTGGAACAGTGGGGGTAGTTACAGTAGTGGTGCTAGTGGCTGGGGGGTTAGTAATACTGAAGGTAGTAGAATGCAGCATACTCGTCATTGTAGAAGACGTTGGTGTGGTGGTTTCAGTAGTGGTGGGATCTACGGGAGTAGAAATAGTAGTAGTAGCGGTAGTAGTAGAAGTAGTAGCAGCCGTGGTGGTTGGAAGCTGACTGGTGGTTTGTTCCATAGTTGTACTGGAAATGGTACTTTGATCGGTTGTGGACTGAGTTGTCGTCTTTGTCGTCATGGCTGGAGTCGTTGTCACTGCATGGATGAGCAAACATAAAACATTAAGAATGGCCATATAGTTCTAGCGACTGAATGTGTATACATTGTTAGCTACATTCTGGCCTAGTCAACCATAAATTGCACGCTTCTGATAGGGATTGCCGTACTATGACTATGTTTTATGTAGTAAGTTAGAAAGCAGTTTAAACGGCCCTGTACATATAACTCTGTGGCTATATGAACTGTACGTTATATTGTAAGACAGTCTCTTTCAGTAGGTTACTGTAAAAGTGTGTACAAGGAAAACAATATTAGAAGAACCCAGCATAACTCCTCAACAAAGCTGAATACAGAAGCACGTACCAGGCACACATATGTCTCCCACTAGCACAGCGTCCCCCGTACAGTTACAGTGGAAGGAGCCGGGATCGTTCTTACACAACTCCAGGTCTGTACAGTTGTCTCTTCCCTCGTAGCACTCATCAATGTCTGTTGACAAACATGCATAGATGAGTGTTATTTCGGCCCTTCAGTGGTTGGTGAAGTGGATTTATGTAATTATGTATATAGGTATAAACCACTGTTTGAGTTAAAGTTATCTGCAAAGGTATGGATATTACACTTCTTGTCATTTCATGCATCAGTCACAGGCATGAATGCATAAGTAAGACCCCCGTTCCACTAGGACGGCGCTCTCTCTACGATCTAAGATTTTTACAGAGCGCTCAACGAATTTCAGAGATTAAAAAACGAATCTTTTTACGCTTTGTGTGTTTCGTTGTTTTTTCAGTCATACTTTTATACTTTACATAATATTCAAATTATGAAATGAAGGGCTACGCAAATTCAATTCAAGTCGCAGCAAGAGCGCCGTCCTAGTGGAACGGGGGTGTAATCTAGACCTGCACTACGTTTTATTCGAGGTTACTACTGGTCAATGCAAGCCATACACTGTGTCATATACCCGAAAGTTTTGCATTTGTTGCGCAATTGTAATCAATATTTGGAAAAGGCTACGAAAATCTCAAAAAAAAATCTTCCCTCAATTGAGATTTTGAAGAAAGTTTCTTAACTAGCTGAGTTCAAGAAATTAGGAAGTGATACCTGGTGCACAGATGCTGCCCTGTAGGAATGTACCCGGTGCGCATGCGCAGGAGTAGGTCCCCGGCTCGTTCACGCAGATCTCGTTACCAGTGCAGTTGTATGTGGCATCGTAGCATTCGTCTATGTCTGAAAACAATCCAATGCGTTGGTACTGAATTGTTGATAGTGCATAAATGCAGCTTAAATCTTCCGTTTTACGATTAGGTTTACAACAGAACTATGACTGCACAGCATAGTACACTCCATGTCTCTACCCATCGTAAGTGCTTCAAAAGAAATGCAAAACTTTGACCATAATGTGAAATACACATACCGTGACAGGGCCGCACTGGGTCGTCTGTTAGAAGGTAGCCCTCCTCGCAGAGACAGCTGTACGAGCCTGGCGTGTTCTCACACACTTGGTCGCAGTGGTTTTCTCCTGTTGCACACTCATCTTTGTCTGGACAAAGGCCATTATCAGGAACACATTCTTTGTTAAATCCAATTTAATGAAACCCCGTTGTAGCTATCGTTTATTGAGGAAGGGTGGCTCATACAAGAAATTAATTACACACAAAGTTGAATAATGCAATTTAAGAATAGTGAAGTGAAATTGGGTATAACATAGTCATAGGATAGGAATATTCATTAGAATTGCATAACAGGAGTCAGCTGAAAATGTTATGACGACAGAAGGATGGTCCATGGCTTCAGATGAGTAGCATTAACCTTTGAAGTTACACATGTTGTATTCTAATGACGCTATGATGATGATGATCATATGGTTATGATGATTGTATTATGTCAAATGGTACGATCATAGTCAAGAACAGTTTTACAATCGCGTGGTATATGTTGAAATGAGCAGATCATTTCAAATAAGCATTTTGTTAAGACGACACTTAAAAGTAAAGCTAGTGTCTTGTAAAACACTGTACCTCTACAAGTGATTCCGTCCTCGCTCATCTCGTACCCCCTGCGGCAGACGCACTGCGCATGTCCCGTGGCGTTCACGGTGCACCAGCTAGTGGCATTGCTGCATCCGGGGTCCTCGGCACTTCCGCAGGGGTCTTCCGCTGTAGTTTGATACAAAGAGCAAAGATTTTTAAACAAAATTCTCGCCTTTTTTTTTATGGTTTTCAAATCTGTACATAGGCCGTCAGAGCGTCCCCTTACTCTTAAGGGTACAATTGGACATAATGCTTTGTGTTATGTGAATAGTAAACATACATATGCAGCATTATTGCGAGGACAGGGATTAAGTTAAGAAATGATTTGTACGAGACTCTTTCAACATACAATTTCTATCTATAGGTTTTCAACATTAAAAAATATGGGACTTTTTTTGCACTGAAGTGAAGTATACTTACGTTGACAATATTCTCCGTCCGAGTCCAGAACGAACCTTTCCAGGCATGAACAGGCAAATGATCCGTTAGTGTTAATGCATAGTTGACTGCAGTTGTTCGGCAGCTCACATTCATCGACATCTAAAAAAGAAATAGATAAACATTTCAAGGCTAAGGTCAACAAACATCTATCCTCACTGACTGCACAGTAACCCAAAACATTTGAGTGGATCCCATGAGCCATGTTTTGTGGTGAACACGAAGTTAATGAAAGAAAATACTGTTCGTTATCTTCAGGTGTCCTAAATGTAAAAATGAGTACTCAAGCCACACAAACTATGATTCTTTTCAGTCTTTTAAGTTTTCGTAAGAGAGAGAAAGAAGCTTTCGTAAAACTTGAATAACAGATTCTTAAGACTATGTTATTTTACTCATTGGACAATGATGACTTACCTTCGCATGAAAAACCGTCGTCGGCTAGGTAGTAGCCGTCTTCGCACGCGCAAGTGAAATTCCCCACGAAGTTAACACAGTTGTGGTGGCACTGAGACCCTTCGTTAGTCTCACATTCGTCTATATCTACGATTCAACAAAACAGAATGATCAACAGCAAGGAAAACTGAGATGGCAGACTTCACCCCAATACTGCTTTTCGATTCTTTCCGTTCTATAGGCAATAAAAGTAGTACTGAGGATGTACATTTACGTTAAATATTTGCCAAGATTAAGACAGTAGAGAAGAGTATACTACAATCCCACCTTGACATACAGTGCCATTCCCAGTGTATCCATCCGGGCATTCTCCGCACTCGTACCCATCTACGTCAGCAGGCGGGGGCAGGTCAGTGCAGTTGACTTCTGGGAAGCAAGAGGCAAAGTTCGCAGCGCATGCGTCGATGTCTGTTTCACACCGGTCTCCCGTGAACCCATCGCTACAGGTGCACAGTTGCTGGAAGAACCTTGACGATACAAAAGAAATCGTTAGAAATGCAAATGCTCACAGGTGCTCTTATAAGGACTTTTGAAAGTCAAGAACAAATGAAAGAGTTTACTGTACCTTGTCTCGTCGCCAACGAAAGAAGGGTCCGGATCAAAGCTGTCGTTGCAGTAACCGCCATTGAAACAGGAACACAGGTAGACTACAGGCCAGTACAGGGCCGTGCTGTTGTCTGAATTACTGAGAGTCACCTTGACATTGAAAGGTTCTGTCGACGCAACATTTAAGGTCAGGACTGCTTCATCATTCCCCTGTTCGAGAGACACTCCCACAGGTGCTTCTACAAGATCAAATGTTGTGTTGAGGCCTCTTGAGTCGTTTGCTGTCAAGGTCACCCGAAGGAGTTCACCAATGGTCACGTGAAGGGATTCCGGTCCTTCTATAGTAGGAGGAAACTTATCTGGAATGTAAAAGGCACGTTACATTAGGGGCAGCAACGTTCCAGTTATCTAGTAGTACCTACTTATATATCTATCTAGTACATAAACTTCTATCTATGCATCCATCTCTCCATCCATCTATCTGTCTATCTGTCAATTAGATCATAGAAAAAGAGAGAGAGAGAGTCAAATGTGCCTACCTCTGCCTTCGGTCGCCTCTCTGTGGCTGTCGCTGATCTTGACTGACACCTCTCCCACTTCTATGTCCTTCGTCATGCTGACGTCAAAGAGACAGGAAGTGACGTTGCCACAAACGTCCAGGGCCCTTTGCTGTAGGTGGGGGTCGCTGAAGATGATCTCATCCGTGAACGTTGGCTGGAACGAATCGTTCCTGAAGGTCTCCACTCCTTCGCCGAACTTGTAGTGGAAAAGGGATGCCTTTGGGCCGTCCTCTTCTGTGACTTGCCCTAATGTAAAATGAGACGTGAGCTACTAGATAGAGAAGGGGGTGATCTGTTGTACGGTTTACATTATGTATAGGTTCCAACATTTGTTGCGTACGGTATGATTGAGAGACTAGTGTCGGACAGCTGAAGCTATAGTAGAATAGAGATGTCTTTCGGCCGTCCTTCTCTTTGACTCGCCCTAAAATGTTTTCAGGGGCTTGAGTTGCTAGATAGTCTAGAGAGGAGAATGGTACACATAGTCAGTTTTACCCTGTTTATCGTAAGTGCAAATGTTGTGTAACATATGTCGTAGCAAGAATAGTTTGGGAAAGCTGAACCAATGATGTTTTGGGACTATAGATACAGTAGATGAAGGTTCTCACATGAGATGCCGAAATCATAAAGTTCTTTTTCCGAAGCATCTGCCAGTAGGACTGTCCCGTCGAACGCCTCGAAGTCGTTGGACTGGTCCCCGTCCCAACGTCCCAGCAGACCTTTGGTCTTGTGCAGGAACTCTGGTGGCAGAGAGAACTCAAAGAACAGCATTGCCTGTGGAGTAAATAAAGGTCGGTATTGTATCCAGAGTTGGGCCTATCTAGATCCTTGCCTGCATTGGTTAGGGTTATAATCAGGCACGGTTCAAGATCATAGATTTGCCCCAGGCACCGTTCTGGATACGCGTCGACTATCCAGGATCGTGCCTGAGCATAAATCTGGATACAACAGTCGATAAATTGTATTTTCCGCCGTTTTCCTGATTGCTTATTACGAGCGGAGAGAGAGGTACGATGGCCCATATCTTGGCGGGATGCAAGGTTGCCCTCGCCCAAGGGCGTTACAGATGGCGCCATGACAAAGTGTTAGCAGTGACAGCAGAAGTTCTAGAACAGGAAATGAGGAAGAAGCGTCAGGAGAGGGCGAGATCAACCATTGCAATCAACTTCGTAAGAGAGAGAGAAAGAAAACCTGCAGCACCAGGAAGGGAAAACAGCATTCTACAGGGAGCAAAAGCGTGGGAGCTGAGGGTTAATTTAGGCAGAAAGTTGCACTTTCCTCAGATTGTACAGACGAACCTGCGTCCAGACGCTGTTCTGTGGTCCGAAGATAGAAAAAGCTGAGAATGATCAAGTTGACAGTTCCATGGGAAGAAGGCTGTGAGGAAGCATATGAGAGGAAGAGAGCTAAGTACCAGGACCTGCTCCAGGAGTGTAGGAGTAAAGGGTGGCAGGCATGGTTGTTCCCCATAGACGTGGGGTGTAAAGGCTTCCCAGCCCAGTCAGTATGGAGCATGCTGTCAGCGATCGGAGTGAAGGGAGAAAAGACAGAAAGGCAGCAGTCCGCAGGATGGATGATGCAGCTGAAAAGGCATCGTGCTGCCTCTGGTGTAAGAGGGAAGAAGAACGCTGGAAGCAAATAGGAGCGGATGGGCAGTGACTTGGCCACCATTGCTGGGCCCGACAGCAAGAGGATGTAACGGATAAGGGTCGAAACATCCGGTGACAGCTGTTCCGTCTGATGACATCCAGCTCCTTCAAGTGAGAGCACTCCTCAAAACAAGGTGAGAGGAGTAACGAAGCATCTCTGATGTATTTACCAAACAGAGAATGGACAGATTGCTTTTAGTTTTACGAACAATGACAGAAAATGATATACTACTCGTACTACATATTCCTTTGATTTGCAGTTAATAAGTGTTGAAAACCTATGACAGAATAAGGTATATTACTACATATTCCATTAAAATGCAGTGTTGTAAACGTACCTTTTCAGCCGTGACTTTCACGGATATCCCGCTGACAAACACAATCAGTAAGGAGTTGTTTCCCGTTCTCGCGATGACTACGTTGTCGTCAACATCCATTTCATAATCTTCAATATCGAAGAGGCTCATCTCTGTCGCGGAGCTGGTGTGCAAAAGCGAGAGAAAAGTAGAAAAATAAAAATACTTGGTAATTTGTTTTTAAGTAATCGGTTGATCACCATAACGCAAAGAAATGTTAAATAAAAATCACGTATACCACAAAGATGTTCTGAACAACTTGAGCTACTTTCCTTTCGTTAGATTTGTTTTTAAACATTTTACATTCAATTTGAACATAGAGATCTATTTCTCATACCCGTTGATGTATAGCTGCATATCTGAGGTGCCCACGAGTTCCAGCTGGATTGCAGAGTGGTTCCGCTGTTGGACGACTAGAGCCGAGAATACGGTCGCTCCTAAACTATCTATAATGCAGAAGTTTCAATGTATTAGCACAAATTTCTCAAACATTTCTCATGAGGCTATTTCTTATGAATTAAAATGAGAGGTGAACATGTACGTCAGATGAGGTAAGGTTTGGTGTTTACGCCAGATGGATAAAAGAAACTACACATTGTCAAAGTAAGTTTAGTCGAAAACTGTTCGATGCACTCATCTGAAATGGTTTGATCATATTGCTGATACCTTGTACTTGGGAGGTTCTGGCTTGGAACTGGTACTCCCCACCGTCTATGTCCAGTAGCACGTACTCCCCCAGGCCATTGAAAGTGTACTGTGTGCCGTCTAGAGTCGTTATGTGTGGGTCTCCCCAGGCTCGGATCCATCCTACATGCAAATACCGGAACAAAAAACATATAAGAGCATATAAGAGCAATAGGAGGACTGTCCTGATCTAATAGTGCTATATAGAGACTGCAGTGGGCTTGAAAGGCATCATGAAGGATAACAAAAAAAAAATAACAAGAAAGGTGGAATACAACTACTTGTAAAAGAGCAAATTTAGATCTCTTGTATGTTTGATTACAACCTATGTTGGGTTTCCGTGGCTTGAAGGCACAGACAGCGGTCTCAGTTCTGAGAACCTCTTGCAGTACCAGCCGTTTCGTTCTCCTGATGACTTCACACAGCACTGCTGGTAGGCCTCTTCATCAACTGCGTTCGTATCCCCCTATAGCCGGAGTAAACCACATACAACTACTATTCAGGGGGAGAATCCGGTTGTATTTGATATCCTTGAGCTGTTGCTACCATCTTTCATCTGTGAGTGTCACTGACTGCCAGAATACGCCGAGCAGATACAGATAGCAATTTCGATGTCAAATGTATGTAGATGTACTGAACAATGGAAAATGCATCTGAAAACTGATAAGTAGAAGCGCAAGATCCTAGAAGAGAAGACAGTCTAGCTATAAATGTCGTGAAACATGTTGCCTTCCATTGAAAGCTGATACCCCACCTTCGTGTGTCACGTGTTCTTCCATATTTGGTTCTCACCATAAAGAGATGTCCGCCCTGGTGTCCAGTCAGAAGGCTCCCTCCCATGATCCTCCAGCGGAACCAGCCCCCTCTCCACTCGCTCCGCCAATAGGAATGGCTGTAACAGCAGGACCGACGCAGCTTGTAGCGTTTGGGGCCCACGAAAGAATGAATCCTCCTTCTGCTGTCCACACATCTTCGTTCCATTCTCCAGGGGACCGGCCGAAAGTCTTTGTACCTTATAAAGATGAGAGAGAAAAAATCAAGTTACAGTCAAGTTATAAATGACCCAATCTGTTGCACAACAGTTGTAATAGATTCAATCTATGGCAAATTACTAAACAGTACTATATAACGAGCCTCAACACTATTCTGATTAATGTGGTCAGGAACTGCATAAAGTAAAAGTTGCCAAGGAGACATTGTGTACAAATTTGTGTGTGGGATAATACATGTACGAGGTCTCTCTTACTCGGATAACTGGATATGATTTCGGAAACGGTCAGACATTTCATGTAGCATTCACTACCTTTCGTTATGTTTTTTTGCCGTATCTTATTACCTTGATGTCTAACCTTCATCGACGTACAGCCTCTTTTGTGTAGAGTGATAGATGTATATTTCCCTGGATACAAGGAAATCGAGTCAAGTATCTACAAATTAATTCCAAAAACACTTGTGAGCAAGATGTGTAAATCTCGATCCACCATGTACCAACAACAATAGCTTACGTGTTGTCGTAGTGCGCCTGTTCGGCGGTACATGGGCAGGAGTGGGGTCCAGGGAGGGCGTGGTACCCCACCAACTTAGTGGGGTCTGGGATTTCCTGACCTCGGAACCACTCAGAACATTTCACAATGTGCGGATCCGGTACTCTGTCGCCGGTTTGATGCTGCAGTGCGAAGGAAAAGACTCCTGTATTGCGGGAGAAAAGTTATATTGTTAATTCAGCAATTAGAAAGACCACCCCTTTTTATAGATGGATAAGCCCAAGGTCTCAACTTAGCAGTTGACCAAAGTATTCGAAAATTTTGACAACATCAAGGACTGGACCAGAATGAAAATCCCGAAGCTGCTGATCGACAGCTATAGCACAGAGCAAAACTCTGCCTTGTCCCCCCGACGATTAATGAACTACGTACTAGGTAGGTAGAAGTACTAGATTTATTAATTTTAATTAACTTAAAAGTCGACATTGTTGTCATAAAATAAAATACACATCTTTCTAAGACGTACCTCCATTTCTGGCTTCTCCCAACTTCTTCATCTTCATGGTCCCACTGTCGTCGAGGTTAACGGCGTTGGGTTTCGCTATGTTGCTTCCGTCCCCTGCGTTGTACCCTGCTACGGCGATGGCAGTCGGAAACGTTTTCGACACTGGCTGAAGTTCGTCTGAATACAGAGGAAGACAGTTTTATGATCTCAATGTTTTGTCAGATTTGCCGATTCTTCTAGTACTGCCTTCTTCAGAAGCAATGGCCCACTCCGACCCCTTTCGATACTTGACTTCAGGAACCATTCAAAGGTGACCTGACAGTTAACTGTGTGTTGGGCAAAAATTATCACCGTGACGGTTACCAACACAGATAAGACTTTATTGTAACTTGATGAGTTTTTGTTTACCTGGAGACGCCCATTCGATGGTCTTTGCTGGGTAGATGAAAGTAGCGTAAGAATGCTTTCCATCCGTTGACAGGGCGAGCTGGAACCGGTTCGACTGTAACGACATTTGTGTATTGAAGGACGTGTGAATAATGCCAGTGTTACAATTAAGTACTAAATGCACTTTCCGTTGAATGAAAGGTAGACCAGCGACAGTGTCGTGTCCTTGATAATCAGATTACAACTTGATTGTTGGAATGATTATGTAAATGATTCACTACATCATGGGTGTCTATACTTTTCACCATAAAGTTCCGTCCTGCAGTGGACATACAGTTGTATCTAGTCATATTCTCACTTTAAGTGTAGGGGACCATCATGGCACAATCCTGTACTAGCTGCTTCCAGGATTATACATCTCTACCAATTAGTCTATGAACGCAATCCACATAATGTAGAGTTTACTTACGGGTAGTTTATTTTTGTCAACCGGACATTGTCCCTTCGAGAACGTGCTGCAGTCTGGGGCGATGTTGGTCCAGGTAGTCACAAGAACCCACACAGGCTTATAACCTGCAAACACAACAAGAAATCTGTGATTTTAGACTTCCTGGATTCCCCAATGTCAACCTTTGATTCCTACTCACCTGCGGCCAGATTATGAGACTTTTGACCCTCTGTCATTCTCCCTAATACCCACACCCACGTGCTGCCAACCTACTCCGTGCGGACAAACAGATACACAAGCCCACAGCTTAGCCACAAACAATATTACCGGGCCTTTTATTGGCCATGTTGCCAAATCGTCTAAAGCAAAACGCTTATGATATTCGGATGCCAAACTAAACGAACAAGGAACATGCCTGGATTATAAAACTTTGGTGCAGATCTCCCATGGTCCCGGGCTCTGTTGAGGACAGCCGAAGTGTTCGGATTTCCGTCGCCCTTTTCGTAGATCTCGAAGTATATCTTGGTACGCCTGCTCTCGTGGAGGTCTCGCGAGACGTACGGACGAGACTTGGCGAGAAATGGTGCTATGACTGGGGTCTTCCACCATTCCCTGTCTCTGAGCTTGGTCGGCCAGACTGGTGGCTGGATCCTGGTGAATGCGACTATCCCGTTATGGCATACCTGCACAGGTTTTTTTTCATTTATTTATTTATTTAATTTACTTCAATTTACTTTGCATTTTTGTGCGAATAAACAATAAACAATATGTTTATTAAATTTGAATTTCAGACAGCTGGGTGGACCATTCAACTCTGTCAAATCGATTTTCAATTAATGAGGCCCAGACTACAAACACAGTAAAATCATCGACATAACAAAGAAGATGAACTTTTACAAACGTGTAACATAAGTAACAGAGGATCGTGATACACGTAACACGAGTAGCTGAAAGTGTACATAAACAAATACCAAATGTGTATAGTCTTCTTTTAAAAGTTCCAGACTGAAAGAGGGAAGAAATATTTTGAATTTAATATATTTATAATACGGTGGTATGAGATTACTGGTTAACAGACAAACAAGACTACAGGTGAAACTCACGTGTATATCGTGGTGTCGCTGACCAAAGAATCGGAAACCCTCGGCAGGAAGTTCCCTCTTCATGCAGGATCTGTAGTCCCATTCCACGGGACTCCTCCCGACCTCCTCACCGTATGGGTAAAGGTCTTCATCTACAGTTAAACGTAGAGAAATTGAGGAAGATTTATGGCTGCATTTAAATAGATATTGCCATTACTTCTTTTGTTTGTTTCGTATAACCAGTAAACCACATTAAGGCATAACACGCCAACTTTAATTGTACAGTAAGTACAAGCTGCGTAAGACCGGACGTTTTTTCACATAGGTTTCGCGATGCTTTTTCTTCCAGATGACAGCAATTGCTAATGTCAATTGCAGCGAAATCATCATCATAGTTTGCATCCTGGCAGACATTCTATTCGGCGTTTGTGGACCCGACGGTGAGCAGCTAGACCAGCTCTTCTCCTGCAATGTTTGTCACAGGTCTCACACATGAAAACTCTTATTGTTGACACGGCTTGATATCTTTTTGTAGCTAAATATGTAATTTGAATGTATGATCTTGTCCTGCTTACCTCTGCAGTCCTTGTCGTTGACGAGCCTGTGACGCTGACGACAGGTACAGCGGTAGGACCCGGGGATGTTCGTACAGAAGTGGCAACCTGGAGCCGGGCATTCGTCTATGTCTGCGGAAAACAAACATTCCATTTATTTACTTTGAATCTAAAGAAGTAAAGAAATAATGCACGATGCAAGTTTGCATGGGTGATAAAATGAATTCGTATTGATTGCCGGTAGCAAAATGATCTTCATTGAGATTGTGAACGAGCACAAGTCTTTTATTGTTGTCAAGAATATATGTATACTAAACTGACAATCATTTACCTTTACCTCAGGCGGACAATCACCCGATGTATATACATGTGTACTTACCATCGCAGGAGTGCCTGTCTTTAGCCAGGGTGTAGCCGTCGTTACATGTGCAGTAGTAGGAGCCATGTAGGTTGTGGCAGATCTGATCACATCCACCTCTGTCTGGCTGCGTACACTCATCAACATCCGGTATTTCTGCAAACAGACCAGGTTTCTAATTATCTTAGCCAAAGCATGTAGTCACTTATTACAATTGTTAATATTTTGGATCCTTGGATATCATTAGGACTCGTAAAGCTATTGCATGAAGATAAGGCATAGACAACTGATCTTATACGGTACAGTGTCTACATCCCAATGATGTTGTAGTAATTTTGTGTACTGGGTTTCCTAAGAAACTTTGTGGATTCGTGATAAGAACATGTACTTACTTTCACAGACTGTGGGTAGGATGTCCTCCTTTAGTTTCTCAAGCAGCGCGAAGTCTGCCACCGTGCCGAGTGTGTCAGTCGAAGAGGCGATCTCTATCAACTCATTCATGTTAATGCCAGATCCGACACCAATGGCCACCATGATGATCCCACTCTGATTCGCTCTTTGAGATGGCGCCAAAACATCGTCACCTGATTGTCCATCTGTTACCACTATCACAACCTTCGGTACGCCTGGACGCGCTCCACGACCTTCTGCAAGGCTGTGGTCGAGCACGTAGTTTATGGCCCTGCCAGTTTGAGTACCACCACCTCGGTAAGATATATTCTGAATAGCAGATAGGAGCTCATCCAAAGTTGCATGTCGGTTTAGTGGGAATTCTTCTCGTTGGGAGCCTTGGTATTGAACTACGCCTACTAGGGTGTTGGCGGGACCGATTTGGAAGTCGCTCGTTGTGTTCTGGACGAAACTCTTGGTTATCTCGAAGTTTGGCGCCGTGATGCTTCCCGATCCGTCCAGCAGAAAAACAAGGTCGACTGGCATCCTGCACGCAACCTCTGTAATATTTTAGACAAGGCAGAGTTTCCCGCTTGTAACTGGTTTTGTAAATGATCATTAACCAACGAAAGTTTTCAATTGTTAGGCTGAGACATAGGAAAACGATAGGAACATACTGCCAACTACGTCGATGAAGGTTAGACATCCAGGTAATTAGATAAAAAAAATAGTTTCTCAAGCAACTGAATAGAGTTCAGTAACTGTTTTCTTGTATACTGCCAACTAAAACCCTTCTCTGTACTTATGTGGGGTAAATGATTATCTTACACAAAATTACATGTTATCTAGGAACATAAATGTATGATACTAACCTCTGCACTCCCTCCCGCTGAGAAGATTGTAGCCGTCGTCACAGCTGCAGCGGTACGAACCCAGGGTGTTGGTGCAATGTTGGTCACAGTCGCCGTTTCCAGTCTGGCATTCGTCAAGATCTTTGAAGACAAGAACAATAAGAAAATATAATAATGATAACATATATGAGTCACTAATGATACTTGGCTTTTTTTAAACAAAGAAAATTAGGACATAAAGCTCTTACATTTGCTATATAATTAGATAAATGGCTGCAACACATTGGGTATATCTATTATATTATAGGCTTCTATGATGTAAAGTTTGCGTCATACCTTCGTCGCAGAGTCGGCCTGTGTATCCTGTTTCACATGTACAGGTGTTGGGTGCAGTACAGCTACCATGGTCACCACAGGGATCGGAACAAGTCGCTAGAACATGGGGGGGGGGAGTAAACATACATGTCATGTGATACCTTTCATCAAGCATTAAAACAAGAAAGTTCTTTTCTCGTTTCTACTGAACAACTAGATTTTAAGAGTCACTGATAGTCTTTAGCAGAGCTTTCCTTATTTTTGTTTTAATTGCAAATCATGAAACATTTTCTTTAGAATGTAAAGATTCTAGCAACAAATTCAATGCCATGGTTACTCAGACGTTAGACTTCTGGTCAGTTTCTCTCGCTGCATCAAGAGACCAAAATTACTGCAACAAGCTCGCCTTGCCAAATCATTAGCGAGCGAAATTGACAGGAGCAAAAAAATGCGGGATTTAACCATGGTGATAAATGACAGGTACATGTAATGCCGGTAATGGGTGCGGTGACAGTAGTGGGAAATCACATCTTCAATCACATCTTTTGCTGTGATAAATTCCACTTTATTTTGTACACGTACCCATTAAAAGCGGAATTTGCCGAAAGCAAAGTTCTAAGCACGTCTGATCGGCGCGTCCGGCCCAATGAGTGTCTTAACAATAGATGCCATGTAAGTGATAATTTTGCCAAAAACATAAAATTCCAAAAGCAATCATTGTCGACTTACCGACTCACCCCACCTTTAGTGCAGTCAAAGAATCTAAGTACCACTTTTCGTGCAGTGAACGAATTTCTATAGATTTGATGATGTTACCTCTATAATCGTAGTTATATTTCTCATTACCGTAAATTTAATTTTCATTAAAGTATGTTAATTAACTTAGAAATAGGAAGGAGGGGGGCCATGAATAAGCCATTAGGGTTTCCCGCCCCCTCCTGCACATAGTGTTTGTCATATGTAAATTTAACCATTTTTATTGTATTTCAAAGTTTGTGTGAACAAATAAACAAACAAACAATACCTGTGCAGGTACTTCCCACGTGGTTCCATCCTTGGCAACATTCCTCGATTGTTTCGTAGAGTGTTTCAAACACGGTCTGAGTATCCCTCCGGACTTTTTCATGTCTGTAATTGTAACAAACCGAATATTGACGTGCGTACATGTAGCTCTCTCCAAGACACACCTGGTTTAATTTTCACATTCTAGGATAATGTACCTGGTGGAGTGAAATATGTACTAGTTTGGTCCCGGCTGATACAGGTCGATAGATGATGATGATGATGATGCATGTAACTTGTCAATGTATTTAAAGGATACGGTAAACAAGCGACTTGACTTTACATGTATTTGCCTCGTGTACTGGTTTTACCATATATAATATGGACAGATAATTTTGCAAGACAAAGAGAAGCATTGATAAATACCTGTTCCTCCACATCTCGCTGACGTAGGTCCAAACATCAGTGGCAGGCTGCCTTTTTCGGCGCTCTTCTATCTGGTAGCTCGCGGTGTAACTCCGCTGCCGAGTGCACACACTGCCCGGTGGACTGCAAAGAAAATTGACTTGAGAATGGTAGGTTATAAAATGTCACCTGAGGCCCCTCACATGCACAAGTCGGTGTGTAAACACAAAATACTAAGTTTCCCACTCTCTCTAGGATAAACAACCTTATGCTTAATTTAAAAATGAAGCAACCTTTCATCACATGCTTGTCAATCCTCTTCCTATGTCACCATAAGCTTTATGCCTTAACTTAAAGTGAACCTAAAGTTTGTTAAATATGTCCCTGTCCTTTTCAAGCATTAGAGTGTATAACTAAGCGTTGAATTTGCTGTTTATACACTACATTGTGGGCCACCCGTCCCGTTTCCCTGTTTGGTGTCACAGTTCAGGGCATGCCCTACAATTACGTTCTACAGCAGAATTCTATACAAATCACCACAAAAAAGGTGTCAAAATCTCACCTCTGGGATTAAAAGTTCATGAAAACTCACCATGACAGGATAGCCCACCTCCTGAAGTGTGCACAGGCCTATCTGTACCAGTTTTCACACAGCTCTTTAAACTTGTCAACAAACCAGACGGAAACCTGAACTTTCACCTCCAATCTCCAATTTTTTCGCTAAAATCAGTGAGTTTGAAGCCCTACCTATCCCATCCACCACAAAATGGACAAAAAGGCTCCATGCCCGGTATCTTTCCCTTGAAAAGCCACATGCCTTCTGCACATACCGTCACCAAAGTCACGTTCCACCCAGGAGCCAAACAATGACGGATGGTTAAGGGTTATTCAAGATACTGAAGCGGACACCTGATACCCTTCTAATGTTTCTTCGTACCTGGCCCTACCCCTATGTACCCAGCACACTGTGGGTAAGTCCATAATGTGCTAGTCGCCCCCACGAACAATGTTATAGTCTCATTGCCATCTGTTTATTTGTGTAATAATCAACTCAGAAAGTTACGAATGGATTCTTGAATGATTCTATTGTTCTTCTATGTTTATGTGTTTGTGCTAAAAAGTACTTGGTTAAAGTTAAGGTCGCCTACTGGGGTCCTTTAATATAACATCGAAATATTAATGGATCTAAGTCTTTTCAAATACGAGTAGTACTACTACTAACAGGGTCTAACATCTACACTTCTACTAACAACTCTAACAATTTTTTTTGCACATAGACGAGCGTATACCAATGCAGAATGTTCACTTTTGAGGGCTAGTTCGACATCAGCCTCATCATACGTCGTACGATTACAAGGCGTGCATGTATCGGGGATGTAGCCCCTGCGGGTGCCGGCCGGGCTCTGAAGTCTGGGGGGCACCGGCTGTCGTGGTCACAATTAAACGTTTCATTCAGTGGCATTTTGTTAAAATTTTGTCACCCTCATTGGTCGATCTCCGGCAGGTACCCGGCAGATGCTCTGACGATGTCTTGTTGTGAACCCCGCAATACAAAGTTCAAGCCTTTATTGTAATCACCTGATCTGTGACGTCACACATTTCACCAGTTCTTACGAATTACACACCTTTATTTTGTGCATCTCGTCTGTGAAGTAACAAATTTGTCCCGGTGGACTGTCGGCAACCGGAGGGGTACCTCTCGGTGTTCTCACGGTTAGGTCACGGGGTCTTTTTGTCAGCGGGGTTCGGGTAGAATTTAAGTCAGAATTAAATTCTTCTCGGGTCCCTGTTGTGTCCCAAACCGTGGCTGTCCCATTCTGTGCCTGAGCGGGCACAGAACGGGACACAGCCTGACTGTCCAGAACCGTGCCCGGAAGTGCTACCAATCATAGTGATTGGCGGGACCGTATCATAATTATTTACGCCCAAGTTTCCATATATGGTTATATGGAGACATGGAGACGGTTAGATATTAAATTGCGAATACAGTTCTTGATACAACACACGTAGTATACCCGAGATAAAGTAGAGAAAGTAGATTGACCCGAGCACAGTCCTGGAATCGGAAACAACACTGTGCTTATTCACCAAGCCCCATCACGGTTTTGGATAGTCCTGACGCGTATCCACGACAGACTAGAGCAAATCAACTTCTAGATAAACAAAGTGTTTGTCCAGAACCGTGCCTCTGAGGTCGCGCACATGTTCTGAACACGCGATGGCCTTGTCCCAAACCGTGTCCGGGCACGTGCCCGGGCAAGAAACCTTTTCATTTTGTTACATAATGATACAAGGCACTCAGTTTTTGACACTACATGTAAATCTAAATCATCTTAGACCAGCGTGAAATGTAAAATGTACTTTACAGAGCAAGAATTACACCGATTCTTTCTTATTATTCTCTCGGCGAAAAACAAAGATGGCGGTCTAAAACAACTAAACAACACCACGAGAAGGCTCCTCCCTCAAAACACTAAGCCCCGCCCCCAAAGCACGGAATGGGACAAGGCGCGGTTTCGGACAAGGCACGGTTTGTGACACAACAGTCCCCGTCGGGCCCAAAAATAGCCCGGTAGCCGCAGGGTTTTCCCCGGGGCAACGTAGGGGTCACGCCTGAAAGTGCCAAAAACAGCCCGGGAACTACCCGGCAGGGCCCCTTTTTTCAATTGGGACCAAACCTTTAGATCCTTGTCAGTGGTTAGTTTTGTCACACTTACTCCAAAATCGTACCAGAACAAATGTTACCACACCGTATGGCTTCGTATAATAGCTTGTACGTACATGCGTTAGACAAACCAAGCTATGTCAACCAGATGTGAATGTAAAAATAGTTTAAAAATATGACTTCTTCTTTGCCAGTGAAAATAGTTTAAGATATGACTTCTTCTTTGCCTAAGCAAAGAAACAAACTATGGGCGCATTGAAAACTATGTGCGTGTTGTGCCCCTTCTTTAGTGGCATAAAGTAGGTGAGTTGATTCATGCCACGACGCTTACCTCGAACTTTGCAGCGTAATATGCACTACAATCATACGTCGAAAGGTTTTTTAAGAAGCATAATGCCATGCAGACGTTTTTGAGGGAAAAATGTGAACTTCGTGATGCTGATGTTTTTATTTTAGCTAACACGTCTGCCCCCGCATGCTATTTTCAAATAATAAATTGAAATAAACCTACTAGATACACGCATTCTATAACGTTCATGAAAAATGCCTAACTCACCCCACTAACGTTGCGCCGACTTGCCCGCAGGACCACAGACAGCAGAGAAGGCCGATTAGAAGTGACACATAGAGGGATATGGCCATGATCCTACGCGTTTCCTCCCGAAACTCTGTCCAATTCTTTCCCCGGCCCGCTGCGCAAAAAATTGCTTCCTCCTCGACTGACGCCCTCCAACTTCTGCATGCTGCGCAACGTTAACGTTGCAACTTGATGCCTCGAGGGGAGTTCCCTTGGCCTTTCGCCAACCACAACTTACTTCTCACCTATCATTCTTCACTTTTTGTCGAATCTTGTTGGTGATTTTCAACCATATGTGGAGGTTTTGAGACTATCAGTCTTCATTTGTGTCCGAATGAAGCAATGGGATCAATCTGTTTGTCTAATTAGGGTGAAATCTTGTAGGCATGGTGTGTTGTTAACATTGTACGGGATCACTGACTTCAGTTGAATCAGACGTAGCTAGGCAAGTTACAACACCTTGTACTTACCAGTTAGCCCCTTTCTGAGGTTACTTTACTTCATAACCCGTGTGTATTGTAAAGCTTTGATATTTTTCATGGCCTATGGAGTCCATTCTAGAGTTTATAACATGTAAAGCGCAGTAGGGGGGTGAATAGACACAGGTAAATGGTTTCTTTCCGTAACGATGATACGGCTTTGTCACCTGCGAAAGCAGAAGTTACTGTTCAATGCGTGGGAATTGCTAAACAATATTCTTAACCCTAAGACCCGGTCACATCGTTGTGCGATCACAAACTGAGGACGATCTTAGGGTAGTTATGCATGTGTCCTTCAGAGATTCAGCTGTCGTTTTACGAAAAAAGCTTTCTTCGATCCGGGTCGGCGGTTGGTTCTGTCACAGCCTGCCTGAAAATGCTAGCGTATCAAAATCGCACATCGGATGTGACCTCGCAGTTATTCTATAAAGTCAAAAGTTAAAAAAAAAGGATTTAACGCACACGCTTCGTTAAACATAGTATTATGGAAGTTGGTGATTCACCACAAATCACCTGGACGGAGGCCTGGCGAAAATATGCTTGGCGGTCTCTCGTACTTGTATTAGCCACATGGTGATTTATATCATCCCAATGACGGAGACCTGGCGTCTTGTATTAGCCAACGAAAGGGTATGTCACCCGTTAGGTATAATCCCGCTAAGCGGTATAATCCCGCTAGTCGACCTACTATACTATACTATACTATACTATATAGACAAAGTAGTGTTTGAGTTCACTTGTGTTGGTATCAGCCCCTACTAAAAAACGGCACCCAAAAGTCACCTGATAGTTTTCTGCCTGAGGGTTGTGTTTCAGCTTCTCTGTGTTAGAAGATGTGGTCGCCGATTGGGTGACACAAAGCAAACATGACGTCAAGGGGTATAATACATGTGAAGTCAGTGACCATTTCTTTGTTTGCCCTCTTAAGACTGTATTATGTTCGTTTGCCCTCTCAAGACTCTATTATGTTCTGCTCTGCATACGCCTTCTTCGCGGCAGCCACCCTCAAGGAAGTAAATGTCAGTCAACTGAGCAGACAAAGCTACATACTGTTAGTGCTACTTTATTCCTTCAGACATCTGATGACACAGGCAACTGTAGGGGATATTTGTTTTGCGTGGTTCATTTGTTTTGCGTGATGTGGTTACTGTTTTTAACAACCTCGAATACAAGTTTTAAGTTTCAAGTTTATTTATTTTACCAGGGCATACCTCAAATCCGTTGATCTGATTTTCAGGTATCCATGGACACACACATTAAAAACATCCATTCATAAGAATTACAAGTAGAACACAACAATATACAGATAATGTTACAGACATGTACATGTACAAAGCAGTCACAGTGAATACCGTGAACTACTCTTTAGGGTGATAAATAGCGAGACAAATAAATATATTGTTCTCCTTGCCACCTTATGTTGGCGGAGTCCCTAGTCTATGCGTGTCAGTGAAAATCTTTTCCGTCTGAATAAAGCTGCTGTCTGACTTTGCACCTGAGGTTAAAACAAAAGCAGACACAAAATCACGTGTAATAGTGCATCACTCAAACATCCCCGGACAGTTTGATTCACTGTTACTTCCTTGAGGTTTACCTGTTGCCGACCTTAAACACCTGCATGGCGGGTCCGCTGGGCTTTGTCACGAAGCCTGTATTGCCTGTGCTGACACGCTGCACACTCACTCACTCACTCATTAACTCACTCACTCACTCACTCACTCACTCACTCATTCACTCGCTCTCATTCACTTAGTCACTCATTAACTCACTGTCACTAAAGCCCCTGTCACACATTCACGACCTTTCCCAGAATCTGTTCCCGAACGCACTCTGACCAGATTTAGGCCACGCCTACCTTTCTATATGAATCGAAACGAATTTGGGTTTAACTGGAGTCATATTTGATCCCTGAACACGCCCTGAACACTGTGCTGACTTACTTCCGGATGGCTGGCTGGTGTTTTGCTGACTTACGGTCGAAAACCAGCCAGATACGATCGAACCTCCCGAACGACTCACGAATGTTTTAAACATTTTGAAACATTCGGATGGCGCAGCCGAACCATGGCCAACCCAGCCGAACGCCAGCCAACCCAGCCGAACGCCAGCCAACCCAGCCGAACGCCAGCCAACTCACTCCTAAAGGCCCGGTCACACTTGCCGAACTTTGCTGGAGCGTTCCTTGAACGGTAGGGACGGGGGCCGAATTTCGACAACGCTCGTCACCGCGCCCAAAATGTGGGGGAAAAATGAAAATACGGGCGTTGGCTTAGCGGTGCACCGCTGAAGCCGGCGTTGCTTTAGCGTTGGTTTAGCGGTAGCGAGCGTTGGTTTAGCGGTGACGCGAGCGTTGGTATAGCGGCGTTCTGCGCATGCGGTTTAGCGAAGTTTTGTGCAACGTTTAATCGCCGCCCGGGCAACGCTGGCGAAGCAGCGGTGGTCCAGCGTTCAAGATTTCTGCGTTGGCCTAGCGGACCCAAGCGTCCATGAACTTGCGTCTAGCGATGCCAAACTTTGACTGGGCGTTGGTGGAGCGGGGGTGAACTTTGCCGGGGCGGAAAATTGCCCCTCCTCAACGCTCGCAATATTTTGTGCAGCTCAAAACTTTCGGAGCGGTAGGAGGGTCCCTCCAGAAACATCAGCGGTGGCCGGGCGTACACGGCGTTGCTTTAACGGCGGCCAACTTCTGTTAACGGTGGTGAACGGTTTCGAGCGTTGATGAATTTTATTCACCGTTCAAGGAACGCTCCAGCAAAGTTCGGCCAGTGTGACCGGGCCTTAACCATGGTTGGCGGACGTTCGGCTAGCGTTCGGGAGGCCAAATTCGTGAATGTGTGACAGGGGCTTTACTCGCTCACTCGGTCACTCATTCACTTACCCACTTACTCATTCATTCACTCACTCATTCACTCGCTCTCATTCACTCAGTCACTCATTCACTCACTCACTGTCACTCGCTCACTCAGTCATTCATTCACTCACTCATTCACTCTCATTCGCTCTCATTCACTCATTCACTCATTAACTCACTGTCGCTCACTCAGTCACTCATTCACTCACTCATTCACTCACTCATACACTCGCTCTCATTCACTCATTCACTCAGTCAGTGTCACTCTCTCTCTGTCACGCTCACTCACTCATTCACAAACTCATTCACTCACTGTCACTCACACACACTCATTCACTCTCACTCACCCTCACTCTCATTCACTCACTCATTCACTCACTCATTCCCTTACTCATTCACTCATTCACTCTCTCACGCTCACTCATTCAGTCTCATTCACTCAATCACTCACCCACTCACTCATTTAGTCACACTCACTCACTCACTCACTCACTCACTCACTCACTCACCCAGCTTGCTGTACACAGAATTCACTGGTTCATAACTACGCTTTTATATCAGATTTATGACATGGTACTGGTAAGATGTGCCAGTTGACTGGTAAAATCTCGCTCCAGTGGCAAGCTCAGATCTTTTTGTGGCGCACTGTTTCAGCATGATAATCACACACAATATGCCCTTTCTCTTAAAATAAACGTGGCGGCTTCGTTAACACAGGACCAATTAATGACTTAAACCTTACTACAAGTCTACTTACTAGAAGCGTAAAAATCAGGGTCCAGAACATGACTGGCTTGATGGGTGCCAGATCTCCGACCTTAAGCTTTTCTTTACTTTTGCGTTCCTTTAATTATTTGTGTTCTATACGCATGACTACATCGACCTGTCGAGTCTGGATAAGAACACATACGCAAGTCTGCAAACCGCCACAGACAAAAAGTACTGAAACAAATAGGATGAACATGGTTTTCCCAATAGTTGTTTGTTGGCTTGCTTGTTTATTGTTTTTTTATTAGTAGAATTTCCCCAAAGAGATAATAATTAATACCCATGAGATATTAATTCAGTTTTAGGGTGATAGAATTTAATATTCATCATCATCATCATGCCCCCGGATTGATTCGGTGAGGTACGCTTAATAAAGGTAATTATTTAATTTAATTTTTAATTATTATTCAATTACTTATGCCTTGTCATAACATGAAGGCTATCCTGTTTTATGTATGTTACATTAACTGTTCTAAATCATTTTAGAAAAACATGATAATTTTAAAATTAATCCAATATAAGCCAGCATAAAGCGTATGAAAGACAACAACTAGATTCAGTTTGACATCAAGTAGCTCTTTATTAAATTTTCTCTGAGTAGCACAATGATTCATAGGAAGAAATTAGTAACATATTAGGTCTGTACAAGTCAAATTCATGTTTTGTAAAATTGAAAATAATTAATGCGTCGATGTAGTAGTTTTTAGCTATGGAGAAGTCTTCTCGTAGCTGCCAAATTTACCGATTTATATCCAACATACGTTTTTCACCAACTTTACTTGGAAGATGATAGTGGTATTTTCATAAGGCACATGTTTAGCAGTATCGTGTTGAATTCTCAAATGTAAAACTGTTATCGCAAAAAGTGACGTAATAGGACGCGATCTTAATTGCAGTGTTCATATATTAATATCCTTATTGCATTTCATATATATATATCTAAATACTGTTATGATAATTAAATGCAAGCAATGACAACGAATGACAATGTACATGTATTCTATATTAATTTTGTAACTGTAAACGCATTTTCACACTTATTACATTAAAACTACACAAAGACACGGCATTAATGCAACTGGTTCTAGTAAAAAATATAGAATATCATCTAGTCTGTGCAAGTACGTGGCGGACTCCATCCACCGTAGTTACTGTACATCCAGGGGCCCGGTACTATCAGCTTCAGTGCGCTGCGGCTGCTGTCCTTGGTGCTGAAGCGTTTTCCTACGAGCGCAGTGTCTGTTTTGACAGCGCCGACTAGCGGTATGTGTTAGTACTGTTTGCGTAGATGCCACTATATCAAGTCCAGTAGGTAACCTGCATTATGAAGACATACATCATGTAAAATATGTTAACATGGTTTTGGCACTTTTATCTTGCGACACACCCACATACACAGCCCCGGTGCTTGACCCGTGAAAGAATGATCATAGCTCTTTAAAAAAAATGTATATAAGATGCTGTATGTATAGTTTGTGTTTCTATGTTTGTACCGTTGTTTTCTATGGGTGAAATACCTGAAATAAAGACATTAATTCATTCATTCATAGCAAATGGGTTGCTACTGTAAAGCCTAAATAGTAATTAATAAACTGTCTAATGATATATACAATACAATTGATGTAAGTAACAACAAAAATATAATCAAACATTATAAAGGTTTGTTTGTTTGTTTGTTTATTTGATCTCCATTAGATTTACATGAAATCTATTCTTCCTGGAGTCGCAAAATTACAATGAAACAAATGTACAGAACAGAACAAAACATGTACATGAAAGTAAAACCAACATAACAAAGGTGTGAGTCTTAATCAAAATATAACATAACGCATACAGCATAACTTAAAACTGAACTTAAAGTGAACGGGGAGAGGTCAGAGGTCAAGGATGATTAACCTGTTACAAAAGTAGTAACAAGAGGTTGCAAAACTGGTGTTATCTTTGCTAGTATAAATTAGAAAGGTCCAGTCGGTACAGCTTACGTCTGCCACCTAGCGGAGTCAATAAGCACAGCAGGCAGGGGCGAGGACTATTACCTGAAAAAAGAAACAACACGATGCATCAGTACTTTAATGACACTGTTTAAGGAATTAACCGGTATCTTTAATTTACAGACCTACATAATGACATTTGTGCATCACCGTTAACAATCAGCAAAATACCGATAAAAAGACAATAAAAGTAGAGGCATTACTTTAACATGAACAAGTATCTTTACGTTAGCAACTTACGTAATAACATATGTGCATTTCCCGTATCTCCAGCAGATTGTAGCTGATAAACATTCAACAGTTTTAAGTACAGCGCCACTATTTCCACGTCTTTGTCTACTGTGCTTCTAATAAAATAAATCAACAAATTAGTTATAGTTAACTTATTGATTTGTTCATCTTGAGAACAAGTGGGCTGTCCAATCAGTCTTTAGACTGGTTTGCATGGGAGCCCACAATACAAATAATAAATAACGAATAATATAAATCAAATTCCAGGTAACATAGGTGGGTTAATAACGTAAGGGCTACATGAAAGTGTGTCCATGGTCTCCAAAGATATCTGCGGCAATAAGGCTATGAAGTCACCAAAACACTCGTAACCTCAATTACCACAGATCTCCATAGAAATCATCATTCGCTTTCTAAGATCTGACGCCTTTTACAGGAACTCTTTCTTTCGAAGGACTTACAATTTACTGTGCATCTAGGTTTGTTTTCTGTATTATTTGTATGTCTCTAGAGTTTTGTATCATTTTAATGATGTACTGTGTTTTATGGGTTTTTTTAACTAAAAAATAAAGAATGAATAGGATAAGAAAACACAGAAATGTAGTGTAGATTTGGGTCTAAAATATCAGATTCTGCTGCGGTACGCTCTGGAGATTCAATTCTTCGATTCTCCTTTTTTTACACTCACGGTTTAGACGTTCCTTTGAAAATCAGAGCTGCAGAGGCAACGAAAGAACAACGAAAACATTGCTGAAAATGGTGTCACTCAAATTTTCAATGTTGTTTGTGGATCCGAAAGTGAGCTTGAAAGGTTTCAAGGTTTATTTTTACAAAAACTGTCATTTTTTTCTCTTTTTTTTCTTTTGCGACTAGAACTCTTTTCTTTTTTTTTTGTTCTCGCTGTGAGAAGGCCATGTAAAGGTCTGTGGCAGAAAGGCTATGAGTTTAAGAAGATTAATCATAACCTTAACCGCCCCAGATCTCCACACTGACCTACAGAAATACTGCAGGATTGTTAATCGTGAGGACTGTTGTAGATTGTGGCGTCGGTGTGGCGCAATGGTTAGAGCGTTGAACTCGGAACCCATAGGTCCCGGGTTCGATACCCACCATGCCCCGACATTGTGCCCTTGCAATTAGGAAAGGCACTTTACACGACTTTCCCTGTCGACAGTGGAGTGACGCCCACCGAGCCTCTTAGGCTAATCTGTCTAAAAGTGTGCCAAAAACACACTACGGATTTGGTGTTGCCAATGTGTCAACATTTGCACATTTGCCACTGAGAGTCGTAAAACAAACTTTAAAAAAAAACTGCCGTAGATTGCCTGTGTACCATAGAGTTTTATTTCTCATGATGGCCATGAAAATGGAAGACGCTGCACTTCTGTAGGTGATTAAGGGCTTAACAATCTTGACAAAATGACATAAAACTAGGAAACGCATTTAGGCCCAATAATCCCTTGCTGATACAGAAACAAGAAAGCGTATTTTAACGTTCACAGGCAAATTCATTCATTTCTCTGTTCTAGCTAAATAAAACGAAGCTGCCGTAGAAATTTGCTATTTTATTCGTTGGTCCCACGGAGAGCCGGGACGATAAAACTCTGACGCTGACAAAACTCAGACTTTTATCGGCCCCGGCACTACATGCGAACCCACAAGAACAATATAAACGTTGAATACATTTTTGAATCAACGGCCAAAAGTGGTATACATACCTTAGCTTTGACAAAGAAAAAAAAAAGATAGCCATAGATGTTTTTTATTTAGATTTTTTTTTCTGTTGCAAGGCCACATGAGAGGCCCGGGCAGTAAAACTCTGAAGCTGAAATAACTCAGAGTTTTAACTACCCCGGCACCCCATGTTCACCTAGACAGATAATATAGAAGTGTTTGTTTTATCATGGTACATGTATGTGTTTTCACATCCATAATCTGAGGCACTTTTTGGTCCTTGGCATTAACTACCATTGCTATACTTTAATAATATTTGCTGTTAGATGGCCCCTTACAGAGCCAGAGCAAAAAACTCTTACACTTTTAGAAAAAACTTTTAGAGTTTTTGTCCAATTAATAATACAAGCATGTATATGTGTTTTAAAACTTACATATAGAAGCAATATTTGTTTCTCCGTCTTAACTATAATAGATTTACCTTCTTCTTTCATATCTGCTGATACAAGGTCCCATAAAGGGCCAGGGCAATAAAACTCTGATTTTGAAAGAACTCAGAGTTTTAATTACCCCGGCACTCCATGAGGACCTAGAGAGATGATAAAGAAATTTTTGTTTAAACATGATACATGTTTGTGTTATTAAATCCATGATGAAAAGCATCATTCGGTTCTTAGCCTTAAATCCCATCATCATCATACCATAGATACATGCATGTGTGTTTTTAAACCTACAATCTCGATCGTAACTAGCATAGATAGAATTTCTTCATATTTGCTGATACAAGGTCCCATAAGAAACCAGGGTAATAAAACTCTGATTTTGAGAGAACTCAGAGTTTTAATTACCCCGGCACCCCATGAGGACCTAAAGACGCAAAAGAAGTTATCAAAAGTATTTAAATCTAGCTAAAGATAAAGCTGCCAAAGATATCCCTCAGATTTGCTGCTGCAAGGCCAGTTAAAGAGCCAGGGTAATAAAACTCTGATTTTAAGAGAACTCAGAGTTTTTATTACCCCGGCACTCCATAAGGACCTAAAGAATCAAAAGAAGTTATTAAAAGTATTTAAATCTAACTAAAAATAAAGCTGCCAAAGATATCCCTCAGATTTGCTGCTGCAAGGCCAGTTAAAGAGCCGGGGTAACAAAACTCTGATTTTGAGAGGACTTAGAGTTTGAGTTACCCCGGCACCCTATGTGAACCTAGAGGAACGATAAAATGATTTCTATCGGACGTACTTTCACATCCATGCCTGTGTTTTCAGATCTTCGTTTTTCTTTCTTAGCTCAGAAAGGTTCACTTCCTTTACACTTGACTTGCTATTATAAGGCTCCTTAAAGAGACGGAGTAATTAAACCCTGAAAATGAGAGATCTCAGAGTTTTAATTACCCCGGCAACCCATATAGACGTACTCAGAGAATGACAAAATGATCTGTGTTTAAACATGACACATGCATGTGCTTTTAAATCCTTAGGCAGATAGATAGACTTTCTTTAATCAATCAATCAATCAATCAATCAATTAATCAATCAATAAATCAATCTTTACATTTCCACAGCCAAAAGTGGTAGCTAGTTGCTGGCTTACTGTAACTGGAAAAAAAGCTACCAAATGTATCCAATTGCTGTAACAAGGCCCCTTAAAGAGCCGGGATAATAAAACTCTGAGGCTGAGAAAACTCAGAGTTTTAATTACCCCGGCACCATATGTAGGACCTAGAGGACTGACAAAATGATCTGTGTTTAAACGTGACACATTTTTGTGCTTTTAAATCTATAGTCAGATAGATACACTTTCTTTTTACTTGGATTGTTGTTACAAGGCCCCATAAAGAGCCGGGGTGATCAATCTCTGAAGCTGAGAAAACTCAGAGTTTTAATTACACCGGAACCCTATGAGGACCTAGGAGATTGACAAAATGATCTGTGTTCAAACATGACACTTGTATGTGCTATTAAATCCATAATCAGATAGATGCACTTTCTTCAATCAATCAATCGATCTTTTCACTTTGCTTGTTGTAACAAGGTCCCATAAAAAGCCTGGGTAATAAAACCCTGAAGTTGAGAAAACTCAGAGTTTTAATTACCCTGGCACCCCATGTTGATCTAGAGAATTTATTAAGATAACTCAATTTCCAAATATATATATAAAATTTCTTTAAACTCGCTGTTGCCCCATTAAGAGGCAGTTACCCCATCAACAAATGAGGACCTAAAAAACAATACCAAAATCGGTGCAGAATCATTATAAGGTTTTTTTCAAACCCACAGCCAAATTCGGCAGCTAGTTCGGCCGGCTTAATCTAACTGGAGAAAAAGCTGCCAAAGATATCTAATTGTTGTTACGAGGCCCCATAAAGAGTCAGGGTAATAAAACTCTGAAGCTGAGAAAACTCAGAGTTTTAATTACCCCGGCACCCTATGTGAACCTAGAGCAGTAACAAAATGATATGTATTTTTAAAAACATGACACATGTTTGTGTTTTAAACTCCATAGTCAAATAGATACACTTTCTTTTCACTTGACTTGCTGTCACAAGGCCCCATAAAGAGCCAGGGTAATAAAACTCTAAAGCTGAGAAAACTCAGAGTTTTAATTACCCCGGCACCCTATGTGGACCTAGAGGAGTAACAAAATGATATGTATTAAACATGACACATGTTTGTGTTTTAAACTCCATAGTCAGATAGATACACTTTCTTTTCACTTGACTTGCTGTTACAAGGCCCTATAAACAGCCGGGGTAATAAAACTCTGAAGCTCAGAAAACTCAGAGTTTTAATTACCCCGGCACCCCATCTGGACCTACTCAGATGAATGATAAAATGATTTATGATAAACACGATACATTTTGTGCTTTTAAATCTGTGGCCAAAACGATACACTTCCTTTACACTTGACTTGCTGTTACGAGGCCCCTTAAAGAGCGGCCGAGGCAACAAAACTCTGAAGCTGAGAAAACTCAGAGTTTTAATTACCCCGGCACCTTATTTGAACCTTGAGGAATGACAAAATGATCCGTGTTCAAACATGACACTTATATGTGCTTTTAAATCCATAATCAGATCGATACACTTTCTCTAATCAATCAATTAATATTTACACTTGGCTTGTTGTAACGAGGCCCCATAAAGAGCCGGGGTAATAAAACCCTGAAGTTGAGAAAACTCAGAATTTTAATTACCCCGGCACTCTATGTGGACCTACTCAGAGGAATGATAAAATGATCTGTGTTTAAACATGACACATGTTTGTGCTTTGAAATCTATAGTCAGATAGATACACTTTCTTTTCACTTGGATTGTTGTTACGAGGCCCCATAAAGAGCCGTGGTAACAAAACTCTGAAGCTGAAAAAACTCAGAATTTTAATTACCCCGGCACTCTATGTGGACCTACTCAGAGAAATGATAAAATGATCTGTGTTTAAACATGACACATGTTTGTGCTTTGAAATCTATAGTCAGATAGATACACTTTCTATTTCTATCGTTTTAATTACCCCGGCACCCCATGATGATCTCGAGAATTGACTAAGATAACACAATTCCCAAACATATACAGGTATATAAAATTTCTTTAAACTTGATGTTGCCCCATAAAGAGGCAGGAAAATAAAGACTGGAAGGATTTTGAGTTACCCCAGCAAGACATGTGGACCAAAAAAAAAACAATACCAAAAACGGTGTAGAATCATTATAAGTTTGTTTTTTTCAAATCCACAGCCAAATGCGGCAGCTTGTTCGGCCGGCATAGTCTAACTGGAGAAAAAGCTGCCAAAGATATCTAATTGTTGTTGCAAGGCCCCATAAAGAGCCAGGGTAATAAAACTCTAAAGCTGAGAAAACTCAGAGTTTTAATTACCCCGGCACCCTATGTGGACCTAGAGCAGTAACAAAATGATATGTATTTTTAAAAACATGACACATGTTTGTGTTTTAAACTCCATAGTCAAATAGATACACTTTCTCTTCACTTGACTTGCTGTCACAAGGCCCCATAAAGAGCCATGGTAATCAAACTCTAAAGCTGAGAAAAGTCAGAGTTTTAATTACCCCGGCACCCTATGTGGACCTAGAGGAGTAACAAAATGATATGTATTTAAACATGACACATGTTTGTGTTTTAAACTCCATAGTCAGATAGATACACTTTCTTTTCACTTGACTTGTTGTTACAAGGCCCCATAAAGAGCCAGGGTAATCAAACTCTAAAGCTGAGAAAAGTCAGAGTTTTAATTACCCCGGCACCCCATCTGGACCTACTCAGATGAATGATAAAATGATTTGTGTTTAAACACGATACATTTGTGCTTTTAAATCTGTGGCCAAAACGATACACTTCCTTAACACTTGACTTACTATTACGAGGCCCCTTAAGAGCGGCCGGGGCAACAAAACTCTGAAGCTGAGAAAACTCAGAGTTTTAATTACCCCGGCACCTCATGTTGATCTAGAGAATTGACTAAGATAACGCAATTCCCAAACATATATATAAAATTTCTTTAAACTTGCTGTTGCCTCATAAAGAGGCAGGGAAATAAAGACTGGAACGATTTTGAGATTCAGTTACCCCAGCAACACATGAGGACCTAAAAAAACAATACCAAAAACGGTGAAGAATCATTAAAAGTTTTTTTTTTCAAATCCACAGCCAAATGCGGCAGCTTGTTCGGCTGGCTTAGTCTAATTGGAGAAAAAGCTGCCAAAGATATCTAATTGTTGTTACGAGGCCCCATAAAGAGCCAGGGTAATAAAACTCTGAAGCTGAGAAAATTCAGAATTTTAATTACCCCGGCACCCTTTGTGGACCTAGAGGAATAACATAATGATCTGTATCTAAACATGACACATGAATGTGCTTTTAAATCTATAGTCAGATAGATAAACCTTCTCTTCACTTGGTGTCTTGTTACAAGGCCCCATAAAGAGCCGGGGTAATAAAACTCTGAAGCTAAGAAAACTCAGAGTTTTAATTACCTCGGCACCCTATGTGAACCTACATACAGAAATGACAGAATGATCTGTGTTTAAACATGACTCATGTTTGTACTTTTAAATCCATAGTCAGATAGATACATTTATTTAATCAATCAATCAACCAATCAATCATTCATTCAACAATGAAGCAAGCAAGCAAGCAACAAATGAACCAATCCATCAATGATTGATGTTGCCCCATAAAGAAGCAAGGGAGAAAAGATTGTAGGGATTGTGTGTTCCAGTTACCCCAGCAACATATGTAGACCTATAGATATATATACAAAAAAAACTAAACGGTGTTCAAGCATTACAAGTATTGTCAAATTTACAGCCAAAAGCGGTAGCTAGTTGCTGGCTTAGTGTAACTGGAAAAAAAGCTGCCAAATATATCCAAGTGTTCTTACAAGGCCCCTCAAAGAGCCGGGGTAACAAAACTCTGAAGCTGAGAAAACTCAGAATTTTAATTACCCCGGCACTCTATGTGGACCTACTCAGAGGAATGATAAAATGATCTGTATTTAAACATGACACATGTTTGTGCTTTGAAATCTATAGTCAGATCGATACACTTTCTTTTCACTTGGATTGTTGTTACAAGGCCCCATAAAGAGCCGGGGTAACAAAACTCTGAAGCTGAGAAAACTCAGAATTTTAATTGCCCCGGCACTCTATGTGGACCTACTCAGAGGAATGATACAATGATCTGTATTTAAACATAACACATGTTTGTGTTTTAAACTCCATAGTCAGATAGATACACTTTCTTTTCACTTGACTTGCTGTTACAAGGCCCCATAAAAAAGAGCCGTGGTAATAAAACTCTGAAGCTGAGAAAATTCAGAGTTTTAATTACCCCGGCACCCTATCTGGACCTACACAGATGAATGATAAAATAATCTGTGTTTAAACATGACACATGTTTGTGCTTTGAAATCTATAGTCAGATAGATACACTTTCTTTTCACTTGGATTGTTGTTACGAGGCCCCATAAAGAGCCGGGGTAACAAAACTCTGAAGCTAAGAAAACTCAGAGTTTTAATTACCCCGGCACCCTATGTGGACCTAGGGGATTGACAAAATGATCTGTGTTCAAACATGACACTTGTATGTGCTCTTAAATCCATAATCAGATAGATACATTTTCTTCAATCAATCAATCAATCAATCAATCAATCAATCTTTTCACTTGGCTTGTTGTTACAAGGTCCCATAAAGAGCCGGGGTAATAAAACCCTGAAATTGAGAAAAGTCAGAGTTTTAATTACCCCGGCACTCCATGATAATCTATAGAATTGACAAAGATAACTACACAATTCCCAAACATATACATGTATATAAAATTTCTTTGAACTTGATGTTGCCCCATAAAAAGGCAGGGAAATAAAGACTGGAAGGATTTTGAGTTACCCCAGCAAGACATGTGGACCTAAAAAAACAATATCAAAAACGGTGCATAATCATTATAAGTTTTTCAAATCCACAGCCAAATGCGGGAGCTAGTTCGGTCGGCTTAGTCTAACTGTAGAAAAAGATGCCAAAGATAGCTAATTGTTGTTACGAGGCCACATAAAGAGCCAGGGTAATAAAACTCTGAAGCTGAGAAAACTCAGAATTTTAATTACCCCGGCACTCTATGTGGACCTAGAGGAATAACATAATGATCTGTATCTAAAC
Organism: Branchiostoma floridae x Branchiostoma japonicum; assembly: GCA_013266295.2. Lineage (NCBI taxonomy): Eukaryota > Metazoa > Chordata > Leptocardii > Amphioxiformes > Branchiostomatidae > Branchiostoma > Branchiostoma floridae x Branchiostoma japonicum. The sequence continues at coordinate 17,909,914 of CM023829.1, read as the reverse complement.
ATGACACATGTTTGTGCTTTTAAATCTATAGTCAGATAGATACACTTTATTTTCACTTGACTTGTTGTTACAAGGCCCCATAAAGTGCCGGGGTAATAAAACTCTGATACTGAGAAAACTCAGAATTTTAATTACCCCGGCACTCTATGTGGACACACCCAGAGGAATGATAAAATGATTTGTGTTTAAACACGATACATTGTGGTGCTTTTAAATCCGTGGCCAGATAGATACACTTTCTTTTCACTTGACTGCTGTTACGAGGCCCCTTAAAGAGCCGGGGTAATAAAACTCTGAAGCTGAGAAAACTCAGAGTTTTAATTACCCCGGCGCCCTACATACACAAATGAGAAAATGATGTGTGTTTAAATATGACACATGTTTGTGCTTTTAAATATATAGTCAGATAAATACACTTTATTTAATCAATCAATCAATCAATCAATCAATCAATCAACCAACCAACCAACCAACCAATGAACAAGTCCATCAATGATTGATGTTGTCCCATAAAGAGGCAGGGGAGAAAAGATTGGAGGGATGGTGTGTTCCAGTTACCCCAGCAACACATGTAGACCTATATAAAAATAACTAAACGGTGTTCAAGCATTACAAGTATTGTCAAATTCACAGCCAGAAACAGTAGCTAGTTGCTGGCTTAGTGTAAGGCCATGTTGATTTGATTAAATGGATGACATCCGCGCGCGCATCAATTTTCGTTCGTTTCCACAAAAAAAAAGAAGTTTTCAACCATACTGTTAATCATACAAAGCAGCTGCAAAATGAACAAATATGTGCTATAAATTACAAATAAAATCGGAAAACGGATACTAATATCATAGAGTGCCAAAGTCAATTCCAAAGTCTAAGAAGAAGATATGAAAGAAGAAAAACCTATTGTTCGGTAAACAATACTCTGTGTGTTTAGTTATTTACTCCACCTTCCTGACCACTTAGATTTCATAATGAAGACAATTTTTTTTTTTGCCAAACTTTTTTTTTTATTCGCACGCTCGCATCAGTTTTGGGGTTCCCAGAGGATGTCATCCATATAATCAAATCAACATGGCCTAACTGAAAAAAAACCTACCAAATATATCCAAGTGTTGTTACAAGGCCCCTTAAAGAGCCAAGGTAACAAAACTCTGAAGCTGAGAAAACTCAAAGTTTTTATTACCCCGGCACCCTATGTGGACCTACTCAGAGGAATGACAAAATGATCTGTATTTAAACATGACACATGTTTGTGCTTTTAAATCTATAGTCAGATAGATACACTTTCTTTTCACTTGGATTGTTGTTACGAGGACCCATAAAGAGCCAGGGTAACAAAACTCTGAAGCTGAAAAAACTCAGAATTTTAATTACCCCGGCACTCTATGTGGACCTACTCAGAAAAAAAAAAAGGAAAGGTCTCCCGTGGACTTATGCAGAGCGTAGGGTGGTGCCCATATCCATTTCTGTAGCCCTTGGGCGACACACAGTTGTGCAATGCACTACAGCAGGGGGCTGGTCCGCTGGTAGTGCTGTGTGTTTGACCTTCCCAGACTCTTTCTCATATGTGCTGAGTGCTAAGCAGAGAAAGAAGTGTGTACCATTTTTAAAGTCTTTGGTATGACCCGGCAGGGGTTTGAACTCACGACCTCCCGGTTACAAAGCGAGCACTCTACCAATTGAGCTATTGCACCGGTCAATAGCTGACCTACTCAGAGGAATGATAAAATGAGCTGACCTACTCAGAGGAATGATAAAATGATCTGTGTTTAAACATGACACATGTTTGTGCTTTGAAATCTATAGTCAGATAGATACACTTTCTTTTCACTTGGATTGTTGTTACAAGGCCCCATAAAGAGCCGGGGTAACAAAACTCTGAAGCTGAGAAAACTCAGAGTTTTAATTACCCCGGCACCACATGTGGACCTAGGGGATTGACAAAATGATCTGTGTTCAAACATGACACTTGTATGTGCTCTTAAATCCATAATCAGATAGATGCACTTTCTTCAATCAATCAATCAATCAATCAATCAATCTTTTCACTTGGCTTGTTGTTACGAGGTCCCATAAAGAGCCGGGGTAATAAAACCCTGAAATTGAGAAAACTCAGAGTTTTAATTACCCCGGCACTCCATGATAATCTATAAAATTGACAAAGATAACTACACAATTCCCAAACATATACATGTATATAAAATTTCTTCAAACTTGCTGTTGCCCCATAAAGAGGCAGGGAAATAAAGACTGGAATGATTTTGAGTTACCCCAGCAAGACATGTGGACCTAAAAAAAACAATACCAAAAACGGTGTAGAATCATTATAAGTTTTGTTTTCAAACCCACAGCCAAATGCGGCAGCTAGTTCGGCCGGCTTAGTCTAACTGGAGAAAAAGCTGCCAAAGATACATAATTGTTGTTACGAGGCCCCATAAAGAGCCAAGGTAATAAAACTCTGAAGCTGAGAAAACTCAAAGTTTTAATTACCCCGGCACTCTATGTGGACCTACTCAGAGGAATGATAAAATGATCTGTGTTTAAACATGACACATTTTTGTGCTTTGAAATCTATAGTCAGATAGATACACTTTCTTTTGACTTCGATTGTTGTTACAAGGCCCCATAAAGAGCCGGGGTAACAAAACTCTGAAGCTGAGAAAACTCAGAGTTTTAATTACCCCGGCACCACATGTGGACCTAGGGGATTGACAAATTGATCTGTGTTCAAACATGACACTTGTATGTGCTCTTAAATCCATAATCAGATAGATGCACTTTCTTCAATCAATCAATCAATCAATCAATCAATCTTTTCACTTGGCTTGTTGTTACAAGGTCCCATAAAGAGCCAGGGTAATAAAACTCTGAAGCTGAGAAAACTCAAAGTTTTAATTACCCTTGCACTCTATGTGGACCTACTCAGAAGAATGATAAAATGATCTGTGTTTAAACATGACACATTTTTGTGCTTTGAAATCTATAGTCAGATAGATACACTTTCTTTTGACTTGGATTGTTGTTACAAGGCCCCATAAAGAGCCGGGGTAACAAAACTCTGAAGCTGAGAAAACTCAGAGTATTAATTACCCCGGAACCCTATGTTGACCTAGAGGATTGTCAAAATGATCTGTGTTCAAACATGACACTTGTATGTGCTCTTAAATCCATAATCAGATAGATGCACTTTCTTCAATCAATCAATCAATCAATCAATCATTCATTCAATCAATCTTTTCACTTGTCTTGTTGTTCCAAGGTCCCATAAAGAGCCGGGGTAATAAAACCCCGAAGTTGAGAAAACTCAGAGATTTATTTACCCCGGCACTCCATGATTATCTATAGAATTGACAAAGATAATTACACAATTCCCAAACATATACATGTATATAAAATTTCTTTAAACTTGATGTTTCCCCATAAAGAGGCAGGGAAATAAAGACTGGAAGGATTTTGAGTTACCCCAGCAACACATGTGGACCTAAAAAAAACAATACCAAAAACGGTGTAGAATCATTATAAGTTTTTTTTTTTTTAATTCAAATCCACAGCCAAATGCGGCAGCTAGTTGGGCCGGCTTAGTCTAACTTAAGTCTAACTTAAGAAAAAGCTGCCAAAGATATCTAATTGTTGTTACAAGGCCCCATAATAAGCCAGGGTAATAAAACTCTGAAGCTGAGAAAACTCAGAGTTTTAATTACCCCGGCACCCTATGTGGACCTAGAGGAATAACAAAATGATCTGTATTCAAACATGATACATGTTTGTGCTTTTAAATCTATAGTCAGATAGATAAACCTTCTTTTCACTTGACTTGCTGTTACAAGGCCCCATAAAGTGCTGGGGTAATAAAACTCTGAAGCTGAGAAAATTAGAGTTTTAATTACCCCGGCACCCTATGTGGACCCACTCAGAGAAATGATAAAATGATTTGTGTTTAAACACGATACATTTTTTGTGTTTTTAAATCCGTGGCCAGATAGATACACTTTATATACACTTGACTGCTGTTACGACGCCCCTTAAAGAGCCGGGGCAAAAAAAAACCTGTAGTTTGCACAGAGATTTAAGCAAAGTGCGCCTCATTGATACTTTATTTCTAAAACGTTCAAGGAGTCGTCCTGAAACTTTCTGATTTTATTCTGTCGGAAACAATCCGTGTATTTTTTAAGTTCCCGTTTTATTCAAGCGCTTCGGGAACTCAATGTCAATAAGGTTAGGTAACTCTACAACAAAGATATAGGGTTCTTCTTAACTGTGCCTGATCACCAAGTCGCGATAGTGACATCTGGAGCATGTTTACACCACGGAAGGCCATTGCTAAAGGTTTCTATTGTCATGCTAAGGTTTATTTGTCCAAAGTTCCGGCGACACTAGGCGTGCCTTGGATGCGGTTCCGACGCTGTCTAGGTGGTACAAAAACAGGTGCCACCATTGGTATTTATTTGCAAGTTCACGTCCGAATCAGAGGTTGTTGAATGTGCCACCAGGTTTCATCCCAAAGCGCCCAACCGTCGCCCACGGTAAGTTTCACAGTAAGCACTGCTCGGAGAAAGATAACAATCAGTTGAATGAACACGAAGAGAGACGGATAATTAGAACTGCTGTTTCACTCCCTGTTGCCAAGAACACTTTTCAGCTTCTGGGCTGCCTGCCTTCAGCACTGTTTTCAAGCTTCGACGGCGGTCTCTAGCATGGTGGGCACATTTTGTCTTACCTGCTACGGTCATTTAGTTTACGCACCTACAGCTGGATTGTTGGTAAACGTTGCATTAAAATCAGGTCAATTGCGTTAGATTTCTTAACGCAAACAGAATGGTTGTTGACCGAGCCTGCTGGATCAATCTAACTGCATCATGTCCCGGGCGATATCACTCACTCACTCACTCACTCACTCACTCACTCACTCACTCACTCACTCACTCACTCACTCACTCACTCATTCACTCACTCACTCACTCACTCACTCACTCACTCACTCACTCTCTTACTCACTCAGTCCCATAGCCATAAAAGTTACGGACGATGTGGGAGCCCCTAAGTCTAGGTAAGTAAGCATAAAATCACTAGACACTACTTGCACCATCGTCACAACAACACTTTTTTTCTTCTTGACTTTGTTGCTGATAGGCCCTATGAGGTGGCAGGGAATTCACACCATGTAGCAGGTAGACACACATGATGTGAGTTCCCCGCGACCACAGCAAGACCTAGGACCAGAGAACATGCCGCACTGCTTATGAGTCGGCCACATGGTTAAGGTTTACTCAAAATGTTATGGAGAAAATCTTGAAGAGACACCAGGCTCATCCCTTTTATCTGAACTAATAACATCTATCCCTTAGTATAATTATTTGATCGTTGGGGAACCACAGAGTCCGTGTATTTGGGGACCTGTTTTCTCCACACTTCTCTGTTTTCTGTTTTTCTTCGAGTCGTAGCTCTCCATTCCATTAGAAACACCTCTATTAGTCTATAGAACCCTTAAAATCCTTAAAACCCTCTATACATTTCCCAAACTTTACACCCAGCAAGGCTACGGGGAAGTTATACCATGCTGATAAACAAACATATAAATGCAACCCCGTATTCTCATAAAACCCAGGATTATATATATATAACCACTTCAATGGTATGATAAACTGTTGATAACTGGTCCAATAAGGCAACGTGAAAGTTATACCATATTGTTGAACAAATATTGCAAATTATCCTCATGAAAACCCATCATTTACTATGGTACGATGAAGTTCACGTCGTTGCTATCTGATCCAATAAGTGTACGGGGACGTTATGCCATGTTGATAAACAAAAACATGGCTATAACGGCCCCGTATCCTCGTCTAGACCAGGGCAGACCTTCTAAAAATACCCATCAATTTTTCTTCAGTATTTGGATCAGCGACAGAGTCAAAACTTGGGATTAGGATTCTCTTCTATTCTGTTCCTCTTAACGTTTTACTTAGTGTCGGTCCGACCCATTCTCTGGGACGCACCCTTAGAGCTCTTTATACATCCCCAATAACAAACATTTCACCTTCAAAGCTGCTGATAATAGGCCCAATAAGGCTACGGGGAAGTTATACCATACTAATAAACAAACACATGGGTATAACTCCATGGATACAAGACATAGATATTCATATAAAATCTAGCAATATATGAACTTCAAGTAAATGGTATGATAAATTGTTGATAACTGGTCCAATAAGGCTACGTGAAAGTTATAAAAAGGTTGAACAAACATTGTAAATTATCCTCATGAAAACCCAGCATTTAGTATCTGTAGCAAAGATTGGTACGGTGAATTTAACCTCGTTGCTATCTGGTCCAATAAGAGTACGGGGACGTTATGCCATGTTGTAAACAAAAACATGGCTATAACGGCGTCGTATCCTCATGTAGACTAGGGCAGAAAGAAATTCTAACAACAACAACAAAAAAGACTAGCCATTCATTGTTTTTCTCCGGTATTTGGATCAACGACAGAATCAGTAATTAGGATTTTAATCTATTCTGTTTCACTATGTCCTGTTCTGTTTTTTTTCCTATTGTCTTTTTTTTTTAGATCTATTGTTTTCAATTTTGTGGACAGACGGACTGCCCCTACAGCTGACGAGCTACGTAACTGAGACGAGAAGTGAAAGAAATATTCTGTATTCAATTCAGGCTGGCCGTTAGTCTCCCATAGGGAGCTGAGGATACGAGTCTATGTGGGTAAAAATGAAAACATAAACTCATACCCTCAGCATCCTATAGCGACCATGGATAAAACATGCTGATCAACCTGACACACGCCTCTCATCTCATCCTATTTATACCTTACTTTTCTTTTTTTCTATTTATTTCACCAGTAGATCACAATCAGGTTCAGGATCTGTTTTTCAGGTGACCCTTGATGCATACAAAGCTAAACACAGACACGAGAACTAGAAAAGATTACACAGACATAAATAAATAACATAGTGCGTATGGTCTAGAGAATTAACACTAAGAAAAAATATTTGTGTCCTAATTATTTGACAGAAAGTCTGACAACTAGTTTTCTCCAACCTTCTCGGTTTTCTGTTCTTCTTAACGTTTCACTTACTGTCATTCTGATCCATTCTCTCGAAAGCGCCCTTAGAACCCTCTATATATCCCCAATACCAAACGTTACACCTTCAAAGATGCTAATAATAGGTCCAATAAGGCTACGGACAAGTTATACCATACTGATAAACAAACACATGGATATTCTCATAAAACTTAAAAAAAAATAAACTTCAAGAATATAACATGATAAATTCTTGATAACTGGTCCAATGAGGCTACGTGAAAGTTATAGAATGTTGAACAAACATTTTAAATTATCCTCATGAAAACCCCAGCAATTAGTATCTGTGGCAGAAATTGGTACGGTGAATTTAAACTCGTTGCTATCTGGTCCAATAAGAGTACAGGGACGTTATGCCATGTTGATAAACAAAACATGGCTATAACGGCCCCGTATCCTCATCTAGACTAGGGCAGAAAGAACTTTAGAAAATACCCATTCATTTTTTTCTTAAGTATTTTGATCAGCAAAAGAATAAAAAAATTGGGATTAGGATTCTAATCTATTCTGTTTCACTATGTCCTGTTTTCTGTCTTTTTCAGATCTATTGTATTCACTTTTCTGGTGTGGACAGACGGACTGCCCCTACGGTTGAAGAGCTACGGAACTGAGAGAAGAAGAAGAAGAAGTATTCTGTATTCAATTCTGTCCGGACGTTAGTCTCCCATAGGGAGCTGAGGATACGAGTCCATGTGGGTAAAATGAACACATAAACTTATACCCTCAGCATCCTATAAGGACCATGGATAAAACATGCTGAGCTGAAACTACATCACATCAGAAGTGCCTTTATTCTCAACCTAACGCACTCCTCTCCTCACGTCCTATTTATACCTTAGTTTTGTTTCGATTTATTTTACTAGTAGATCACACTCAGGTCCTTGATCTGTTTTTCAGGTGTCCCTTGATACATGAAAAGCTTGACTCAAAAGTAGTACAAATTACACGGACATAGATGATTAACAAAGGACGTAAGGTCTAGACAACTGCCACTAGGAAAAACAGTTCTATTTGTGTCCTAATTTTTTGGCAGAAGGTCTGACAACCAGTTTTCTCCACCCTTCTCGGTTTTCTGTTCCTCTTAACGTTTTACTTAGTGTCGGTCCGACCCATTCTCTGGGACGCACCCTTAGAGCTCTTTATACATCCCCAATAACAAACATTTCACCTTCAAAGCTGCTGATAATAGGCCCAATAAGGCTACGGGGAAGTTATACCATACTAATAAACAAACACATGGGTATAACTCCATGGATACAAGACATAGATATTCATATAAAATCTAGCAATATATGAACTTCAAGTAAATGGTATGATAAATTGTTGATAACTGGTCCAATAAGGCTACGTGAAAGTTATAAAAAGTTTGAACAAACATTGTAAATTATCCTCATGAAAACCCAGCATTTAGTATCTGTAGCAAAGATTGGTACGGTGAATTTAACCTCGTTGCTATCTGGTCCAATAAGAGTACGGGGACGTTATGCCATGTTGTAAACAAAAACATGGCTATAACGGCGTCGTATCCTCATGTAGACTAGGGCAGAAAGAAATTCTAACAACAACAACAAAAAAGACTAGCCATTCATTGTTTTTCTCCGGTATTTGGATCAACGACAGAATCAGTAATTAGGATTTTAATCTATTCTGTTTCACTATGTCCTGTTCTGTTTTTTTTCCTATTGTCTTTTTTTTTTAGATCTATTGTTTTCAATTTTGTGGACAGACGGACTGCCCCTACAGCTGACGAGCTACGTAACTGAGACGAGAAGTGAAAGAAATATTCTGTATTCAATTCAGGCTGGCCGTTAGTCTCCCATAGGGAGCTGAGGATACGAGTCTATGTGGGTAAAATGAACACATAAACTCATACCCTCAGCATCCTATAGTGACCATGGATAAAACACGCTGAGCTGAAACTACAGCACATCAAAAGTGCCCTTATCCTCAACCTGACACACGCTTCTCATCTCATCCTATTAATACCTTAGTTTTTTTTTCTTTTTATTTTACCAGCAGATCATACTCAGGATCGTGATCTGTTTTTCAGGTGACCCTTGATGCATACAAAGTTGAACACAGACACGAGAACTAGAAAAGATTACACAGACATAAATAAATAACATAGTACGTATGGTCTAGACAACTACCACTAAGAAAAACAGTTCTATTTGTGTCCTAATCATTTGGCAGAAGGTCTGACAACCAGTTTTCTCCAACCTTCTCGGTTTTCTGTTCTTCTTAACGTTTCATTTTGTGTCATTCTGATTCATTCTTTCGGACGCGCCCTTAGAACCTTCTATATATCCCCAATACCAAACGTTACACCTTCAAAGATGCTAATGATAGGTCCAATAAGGCTACGGACAAGTTATACCATACTGATAAACAAACACATGGATATTCTCATAAAACCTTTAAAAAGATAAACTTCAAGAAAATAACATGATAAATTCTTGATAACTGGTCCAATGAGGCTACGTGAAAGCTAAAGAATGTTGAACAAACATTTTAAATTATCCTCATGAAAACCCCATCATTTAGTATCTGTGGCAGAAATTGGTACGGTGAATTTAAATCGTTGCTATCTGGTCCAATAAGAGTACGGGGACGCTATGCCATGTTGATAAACAAAAACATGACTATAACGGCCCCGTATCCTCATCTAGACCAGGGCAGACAGAACTTTAAAAAAAAATACCCATTCATTTTTTTCTTCAGTATTTGGATCCGCGACAGAATCAAAAAAAGGGATTAGGATTCTAATCTATTCAGTTCCACTATGTCCTTTTTTCTGTCTTTTTCAGATCTATTGTATTCTCTTTTGTGGACAGACGGACTACCCCTACGGTTGAAGAGCTATGGAACTCAGAGAAGAAGAAGAAGAAGTATTTTGTATTCAATTCAGGCTGGCCGTTAGTCTCCCATAGGGAGCTGAGGATACGAGCCTATGTGGGTAAAAATGAACACATAAACTCATACCCTCAGCATCCTAAAGTGACCATGGATAAAACACGCTGAGCTGAAACTATAGCACATCAAAAGTGTCTTTATCGTCAACCTGACAAACGCTTCTCATCCTATTTATACCTTAGTTTTCTTTTTTGTTTCTACTAGTATTTATTTTACCAGTAGATCACACTTAGGTCCGTGATCCGTTTTTCAGGTGACCCAAGATGCATAAAAAGCTGAACACAGAACACAAATTACACAGACATAAACAGACAATAACAAAGGACGTATGGTCTAGACAACTACCACTAGGACATACAGTTCTATTTGTGTCCTAATTATTTGGCAGAAGGTCTGACAGCTAGTTCTCTGCACCCTTCGCGGTTTTCTGTTATTCTTAACGTTTCACTTAATGTCGTGCCTGCCCATTCTTTGGGACTCACCCTTACAATCCTCTATACATCCCCAATACCAAACGTTACACCTTCAAAGATGCTGATAATAGGTCCAATAAGGCTACGGAGAAGTTATACCATACTGATAAACAAACACATGGATATTCTCATAAAATCTAGAAAAAAAATTAACTTCAAGTAAATGGTATGATAAATTGTTGATAACTGGTCTAATAAGGCTACGTAAAAGTTACAAAATGTTGAATAAACATTGTAAATTATCCTCATTAAAAAAACAGCATTTAGTATCTGTGGCGAAAATTGGTACGATGAATTTAACCTCGTTGCTATCTGGTCTAATAAGAGTACGGGGACGCTATGCCATGTTGATAAACAAAAACATGACTATAACGGCCCCGTATGGTCATCTAGACCAGGGCAGACAGAACTTTAAAGAAAAATACCCATTCATTTTTTTTCTCCAGTATTTGGATCAACGACAGAATCAGAAATTAGGATTTAAATCTATTCCGTTTCACTATGTCCTATTCTATTTTTTTCATTGTCAGATCTATGGTATTCAATTTTGTGGACAGACGGACTGCCCCTACGGACAGACGGAACTGAGAGAAGAAGAAGAGGTATTCTTTATTCAATTCAGGCTGGCCGTTAGTCTCCCATAGGGAGCTGAGGATACTAGTCTATGTGGGTAAAAATGAACACATAAACTCATACCCTCAGCATCCTATAGTGACCATGGATACAACATGCTGAGCTGAAACTACAGCACATCCTCAATATGACACACGCTTCTCATCTCATCCTATTTATACCTTAGTTTTTTTTTTTTTTTAACCAGTAGATACACGTAGGTCCGTGATCCGTTTTACAGGTGACCCAAGATGCATAAAAAGCTGAACACAGAAAAAGTACAAATTACACGGACATAAATAAATAACAAAGGACGTATGGTCTAGACAGCTACCACTAAGAAAAACAGTTCTGTTTGTGTCCTAATTATTTGACAGAAGGTCTGACAACCAGTTTTCTCCACCCTCCTCGGTTTTCTGTTCTTAACGTTTCACTTAGTAGTGTCATTCTGATCTATTCTATGGGACGCACCCTTAGAATCCTCTATACATCCCCAATACCAAACGTTACACCTTCAAATATGCTGATAATAATACGGATAATAACAATAAGGCTACGGAGAAGTTATACAATACTGATAAACAAACATATGGATATTCTCATAAAACCTAGAAAAAAATTGAGTTGAGGTAAATGGTATGATAAATTGTGGATAAACTTCAAGAAAATAACATGATAAATTCTTGATAACTGGTCCAATGAGGCTACGTGAAAGTTACAGAATGTTGAACAAACATTGTAAATTATCCTCATGAAACCCCAGCATTTAGTATCTGTGGTAAACATCGGTACGACGAATTTAACTTCGTTGCTATCTGGTCCAATAAGAGTACGGGGACGTTATGCCATCTTGATAAACAAAAACATGGCTATAACGGCCCCGTATCCTCATCTAGACTAGGGCAGAAAGAAATTCTAACAACAACAAAAAAAAGACTAGCTATTCATTGTTTTTCTCCAGTATTTGGATCAACGACAGAATCAGAAATTAGGATTTTAATCTATCTGTTTCACTATGTCCTATTCTATTTTTCCATTGCATTTTTTTCTCAGATCTATTGTATTCAATTTTGTGGACAGACGGACTGCCCCTACGGTTGAAGAGCCACGGAACTGAGAGAAGAAGAAGAAGAAGCAGTATTCTGTATTCAATTCAGGCTGGCCGTTAGTCTCCCATAGGGAGCTGAGGACACGAGTCTATGTGGGTAAAAATGAACACATAAACTCATACCCTCAGCATCCTATGGGGACCATGGATAAAACATGCTGAGCTGAAACTACATCACATTAGAAGTGCCTTTATTCTCAACCTAACACACTCCTCTCCTCACGTCCTATTTATACCTTAGTTTTTTTTTCCGATTTATTTTACTAGTAGATCACACTCAGGTCCTTGATCTGTTTTTCAGGTGTCCCTTGATACATAAAAAGCTTGACTCAAAAGTAGTACAAATTACACGGACATAGATAATGAACAAAGGACGTAAGGTCTAGACAACTACCACTAGAAAAAACAGTTCTATTTGTGTCCTAATTATTTGACAGAAGGTCTGACAACCAGTTTTCTGCACCCTTCGCGGTTTTCTGTTATTCTTAACCTTTTTATTTAGTGTCGTGCCTGCCCATTCTCTGGGAGCACCCTCAGAATCCTCTATACAACCCAATTGCAATACCAACAGTTTAATAATAGGTCCAATAAGGCTACGGGGAAGTATACCATGTTGATGAACAAACACTTGGATATAACCGTCGCGTATTCTCATAAAACCTAGCATTATATTAACGCAAAATAATTGGAATGATAAATCTAGCATTGTTGATAACTGGTGCAATAAAAATATGGGAAAGTAATGCCATGTTGTTGAACAAATACATGAATATAACTGTCCCATATTTATATGGACCCGGGCTGATATCTGATAAAGCAAATAAGCAAAAAAGGAATATGATAAATTCACTGTTGTTTATAACAAGTCCAAAATAGTACGTGAACATTATACCATGCTGATTAACATACGCACAGATATGACTATCAAGTAGTCTAACGATGACTTAGCATTGCATATCTACGGCAAAAATGGATTTCCATATCTTGCTCAGCTTTTGGCAGCTGTTCCAAGCGAGAGCTTTCCTGACTTCAAAATCAGTTTCAGAGTTTTCTATCTGTGAGCTGAGATACTTAAAAAATGAATGATGAATTTAACCTCGTTGATATTTCGTCCAATACGAGTACGGGGAAGTTACGAGTGCCATGTTGATAATCAAAACATGGCTATCACCGTCCCGTATCCTCATCTGGACATGAGCAGAAAGAGATTCTAAACAGTAAAAATAAAAATAAACATTTTTCTTCAGTATTTGGATCAATGACAGACCCATGAATTAGGATAATAATCTTTTCTATTTCACTATGGCCTATTCTATTCTATTCTATTCTATTCTATTCTTTTTCTATTGTATTCCGTATTATATTCAACATAGGCTAGACGTTAGTCTCCCATAGGGAGCTGAGGATACGAGTCTATGTTGGTAAAATGAACACATAAACTCATACCCTCAGCATCCTATGCGGGTAAAATAAACTTATTTTTCCAAGCACGTTATAGTGAGGCAGGCAAAATCACTGTATTGTAATCCTTTTGATTTATTACTACTGTGTTATACACTACTTTACTCCACTCCACTCATCTCTACCGTATTCTACTATTTTCCATCCATATTCTATAAGGAAACTGTAAGTAAAACAATTTCTATTTATTTCTCAGATGGAAGATACCGGATGTTGTCTGAAACGTCTAAATTTTTGGAAATTTATTCAGATGTATGGATTTAAATAAAACATTATTATATTTCTGGATGTCTAACCTTCACAAATGTATTCAACAGTAGTATGTATAAGCTGAATAACATAAACATGGAGATAACTGTGAAGTATCTTCATGATAACCTAGCCTTTACGTATACACGCCAAAAATCGGTAAAATCTCGTTTTTATCTCGCCCAATAAGAGTACAGGGAGGTTATACCATGTTGATAAACAAAAACATGGCTATAACGGACCCGTATCCTCATTGGACAGAACAATTGATGAATATTTTTTTTAATTTTCTTTTATTTATTTATTTATTCGGCTGAAGACACAGCCAAGGCTGCCCAACTAGCACGGGGCTATTATTAAGGGGTATTAAGGGCTAACCTTGAGGCCAGTCACTGTAGAATTTGCACTATCGCACACCGGGGCATGCCCCTACTCTTTTTCGAAAGGTGTACATGTGGTAGGCTCTTTATCGTGCGTGGCGTGTGGCTCTCCCCAAACACGGGACCTCCATTTAACGTCCTATCCGAGGGACGTCCATAACCGAAGCTAGGTAGTCATTTCCACCTGAGTGAAGTGAAGAAAGTCGTGTAAAGTGCCTTTCCCAAGGGCACAAGATAGGTGACATGGCAGGGTTCGAACTCGGGACCTCTTGGTTCCGAGCCGAACACTCTGCCGCTAGGCCACACGACTCCACTTGATTGATGAATAAATTGATGAATAAATAAACACTATAGTCACTTATGTCTTTCTTCAGTATTTGTATCAGGAACAGAATCAGAAATTAGAAAAAGGATTCTAATTCTAATCTTTCATTATGGCCCAAGCTGACTGGAGATCCCATAGGAAGCTAAGGGAACGAGTTTATGAAGATAAATAGACATAAACTCCTACCCACAGCATCCTATAGTGGTCCGGATGTAAGAGAACATCTTCTCTTTTCCCCCAGAACTATCGTAGAGTGGAACTCGTTGCCACCAAGTACAGTAGGGGCATCATCACTAGATAGCTTTAAACAATGTTTAGATTTCGATGTGCATATGCAAGGAGTAACATGTCGTTCGGTGTGATATAGCCAGCTGTCGCCGAGCCACGTGCCTACGAAGCTGATGTGTTACGTATACGCTGAGGGGCGGTTATACGGGCTATAACGTTACAGATACATCAATACAGAAAGCTGGTGTATTATGCCGAGGGGCGGTTACAATGGCTATACTCAGATACAGAAGTTAGTGCGTACGAAGTTGTACGAAGTCAGAGTTAACTATATACCCTGCTCGTGTTCGAAGTTAGTACGTCACATATGACTTCTCACGTCCCCGACCTTAGTCTCCAGTTTCTCGCGGCCTACCTACATGTCTCTCCAATCCAACATATTGGTTGTCGTCAAGGCATGCTAGTTAGGCTGGTGCTCGCGGGTAGTATTGGGCTAGTTAGGCAGCCTTGAGAGCAGCAAAGCGTTCAGAAAAGATCAGCACGAACATGCTTTTTTTGTGACAATGAGAACAAGAAATATCTCCTCTACCATTCAACGTTATTATTTTGTTATTCAAAGTTTTTAAGGCCACACGGTTGTCATTTAGATAACAGGTTTTCATGCATATTAGCTAAGCCCTGTGCCTGATCTGGTCGGTCAGCAAGTTTCAGTGACTTTTATCGACGGCTGTTGTCTATGTTTTTGCTAGGGGGCGTTTTCTCTTTTCATATTTTATGTAAATGTCTTAGGTGGTCTTCGTGGTGGTAACCCCCCTGTTCCACTAGGACGGCGCTCTCTCTGCGATCTAAGATTTTTACAGAGCGCTCAACGAATTTCATAGATTAAGAAACGAATCTTTTTACGCTTTGTGTGTTTTGTTGTTTTTTCAGTCATACTTTTACACTTTACATAATATTCAAATTATGAAATGAAGCGCTACGCAAATTCAATTCAAGTCGCAGCGAGAGCGCCGTCCTAGTGGAACAGGGGGGTAATGTAGCTAGCTCAGCTCGACGCAAACCCTCTTACTGCACTAAAGATGCTCTCCGCTCTCAGCCGGTTTCTTGTAGGTCTGACTCGGCAAGTCTGTTTTGACATGTGATACCACGGTGACTTACTCTCCTGTCACCTCACACCCATCACCCCGGTAAAGAGCTGTCTTGTATATTTTCGTTCCGGCAG
Organism: Branchiostoma floridae x Branchiostoma japonicum; assembly: GCA_013266295.2. Lineage (NCBI taxonomy): Eukaryota > Metazoa > Chordata > Leptocardii > Amphioxiformes > Branchiostomatidae > Branchiostoma > Branchiostoma floridae x Branchiostoma japonicum. Next base: position 17,893,853 of record CM023829.1, on the reverse strand, counting down.
TGGCTCTCTCAACATGGAAGCTCCCAGAAACCGTCTTCAAGGATGGTGTGTTCAGTTGTACTCGAGCGAGGTGCAAGTGTCCTTCTTGTCTCAACATAGGAGATTGCTGAAAACTGTTTTACGCATTGAGACTTGTTCTAGGGTAGACTGCGCGCGGGCAAGTAGGAGGGGAAGCAAGGACCTGGCAGTTGTGAATCGTTCAACACGGTCTGTCGTTGGAACAAGTTTGGATGACTGGAAGTCAGAATGGGCTACTGTAACTCAGATCTGTTACGCGACGCTCTGGATTTATAGTCAAAGTGATACGGATGGATGTACAACAGAGGGACCACGACTGAGATTCGACAAAGCGGATTGCGTTGGAAAACATCTCCAGTCATGTTTGGGGAAGAGTCCAAGTGATCTGTAAACCTTCCCAAGCGGAAAGGCCGCAGCAAAGAGACAAGGGGCCAAGTGTTCTGTTGGCATACATTGTGGATTCAAAATAGCTGCTTGGACTGACATTCAGTTGGACTGCTGGCCTAAAATGTAGGCGAATACTTTCCTACTAGCATCATTGTTTTAAAAAATTGCCTTAATATTCCAATAACAATCACCCATCAATCATGTTCTTTTTTATTTTTTTTTAAATCATAAAACTGAAGGAAATTATTTGTCTAGTTTCTAAACTGGAATTTAAGGAGGCTGAGGCGTGCACATTTTGTAAGTTGTATCTTATTTGTACCTTGCATACACGTCACTCGTTAGACTATGATAAAGGAAAAGAATTAGAGAAAACGCCAGACGCTTTACAAAATAAGTGGTCTCCTTACTTAAGATTTTCAAACTAGGTCATGATGACCCGGATACAGATCACATAATTCGGCCGTGTTAAACTTTATTCTGGATTCATTGTCACATCGATACAAATGGATTTAGCAGCAGGGGGAGAACGTTTCAAACCAGGAAAGAGGAGCCAAGTGTCCTGTTGGTGTACACAATGGATTCAAAACAGCTGTTTGCAAAATTTGTGGTGTTCTTAATGAAGATTTTTATACTATGTCATCGTGACCCAGATGTAGGTCACATAATTCAGCTCTGTTGCACTATATTCTGGATTTATTTCATTTCATGTATTTATTTATCCAGGGACTACACATCGCCACTGAGGCGTTTTTCAAAGTGCTCTGCAAGCATACACAAATAAACATGGCAAGAAAATAACAAATACAACAAAATTGCAAATCGACTTTAAGCACAAATAATAGTAAGAGTATATAATGCCACAAATCAAATCAAAGAAAATCAAAAAGACACAAAAACTTGTTTATTCCCAGAACAAGTTGTCACCACACATCCATAATGCCCGCAAAACTCTATGTTTACGTTCGTTATTGTTTATATCGACAGGTTTTGATAATCCTAATTAATAATATGTTGTTTTAATGCTGTTTATATTTTAATCATTTAGTGTTTTACAAGGCAAGAGCACTGTAAAATCAATACAGTACAGTCCAGATGAGGACTGCAAGTTTGATAGAACAATAAAGTTAAAAGTTGAACTCAGTAAAATACATGATTATTGTAACATAGAAACAAATGGATACACAACAGAGTGACAACAACAGAAATTTACCACCTTCATATTCCTTGACTTGTTTCGATTATTTGTTTGTAGTAAGGAATTGATACAGAGAAAGAATAAGACAATAAAATGCCAGACTGTTGACAAAATATGTGGTCTTCTTAATTAATCTATTTAGACTAGGTAATCGTGACCCAGATATAATTATAAGTCAGATAATTTATGTGCTGGGCATAGTTGACAAGTTCTTATTAAGCATATGTTTCATATAGATTTAAGATAAGGATATCTATTTTGTGTTTCTAACTAATCCACTCATCTACTTCAGTTTTGTTGCTAAAATTAGAGAAAGGGGTATAATTCTAGTTTTGACTTCTGTTTATTTACAATTGAACATCGGCATGTAAATAGAATTATGTTGTTTTCTGAAACTGGGACATATGGATTGTTCCATAGCACTCTGAGTTCGGACCAAAAGTGCCAAAATTTGAGACATTCAATTTCTGTTTTGTTGTCTCAAAACTGCTGTATGTTTTTGTAGGTGAGGGCATGCCCTATTGGCCTGGGTACGAGGTCATTCACTCCATTACTGCTGGCCGGGGTACGAGATAGTCTGGTTCGAGGCAAAGTCCTCCTGAACAAAAAACAAAACAAAAACACAGAAAAGAGAGAAGGCTTTCCTTAATAACCTCAAGAAAAGAGTAAAAATCCACAGTTTGGGTAGAGAATTGTGCAGACTGATTTTTGTTAACGTGAACTCTCTGCTTTCCCAGTGGTTGCCGGAAGGGCAAGAACTGTCACTCGCTACACCACCTATATACGTGGAAAATTGAACAAGTACAACAGTGTGGACTGTGTTTTAGTGGAATGCAAGTCGAGTCAGTGACAACAAGCGGGATTCAAACCCTGGACCACTTGGTTAAGAAACATGACTTATTCAGCATTAATGATCCATATCTAACCAATAGATGACTTAGAAAAAATTATACCGTGTCGACGTGGGAAAAAAGTGCCTATGGTTAAAATCCGTGTCCGTTTATTTCCCCACTACCAAGCTAAAAGGAGATAGAGATAATAAAAATGCATTACAACATGTATAGATTAATTATAAATTCTATTAATTTGGGGAAGAATGCTTGTAAGCAGACGAGAAATAACTATTTATGTAACATGGCTTGAATTTGATTTTTTTTCAAATCTCACCAATAGTTAAATCTGTTATATTTTTGTTTGGCTCGTTGTACTTTTAAGGCCTCAATGAAAAATAATTCTTAGTTACTAAGCTTGTTTACAGGAAAAAAAATATACAGATATTTACTTTTCTATTTGCAGACAACACCGACTTATTCATGTCTCACAAGAATCTCAACACTTAAGTAACTAGCATGAATGAAGAACCAGACAAAGTTAATAAGTGTTTAAAAAAAAGGAAATTGTCTTTGAATGTTAAATAAAGACAATGTTAATTATTTTTGCAGATAAGAATTAAAAATACGCGAGGAAAAAGGTCCAGATATTTGTAAATAACAGTCTTATTAGTGATTCAAACTAGTTTCCAGGTGTCTTCGTAGGTGAAAAAAAAAGGAAAATCAGATCACAAAACCTAATTTGTAGAAGAAAAATATAATTAAAAAATAACATAAGATTATACGGAAAGTATTCATTTAACTTCTTATCCCCTAAAACGTTTATTAGTCTATACTACAGTCTTGTTTATCCCTAACCTACTGCAAAACTGTATGGGTAAGTATGTAGACTACATAAGAAAGTCACTCTTTTGCGTCAGAATAGCATTAAAAATTTCCTATCCCCAGTGCATCATTGTTTACAAAGCTAAAGAAACTGACAATTTATGACATAGACAAATTAGCTTGTTGATGTATAAGCTAATACATAAATGTCCTTCCCTTCCTGAAACTTGCTAAGACAATTTCTTATTAAACTCAGATATCCACAGCCACCACGCCAGACGAACAATTATTTGGGGCCAATTAATGCAAAATCCTAAATTAACAACAACAATTTACAATCATGTACAGGGGCTCCAGGTTTGGTACAACTTGAATAAGTTGTGTCCCTATTTTGCTATAAACAGAAGCCACACTGATTTTATAAATAACTTTACATGTACATTTCCCTAATTTGGTTTGCGTTTCCTTGTTTACTACTTCTCGTTAAAATATACATATACATGAACTCATATCCAGGCATTATTACATACATTATGTCATATTCTTTATTGTACTGTGTTCTCACTACATTACATCAATTATTTATCACTCAATTTATTTCTTATTACCCAACTTATTTCTTGTTTAATTTATTAATTTAAATCGTTATAAGTTGAGAAAGGAAGGCCCTTACATAAACGTAAGCTTTCGGTCGTCCTTGCACTGTTACATGTCATTTGTATTTCCTTGTTATGTATTTATTGTTTTAAGTGCAAGTAAATAAATAAATAAACAGAGAAACAAATAAATGGTAAAAATATCAAATTCTGTGTAATATGCCTTTTAGAGAAATGCAGAAAATATTTAAAATATTTTACACGTTGGACAACATATCACAATTATCGCTGTGTTGATCTAGATTCACTATAAAACTTGCATTTGTTGTTTGTTGGTCTGTACACCCATGTGTTTCTTCGTTAGGTAAACAATGCAAAAAAAGAAATCAGTATAAGATTGATATAATGTATTGCTCAGGCTACAAAACACTTTGGTGGATAAAATGTTCGGTAATAGCGATAAAGAAGGAAAACTGATGAATAACTTGTTTTCTTGCGCTAGATAGTGAAACCAGTGAACTTTACGTTTCACCCGCAATGTCTCACGTGGGAACTGTTGCCAACTGCAGCCGCCCTTTTGACTTATTGTCCTTGACCCAATGTACCCAGAACCTCTGCTCCGGATGATCTAGTGTAGAAGGCAAAACTAGCCGAGAAATACTCCCTGTGCATTTTTACCTTTATTCTTTAAAGTCCAACAGGTCTCCCGTTCGTTTCCCATCGACGCATTCGCCGCTAAAAATGAGGGTCTTAAGCTAACTGTTCACAGTGTTAGAGCTGTCTTAACCATCGTATAGGCCTTGGAAAATACAGTATATGAATTGAAGAAGAAAACAGGAAAACAAGATAACATGTCAGCTTGAAAATTATGTTGTGTCTGTGTTGGTGAAGCCATTCTGAATTCAAGATTGAACTGTAATTTCAAAAACAACAACAACGAAAAAATATGGACACCCAATTTTTCTACAGACCTTCCTTGACAAATACTGAAGTTCGCTGGCAGTGGAAAACTCAGACTTCAAGCCTGTTCACGGTATACAACGCCTGGTGAGACCGCAACGGAAACACAACTTATATCAATATCCGTAGAGTAGTTATTAGGTACCCAAGAATTTTAAAACATTATGTTATTTTTTTTTTACCTCACATAGGACAACATGTTGCGGGGACACTACATGGTTGCTGTGCACATTATTCAAAATCAGTTGGCGGCCATCGAGTTACACTTATTAATCTAATTAAATTAATTGAGATCATTATTCTTGGGATAGTTGTCCATGTATGCTGCTAAATTCAGCTGTCTTGTTACAAAAAAGGCTGTCTTAGATCCTTGCCGGTGGCTGGTTCTGTCACGGCTTGCTTGAAAATCCTACGACAGCTTGTGTAAGTCCAATGTCTTGTGTTTCAAATTTACAGTTCAAGTTTAATTTTAATTTAGAAGACAAAATGTTGCCGGAATTTTAGTATGATGGGTTCTGACGCTTCAAGCCCGTTCACGGTATACAACGCCTGGTGGAATCGCGATTTAGCCCGGGGCTGCAACGGAAACACAACTTAGATCCATGTCCGTAGAGTGGTTTTTAGCTACCCAAGAATTTTAAAACATAATGTTATTTATTTAAAGCTAATATAGGCCAACGTGTTGCGGGGTCACTACTTGGACGTCGCTGTGCACAGTAATCAAAATGGGTTTGGTGGAATTATTGTCGAAGCGGACAACATGACGGAGACCGAGAAACACTTCGTCGGCCGTCGGTTCGTCGCAAATTAATTGAGACCATTATTCTTGGGATAGTTGTCCATGTATCCTGCTAAATTCAGCTGTACTGTTACAAAACAATCTGTCTTTTAATTTTATCCTTGTCGGTGGTTGGTTCTGTCACGGCTTGTGTAAAAATCCTACGACAGTTTGTGTAACTCCAATGTTTTGTGTTCCAAAATTACAGTTCAAATTTGATTTAGAAGAAAACATGTTGCCGGAATTCTAGTACGATGGTTTCTGACGCGATCAACTCTGTCTTCAAGCCCGTTAACGGTATACAACGCCTGGTGGAATCGCGATTTAGTCCTTGGTCCGCAACGGAAAGACAACTTAGATCCATTTGCGTAGAGTGGTTTTTAGGTACTCAAGAATTTTAAAAACATTGTGTTATATTTTTTAAATCTAATAAAAGACAATATGTTGCGGGGACACTACTTGGTCGCACAGTATTCAAAATCGGTTGGGTGAAATTAATGTCGAAGCGGACAACATGGTGACTTGGCGACCACCGAGAAACACTTCATCGGCCGTCGGTCCACCGCAAATTCATTGAGACCATTATTCTTGGGATAGTTTTCCATGTATCCTGCTAAATTCAGCTGTCTTGTTACAAAAAAGGCTGTCTTTTATCCTTGCCGGTGGTTGGTTCTGCCACGGCTTGCTTCAAAATCCTAAGATAGTTTGTATAACAACAATGTTTTGTGTTTCAAAATTACAGTTCGAGTTTAATCTAGAAGACAACATGTTGCTGGAATTCCATTACGGTGGCTTCTGACGGGATCAACTCTGGCTTCAAGCCCGTTCAATGCCTGGTGGAATCGCGATTTAGTCCCGGGCCGCAATGGAAACACAACTTAGATCCATGGCCGTAGAGTGGTTTTTAGGTACTCAAAAATTGTAAAAACATAATGTTATTTTTTTAAAGCTAATATAGGACAACATGTTGCGGGGACACTACTTGGTCGCTGTGCACAGTATGCAAAATCGGTTTAGTGGAGTTTATGTCGATGCGGACGGCATGGTGACTTGGCGGCCACCGAGATACACTTCGTCGGCCGTCGGTCCACCGCAAATTCATTGAGATCATTATTCTTGGGATAGTTTTCCATGTATCCTGCTAAATTCAGCTGTCTTGTTACAAAAATAGGCTGTCTTTTATCCTTGCCGGTGGTTGGTTCTGTCGCAGCGTGCGTAAAAATCCTACGACAGTTTGTATAACAACAATGTTTTGTGTTCCAAAATTACAGTTCGAGTTTAATCTAGAAGACAACAAGTTGCTGGAATTCCATTACGGTGGCTTCTGACGGGATCAACTCTGGCTTCAAGCCCGTTCAATGCCTGGTGGAATCGCGATTTAGTCCCGGGGCCGCGAAGGAAACACAACTTAGATCTATGGCCGTAGAGTAGTTCTTAGGTACCCAAGAATTTTGAAAACATTGTGTTATATTTTTTAAAGCTTATTAAAGACAACATGTTGCGGGGACACCACTTGGTCGCTGTGCACACTGTTTGGAATCGGTCGGGTGAAATTAATGTCGATGCGGACGGCATGGTGACTTGGCGGCCACCGAGAAACACTTCGTCTACCGTCGGTTCGTCGCAAATTAATAATTGAGACCATTATTTTTGGGATAGTTTGCCATGTGTCCTGCTAAATTCAGCTGTCCTGTTACAAAAAGTGCTGCTTCAGATCCTCTTAGGTAGCTGGTGCTGTCCCGGCTTGCTTGAAAATCCTACGGCAATTTGTGTAAGTCCAATTTTTTGTGTTTCAAAATTAAAGTTCAATATTAATTTAGAAGACAACATGTTGCCGAAATTCTTGTACTATGGTTTCTGACACAACTCTAGCTTCAAGCCTGTACAACGTTACGCCTAGTGGAATCGCGATTTAGTCCCGGGGACGCAATGGAAACACAACTGACACATGTACATCCATGTCCGTAGATTGGTTTTTAGGTACCCAAGAATTTTGAAAGCATTTTATTATATTTTTTAAAGCTCATATAGGACAACATGTTGCGGGGACACTACTTGGTCCCTGTGCACAGTATTCAAAATCGGTTTGGTGGAATTAATGTCGAAGAGGACAGCATGGTGACTTGGCAGCCACCGAGAAACACTTCGTCGGCCGTCGGTTCGTCGCAAATTCACTGAGACAATTATTCTTGGGATAGTTGTCTATTTATCCTGTTAAATTAAGCTGTGCTGTTTCGGAAAAGGCTGCTCTAGATCCTTGTTGGCGGTTGGTTCTCTGACGGCTTGCTTGAAAATTCTACGACATCAAATTTTCACAACTACGTACGGTGAAGTTTCTGAGTCGTGAGGCCATGCAAGCCTGAAATTTACCGTGTTTTATTATTATACAGGTATAATAATAAATTGGGGAATTTCAGACCAAAAACTTCAAGGAAGGTTAGTGGAACATTAATATATTGGTTTTACAAAACCCCGAATGATAAAGCATAATCAGGAATATTTTTAAAGCTAATATAGAAAACATGTACACCCTACTTGGACGCTGTCTATAATATTTTTAATCACTTTGGTGGAATGTTAAGGCAGAAAGAGAAGACTTTAATTTGGCGACCACCGAGTCACACTTCTTCGGCCGTAGATTCATCGCAAATTAATTGAGACTATTATTCTTGCGATAGCTGTCCATGTGTCCTCCAAAAATCAACTGTCTTGTTACAGAAAAGGCTGTCGGATGTTGGTTCTGTCACAGCTCGCTTGAAAATTCTAATATAATCCACAATCCTACATAACAAAGCATTTTATTTTGTAGGTATGAGAAAAAATGAAAACTTGGTATCCCGACCTCTGACGGTGGCGTGTAATCTCATTACATTCCAACCTATAACCAAACTTCAACACAACAGTAGCAAACACCTTTTAGCTTGATGAAGAAAATTCTGTAGGTCTGCGACAAGTTAACGATTTGAAAATCAGTTCAATGTTTCAATTTAAAGAATTAAACAAGAGTAAACAAAGAACATATACGATGCACAGCGTATCAAACAATCAAGTTCCTAACACCATAAAGTAAAAAAAAATGGGCCACAAAATGGTCTGTGAAGTTGTTGTTTTTTTTCCTCCCGGTAATATTCCATGTTGCTCTAACAATATTGACAATGATAATATTTATTGCATAGTCAGGGCCCAATGCACAGATTACCACATGGGGATTTTAAGGTGTAAAAATTACGAAAAACTGAAAATACTAAAACACTATATACTTATATGTACGAGTACTAACACTTGACAAGTCTACACTACAAGTATATACCATTGTAAACTATATTTTTAGTACATTCTCTCTTTTTAAAACACATGGGCACATACGTATTTAGAATATCGACTATAATAGAGTACCATTGCATATGATCTTATTTTAAATCAAAGTTTTAAAATAAAAACTTCAACCGAAACGGCACTGAGATAGACCGCAGAAGTTTGTAAACAGTTCCTAAAGGTCAATATTTTTAAAAATTAATAATTAATTGAAGAGTAGTCTTCAGTTATTGCATCCTGTACCCTCTACATATGATTTTATCCTTGCAGAAGACCATGACGCCCGTGCAAAAATAGACATAGCTCACTCGTGGACATTGTCAATGGTCAAAATAGACATAGCTCTCAAGTGGACATTGTCAATGGCCAAAATACTATAATCAATATCAGAAATCCATACCCATTTTAACAAATAAATAAATAATCAATGAGTGATTTTGAAATCACACATGGTCAGCCGCAAGGCTTTCAACAACCACAGTATGCCCGAGACAGACTACAAATATGGACAAAAAGTGGTTCTAAAGAATAAATCGCTACATCTGGTGAAAATTAAAGCTAAATTAAATTCCTTTATCCGGATAACGTGTTAAATTAGAAATATTTATCCAAAAGGCCAAAAGGCAAGACAAAGCCTTAATGTCAAAAAGTAAGGTAAGCGTTACAGTTGGCTATTTTGCACCATTAGTATACAAATACTCAGATCCGGTGCGCCGACGATTTCGTGACGGACTGTAGTCCCGACGCATGGCTTCGGTTCTGCCTTTAAAAGCCCGGTCACAAAAATCTACGTCCGTCGAACATTTGCAAACGGATAGCATTTTTAGGCTAGTCGCTCGCCCCAACATAGAAGAACAACTATTGCGGCTTGCTATAGCATGGGGGGGATGGGGGAAGCTGTACGTATGTGCTGTATTCAAAATGTGATGGGACCAGTATGCTACCGGAGTGCCGACGGTTTCGTGACGGACGTAGTCCCTGCTAGTCCCGATGCATGGATTCGGTTCTGCCCGGTCGCAAAAAAAATCTACTTTCGTCAAGCATTCTAAAACGGATGACATTCTTGGGATAGTCGCTCGCCCCAATGTAGAGGAATAACTATTATATAGCATGGGGGGGGGGGCTGCACGTGTGTACAATATGCAAAATGTGATGGGGCCTGAATGCTACCGCGGCGCCGACGATTTCGTGACGGACTGTAGTCCCGACGCATGGCTTTGGTTCTGCCTTTAAAAGCCCAGTCACAAAAATCTACGTCCGTCGAACATTTGCAAACGGATAGCATTTTTAGGATAGTCGCTCGTCCCAACGTAGTTGAATGACTATTGCAGCTTGCTACAATATAGAGGGGGGTTGGGGGAAGCTGTACGTATGTGCTGTATTCGAGATGTGATGGGGCCAGTATGCTACCGGAGTGCCGACGGTTTCGTGACGGACTGTAGTCACTGCTAGTTCCGACGCATGGCTTCGGTTCTGCCCGGTCGCAAAAAATCTAGTTTCGTCGAACATTCTAAAACGGATGCCATTCTTGGGATAGTCGCTCGATCCAACGTACAGGAATAACTATTGCAGCTTTCTATAGCAGGGGGGGGGGCTGCACGTGTGTGCAATATGCAAAATGTGATGGGGCCTGAATGCTACCGCGGCGCCGACGATTTCGTTACGGACTGTAGTCCCAAAGCATGGCTTCGGTTCAGCCTTTAAAAGCCCAGTCACAAAAATCTACGTCCGTCGAACATTTGCAAACGGATAGCATTTTTAGGATATTCACTCGCCCCAACATAGAAGAATAACTATTGCAGCTTGCTATAGCATGGGGGGATGGGGGTAGCTGTACGTTTGTGCTGTATTCAAAATGTGATGGGGGTCGCATGCTACCGGAGTGCCGACGGTTTCGTGACGGACTGTCACTGCTAGTCCCGACGCATGGCTTCGGTTCTGCCCGGTCGCAAAAAAATCTACTTTCGTCGAGCATTCTAAAACGGATGACATTCTTGGGATAGTCGCTCGCCCTAAAGTAGTGGAATAACTATTGCAGCTATCTATAGCATGGGGGGGGGGGCTGGACGTGTGTGCTGTATGCAAAATGTGATGGGGCCGTTTGCTACCGTAGCTTGGACGATTTCGTGACGGACCGTGGTCACTGCTAGTCCCGACGCATGGCTTCGGCTCTGCCCGGTCACAAGCGATCTGCGACCGTCGTACGTTTGCAAACGGATAGCATTCTTGGGATAGTCGTGCATGTGTCGTACAAAATTCAGCAGTTTTGTTACGGAAAATGTCCTTGTCGGCAGTTGGTTTTGTCAAAGCCTGCCTGACGATACTGCAGGGCAAGAAAATTGTACGACAAAAATGACCGCACCGTATCTAGAGCGATGGCGTCCACTTTTTTATCGGATATGTGAATGGAAACCTCATACTGCTATATAAGATCGTTGACAACCTGGTACAATGAAGTAAGAAAATGTAGTCCTGCAAAATGCCTACCATAGGACATAGAAAATACTTTTTTTTCTTTCGCAGGGATATCAAGAAATTTGACACCCTCAAATCACAAAAGACAAGGAGCTTATTACACTTTTAAACTGTGTTAAACTGTGTGCAAATTGCCGTGCTGTGTACCGGCTCGCCCGTGACTCCCCCTCGGGCCTTCGTCGCTTTTTTCCCCGAGTGCAAAATTTGTTCGGCCGGTGACCAATCTGAACGACGTCGCCTACATGTACTTTAGACTGAACACAATACATGCATTCGGACTTCTGTATCGGATGGTGAAGTCCGATTGCCGCACTGTGTACCGAAGCGCTCTTGACTCCTACGCGGGCCTTCATCGCTCTTTCCCCGAAAACAAAGATTTGTTCCGCCGGTGACCAACCCGATCGACTTTGCCTACATTCTTTTATAAACATTCTTGGAAGTTCTTGGAAAGTGAAAATTAGAATTCATGGTAAACCTGGAGAAATTTTAAAGTCAATTAAGACTAATTCTCTTTGTTAAGTGTAGACCTATTTAATGTACTTTCGCTAAAATATACCCCACGGGAGAATCTTCCTACATGTACCACTGCTCACTATCTTAGAAACCAGTGAAGAAAAAACATGTTTAATGAAATCTAAAAAAAATGTAACGACTTTTAGGTTAAGGCCTGAGAAGAATGGGGGTAATACCGGTTATGTAGTGTTGTCAGTAAAAACGTAAATATCTTGAGTTTTAAGCGACAAAATAACTTGAGGTTTGCCAGACAATTAGATAAGACAGCATTTGTTTCAAAAGTGTTTAACAAGTCTTGAAAATCTACATAATGATTTCATAATTAATTAGGAAATCACGTAAATGATTTTACAAAGATAGACTAAGACCCCACCTTTACCAATGGCCTGGAATAGTGAAATTTTCAGAGGATATAGGGACGTAGTATAAGAATTGAGTTCCAGAAAATAAAAATATTAATTGAATCTAAAGTAATACCAAAATTTTGCTCATGTTAACAGACTTTTAAGAGGTAGTCATGACATTAAATTATCAAATTGACAGCTAAACCAAATGATTTTTCCGAAAACCGATTCATATACACCAACACGTCGCGCCTTGTTTGCACAAAAATATTAACTTTAAAGTTTGGATAAATGAATTCTGGAATTTTTCTGTTTCTTTCTAATCCTGAACTATCAATTTAGCTCTGTCAAGCTAACTGTGGATCCAGATAAAGTCAAAGTTTTTAATTTAGTTGTATCTTGTTTTCTTACACCCCCATTCCACTAGGACGGCGCTCTCTCTACGATCTAAGATTTTTACAGAGCGCTCAACGAATTACATAGATTAAAAAACGAATCTCTTTACGCTTTGTGTGTTTTGTTGTTTTTTCAGTCATACTTTTATACTTTACATAATATTCAAATTATGAAATGAAGGGCTACGCAAATTCAATTCAAGTCGCAGCGAGAGCGCCATCCTAGTGGGGGGTCTTACGCCCATTCTTAGTTAACGTGTGCAATTGCTGTCGCATGATAGTAGCGGGCCACCAAGTTTTTAAAAGAAGCAATAACTGCGTATCTTGTGCTTTCCTGTTATCAGTACATGATAGTAATATACTAAGTTATGTTTTACCGCAACTGTCAGCTACCTTCGGGTCGTCCAGGCGAAGATTTTGCTAAGAAACACGCTAAAATCACCTGTCGCAACCACTAGTAACGCACAAAACGTCGGGTTCAAACAATGAAAACGTGTGAGTTGACTTAATTTTCAGTCATAATTTACACCTATCCACCAAACCGTCTTGCCACAGGTGGATGAACTTGTCCAGCTGGCGTCCATACTAAATCTGATGCCGTTTTAGTTTTGTCGCAAGATTTTGTCTAACCTACGTTATGGAAAGATAGACGGGTATAATTCGCCCACGAAAAGACATTTCACAATAATTTTCACACTGTCTTATCCGCTAGACTGTGTTTTTTGCGAAACAAATCCATGGCAGGGAGAACAAAACACGAGTATCGGAAAAATGACAACAACAAACAGCGTCAGGCCGTTTGTCAATTTTCAATTCTAACCTACGTTATCATGGTTATTCAATTGAGATTAGAGACAGATACTTGCACTTCCATTCATCAGAAAGAGGGTCATCAGATATACATTTGCATGTAAATTTTATAGTGTAAGGGCTGACGGGTTGGATTGTATTGATCATCGTAAGCATAATTCTAACCTACGTTATCGTCTAACCTACGTTATCATTTTTTTCTTCACTGTGTTATCGAATTTACAGGAAAAGGATTCGATTAACAGCATTTTATCAACTGTAACAATACTGTAGTTGGCCTTGTCTTGCTAGAAAATCATAGTACAGAAGGTTTACTCTCCCTGCTTTAATCTCCAAGCAGATGTAGCACGTGAGATTGTTTTGGCTATTTGGTGATGTCTTTGGTGGTTTGTTACGGAGATTACCATATCTACAGACAAAAAACTTAATATCTCGAAAAGTATAGGTGGTAGCACCGTACACAATTGGCAAAAGATAGTCGACAATACTGGTAACAAGTTCAGCACATTTGTTAGGTATTTGGAAGAACTTTATTTTTCACCATTTTCTACCCCCAATTGCACACGTTAACGGAGAATGGGCGCTTAATGGAATATTATTGCAAACACATGCTAATGGCTAATTGCAAGTACAAACAAGTAACAACAAACAACATGAAAAAGAAGATACAATGGTATGAGGGACTATGTGATACTACATTCTACAACATACGTGGTACTAATTTGGTTGGGTTTGACTTCTTCTTTTCAGGCAGTTGGAGACGAATTTACCCACTTCGTCTATAATATGTGGGTTCTTTGATTTTAGTGGGGCGATCTGGTCATCTTTCCAGAGACAGAAAAGGCGCTGTGTGCACAAGACAAACTTAACAGTTTTGTACTCAATAGAAATTGCAAGTTAAAAACAAAGGATATGTTTGTTTTTGTTTACAGAAGAGGACTCACAGCAAAGAATTCGAGATTCAAATACCGCATTTTTTTTTCAAAAGTCATACTAAAGTTGCTTTTATAATAATCAAGTTGATTGCAAATACATGGCCGTGGGTAAACTGCGAGGGCAAGCAACATGTATGAACAAAAATACAATGATACAAGAGACTACGTCTGACGTCTTCTTTTGAGGCAGTGGGATACGAATACTTTGTAAATAACTCCACATTTCCCTAATTTCGGTTTGCGTTTTGAACTCTATATTTAAATCATATCCACGCATGATTATCCAAGTAATGTCTAACTTTTTATTGCATTATGTTTTGATTATATTATTTCATTTACTTATTACCTAACTTATTTCTTTTGTCCAATTGATTATTGGAATTGTTAATTAAGTTGATAAACCTTTATACAAGCGGATCAAGAGTCCGTTCTAGCTTACACTGTTACATTTCATTTATATTTACTTGTTTATGCAGTTGTTTTTTTAGGAGAATAAAAAAATCAAATCAAATGCATTTTCTCGCCCATCTCTTTGAAGGCTTTATTAGTAATTTTTGGCTCACTTTTCTACAATATGGCTGCGAGGTTTGGGGTTACGGACAGTTGTCTAGAAGAAATGCTACAGAACCGTGTTTTTAAAAATTACAGAAACGCCAGCAACATGGCATGTAAAATGAACTTGGGAGATTCTCACTAGATGCTGATGTGTAGGTTAGGATTGCTAGGACAACTAGGCACATCTACACTCCATTTACACGGTGACGCACCATTGCAAAACAACACAATATGACCAATAGTAGCAAGAAAAATTGGTTTGGCTATACATAACGAAAAAGAAAATGCAACATAAGAAAATGTAATGAAAGACATACTAGATAATAGTGGCGACTTTTTTTTATCTGGCGCGGTGATATTCTAGTTGTTAAAAGCAAACATTTATGTCTATCGAAAAACATGTACACTGTACACTCAATTTCCCTTCGCAACTCATTATTCAATATCCGCAAATTAGGTATGGATGAAAATATCAAATCTGAGTACACTGTGAAAACCTTTCTACATCATACATGTTTAGTTAGGATTAATGGTACATAAACTGATAGTAAGCGCTTATTCGCTCGCAATAAACAACGGCAGATAACAAAATGTCGATGGAGTGACGCAGTAAGAAAAACTATCGGTGGTTTGAGATAGAATATTGAACGGAATTCTGTTGCAAACAACAGAAAACCTTATTAATTTTGTCATTAAAGCAACTTGACAAAACTCCGATATATATTCCGTACAATAATAACAAAACGTATTGTGAAAATATTGATACATATGGTAAAATGGTGCCAACACATACCTTGAATATAACGACTCGTACAATATTTTAGTGGTTTGCGCAGAAATTATCATATTAAAATGCATTGTGTCAAAAATGAAGATTCTTTCTTCAACTCTGCAAAATCTTAACGAAAGAATTCTCTAAAAGAAGGATCCCAACGAAATTTCGATGCTATCAACCCAAAACTTGCTTCTGAGAATTTTTCCTTCGTTAAATCAAATCTACAGAATTCCACACCTACAAGAACACAACAAAACCTACCGTAAAAGTACTTACGTATCCTTTTGTCCATAGGGAAGAAGCGATTTGTGCATAACGTACCCAGGGACAGCTTTTCGACTATTTAGAACTAGTGAGACATTAGACTACCTATAGGTTCGACTAGAAGAAGACAGAGCGTTGGTTTTCCATCCTTCCTCCGCGCAGCAAGTTGCAGTATGGTTGGCGAAAAGTTGGCAGCCGATTTGCCCATGACGCAAAGGCAGACGTGCCGTCACCGCGAATATTGGTGAAAAGTTCATTTTCAAGAAGCCGCTCAAATAAACAAAGTTGGCTGTTGTTGCCATAGACTGACAGTTGTTGATATAAGGTTTTTTTTTGTCTATGGGCGTTTTTCCACAGCAGGAGTGGATTTGGGTGTTCAACACTATCGTGGCAAACTTTCCACTCGATGCAGGAAGTTGAGCGAACTAATTGTTTTCACTGCACGAAACCCTATCTTTATGTACGCCTTAAAGCTTGCGTAAAGGTACATGCAAGTGAAGAAACGGAAACTTTACGCATGCTTTAAGAGGTGTGTAAAGAATAGATTTTGTGCAGTTTTTGTATGACCCATGACTTTATTATTGAATGTGATCTATCGATGAATTTAAATTGTCATTTGAAAAACAAAAACAAAAAACACTAAACAAACAAAAATTTGATACCTCAACCGACAGGCGTTTTTCACAACGTAGGGACTTTTTTGTTTATTCCGGATGGAACGCTTATGGATCTAGTAGGTTCCTGCGTCAGCTTTCAGTGTTGTCTGGTGTCGTCACGGCCATGTGGTGTAGTTTGTGGAACTCTTGTTGCGGTGCTCTTGGGCAAAGTCGGTTAAGACTGGTTTGTTGAGAGAATGTGCCAAGACCATGTTGAAAGTTTTAAAGCCTACTGTAAATCGTGCAAAGCAAAATTAGCAAAATTGGCACATATATTTGACGAAAATTCAACAAAAAAATACATCAGAAAACGGATACTTATGTCGTAGAATGCAAAAGTCAATTCCAAAGTCTAAGAAGAAGATGAGAAAGAGCAAAAAAATCCTTTGTTCTGTATACCATACTCTGTGTGTTTAGTCGCGTTTGCCACACCACCGCCATTCGTCGTCTGTTAGATCTAGGCCTGAGACCCTCCCTTGTGAGGTGGATAGCGAACTTTCTGCAAAACAGGCGCCAGTCGGTCCGGTACCACGGAACTCTCTCTGACAGCGTCATCGTCACATGTGGCCTCCCTCAAGGTACCCTACTTGGCCCGTTGATATTTATTGCTTATATTAACGGTGCTGCCCGTCACGCTGCCTGTAAGAGATGGAAGTTTGTCGACGATCTGAACCTCCTAGAAGTCAGACACCCAGTCTCAGCACCCTCTAACATCCAGGGGGATCTTTCTGACCTGGAAAACTGGTCTAACGACAGCCACATGAAACTCCACCCTGCAAAGTGTAAGGTCTTACACATCCACTTCAGCAAGGTTCCGCATGTAACACCTCCCCTCTCAATAAATGGAATTGAACTACAGCAAGTGAAGGTGCTGAAGATTTTGGGTGTGTTTGTCCAGGCAAATCTGCGTTGGAACTCCCACGTGGACCACATCTGTGCCAAATCCAGCCAACGCCTGTTCTTTCTCAGAAGACTCAAATACTTTCGCCTTGACATTGAAGATCTTGTCACTGTGTACACCACATACATTCGACCGATCACCGAATATGCAGCCCCGGTGTGGCACTCTGGCCTTACATCGTCACAGTCCAGCAGAATTGAGAGGATCCAGCGTCGAGCTGTGCGGATTATCCTGGGTCCCAACTACTCCAACTACGCTGATGCCTGCTCACAATTCGGCCTAGCACCTCTTCACGTGCGGCGTGAGGAATTGACACTAAAGTTTGCCAAATCCCTAGTAACATCCGGCCACCATCGTCACTTTCTGCCACCTTCCAGACAGACTATCACCAGCCGTCAAACTCGTTATTCTAGCAACCTAGAACTTCAGCGATGTAGAACTGAAAGATACAGAAACAGCGCTGTCCCGTATATGACGCGCTTGATCAACAACTAATTGTACAATGACTGACGATGCCTCCCTCACCCCATCATAGAAATTTTACCGGACTTTGCTTGAGTTTACATGTCCTATATGGTACCTTCATTTTACATTTGTATTGAGAGTCGTTTCTAATATGTGAGATCTACTTCTATTTTAATATATAATATGATGACTTGTTACCTTTATGTTTTAAATTTCGATATTCTAGTTTTCTAATATAACCTGAGCTTCGCAATTGTAAATGTTAACACCCCAATTCAGCCTATGGGCTGCGAGATGTGTTTGACATGTTAGCTTATGTACATGTATGTATGTATGAGCAAATAAACCATTACTACTAGTCATTTGTTCATCCTCCCTGACCACTTAGATTTTATAATGAAGACAATTTTGGGGGGCTAATTTCGCACGCTCTCATTAGTTTTGGGGTTCACAGAGGATGTCATCCATATAATCAAATCAACATGGTCTAATGACGCGATGTGTCGGATGATGGGTGGTACTACTATAGGAAGGGTAGATGCTTTGCTATTATTCTTAAAAACGGACAGATAGTAGAGGAATTTGAAACACTTTCAAACTTTATTATACAATCAACCTTGCAGTCACTGAGACTGAATTGTGATGATTTTATAAGGCGCATTTTTAAACTGGTAAGGAAAATATCATCAACGTTACAATATTGATATCAAAATTACCTGGCATCATACGTTAGTCAAGACCATTAAAATTGTACAAAAACAAATACGTACGTAAGTACACGTAACGACGTAAGGATAGAGTTTTCTTCGCATACAGGAGTTTATGTGTCTGTTTGACTAGCTAATCGTTAGGTTGGTGTAAGCTACATTGTACCGAAGTATTTTCCTGGTACGTGTCAGACTATTATAACTGTTTACTAGACCTAAATCATTTTATTGACCTGAGCGTTCTCAAATCAGACCGTTGCCTTTGCGTTTGCTCTATGTCTGACAAATGTATACTGCCTGGCCAATTGAATACTGCCTGGCCAATTGGATACTGCCTGGCCAATTGGATACTGCTTGGCCAGTTTGATACTGCCTAGCCAATTTCATACTGTCTTGCAGCCACCGAAAGATCTGCTTGGAAATGAACAACAGCGTGAAAGATTCTCTACCGCTAGCTTAAGCCCCTGTCACACATTCCCGACCTTCGTTCCCGAAGGCCAGCCGAACGCTAGCCGAACAGATTGCCACGCCAGTACCTTTCTATATGAATCGAAACGAATTTGGGTTCAACTGGAGTCAAATTTGATCCCTGAATACGCCTTAAACACTGCTGACTTACTCCCGGATGGCTGGTTGGTGTTTTGCTGACTTGCGGTCGAAAACCAGCCAGATATGATCGAACCTCCCGAACGACTCACGAATGTTTTAAACATTTTGAAACATTCGGCTGGCAAAACCGAACCGTAGCCAACCCAGCCGAACGCCAGCCAACCCAGCTGAACGCCAGCCGACTCACTCCTAACCATGGTTGGCGGGCGTTCGGCTAGCGTTCGGGAGGCCAAATTCGTGAACGTGTGACAGGGGCTTTAGGGGGGCTGCATGTCACCTGGACTGTAGTGTGGGAAGGTCATGTTCAATGCCTTTGAATTTTATTAAATGTTTCACAATAAGGCTGCAACTTTTAACACATAGCCTAATATGGCCTCCCGAACAATGACGAACTCCCCCAACCATATGGTTAGGAGTAGGTCGACAGGAAGGTCGGCTGTAGTTGGCTGGGGTCCGGCGAGGTCGGCTACTGTTCGGCTGCGCCAGCTGAATTTTTCAAAATGTTAAAAACATTCGGGTGTGGACGGGAGGTTAAGCTATATGTTTCGCTAGTGGTTGACTGGTGTTTGGGAGTAGGTCAGCAGTGGTCGGGGTGTGGTTGGGAGTCAAATGTGACTCAAATTCGATTCGTACAGAAAGATAAAAAGGTAGGCGTTGCCTATATCTGGTCAGACTGCTCCCAAACATCATCAGCCAGCCTTGATTGGTTGGTGGTCGGGGGAAGGTTCTGAATGTCTGACCGACACTGCATGAAAAGTTGGATTTACCAATAGCAGTAAATGCCAGTAAACCCGGGTATTGTTTACTTTGTAAACGGTGTCGGACTTAACAATGGTAGTATATAAAAATCAAGTCCGGTAATTTCATTTACTACCGTTGTTAAGTCGGAAATTACCGGACACTACTTTTATTTACTGTTTACAAAGTAAACATTACCCGACTGTAGTGGTATGTACTACTATTGGTAAATCCATCTTTTCGTGCAGTGCTTGTCACACATTGAAAACATTCCCTACCAACCAACCAAACTAATGTTTGAGACGAATCTGAACAAATTTAGGCCACGCTTACCCGCCTGTTCCACTAGGACGGCGCTCTCTCTACGATCTAGATTTTTACAGAGCGCTCAACGAATTTCATACATTAAAAAAACGAACCTTTTTACGCTTTGTGTGTTTTTTTTTTTTTCAGTCATACTTTCACACTTTACATACTATAATATTCAAATTATGAAATGAAGGGCTACGCAAATTCAATTCAAGTCGCAGCGAGAGCGCCGTCCTAGTGGAATGGGGGTCTTACGGCACAGCTTGGTTCTCTAGATCTGTTTTGGTAGAAAGAGCTTCCGAGCGAGAAGCCTCTGTAAGCAAGCACCACTTGTCTCAACAATGTTTGGCTAGAGTGTTCTTACTCTGATTGTTGCCTCTGGCAGCTAACATGACAGGGTCCATCCATCACAGAATGATCGGACCTCCAGACATCAGCTAGCCTGGATGCCAGACCCATAGCACACTAGGCCCAAAGTTCCCCTGCACACAGGGAACTTTGGGCCTAGTGTGCTATGGGTCTGGCATCCAGGCTAGACATCAGCTCGCTTCATGCAGGAGGTAAAGTCCCTGTTACATATTCAGAACCTTCCCCCGACCACCAACCAACCAAGGTTGGCTGAAGCTCGGGAGCAGTCTGACCTGATTTGGGCCACACCTACCTTTCTATTACGAGTCGAATCAAATTTGCGTTAAATTTGAGTCAACTTTCTCTGCCAAACACACCCCGACCTACTCCTGAACACCAGCCAACCACCAGTCAACCGCAGCCGAACCTCCTGTCCACACCCGAATGTTTTAAACATTTGGAAACGTTCGCCTGTCGCAGCCGAACAGTAGACGACCTCGCCGAACACCAGCCAACCACAGCCAACCTTGCTCCCGACCTACTCCTAACCATGGTTGCCTGAGTTGTGTGACAGGGGCTTAATGCGCGAACGCCAGACCCCTGGAGTGTGTTAGTGTATTAGCAGACCTTGAGTTGGAGACAGTACAGAGAAGACGGAAGTAGTAGACTGGTTTATTTCCACACATGTACAGGAGATAAAAGCATGTTTGCAGCCCTAGGGCTGAATTGCACAGCTTTGACACAATGTGTTACAAATGTGTCACAAATTCATTAAAATTTAAGTTATGTTACAGATTGGTTGAAATACACACTTTATATAAATTGGTCGATAATTCTCATAAAATTCATTCAAGACAATATATAACAAATTTGGTAGGTAGCTAGGTCGTATAAAAAGAGAGCCGACTCAAGAGAAACTAGATTACTACTATTATACTTCTATCAAGAGAACAAGACGTGCAACTTTGTCGTAAGCTAGATGTCGTATAAAAAGAGAGCCGACTCCACAGAAACTAGATTACTACTATTATACTCCTATCAAGAAAACAAGACTTGCAACTTTTTTTTACAAATTACACAACGGCCTGATCACTTCAATTCTCAAAATTTACCCACTGTCAGACAGTGTCAGTTGACCCAAACGACAGACGAGACGGTCACATCCCTTGTGTGTGTTTGATATCATATGACATCCCACTGAGTAGAACAGTAGATAGGCAGCTTTCCACGATCCGCCGCTGAGTAGAACTCTCTGTCCGTAGACACGTACCGCCCCATCGCTGCCATCCTTAAGGGACAAGCTGGCTGACCTCCAATAAACACTTACAGTAGACCTTCCCTCTCAAAACCCTCCCCGGCTTGGAATCATCAACTTACCACCTCCAGAATTGGCCCTCCTAACAAGTGAAGCCCATCTCATACATTCACAACCTTTCCCCGAATCTGTTCCCGAACACCAGCCGACCAGGTTCGGCTGATGACGTGTAGTATCTACCTTGAAGACGGCAAGCTCTTTTTTTTTTAAATAGAGACAATCTGCAAGGACAGGTAATACTGTTAAATACAGCAATAAATTAAAAGACCTGTTGTTTGATATCATGTTTTGCCGCCTAAATTCTTGTTCAACAAGGTTTACGATCTCAAAATCTGAAAATGTAGGAATCTTGTTTTTTTTGGCCTGCCTTGTTTTTTTTCGCCCTATCGCATTAATTTTGCAGTCTGCGAAGGATGTCATCCATACAATTTACTTGCTATGGCCTTACGGTCGAAAACCAGCCAAGACGGTGTACATAGCTGGTGAATATTTATGGATTTAGTTGGGCTCCAACCGTGTAACCCTTGTTATGTTTTGTCTGATCCTGACCTCTTCCCTCCTAACTCAATGTAAAGCCGCCAGTAGGCCGATTTACGTCTTTATTGAATAAACAAAGGCTCAAACAAAAAATTGTATTACACAGTTACCATCGTTACATATACGAACAAGACCTTATACACACAAATAAAGATGGGCTCATTCCGTGAATAGTTTCATCAGGTTGGTAAGTCAATGAATAAAGAGACTCTTTCTACACAACCAATGTTTTATTCAGCCGACGTTTCGGCAGCGACACCTATGCTGCAGTACAATGTGAACCAGTCAGAAGGGCTGCACTCTAAGTGTATTTTTCACAGTGTGTGGGGCCGTAAAACCAAAAAACTATCCTCCATGATTTACAAATACAAACAAACCGAACTTAACCATTTTCTGGAGTGGTAATTTCTCCTCAAAGTTGATGTTAACAGTATGTATATGTATTTATTTTGAATATGACGTGAACCACGCTTATGTTTTCAAAGTGCGTGGAGGTAGCAAAAACAGTTTCTGGGAAGCCAGAAGTACTACACTTTAAGTGTATCTTTCACAGTTTGTGGTATTTTGTTCTTGAAGGTTACGTGAACCAGATGTATGTGTATTTATCTTGAAGGTGACGTGAACCACATATATGTTTTTTTCTCGAAAGTGACGTGAACCATGTATATGCACTCATAGTGCATGGAGGTAGCTCCATGGAGCTAGAAAAAAATCTGCCCTGGAGCTACATGCACCTCCATGGAGGCGATTAATGCAACCCCTATTGCCTGAGGAAGGTAAAAGACGGTCACCGAAACGTCGGCTGAATAAAACACTTGGTTGTGTAGAAAGAGTCTCTTTATTCAGATGCGCTCATTATTTTGACAGATCGCAGGGCAGGTTTGACACAACAGAAGACGCTGCCATGTGTCTTAGTGTCAAATGAACGAAGTCAATAAACATACAATAAACATTACACGGAAGAATCGGATCTCATATAAGCCCGCCTGACTCCGCCCAGACCAGTACGGTTATGGCTACTGATTCTGGTTTTTAATGTACAAATCTCTTCATTTTCCTTCAGATAAACTCCCCACGGTATTTTTGTACTATGTAAATTAATGAAAACCAGTCCAGTCACAAAGAGAACCACCCTGTTTAAAGACACCAGATATAGATATTAGATATATAGACGTTACGAACAATACTGTGAATTAGATACAAAACTTGACGTGACATGCAGTCACTTTCTCGTTTGATATGGATAGTTATCACATCGGCCGGAACACCCAAATCAAATGTTATCGCAGCCCAGCTATGACCTAAAGCTAGTATAAATATAGAATACAACATGGTGTATTCCGTATCACCAGTGGTACCAGGCTGACCGCAGGTTGGATCGCCGAAGGCCGGAGGGAGATCTGACCAGCAGGAGGGCTGGGACTGAGGCCTAAATTTGTCCATACATAAAACCTGAATGATGACATCTCTTCTTCAAGTGTCTTCTAAGAAGAAGGTAAGGTGAGCCAAGATTCCTGTAGGGAAAACAAAAGAAAACAACTTCATGATACCAAAATACCACATTTTCTTATAATATCATGCATTTTTGTGTCAAGTATACACCATTCTCCTGTTACTGAACATCGCACTATAAAAAAACAACAACAACAACTTCTGGTTTGAATTCTCCTGCCAGGTAATTACATCATAAGTTGATTGTCCTTTACTAATTAACCCAAGTTGGTGGGAATATTGAATTGGAGAGTGACAGCTCAACACACGGTGTATTCTGTATCACCTGCAGGAAGGCTGGGACCGAGGGTGATGCAGAATTCACAGTGTAGTTAATTTTTGTCATAGAAAACACAAATTTCCATGCGGAAATGTGCCTGAAATTGAGTAAATTTGGTGTCCTTAAACCAAAAATTATAACATGAATGCCAACATCTGAATCTGTTGTTCTAACTTTCGAAATGCCTTTGAATTATTAGTACAGTATAAGCTAAACTTTTGGAAGCCCGTGTGATAACTGTTAGAACCCAGTGTAATACGGGTAGTTATCACATGGGCCGGAACACCTGAATCGAGTGTAATGGACCTTTCTGGTCAAACACTATAAGCCCCGCCCCCCTGTTCTATTTCAAACACCTCAGTCAAAATCAGCGCGGGAAGGACCGCGGAGGCCGCCGCCGCCAGAATGTCGGTTTTGCCGCTCAACTTTAGGGTCGAGTTTTCGGCAGCGAAAAACTCTCTCAGCAGCCCAAAAAAGGGTTACGCTATCTTCGATGAAGTACACAGCCACAGAGTAAAACTTCTTTGAGGAGGGGACAGGGTTAGTTTAATGAGAGCAAACTGTTTCCGCTCAATGCGGACGCGGGATGCGCCGCATAACATCACACGGTAGGCTGACAAGAGTGCCCAGTTGCTGACAAACAGTCGATGCAGGTGTTACGCAGAGTATGTTTATCTGTGACAGGTTTTCCACGGCATTTGCTGCATGCATTGCAGCTACATATAAGCCAGGAAAAAAAAACGAAATGAGAAAAAAAAGAGTCACGTCGTGACGAGGAAGGGCGCAACTTATAAAGGGCTTTGTGATACAAGTAGAAACATAAGCACGCAAACATGAACATAAACAATAATGAGGGCTTCATAAACAAATATAAGAATGACAAAACGTCTTTGGTTAACTTGAAATTTCCCCTGATGTCACAAATTTAATTTCACTGGTAAAACAATGAGTATTTATCAAGTACACATCAACAATGCTTAGATTTCCCGCGCTGATTTTGACCGAGGTGTTCGAAATAGAACAGGTGGGTTCGACGTGTTCGATCCGGAAAGGCCCATTGTGACCCAGGTATGATATAAAGCCTGGTATCCATCCCACCTCTCTGGTTTGCCCCTCTGATCACCCGTCCCCAATTAACGGTGCACACCCCAATTCTTCCTCAACTGGAGTCAGAGGTAGTGCCCAATAAAAAAGGGACAAAAGGGTTTTGAGGGTCCAAGTTTGAGTTGAAGTGCCTGTCACACATACATGTAGCTGAATATGTCCTCCCAAACACTGCCAAAATCCACACACACCTACATGTATATATAAACCCAGTACATACATGTACAAATGTAGGCCAGTGCAGGTTAGGTGCAGGTAGACACCAGAAATACCTGCACAGCTCCAATTTTACCTGCACTAAGGTGCATATGCAGGTTGTATTTAGCCCTGAACATCAATGTAAAAAAACAAAATTCAATTCAGTAGTATGGAATCAGTGGACATCTTCATGTTTCACAATATAAGAAAGCCATTGACTGGTTCAATGTAAAAATGAAACAGTGGCATACCCATAACCATAGTGTCCAGGTCACTGTCTTGTGTCCATCTCCCATGCAGACTCTGCATCTGTCTGGTGTCATCGTAGTTCAGTGTGTTGAGAAGAAACTGCTTTTGGAGATAGCTGCATTTGGTTGAGGGAAAAGTTGACATTTGCAAGTATTTTGTACTAAACAAGAGTGAGTAGTGACTTTTTGGGGGGGGGGGGGTAATGAGGACAATACTACATCAAAGGTATGATCAGTAACACTCATGATATTGTTAATACAGCAAACACATGGGGATCAGGCTAGATAGCATTTAGATAGCTGTTAGTGTATCGTAACATTGACCGTTTCCGTATTTAGAATAACTTCCTTGTTATCTTTTTATTGCAACTGAATTGTGACTGCTCTTATCTTAGTTAGCAATCATGTTACTATTGTAAAGATACCAAAGGTAGCATGGTGTTCAGGCCAAAATACTTTCAGGCTAATAACAGAGACCACCACTTAATTTAGAATGACTCCTCACTACCTCTGTTAATGTATCTGAATTGTATACGAAACCGTTTTGTTATTTGTTTATTGTCCAGTTATGAGGGCTAGCCCTTTATAATTAGCCTGGGTACCATCCTGGTTAGTTTACGTCCGCTCCCACAGTCGCTACCGTTGGTCGGTAGCGACTGTGGGAGCGGACGTAAACTAACCAGGATGGTACCCAGGCTACTTTATAATAGCCTCTGGCTAGTTGGGCAGTCCAGGCTGTAATGCAGTTTAATAAATCAAATCAAATCAAATCAAAATCAGTAGCCTAGGTAGGCATGGGTTTGAAATCCGGATGTCAGATAAAAAATTTTAGATCCCTTGCTAGCAGTTGACAAAAAATAAAAACGAACAGGGTTGCAGGTTATAGCATATAGACTACAGGCTTAGGTCAGACTAAACCATTTCCAGAAAGCTGAGTTGCACTTGTACATGTACATGTAGGTCCTGATACAATAATGAAAGGATACAGCTCTCCAACCACCCTGTCAATGTCCCCCAGCCATTCCAACATGTCCGCCATGGAAGGTTCCGTTGCCGACCTCTCCACGACCTTGGGAATCCCCAGCTCGGCTGCATGTGTCTGGTATGTGTGCATGGACGCTCCGTACTGTCTGCTGACACTGTTGGACACTTCTTGTAAGGAACATCTACAGGAAAGGGAAAATATATGAAATGTTGACATTATTACCGTTAGGGGTGGGTACCGGTTTGGCTGAACCTGGTCCAACTCGGAATAACATCCAAGAACCGAGTAAAACAAAAAAAGAAAGTTGTGAGTCAATTCTTTTTTTAGACTAAGTATCTTATTAGGAGAGTAACCTGCAGCTGGTCATAAAAGGTAAAATAAATTCAAAAAATAACCTTGAATCAAACTAGATTAGCAGTAGTAAATTCATATGCTTGTGCATTGAAAATTATTATTCCAATATAAAATCATTCCAATCCACTGTGAATTTAAACACAGTGGATTGGATCGCAAAATATGATATAAAGTGTTGATTATAGTATTACTATAATCAAGTTCAGGTCCGGACCTGGACCTGACCCTGTTGATTTGGATATATATGGACTTGGACCTGATCAAGGCCAACCAGTACCCAATTACCGGTATATAAATCCAGTAGCTAGACCTATGTTATTAGTGATGAGTACCCGTCTTTAGCCCTACAGATCAAAAGTTTGAAATGAAGGCTGTTGACAGTGTTGTTGCCCTCCCAGTTTGAATGCTACTGGAAAGGGTTACAGTCCTTCGGACGGAACGTTAAGCTTTTTTTTATAAACTCAGCACACTGATCAATATAATAGGTTATGCCTCAGTGTGATTGGATCAAATGTATTAAGTCCAGTTTTATGCAGCTTAATAATAGCCTGGGTACCATCCTGGTTAGTTTACGTCCGCTCCCACAGTCGCTATCGACCAACGACTGTGGGAGCGGACGTAAACTAAACCAGGATGGTACCCAGGCTAGCTTGATAATTTTTATCGAAGAACAATACTAGTATGCATATGCCTCGAGGCAGTTTACAGCTGTTCATGTCATAGAAAAAAACAACTGCAGGGCTCAAAATACCATGCACCTGCATATACAGGTTAGTATATAATATATAATGCAGGTAAAATTATATTGGGGCTGTGCAGGTATTTAAATGTTACCTTATTGACAGGCAGCACAGGTATTAATACCCTCCACGTACAGAAAGCAAGTCTCAGTAGCTCAGTGGGTTATGCATCGTCATAGTAATATTGAGGACCTGGTTCAAATCCCATTCTTTTTTCTATTATTTCAAAGCAATATTATGTAAGACTTTCACTATTTTAAACATCGTTGTTTTACACATTTTCTTGCGCTATTCTACCTGGGTTCATATTGACATTTGGGGAGTAAAAGATCAACGTCGTTGCACCACAAAAAACGTGTTGTAAAACTTCCGCTAGCATAGATCGCGGCCATGTTTGTTGTCAATGTTTGTTTACATTCTTTTTAAGAGCCTCCTAAAAATACAGCAGGCCTGGCACAACTAATTCTCGCAATGCGCTGAGTCGCCGGAAAAGGGAAATAACAATGCTAATATGTTGAAAGTTATTGGAAAAGACAATCTAGATCAGAAAATTCCTATCATTTATATTTATAGTTTTTGCGCAAAAAATCTTACATAAATCGTTTTAAACATTGTTTTTATTCTTGCTCTACTCTTATTTTTGCACCATTTTACACGACCATCTGAGGGTTAGGGTCACTTATAATTATATATTATGGGTTAGGGTTACCGCCCGGTTAAAAGGTCAGCCTGTCAACAGTGGGAAAATATCTTATTAACAGTGAAAAAAATTTATTGACAGGAAAAAAATCTTATTGCCTGTCAATAGTCTGTTTAATATTAGTAATAACAAGACTGGCAATGAAAACATACATTGCCATGGCGACGGTGGTTGCTGTTAGGGTTATTGTTTGCATGGCACTGCGGCCCTGCCATCATTTCATGATTTTGAGGAAGCCTTGGTACCAATACAGATACAGTGCACTCCTCGCCTGAGTGTATATAGTGAACTGGGGTCACAGAAAGTGGGGCATCCGGGGCAGAGAGGTCTTCCCAAAGCAGGGTCCCAAAGGTTTCCAGGAATGTGGGCATAGGTACTAGGTGTGGGTCAGAGACATGCCTGTGGACATTCCATTCCTGTGGACAAAATGCCTGTACAATTCCTAGAATTCTTGCGAATTGCACACAATACTGTACCATTAGGCTCCTCCCTGAGACGTTGCCAAAAACAAGGGACATGATTTTCATGCTTGGCAAAAAGAGACTATTATAAATGTATCCTCTTCACTGATGATTCTTCTAATGACTTACAATGTCTCCCTGAGTTTTCCCACCATCTTCTCCATCTCTCCCACAAGTTTAGCTCTCAATCTGCTTTTCAGATCAGGAAAGTCCCTCAAAAACTCCGCTTCGTCTGGAACTTTTTCACAAAATTTCAACTGTTCCGAGAGGTTGCAGAGTGACTTCACATACTGCTCGGAATTTCCGTGAATTTCCTTCCATTGAGCGGTCTGCTTTTCAACAGTAACGTAGGCCGACTTGAGCTGACGCCTGGTGAGAATTTCTGCCTGCATTATTCCCTTGAAAACTTTTCTTTGCAACGTTTTTACACTTCGTACAAGTAAGTTGTACACGACCATGCTTTTTCCGGTTCGGTTCTCTAAAGGGTAAAGGTCAAGGCTTGCTCTTGTTCTTGTTCCCAGGGCTATACGCGATAGGAGACAAAGAAAAGTACACATTTTTGAGCCACGAATGTAAATTCTTGGTATTTTTTTATATTCAAAACATGATATTCAAGTATTTTAGTGGAAAATGTTAATCAGTATCCAAAAGCACGCAGGAAATCTTAAATTGCACAGAATGTGACCCTGTAACGGAGATCAAACAGTCACGTGATCAAAGCTCGCTTGTTGATTGGCTGACTTCTCCAGTTGAAAATCGAGGCGGCCATTTTGGATAAAGAAGTTTTGCTGTCGGTGCGGGAAAAAAAGATACCTTCAACTTGTTGGATTTTGGGCTGTATCAGAGGAGATTTGACGATTCTACAGGTGAGAGATACGTGTTGAATATCGCAGAGTTGGGGGACAACATTTTGGTGGAGACATTTGTTGTTATTCGAAGTTTTGCTTCAGTTTTTGCATGGAGTTATATAACTCCATGGTTTTTGGTAGAGATCGTTCGAAAAAGTGGGGACGTCAACAAACATGGCTGCCAAAAAGCCTAGTTATTATGGAGGGAAAAAGGCAACTTGATTTTTGTTCCTTTAGGGGCGATCTAGTCATGGCTTTGGTTGCAAGAAGACAGTTACTTGTTTTTATAGCTTTGTATTTCAAGCATATCGTAAGTATGAAATAAAATCAAGATCATCGATGTAGTTTTTTTTATTTTTTTATTTATCTGGGTGCGGGCGCGCCGGTTTCTTACAAGGGTGTGTCTGTTCGATCTACATGTAAATTGTTCATAATTTCTATAATTTGAGGCCACAGTCTTCAACTTGCTGAAAATTCTGTTGCCTATATTATGTTAGCCTGGGTGCCAGACTGTTGTCAGGGCCAGTATACAGGCAAGCTCCTCGGCTCCAGGGCCAACATGTCCCCAAGGAAATTTTACCACGGATCCCCTCAGTTTAGACCCTGACCAACTTCTCTAGTCTAACTTGGTGGCTGGCTTGTTGTTGGCTTACTTCTCCTCTGGAAATGTTTTTTTTGTGATCAGCGGAGGTTTGAACTCGTATGTTGACAAATAATGCAGATGCAGTTGGAACTTGGGACTTGGTTGTTTCGGGTGGCTGAGCTGTGGGATGTGTATCTGTCCAGAGTAGGTTGACAGCACATGGATTGGGATGATGGACAGGCAGTATAAGTCAAAAGGTCATTCACAGGAAATGGGTAAACTTTGAGAGTAGGTTGACAGCACGCGGGCGGGGGATGATCAGATGGACAGGCAGAAGGACATTCACAGGGAACAAAAGGTCACAAAAACCCCCAATACTTTCTGGAAGTGTAAAATCTATGATTTCTTAATTTTTCAGGAATACAGACAGGAGCATCAAAATGCCACGGAAGAGGAAAACAAGGCAGACAACCCGGGCCAAACCCAAGCTGCCTGAAGGCAACGAAGGCCACGATATGGACCAAGAAGAAAAGGAACGCAAAAAGGAACTTTTCCTGCAGGACTTTGATGTGGAAGGTATAGGCTGATAGCTATAGCCTGGTCCTCAGGCCAGCTTAGGGGTGATTTACCAGCCCCAGTCCTAATAAGTAAAAATAAAACAGTGTGCACTAATGCACCTGGTCAGGCGGACAGTACTCCTACTTACTGTAGAGATACTGGGGAGCCCGAATCGTCTGGCTGCCAGGCTAGCAGGGTGATAAAATGAAATGAAAATTAACGTCTGGCCAGTTACACTTCATGTAGCTTGAAAGTGAAGCAATTTTCAGAGCTCGAAATACCCGGTGGCGCACTGGCGCGGCGCCACCTGATTTTGCTTGGCGCGACTTATTCCTAAACTCAGGTGGCGCAGCGCGCCACCTATAATTTACGGTAGGGACGTCACTGCTGCGACACCGCTCTTCCCCAGCTGCTACATGTAACAATGTCATTATCCTTGCGCAAACGAAGAACATGGCGCACGTAACACCACCCGCATAAGTGTGCCGCCATGTAGAGGCGTGGCATTCCCACGGCGGCAGCCCTGTGATGTTGCGCCTGGATCGCGTGTACTCGATGCCGCGGAAAATTCAATTAACTATCCGCCAATCACTGCGAGTCGGCGAGCTCAGTTGGTATCAAGGACGTTCATGGTTGGTATAAAACCATTCCCACTAAAATATACAAAATCCAATCATGCAAACAGATTCTTTTGTATCTAGATGTCGTTCATTTAGTTAAAAACAAAATAATTGCTCTTCAGATATCACTGATTGTTCGTTTATGGTCGTTTTTGAACATGAAAATGTAGCGAAAACTTTCCTTTGTTTACAGCGGCTTGGGTTTTCCCGCGTCGGTTGTCTGTCTCTGCCATTATGCCAATGTGGTAGTCAGCAGAAAATTTGCTCCTTTTAGGCTTATATCTTTTATGAAAAACCCATTGTAGTCTTAGATTTACATCTTAAACGTTAATAGTAATGTATTATGACGGTTTTAATAGCGTATTTACGCTTTTTGATGCTATAAAATAAA
The DNA here is from genome assembly GCA_013266295.2 of Branchiostoma floridae x Branchiostoma japonicum. NCBI lineage: Eukaryota > Metazoa > Chordata > Leptocardii > Amphioxiformes > Branchiostomatidae > Branchiostoma > Branchiostoma floridae x Branchiostoma japonicum. Next base: position 17,861,737 of record CM023829.1, on the reverse strand, counting down.
AGAAAATTTACCTCATTTTAATACATTTACCTCCGTAACAGTGGAGTCTTCCGATGACCCCAATTGACCTTTCTTTCCACTATGCCAGCGCCATTTTGACAAGACGAAAACTCATTTTCTCAGCCCAAATTTCTTGAATTATCCCCACGAAAAACGGAAATTGGGCACATATTTATGCGTTTTAAGGAATTGTAAAACCAAATATGGATATTTTTTAGTTTTTTTGTAGAGAAAATTGCTGTAATCTTCGCCGATTCCACCGAATGCATAAAAGCACCATGCGCGCATATGCGCCACGCACGGCCAGGCGTTTTGGGAAAAGTCGGAAACGCAGAAGGTGACCGTAGACACTTCGTGTCAAAATGAAGGTTTCTTTATTTCAAATACATATGGATTCTAAACTCAATTCACATTTTAATAATGCAGCGGTGAAAATTACCACAAGGTTCAATCATGGAGTTATAAAAGGAACTTTTTATAACTCCATGGTTCAATATAACGTCCGGAAGGGTGGCGTTACGGCCGGCGGCCGTGGTGCTGAGCGGGTTACGGCCAGCCCTTACGGCCAGCCCACAGCGGTCGGCCGCGACCGCAATCAGCAGTGTTGATATGCCGGCGGGACCGGAATGGGGTGACCGCTGGCTGCGTTGGACAGGTGACCGCTATAGCACAATCCTTAATGCTTAGGTCAATGGGAAAAATTCAAGGGACCGACAAAATGTGACCGCAATGGCCAGGTGACCTCTATACAAAGGTGACCGCTAGTACAGGTTTGACTGTATGTATATTCTTGTGATTTTGATACACAGACACAGTGATTGAGAGCTCAAAATACTACAATCTGTTCTAATATACCCCCCTCAGCTTAATACCCCCCCCCCTGCCCCAGTTAAGCTGCCAGGTCCAAAAAAATAACCAACAGTCATAACTTGTTTTCATATCCTTTTTTTTAAGTTAGGCATACAAAGCCCAAGTATACAGATGCTGTAGTTAACATTTCAAGACATTGAAAACATGTAAATGTGGCATTGATTCTTTATTAAAACGTTGTTGTTTGAGAGCTTTTGTGTTCTTTACATTACTTTATTTTATAACATAAAACTTAAGTAGTTATTTAATAACTAGAAGAAAACGTAATAGATATAAGTAGCAGATTTGAAGAAAATGATAACTTGGAAGTGTTGCCACTTGAATACTGATGGCGCCACCTGGCTTTTGACTCAGGTGGCAACATGCGCCACCTGGCTGAAAAAAGTATTTCGAGCCCTGATTTTATAAAAGACATACTCCTTTACTTTTTAATTTCATTTGTTGCTTCTCGGATTCGCCGCTTCATTTTTTTCTGATTTGCAAAAAAAAAAAAAAAAATTCTGGTTCTGAATCAACTAAAAAATGCTCATATTTTGCCTCCAACAGTTGACGAAAGTCATTTTCTTCCTAATTGTTACAGTTGTTACATCTACCAATGCAGTGGTTTGATTAAAAGTTCAAAATTCATTGTTTAAATTTTAACCCAGTCTTTTGTGTTGACTTCATGGCACCTATTCTAGCATTTGGGGCTATAATAAGATGCCCAGGCCTGTTTTTATTTTTTATTTTTTTTCGCCCTGTCGCTTCGTATTTTTTCTGAAAAAATCCGAGAAGCAACAAATAAAATTGGTGTGGCCTTATGCTGATTTTAACAATTTTTGACTAATGTTAAAAATCTGTTTATGATATACATATATATATTCAATTGTTGCTAAGCTAAATACCAAGGATTTGAAAGTTTTTCAATGGTTCATTTTCATTTCAAGCAAGAAATTAGTTAAAACTTTTTGATTTCATGGTAGAGTAACATATTTTGGGGATAAGAATGATAGTACTAAAACTTATCAATATGTATTCTAATATTGGTAGAGAGATTCGATGAACCCATAAATTTTTTGTAGTAAGATTTTTTGTGTTTAGTCTTTAGATAATTCCATACCCGTCATGTATACTCTCAACTGCCGAATAAACATACCCCCCGGAATAAACGTACCCCCCGGACAAATCTTCAAAATCTAATAAACATACCCCCCGGAATAAACGTACCCCCCGGAAAATTACCAAAATTGACCGGGTAACCTGTGTGTATTATACTAAAATGCGCCCTTACTCATACATGAGCATTTCTGGTACAAATGTACACATGTTGTTGTGAAATACATATAATCATTGTTACAAAAAAGGCAGCTGCCTATTAGTACAGGTAGTTACAAATGTACTGACAAGACTGTACTCATCAAATGTACTGTCAACATCACAGCCACATTGCACGTTGACTTGACATACACCACTAGCAAGCATTGCTAAGAAAACACTCAAGTTATAGTTTGGAAATATTCGAACACGGTCATCAATACAAAGTAAAAAAAACATACAACTGCCTTGTTAGAAATATACATATTCAGGGCTCCAGACTAACTTTTTGACTTAGTGCTCAGCACTGTGCTCCCAACCCAAAACATTTGGGCGCACCAGTAAAAATCTAGGCACACCACCAGAAAGATATTGTCCTATCGACATAATTTGCAGGAATTTGCACGAATACACTGAAATGTTTTTTTTTTTCAAGGATCTCCTCAGAAATTTAGAGCAGGGTGTGAAGGGTGCAAAGCACTTGATGCAGCTTCCCCTTCCCTTGCATTTTGTCTTTCCCAGACACAAATGGAAGTCATTTAAATTTCCTGCAACTTCAGCTCTACATCCTCAGGCTCTCTAAAATTACAAACTCATCAGGCAGGAAAAATGTTCAAGATGTAACGTTACTTAATTCTGCACTTATCCTCTTTGTCTTCACGTTATATTGAAAAAATCAGCATCCTTAAATTTTGAAAAAAAATTGGGCACATTGTTCCCTGCTATGACCCCTAACCGGGGGCCAACAGTGCTTCCATAGTTCAACAAGTGAAAAATGTCATGATACAAACTGTACATGCATTTTCTACCCAGGAACTTGGAGCAAGTATTTCAAAGGTGTTACTGATATTAATATATTAAAACTAAACCTAAGCTAGTACCTACCCAATCATATTTCACCACTTCCCAAACAAAATCACATATCAACACAGCTGAACAAATAAAAATGTGATTATGTTTAAAAAAATAACTAAAAATGAAGATGAAAATTAGAATTAAAATTAAATTGAAATCAAAATTAAAATTCACATTTTACAGCTTACCAAAAATGCTGCCAACAATTTCTAATCTTGTACAAAATGAAGTAACATCGCGATATTCAATGAATCAATGTTTAATCTTGCACCCAGAAACAAAATTCTACATTGGCCACCTAGCGAAATATGATCATACTGCAGCTCTTAAAAAACAAGATGGCCGCCTTGCGTGCCGAGCGCTACAGATTTTCTTTTTCAAGGCCGAAAAAATGTGCCCCAAACTCGTAAAAATGGATTAAATACAAGGTCAGTAGAACGAAAAAATGTTGTTCTCTCGATGTTTAACTTGTTGGAGCACTGATGCTTCATTCAAAGGGAAAATTTGCGTGAGTTATTTTTCTCCATGTTGCCGATTTGAAAGTAACAGCTGTGTTTATAGCGGCCGGCCGGCGGCGAAAACAGGCCCGAAAATGACAAGTTTCCCGCTACAATACGCGTTTGTAAACGTCTTCACGTCGAAGATTTGTCGATTTTTTTCACGCGTATTCGAAAAAAAAATACTGATTTTCCCAAAATTAATAAACGTACCGTGCAAAATAAGAACGTACCGGGTGGACGTTCCGGCCCAAAAAAATAAACGTACCGGTACGTTTATTCGGCAGTTGAGAGTACTCATAGAAAACTGTCAACACATGCAAACTGTTGATCCTACATCAGTTTGTGTCCTGTTTCTCCACAGTGGAGTCTAAGATCAAGCAGTCCTACGAGCTGTGTGAGAAAATCTGTAACTTAGGCAGACAACAGTTCAGACTGGAGGTCATGAAACTCCCCAAGAAAATCCAGAACATGACCATGGCCGAGTTCTTGGGTGAGCAAATTATATTTTATTTATCACACATATCTTTTTGAGCTCTGTGTACAGAGTTTTTGTTTCTGGTATGTTTGTTTGCTTGGGTTATTTGAATACAGTAGAGTCAGTGTCAAGAAGTTAAGGGGGGATGGTATAACTGCAGACTGACAGGAAGGTCAAATTGGAGGTCAAAATGGTCTCTCAGGCTGGGAGAAAGTGTCGGTGATAGTGGAAATTGTGTATGCATGTATTCATAGAATCAGCAAGAGTTTCACAACAACTTTAAATAGACTCTACTTCACAAAGGTGTGAAATTTTTATTTGTTGTTGTAGTTTTAGTTGAAAGCAAGCTGTGCAACATGAACTAGCTCTGCTTTGGGTTGTATCAGTCCCTTTCAGTTCTGGACATACAATATTAATGTAGCTAGGCCTCTATAACTTGGGAGAACTGGTAGTGAACTTAGAAAAAAAGATAAATGAGGGACCAGTATGGGTGTCACTATATGCATATACAAGTTCCCATATATACATGTATGTCACTGTGGAGATTGGAATCTAGGGCAATCTGGAATTGTCCTAGGAGATTGGGAATTCCACTATTAAATTAGATCCCAATTCCTAGTAGAGTTCCAATCCAACCTAGGGCAGATTGGAATTCCAATCTGTCCTAGGAGAATCTGGAATTGTCAGGTATTGTACATGTAAGCAAACATTTTTTTTTTTTTTTACAATTTCTATATAGCCCAGGGTGGAAGCATTGAGGCCATACAACTCCAGTCTGTAACAGACACAGATGGTAAGGAGTGCACATCTGCCGAAAAGACAAGGTATGTCATAAGTTACATTGTAGCATTTGCACATTTGTGGACCCAAATCGGAGCTGTGCACCTAATTTTTGACATCTGTGAATGCACTGGTGCACCTTAGATATATGTGTAGGATTACATACGTAAAGAATATTGTACACTGTTATATTGAGCTCGAAATACAGGGTGCATATGCACCCTAGTGCAGGTAAAATTGGAGCTGTGCAGGTATTTCTGATGTCTACCTGCACGTACATGTAACCTGCACTGGTCCATGTACTGGATTTATAATACATTGTGTGTCAGATTTTTATTTGCTGCATTGACTGTTGCTACCTATGAAGTACAATTGTATAAAAGAAATGATGACAATGGTTTCTGAACACTGAACAGTTTTTAGTATGATGCATAATTCCTGAATTCTGAGTGGTGCAGGTAAAATTTGTCTGGTGCAGGTAATTTTCAATGTGACCAGCACCAGTGCAGGTATGCAGAAAAAAATATTTCAAGCCCTGATTCTTTAATAATATAATAGAATTATATTTTAGTTGTTTGGACTTACTGTACACATCTTCTTTACTTCCTTATAGGATGCCATTGGCTGCAGTAAGCAACAATATAGCACCAACAGGTAAGAACTTCCAGGAGAATTTCCTGAATTCCTTTGATATATATAATTATATGTCACATTGTCAGGGTAGAGACTCCGATCTGGTAGACCCAGTGATTCTACCGGTAGAGGTCCCGATTGGAGTCTTTGTTGACAGAAACTCCAATCATGATGCTGTTAATGTTTTAGGGTGGTTTCTTATTTACAAATCCTAAATTTAAAGTCAATCCATTGATCTAAAGTGACATGAATCAAAGTTGATCTCACAGCCAGTAGAATCACCGATCCTACCAGATCAGAGCTTTTACCCAAACATATACATGTAGCTATTTTCAAAAATGATTTCTCCATCAATATTTTTTTTACAATGTGTATAATTGTCTCCATGCTCAGCCTACTAGGTCTTCAACAATTGAGGTCTTCAACAATTGCTTAAGCCAAAGCAAGACAATTTTCAGGATGACATCCTCACATGCATTGATTTTTGCCTGATTAGGCCACACCAATTTAATTTGTTGGTTCTCGGATTTTTTTAGAAAAAATATGAAGCGACCGAGCGAAAAAAAAATAAAAATAAAAACAGGCCTAGGCATCCTCTGATAGCCCCAAAAGCTACGATAGCAGCCTTGACGTCCCCATTCCAAGCTGGTTTATAATTCAAACAATGATTTCTGAATTTTTGATCAAACCAGAGCATTGGTCCATGAAAAAACTATAAAACAAGGCAGACGAGGAGCTTTCTTCAACTGTTTTGGGCAAAATCGGAGCATTTTGCAGTTGATTCAAAGCCTGAATCCAATTTTATTTTTATTTGCAAATCGGAAAAAAATGAAGCGGCGAATCCGAGAACCAACAAATTAAATTGGTGTGGCCTTATCACCTTATTAACTTCCATTACCACTGTATTTTAACTTTACTTTACATAACTGTATTTATGTTTGTACACCTGTATTCGTTTTTAAATTTTATGTAGTGATATGGGCCCTGTGCCTGAAATAAAGAATTGAATTGAATTATCAAAAAAAAAAAAAGATTACAGTGACTACCACCGTAGTGTCACTTCCTGCATTTTCCTGAATACAGGAATAAAAGACTTGGTGATATTGATATCATGCATGTACTAATGTCACTTCAATACTTGTTACAACAATTAAAGGTCTCTATTTTGAAAGTTTAGGCATCTATTTTCCCCTCGCATTTTATTCTAGGCTGCTCAGGATGTCATCTATTTCATGATGCTTTTTAGTATTTCCTTGTTTGTAAAACTCTTGTATTTTCAGTATCATGGTTGGAATAACTGTATGTAGTTGGTGTAGTGTACTGACTACTCATTAACTATTCTATTATATTACAGAAACTGCTGAAGAAGATGAACAGGAAAAGAAACCAAAAGGAAGGCCACCCAAGAGAAAGGTACTATCAATTGGAGTAAAAATTAACATTTGTGGTCACTTTAGCTTTGTTTACTTCACATTAGGGGGTATACTAAGACTGATTTATTGTTTTGATTCATAACAATACACTAAAATACACTGCAGCCACTTGTATACTGAAATCTGATGTGTACAGAGGTTTTGTATGCAGTGTGTCTGTTTGTTTGTGTTTCCATTGTTATTTACACATACTATGCACGTAGGGGGCACTGGCAGGAAGTTTGGTCAAAGGTCCCAGAAAAGGTTATCTTCATTTTCATTTTTTTGTCTGCCCGCTCTGTTATAATTTGTCTGTTTGGTTCCTGATTTTAAGACCACCAAGAAGAAGGACACTGCCCCTCCCCCCACAAAAAGGATGACCAGGTCTTCAGCTCGGACCCAGGGTGGGACAGCCTCCAGGTTGGGCAGGTAAGGTTCAACTCAACTGTACGGCAACAGGGCTGGAAATCCCACCTGCATATAGAGCTACATGTACCGGCAACAGGGCTGGAAATCCCACCTGCATATAGAGCTGTGTACCGGCAACAGGGCTGGAAATCCCACCTGCATGTAGAGCTGTGTACGGCAAGAGGGCTGAAAATCCCACCTGCATATAGAGCTGTGTACCGGCAACAGGGCTGGAAATCCCACCTGCATATAGAGCTGTGTACCGGCAACAGGGCTGGAAATCCCACCTGCATATAGAGCTGTGTACCGGTACTGTGTAGGACAGTGTGTTTGTGTTACAAACTGGCAGTGTGAACTACATCCTACCCTGAAAGATCTGTTGCATATGAGTTACACTCCCTCTAGATGTCACTTTGGTTAGGTTTGTGTGGCATGAGGCCATTTAGCCTAGGGTAGGAGATGAAATTTACTAAAACATCTTACTGTACAGGTATTTCTGGTGTCTACCTGCAGAAAAAGTACTTTTTAAGCGTCGTATGAAAAAATAAAATCTTTTGTTGTATTACTTGTTTATGTCAGCTATAAAATTTAAGATTCAAGTTCTGAAGAGAGGCAGCGTGGTTTGCTGACTTCTACTAGTACTTCATTTTAAGTTGTGTGCAAAATTTTTTTCTGTGCATCAAAATCATAGTAACTGTTTAGGTTGAGTGCACCAGTGCACCTTTTCCCAAAAATTAATTTCAAGAGCTCAGATTCCTATTCCAATAAGTAAAGATGGTTTTACGTTTTGGTCACAGCAAAACCAGTCGGAACGCACTCACGACCCCAGCTGTGAAGGGAAGCAAGCCAGTGTGGAGCGACACACCCCTCATTACACCCAAGTTTGATCCAAGGTGAGCTTCTCATGTCTTCATTTATCACCTCCGGGTACCAGCACGTTGGCAGAACGTACTGCACCAGCGCCAAACCTGTAATGTGTTGTACTTGGGCAGAACGTCTGATTTAAGGTTGTATTAAAATATTTAAGGATGACATCCCATCTATAGTTTTCAAATGTTGTGTCGGAAAATATATCCTCTGCAATGGGAAAAATTCCAATGCAACGTTGACCAAACATCCAACAAAAACCATGAAAAATCCGGGTTTCACACAGGCGCAGTACGTTCTGCCGACGTGCTCCGGGTACATAGGTATGGTTTTGTGTGTTTGCTTGTGTTTGTAAGTAGTTGAATGCAGTACAGTGGCATTCGACTGGGGATTTGAATGCCCCTTGATGCAGGGGGGATTTGATTACTGCAGATTGACTTTAAGGTCAAGTTGGAAGGAAGTGATGGTTGGCCAGCTGGGAGGAAGAGATAACTCTACCCACATATAAATGCAGTAGTTTGTACAGCTTTTTTCGATACATGTAATTTTGGTTACGCCAATAAATTCACAAATTAAAACTCTTAATACTTCATACTTCAGATTTCTTGTTCATTTATGTATTCACAGCATTTGCTTCAAATATTCTAAAGGTGAATGCATTTACGATTTTCTTTTTTTTTTCTGCATGATTGTCCAGTCTTGTTGGTGCTAGTACCAGATTTCTTGTCCAGTATGAATGAACATTTCATGTGTGGCTTACAGACTTCCTACAACTCCGATGGTCCGGGAAGCGAAGTCTGGAGAGAGGCTGATGTCCATGTCGGGGAGTCCAGTTCTAAACAGGCCCATGGCTGCAGCCGTCAAAGTTCCAGAGGCGCTCATACCTGTTGGAGATGGCAAGGTGGGACAGAAGTATTGATTTGGGCGGTGCTTTTAAGTTATGCTAGGTTTGTATGTTTGGGTTTCAAAGTGAGAGGGCGGCATTCGGGTTTCGACAGGTTTGACCCAGTATGCACTGGGTCCAAGGATGTTGTCTCCAGGAATGTATGAAACATAAACCATAGTGTAATAGCAGAGTAAGTTTCATTACACAGTTGTATGAGTTATAATGCTTGTTTAATGCATTAATGAGAACTATATCTACTTCTGTGAAGTTTGAAATCTCTGTTAGCATTTGCAGTAGGTTTTTGCATACTCAGTTTGGGTTCACTGCAAGAACTTCACGCAAGGCCAGTTTATGGATGACATTCTCTGCAGACTCCAAGTGAAATGTGAAAGCACAAAAAAAAAAAGATGAAAGACTTGCGTTTGATTTTCAATTTCATACTTGTTTTTCAGTTTAATTTAAAAAAACAAAACTTTTGAGTTTGTTACCTCCATGTACAAATGTTTTTTTTGTGTGTGTTTATTTGCTGGTGTGTCCGGAGTTTTTTGAATACACAGTAGAGTCATGGGAAGCGACAGGAAAATGGTGTAACCGCAGACTAACAGGAAGGTCAAATTGGAGGTCAAAATGGTCTACCACAAGCTGGGAGGAAGTGAGGTCAAAATGGTCTTCCTGCAGACTAGGAGAGAGGGAGTGAATACTAGTAGTAACAGTGGATGGACTCAAGAACTCAAGGATTGCATGTTTGTAGCATTGAAATTTGCACAGAATCAGAAATTCACAATAATGAATAAAGCAAGACATTCTCAACAACGTTAAAAAACTTGAGGAACGTGCGACATCTTTGATTTCTTGTTTTGTGTGCAGGTGTTCCAGTGTAGCCATGACGTGGACCCAGATGATGTAGAAATCCCCGATATGGACGAGAAAACCATCAGTAACATACAGCTGCTACAGGTCAGTCAACTTCCACATTTGACAAATACTTTCCATGAACTTCTCTTTTTCCAAATATATAAACTCAAGACAAAAAGTTTGGAAACTGGAATTTGATCAATCATATTTCTATTATTACTTAATCGATTGTTCAGTATTTTACATAATTGGAAACCATATTTATTACCCTTTAGAATGAAACCATACTTGTCTTGATCCTACATTGAAAGGTTGATTCAACACCAGAGCTGACTGTGAAAGTGCCCAAATTGTCAGTGTGCCTGACCTTGGCAGGGGAATTTTTGCACTTTCTTGTGGTGTGACCATTGCAGATACTGCAAGAAATTGTCATGCTTTACTTCAATACAGGATTACTGTTGGCAAGGTGGTCTTGTGGTTAGGGTTGTTGACTCAGACTCTGCAGGTTCTGGGTTCGAATCCCTGGCAGGCCCCATTGTTGTGTCCTTGGAATTTGCACTTTACAACTATTTCCTCATTTGACTCAGGTGAAAGTACTGCCTTACGTTTTTATGTTATTGTTAACTATTGTTGCCCTTTTTTTTACAGCAAAAACTGGCAGCTATTCTGAAAAAGGCAAGACAGAACCAGACCACGTCACAGAGCAGCAGCACTGAATCAGACTAAGGGGAGAGTCAGAGAGCATGTCAACAGAACGTACTGCGCTTGCGCAAAACCCGGATTCTTCACGTGTTTTGTCAGATGTTGAACGTTGCATCAGAATTTTGTCCATTCCAGACGATATCTTTTCCGACGCAATATTAGAAAACTATAGATGGGATGTCATCCTTAAATACGCGAATATTACCTTAAACGGGACATTCTGCAGAAGTGCTATGCACGATACATCCCGGGTTTCGCATAAGGGCAGTACGTTCTGCCGACGCACTGAGTCAGGGTGTTTTGTATATTTTGTATTTATATGGGGTAGTGTAAAGATTCAAAACTATTTTGTAACGACTGTTAGAATATTCTAGCATAACCTGCAGTCTGCTTTTTCCATACTGGGGTACTAGAAATCTCAGCTGTGTTTTTACAGTTGTGTTTGGTATTTTGTTTTTATGTCGGTCTTAATAAACAATATTAAAGTTCTTTCATGTCGACTGCTATACACTTTTGCCCTCTGATAACTTTTTAAAAGCTCTAACGGGTCTAAACAGTACATCATTTTTATGTGTTTTGGGATGGATTCAGATGCATTTTGTTTTATTCACCATTGGTACATTGTGCATAGTGTAACAACAGACTGACTTATTGGATTTCGAATGCTTGTCTAGTACAGGAGACAGCATAGAATTATGCAGCCAGCTTGCAAGGTAGAGCCCAGGTATAATAAAGTACTGTACATGCAGTTTACACTGTCTTCATTTGTGTATAGCAGGGTTCAAAATACCACCTGCATATGCAGGTTAGTGCAGGTAAAATTGGAGCTGTGCAGGTGTTTCTGATGTCTACCTGTACCTAACCTGCACCAGTCCATGTACTAGTACTTGTACATGTAGGTGTACATGTATGTGGATTTTTATTTGCTGCATTGACTGTCACCACCTATGAAGTACAAAAGAAATAATGGCAATGGTTTCTGAACGGTTTCTAGTATGATCCTTTAAGTCCCTAAACTCTGAGTGGTGCAGGTAAAACTTGTCTGGTGCAGGTACATGTAATTTTCAATGTTATCTGCATCGGTGCAGGTGTGCAGAAAAAGTATATCGAGCCCTGGTATAGAAGTACTGTAAATGTCAAAATTTATGTGATTGTGGTAGAACTAATATGACTGTAATTTGATATGTTGTCTAGATGCAAGAACATATGGTAGAGGAATGGGCTAATTAATACAGCATGGCAAATATATACAGCATGAAAAAGCAATGTACGGTATACTAGTAGTTGTGTAGACTTTTCAAACAAGTAGAGACAGTCTACTTGTCAAATGCTTCACATACGTGTATTAGTTGCACCCCAACTTCAATAGGACATACCATTACTGGTAGACTTTTTCAGTTTTGTTATGACCTATAACATACATTGTACAAAGTCATGTACATGTATATGTACAGATTTCAGAGATCAGTATCTCGGACTATTGTATGTATATTAGAAATGCAACATCAGCTATATTCACATTGTACATAAATGTAGCTCTTGCTGTCATTTGTTTTGACTAAGGTGTTGTGCAATGATAGCACTGTTATTACTGCAATGAGAGTCACCAGCATAACGGTATGAAAATGTTACAACTGTAAAATACATGTAGGGTGAATCATTTTCCTTTGGTGTAACACACCAGCTATGAACCACCCCCCATTTAACTTGTTGAAATGGTACCTTCTGCAAAAGGATAGGACTTCCACCCAAACTTAATGATAATCATTGTGTTATTTTGGACATACATGTAAGAGAACTTGGATTTTGTTAATTAGAACTTTATTTGTATGATTTATGAGATATAATAAGACATTTATGAAGCTCTGGAAATATAATCTGCCTAAGATAAAAGAAAAGTCCTACATGTCATGAAGTAACTGGAATTACATGTAAGTAAAAAAACAGTAAGACGGGAAATTGATAGAGACTTTGAAACATTCAATATTCATATCCTAGCAAGGAGGTTTTTGATCGTCTGCACCCTTCAATAGCAAGCCGCAAGCTCTGATTAAAACATACAACACTGTTTTGTTTTGAAAATTCTTTTCTAGAGTTGGGGTGAAGTGTGGTTACTACATATAAATGTAGTTACTGTCGTTACTACATATACATGTAGTTACTTCAGTAGACACTTGGGGAAGCTTGTATTATATAACAGGAGAAGAAATGTTTAAACGTTACCACTGGATAATATTTATTTGTTCAGACGTTTCAGATGTCTTTCAAACATCCTTCATCAGTGAAAACTGTTTACAAAAGATTTACGGAACAAGGAAAAGGAAGTTATAAATAAACAAAACAAAAACAGACAATTGCTCTAAGAGTTTTCTAAATAAACAAAAGTTAACTGACACAATATATAATACTATATAATACAATACACTTGTATTATATAGTCTGGATACCAGACTGTTCTCAGGGCCTATACACAGGCCAGCCCCACAGTTAGACCCTGTTGCTAACTGAGGAGTGTCTATGGTAAAATTTCCCTGGGGACATGTTGGCCCTGGAGCCGAGGAGCTATAGCTAGCCTTTAGTCTGGCCCTGGCATCCAGGGAGGTATTAATTATAAAACTAATAAATTGATGCCTGGTTAAAAGACAGTTAACCAAGTACATGATGTTACTCTTCATGACACTTTTGAAATGTACACACAGACATGAAATTGAGTATAAGTCAGTTTCACCTTTTTTTTTTTTATAATGAAGTGCCCACGCAGCCGAAGGACAAGTGTTATCCAGCATTAGCCTCCACCAGGCCTTCCTACGGGGGTATGGATCGTAGCCTTCGAATTCGACAAAAGAAGGGAATAGCTGGCCAGTAGAGTCAGTCCGCGGGAGGGTTGATTTCCGTGTGCGTTAATTGATTTATGGCTAAAATGATCTAAACTCCGTAGCTACTGCCTATGTACAGGAAATGAGCAGATTAATTTTACTGCCTTTCATCAAACCGACTTTCCACAGACTAACTGTGCGGGCAGTAGTTAAACCACAATTAAGGCGGCCAAACTCCCCTGGCAAATATTCTAACTATTATGACTAGCGTAGTTAGTCTGGTAGAGACTAATCCAGCATTACGTTTAGCGCCATTGCCAGGTTACAGCACCAATGAGATTCTCAGCAACAGGCATTTCAATGGATTCCATCAGTCCACCTTAATGTGTTATGATAAGTAAGAAATTGACGCTTCATCAACTTTAGTTCGCCTCGTTTTGCAGCTAAAAGAGGGTATTAACCCCGTGTTTGGGGAGAGCCACACCCCACGCACGTTAAAGAACCCACCATTATGATACTTATCGAAAAGAGTAGGGGTCCTTCCCGGTGTGAGTGGATCAAACATTACAGTCTGGTCACAGGTTTGACATCTTGTAGAGGTGATAGTCACCTGTTATGTCAATCTTTCCACAAATGTGGTAAATCTTCATAAATAAATATCAATTCTGTTAATAGGTACTAGGTGACTAAAAAGATGCCTTGGAAAAATAGAATTAACGTACTTTTTATCAAGACATGCTTTGGTGTACCTGTTGCGTCAAAAAGTGTGTTTAAAAATGAAACATTTTTTTCAATGTAAAGTCTTCTAACTTAATGGCTCTTTGGCAAGGATGATTGTGTTACAGAAGTAAAGAACTCGGCCACTGGCGAGCACAAGCGACCTGACGTCGACGCCGCGTCTGAGCACTACTACAGCGGTGAGTGGAAAGCTTTACGTGTTTTCCAAGCGGTGAGTGGAAAGCTTTACGTGTTTTTCAAGCTTCTTGTCGTTAATTTTATTTGGTACATTTGGACAGAGCAGTGTCCATTAGTGATTATTATGGGTTAAGTCAAATACAACAAAACTAGTACCAAGTATGTTGTAGAATGCAGTACAACGTTGAAAGAAGTCTCTAAAATTTATATCATTGTATTTTCTTATTTTTTCATACATGTTGTTTTGACTTGCAATTAGCCTTCAGGCATGTATTTGCAATAGACTTTACAAATTTTACATTATAGTCTCAATTTACTCTCAAACCAATCGTGGGCAACTGCTCTTGGAGCTATTCTTTGGAAAAAAATATTCCTCACAATTCGGGACCAATCACATAGCCTCGCCCATCTTCGTCAACACGTAAAAATGCAAATATTTGACGGACATACCGCAGGCCACTCTCTCATTGGTCAAACGTAAATTGCAATGCTATAATTGGTTGAACTGCTAATTGTGATGGACTGTTTGGATTTTTCCGCCCACAGAAAGTTCTGGTTAATATATGTTTGTCTTTATTTTTACCTTCGCAGAAAGAAAAAGAATATTGTTTTCTTCTCTGTTTCTTCTTGTTCTCCAGACAAATAAAGTCAATGACCTCGAACAGACGTCTCTTACCATGATGACTAGTGCTGTTAAAGATATCTTACCATCTTGAAAAATATAAGCTTATGAATATCAACTAATTATCATTGACCCTGCCAAATATTTTCCTCGACAATTCTTCCAATACGTCGGTGAAGGTTAGACATCCAGGTGAAAAGATACGCCAAAAAAAGTTACCAAGCAACTGGATATGATTTTGGAAACGGTCAGACGTTTCAGGTAGCATCCATTACCTTTCGTCTTCACTCATTTGCATATCAATCAATAGTTTGTGCTTATAAACCTGCAATTCTCCTGCAGTCTCTTAGTGTCACTGACGAAAGGTAGTGGATGCTACCTGAAACGTCTGACCGTTTCCAAAATCATATCCAGTAGTTTGAATTCTTCCAATATACCCCAGACAAGGGGTGAGAGGGGTCGGTCGTGCTGTGGGGATCTAGGCTAAACCTAACCCAAACCCCCAATACTAAACCTAACCCCAGACAATAACGCTCATCATAACTCGAACTCTAACCCTCTAATGTTAAATGTGTAAAATTTAGTTTTGGGACGTTCATTGTATTATTATTATTAGATAGCAAATCTTAGTACTTAGATATAAATGTAAATACAATGTAGTCGTTGGGATGTATGTATTTTATATTAAGAGGACTGCAGGAAGAGTAGTGTATTCCTTGTTTGTACACTAAGGCCACACTGATTTAATTTTATGGATGACATCCTCTCGGGACCACAAAACTAATGCGAGAGGGCGAATAAAAAATCCAGCAAAAAAAAATGCTGCTTAACCACAGGAATACAAAGCCGGTATTGCGAATTGAAGCACAGGACACAGTGACTGCATCAAACAAACAAGTTTTTACTTGCAGGAGGTAGATGTAGATAGTCTTGTTCAAGTCTCATCCTCCTTCGTTTTACGATAAGCCGCCCTTTTTCGGCATTTATGAGTCGGCAGTCTGTACTGAGTTCCAGCCGAGTTCCGGAGTTCCGTGAAGCCCCGAAAGACATGATTTTTTTTTTTTTTAGAACAGGCGAAAATCAATGCGCGCGCGGATGTCATCCATAAAATTAAGACGGTGTGGCCTAATGGAGTTTCCTGAATAAACAAACAAACAAACAAACAAACAAACAAACAAACAAACAAACAAACAAACAAACCCTAGCTATAGTCCTAAACTCCAGGCACACGTAACGTTACTACCCTGGACCACGGAGCAAAAATATGGCCGAGCAAAAATTTGGCGCGACATAGGGGACCTTGCCACACCTTCTTCTTTTGTGTTTGCTTTTAATACCCGAGAGATCTTGCTCTTACAAGCTTTATAATAAGCTGGTACTTGAGTGTCCTTGGGCGGTATTAACTTAGACACGCGATCCTTTGGGTTTCCTTACTGTGTTGACCTCTGATCTGGCAGTGAGTCATAGCCTTTGTATTTACCTGCGCGTGATGCTAATGTAGAATTATGTGGAGTGAAAGACGATATCCGTTTGGATCACGCACCCTTGCATTTCGTGACAAGCCCATCTAGATGTTTGTGTGGTTGACAGGGTAACCTATATTGTTTCTGGTAACCTTAGATCAGTGACCTAGCGAACGTACGTGAGCCTATGACCTAAAGGACGAGCCTCAGCACCGCCATTTGGAGTGCATGTCGTACCTGGCAGCAGATCAGGAGGACCGTCAAGCGCTTTGACCGTACGCCATGAAGACCGCAATCACTTTGCTTGTCTTCGCTGCTGTGTTTAGTGCAACAGCGGGGAATACTGGAGTGACGTTCACCAACAATGCCTACCTGGATGAGAACATGAACGTTTTTCTGCAGGTAAGATACACAAACCCCTGGTACCGGTAGCAAGGTTTTGGGTTCGAATCCCTAGAAGGCTTCAATGTTGTGCCCTTTGGAAAGGCATTTTACGACTATTTCCTCACTCGACTTAGGTGAAAATGAGTACGTAGCTTTATTCAGAGACGTCCTCTCGGATGGGACGTAAAGCTAGAAGTCTCGTGTTTGAGGAGAGCAACACCTCGAGCTAGTTAAAGATCCTACCACTCTTTTGGAAAAGAGTAGGGGTCCTCCCGGGTGTGAGTACATGTACGTCGTTCAAACCTAACAGTCCAGTCTTACGCAGCTTGTATTTACTGCACAAAACTGGTGTGTTATGCCTAAAGGCAGGTTACCGGTTATGCAGAGTGAATGTGTTTGCACAACGCGTTCCGTTAATTTCACGTAAACCCGTCGTTGTCATTTCATGAAACGGTCGATGTCATGTCACAGAACGGCAAACCTATAGTGCATCAGCACGCTCCGTCAACACCGTGATAGTTTAGTTCTTCGTGGTAGTTTGTTCTGTTCCTATGATATTAACTGTAAAATTATACTAGCCACAGAAAACTACATAACAGAAAAAAAAGTTTTTTAGTTGTATTGGTCCTGCTTTGCTGACTTTTTCTTCTGGGAGGGGAGGTTTGACTTACGCTAGGTCTCTTATGTATCTACATCGTAAAATATTTTCTTTCCATTGTAAAAGGGGCTGCGAGAATATAAGTTGTTTCAAACTTGAGTTCGCAGCCACTTATAAAAAGTGTATCTTAGTGTTTTTGAATAAAAAAAACACCGTGATGTTTCGTGGCGTAGTAATTTTATATACACAAGGTACTTCATTGCTGCCTTATTTGTTTTACTCATACTTCAGTGCGCTTTTACTGCTACCACACAAGATATTTTCCTATTTTTGGTATGTTCTTTTTATGTTAACCATCGTAGTAAATCATGTTTTTTACTGAACAATCCGACAACGCAATCAAACTGAAAATTAATTTATATCAGTGCCGCCACCAAACAATAATAAAAAAAGAAGAATTACAGGAATATCTGAAATATCAGAGTACTACAAAGATGTGTTCCAACCCAATCCATTCAAATTCATTTTGTGAATATACACAAACAGTATTGTAATTCTACTGAATCTAACAAAAATATATACATGGAACATATACTGACAAATGGATGTATGCGGTTATAATAATGATAATGAGATTATGATAAGAATTTTGAAATTGAATGTGGCGTCGGGTGCTGTAGTGGTAGAGCGTTCGACTATGAAATGGTGAGACCCGGGTTCGATCCCGAGCTGTCCCCGGGACATGTCTGGACATGCGCCCCGACGTTGTGCCCTTGGGAAAGGCACTTTACACGACTTTCCTCACTCCACCCAGGTGTGAATGAGTACCTAACTTCGGTTGGGGAAAGCCGCACAGATAGACCCTTGCGACAGTTCCACAAAAGTGGAGCAAATATGTATCATGTGTATTATGTGAACCCTGTAATATATATATATATATATATAATTCCTGATTTTTTCACTGTACTGTTATGTTCACTGTTTTCACTGTCACTTCTGTACCGTAAACTTATCATTACCGTTATCAAATCATTGTGTGTTTTGCCCCTTCTCTGCACTTGCCACCACCGTGAAGATAAAGTCCCATGAACATGTCTATTTTCTCCAGACCGTGAAATTTTGCAACCGTGAACACAAAGTGAATTACAGTATTGTATATTGTAAACCCTGCATCAATTCAGCGCTATGAAAGGCTGCGATTGCACGGGTAATGTTTGACCAATAAACCATTTATTATTCCTTGTGCAGTGGAGGCGGGACGAGTCCACCGTCACCATGCAGCTGGAGGTACAGACCCGCGGGATGGTGGCCATCGGATTCTCTCCAAACGGGAACATGCCGGCCTCAGACATCTTCGCCGGCTATGTTAGCGACGACGGCCAACCATACTTCCACGTAAGTTAGGGAAGAAGTGTTTAAAACTTTACAACTGGATAATAATCTATTTGTCAAACGTTTAAGATGTCCATCCGACATCCTTCCTCAGTGAATAATGTTTACAAAGGATTTACGGAACAAGAAAAGGAAGTTCTTAACTAAATTTCAAATTACAAAAACAGACAAGTTGTTCTAAGGAGTGTTTTAAATAAACAAAAGTTAACTGACAAAAGTTCTAAAATATGTTCCAAAAGTAAAAAAAGGTAAGATACAAGATTAAACCATGTGAAAACAAAAACCAAGGTCAAAAGTGTGAAAAAACATTACATACGTTGCAATGCGCCGTCCCAAGTAGCTGAAAGCTCAAATCTTAGCCCCCCCCTTACGATTCAATGATGGTGAATGAATATGTTCGGATAGCTTCTCTAACTCCCCTTTCAAACCATCTTGATTCCCTATGAAGAACGTCAGTATTTTCTAGATGGAAAGAATGTCCGCTGTATGTCCATGTAAGTCATTCAAATCTCAATTGAAATCTTTATCCAATTTATACAACATTGCAGAAATACACATAAGGCCACAGCAAGCTAAGTAAATCTTATGAATGACATCCTATGTAGACTCCAAATCTAATGCAATAGGGCAAACGCGAGCAATATATTGTGCCTCAAGTTTGCTTCATCCCTGATGGTCTCTAAACCGATAGACATTTACGACATATTTGCCCATTTTCAGCATATTGACCACCGTCAGAAGACCAAACAATTCTTTTTTTTTTTCGAAATCTGGCGAAAATCAATGCGCACGCTGATGTCATCCATAAAAATTACTTGCTGTGGCCTAAACATTGTACATTGTACATGTATTCTTGTATTGGGCTGTTCAATACAAATCAGGTCTCTCCACACATTCCACATATGAAATCTGGGCATAAACAGAAAACAAATAAGACTCAGTCTGCATTTGTCTGTGGTACAAACGGATAGTGTAATCGAGAAAAGAGTTAAGCCGTTTGTTTGTCCGTGTCTTGGGGACCCTAATTCCACCTTAAAGGCTTGTACATGTAATATGTCTTGATACATTTTGAAGTCCAGGGATGACAGGTATATTTGATTCTGAAGGTTCTGGGTTCGAATCCCTGGCAGGTTTCAGTGAGGTGCTATGGAACTTTTTAATATTTCCTCACTTGACTCAGGTGAAACTGAGTACCTATCTTTGGTTAGGGGTGTCCTCCCTGACGGGGCATAAAGCTAGAGATGCCATGTTAACTGTTTTGAGGACAGCCACACCTCAAGCACGTTAAAGATCCCACCACACTTATTGAAAAGAGCAGGGATCCTGCCCAGTGTGAGTGGTTCAAACCTTACCGTCTTGTTTTGGATTGATAATTTGATATCTGTGGACTGATAGTCACCCTTAGGTCAGTCCTTCCACAGATACGGCAAATCTCAATAAATAATGAATAAATAGCTGGATGGTAGGTACACTGATGCAGCTAGTCTGTTTCAAAAGTCTGAACAGTACAGACACTGGTTTCCTCGACTGCGGGGAGAGATCAGTGGGAGGGAAACAAGACAACAAAAAACTTGACCACTTGCCAGTACGCACAGCAAGATATTTGAAAAGCCCATTGCCTTACCTTGTCCGGCTTTTAAACAGCACTCTGTAATGCAATCCTACTACACGTACATGTACATGTCGTTATATATCAATTCTTAATTAGCACTTTTAATGTAACTGATATGATATTTTAACTTTCAGTGTGCAAGGAATTGTCACAAGTTGTCTCTTTTACAATGTACGGGACATGTAATTCAGCCTTTTGGCTGCGAAATGTTTCAAATAAAACCCTCATTATTAAAACAATCCAGGCTGTCTTGAAATTCAGTCCGTGCTGTTTCTGCTGATTCACTACCGCAGGTATTTAAACCTGAAAGACGAGACCACAGCAGCATATCCACAATTGTTGTTCCTGTCATTCCCATTTCGTGATGAATGACCACAACGTTATACGTGACATGCCGATCCTGATTGCCAATCACAACTAGCAGTTCAACCAATGATTACTCAGTGGCAATTAGTGGCTTGACCAACCAGAGAGTGGCTGCACGCGCATTTGTAGGTTTTGACCAAGTTGGGTGGAGCTATATGGGATCGGTTTATACGCGACACAGACAAAACACTACACGCAGTGACTGCTGTTTGGGTCACAGTTCTATAAATCAACCATTGACATGTTCGCCACGCTTCGGGAGTCCTGTTCTAACCAATGATTACTTGGCAATTAGTGACTTGACCAACCAGAGAGTGGCTGCATTAGTAGGTTTGACAGAGTTGGGCGGAGCTATATGGATCGGTCAAGTTATACGCGACACAGACAAAACAATACACACAGTGACTGCTGTTTGGGTTACAGTTCTATAAATCAACCATTGACATGTTCGCCACGCTTCGGGAGTCCTGTTCTAACCAATGATTACTTGGCAATTAGTGACTTGACCAACCAGAGAGTGGTTGCATGTGTAGGCTTTGACCGAGTTGGGCGGAGCTATATGGGATCAGTCCATACGCGACACACAGACAAACCAGTACACACAGTGACTGCTGTGTGGGTTACAGTTCTATAAATCAACCATTGACATGTTCTTCACGCTTCGGGAGTTCTGTTCTTTCGACAGCTCAATAGTGTTAGTGGTTCTTATAGTGAACTTAATGACTTTGTTTGCAAACCACTTTGAATCAATATAATACAAGGAACGTTAGAGCTGGGTTCTAAGAGCACGTCGGCAGAACGTACTGCACCTGCGCGAAACCCGTAATGTATTGTGCATAGCACTTTGGCAGAACGTCTCATATAAGGTTGCATTAGAGCATTTAAGGTTGACAGCCTGTCTGTAGTTTTCAGATGTTGTATAGGAAAAGATGTCGTCTGCAACAGGCAAAATTTTGATGCAACGTTGCCCAAACATCCAACGAAAAACGTGAAAAATCAGGGTTTTGCACAGGCGCAGTACGTTCTGTCGACGTGCTGGTTCTAAGCTTTGGTTGTATGTCGCTATCACTATCCGGCACAGTACTTAAGAAAAAGTAATATTCCTCAGTACACGACAGCGAGGTGAAAACTATTTTGCTGAATGGTAGATGTCACTTTTGAGACTGTATGAGTTGGATTACGATGTTTGTTCAGTCGGCGTAAATTTGCACCTGGATACAGTTTTTTTTCTGGATCCAACTCGGTTTTATTTTCTGCAACTATGGAATTTACTGGTTTTTTTTTTAATCCGAGTTGGTTTTATTTTCTGCAACTATGGAATTTACTGGGTTTTTTTCTGGATCCGAGTCGGTTTTATTTTCTGCAAGTATTGAATTTACTGGGTTTTTTTTCTGGATCCGAGTTGGTTTTATTTTCTGCGAGTATGAAATTCACTGTCCTTAGACGCCTTAGGCGACCATTCACCACACAGCTTTGTACTGATACATGTTCCTGAGACCGCTATGTCCTTATAATACGTAGTAGATTCATGATAAAGCCGAAGATCTGGCAAAACCTGACAACAGCCGTAGTGATCACTTGAACCTAATCCCTGGAAGCACGTCGGCAGAACGTACTGCGCCTGCGCAAAACCTGGATTTTTGGTCAACGTTGCATCAGAATTTTGCCTGTTGCAGACCATATCTTTTTCTACACAACATTCAACTACAGACGGGATGTCACCCTTATATTCGCGAATTCAACCTTATATGAGACGTTCTGCTGAAGTGCTATGCATAATACATTACGGGTTTCGCGCAGGCGCAGTACGTTCTGTCTGCTATTTGCATCCTTGATTTGTCGTGATTCAGGGACTAGTGCGCGGTGTGTGTGTGCACACCTAACATGGTCGTGCAAGTCCAGGGCTTTTCAGCGGGTTTCAGAGGCTTTGAATTCTTCGTGGGGTATCGTATCCAGAACCGTGCATGTCTAGTCCCGTAGCTTAGGATCAGGCACGGTTCTGGGTATAGTCTTCGCGTAGAACGTTTTTTTTTTTTTGAAACAGTAACACCTGGCTTCAGTACACGGTGAACCAGTAACGCTTAGCTGAACAATACATATTGAACCTGTATACGTAGCACCTAGCTTCGTTGTGCATGTTACACCAACCTTCAGTGCACAATGAACCAGTAGCTTGTATACTGTTACCACATTTAATGTAGTGCGTTGGCTGCAGTTCACATGACCTTCGCTTGGCGGCAAATAAAACAGGGCGTCAAAAGGGAACGAGCCAGTGGCTTCTAGTTCACGCATTTTACAGTTTGGACCCTGAACTGAAACGTTCAGCGATTTTTGTACGATCTTTCTTATGCACCTTACGATAAATTTTGATGCGTCGACGTTTCTCACTTATAAATCACCACATAAAGGCTACTGTGTTCTGCTACCTTAGGAAACAGCTGCGATAGCAGGGAATTGAAGACAGGAAGTTTGATAAAATTTTGACATTTTCTGGGACCTCCAACCTATGCATCCTGTCAGTGTGCCGACGTGCCTAGCATGTGGGAATGACTACTTGACCCTATCTAGACTGGGCTTTTTTCGGATTCGTGGGACGGGGGAGGCTCATTGGCCCCCCACCCCCTCAGAACTCGAGAACGGTATATCGTATGACCACCAAATTTTAGAGGATGGTGTACTAGTAAAAATAAATCATAACAACAATTTTGATGTCGTTATGACGTATTATGACGCAAAAAATGTCTTTTCGAAACTCGTTGCCATGCCAACACGAAAATATATATACTTATCTCACTGATATGAAATTGTTGCCAGGTATATTTTAGGAAAAATCACCAAGTTTGGCCGTTCAGACGCTATCCGGCATCAAAGTTGCCGGGGGCACTTTTACAGCCCCCTCCCCAGTCTAGATAGGGTTAAATACAGTCAAACACGCAAATTGACACACCTACAACAAAGCCTCCGTACAGGGAGGTGCTGTAAAGATCATGTTGTTACTTCTGAGTTGGAACATTGTTTTGGGGGGCACTGGTTCAGGGGGTCGGTATGTTTGGGTTTCAGAGTGGAGACGGTTGCTAGAGAGTGGGAGGTGGTTTTGACAGTTCATTTATAGATAATATTATGAAATGGAAACTAAACTTTAACTGCCAACACTATCTACAAAGCATTGGGACGTGTCCCAAATTTTCGGTTGACTCCATCAACCTTGTTCACGGAATGGACCCGTCTACTCTTGGAACGTGACGTCAGAGACACGTGACCGTAGTAGCGGGTCAAACGTGCCAGATAACTTGTGTCTCCCCCCGTCTCTGTTCTGGGTAGGTCTGTGAGCTCTTATGTAGACCGCCTCCTTCACTCCTCTTGCAAAGAAGTCCAATTCAGAATCAAGGATTTTAACCCCTTCTAACGATACTGAGTGTCCCGGCGATTCAATATGGATATGTTGCGAGACCTCTGAATTTACAGAACTAGGGCGTTGGTGTTCCAAGAATCTTATTTTTAATGCACGTTCTGTCTCACCTATGTATGTGTCCTTGCACGGACAATTTATAGATAGGTTACCCAGCAGGCGCTGGATTGCCGCATGTCAGTTTGTAATAATTCTGCAAGAATTTAGTAATTTAGATTACATTATACAACCTCCTTTACAGTTTCAACATATTCTTTAAAACGAAAAAAAAAACATCCCGATAGTCTGAAATCTATAATTTTTGTTTGGTCATGATGGGTCAATCAAATCTGTAACATCACCGAACGTACGTCCCTATCATATATAGTATTGATAGAATTAATCCTTTTAAATATATTACAAGAACGTTTCCATACTTCTAATTCTTGACTAATATTGAAAAATTCATCTTTCTTATGCGCTTTGATTATCCTGTATTAAACAAACCCATTTCAGAAAGAAACGAGAAGATGCCAAATCTCTGTATTAGTGTTGTTTTAGTGCTAATGTAGTTAGATTTGTATCAGTAGTCCTGTATATACATTCTCATCTGTTCACCTGTACTTAGCCCGATAGGGCATGAATGTACAATAGGTTATCTGTTATATATATATATATATATATATATATATATGTCACAGTAGAGATGCAAATCCAGTAGAGTTGGCAACTCTACTAGTAGAGATGCCAATTGGCATCTCTACATCTCTACTAGTAGAGATGGGAATCCTAGTATTTATACTACTGAGTTCCAATCTCAGTAGTATAAATACCTGAGATGGGAATTCTGGTGTTTTTACTCCAATATCTACTAGGAGTGTTCCAGATTCTCTTACCAGACATTGGAATTCTAATAACACTTGGGAACAACAGGACAGGATGATTTCTTGCAGTAGAGAATCTTCTTGGAGCCGATTTCGTGAAACTTGAAGTTCTTGGTAGCCCAGAACTTGAAGTAGCTCCCATCTTGGCACTTTACCCCTTTGTCGAGTTGTAATGCCTGTAGAACCTTGTCGTATCTTTCTTGTGTGATGTAGTAGCTGGCAATCATCTTCTGATCAAGGCCGCTGATCTGTTCTTCAATCAGTCTGTAGAATTCTGCTTTCTGCTGCTCATCATCTGCCATATCTTCTGTTCACTTTGACATCAGCTTTGGAACTGGCTTGGTATGACTGATTAGCTCTTATATACCCTGTCACTAACTAACTGGAAAAACCGGTTTAGCACATTGAGTCTCTAACTCATAATGGCCTGATGCAAATGTCTCTGTTTTACATTTCAGTGGCATGTAAAACAGCTATTGAGTGATGTTGGGTAATGATTGAGGTGTGAAAATATTCAGTCTATTTTCCAAAACATTTTTAGGTAACTAATATGACTGTGCCCTGCTAGAATTAAGGTAACTAATATGACTGTGCCCTGCTAGAATCGTATAAATACGATTCCCATCTCTACTAGTAGAGATGCCAATTGACTGTGCCCTGCTAGAATTAGGTAACTAATATGACTAGCCCTGCTAGAATCGTATAAATACGATTCCCATCTCTACTAGTAGAGATGCCAATTGGCATCTCTACTAGTAGAGTTGCCAACTCTACTGGATTTGCATCTCTACTGTGACATATACTAGTCGAGATGCCAATTGGCATCTCTACTAGTAGAGTTGCCAACTCTACTGGATTTGCATCTCTACTGTGACATATATATATCTGTTATCATAGGACTATTACGCGGAGGCACAGGAACATCCGGTGTATGATGGGGACTCTAACCAGAACTACTATGACATTCTTGCCACCGAGAACGACACACACACCATCGTGTGCTTCACCAGGAGGATCGTACTGTGTACCTCCGACGATAGGACCATAAACGTAAGTCATTACTTCCGGGAAGGAAGTATTGTTTTGTGTGGCGCTAAAAGTTTATGCTAGGTTTGTATGTGTGGGTTCCAAAGTGAGTGGGAGGAGATTGGGTTTCACTTAATTGACAGGTTTTTTTACCTGGTATATCTACTTCCAACAAGAACTCCAATCTTTGTCAAGGAATGATAAATCCACCGTTTCCGTGACATCACGTTATGTTGATGACACACGTGACTCGGTGAGCAGTGGATCGTAAGTTGCAGAAAGTCTGTGGTGCCCCCCGTCTCTGTTGAGTGATGGTTGTAAAGCCCTGGTGTAGATGGCCTCTTTAACAATCGTACAGTCGAAAATTTGGGCAAGTCCAATTTCTTGTGTTGGAATGTACAGACTAACTTTAAAAGTGTTTTAAAAGTTTTCAATTTTCCCCGTGTGCAGAACGGGACCAACCGTGTGATCTGGGCCTACCACGTCGATGACCCGACCAGTCCGAGGTCTCTTCTGTACCACGGCGCCACTAACCGGGGGAGCCGCAGTCTCCACATCCTCTACCCGCGAACCGAACCAGCGCTGCCCGCTGACGTTCAAACCCTCGAACTTCTGAACCAAAACGTAAACTACGCCAAAAACAGTTACTTAAGCAACTGGATATGATTTTGGAAACGGTCAGATGCTACCTGAAACGTCTGACCGTTTCCAAAATCATATCCAGTTGCTTGAGTAACTGTTTTTGGCGTATCTTATCACCTGGATGTCTAACCTTCACCGACAAAACGTAAACTAACTATATTTCTTTTATTTTACGTCTTATGATTTCCTAATGAAGACGTATTTTGAAGAAGATGTGCCAAAGATTAAAAGTAGATGTAACCACCTATTTCACACTGCCCATGATGCACTTTTAGGGAACCCAAGATGCACCGTCAGGGGGTCGCAAATGCTGCGGGCGACAGATTTTACGACAACTTTTCTGAAGGCGCCTAAACCAACTAAAACATTGAGTACGGCAAAAAGCAGATATTCGACAGATGTAGTACGGATGTGAGTTAGACAGGCGTGAGAAAAGAATCTCAGAGAAGTTCTTGTTGAGATCGATAATGTACATGTAGGTTTTAGCCCAGGTTTGACGCCTGGGGAAACCCGTCGTTAAATCTCTCGCACGCCCGTTTTGCGAACGCTGAAGGTGCATGCCGTGGAAAATGCCTGGATGTGTGATGCCTGTTTATGTTCCTTAGTACACCATTCCGAACACTGAGGACACCACCTACCTGTGCAGGGGGTACAAGGTACCGGACCTAGGAGGGAAGAGACACCTCATCAGGGTACGTGGCTTAGATACGTAGGCCACGTGTGTGTGTGTGTGTGTGTGTGTGTGTGTGTGTGTGTGTGTGTGTGTGTGTGTGTGTGTGTGTGTGTGTGTGTGTGTGTGTGTGTGTGTGTGTGTGAAGTTTCGTGTGTGTGTGTTTGTGTGTTCATGTCTATGTTTGTGTGTGTGTGTGTGTGTGTGTGTGTTTGCTTATTATGGGTAATACAATTAATTAGTCTATATATGTATTATTATCAGTTTATATATATATTATTTTATTAATTATTTCAATCATAATTAAAATATATAAACCCTTATTACCTTCGCCAAGAAGGTTATGTTTTCCATAGCGTTTGTGTGTATGTGTGTGTGTGTATATGTTTGTGTGTGTGTGTATGTTGTTTAGCAGGATAACTCAATAAGCTTTTGATGGATTGTCATGAAACTTGGTAGGTGGGTAGGTCTTGATGAAACCTAGAAATAATTCGATTTTGGGGCCCCTGGCGGCTTGTCATGGTGCTGCAGTGGAACTTCCGGTTTTGCTATCTCGCGATCTGGACATGCTAGGGTCATGAATGTTGGATGGTAGATAGCTCTTGAGCTAGGGAAGAAGTGACATTAGTTTGGGCCCCCTAGCAGCTTGTTCTGGAACTGCAGAGAGGATAACTCAAGAACCAGTTGACGGATCATCGTCATTTTTGGTATGTAGGTAGCTTAAATTATGCTTGACATAATAAGATGACATTTATGCAAATCAGGAGCTTATTTGCATAATTAATGAGGAATGTACATAAATCCGCTGTGTTCGATAATAGGGCTATGAAACACTTGTGACATATGTAATTGAGAAAGACAGGAACATAGGCAGATATTGATTATGTAAATGAGGACCTTTATTGTTGATTTTAGTAATAATTAGTTATGTGACCTCTGACCTCAGTTCTTAGTGCTTATTTTTAACTTGTAATTATATGTCATTTTGTGTATATATTTGTTCTTATGTACGTGTTTGTCTGATGAACCCTGGAAGATTAGCCCCTTATGGGGCTAAAGGGTATCTGAATAAACCAAATAAACCAAATTTGCATAATACTGTCATTAGGTGGAGAATACGATCAACTGATATGATTCATGCAAATGAGGCTCTTACTTGCATAATCACTGAGAAAAAATGTAAAGTTAGTTCGAACATGATCTGGCGAAGGTATGAGGTCGTGGAACTCTTGTTTATTATTAATTAGTACATGTTTGCTTATTTGTATGGGTGTTTGTTCTGTGTGTGTGCGTGTGTATTTGAGTGAGAAGGTTTTTTTGTGTATTCGCATACGTGTGTGCGTGTCAGTGTATGTGTACATGTGTGTGTGTGTGCGTGTGTGCATGCGCATGTTTCTATGTCCGCACGTAGGCGTGTGTGAATGTGCTTGCGTGCGTGTTTGCATGTGTGTGTGTGCGTGCGCGCGTGTGTGTGTGTGTGTGTACTGATGTGTTTGTGTGTGTCTGTGCGTGTATGTGTGCGTGTGTGCATGCGCATGTTACTGTGTCCGCACGTAGGCGTGTGTGAATGTGCTTGCATATGTGTTTGTTTGTATGTATGTATGTATGTATGTATGTGTGTGTGTGTGTGTGTGTGTGTGTGTGTGTGTGTGTGTGTGTGTGTTTTGTGTGTGTGTGTGTGCGTGTGTGTGCGTGTGCGTGCGTGTGTTGAATCGTGTAGATTTCTGGTTCATTACTTTTTGTTTTCTATAGTGGGAGCCGGTAATTCAGCCTGGGAACGAGGGCGCCGTGCATCACATTGTTGTGTACTCGTGCGGGGTAGAACCGGACCCCGACACACATGACGGCGGGGAGTACGTCTGCTATTCCAACATGCCCGGGGAGTGGTACCAGTGCAGCATCACTGTATTGGCCTGGGCAATTGGTGGATCGGTGAGACACTTCTTTAATTCTAGATCTAGATGTGGGGTTGTGTGGCATAACGACAGAGCGTTCGGCTCGGAACCAAGAGGTCCTGAGTTCGAATCCTGCCATGCCACCAATTTTGTGCCCTTGGCACTTTACACGACTTTTCTCACTTGACTCAGGTGAAAATGAGTATGTCTATTGTCCGTTCATGCATTTGTCCTTTACGTTGGTGGCGGCATTAAAATAAGTTGAATAAACTTAAGTGTGCCGCCATGTCTTGTGATAAAAATGTTGGAATAAAAAAATTCTTCGTTCACGTTTTTTGGGACGCCTAAGTGGCGAGTCTAATAGTGTAGTATGTACCCAGTTTGGACAAATTCTAGCTATTCCTCAGGAATTTCTAATATATTTCCGCACATGCGAAGTGAATATCTGTTTTACTCTGAACCATTGTAATGAATATTAATATCTCGTCAGAGGCAGATCTGGCCAACCTGCCCATGATGACTTCGAAAGGTCGTGACCACAACAACAATAGCAGACACAGCCACATTCGGTCACGCAGAATCGGTTTCAATCCGACATCATTCTCTGCATAGATTTAACTTTACATGTACAGAGAAAATAAATTGTTGATGTTTTTCCATCGATATTTTTAATGAAGCTTTGGATGGTTAGCAAGTACCATATTGCAAAAAATGATGACTAAAACATCACTATTCTGTAAACATAATTACAACGGGAGAGGCGGCATTTGTTAGTCTTTAGTACATTGTACCGAATGTAAATTGGAAATGACTGAAGCATGAATAATTGAAGCAACTTTGTTCTATAATGGTTAAATGAAAAGGAAGCTCGATCCACTCTTATAGTTACTGTTGATTTTAACTTAAAGGAACTTTGAATTAACTTTTTTAAACATTAACTTTGTGTACTTTTAAACGTACTGTAGTTTGTAATGTAAACATTATATGGTACGAATAGTTTTTATCAAATGTAACAAACTTTTATCAAAGGTCCTGATCACTTAGCTGTACTATACATGTAGGTATAAGCGCATCTTGTGTTGTAAAGCCTTTTCAATTCAGCCAATTATGGCTGCTTACAGGCTTTTGTATGTATTTGTATGGTACAAATAACCACTCTCTCTCTCTCTCTCTCTCTCTCTTGATATTCACTGGCACCCATTATCATTATTTATGTTCATACAGGCCTTCAACTTGCCAGAAAACGCTGGGATATCCATGGGGGATACAAATGATCCGAGATTCCTGATGGTGGAAACACATTATGACAACCCCGAGCTGAGAAACGGTAAGTCCAGTACGTCGGCAGAACGAACTGCACCTGCGCGAAACCCATAATTTTTATTTATTTATTTATCTATTTAAACTTTATTTCAGGCACTTGGCCCATTTGACATACATACTTGACTCAGGTGTAAATGAGTATTATGTTATATATGTGTTAGGTGTGCACGCTACCAGCATATTTGCTGCCTAGTGCACACTTTGTATTGTCATGTTACAATTTCTGAACAAAAAAAAAAAAAAAAAAAAAAAAAAGGACTGAGTAGCTAAAATACTTCTAAATAACTAACTTAAAAGACAAGATTAACGTAATGCCTCCAAAATGGGCTAAGACAAAAAAAGTCAGAGTGGGCAAGAGTATGTATATGAGCATGGTAATGTTCTGTGCATAGCACTTTGGCAGAACGTCTCATATAAGGTTGTATTAGAGCGTTTAAGGTTGACAGCCTGTCTGTAGTTTTCAGATGTTGTATAGGAAAAAATATCGTCTGCAACAGGCAAAATTTTGATGCAACGTTGACCAAACATCCAACGAAAAACGTGAAAAATGAGGGTTTTGCGCAGGGGCAGTACGTTCTGCCGACGTGCCGGTAAGTCCGATCCTACATTCGAAACAAACGTTGCTTGTCCTCAAAAGTAGCTGTGTCACTACATGTAGCTGTGGGTTGACGCTACCGGTTCCTAGGACCTCTTCATACTGAGCTTTACAAGTTGCATTCTGCGGGTAACCTCACACCTAGATCCGCGTGACTCGTCAAAGTTGTGTCAAGGAGGGAAAGTTACAATTCTTGTAGTTTAATTAAAGGACGCAAGGTGACGTCGTGCCAATGTCAGAGGTCAATGAGGATCATGAGAGCATAGCCTACTATTTCCAGCCCCATTGAAAATTATAGTAAACATCTAAGAAATGAGCTGTCAAAAATCACCTCGTTGAGTGTTCAACTATTGAAAACTCACATTGACAGGATAGCTTGACCTCCATCTAGCCCAAAATTCTTATTTTTTAATCGGCTCAAACTCCTTGTCCGATGGCCGCAATGACCACTGACCCCCCTGAACACCACTAAACACAACAACATAGCATCACTTCTAGAGCTCTACCCAGCATCAAAAACAAGCCAGTTTTTGCAAGGAAATAAAAAGAAAGAAAACCAACCAGCTGCAAAATACCGGCAAATATCAATATATGCCAAGAAAAAGGCTGTTTAGAGTTGGTTTGGATGCGCTCACTCAAAATGGGGTTTCTGCGCGTGCTCGTAATGGTGACCTTTGCCCGGGAACGGTTTATTTCACCCACCCTCGGCGGTGGTCCCCTGACCAAATCCTGTTCTCTTATTGGCCGAATCACTAATTCGATTGACAGCCAGGAACGTTATCTTTGGGCATGAGCAAAAGAAAATTCTGTTGCAGTAGAAACTTTTCTTTTGCAATAGTTCATTGAACAAGTTAAAAGAGACTGACAGGGGTAGGTACGTTCAGTGTCTTTGGCCTGGCTCTGTGTAAAATGCTAACGTTGTGTTATCCCAGATATCGTGGACAGTTCCGGATTGCGGCTCTACCTTACCGCCACCTTACGAGAGAACGAAGTTGGTAACCTGCAGGTGGGCGTTTCCGTGTCGCAGTCCCACAAAATTCCGCCAGGGAGCGCTTCTCACACAACTGTCGCTCATTGCTATTCCGAATGTCTGCAACAGGTAAGTGTCTGAATGTTGTCCATGTAATGTGCTCATGAATGTTCTGAGGATAACTTTTGTTTTTTTATGCTTTTTTTTTTCTTTCTGGCTGCCTACGTCAGCATGAATAACACCCAATGACAAAAATCCACCTTTTCTGACAGAACATATCCACCCATATGTCGTATATGCAGTAAAACTCTAGAATAAGAAATAAAACCTCTGCTAATAGTCATAGAGGAAAATATTAGGTTTTCGGGATAGCACTCATGCATCACTTATTCTTAACAACAAATAGAAGATTTCATACCTCCGTGATACATTTTGTTCTTGTGAGTTTCTTGTTTTATACATTTTGTGAATTTTTCGCCGATTTTTTCAATACAGTTTCCAACAATCGGCAACAGACATGCACGTTAGATACCTGCATATAACACATAGGTGGCCATGAATCTATGGATGATAGCGTAAATATTAGAATTGATGAAACCTGGTTTGCGATGCTGAAATTTTAGTTAAATGAGAACCACTAAGTACACGTTACGGTTTGATGTTTTGCTTAAATGTAATATTTACGTACTCGTAAATATGTACGTCCTCGTGATGTTTACACTACCTTTACGTACTCATAGATATCACATAAAGAAGCCTAAATCATGCCTAAATGAGCTCTCGAGACCTTTACGCATGCTTGAAGGTGGGTTTAATGCAGTTTATTCTTCTGAAAATCCAGGGCATGGAGGATGTTTCGGCGCCAGCTTTGAACGTCTTTTCCGTGTTTGGGCATGCGCACTTGGCTGGTAGGAAAGTCAGTATCCGACATGTCCGCGGTTCGACTGAGCTCCAAGAACTGTTCAGGGATGACACCTACGACTTCAACTACCAGGAAACCATCCCTCTTGACCAGGAAAGACGAGTTCTGCCGGTATGTTCGTGGCTATTTTTTTCTTTCTTTCAAGATGTGTTGGCATGGTGATAACATATGAGACAACTGAGAAACGAATATTTTGTTAAGTGAGATCAAACGTCGTTCCTACGACGCGGTACACTACTTGAGGTGTATTCTGCTAAGTGTACAGATGTGTTTTTCTTGGCGTGTTTCTTCTGTGGTTATTTGAAAGTACAGTTTCCTTTTTATCATGCGCAGTCACAGGTCCACCGGTTTAGTGATGAGGCCGTCTGGAGCCTAACGTTTCATAAGGTCTTTTGCGACAGCTTCTGAGCGGTCGCGCACTTCCCCAAGGAAAAAAAAAGTCTCTCTCGCTTTAGGGCCAGTGAGAACGGAGAACCAAGCGACTGGCATGAGAATCCCTTTGCGCCTGTAATATACGGTCAGGTTAAAGGTCACTGCTGACCTATGACCGCTCATGATAAATAGTAGAGTGACAGAGAGAGTGTGTGTGACAGAGAGAGAGAGTGTGTGTGTGTGTGTGTGTGTGTGTGTGAGAGAGAGAGAGAGAGAGAGAGAGAGAGAGAGAGACAGACAGAGAGAGAGAGAGAGACTACGGCAGTGACAGGAAGACGACTTAAGTCCAGTGTCGGTAAACTTAGTTATTTATCAACCTTTTTGTGGGTATCAGTTATTTCGTGTCCATCCTCATCATTCCTGTCACCATCAAACGACACACATTGGGAAGGGTACACTTAACCATTTATGTGCTTCTTTTTTGTTTGTTAGGGAGACAGCATCTTGATGGAGTGTACCTACGATACAACGGACAGAAACGCCGTAACTTACGTACGTTGCATATTTTTTGAATCAAATGTAGCACGCACGACACTGGTAGTCAGAAATATGCTGCACATGTACGCTGAGTTTGCAAATAAATCGAAAGGGCACCACACACGTAAACAGCTCTGCTAACTCCACTGTCGTTTTATTTTCAATTAAAACCTTGGTCACATACGTCGTATGATCGCCATACGATCGCCGACTGAAGTCATTCTTGGGATAGTCGTGCATATTTTGCTTAAAATTCCGGAAAAGACGTCTGTCTTAAAACTGCAATATGTAACATTAGGACGATAGAAAAAGTGCATTTTCTGGTCATTTCTTTACAAAGTAAGTTGAATCAATCCTACTCCATTGCAAATAAGCGCCATTCAGGAAGTGGAGATGCCAAAATATGACGCCTTACGAGTGTGTCTTAAAGTTGGAAACACAGCTGTCAGCCATGTTTGTTGTTTACATTCTGGTAGTTTGTGGTGGCAGAAGAAATTGAGCTCCCATCGTGTTGACTGTTTTTTGCGCCAACCAAAAATGTCACAGATATGAGAAAATGGAACAAATATGTTGAAACGTGGAAGTAAATTACAATCACTCTAGGATCTTTTTCAATTAAAATATTTCACTTTTTGGTGTAAAATGTTACATAATGATGATGCCCCTTTAATTATAGCTTTGTCGGCGGTTGGTTATGTCACAACCTGCTGGAAAATCCTACGACAAACAATGTGACTGAGCTGCGCCGTTTAGTTTCGCCTGTATTCCAACAGTGTGATTTTTCTCATGTTCAGGGAGGCCTGAAAACCGAGGACGAGATGTGCATCGCCTGGATTCTGTATTACCCCAAGATGGAACTGACTCAGTGCGAGAGCTGGCCAATGTCCTACTGGTACCTGTATAGCCTATCCGCCACAGCCACAGTGTACAGGTAAACTTTGAATAGACGCATCCTAAACTGTCCATCACAATTATCAGTTCAACCAATGATAGCATTGCAATTAGTGATTTCACCAATGAGAGATTGGCTGCATGTCTGTCAATGTCCTACTGGTACCTGTATAGCCTATCCGCCACAGCCACAGTGTACAGGTAAATTTTGAATAGACAAGCACGTCGGCAGAACGTACTGCACCTGCGCGAAACCTGTAATGTATTGCACATAGCACTTTGGCAGAACGTCTCATATAAGGTTGTATTAGAGCACATAAGGTTGACAGTCTGTCTGTAGTTTTCAGATGTTGTATAGGAAAAGATATCGTCAGTAACAGGCAAAGTTTTGATGCAACATTGACCAAACATCCAACGAAAAACGTGAAAAATCAGGGTTTTGCGCAGGCGCAGCACGTTCTGCCGACGTGCTGAATAGACACCCCATAAACTGTCCATCACAATTATCAGTTAAACCAATGATAGCATTGCAATTAGCGATTCCACCAATGAGAGATTGGCTGCATGTCTGTCAAATATTTGCATTTGGATGTATTTATTTTACATTTTCACGTTTCGGTATATTCACGCTTAGAAAATGTAACCTTGCGTTATCAATAGTTTTTTTTTAAATTAAAACAGAAGTAAAGAAATACAGACAAGATGATGACGCACTCAAGTTGAACGAAGTTATATCAGCGCCGCCGCAAATTTCCGTCTCGTAAACGGTCGTCGCCTTTCAGAACGGTCGTCGCTTTTCGATGCCTGGTCGATGCCATATTCGAGTGTATCATAACTTTTTTTAGCTCCAAAAAGTATAAAACGTATAAAAAGCAACATTCCAATTGCAAATGTAAGGTAGGATCATGAAAAATAGTAAAGGTATTATTGAAAAAAGAAAACTGAGCACAAGCTCGGATTCGAACCCGGGTCAAAAAGCGTAGCTCTAAAACCCTAACGTACACCATAGACCTCTACACCACGAAATATCACGGTGTGGATGGACCGTGCTGATACACTTAAAGTTAGCCGTTCTGCGATATGGCATCGACCGTTTCAAAAGGCGACGATCGTTTACGAGACGGAAATTAGCAGCGCCGCCATCAAACACAAAAAGAATGAAATAAAGATATAATGATACACAAACTAACAAATAAGTATATGCAATCAAAACAACAATTTGGTGTTAAATTATATAAGCGCAAGTCCTAACCTCAATAGACGCTGATTAGTGTATGCCTTATCTATCCTTGGTATTTCAGGTAAGGCACGAGTAAAGGAATTTAAATTTCAAAAATCAAGCAGGTGCAAAACGTTAACTTTTGGTAATAAAATCCCGAGTTAGATTCATAAAAATTTACAATCAATCTTAGAGGAGCAAAAAGAAGATCCATTAAGTGGATGTTCTTACCCTAACTAGATTGGGCTTTTTTCAGAGTCGTGGGACTGGGGGGGGGGATGAGCCCCCCCCCCTTAGAACTCGAGAACGGTATATCGTATGACCAAATTTTCAGAGAATGGTGTACTAGTGAAAATAAATCATAACATCAATTTTGATGTCGTTATGACGTATTATGACGTCATTATGACGTCATTCATATGATTTTATTGGCTAAAACCGTCTAGATAGGTTATTCACTTAAAACTTAATAGCATGCAACACAACTTTAACAAAAAGTGTTAATGATAGAATATTAAGGTCTACTAAGACTTATGTTGCCCGAAGCAACACCAGTGACGTCATAAAATGACGTCATGCATATTCACTGATATAAAATTGTTGCCAGGTATATTTTAGGAAAAGTCACCAAGTTTGGTGGTTCTAGCGCAAGCCGTGCAGACGCTATCCGGCATCAAAGTTGTCGCGGGCAATTTACCCCCCCCCCCCCCGTCTAGATAGGGTTAGAAAGAGAATTTTTGTCAAAAACTACTACCCTTGAAAAATGGCCGAGAAGAAGACGCTGATTACTGTTACAGATAGGTGTTTTGTATCTGGATATTTTTTACACCCGTCTCCATGCATCTTTGCCTTTTTTTCTAGCGAAACAAGGGGTGATTTTATCGCCACCGCCCCGGCCAACTTGGTGAACTTGACCGCAGATGATATCCTTCCGCACGTGACCTGGACGGACGAGATACGGGCACATTTTCAGGTCAGTCGAACGAACTTGACCTTGGATTTCTTTTTATTTATACGACAACATTAGCCAAGATACTTAGCCAGATATTATTCCACAAATCCAAACGATTGCTGACATTTTGCCAACTTTGCACTTCTGCACCTACCATTGGTGTTAGATTCCCACCTACATGTCCATGCCCCGACGTTGTGCCCTTTGGAAAGGCAGCTTTTACACAACTTTCCTCCCTCCACTCAGGTGAAAATGAGTACCTAGCTTCAGTTAGGGACGTCCCTCGGATAGGACGTTAAATGGAGGTCCCGTGTTTGAGGAGAGCCAC
Organism: Branchiostoma floridae x Branchiostoma japonicum; assembly: GCA_013266295.2. Lineage (NCBI taxonomy): Eukaryota > Metazoa > Chordata > Leptocardii > Amphioxiformes > Branchiostomatidae > Branchiostoma > Branchiostoma floridae x Branchiostoma japonicum. The sequence continues at coordinate 17,824,419 of CM023829.1, read as the reverse complement.
ACCTGGATTACGTAAAAAAACCCACCACACTTATCGAAAAGAGTAGGGGTCCTTCCCGGTGTGAGTGGATCGAACCTTGCGGTCTTGTATGTCCTCACACGTACCGTGCTTGGAGCCCTCGTCCTATTGAGGTTAAGCACGTAATAAGGAAGAAGAAGAAGAAGAAGGAAGAAGGGGTAGGCGCGTACAAGGCTCACACTCGGGGCCATTTAGTGGTCTTGTTATCTGGTCAAATGTACTACTCTGGCAGTCTTTTTCCTTAGACGAATCATAATAGTGCATAGTCTAACCTTTTGAGTTATTTGGAGGTAGTGTATGCCTTATCTACGGCAGAGAAAAAAAAAGAAGAACAAAAAAGGGAGGGGGGCTTTCGAGCCAGCGGCTCTTCTACTCCAAGTCCCATAATTAAGCATAGGGGGCGGTCAACGGTGGTCTGACGGTGAAACAATCTGGTACATTTCAAGTGAGTCGACGTCAGTATCTGACATACCAAGCAAATTTGGTCAAATGTAACACTGTTACCAATTCCTGGACGATTCCCGTTCTGAAAGGTTTCACCAAATTATGAGAGGATCACAATTATGAGTGCGCATGCGCAGTGTGATGCATTATGGGTAAATACCAAAGTTAAAGGCCCCCGAGTAGTCAAGAAAAAAATGTATAAAGCATGTTCTGACGTGTTTTGTTTACGTTTTGAACGCTTTCACCTCTGACACTGGGCATGCACAGTCGTGATTGTGAACCTTCTTATTACAAGTGATTTCAAAATTTTTCTGGTCAATGAACTCAATTGAGCTAGTCTTCCATTGCTCATGACATAGAGGACAGACCGTATATACGGAATCAATGTACCGGGGAAATTCCCTCAGCTCTTTTCGACAAACTAACTGTTTTAGTACTCTATGAACATTGTGCATCTTACATAGTTTTTATTCATTTGTAGGGCAATGCAATTTTTATACATATCATTTATGTGTTTTGTGACGTGTTGAAGTTTATGTCTTGTTGTTTTTCCATAGCGTGCAGAAACACAGGCCGAGAGGTTCGAGAATTGCAGGGATAAGAGCAATGCTGTAGTACACGGGAACACTACGGTCAGTACAGCTTCTCTCTACTTAAAAATAATATTCTTAGATGATTAAACATATTTTGTTGCAATACAAATAAAATAGACGCCCATAGTTGCAACCAGCCATTCGGCGTTTTTCGGCCCTGCTGAAGCGTAACTCCAGTAGACCGATCCCATAGCCCCGCCCTCCTCCGTCAAAACTTAGAAATGCAAAATATGTAGCCAATCTCTCATTGGTCAAACCGCTAATTGTCATTTTCTCATTGGTTGAAGGTCACGTGTAAGAAGTGAGTGTACCATTTACCAGCACGTCAGCAGAACGTACTGCGCCTGCGCAAAACCCTGATTTTTAACCTTTTTTGTTGGATGTTTGGTCGTCGTTGCATCAAAATTTTGCCTGTTGCAGATGATATCTTTTCCTATACAACATCTAAAAACCTACAGACAGGCTGTCAACCTTATATGCTCTAATACAACCTTATATGAGACGTTCTGCCAAAGTGCTATGCACAATACATTACGGGTTTCGCGTAGGTGCAGTACGTTCTGCCGACGTGCTTCATTTACCCCCAAAAGAAAGCATGGGGTCGCTTTTGGGCGTCTACTTGTTTAACCTTGAATATATCCATTTCTACCCCTGTTTTAATTTTGCTTTATCCTTTATATATAGCATTAGAAAGTTCGAGATGAAACCTCTTGAAACAAGCTGGATTTGATTTTCCCCCTTCTGTGTTTATTCTTAGCGCCCTGTACCCCCCGTGATTGAGTTCCCGTGGGTCGCGGCTGACGAGTGCGCAGGTGCGAACGCTGTCACCGCCAACATGCTGCTGGTGGCCTTGGGCTACGTCCTGATGACCGTCATGTGAAAAGTCATCTGCATAATGGTGACTTTATCTGCATAATGGTGACCTCATCTGCATAGTTGTGCCAGTAGTTCATGCACATATACATTATGATCCTTCCAACCGTAAAGTTCCTATTCAATATTGACTTTATTGCACAGCCCACATTCTTTCAACTTCATTCCCGTTGCATTCAATAGACCGATCGTATAGGTCCGCCCGCCTACGTCAAATGTTAGGAATGTAACATGAGAACATAGAAATACAAATATTTTAGGGACATGCAGACACGTTCGTATTGGTCGGACAGCTAATTACTATGCTATCACTGGTTGAACTGCTAATTGTGATAGCCAGCGTCGGTCTGTCATTACTGCCTGTACCACCTCCCTTCCCCTTTAAATACGCTCAATTGTTCTACACTTTTAATCATAATTCTTGAGCACAGGTGGCCTGATTCTACACAGGCTATCGGCTTTTGTTGGCACATTGGACTGCGTCTATAGCATAATTTTTCACCTCTGAGGTCTCGCTTTTTGAGTTTTCATTTGCAGTGGTTTGCCATGATTTGATTTAGTGTTTGTGTGACTTTAATGATTTCTGTATATTCACGTCACTTTACATACATTAAAGATAAAGTGCCATAGTTGATTCTTAAATCTAATAGCTGAGAAGAACCGAAAATGTTGCTAAGGCTTTTACAGAGTGATTTAAATCATGACTAAATTTTGCTCGTCCTTTTCGCTGTATATACTACAATATAATTATTCGATTAAACAATCGGCTGTTACAATTCAGTATAGAAGCGTGAATCCTCTGTGCTTTATCCTTGACCATTTATATAACATATGAGTAGGGATCAGCTATAACTGTATGGTTTGGCCACAGCAAGTACATTTTATGGATGACATCCACGCTCGCATTAGTTTTACCTGATTTTGAAAAGGAAGCATAAGAAATTTTGTAAAAAAATTGCATGTAGTGTGGCAGCCTTGAGCACAATTGGCGATACACACTGGCGTCACTTTCTGCAGAAATAATAGAGAAAACGTTTTGTCGCATCAATTGCAATTTGTGTCACAACGTTTAAGTCCTTGTAAGAAATTAAGCATCTTGTTAATGTTTTGTCCACCTTGATATTTTTCACGCATTTGCTTTGGATTTTTAGCAAAATATGTCATCCATAGAATTTACTTTTGTATCAATTTTTACAGTACATATATATATATATAACGTCATATATATATAAGTCAGAGATGTATCAGTCGACATGGCGACTCTAAAAAGGAAAGTAACAAATTTATGATATCGAAAGATCTAGATTGTGTAAAAATTGTTGCAGGAACGTTAGTTAAGGCTAACAAAGAAAACACAGAAGAGAATGTATGTAATACTGAATGATACATGGTTTTGGGGTAAAGAAACTGGCTACTTGTTGACTGGAAATGTCCTAATCTGTAACGGTACGGCCACATTTGTCGTAGGTCATCGTGCGATATTGTCATATCGTAGGATTTGTAATCAGGCTGTGACAGAACCAGCCCCTTACAAGGATCCAAGACAGGCTTTTCCGTAACAAGACAGCTGAAGTAAGCTCAGTAAGGATGCATTCAGTTTGCGATCGCACTACAATCGTACGACGTATATGATGGACCCTTGACTGTTAAAGAAACAAAAGGTATCTGGAGGGATTCATTCCTACCCTAAAGACAATACAAATGTTTTTTTTAAATCAATTTGTAAAGTATCGAAACAACCGTGTATGCTAACTATGCTAGATACATTACATTGTGCTTGAATGAATAAATTCTGCAGTGTTATTAAACTAATCCTCTTAATGGCCTGTTTCAATGCACAAAACACAACACACATACACGCAAACACGCGCACACACACACGAACACACACACACATACACACACACACACACACACACACACACACACACACACACACACACACACACACATACACACATACACACACACATAAATCGATTTCACCGCCTGGTTGCCCAAACTGGTTGCATAAGAAGGTTTGATTAAACAAGTGAAACACAACATGAGTGTTTCAAAAGGCATTTATCCACACGCCTGTGTCGCAAATTAGAAAAAAAAATTAAATCCTTTAATTTCTTTTAGTTCTTCAATATTCACAAACTTACGCACCAAGCTATCCGGTATGCAGGAAAACAAGTCTACGATATGCCATATGAGAGCTTGTGTACGTGACCGATTAAAAACGTTCTCCTCATAGTGTTTTGTTTACATAATGGCGGCCTATTGTGTTAAGTATCAATTAAACTTTAATTCTGCCCAAACGTATTGCATTAGGAGGTTTAACCCTCAAACCACCGTAGGGTTTTTGCGACGAATCTTACCGTATGGGGTCAAAACTGACCCCATTTTGTTTTGCACGAATACGATTTTTAGTGTGACTCTTTTTGCGATTTGTATGTATGTATAGTTTCATTAATCTATGAGGGATAGTTTGACATTAGGCCACAGCAAGTAATTTTTATGGATGACATCAGCGCGCGCATTGATTTTCGCCTGATTTCAGAAAAAAAAAATTTGTTGCCCTGCGACGATGGTCAACATGCCAAAAAAGGGCAAATATGTTGTGAACGTCCATCGGCAAGACAAGGCCGATCTATTCTTTTATTTTTACTTTGATACAATGTTGTGTTTTATTCATTTTATATGTGATGTTGCATAGTTTTTCAAACTTGTTTCAGAGATAAATCGGTGTAACAGTTGGCACAATATAGGTAGAGTATGGCTTCCAGACAGTTCGGTTTATGAGTCACTCTGTCAGTGATTGAGCCCTCTGTTCTACCTGGTAGGCAGTCTCTAAACTCAGAGACCACCAGCAAACTTGAGGCGCAATTCCTTGTGTTTGATAGCAAGTGTTGACAGTCTAGGGTGTTCCATTACAAATGAATACCCAGTGTAGTATCTACCTTGAAGATGGTACAGCAAGCTCTTTTTTTGTTCTATTTGATAGAGACACATCTGCAAGGACAGGTAATACTGTAATTCAATACAGCGGTGAAAGACCTGTTAGGTATGATATCAGGTTTTACTGCCTAAATTCTTGTTCAACGAGGTTTACGATCTCAAAATCTGAAAATGTAGGAATCTTGTTTTTTTGGCCTGCCTTGTTTGTTTTTTCGCCCTCTCGCATTGATTTTGGAGTCTCCGGAGGATGTCATCCATAAAATTTACTTGCTATGGCCTTATTAGGTGTGAATAATTTCTGCTCATTATCATAATTTAATCTAATTTCACTAGAGGTTCACAGGCAGCCATGTTGATGACCTTTGACCCCAATTCCATAGGCAACTTGGTCAACAGTCACAACTATTGAGTTTTCTGATTCAATATTGCGTTCATTCAAAGCATGAGGTTATGACAGCATAAAGGTCAAGCAAACATATCATCTGGAAGAAATTTCGGGGACAACGAAAGACGCAGATATATTAAACGATGCATAACATTTTTCTGGGGTCAATTTTGACCCCACTGGACAACGCATAAACTTTCTAGGATAACTCAATTAATGATAAGCCAATCTCAGTAAAACCCTATAAGACGTTACAAGACATATATACAAACAAACTCATAGGAGGAATTTCGTTTTCGACAAGAAATGTCAAAATGGCGCATATTTATATACGTCTGGGGTCAGTTTTGACCCCATACGGTGGGTTGAGGGTTAAGAAACAAGGGAAAGCACAATAGAAACGATTTAAAGAGCATTAATGATAGTCCGCACCCTTGTAATTTCGATAAAAAAGTAACTCCTTTCATCTCTTTTAGTTCTTCAATATTCACAAACGAAAGTTATCCGGAATGTAGAAAAACAAGTCTACGATATGCCATATGAGAGCTTGTGTACGTGACCAATGAAAAACGCTCTCCACATATTAGTGTTTTGTTCACATTAATGGCGGCCTATTTTGTTAAGTATCGATTTAACTTTTATGCTGCCCACACTTATTGTATGAGGAGGTTAGAGAAACAAGAGAAAACACAATAGAAACGATTTAAAGAACATTAGTATTAGTCTACACCCTTGTAATTTTGAAAAAAAATTAACTCCTGTCATCTCTTTTAGTTCTTTAATATTCACAAACACAAGTTATCCAGAATGCAGAAAAACAAGTCTACGATATGCCAAAGGAGCGCTTGTGTACGTGACCAATGAAAAACGATCTCCACAGTGTTTTGCTTACATTAATGGCGGCCTATTTTGTTAATTAGGAATTTAACTTTTATGCTGCCCAAACTTGTTGTATAAGGAGGTAAGAGAAGCAAAACAAAATAGAAACGATTTAAAGAACACTAATATTAGTCTGCACCCTTGTAATTTTGATGAAAAAAAGTATCTCCTTTCATCTCTTTTAGTTCTTTAATATTCACAAACACAAGTTATCCGGTATGCAGGAAAACAAGTCTAGGATATGCCAAAGGAGAGCTTGTGTACGTGACCGATAACAAACGATCTCCGCATAGTGATTTGTTTACATTAATGGCGGCCTATTTTGTTAAGTATCGATTTAACTTTTATGCTGCCCAAACCTATTAATATATTGTATAAGGAGGTTAGAGAAACAAGAGAAAACACAATAGAAACGATTTAAAGAACATTAATATTAGTCTGCACCCTTGTAATTTTGATAAAAAAAGTAACTCCTTTCATCTCCTTTTAGTTCTTCAATATTCACAAACGCAAGTTATCCGGTATGCAGAAAAACAAGTCTACGATATACCAAAGGAGCGCTCGTGTACGTGATCATTGAAAAACGTTCTCCACATCGAAATATATGACGAAAAATTTCGCTCTTCTTTTATGATAAATCATAACAAGATTAATAGTACAGCATAAACAAGCTCTTAGTCCGGTAGTAAAATACTACAGTAATTTTGAAAATACACACTAATACGTGGTAAGTCTCCCGTGTTGGTTATGCATGTAAACAACAACAACCGATTTCTAGACAATTAAAGTTGCTACTATTCATGAGAGACCAGTTTAGAACAGAGCTCAGATCAACACCAGATTATGTACCCGCCAAAGTCCAGGATGGCGGGTGCGCCGGCAGACGAACTACAGAATATCTAAACAGCAGACAAACAGATAGCCGCAGTGATGGCTGACCAACGAGGGCCATCACGTCTGGAAGAGATAGAAATGTCAGTCCTTCAGGGAGGTTTAGACCGCCATGATCCGGAGGTACCGCCGCCTCTTCCCCCCAAACAGAACCGTAAGGATCCGTCCTGTCGCCCCGGACAGACCTGGACGGATCTGTCCTGTCGCCCCAAACAGACCTGGACGGATCCGTCCTGTCGCCCCAAACAGCCTCTGCGGCTACCGTCTCGTCCCTCCGGACAAATTCCAGAGGATCCGACTCACCGCTCTAGACGGACAGGTGTAAGAAAGACCCGGGAGGTTTGTAGACGTGTTTAATTATTGATATTGATTTATATGTATAAAATAATTATGAACCTTAATGATTTTAACTTTTGCCATTGTCAAGTTGTATTGACTGTTAACATAAAAATAATACTCCACTTCAGTCCATAACGGCTCCATTGTATGATTTTCTTGAATGTCCTCTAAAGTAAATAAATAAACCGGTCGTTTTACAGGTACCGTCTCGTTACACCGAGGAGAGTCTGGGACTACCGCCTCGTCCCCCCGAACAGGCTCCGGGTGAACCACCCCTTCCCTCCGAACAAGGTCTGGATCCGTCTCGTCGATATAGACAGGGAAATGGAGAAAGGACCTGGAAGGTTTGTGGACTTCGTCAATGATTGCCATAGGGATTTGGATGTCTTTTAATGTTCAATGTTTTTAATTATCAAGCTTAATCATTTTAACTTTTGATCCACACCATTGTCAAGCTGTATTGGCTTTTAACACATTTAAATCATACTTCACTTCAGCCCATAACGGCTCCCATTGTATGATTTTCTTGTCCTCTGAGGTAAATAAACCGTTTGTTCCAGGTACCGTCTCGTCACACCGAGGAGACTCTGGGACTCCCGCCTCGTCCCCCCGAACAGGCTCCAGACGAACCATCGGTGACGCTGATTCTCCCCAAGCAGAGAGATGGAAGAATGGCAGGCGTGTACCGGCACAGGCTACGGGAGGAAGACCTCGTCAAGCTGCCGCTGAATCCGATGTACGGGGCAGATCTAGATCTGCCGTCAGGTCAGTTCTAATTGTTAATATTACATGCGCAGAACTAGATAGAAAACCGCCAACCTACATGACGGCATATCTCCCATTATGTTGTAATCCACAACTCAACGAGTTCTATAATTAATAGGGTTGTGTTTCGTCGGTTGTGGCGTTCTAGATTGTTCTTCTACTGTAAATGAAGTGAAAATACAGTAGAAGACCAATTTAGAAAAATTTAGTGTGTACAGAAAATGTTTTAAAAATTGGCCTCGAAACTGTGGGCCAGTGAAAAGTAAAGCATGCACATGCACGAAAACAAAACAAAAATATTATTGGGTGAGATAATTTGGTATTTTTTCAACTTTAATTTCTGTTACCAACATCAGTGCAATCGGTTACCATGCCGACGTACGTTGCCAGTTTTGGAGGTTGTGGTTTTAGTTCTGCATTGCAAGTAGCGATTTCAAGACTCGTATTTTCACGTACAAAGCGTAGACCATTACCGAAGCCACCCCCCCCCCCCCTTAGCAACGCCATAGCAACCCTGATGAACAGCCAGGAACACTCTATTGAATATAGGTATATTCTGGTATTAAAAATTTCATGTAAAGCGACTAATATGTTGGCTGGATCCATGCAACATTTTCTCTAAGCCATACGGACCGTACTACTGCATAAGTTGATGGGGGGGGGGGTGTTAGGTAAAGGCCTCGCTTTGAAAATTCAAAATGCTTTTAATATTTGATTCAACAGGGAGTGAAGTGAAAATTGTGACACTATTGTTGTCAGGTTTTGTCGTTTCGTACTCACATTTCTTTTCTTTTCAAAATTTCCTTAACTGAATCACATTTTGCAAGTGAGTCTGGAGGACAATGGCATTTTTTGGGTACCATTGATCCACTACAAAACTGGCTAAAATCATTTACTGTAGGTCACATACCAACATTAAGTTGTATATACATCCGTATTCTCTTCCAACTCAAACAAGTAATTTTGACGCGGTTTTTTTGACAAGGTATTTTTAACAGTCATGTGGTAAACGAAAACATAAGATGTCTATAGATTCTTTCAACTTGAATGGAGAACAATCACACAATAAAATAAAAAAACATACAAATAGTTTTAGTGCGACAGTTAGACACTTGGCAGGGTATTTGGTATTGATTATGTCTGTTTTTAATTTCCCATTGGTATAGTTTCAGCAGGTGTTGGTCTTTTTCTTAGCCAAATCCAAGCAGGACTCAAAATCAAAGGTTGTCCAATGGCCATTGACCACTAAAATGTAGGCTGGGACAACTAAAAAGACACTTTGGGACATTTTTGGGACAATAGAAAAATAATAAGAATGTCAGCCCTTCCTTTGTTTATCAGGCACACATCCCAGTTTTCGGATCCGGAAAGTCCCCCCGAATCTCCTGTCTACTCTGCAATTATTATAGTGCGCCTGGGAGGGAACATAAGCAAAATAAAGTTGACTTTAAGTTAAAGTCATAGAATACTTTCAAAAAAAAACAGATTGGGACAGTTCATCCTCACTTCGGGACAATTTAAATTTATTTTTGGGACAGTGCTGGGACAATAGGAAGTAAAATTAATTTCGAGGCCTGCCAAGTCTTAAAATTCTTTACAAAAATAACCCCTTCTTCAAGATACACAGAGGAAAGAGGAAAAATCTTCCTTATGCTTTTATATATCTGTTACACCATAGTATTTCATCTTTCTTGCTGTACGGGTTACTATGACCCACCCAGAATTGAAAAATTCCATTAAAAACATAGCATTAAATGGGATTCTATTTAAAACAATAGCATCTGTTTACTTTATTGAAAATGTAGTTTTTCACATTCTTGTTTGCTGATTGATTTATAAAGTAATTCTCCGTTTGGATTTATGAAGATGTTGTCCAGTGGCATTAGTTTCAAAATATTTGTCAATGTTATCTTCAGGTATAGCGTATTTCTGGTGTAGGTGTTTCAAAATATTTAGCACATTCTCTGTGTATTTTAATGGCATTTCTGGTAATTTTCCCTATGATATATAATGCAACAATATCTCTTCCTAGACCGTTTTTTTCGGATTAAGAAAAAATATTTGGATGATTTTCCGACCTCTTCCTTCCTCAATATACCTCGTGTTCCTATGAATGTTTCTCAAGATTTTTTTTTCATACACAGATTCATCCTGTATTTGACATTTTTTTAGTTTCTCTCCACAAGGAAGTATTTGGTGTAGCAATTTCTAATTCAGTTTTGCTAATTTCCGTTTGTGCATGAGGCTTAACATTTTCCATATTTTTTCCCTCAAAAGCTTTTGTGAGGAATACATTTTTGTGATTGGTATTTTTATCGAAGCTTGGCTCCACAATATGTGCACGAATGACTGAAGTATAGAATTATTCACAAGGTTTTGTCCTTATTTTTGTTATGACCAAGCCCAATGGTAGGGACTGCAATATAGTGTTAGGTGTTAGGCTGTAATCTGTGCAATAGAGATTTTGATCTGAGTTTTCTATGTGGCAGTCATTATATTATAGCTTTATACAGAGTGACCTATCCAATATTGTGTCTGGCATGAACTGTTATTGAAACAAAGAAACGAAGTCTCAAGAGGGTAATAAATCCTTGAAATTCCTTCCTGTAGATTCATTCAGGTGAGAAGACAATTCTACCTCAGGATTTTATTTTTCTGTTACACCATGATGTTTAATTCCATCTTTTACAGCTGTAGGGGTTAGTATGACCCCACTCAGAATTTCAAAAATTTAGTTGGGATTTCATTTAAAACATAGCCTTTGTTTACTTTAAGGCAAATGTGTTTTTTCACATTCTTGTTTGCTGATTGATTGATTGATTGTTTGTTTAAGTAATTAATAAGGCAATTCTCTGTTTGGATTTTTAAAGATGTTGCCCAGTTGCATTATCTTCAAAATATTTGGCAATGTTACCTTTAGTACATCGTGTTTCTGGTGCAGGTTTTCTATAATGTTTTGTACATTCTTTGAAAATTTCAATGACATCTTTGGTTATTCCCCTTTAATATACAATGCAACACTGTCTTTTCGTAGATTGTTTTTTTTTAGATTAAAAAAAAGAAGATTTTTCGACTCCCTTCCGCCATTAAGCCCGTGTTCCTTTGCATGCTTCTTTTATCTTTTTTGCATACACAGCTTTTTTAAAACTCTGCTTAACTAGATTACATGTAAGGATCATTGATTGGGATTCCGTTTATTACATTTGTGAGATTGTGTAACTTGAAGTACAGTGACGTTCTTCTTGTTTCTTCTTGCTTTCTTCATATTTTTTTTAATTATTGATATCTCAACAAAGGATTCAGGTATTGGTGATTTTAGTATGTAGGTGCCTTAGGTGATAATTAACATAATGATGTGCTGATTATGCAAATTAGGACATAATTTGCATGATTAATAAGAACGTTTTGTAACTGCACTGCATAGTACATGATAGGACTTTGGGACATTTGAAATATGCATCTTAGAAAGAGAGGAATACTAATAGATATAGATTATGCAAATAAGGACCGTGTTTGCATAATTGATAATTAAATACTATGAATCCATACTTTTTAATAGTAAGAATTAAATCCTTTTAGTGTAAGAAGATGGCTTAATAAGGTAGTGGTCATCAGTATAGATTTTTGTTTTTGTTCTTAGCAGCACCCCTCAGTTGTGGTCAAGCGCCTGGGGACTGAAAGTCCAATAAGACGGTTACCCTTTTCGATAATTGAGGTGTATTCTTTAACGTGATCGAGGTGCACATAAGCCTCACCTAAAAACGGAACCTCCATAGAAATTCCTATCCGAGGGACGTCCCTAACCGTGCCTACTTATTCTTGATCTTAGGACCCGATGGAAGTGACCATGACCAACACACGACTCCAAAAGAAGTGGTTGGGGCCACCCAAGCCGAGATGGCAGCCTCGGGTGGTCAGACAGACGACAGTCCACCAGCAGGCAGCCCCGGCCAACCTCTGAACCGAGATGCTCGCAGCGCCCGGCCTGTGTTCTCTACCCAGAGGCCAGGAAGAACCACCGATGGGGCCCAACCTGCGGCGGCCGCCTCACACGTGTACGAGGATGGTGACACGTTCAGGGGTCTCGGGCCGCCTCTCAACCGGGATGTCAACGCACCACCTGTCCCTTCAACACCGAGGCCAGGAAGAACCACCGATGGGACCCAACCTGTGGCGGCCGCCACACACGTGTACGAGAATGATGACGCGATCAGGCAGGATCTCGGACCAGCTCTGAACAGGGATGTCAGCCGGCCACCTGTCCCTTCAACACCGAGGCCCGGAATACCACCCGGCGGGGCCCAACCACTGCCGAGCTGGCCACAGATGCTGCTGAATCCGCAAGCAATCCTCAGCCAGCTGCAACCAAACGCGATGTACAACTCAAACGTTAACCAGCCTCCAGGTTGGTGTAACAGCAGAATTGTCTTATTTATACGTTTGGTAGAATCGGCCATTTTGTTCTGTTCTAATGCTTTAATGAGAAATACTTCATACATCTTTGCTAAGTACATAATGTTAACATATAATTGAAAGTAGCGGAGAAACTTGAGTTTTTACTGATGTTGTTTGATGTACATTGCTATGAAGAACAATTGTTGACTATTTTTCAGTTTGTGTATCGCTTGATAATGCTACAAAACATGTTGACACAGAGTAGGTACTATTGTTAACATCCGCAATTAATCCACATCGTATTACAATTTCCAAAACAAAGTCTTCAGGAGACGAATCTTAACTAATAAAAAATGTCTTTCTTTTCTGTTCCCTTCGTAGTTGCAGCCCAAGAGAGTCGCACCATTTTGGAACGGCTACGTCATCACCTGTCACCACGCCTGCTGATCTGCACTGCCGTATCGTCCGTTGCCATGGTAACACTGCTAATCGTGGTACCTGTACTTCTGACGCACCTTAACTCCATATCCGGCAACCAAGACTCTGTAAGTAAACTATTTTGTTCGGATTTCACACATAAATGACTGTTAAAAAATGGTACAAAAAGAGACTGCATCCATACTAGATAGAGAAACCATTTTTTTCATTGTTAATTTACTGATAACAATTTCACCTTAAAAATGTGAATGGTGGCAAAACCAACATTGATTATTTATTTACCTCTTAACAGCCGGTTACAGCCACCACAGCTGGCAGTACTGCCTGGCAAACTTCTGCTGTGCTGATGAGGACTGACGAAGTACTGACCTTGATGACAACTGCTGACGTCATCAAGGTCAGTACTTGTCAGCTTTCCTTGGGATTGGGATGGATGTTCATTCAGCATAATTGCAGGCATGGTGGTCATAAAACAACAAGGGACTATTGGCGACTTCTATTCTAAGTTGTATCCCTGATTCCCAAACAACGTTTCTAAGTAAATCAGATGAAGTTCGTAGTAGGTGAGCTATGCTCTCTTCAAACCATGTTGTCCTTTGTGTCCTTTGGCACAACTAGCATTGTTTATTTATGTCTTTACAGCCGACAACAACCGCGGCACGTACTGCACTGATGAAGACTGACCAAGTGACATCGGCTGATGTCATCAAGGTCAGTAGTGGTCGGCGTTCCTTGGGTTTGGGATGGGTCACCAGGTCATGTAGCATAATTACAGCCATGGTGGTCATAAAACAACAGGCGACTATCGGCCTGGCCACGTCTAAGCCGTATCCCTGATTCCCAAACAACGTTTAAATAAACCTTGCAATAGATGAGTTATGGCTTCTAAAAAACAACAAGTGGGCCCTTGTGTCAATGGAAGTGTTTTGTCGTTATCTAGGCCCGATAGGCCTTTCAACGACAGCAGATCAGATGTGGTAGAAATCGAGATTATAGGATTTTGCTGATCCTTGGTAGGTTTTGTTTACAATTTGACCCATTCTAACCGTTTAGGTGAGTCCGGTCCACGGGCGTGGTCCCTCGCACACCATCACGGCGGTGATGGAAGCAGCAGGACCTACACCAATCAACAAGCCGGTCTCCACCACCACTGAAGGTTTGTGATAACATCCAATAACATACCAGAAATCCCTTTGTACCATAAGGGGGGTAGGTGGGTTGGCACTGTTATAAAGTATGACATAAGGGAACGTACGCGTGACTGATGGAAAGAAACGCGGTTTGCATAAAAGGAAATGAGATCAATATCTTTTGTTCCTGTAGATCATGGCAGCAGGGCAAGCGTCATCACCTTTGGTGAAGAGTCAGGGGCTGGAAAACTGCAGAACGCACGTGGAGTTGCAGTTTCCCCCGACAACAAGATCTGGGTGGCTGATGAGACCCAAGCTCGTCTCCAGGTCTACAGCATGGAAGGCGCTTACCTGTACCAGTTCCCACAAGGTGCACCAGGGCTAGGGTACCCATCAAAGACGCAAGATGGTGTGTCCATCGACAGAGATGGCCACCTGTGGGTCTTGATGAATGGGTACCCTGCCAGCCCTGACTCGTTGGTACAGGTCGGCAGGGATGGTCATCTCAAAGCCAACTTTGACCTGCCAACTGTACCACGGGGGGTGCTCCGCGGAATGGCCGTTGGCTTGCACAATAACCATGTTTTCGTCACATGGTCTGACGGTTACAGTGGTGGTGTGCAAGCCTTCAAGCCGGACGGGAAACTCCTGTGGGATGGCCAGCGGCGGATGAGGTTGCCGATGTACGTCACCGTTGACGGAGAAGGGAACATCTTCGTCTCCGACTACAGCACTCACTTCATCTACAAGTATGCCGAGAACGGGCAGTACGTGTCGAGGTTCGGAGGACCGGGACTTAGTGGTGGCCGCCTGAATCGTCCCCAAGGCATCTGTGTGGACAGTTCCGGTCACATCCTGGTGGCGGACTCAAAGAACCAGCGGGTGGTGATGTACACAGGCCGGGGTGAGTATGTCCGCCACATCGCTGTCCGTGCTGAAGACCCAATTACAGGGGTTGCAGTGGGGCCGGGAGGACAGTTGGTTGTGATCAACAAAAACACAATCACTGTCTTTCCCCGCTACTGATAATGATGCACGATGATGGCCCTTGTATGTGATACATACACTTAACCGTGACACTTAATTGGTCTTAGCTTGTACTGTGCACTTATCAAATAAGTAACTGCAGCATAGCAACATTTAAGACTTCTGAATACCATGGATAGACATTTTCAACAACAAAAAAAAAACACCAAAGAAAGCTGAAATTTCAGATTTCAATTTGGGGTTTTCGTGACCTTTAAGTTCCACACCATTTTCTTTGTCTGACTCTTTGACCTTTGTCGTTCTGCCTGTCAATCCTCCCCACCCACCTTCTGTCAACCTGCTCTCAAGGTCATTCCATTTCATTTCCTGTGTCTGACATTCCGATCTGTCATTCTACCTGTCAGTCTCCCCCTACCCACGTGCTGTCAACCTACTCTGTCCTGACGGACACACAACCCCAAAGCTCAGCCGCCCAAAACAATACTTCCGAGTAAGTGTACTATAGGGAAATTCTTCACAGCATTGCCTCAACTGTAGCCTTAAAGGGGAAATGAACTCCAGAAACAGTCCTGCTTCCTTTTTTTTAATCGAAACGATATTTGTATTAGCAACTTGACATTGGTTTTCGACCAGCCTATACTTTATTCAGCAATGATATCCTCATACCATTTAGTAACTGGATTGTAATGGCCCATTTATTTATATAATGATGACATTTTACAAAATTAGATCTTCTATTGATGTTAATGATGTTAATAATGCATGTGATACTCGTTGGGTTTGTGTTCAAATTGTACTGGTGGTCAGAATCGTGAAATGTAGAATGCACAGGGGTCTCTGTATCAATTGCTTTTTGATGCAGTCCTTTTGGTTTGTATTTAATGTTAATCAGTTTATTGAGAACTTTTCACTTCAACTCCAGACCTGGATTTTTCTACAGATGAGTAGCTATGTCAACTAAATTAATCAATCAGTCAATCAATCAATCAATCAATCAATCAAGAAGAGACTGGCTAATCGGAATTGCCCATTATGCTTACTTATGCATGGCGCATATTTTTTTCTGGCACTTAATTGAGAATTCATTTGACGTTTTAATTTTTCGCCATACATAACCAAAAAAGCAAGTTATACCTATCCATCTACGTACTAGTAGTGAACACGTAAATGCGTTTATTTTCTTGCATGATAACTTGCAATTGAGTTGATGTGAAAATGGGACAACTTTGCCATTTATACATTCTTAGAAATATATTTTTACAACAATCACATGATTTCATGTGGCAACTGATATGTACGTTTGTGTAAGATTGGTCTATTTTTCAATTTAGAAGTGACATATCAATCGGTGCAGGTCGAGGTCTGTTTTTGTGATCTAGAAATGAAGTAATGAACAAATCTACACAATAGTTGCATTGTTGTAAGTGTGTAAGTACTCTTGATTTGTTTATACATTTTGACATAGCTGTATCAGCAGTCCATATTGTAATATGAAGTGATGTTTCATTATTTAGTATTGTGTATCTGTTATATTGCTTGTAATACTTGTAAAAAAGAGGCCAAGGTGTTGCTATGTGTTAAACCAATATGGTATAAACATTTGATCAAGCCATTCAATGCTAACTTCTTTTGATTGAGCAATATTCTTATCTTGTATTTCGTATATTGAAATGATGTGTTGATTATTTGGACCTATATTCATTAATTCATTCATCCATAAGTAAGTAAGTATTTATTACTTATTGACTAATTCATCAACCATCTTTGAGGAAGTAAGTGTTCACAAAGCATGAACCCAGTACAAACAAATGTACCTTCAGGTCAAATCTTGATCATTTACATTTTGTTTTACTCAGAACTGAAATGTACCAGCAATACATTGTCTTTCACCTTTACTGGCAGACGTTGACCATTGTTGAATAGTGTTATGACGGTCAGCTGCATTCCGTTCCGTCTATTCACTGACGACTTAAGCACACCATCTTTGAAAGAAAAGTTTAGTAAAGCGCCCGAAATTATGTCTGAAAGTGACAACATTCAACTTCAAGTCGGTTATTTAAAGAAGGGTTATGTCAAACAGCGAAATTCTTACAGTCAGTCTGGGCTTAGCAAAACAGGAAAATCAAATTCACCTACACAACATATTTACATATTATACCAACTCATACCTTTTGTATATCTTGGGGTTCTATACAATTTATTTGTTATATTTTGTTGTATTTTGGTCTTAAAATTTGAGTTACGTTTTATATAAATTCATGTTTATCTTTATGTATCATTACGTAGATTGTTTACTTGCTGCTTTGTTTATTCTGACCTCTATATATATTTCTTGTATTTTTTTAAAATGCAACTTCACTCTTTGGCGTTACATGAGCCGAATTTTGCATGGCACAATAAAATCATCTGTTCGTTGATTTATTCCTTCCTTCCTTCATTCATTCATTCACGTTGCTTGAGAATTATTCCTTATCGTTGTACAGAATTCTCACGTTGAATAAAAGTTCAGAGACGTCATACCTCCTTGAAATATGTATAGCTTTTGTAAATTTTGTTGTTTTATTTTGTCTCATTCATTAAGAAAACGAGGTTGTAATTAAGATAATTTTGATTGGCTGTCTAACTAAAATTAAATACATTGCATTTGTAAAAGTCGTAATCCTTTGTACTAATTTCACTTCCTCATTTCCTAATTGGTAATGTAAATGACCTCCACATTTCAGTAATTTATGCGTAGTAATGTTCTGTTTTAACAAACAAATTCACAACTATGAAATTCCTATCAACTACCACTAAGAAGTCAAAACATTTTTCCGTATTATTTATGCAAATTAGCCCATTTTTGCATAACTGGGATCTATTATTGTCTCACCTAGTATAAATTACATACGTTACATAAAATTATATTAGTCATTTTTTAAAAACATGACAATCAAGGAATTTTCTCATTAATTATGTAAATTAAGACTTCATTTATATGATGTACTTTTAATTGTGTAAATCTTTGTCTAAGCTACTAACATACCCAAAATCATGAAATTCCGTTGTTCTATTCTTGAATTATCCTCTTTCAAAGATTTTACGAAGAATGCCCCTGCAGTTCAAGAACACGTTGCTAGGGAGACCAAACCTACAACAACTTTTTTCCTTACATGAAAAGCTATCTGACAACAAAAACATCAAGATCATGGCATGTCCAGGACGAAAATACAGAAAACGAAAGTTCAGCTGCAGTATCAAGCAAATTCACCAGGAACCCATAATCAACCTTGTCTTACGTGTTACTAAGATCTACCAAATATAATCACAATCCATAAAGGACTGCTAAGTTTATGCGGGCCGTAATTATGCGGAAGCCAAACACATACAGACACACACAGACAGACAGAAAGACACACACACACACACACACACACACACACACACACACACATACACACACACACACACAAACACACACAAAAAAGGAGAGTAAGAGAGAGAGAGAGACCCAAAACAGTACCTTAATTTTTCAAGGAGATAACGGTGATATGATTTAGATCTAGAAAGAGATAATTATTTTGTAGAAGATACTGTTCAACTCCACATTTAAGATTACACTGATTCTACAGTAGGAAATTAAAAAACCTCCTGGAAGTATGAAGAGTTCTGTGAATCTAATGTTACAACCAAGGAGATGGTCTGAATAATTTGAACGGACCTAGGACAGAAACCTTTTAGATTGAGAGCTTGATGTGACAAGTTCTCTGTGTGTATACCCCAAGTGTATAACTGTGTAGACTATGCATGATGTACAAAATGACCAATAGACTGGTGTTTGTACCAACTACCAAGTACTTAGTACCAGCCTAGAAAAAAACAAGAAATAGTCATGCCTTCAAGTACCAGAGCTATCAACCAAGGATTGACGTGTTCAAAAGCTCATTTTTCCTAGAACTATCGTAGAGTGGAACTCGCTGCCACCAAGTACAGTAGAGGTATCGTCATTAGATAGTTTTAAACATTGTTTAGAGTTAGACGTTCAAAGGTTAGGTGTAATAGGTCGTTCGGTGTAATGTAGCCAGCTGCCGTCGCGCCGCGTGCCTGCAAAGCTGGTGTGTTACACCAAAGGGCGGTTATACTGGCTATACAGATACAGATGTGTAAGTTGACTCATTTCGTCTCCGTCTGCGGGCAAACCGTTTAGACTGCCAACTTTACTGTAAGATAAATCCACGGTTACAACCCGCCTTCCCGCCACTCTACTGCATTCTAATACACAAACCAACACGCACAGATAAACACACCAAAAACAATACCTCCGTACCCGAAGGTAAAACAAGTCAAAGTTTTTGCATATTCATTTCATCACCACAGTGTAATATGACACGTCAGGCTAATGTTTAAAACTTACGATTTAGGGATTATTAAAGTTTTTTACTTTTTTTTTTCACTGACACTGAGTTACATTCAATATATAATCTAACGGCCTCTACTGTACAAAACTGGTGTAGCTTTCTACTTATATGCGTTCTGGAAACAGAGGCTAGATGTAACATCCAAGGTGAGAAGTTCTTCTATATAAACAGATGCCACCACCTTTTGCCTGCAAAGCTGGTGTGTTACACTGAAGGGTGGTTGTACTGTTTTACCAATCTACAACTCAGATTTAGAAATAGTCTGCGTTCTGTGGTCACACCGGTCGAATAATACATAGAAACAACGCACTTTTTATTTAGTACCGATTCGTTAGAAGAGAAAACCGATTTCATCCACCCGCCCAGTCCGTTGACGCGTTGACTACTCTGTTTCTGTAAGTAACTACTCAAGCATGCTCATCAGATTTACTGTATGAGAAACATTTTGTATTAGAATGTAAACTATACAACAAAGAGAGAGCTGAACTTTATAGTTTGATTCAACCCATGTTCCCCTACTTCATACACCTTAGCAGTACAGGCAAATTTATATTTCTAATGAGCTTAGACAAACCTTCAATTATGAAACATATCTGTTATTACCTTTTTACCATTACTAAGAAACAAGAAGAAACCGAATGTACTTCGTTGTAGTTACTTAGCAATGTATATATGTAACGTTATCTGTATTTTATTGTTTTGTTGTGACCTGTACTAAACCCAGTGGGTATGTGTGTGCAATAAAGGTCTTTATTCATTAAATAGGACAAAAAGTTCTTCCTATCCCAGAAAACTAGCCCACAGCGTTGGTAGGATGACGAGGTAGTAGACAGGAATCATGATGACGCCGATGATCCAGAGCGCGATCCCGATCCCCAGCGTGACCTTCCACCACAGGTTAGCCGAGCTGGACGAGTCTCTGGCCCCCTGGATGTCTCCGTCGTGCAACTTCTGCCCAACCTGCGAGGAAACCAGTAAAGTCACTCAGATGTTATTTATTTTGGATGTTATTATGTTAGGGTGTAACCGCAGTAGTTCCTGTTGCGTAATTGGTCCATTATGACTTCCGAAAACTTCCAAGACGGAAGTTTTGTTTGGGGTGGCGCTGGTAGCTGGTTTTAGGAGAGTTTGTATGTTTAGGTTCTAGACTGGCAAAATCGAAATCGTACCAGGAACGGAAAGGCGTCCTGAAGATTCCAAAACATTCTGGTAATAGACGAAATCCCACCTGGTCCTGACGGTTCTAAGATATTATAGGCATCGAATGCAATTTCAGGGCGGAACCCCCCTCCCCCCCCAAAAAAAAATATTCTGGATTAGGAAATCTGTCTGATATTGATATTTTCTGCCATTTCTTAGCACGTCATTTCATCATTTCATACTTGAAGCGTTTTAAAAAGCCATAAAACAGGCTACGAGAGGAGTCATTTTTTCTGGTACAACCAATAAATAGCTAGAACCAGCAACCATTTCCCATCAGCGATATCCTATTTTTGCCTCACAGATATGAGTATGCTATGGAATAGGTTTGATATAACTTACTACATTATAAAAAAAAACAAACCAGAAAAGTGACTTTGAAACTCTAGTTTTGCTGCCCTGCAATCGCTTCGGGTGCCTTTGTAGGGAAGACAAAACACTACTATGCAGGGTACGACGCGTCATTTTAAAGCGACATTATGTTTGATTTTTTGCGCCAAAACTGTAAATATAAACAATAGAAATTTTCTCATCTAGATTGTCATCTTCAATAACTTTCAACATATTAGCGTCGCTATTTCGCTTTTCCGGCGACTCAGCGCAGCGCGAGAAAAAGTTGTGCCAGGCCCGTTGTATTTTTAGGAGGCTCCTCAAAAGAATGTAAACAAACATTGACAACAAACATGGCCGCGATCCGCCCTAGCGCCGAGAAGTTTGCAGTTTTCCAACACATTTTTGCGGCGGAACGACGTTGATCTTTTACTCCCCATATGTTATTATGAACCCAGGTAGCCTTATAGCACAAGAACATGTGTAAAACAATGATGTTTGAAATAGTGAAAATCTTACATAATATCGCTTTAAAGTTCTAAGACATCCTGGGGACAATAAAAATTCCTACCTGGCAGGAGAAGACCAGAGCCACGATGCCGGTTGGCCAGAAGCAGCAGAGGCAGGTGAAGAGCGCGCAGCCGAAGTGATCCTGGGGCCGGCTCTCCGCGATCACAACCTGCGTGGGTGGGGCAGTCTGCGGACATGACGGACAAAAAAACAACAACAGGGTCATCTGACTTATTCCCAATATACAAGGAAAGTACAAAGTAAAAAATATTTCCAAAGTGTGAAATACGAAGAGAAAATGATTCCAAAGTGTGACAGAAAAGTGATAAGGAAAAAGTATAGTGTGAACTACGAAGTAAAAATGTTTCCAAAGTATGGAACAGAAAAGTGTGTAATACGAAGTGAAAATGTTTCCGAAGTGTGGAACAGAAAAGTGTGAAATACGAAGTAAAAATGTTTCCAAAGTGTGACAGAAAAGAGATGGGGGGGAATGTATAGTGTGAACTACGAAGTGAAAATGTTTCCGAAGTGTGAAACAGAAAAGTGTGTAATACGGAGTGAAAATGTTTCCAAAGTGTGTCAGAAAAGTGCTGGGGGAAAAGAATAGTGTAAACTACGAAGTAAAAATGTTTCCGAAGTGTGAAACAGAAAAGTGTGAAATACGAAGTGAAAATGTTTCCAAAGTGTGACAGAAAAGAGATGGGAGGAAAGTATAGTGTAAACTACGAAGTAAACATGTTTCCCAAGTGTGAAACAGAAAAGTGTGAAATACCAAGTGAAAATGTTTCCAAAGTGTGACTGAAAAGTGATGAGGGAGAAGTATAGTGTGAACTACGAAGTAAAAATGTTTCCAAAGTGTGACGGAAGAGAGTTGGGAAAAACGATAGTGTCAAATACGAAGTAAACGAATGTTTTCAAAGTTTGACAAAAAGTGTTAGGGGAAACTATAGTGTGAACTACGAAGTAAAAATGTTTCCAAAGTGTGACAGTAAATTGTTTGGGAAAAACTATAGTGTGGTAGTGTTCCTGATCACCTATATGAGAAACAGTGTGCCTCACCTGCACTATCGTCTGCTGCACAGGAGCAGGGTGGACCACTGGAACGGGAAAAAGTTGCAAGTGTCAAGGAAAACCGTTAGGTGTCGCCCCATACCAGTACCCGATGCCCGTTAACTTCACGCAATGACACCTTACATTATAATGCCCACTTACTTGACATGACGCCCCCTGATGTAACGTAATGTCCGTCTAATACCTTTAACGTTACCAGACGTGCCTCTCAGGCCCGTTAACGTTACCTGATGCCTCCGTAATGTTCCGAAATTTACCTGGTGCCCCCTGACCTCACGTGGAACCTCATAGTCATAACGTTACGTCACGCCCCTAATATTACCTGGTGCCCCCTGACCTCACGTCGAACGTCATACCGTTACGGCACGCCCCTAATATTACCTGGTGCCCCCTAACGTTAAGCCCCTGCCAGACATAGCTGAATTTGGCCTCCCAAACACTATGAACTCCCTTTAACCATGATTAGGAGTAAGTCGGGAGCAAGGTTGGCTGTGGTTGGCCGGTGTTTGGTGAGGTCGGCTACTGTTCGGCTGCGCCAGCCGAATGTCTCAAAGTGTATAAAATATTTAAGTGTGGACGGGAAGTTCGGACATGCTTGGCTGGTGTTCCAGAGTACATGTAGGTCAGCAGAGTTCGGGGGACAAATTTGACTCAAAGTTAATTCAAATTCGATCCTATTCGTATAGAAAGGAAGGCGTGGCCTAAATCTGGTCCAGAACCAAAGTTGGCTGGTGGTCGGGGGAAGGTTCTGAATGTTTGACAGAGGCTTTACGTGACGTCTCTAACGTTACCTGGCGCCTGCTGACGCAGCTTACCGTTTGGTGGGTGCATCTCCATGGACACGGACAAGGTCAGCTGCCGTTACCACCACAGAACCTGACGGCTGAACAACAGAGAAGGTCCGGCATTGTTAGGAAAGGTCGATAATGTCATGGCTGGATATAACAAACACTGGCATAAACATGGTCTGACTGGCGGGACGGCATCTATCTGTCACCATGCAGTTCCTGTGATTTTTCGAATTCCCCGTTTAGCCTTGTCAATGTAAAGCCTACAAATGTAGTCTCCTTCACAGAGATTTTTCCCCGTTTAGCCTTGTCAATGTAAAACCTAGTCTCCGTCACAGACTTCTTGGAGTGGTGGCGGTTTCTTTTCCTGGAGAGTATTGATACGCATTTTTGAAACTGGTCAATTCGCTAATGAGACAGCTACAGCTCTCCTACCAAACAAGCACCCCCCCCCCCGAATAGAAACAGCCGATCTAGCCGATCGTAGAAAAATGCTGTGCCACTTGTCGTCTGCGCAGGAGGCTACTAAAATCAACGTTCAACTTTAAGTCTGATCAAATAAACATTCACTCATCCATCAGTCGTACCTGTATGAACAAAGGGCATGCTGCGAAAATATCGTTCAGCAATGGATGTTCTTGCGTGCAGGTTCTCTCACGATGCATTATTTATGACATCAGAACGTGTTTTTATTGTGAAGAAGACTTGTTCCCTATCGATCGATCACCGCCATGTTTATTCTTAGTGGAATAACTGCATGCTGAAGCCATAGGCACAACACAACATTTTTGTGCAGTTGGTACAAGCTACGTAAGACCGGGATATACACGTTTGATCAACTCATCACACCGCGAGAAAAAAACTCCTACTCTTTTTTGATGATTAATTTTGGATCTTTAACGAAGTGGGGCTCTCCTTCTCAAATACGTGACCTCCGGCTTTAAGTCCCATCTGAGAGGACGTCCCTAACCGAAGCTAGGTACTCATTTAACTTGAATCCAGTGAGAGGATATAGGCGCTAAATGCCTTTCCCAAGAACGCAACACTGGGGCCTGCTGGGGATTTGAACCCAGGACCTTTAGATCAGCCGGAATGAGCTGAGTCGGAGAGGTATAGTTACAGTAAACATAACCTTATAGGATACGTGTTAAAAACCTCACCTAATTTAAAACTCTTGGAGTCAGACTCGGACTATAGATTACAAAACCCTTGCTAAAATCGTCATATTTACAAACAACCGAGATCTGTAGAATTGTTAGTAACCATTCAAATCTTGACGGATCCATACTACCGTTCTTTATAATTAACAAGCTTGAAACGTTTAAGCGTTTTGGATAGTCCCTTCAGTAGAAGTGTTGATTAAGTAGGCGGTTGTCAATAAAGATATATAATAAGAAGATAGTATTGTTTACATGCATGCCCTAACGGGCTAAGGACAGGCATAGGAATACAAGTAGTTAAAGTAGATGTGTATTACAATACATATATTGACAGGAGTTCTGTGCATGAATATGTATCTGTACATGACTCTGTATCTGATTACAAATAAAGATCTCATGTGATTGCCATACATAGGTTGAGATGGTTTTGACTAAAGTAGGGTAGTCAAAACATATAATTTTACTACTAGTCATGAAATCAAAATGAGAAAAGTTTCGTACAATATAAAAATGATATTTCTACCGAAACTACATAAACTACAATCTACAATAAAGTGGACTCCATCTTTTACCTTATAATATTCGAGTTACAAATTTTAAAATAAAGGGTAAGGAAAGCTCACCTTCTTAACAGATAATTAAGTCAGGCTCACCTTCTTCACAAGTGAGTAAGTCAGGCTCACCTTATTAACAAATGCACAATGGGAAACCCGATGTAGGTACCGGGCTGAGAATTCCTCTGTTCCGGTCTAACTGGTAACAGATACCGAAGAGGTTTAGAGACGAGGCCACCGCGTACGGATAGACATTGACAATGTTATTGTATTTACACTTGGGGTAACTAGGATACACATCGCTACGGATGGATCGATTCCTTTAAATGTAGGGACAGTCCGAGAAGTTGTGATTTTCTCCAAATGAAATTTGTTTTCTTAACTTGAGCGGAATATTTCATCAGGACGGGATGGAGGTTTGATAAATCATATTGGGGACACCAACCAGGGTTTATTAGTCTAAAATTTTTGGTGGGATAATTCAAATGTATAAAGGGCAAGTGTCGAGAGTCTAAACCGTTTAGTCTGGAGTAAAGGGCGCAACACGAATGCATTATGAGTAAAGGAAGACACACAAGGTTACATAAGGACTTCCTGCCATCTGTGGTGGTTGTTTCTCACGGTATTTGGGGTTCGTTTGTCTGGACCGCATGTACTGAGTTGGCCAAGATAGTGTCATTACACAAAAAGTTAAATTTACCAATGTTGATAAATGCCAGTAAAGTCGAGTAATGTTGGCACGTCGGCAGAACGTACTGCATCTGCGCGAAACCCGTAATGTAGTGTGCACAGCACTTTGGCAGAACGTCTCATATAAGGTTGTATTAGAGCATATAAGGTTGACATCCTGTCTGTAGTTTTCAGATGTTGTATAGGAAGATATATTGTCTGCAACAGGCAAAATTTTGATGCAACGTTGACCAAACATCCAACAAAAAACGTGAAAAATCAGGGTTTTGCGCAGGCATGAGTTTTATTCGTGACATTGGGGACAATGTCAGAAATAACATCATCCGCAGAGCACTTTCAGTTTAGTCAATACTCTCCATTGTGGAATCAAAGAAACCAACTGAGAAGGTTTGGACACGTACATAGGATACCGGAAGACAGAGATGTAAAAAGGGTCTTTAACTGGAAACCCAAAAAGAAAAGACCAGCCGGCAGGCCAAGAAAACGATGGTTGGACCAGATTATTGAAATCACAAGACGAGAGGAGCCAGACTTCCGAGTGCGCTTATGTGCGTGCGTGCGTGTCATGTAAAATGTATAACGGTAATAATGATCCGTTATACCAGTGTTATAGTATAGATACTGAGAGGCAGACACTAACAGATGATAATTATTTAGCTGAAAATACAACTGAAATGAAAGCAATACAGAACAACTATTTGAAAAAAGAGCTTTTTTAATCAAATCATTTCAGCTGGAAGTTCCCCCACTACAGGACCTTGTAGACGAAGGTTATGCCGTCCTTGTCTTGGTAGAACTTGGGAAAGACCTCACGACTGACTCGTTCCCAGAGCCCCTCGTCCTGCAGGCGGGCCATGAAGGGCTCAAGCTTGTCCTTGTAGTCCTCCACGATGTACAGGTACTCCTCACGGAACGTGAGGACGATGTACCCGCCTGGACATGAGAAAGGGAACGGTTACCTAGGGGTCTCATCGGCCTCATCGGGTCAAATATCCGCCCAATGTGTACGGGACTGGTAGGAACCAATGAATCTCATTTTGCAAACAGGATTTGGGGCTAAAAGGCCCCAGAAGTGACATCAGTTTATTGGTCCTTTAAGGGAATGAAATATTACTTTTTAACTTTTCTGTGAGTGTATATGTGCATGTGTGTGTTTGTGTTTTAGTGTGTGTTTCTGATAGTGTTTGTGTACGCATATTTGTGCGTTTGCGTACGTATTTGTATCTGTCACGGTGTGTGTGTCATATTAACAATTGTTTAAGTTACACTTTTGAAGACATTTTGGATGGGCACGGAAATTGAAATGTAGTATACAGCTCCCTACCTAAGGACCCTGTCGTGCATAAATAAAGTTTTATATAAAGAGCATCTAACAATACACGAAAAGTTGGATTTACCAATTATAGTGAATACCAGTAAAGTTAGGTAATGTTTACTTTGTTGACAGTACCCGACTTTACAATGGTAATATATAAAAGTCAGTTAGGATATTATCATTATCATTTCGGACTTTACAAATGATCATAGTAAATGAATTACCGGCCTTGACTTTTATCTACTTACCAGTGTAAAGTACGCTGCTGTATACAAAGTAAACATTACCCGAATATACTGGCATTTACTACCATGTGTAAATCTAGATGTTCGTGTCGTAAAGATCTAACTACAGCTCACCTGGTTTCACGACTCGTATGAGCTCAGGTAAACAGTCTTCCTTCAGGTGGCCTGGGCCGAAGGCAGAGCAGCAGGCAATGGCGTCATATGTGTCTGTGTAAGGTACATGTTTTCTTAATGAGAAAATACGGGGAACTTAAAATAGACAGATTCCCATCTCTACAAGTGTAAACTTTATTGTGTTTTTATGTACTTATCCTGACTTATTCATATTTTGTCAATCGTCACGGTGAACTGCAGCTCGTGACAAACGTTCCTTTGAGAAGCAAACAAACAAACAAATAAACAAACAAAAACAAACATTCATAACTTGCACTTGTACGAAGTCACGATAATTATGTATTGTTTGCTTCTTGATAGAACGGCATCTAAGAGTAGTGGCACCAGATTCAGAACCGGTCACTATGCTCACCGTGACGTCACTGACAGCACTTAATTGAATTTAATTTAATCTAAAACTGCCTGCAGAAAGTATGGTTTGCAATATTCGATGATCCCTAGCGTCAGATCTAGAAGAGTGTATTTTTGTCTTAACTTCTTTGTTCATTGAATAATGCCTATAATGTTTAACTATTTTTAGGAATTGTTGTATTTCATTATCATTGGCTTCGTGTGTTCTTCAAGGTTAGTACCACTAAAGCAACACGAGGATTTTGGACAATCGTAAGATTCTCGTAACGCTACAACGTTTCGTAATGTCTGGTAGAGAACGTAATGGAGTGTTACTGTTTTCGATGTCCATGGGGGTCGCTCCGACAAAGTCACAGATGAGTCGGTGGTAGATCTGCTTCCTCTCGGCAAGGCTCAACATATCCTGACTCCCGTCCACAGCGTCTAAGTTGGTGAATCCCATCTTCAGGAGCTACGGAATAATAAATTAATTAATCAATCAATCAATCAATCAACCAATCAATCATGTGTTCTTCCAATCAATAATCAATCATGTAGTCTTCAAATCAAAGATCAATCATGTAATCTTCCAATAAATAAATAAATAACCAACACTCATTTAGTCTTCAAATCAAAAATCAATCATGTAGTCTTCAAATCAATAACCAATCAATCATTTAGTCTTCCAATTAATAGTCGATGAATCATGTAGTATTCCAATCAATAATTAATCATGTAGTCTTCCAATCAATAGCCAATCAATCATTTAGTTTTCCAATCAATAATCAATCAATTATGTAGTCTTCCAATCAATAATCAATCAATTCAGCTAATCGATAGATTAACCAACAATCGAGATCTTTCAACAGACTGCAAGATTAGTGTTAGAAGCATCAGGTATGTAGCATACCAGCCCTCAACAGAGACGGAGGACGCCATAAACTTTTTCCAACTTCGGGGAATAGGCTCAAGTGATTTTACTCCCTAAGTGATTTAAATTGAAAGTGGAGGGCTATGTGTATGGCTGACAAAAGAGAAATAATAACAAAAGCTTAGCGAAAGATAAATTATAATAGTAAAAGCTAAAAGAACACTAAACCAAATTTTAAATTACTGTTGAAAAAATGCGAAACCCAAGTGTACTTGTGACGTCACGGCAGCCTCCTAGTGGAATAGGCAGTCATCAAACGTGAACATGGATTTGGGTCAAATATCACCCCAATGTGTACGGGACGGGTATAAACCAATGAATCACCTTTTGCAAACAGGATTTTGGGTTGAAAGGCACCAAAACTGAAATTACTTTCCTTGTCCTTTAACCAACTCACCTCTTCCGCAACCAGTCCAGTCCCGGCCCCCACGTCCAGAATACGGACCTCCTTGCGGTTCGAGCCGGCTAAGGCTTTCTCAACAGCGTCGGCGCAGACTCGGGGAGCAGTGCACTTCAACTGCCTCATTATCTCCTGTGAGAAGAAACAATATGGCGGCTCACGATTACGAGTGCGCATGCCCAGTGGTAAATTTGACCCCCCCCCCCCCCCACCGAGGTAAACAAAACGTCATACCATGACTGTCCAAATATTTTTGTTTAGGTCTTGAGGGCCATGACCTGTAACATATTACCCACAATGAATGACTTTGCGCTTGCATCCTTGCATGGATTTGTCTTCAAGAAGGTGTTGGTTTTAAAGATGGCAACGTTTTCTGATGGCTAATTGACATTTCGTAGGTACAACCCAGATTGTAGAGCGCGAAAACGTCACGATTTTTAACCCAATATCTGCTTGAAGATAAATATGGAGAGCCGTGACGTCAAGATGCAGCTATGGTTACAGTGCGTGCCAGTTCCATTTTAGACAAGATTGGGTGTATTCACCAAACGTAATGTTTTAACTATTTCTACAACTATGTAACGCCTAGCTCCAGTGCACAGTAAACCAGTCATATTAGCCCTGATGAAGATGACAGACGGTCATCGAAACGTCGGCTCTTGTAAAACAAATGGTTGTGAATTAAAAAAAAAACTTTTACTATTCAATCATTTACCAACCTGATGAAATTATAAACGGATATTTCTAAAACTCTTAAAAAAATAACATGCCCTGTATCTGTTTGTTTCTGGCACAATGTATGTGTAGCTACATGTACGCACCTCTTCATAGTGCCCGGACCAGTTGTCATAATACTTCGCCGTCATTTCTGGTGTCGAGTTAGGGTCGAATATCTCGGGAGTTGTCCTGTTTTCTACCGACATGTTTTCTGCAACAACAAACACGGTGCAGAAATCTTAAAAAAAGCTTGGAACCTGGCCCAGAAGCTAGTATATATAAAACGCCTGCAAAGGAGGGTAGTATATATTAAGTATGTGTACATGGAATCCTTTTAGAGCAAGACATGGGGAATCAACCAACATACCAGTCCAAAAGCGCTGTCTCCCTCCATCAAAACGTAGAAATGCAAAACGAAAACATACAAATTCAAATTCTTTGACGACCATGCTGGCATTGGTTGAACCGCTAATTGCCATCCTTCTATTGGTTAAACTGATAATCATATTGTGATGGAAAGACAGTTGGACTTGTTCTTATTCAAACAAAGGATGTCTTTACAACCTCCTGGTCTAAACCAAATTAAACCAACAAGCGGTGAGGGTATTTTTTTTTCAAATATTTTTTTTTTCATATATTTTCCCCACATGGATGGCTGGAAATGTCCTGTCCCTTGCCAGGTTTTAACCTCATCGCTTACACTGTTACAATTTTCTAATCAATTTGTACTGCACCCCTCCGCCATGATTCATTTTGGTACGTCCCTGTCTTAGGACAAGTAAGTGCTTTGTAGCCTTATACTGAAAATAAGGATGAAAAAAAAGGCGTTGAAGCAAAACATTTTTGAGCTCTGAAATGAGATTTTTGGACTAAGGTTAGGTCTAGATATGGTTAAGAACCTAAAGGCGGAATACAAAAAGGCCAAGAACTACAATCGGAAGAGCGGAAGTTACAGGGTGACATGCCATTTTACAAGGAGATGGACGTAACTATATATAGGCGTTCAACCAACCTCGCAGCCGCGGGCAGTCCTGTACAGCGCTAGTGCTAACACTGGGGAGGAAGATTCTAGAACACTGGGTTAATCAATCCCTTTAAAGATCTATGTGGCGTTGGTGTGCCGCAACGGTTAGAGCGTTGGACTCGGAACCCCTGGGTCCCGGGTTCGATACTCACCATGCCCCGACGTTGTGCCTTTGGGAAAGGCACTTTACACGACCTTCCCTTCCCTGACGGTGGAGTGATGCCCACCGAGCCTCTTCGTCTAATATGTCTAAATGTGTGCCAAAAATACACTACGGATTTGGTGCGCCAATGGGCCGACATCTGCACATTTGCCACCAAGAACCGTTAATTTTTTTTTACGATCTATCCAGTTATGTGAAGTCTGTTATGAAGGACTTACTCACCTATTCAACGTCTTTAGGCAAACTGTGTTAGTTAACTGGGTCAGCTGAGTTTGGTGGTTGGGCCGACTTGACCAGGACTTGACCAGGACGGTATGCCGATTTGACTAGGACAGTAGGCCGATGTTACCAGGATGGCCTGTTTTCCGAGTAAACTAATGCGGTGGACCGAGTTGACTAGGACGGTGGTCCGAGTTGACCAGGACGGTGGCCCGAATGAACCAGGACGGCCTGTTGACCGAGTTGACCTGCCTGACCAGACACGTGACTGCAGCAGTCAGTCCTAAGTTCCGGATAACCTGTTGGACCTGTTCGTATTCAAACAAAGGATGTTGTTACAACCCACTGGTCTGAACCAAATTTAATCAAAATTCATCAGCGAGGATGTTTTTTTTTTCAAAATTCGTCGCATTTTCCCACTTGGATGGTTGGAAATGTCCTGTCCTGTCCCTTGCCAAGTTTTAATCTCATCGCTTACACTGTATTTATTGTCAATTCTCTAATTTGTCTAATCAATTTGTACTGCACCCCTCCGCCATGATTGGTTTTGGTACGTCCCTGTCTCAGGACATCAACCGACACAAGAAACAGAAGAATAGACAGCGAATCTCACTGTCTGTCACTCTTACAAATATCGCTAGGTGGTGTCACAGATCCACTATATTTGCATCAAATCATTGCAGGTCATCCACCTGTCCTTAGGACTGTAGCATGTTTCTTGTGAGTGACGTACTAACAGTATAGAAATGCAAATCTTATGTGTCGCTAAATGCCGTAAAGCTGATTACACTAAAAAGGGGTCAAATTTATTTTTAAATTGCAACATTATTACAAAGAGTGTTATGCAATTATGTATCATAATGGTACTTATATGATTTAAAATCTCTTCGGAGAGTACTCATTTCTACGGACACTACAGCATGGTAATCTATGTCTGTCATTTTATGCATCTACGTTATAAAAGTGGCTACTGGCATAAGACTACCATCTTTTGATGTTTCAGAACATAGAGTTTAGATGCACCCATACATGTACAGTCTGTATCTTTTATATTCCTATTCACAAGCCATTTTGTACTTACTTTTATATGGACACTACACATTTTCTCGGACAAAAAAGCAGGGAACTGTAAGCAATCTGGCATATTAACCCGAAGTAGGAGCAACATAACGACACATATTTTATGTAACATATACATACATATACCATCACCATTGGGAAGAGGGGGGGGGGTCAATAAGGAGAAACTTTGCTATGGTATTGGTGGTAAATTTTTCAGTGTGTTGCAATCTATGTACCAGGACGTTAAATATGCAGTTAGACTACCCAATGGATTATCAAACCCTTTTGTTTCTACATGTGGCGTAAGACAGGGCTGCAATCTGAGCCCATTATTATTTAATTTGTTTATTAATGACTTGCCTCAATGCTTTGACCAACCCAATTGTGATGCCGCAACTCTAACCTCTAATTCACTTAATTGTTTATCTTGGGCCGACGACCTCGCCCTGATCTCATTGTCTAAAGAGGGCTTACAGAACTGTATCAGAAATTTAGAAACCTACTGTAATAAATGGAAATTAAGTGTTAATGTATCCAAAACCAAAGTACTGATATTTGCAAAAGGTGCACCAAACAAATCTTTAAATAGATTCTATATATACGGTAAAGAGATACAAGTTTCCGACAGTTACACTTACCTCGGTATCCCTCTCACGTCTTCGGGGAAATTTAAAACCGCCAGAAAATATTTAAAAACCAGAGCAATGCGAGCGCTATTCAAACTCAAATCCCTTTTATTTTCTGAAAGCAACATTCCAATCCAGTTAGCCAAAAGCCTCTTCAACAAATTTGTGAAGCCGATCTTTCTATATGGATCTGAATTATCGTGCTTCGACCAAACATCTAAAACAGTAAAACTGAATGTTTCTACGCGTATTCCAGAGTCCACACCAAAAAACGTTTTCTCTGCTCTACTTCAGACACTTGGTTTAGAGGACAACATTCCTGTTTCTGTAAGAAAGAGTTCGGGCTCTAATAACACCCACACATATGTGGTTCATTTTGAAAAAAGAACAGACAAGAACATGCTATTGAGGCTAGCATCGAGTCTAAAACTAGAAAACGACGGCTTTTCCATTGAAAACATACATCTACCTCAACATATCCCAGAATTCGATACCATTGACCTGAATTTTCAAAAAATTTTACTTGGAGTTAACACAAAAACATCAAATGACGCTATTCGTGGAGAATTAGGAACTTTTCCGATAATAATAGATACTAAGGTACAATTTATCAAATACTGGCACCGTTTAGTAAATCTGCCCGAAGACGCTCTACTTCGTGAAGCATATGATGTTTTATATTCTGGTCACCACGATTGGTTGAATCATGTCAGTGATATTCTTAATTATAATGGTCTTGGACACTTTTGGACAAACCCTGGGTCATACCAAATAGATATAATAAGCAACCAATTACGATCCCGTCTTCAGGATATATATATACAGCAATGGTACAATTCTATTAACAACAATGCAAAACTTTCTGTTTATACCGATTTAAATGAAAATTATGGTCAAAAACAATACCTCTCGATTATACATAATTTCGGAATCCGCAAAGCATTCACTAAATTAAGAATTAGTGCTCATAAATTAAACATAGAAATGGGTCGATACAAGAAAATACCCAAAGACCACAGGTTCTGTCCATTTTGTCCAAAGATGATTGAAGATGAATGCCATTTTATAATGAATTGTACACTGTATAATGATAAGCGCCTATCACTGTTTACCTTTCTATCCACTTGTTCAACTATTTTCAGTACATTAGATCCTATAAATAAATTCAAGTACATTTTAAATGGGGACAATCCATATAGTGTGCAAGTAGGAAAATATATTAAGGACTGTTTAAATCTTAGAGACTGCATGTTAGAGAATAGTTAAACCTGTTATGTTGTCATTGATATATATTCTGTACGTAATTTCTCCCATACATATACTCTGTACGTAGAATGATTTTATTCATACATGTATCGTTTGTATTGTTCGTAGTCATAGTTGACCATACAAAAGTCTCTGTACTTTTTGTCGAGTCAATAAAGAATTGTATAATTGTATTGTATGAAGTGTTAAAACATGCATATTTAGTAACGTGTAATACATATTGTTAACGGTACCCTATAGCTAGGACAGATGATTTTTCAAATCATCATCTATTTTTCAGCAGAACATATTAGAAAGCGCCAGTATTTAACGTATTACTCAATTCTTGAAGCCAGAACTTACATAAAAGCCTTTCGCAAAAAATTGGCTATTTTTAAGTGCCACTGTATAAAGTAAATTTCAATGGTAATTTTGGGCATAGAATTGGTCATAACATAATGTTTTAAACATCTATCTACCACAAAGCTTTAGGATATTTGTTACTCGGTCAATACCTGTTACCTTCGCCAAGAAGGTTATGTTTTCCGTACCGTTCGTTTGTTTGTGGACTAGCACGATAACTCAAGAAGCTTTAAATGGATTTTCACGAAATAATAATAATAATAACACCTAGAATAGATTTTGGACCGCTTTAATTTGCGGCTTTACTTGGTACTGCAGCAGAACTTCCGGTTTTGATATCTCGTAATTTGGACATGCTAAGGTCACGAATTTTGGATATATAGCTCTCGGGTGAGGGAATGAAGTGACATTAGTTTGGGCCCTCTAGCAGATTGTTCTAAAACTGAAGGGCAGTTTGTTTTAAAATCTTTGAGGGAGGATAACTCAAGAACCGGCTGACGGATTGTCTTGATTTTTACTATGTAGGTTGCTGAAGTGATGCCTGACATCATTAGATGACACTTATGAAAATATTGTGCTTTACTGTTATCACAGGATTAAGGCAACATTGCAGTTTGTAAGCATTTTGGGATTTTAGAACATGTTCCTTTCCATGCTACTTGTACTAGATGTAAGATATAGAAGCAGTAAAAACCGTTTATATTATGAAATCATTGCGAAGCTAAGGCCTAGCTAGGAAAAATTTTGTGTTTTCGGTTACAGTCCTGAAAATAATGGTGTGGGTAGGTAAGGTTTGTCTTTTTTAAATTTTTTTTGTTTTAATTTGGGTCAAAGTATCTACCAAATACAGTTAAACAATGTAAAACTGAAAAGCATCAGGACCAGGGCTGTCTACAGGACCCGTCCTTCCGTTTGCTTGTGTGGAAGGGGCAAATATTTCACCGAATTTAGTCAATTGATAAAAAAACTTGTTTTCCAAAATGCGTAAAATAACGCTTCAAAGGGATTGAAATTCAGATGTCATCGAAAATTTGATGGCCTTGCAAACGGTTGAAAAAAAAAGGCTTGGGTTGATGGGCTTTTGCTATTAAAGCCCCGCGCACCAAAAGGGGGACGGGGGTGCGGGCCAAACAGTCCACGGGAATTACGGCTTCTGCTTCTTTTAAGTCAAAGGGCAAAGGTCACTATTCACGTAGGCGCCTAGATGGCCTTCTGAGTACCATTTGGTGACAGCATCCAAACCAACCGAAAACAGCCTTTTCCTTGGTATGTGTGGATAAATGCTGGCATTTTCCAGCTGGAGAGTTATTGCTCTTTCTATTTTGTTGAAAAAAACTGGCTTTTAGGCTTGTTTTGCCTGCCTGGTAGCACTCTAAAAGTCATGCAATGTTGTTGTGTTTTCAAAGGTCATCCAAGTTCTGTTTACATCCATTCTACCTGTTTCCGCCGAATAAAAATTGGGATTTATTTACTAAATGGACAATTTGGAGGTTGGACTACCCTGCCAATGTCACTTTTCCATAGTTGAACACTCATGTAGGTGGTTTTTGATAGCTTGTTTTTGGTATCTTAACTATGTATTCTAATGGGACCTGGAAATAGTGGGCTGTGCCCCAAAGGATTTTACTAATAGTTCTCTAATTGCTCATGTCTTCTAAATGGTGCACAATGCTATACACCTTCCTTTGACACTGAAATAACTGCACCTTAAATTTCATCAGTCGCAAAAGCGTTTCATGCCAGTTGTTTTAATACCAATGCATAAAGGTATAATAAAAGCCTATCTACATTGTATAATCCAAGCCTGGATAGAACTGTGAGATAGAATACAACAGACAAACCACTGTCAGTATTATAGATATACTTGTATTCTTGCCACCAAAGAGATTACGTGAGATTCTAATCATGATAGCTAACCTTCACGCATACATGTTATACCACAGAAATTTGATACACCTTTTTATTGAAACAATAAAGAATAAATTCTCTTAAGAACGACGCGAATCATAATGATGCTAGCTACAATAAGCGTTACTAATACTTCTTACATGGCAACAGCACATGGATAAATCAACAGGATTAGCATGCTCCAATTTTTCGAGGTGTTAACCATCAAGCCTCTTGTGGCCTGACCAGTGAATGTCTTCACAAGAGCAAAAAAGGATTCTCTAATTGGTTATCATACGTTGTGTCACGTGTGTATTATCCTCTGTATTTCTTTTATATCGGTTTCGTTTTTGTTAATCTATCGTTTCCCGTTTCTTGAACACCACTCTGCCGTATTGTGTTAAGTTATTGAACGCTGAAAAATGATCTACCTCATATAATCCTTTATGTACCTTGTATATTACAACTTTAGATCATTTCTGTAATTTTAACTTAAAGGAAATTTGAATTAACTGTTTTAAACATTAACTTTGTGTAACTGTACTTTTAAACGTGCTGTACTTTATATGTTACCAATAGTTTTTATCAAATGTAACGAACTTTTATCAATGGTCCTGAACACTAAGCTGTACAATAAGTATAAGCGCATCTTGTGTTTTAAAGCCTTTTCAATTCAGCCAATTATGGCTGCTTACAGGCTTTTGCATGTATGCGTACTTGTATGGTACAAATAAGCCAGTCTCTCTCTCTCTCTCTCTCTCTCTCTCTCTCTCTTTCGTTATGTGTTAGTGGTGGCGTTTAAATAGCTTAGCTACTTGAATGCGTTACCACTTTGTGTTGTACTACCCTCTTTAGTGTGTGAACAATAAAAAATTGGTTATCACAATACAATTCCCTTTCTTCGCTACACCCATGTCTTCATATAAGTTGCTACTTTTTTCAATAAGACAAATTCAGTGACTAAAAATAAGCCCATCTGTCATTCACTCTTTTCTATGTATGAATGTCTAAAACAACAATTAAAAATTGAAACTTATTGCCAACGGTACCTCACTAGATAGGCAGTTTGCCGTAATATCAATAGACTAAAGCTCTTATGTCCTGCGTGCATGGGGTTTTCTTCTTGCAGAATTTGCCGCAGTCAATGACACTGGGTCTCTAAGGAATAAAGGGAAACTGGGCAGTTATTTTAACTAAATACGGCAATATGTTAGTCTATGTTTTATCAAGTCGTCTTGCTAGTTATATTCAATTTTTGTATATTTCCTAACTGCAATGTTTTTAATCCTTATGCATTCTTTGTATCACACCACCTTTTCACTAGATGCTGAGACCGCTGAGTGACCGCTGGCGACCGAAGATTTCACAGCTCGCTCGACGAATTTTATGACATAGAAAACGATTTTTCCTACGTTTTGTGTGTTTTGCTGTATTTTATATCATACTTTTACACCTTACATAATTTTCAAGTAATAGGTAAAGGGTCACAAAATAGAAATTGGTCGCTGTACGGTCGCTTAACGATCGCCTTTAGGTTAAAAGGGGTCCTGTAATAAACTTCCTGTTCGTGTTTGTTTCTTGTGCGTTACAGTTACATGTGTTGTTATGTTCCACGGTATTGTAGGGTGTCTATGTATCATTAAATGGCAAGGAAAGTAATTTCAGTTTTGGTGCCTTTCAACCCAAAATCCTGTTTGCAAAAGGTGATTCATTGGTTTATACCTGTCCCGTACACATTGGGGTGATATTTGACCCTAATCCATGTTCACGTTTGATGACTGTCTATTCCACCAGGAGGCTGCCGTGACGATTAAGTGTACTTGTGACGTCACGGTAGCCTCCTGGTGGAATAGGCAGTCATCAAACGTGAACATGGATTTGGGTCAAATATCACCCCAATGTGTACGGGACGGGTATAAACCAATGAATCACCTTTTGCAAACAGGATTTTGGGTTCAAAGGCACCAAAACTGAAATTACTTTACTTGCCATTTAAAACAGGGCATATCGTTTTAGAATTCTCCTCACCATCATCACTCATCAGGGTCGCCGTCGACTTCCTCCAGTTCCTCTTCCAGCTCCTCCAGCTCCTCCTCCACTAGACCCAAGGCGGCATCTTCCTCCACTTCATTCACCTTCTTCTCCCACTTACCTGCAGTCTCCTGAATCTTCTCCCACTTAGCTGCAGCCTCCTGAAGAGTAGCCACTTTCTTCTGGAAAGTCTGGCCTGTAACAGATTTAAAAAATTGAGAGGTAATTACAGGGCATCAGTTGATGGGTAAATACAAGGCGCTAGAATTAGCACAAAGTGAGAAAAATGTAAATGCTTTGAGTTGTATGATTTTAAATGTAGAGTTTTATGCACCATTGAGGGCGTCATTGGTTCCCTCCACCTCCTGAAACTCCCTCATCAGATCCAGGACCGCTTTACTCTCTGCGTCATGCACCACTTCCTCCAGCTTAGCTGCAAAATCTTGGAGAGCCTCTTCTTTCTCCTGAAAGTTCACCCCTGTGGACGAATGTAAATATTATGTAAAACTGCAGTAAAATGCAATGTACTACAATGACGGATTCGTCTTTGAAGCAAAGAACTTCTCTGTATCTAATGATCTGCCAGATGTGTGAAAATGTTTTCAAGAAAGCGATCGTCTTTCTCCTGAAAGTTCACCCCTGTGGACGAATGTAAATATGTAAAACTGCAGTAAAATGCAATGTACTACAATGACGGATTCGTCTTTGAAGCAAAGAACTTCTCTGTATCTAATGATCTGCCAGATGTGTGAAAATGTTTTCAAGAAAGCGATCGGTCCCTCATACAATATAGGGTTAATGCCCCGCCCTGAGGTGTATACGGCGTCATAATTCATGGTCGGTTCCTATGACCACCGAATGAACGACCGAGTCCGAAGGAAAGCGGGGCATTAACGTTATTATCATAAAGCCTATCCAAACTTGGCGACGTAGCAAACTTAGCTACCATCCTCCGTAGTGTATTATAAGGCAAGCCTTTTTAGGCTCGGTGTTAACGTAGTTGGTCGGCATTATCGTTGGCCAGCTTCCCGTCCACCCGTCCATGTTGCTCCTTGGAGTCCCCCCCCCCCCGATGCCTACGACTTCAAAAACTGAGTCAAAATCTGTTTCAGAGAGCTTATTGAGGAAAAAACTTCGGCCCGTAGTACTGCATCGTACGCAGCATGATACGTGGAACACAAAGATGGCGGCTTACCTCATCTCGTACCCAGGGTCATGTGAATCGGTCGACCCTATTGGACCATTTCACATGGCCCTGGGTGTGAGTCCGGGGTCACCGTCGGTCATTTGAAAAGCGGGTCCGTATATCGGATAATAACGACCTGGGTTATGGGGGAAATGGAGCCTTCTGATTGGTCGGCGTCCTCTGGCTATATGATAATAACGAGTTTAAAAACTACAATTTAGAACACTGTTATGTCTTTATAATAGAGGACACCGTACAGCTTAAGAATGTAAGATGTGCCCTGTCAAAATCTCCAGGTCCGGTCCAATTGGAACCGACAGTAATTTGTTTCTCTGGCCTTTAACATAGCTCATGGGTTCACTGGTTGATGCGCAGATTCCGTGTTAATTCACTGTAAATCTGTTGTTACCTTATATTTTTGTTCAACACGTATTTTTTTGTCACCGAGAGGACGACCTAATGTCACTCTGTGACGAACAATACAAAATGACGGGAAGGAACTTGGATTAAATTCACTTAAGGAAATGGCAAAAGTGGAAAAAATTGCAACCTTTGGAGAGAAAAAGTTCGCCGCCAATTCGACCTATGCAGCAAAATATACGGGAGGTTCTAAGGTCTAAAGTAAGGTCTACATAATTATATACATGAAGGTAAGATCTACACGTTTATATACACGAAGGTAAGGTCTACATGTTTATATACATGAAGGTAATGTCTACACGTTTATATACATGAAGGTAAGGTCTACACGTTTATATACATGAAGGTAAGGTTTACACGTTTATATACATGAAGGTAAGGTCTACACGTTGATATACATGAAGGTAAGGTCTACACGTTTATATACATGAAGGTAAGGTCTACACGTTTATGTACATGAAGGTAAGGTCTACACGTATATATACATGAAGGTAAGGTCTACACGTTTATATACATGAAGGTAAGGTCTACACGTTTATATACATGAAGGTAAGATCTACACGTTTATATACTTGAAGGTAAGGTCTACGCGTTTATATACATGAAGGTAAGGTCTACACGTTTATATACATGAATGTAAGGTCTACACATTTATATACATGAAGGTAGATCTACACGTTTATATAAAAAAAGGTAACACTAACAGGTGCATAAATGTGACATTTATGTGAATTGGATGGAAATAATGAAAACAATGTAATTCAATGTGACTACAATAAGAATGGGAAAGCGTTATTGTCAAATTTGTCAAAAATGTGAAATCATGTAGACAATCCAGAATTGCGCAATTATCTCAAAACTGGGGCGGAATGATTTTTTATTGACAGCAAACCGGTCAGACAGGGTGCAGAGACAATAGAACAGTATGCACGGTCCTTACACAGTTTTATGGACAGTGAACAAATAGGGCAAAGGCTCATATATAAAGATGCCAAAATGACAGCATTTAACATCCAGGGTGTCTGTTTCTTCCATTTCACATTTTCCCCAAATTCTCCCTTTCACATGTTTCTATGTGTAGTCACATCGTTTTACATTTCTTGAAGTTGCTCCGCAAAATTCACATAAAGTTCACATTTATACCCCTGGTAGTGTAAGGTCTACACGTTTATAAACATTGCCCAGTCTGTCCTGCTCAGCAATGTTTGGCACGCTGGGGAGGATAGTCGGCGAGGCCACAGAATGATAGGTGGACTATCAGAGTGACTGAATGGACTCCAAGATGGTTAAGGGGACAACGAGAGAAACCGTGTATGAAATGGAGGGACAGACAGGTAAAATAAACCTTGACCCTTCAGGGTCAAGACTGGCAATAGAAAGACAAAACCTTAGTCAGTAAAGTGAGTTGTTTCTCCACAGGAGATATATCACCCTGACATGACTAGTACATTGTGTTCTTATGCAGTAAAAGTTGAATACATGAAACTGCTTCACCTTTCTTGTCCAGTGACCTCCTCCTCGAAGAGAACCTCCTCCTCCAAGAGTCTGTCAGAACGACAGATGCCAACACAACAGCTATCAGCAAAGTCACTTTCATACTGTAGGCGGTAAGAGAGAAACAAGTAGGATTTAAAATATCGGGTAGATTATTATTCATATATGACACTGTATACAGTCAACAGATTGTTCGTTAACTTATGAGAAAATACATATGACCCATCGAGAGCTAGGAGTTTACTTTGGGACTCATTCAATCAGAGTTAGAAGGGGGTTTTTTTTGGGGGGGGGGGGTAGAATAATAGAGCATGGAGTATGGTGACCCCCATACCTACTTGACAGTTACAAGCTTCAGTTAAGCAGAGCTAGAAACGCTTTGTGTCTTCAATGTAGATGTATGTTCGAGTGAGTAGTTATTTGATATCAATTAAATTGTGATTTGAAATTGTAATCAGAGGGTATCGCCAAAGGTGGACAAATTGTTAAAATCAATAAGATGACCAATTAAATCTGCACGTTTGCCAAAGAAGTTTAATCACTGTTGACCTTTAAGAGTATACACATCCGCCTTCCAAAAACATCATAATCATGGCACTCTAATTTAGCGCTCACAAATCGTTCTTCGTGAAACGCTCTCTCGCAAAATGAAGAATTCAACATTGCTCTGCCTATGTCCCAAGGCACTATATCTACCCATTTAACACACTAATGAGCTAGTCCTTGAAGAAGATATGGGCCCGGGATTTAAATCAAGACGTGCATATGGTTTAGGGAGCGGTCACGTCTGTCGTACGTTCGTCGTACGATCGCATACTGAGTGCGTCCTTGTTATCATAAGTCGTGCAAAAATTGTTGCTAATAAAAGGCTGTCTTAGATCCTTGTCGGCGGTTGGTTCTATCACATCCTACATCAAAATCGCACGACGGCATATACGACGAATGTGACCGTACCTTATTTCATAAACCAGTGTTGAACATATCTAGTGGACACTAGCTATATATAGTGTTCCAAACATTGGACTGAAAGACGTAGAGCAGGATATCAGTGGACGTTGTGCTATCTATCTATATATACGATTCAGTTTAACTACATGGTAAAGGTCACACTCGTCTCGACATGTCTACAAGTTGTTTTTCCTTACCTCCTGCCTATATTGGCGCCCCCATATCTTTAATAAAGACCTGAGAGTAACGCATACCTTGAAGAAGTCACGGTTAATTTCAGACGTAAATGAATAAATGCGAATAGCCCCAGTCGGTGTGGAGATTTTGTTCTTCAGACGACAATCGTTGTTGTCGTTACAAGCTGAAATGGCCGCCCGATGTTTCTTTTGAAGTAATGTCTCACTGTACTGGTCGAGCGAGTGTTTAAATGCCGGCTCGGAGCTGAGCTATTGTTCATAGGATGCCACCTATGAAATTAAGTCAGTGTGGCCTTGAGGAGGTCTAATCTAATGCCCGGGGAGAAAAATGCCTTTATAAATTTTGGACCATTACATGACAAAGAGGGCTATTTTCTAAAAGTATTTTACGTAATTTTCCTTTTTAATGAGAATAAAACATGTACAATATTCAGTTACAATATGTACGTGTAAACAAATATAAAGAAATTATTTAGACCATTTCTGGACACATGCGAGCTTGTATCCTAGGTGACTATGTCCCTTTACAAAATAAGAAGTGAGATCGTCCAACATACAAAAGGTCGTGTGTACCGGTTGTACCAGGTTTCACAGTCTCCGCCCTTTTATAATTGGATAATCACATATTTTTTGGATGGAAGGAATTGGTATCTTAAGTTTGAACATATGTTAGTGTCTGTGCATGCCAGTTCGTGTTGTTTCAGATAGAAAGTGGAGTTATGGACGCCCCCCTCCCTTTTCAGGACCATAATGATACATCGGAAACACAACATTACTTTTGCTAGGCCCAGCTCCACAGTGAAATGGGGGAATGTTTTAATTATTAGCCTTTGACACTCTGCCAGTGTCATTGTGGGTCACTGACCCAAGTCAATCCCTGCAACTTTTATTGTGACCAAGACATATTTAACAGGATTTCCCCATCTTTTCCTTACCTGTAGGCTGTACATGTTATTGTTGTACACGTACAGTAGCCTCCTGTGCAGGCCTCCGTGGGCGGGTGGGAGTTTTGATACTGTGTTTTGTAGAATTTTTAACGCGTTCTTTTGCCGGCTATCCTACAACTAGCCAAAAAAAACGCGTTGAAAATTCTACAAAACACAGTATCAAAACTCCTACTAGCCCACGGAGGCCTGCACAGGAGGCTACAAATGCAGATCATTAGATGGTGCCTTTCCATACATGGTTTAGACAAAATATTTACGTTCATGGCAATGTTCTGTTAGATATTTAGTGGTCTTGGCACACAAGGTTCTTTCTTGGATTCTTTTTGCAAAATTTCCCAAAAACTGAATGCTTTCCTGGCAAGATGAACTACTGATTTCTTTGTTGCTGGATCAAGTCGTTTGAACACACGTAAACATCTAACTAACTGCTGTTAAGAAGTCTCTCCGGATAATTACCTGTATTGTTTTGGGTGGGTTGTCTGGGGGTTTGTGTTTATGTTTATCAGGACAGAGTAGGTTGATATCATGT
Source organism: Branchiostoma floridae x Branchiostoma japonicum (assembly GCA_013266295.2). Taxonomy (NCBI): domain Eukaryota; kingdom Metazoa; phylum Chordata; class Leptocardii; order Amphioxiformes; family Branchiostomatidae; genus Branchiostoma; species Branchiostoma floridae x Branchiostoma japonicum. The sequence continues at coordinate 17,780,186 of CM023829.1, read as the reverse complement.
GGGTGGGGAAGATTGACAGGCAGAATGACAGGTTAAAAGGAGCCATGCACATGAAATGAAATGAAGAGAGCTTGAACAGTATAAGTAGAGAGAAAAAAGATTATTGTTTCCTGGAGTTTTGTGAAGAAATGATGGTACCATCAGGCTAACTAAAGGGGTTTTTCCTATAATTCAAAACCACAACACCATTCATTTGGTAAAGAAATGTAAAGAAATGAAAAATAAATAAAAACACTGAAGACGTGATAGTCTGAATTGCACATTTGTTCATTTCTTTTGAGCAACTGACCCGGTCCCGTAAACATAATTTTTTAATTTCTGATTCATAAAATACTGATTAAAAACCGATACACAGTCCTGCATGTTGTCCTGCATGTTCGGCCATCATCGGCCGACATGACCTGGAGATTTGTGTACAATTCTTATTCTAATGAATAAAGAATAATTTTACTACTACTTTTGAGAATAAATAAATAGGAAGACTACTAGCCTAGCAAGCGGTATATGTGTGTGTACAACCTAAACCACATATTGCACAATGACATACAAAACTGTTGAGCAACTGTACAATTTCTATTTAGTTAAAGGTTTTAATGCGATGTATCGCTGTTGGGGGGCGCAAGTCTACCTGTTTCCTTTCCTACCACCGAAATAATACGCCCACAGCACGTCTAGAAAACGAAATATGAAAATTGGAAGTTCTGCTGCAGTACCAAAGAAAGTCGCCACAATGAAACTTCTTCTTCACCGAGCCAACACCCATCCACACACCAAATCTCATAAAGATCCATCCGCAACTTCTCGGGGTATGCTGTCCACAAATACACAAACACACACAGCCACCCACAAACATTACCCTCTTTTTTTTTTAGTTATATGCTGTTCAACTACTGCCACACAACTACAAACGGTAAGGTAAACATAACATTCTTGGTGACGGTAAACATGTCATCAACCTGATGTAAAGTCAAACTCGTTGTGGTTCCAGAAGGGGTCGACTGAACTCTCCTAGGATCATCTGAATGTTTAATGACCTGCAGTGACCTCCTCTCTTTGAAAGGAGGAGGAACTACTTTGTACAAGGTACTTCACAACCAAATCAACATCCAAACCGACAGCATAGTAAAACCAGCCCAGGGGCGCACCCGGGGGAGCCAACAAGTTATGTCCCAACCTATTAATACACGTACGAACAGACATGTACAAGTACATGTTGTCATTTTCCCCGTACAATATCTGACCCGATCGTTCCAGTTGTCTCCCACCATTGAAACTTTCCGGGCCACGCTGCTGGCCTGCCCGCCCTAAAGCCCCAGCTGTCACACATTCACGAATTTGGCCTCCCGAACGCTAGCCGAACGCCCGCCAACCATGGTTAGGAGTGAGTCGGCTGGCGTTCGGCTGGGTTGGCTGGCGTTCGGCTGGGTTGGCTTCGGTTCGGCTGCGCCAACCGAATGTTTCAAAATGTTTTAAACATCCATGAGTCGTTCGGGAGGTTTCATCATATCTGGCTGGTTTTCGACCATAAGTCAGCAAAACACCAGCCAGCCATCCGGGAGTAAGTCAGCCGTGTTCAGGGCGTGTTCAGGGATCAAATTTGACTCCAGTTGAACCTAAATTCGTTTCGATTCATATAGAAAGGTAGGCGTGGCCTAAATCTGGTCAACGTGCTCACGAACACCAGCTGACCTATTCGGCTGATGTTCGGGGACGAAGGCCGTGAATGTGTGACAGGGGCTTAACCCGTGGCCTCCTCTCCCTTCCCCCCTACTTTGCCCCAGCTGGGGTTATTTGGGAGTATCATATTGAGAATGAGAAAAGGAAACATCGGATGTAGAAGCAGCCATCATAATTGAAGGCTTGGTGCTCTAAACCCTCGGAGAAATCATCTCTTGCCTGCCTCTCCTTCAATATCGAGAAGAAAATCTAAATTGGACCCAAGGGTTTTCGGCAGGTGTGGCAATGAATACATGGACAAACGGAATTTCAAGATAATTAAAAACAAAGAAACTCACCGCGAAATTCTAACTAAAAAGCAGAGAGAACTGGCGAGATGTATGTGCTGGCTTAGACTCGGCTGATGGCCGATAGTATATGTAATGTGTATGTCAACGTATGTATGTATGTATGTATGTATATATGTAACTAAAAAGCGAACGGGTGCCAACGAGCAAACTTCATTGGTGCCAAGATCGGATTGACAATTTACATGGTCTTTACAATTCATTACTACCAACAGAATAGTGATAACGTTACTGTTAAACTAGTGTCTTAGAACAAGTCACTAACATGGAACGACATAAAAATATTGAAAAAACAGCCATATAAATGAACCAGTCAAAATGCTCTCAAGCCTGTCTTACAACCAGTATCAGGCTCCAAGCTAGAGTAGGACTTGGAGATGGGTTTAGCCTAACGTTAACTACCGCCGTCACAGATGGATCGTCTGGCTGTTCTCACACATACGTCGCGATTTCCTTCAAACTGAGGTCTGATTAGGTAGAACAAAGGCTGCGACCCGAAAGCAAGATGATAAAGAGCTTGGTTTCAGTGATCTTTCTCATAGAGTCCCCTAAACATCCTTTGGACTTGACGAAACTTAAAAGGGTTTTTTTTTTTAAGGAAACGTACTAAACTTAAAAGGAAGTTTCTACTATGTGGTTTTAGATGTATTGAAACTAGTCCACTGAATGACGTCACTCATTAAGCCAGAACTCCTGTGTACTCACAATCTCCGTAACCATGCCAACCGCTGACGCACTCACAAATTCCGCTAGGGCATCTGTACTAATTTGTTTGTCTGGTTTGTGGATTACATCTCCAGCATGTGGTTAATTGATGTGTTGTTAATTTCTTTCTACTTGCACATCCGTAGGTCATGGTAAAAATGAAATACTTTTAGAGGTTACGAAAATCTGTCTTTAAAATATGTCCCAAAACTAATGTGTGCAAATGGAATATTTCCTCGCAAAAAAGTGTATCATAGTTTTCAACGGCCTATTGATGTTTTATTAAAACTAAAAAGAATTAAAACTTTTACACCTTAGCCATAAATAAATATACTGCATTTTAATGATTCAAATAAATCTTGTTATAGATATACTACGGGACTGGTGAGGTAAGTTATAGATTGAAATCGCTATGCATTTGGGACTGAAAATTGATTTACAAAAGTTTCATTTGACAGGTAACACTAAATGCCAAAGATGGCTGTCTAAAGGGCACAAGCCTTACAGTAAATCCGTACGTATCATCATCATCATCATCATTCATCCTCCGAAGAGGTGGAGCATACAAAGTTTGATATCCAGAACTGCTTGTCGTTCATAGCTAAAATAAGTTCCAGGCCCTCCAAGCTTGTTTCAGTTTCTATAAGTTATGTTTGGACGTCCAGCCCTTCTTTTCGAGTCAGGGTTCCAAAGTAGTAGCCTACTGGCTGGTTCTTTGCTACGTACAACGTGACCGGCCAAACTTAAGTCGTCGACATTTAACTACTGTAGTGACATTTGGTAACGATCCGTATAACTGTTCATTTATAATATGTTTTCACCATGGTGTATTGAAAACTATTCTCAACACATAGTGTAGATTCCACTTAGTTTTCTAGAGCCTTACAGTAAATCCTTACGTATCCACGAGTTATAGAACAACGTGGGGTCGCAATGAGGAGATCTTTAGACTAAATACGAAGTTTGTATCCTTCATCTAGTGCTGAATTATCTTTGATTCTAAGTTTCTCAGCAAAGTCTTACACTGACACCGTTATGTGAACGCGATGGAAAAAGTGAAAAAGGTCTAATATAATGTCACTACATGGGAAAATAGTGGAGGGAAAGAGTTAAATAAAAAATGATTTTAAGTGTTGTTGTTTTTTTTGGGGGGGGGGGGATATGAATCGTTAAATTATATGAATGATCTGTAGTTCCTCAAATATCTGACTGATTGAGCGATATGATTTTCGGATTAAGAAAATACGGCAATGACAAGCATGAAGATGCCAAAATAGTGGCGTTTATTATCCAGGGTACCTGCTAAATTTCCACATTTGGCGATTCACATTTCCCAAAAAATTCTTAATTTGGTATATTTTTCTCTGTAGCAACATCTTTTCATATTTCCTAACGGTTTTTTTTTTCTGCTAAATTTACATAAATGTCACATTTACTCCCTGGTAGTATAACGCGGGGTCACAATAAGGTGACTCGTAGACTATGAAGCAGGGTCATGGGATTTGTATCAGTCCCAAAACTGTCTGCATGATGATTTGGCTTCGACCGTATGTTTCTTAGCTTTCGTTAGCTTCCAAGGATTGTCAATTTCAACATTGAAGAAAGAAAGTAAGAAAGAAAATTTTATATTCAAGGCACGAAATTAATGACGTTACCAAAGTACGCACAAATGATTTGTAAGGGATTATATACCAATCCTGACAAATGTCAAATCCCTGCGCAATATCCCTAAGGCGGAACCATATTTTCCACTTTTTTCCATGATCAATTTAAAACAGCTGTATGTGATACCATATTACTTGCCTTATTCCAACATTGAGAGCGACATTTCTACGGTATATCTATCTGGAGTTAGAAGAAATCCTCCGATATATTTGGAGGTAATGAGACAGTGATGAGTTGCAAACATAACAGAATGTTTTCCAGAAAGAGTTCTGTTCTGGTTATTGATGCTGAGTCTGTAGGACCTGCTCAAGACATCATATACATGTACATACATTGGGCAGAGAACTCTAACACAACAATGAAATAAGATAAAATAAAAGATTGTTGCCTTTACCAGACAAAAATCGTCTGCAACACTTAAACAGCATACCTATACTTAATATGTACAATGATAGTACCAGTGGGCTCTTTTGCAAGAATATGACTAGCATTTGGGTTGTCAGCATCTGTTCTTCAAAGGTCTGTTAGTGGTGTGTTAAGATAATAGCCTTTACCTTATACTGGGACATTCTGTACCATGAGTACCGCAATGACCATACAGCAATTTGAATATTCCTCGCTGTTCTATGCCAGGACTCAGAAGCCCTGTTGATCCCCTTGACAACAACGCATAAACAGATTTAAAACCATGGCAAGTCGAAACCTGTCTACTGCCAGAAGCAATGACATGGCATATTACGACAGAAAACACAAACTTGATAGCATATTACTGACAGGTTTTCTGGAAAAAATATGTAGACAGTTCAAGTTTGGAAAAAGCAATTTTACACAAATCAACCACAATGAATTTGACGACGTACATATTAACAACCTGCTGGGCAGAGATAAGTTTGTCTTACATCCGTCATTTCAGTAACATAACGCACAACCTCGAGTTAAACTCATCAAGAACGTCATGTAAAATCTCAGAGGGAAAATTAATTCTCCAAACAGTAGAGACGACGTTTAATGAAGTTGTTGAAGATATACAGAGTTGTCGAGACATTTTTCTTCTGCATAGTACGTGCACAGCACTGCGTCTGGGCTGGGCTTATCTTTCATTACCAGACGAACGAAGTCTGAGGTTTTTTTTTAGTCCGTTGCTTCAGCAGTACCGACAACAATTCTAAAGAGTAGTTTCAAAGTACGTTTTGCTACAATATTTCAATTTTTTTATTTATTAGTATTATTTTTTTTGACAATGATATTTTTGACAATGTGGTTTTCCTTCGGCTCGGTTTTCTAGCCAGACACACTGGGTCATCACTATTCTAAGTGTATTACACCTGACGTCACACTTCCCAAAGAGCAGTGCATACATTTGTATATATCGGCGGGAAGGTGGGTTGTAGCTGTGGGCCTTCGTAAAAATAAAAGTGAAAGACTTTCACACCATCACATCATGTAAAAGTTCATCTATTTGCACGGAGATAAGTCGGGCACATTTCTCTCATCTAGCTCTTAATCCAGTAATCAACGGAGCCAAGACTCCCAATCCGTACGTGATAACATGCCATTATACATCATCTGACGTCCTTGTGGAGAATTAACAACTTCAACACCCCTGACAAATGTGCGGATGTCATGATACCTTTACACATCAGGTTACACTGATTGGGGTTTCACGCCGCGGATTGGGTTAGTATCACCCGGAGGATAGGTTGTGTGCCTGACATGTTGAGATACTTGCTTTTTGAACACCTGTTTTCCTTATCTTCGGGCTTCAGGCACTTCTTAACAGACTCAAGGCGCCCAAAGCGGCCCAAGACGTTTGTCAGAATGAGTAAAGGTAACGGTACCATAACAGTTTGGAGGCTGCTACGGGAAGTGGATTGTTATCCACTGTGTCTTGGGCATATATATATATACGGTATTGGAAGCCCGTCCCTCGCTTCTTATCATCTTTTACCTCCCCAACCGACGTCATCGTACACAATTGTCCCTGAGTCGAGTAAGGAAAGCCGTTTAAGTGTCATTTCCGGAGGACACAGCGTCTAACAAGGAATGTCAGGAATTGAACCTGTAATAATAACCTTTCGGTCCTGTGTCCGCTAGCCTAACCATCAGCACAAATTTGTAGGCAATAGAAGACTATAAACGTCAAGGGTAAATAACCTAAAAGGGTCGAGTTTTAGCTTTTCCATGGGATAAAGCAAACTCTTGTGGTGAGCATAGGACGAATAAATAAATGCCGCCACTACATGCTGCAATTCCATTATAAGTGTATAAAGTTTACAAACGCACAAGGGGGGGGGGGTTAGATATTCATGTTATCATAATAATCAGCTTTGTAAAACACATGGTGTCATAACAGACACTCAGGTTTAAAGAACAATACGTATTAGTGACGTCACGGAAACGGTGGATTTCTCATTCCTTGACAAAGACTGGAGTTGTACAGTCGAAAATTTGGGTAAGTCCAATTTCTTGTGTTGGAAATTACATGTGCAGTTTAAACTCAAAATGACTTCTACCAACACTGATGAACTTTCAAGATACGTATTAGTTTTTGTTTAGAAAATTAAAATGAGGAGGTCAATATAAATGATTTAGAACTTTTCTTTTCAAGTAAGACTAAGATAAGAGTTGCGTTGCAAAGCCATTGGCAATGCATGAAGTATTAAAATGACTAAAATAGAACAGATTTAAAGCGCCCAGCGTCCAACAACACTGGATCGAAATTCTTCTGACAGTTCATGAATAAGTTGCTTGCAAAATGTTGGAAGCGTAACAAAGGGACAGTAACCATTGGCCTTCTATCTGTCTCTAATGTAACTATAGCTGTGAATACTAATGATTTAAGGTCAGCGAATTCCCCTCGATTGCCTTTTCAAGTACAAAGGATTTGCTCCCGTTGATTTGGTGAAGGTACGGAAATTGGGTCATAGATCAATTTTGCCCCGCTCGATGAAAAATTGCGTTGCTCTCATCATCTCTTAAAGGCGCCACAAATCATATATAGTGGCCAAAGAGGCGTCATGTGGCTGTACATCTATCGAGAATCCGCAATTTTTACTACATTTGTGGCAATTTATGAAAGTAATACGTACCAGCTTTGACACTAGGATATAGCTAAGTGTTGTACTTTGTTTCGGTCGTAGTCAAATCTGCCCACTGCAAAGAGTAATTGATGACAGCCATTTGCAATGAAATGACCTTTTGAACTCTACGGCCAACTGATGTATTTTGCACGCTTGATCGTATTTGTAGAAAAAATGGGGTCGACATGGCAAACTCATTCCGCCGGCATGTGCTACAGAACATCAGTAGTTCATCATTTTTTTAAGATTTGCAACTAAAATAAATCACAACAGAGTTGAAACTTACATCAGGGCGCACCAACCTGCTTTCAACTGGGTCGGGGGACGATATCGACTTCAAAGGATCTTTGACCCATTGCTTACGTCACAGGTACATATATTTACGTTTCCTGAATGATTCAGTAAAATTGTCCGTGGTTCCTATATTTTGAGTTTGAGAACAATTGTTCCATTGTCTTGAAAATCGTTTCTGAGCTTCTCCATTGTTGCGACTCTATCACCCAAATGAAGTAAAGTATATTTACTTACTAATGAATGTATTTCAATAATGTGTCGTACGATCCTTGGAAGTAGGCGACGACGATGACTATTGAAAATTGGGCAGTAAAGTAAGAAACGGGAGCTTGATTCCCATAAGGACCCGCAGCTACTAATCATTATTTGGACTTTGAATAAATTAGATCATTTGTTTCTTTTTTCATTGTAACTGCATTTGGCTGAAATAGATCCATTTATTTAGTCTGTAAGTTTGTAAAGCTTGAAAGGTTTTCAGCGACTCATGGAGATGTTAAAATATATATAAAACAGCGCTAGTTTCTGAGACGATTTTTCGGTAGCAGATACGTTTTCAGTCAAGCGCACCAAGACACCCCCACGATTTTCGATAAGTATTTATAGGGTTATTTTACGTGTAGAATTTTCACGACTGTGGAAAAGGATCGAAGCTCCCTTTTACACCAGGCTATGGGTCTTTACATCACCAACCGAAATGACTAAAGCAACCCCTTACATTATTCCCGAGCTGGGTTCGAACTTCCGCACTATGACACATGATTTGCATCGATTTCTGTTCTGTGCATGCATAAAACAAAAAGTTATGACGGTGACATTTACACTCGTATTCGTATAGAAATTCATTTCCAGTGATTTTGGACTCACACCAAGTTTCGACTGCCTGATTGAAGTCCTTGTCACAGCATGAATCTCGGCCCCCGCTTCTGTGACAGAAATTTACTCACTGCCCAAACATTTATTACTTTTGAAGTGTTCAAGACAGGAGAAAGGTTTTATGTCTTCTCCTGTAACTCAACTTACATTCAGGAGATTTACTTTATTCGGTCTCCGGTCTTAGGTGGATTTGGGCAGCTCGCTTCAGGGAGAAAAATGTACTTTTAGAATAAAAGCACTCAGTCAAAAGACGCCCAAAACATTAACTAGGATTAGTGCCTATATATCTTGGAGAAACGCACTTTTGTGTCTGCGTATCGTCCAGTAAGCCAGTTAGTTTACAGTCTACTACCATCAGAACAAACTGGCCATGACGATGCTTCTTGTGCGACTTTACTTGTCACGCCATGTTCCCAGTACCCCCTGTCACACATTCAGCCCCCCCCCCCCCTCCCGACCACCAACCAATCGTGGTTGGTTGAAGTTTGGGAGCAACCAGATTTAGGCCACTGCCTTTCTATTTTTAAAAAAAATCGAATTTGAGTGAAATTTGAGTGAAATTTGATTCTCGAACACGCCTCAACCATTGCTAGCCTACTCCCAAAGACCAGCCAACCGATGCCGAACCTCCAGTCGACCTTGAAAGTTTTCAACATTTTGAAACTTCTGGCTGGCACAGCCAAACAGTAGCCTACCTCGCCGAACACTAGCCATCCACAGTCGACCTTGCTCCTAACCATAGTTGGGGTCAGTTCGGCAGTGTTCGGGAGGCCATGTTCGGCTATGTGTGACAGAAGCTTTAGGAACAATGGCGGTTTAGTAGTCTCCACCAGACTAACAACACGGGCTGATGGAGGATAATTTGTCTGGGGAGTTCGGCCACCAGAGGGTTCATGTTTCCCTTATGCTGAGGTCACATTTCCAAACCGGGGCCCGGCCGGGCTTCTTCGATTAACCAATAATCAACAATTTATACGCCAGGACTAATTTTTCAACTTTTTTGTGCTTTGATGTCTTTTATATCATACTTTACGTTCCATACGTCTGCCCGGCCGGGCCCCGGTTTGGAAATGTGACCTCAGCATTACCCCGGCTCACTCCCCTGGCCAATCATCACTCAGCTAAGTTAAGGCTTGTCAAACTTACCCCAGCAAAGCCCTTATTATAATATTATAATGCATTTTAAACGAGCAAGGTGCTGACGGAAATGTGAGAATGTGCGCCAGGGTACGTAAGGTGATAATTGCTTTGACTTCAGCTCCCACTTACCAGCGTTTTTTTAGGACGGACATGCCTGAACCCACCTAAATTTTAATGTTACCCTAAAGAGACACCCTTAGTTAGCTGCGACGTTTGTAATAATGGACCATAAACGGGTTGCAAAGGACAGCTATTCAAAAGTCTCAGGAATCATGCTGTCATTTAATTTTATTGTTCCCGACATGCGCCCTCGTTTGTGTGACCTGCCTGCTCTATAAAACACGCTGCAAACGGCAGTTTCGGTCATAAAGTAAATTGTTTTATTTAGGGGAGATGAGGCTTAACTGTTCCCAAAGTATTAAACTTACGACGCTCGTTAAAGATCAGCGGTCAAATCAAAATGCGGCGGATATGTCAATCCAATAGTGCAGCATACCGCATCAATGTGAAAGGCCATGTCAGAAGTACTCGATGCGTAGGCATCAACAGACCGTTCCTAAATCCACGTGACTAAATCCTGTTACCGTATTGGCCGAATCGATAGTTTTGATTGACAGCCAGGGTCGGTCTATTTATCAAGCATCCACGTCATTGGTCGACCTTTTAACGACATTGAGACAGAAGCCTTGTAACAGCGTGAAGTGTCAATAAAGGACGTATGAATGGCCGTGGACTGTAAAACGTATTCACTGACTCTAACATTTAGCTGGCGTGAAATTCAAGTGGCAGAGAAGAAGGCGAGAGACAAGATAGCACAGAAAGGCCGTCCACAACAGATAATTAACGCAGAATCCATTCTCCTTCCACTCTCCAAGGTTGTTTGAAGGACGATCATTGACTAAATGACATATACTACTATTTGCACCAGTGAAACTGAACAACATTATTCCAAGCTGAGACATGTGTCTTGAAAAATATGTGAGACATCTCAAAGACGATATGGGACAATACTAGAACAGATTATATATTTACATTTAGGTACCTAACGTTAGAAATGAATATCAGGGTTGTTGACCCTCCCAATGCACGAGTCACTGGGGTAAATCTAACCAGGTTAAAAGCACATAAGTGTGAGCAAACTATGATCCCTTTGGTGGTACCAGTGAAAAGAACAAAATTTGATTAAAGAAGGGCATCCAGAATGGACTTAATTTTTTAATAAAAAGGCGTTTTAAAGATATAGACTAGGGACTAGAATCGTTCTCATTTGAGGCCTTCACTGCGCAACGCAATGGTGTCAACGGACCTCCAGGGAATGTGACTGAACGAGAATGTTGCAGATAGGGGTTAGGCGGTGGCCATGGTCGTGGTTAACACCCCCGTTCCACTAGGACGGCGCTCTCTCTGCGATCTAAGATTTTTACAAAGCGCTCAACGAATTTCATAGATTAAGAAACGAATCTTTTTACGCTTTGTGTGTTATGTTGTTTTTTCAGTCATACTTTCACACTTTACATAATATTCAAATTATGAAATGTAGGGCTACGCAAATTCAATTCAAGTCGCAGCGAGAGCGCCGTCCTAGTGGAACAGGGGGGTTAGGGATCAGGAGAGGGATCTAGTGTGTACAGCCTCTTTTCGCCCACACACATTTAGGTTGGTTATCTAATAATTCTGTTGCACTAATGTTGTTTCGTATTCACAGCGTGTATGCGCACAGACAGAGAAAACGTGGGAATCATACTTACAGCAAGCTAAAAGGAAATTAGGCCTTCTGTGGGTAGATCTACACAAGGTGTCTTTTCAGTTCAGTTCATCCTGCTCAGGTGACACCGCAAAGTGCCTCCACAAGTTCCTGTCTCGCATGAGCAAGTACAGTTCAACACCCTCTAGACCTGTGTCCTCTTCGATCACCTTCTTTTTAGTTAGAGAAAGGCGACCACGTCTACGCTTTTCCTCTGGTGACCAGAGGAGAACCAGACCCGCCATTTCCTTGTATCTTTTAGCATAATGCATTTTTAAAGGCAGTAATCTACAAGTACCTCATTCTAAGTTATAGTCTGCGCGGGGTTTTCGGTGAAAATGTTGTTACAAGGTCGATAGTTTATTTAACACCAGTCAGACTTTGGCTAGGAGTGAATTCTGAAGAGTTGCGATGCTGATGTTTTTCAGCCATGACTGATATTCTAAACTTGGACTGAGACACCATGGCGGCCGTCCAATTAACTGGAGATAGTCGGACAACCCGAGTGTAATTGGAACATTTATATCTGGCTTTCGGTACATAACTTATGTATAAGCAACGTAGACACTCTAGGTCTGGAAAAACTGTTGTGTTTCCGATTTCAATCCTGAAGAATATAGGGTCTGTAGGTATGGATTCGTCTTGTTTTTTTTTTAGATTTCGACTGAAGCAGTTCAGCAACGTCTCTGCTTCACTTCACTATAATTACAGTGCCACAGCGTGCGTTCTTTCGATGCACACACTAAACATGAAAACTACTGACAAATTTTATCTATTTTCAGCAATTTTTTCTTATTTATAAAAAGTTACCACATCTGTGGAAGAGTTGAATAAAAACAGGTGCCTAACGCATTTTTAAAATGTCAATCCTGACACCAGACTGTAAGGTTTAAACGAATAGCAACAAGGACCCCTGCTCTTTTCGATAAGTGCCAAAGGTGTGGCACTCCTCAAACACGGGACTTTATTTTCTATCCGAAAGAACGTCCCAACCGACGCCAGGTACTACCTTTCACAAGAGTCAAGTGAGGAAATAGGTATTAAAAGGACAACGCTAAGACGGATTCTGATTCGACAACCCTAACTCCAAGGCCACTTGTCCACATGCTGATGGTAGCAGATCTTTATTTGGAAGCAGTTGAGAAACATATACCAGGGAGCTGGAAACATAAGATCGTAAGATACATAGAACTTTACATTTGTTTTAGGTACACGTCTGCTCGTCTACAGTACTAGACAAACTGTCTTCTTGAAAAAAAAAAGACATATGCTCAGTCTTAAATCACAACTCGAAACTCTCCTTGGACTGAAATTGGAATTCTACGGTAGTGGGGTGTACATGTACATGTGTGAAGAATATTAATACACGAAGAATACTCTTCATGACCGCCCAATTAAAGACGATAGAGAACTTCTAGGTTTTCCGGAAGAAGTAAATGGTAGGCCTTGCGGCGATGCAGACTAGATTATTAGATCTACTCGCACAGACAGAATGTTGACGTACGCAGTACACTGGGGATATTAAAACCCTCGCCTTCCCAATGTACGATGACCTAAAGGGTCAGTAAACACCAGTAACTCTTTTAACTGTAGTTCTTAGAACTCCCGACGTCAGAAATTAAAAAAATAAAATAAAATAAAATAAAATAAAAACGACTTTTGATCTTATTACTTGTCGTCGAAAAATATAAAAATTGGAAATTTTGGGTAATATATGTAGCCAATCTCAGACGACGTTTGGCACATTACTTTCACGTTTGTCTGTAGTATCATTACTTAGTCCCGAGGCTTAGTTAGTAACACTGAATAGGGTACACGTTCTCTGGTCAAGTTGCAAATCCACTTATAGGGTAACAGATGGACAAAATTCTAAGCACATTGCTGCCATATTCCAAATCGTCTCAAGAAGCTTTTAGTGGCATAGGTGTGGATTCCTGTAATTACGGGCTGAAATGTGATTGGTCAGGCATTGATGGATTTCTCCCGGTACATTTCCGGAAAGCTAATTTCCTGGAAGACATCCATGGGACTGTTTCTATTCCAAATACCAAAAACTCTATCTTTTCTAGTTGTTCTTTTTAAATGTGCTATCGCACGTGGAATGGACCTGTACATAATGTCAATAAAAGCTACAAACGTTTTGTAGTCTTGTCTAAATTAGATCACAATAAGTAACAAAACTTGGTAACAACAAATGAAAAAATTCCAAACTTTGTTCTGGGAAATAGATACAATTTTCGTTAAAGAATTACATACCAGAATGCATTATTACTCATACGATAGTATGATGAAACTTACTCCGCTATCACACTATTGGTAATATGTTACATTCCTGGCGACCTCATCCTTGAAAACAGGGCATACAAGGTCAAACCCCTGTCAATCAATGAAACTAAATCCCCGCCCACTCACTTTGGAACCCAAACATTTAAACCTAGCATAAATTAACCTCACCCAAAACAATACTTCCGCCTAAAAAGTGAGATTAATTATTGGTCTTTATGTGGTACGTTTTAGTTCTCTTTGACCTGTCTGAAAGTTTAAGCAGCACACGAACCACCAAAGATCATTTCCGTAAGCGATATGTATAACGAATTGGAAGCGTTAGAAGTAATTTGTCCTTCGAACCGTTACCAGACTTAAAATTCTTCTGGAAAAATCCCATAGGTGGGCGTAAGGAAGCAATCTACCGTTTCGAATTTTCCCGATAGGTACATGTACATCTGAGAATAACGTTCATCAAGCCTGTAAAAAAAGCTAGACCGGAGCAAACTGTACAGCAAGGAAAGTTTGTTATCACACTAGCAGGGATCGTAGCCAGGTACCATCCTATCATGAAAGTTTAGAAGTCGGCACTGGGAGTGTTGACCGCACGCCCTAATTAAATAGTGCACTCCGAGGAATTTTTACAGGGTGGAGGTCAGTTATAATGCTCATGCCAGACGTGGCTACAATCAGAAAGATTGACTTTAAACAAATCCTAATGCTTAACAGGACTGGGGCCGGTAAAAAAGGTAAATGTGTCACATTGAGTTTTTCAGGCCGTAGAGGCAGTGGCTTGTTTTTTAATCCACAGTGTCTAGGGCACGGTATTGGAAAATGAAGCCCATTCCCCCCCTTCCACCGCCTTTTATCTCCGCAACCGTAGTCAGATTCCCGTTTTACACCTGGGTGGAGGGTGGAAAATCGTGTTAAATGCGTTACACGGAGACACAACCGAAATCCCACAAACCAACGTACCTGAGATCTAGAGAGAACACCATAGTCAAATTCAGTACAAGAAACCTACGTCTTTAATGCACCTCACTTATCATTCAAACTTGATGTCCATGCACGAAAATCCAGTTCTAGGTGGAGCCTTACAAGAGTGCAGAGTAATCTCTGTGGCTTTAGCGGGTTAACTCTTAAAGAAGACTGAAGAAAGACACGCCGCCGGATATGCGTCTCCTTATAATCCTCCAACATCACCTTGGAATTAAAGCAACTGGAAACCAAATGCCACAGGAAATTACAAGTCGAGAAACATGAAGTCTTCTCCCAGAGGATCGTCGTTCGTCTGTAACACGTGCGTTATAAAGAGAGCGCGTACTTTCAAATGCATTACAGGTTTGAGAAGCTGTATAAAGTCCCTGTCACACACAGCCGAATATGGGTATGAGTATTCTCTGAATAAACGAAGGCTCAAACAAACAAACAAACAAACAAACAAACAAACAAACAAATAAACAAAACGTTTGCTAAAATCTGGTACAACGTCATAAAACTTCTCACAATTCAACAAAATTGTATCGTAAGACAACGTGGGTGGCGGAAGCTCAATATTGCTTCATTCTTGTTTAGCGATCCTAAAAATCTACAACTGATCTTTACTGCTTTTTGTTTGACACACCGTTGAAAAAGGCCCCCAGTAGAATTTTGCCTTGGTAGAGGATCTTGTCATGCTTTTAACGGATATAGTGTTGAGCACCTATTGCAGCACTGCATACGCCATGTATAATGTACTAAAATGCCAGCAGACTGACTGGAACATAACTGAATAGAGCTAGGCGTCAGGGTTGGGAGATAAGACTGTCACCTCTGGCTCTGTCTGTGTCTTCTTCTTCTCGCTTCAATAGGAAAACAGGTGAAGTTGGTGCGGTTTATTGTATCCAGAACCGTGCCTATCTAGTATTTATATGTCTGTTAGGATATAAAGAAGCACGGTTATAAAGGGTTATAAAGAAGCACGGTTCTGGATACTATCTGCGTGTGGACTATCCAGAACTGTGCCCGAGCATGGTTCTGGATACAGCACGGTTCTGGATACAGCACGGTTGATGTATTGGAAGGTCGTAACAAATGGAATGTTTCTTGGCAAAGGGACACTGAAAACGTATCGTGGCATTATTGAATAAGTCTTAATTAAAAGTGTATGAAGACATTTATTAAACATATTATTAGAGGAGAGTTTGACATATGTGATGACAAAAAACTTGCTGCGTTGTTCGCAATGTAAGAGAGATCTTTGTCCACAGAGTGTTTGACAAGTAGATACCGCCTGACAAGTAGATACCGCCTGACAAGTAGATACCGCCTGACAAGTAGATACCGCCTGACAAGTAGATACCGCATGACAAGTAGATACCGCATGACAAGTAGATACAGCCTGGAACAACCTGAACTTAGAACTCCGTACCCTTTCGTATGCAAAATTTTGTTCACATCTTTTTAAATCTGTACGTCCAGTTAAGCTAAACCATTTTAGCTGTGGTTCTCGGTTTTTCCTGTATTCGTATTCTCATTACCCGACTTCGTCTGGGCAACCTGCAGTTTGAATCACAGTCTTTGTACTCGGGGTCTTGTTACAAGTTTAGCTTGTAGCTGCGGGTGTCAGTATACGAAACGACTGCTCATTATTTACTGCACTGCCCTATATACGTCTACCAGCGCTCAGTCCTTTTTGGCACGCTTTTAAGCAGTCTTGGACACATTATGAATTTAAACATACTTTCTGACAATGCTAAACAACTTTTAGTTCTTCGTGGTAGTTTGTACTGTTCCTAGGATGTTAACTGTAAAATTATGCTAGCCACACAAAACTACATAAGGCCACAGCAAGTAAATTTTATGGATGACATCCTCCCCAGACTCCAAATCTAATGCGAGAGGGCGAAAAAAAACAAGGCGGGCAAAAAAAACAAGATTTCTACATTTTAAAATTTTGAGATCGTTAACCTTGTTAAACAAGAATTGTGGCAACAGAACATGATATCACAAACCAACAGGTCTTTTATACCTGTATCTAACAGTATTACCGTCCTTGTACATGTGTATAAATCTCAATTAACAAGAACAATTGTAGAAAAGAGCCTGTACCATCATAGGTAGCTACTACATGGTAGTAGCTACTGGGTATTTGTTTGCAATGCAACAACTTAAACTGTCAACGGTTGCCATCAAGCCATACTCTACTTATATTGTGCCAACTATTACAACATCAATTTGTCTCTGAAACAACTTTGAAAAAAATGAATTACTAAATAAAAGCTTTCAATCTTTGTATAAATGGTTTTGATTCATTGGCAACATCACTTATAACACTGTATCAAAGTAAAAATGAAATACTAAACAATAAATCAGAGCCTTGCCTTGCCCATGGCCGTTTATGACATATTTTTGGCATGTTAACCACAGTTGGTTGGCATCAAAATTTCTTGTTTTTTTCCCGAAATCGAGCGAAAATTTTAAAAATTACTTGCTGTGGCCTAACAAAAACAAAACGTTTTTAGCTGTATAGGTCCTGCTTTGCTTTGTTCTTCGTGTCTTTAGCAGGTCACCCTGCTGCAGCATCAATTACCAGAACGAGCCTGTTTCTAAAACACCTTTACATCTCGACGGGCGTTCAGCTTTCTGTCGAGCTCTCTTCTAATCTCCTTAGAGTTCTGGATACTACCGCTGTCATGGCATGCACAGCGTGGAATGGGGTGATCAATGGCCTGTTTTTTTTTCAATAATTTTGAAATAATTTTTCAATAAATCAGAGCCTTGCCTTGCCCATGGCCGTTTATGACATATTTTTGGCATGTTAACCACAGTTGGTTGGCATCAAAATTTCTTGTTTTTTTCCCGAAATCGAGCGAAAATCAATGCGTGCGCGGATGTCATCCATAAAAATTACTTGCTGTGGCCTAACAAAATTATTTAGTAATTTTGTAACTTAACAGTTACTTCTGTTGTTAGTTGTATTATTTTGAGTTTGATGTTTTTGTCTGGGGTCTTCCCCAGGCCCAGGGCTCATTGAAAAGCGCCCTACGGGCGATATGTATCCCCCTGGTTAAATAAATAAAAACAAACAAACAAACAAATGGTACCATCGGCGCTCAAATGACCATTGACACATTCTGAGGAAGACGTGTGACAAGAAAATGGGGTTCCGCGGGCAGCTATTACACTGTGCTGAATAGCCAACAAATCCTCGGAGTCACTGTCATTGATCTCGAGCCTACTCCGAATGCTTAACATGCATCTTTTTTCAGATTACAACGCCATTCTGCACAGTCAATATTAGGATTCGTGAGCAATCGACCGAGAGATTCTAGGAAAGAAAACATCCTATCTGTAAATCATGGTGGAAGCTTGTCCACTCTCTTTACTTTAACTAGTAGAGGAATGACCAGGGTATTGCAGGAAATTTACAACCCTTTTAAGATTAATGTTTAGAAAGGATGTTTAAGTCTGGTAAAGCCCTGGTTATGTATATCGTGAGATGCAATTGCGCAAATGTGATTTTTTTTCTGTGACTATCATGCCGTACATAGTAGGGTTTTGAATCTTAAACTGTTGTACCCGTTTCTTCTCAACACGGTGGTAAAATTTGGGCCCCGATCTCCCTACCTGCTTTAGAACCCGAACCATGTTCGATCTGACGTAATTCGAACCGAACGACGTTCGAACGGGGTCCCCCGCGGTCACCCGAGTGTTCAGGCCCTTTTTTTACGAAGGTACCGCCAAACAGAAAAAAATATCACATTTGCACAAATATAAACAGTTTTCTGGACAGTCCATCTATGCCGTCATTTGTAGTGGACATGTAACATGTAACGAAGGTACTGCCGTGATTGTGGGTGACCTTGAATGTCGCAATACTTATACACGCTGGCATGAATGTCCCCCTCTTCATATCCGTGCCGCATGACATGCGTGCAAACCTCGAGCAAGATTGGAAGCACGGAGAGTCCAACATACCTCATTGACGGCTCAAAATGACTGTAACTGTTTTTTCGAGGCTTGTGTCTTAGGGATTTTTTAAAAATGCCCCCGATTTGGAATTATGGGTAATTGAGTGCGAAAAATGTAAAAAAAATGTCATTTTTTCACCTATTTGTCGACAAAAACTACACTTAAAATCAGAAATTAAAAACTTCCTAAGGCACAGCTTTTGATATTATCCCTAGCCGTCGAAAAATATAAAAATTAGGTATTTTGGATGATATATGTAGCCAATCTTGCTCAGTGTTTGCCTAAAAACATGGTGCTCCGCAAACGCAAAAAAAAATCGTCTTTCGGAGCGAAATTATGAAAAATTAGGCATTTAACGTAAAAATCAAACATCAAAAGTATGTAAGGGCGATAATTTCATTTTATTTTGACGAAATTTTCCCTTCCATACCATTTGTTTATTTTCAGATATTTTACGGTTAGCCCAAAAATTGCATCTTGTAACCCGATACTTTTTCGAACGTCCCTAGCAATGGGAAAGAATACCGTAGCAACAGACCACCGTGCAAATCTGGGACATACGGAACAACCGTCGTGGACAACAAACTCTCCATCGTAGTTGCATCATATGATACATGTCACCGGGGATTATAAGCTATTGCTCTGCTATTTCCTTTGATCTAAGGACTAAATTAGGTTCTTTTCTCCCCTGTGATGTAAATTGTGTTAGAAACGGACTGATCTTCCTGCGTGGAGTCACTGCGGTGTTCCATTGGCACGGTGCTATCCGGGAGTAATAACAAATCTGCCTGTCAGTATCAGAGGCATCTACACTGCAGGAAATGTTAGATTTGCCACTGGTAGTAAATGCCAGTAAAGTCGGGTAATGTTGACATACGTTACCGGACTTTAGAATGGTAATAAACAAACTCAAGTCCGGTAATATCAGACTTAACATGGTAGTAAAGGAATTGCCGGCCTTGACTCTTATTTACTACCATTGTAACCGACGGTACTGTTTACAAAATGAACATCATCCGACTTAACTGGCATTTAATACCATTGGCAAATCCAACTTTTCGTGCAGTGCTTGACGCACACCGGCCACTAAAATTGCTCGTGTCGGTACTGTACCTGACTGACACTTAAGTATATAACTGCTCGACTTATTTTGTTATTAAAAACGTGTTGTTGTTTTTTTGAAAATTTAACACTGAAAAAAGACGAAAACTCTGATTAAAGGTCTCACGAAAGCACGGGTTCTCTGCATATGATACCTGAAGTCTAAATAAATAAACAATTCTGTTTATTCAAGTAATAAACAATTCTTTTTATTCAAGTTTCTGTCATCAATGAAGACCACATGTCAAATTGTTCCGGTCCGGACCTGCACCTAAACATTTGTATTTGTACATGTGTTATGTTTGGGTACTCAGCACTAACATAGATTGTTCACTTAAATATCTCACGACTACACTTTGTCTCCAAGTGATGCATGCTATCGAATTCATTATATGTTATGGGGATGGGAACTTAAGGTACGCGTCAGGCCCCTGCCCGGATGATTTGTAGTGAATCACCAACTTCCAGCTATAAATATCTGGACCATCGCACACCGGGGCATGCCCCTACTCTTTTCGAAAGGTGTGGTGGGTTCTTTAACGTGCGTGGAGTGTGGCTCTCCCCAAACACGGGACCTCCATTTAACGTCCGATCCGAGGGTCGTCCCTAATCGAAGCTAGGTACTCATGTCCACCTGAGTGAAGTGAGGAAAGTCGTGTAAAGTGCCTTCCCCAAGGGCACAACGATCTCCCCGTCTGGTATTAGCCACATGGTGATTTACATCATCTCCCTGACGGAGACCTGGCGACCCCGCCTTGTATCAGCCAACGAAAGGGTATGTCACCCCGTAAGGGGCGGTATAACCCCGTCTGAGCGTTACAATTCCGCTAGTCGACAACATACATACATACTTACATGCATACAAGGTACGCGTAAGGGCGTAATGCTATTCCATTCACAGTTTGAATATAAACTAGACTAGACTTTCAGTGTTGAGATTGGCAGAAGGTAAGTCAATATAACCCGAGAAGCTTAGGAGCAAAGCCAACTCATTCATAGATAAGCTGGCGGGGCGATAGAGATTGATCTACATCTCCAACAATCTGACAGGCCTTCACTTTAAGGTCCTCCGCTAGAATTAAAACCGTCTTACGGATTTATTGGAGGACTCAATTGATATCTTTGAATTTGCCGTTGTTATTTCATTTCTCGTTTGCGGTGCTTGTTTGTATACTGGATACTGATTTAAATTTAGATGAAAAAGTAGATATTAGAATCAAAGACGGGCGAAAGATAAGAAAGAAATTACCAAAGACACCGGTGTGTGCATTGGCTAATGACAAGCCAATAGGCAAACCAAACTCTATAGGGTTTATAGAAAACTTGCTTATAATTACTATATATATGCATTGTAGATACAAATGTATAATAACATCATGTAAAAAAATTAATACTAAATCTGCAGAGTACATCTGCAAAACAGCAAACAAAGCAATTCAAGATTTATGTAAAGTAAAAAAAAGAAATATCTTTTTTTATATATCCAGGCTGGCCGATTTCAGTGGCATGGCACTGTTTTACAGTGGGCCCCGGGAATCTTTGCGTGCAAATCGAAGTCGGCTGGTTGATTTATAGGTTAATCAAATCCCCTAAATGCACAGTCATGTTCTGTTACTGTCCGTGAAAACCTGCATTAGGAGGTCTTATCTTTCTTACTTCTCCAGTCAGTATACCTTATCTTCTGATGTAGGACGCGAAGTCCAACCAGGGGATTGACCATTCCCAGGTTATTATGACTACAGGATTAGGACTACTGCTTCAGATACAGTTCAGCGAGGATCCACTCATTGGGGATTTTGAAGAAGATGTATAATATGCGGAGCGGAGTAACTCTTCCAAAATGACTGCGGCAATAGTCTATTAGCTCCGCTTCTTCTTTTTCTTCATTAACATTTGCTAAACCACATAAGGCTGAGAGTGGGGAGAACTGTTTATACTTAGGTGGGTGGTCGCATTTGGTAGGTCTCGAAAACGGTTCATCTTAAGAAGCCCCATGACTTCTGGTTCCTCAGCGGGAAGAGGGGCCTCTTCTGGCCGGCCGCTGCCAGGCTGGCCGACTGCGAGGACCTGGGACAGCGAATACCAGGGCAGCAAGGACCCAGGACAGAGAGTACCCGGGACAGCCAATACCCGGGACAGCGAGCACCCGAGATAGCGAGGACCCAGGCCGGTGATGAGGACCCGTGTAAGGGAGGAGACGGGACAGAGAGTGCTCGGGACAGGGCATACCCGGGACAACGAGTACCGTGGCAGCGAGCACTCGAGACAGAGAGTATCTGGGACAGCCAATACCCGAGGACCCAGGATGGTGAGGACCCGTGAAAGAGAGGAGCCGGGACAGAGAATGCTCGGGACAGCCAATACCCGGGACAGACAATACTCGGGACAGCGAGGGCCCAGGACGGTGAGGGCCCGCGGAAGCGAGAAGACGGGACAGAGAGTGCTCGGGACAGGGAATACCCGGGACAGCGAGTACCGAGACAGCGAGGACTCGGGACAGCGAGGTCTTGGGACAGTAAGTACCCGGGAAAGCAAGCCATTGTCCAGGACAGCGAATACCCGAAACAGCGAGGATCCGGGACAGCAAGGACCCAGGACAGCAAGGACCCGGGACAGCGAGGACCCAGTATAAGGTGACACGTAGAGTAAGTTGTTGTTACCAGATGCCGTACCCACAAACGAAAAAAATAGTGAAGGTGAACGGACTGGACTAGAATAGACCAGAACGAGGTAAAATAGAATAGAAGAATCTAGATATTAAATAGAACAGCGAAAAACATCATTCTCTTTTCTAATCAGACACTTAGGTATTTTCTAAAGTAAAAGAACCACTGCTGCTGCGATATCATTACCATGCAGCACAATGAACAATTCAACTTACACACTTTCAACTGAAACTTATCAATTAGACACCATGGCAAACATTTTCAAAATCATATAAACCATCAAAACACTTTTTGTAACTTTTAGCAGAATTAAAGAACGTTCACTATGATAATCGTATATCTATTTCCGCCAGAATGTACATTGCTGTCTTTGCCTGATTAAGAAATGAAGATACACAGGCACCACGTCACGTCAGCAGCCAATACAGTCCCCAGACCAGGCAAACAAATTAGTGTACCCTTCTGGGATTGGTGCGTACGTCAACGGTTGCCATGGTTACGGAGATCAGTTGGGATTGGTGAACATGACGCACGTACAGAGAAGTTCCCCTACATCTCAAGTCACATGGTGAAAACTATTTCCTCCTTAGCTAACGCATCTTAAACGGGCCTTGTACACCGCAGCTCGTGTCCGAAAGACGTAAGAGATACATAGACGGCACTCGGTTATCTTTGTTATCTTTCCCATCCGTGAGATTGGACAGTCACAGTATTCAGCTTTCCGGTTCGGTGTAACCACACATTGAGAGGAAGGGCGGTGTTGCGGAGCGGTCACGTTCGTTGAAAGTCGTCGTGCAATTTCGATGCCGTAGCGCTTTCAGTCAGGCTGTGACAGAACCAACCGCCGACAAGGATAGAAGACAGCCTTTTCCGCTACAAGACTACAGGACACTATCCCAACAATGCCCCCAGCCTGTGATCGTACGACGGTCGCACGACGTAGTTTGTGACCGGACCCTTAGTTAAAGGACGGGGTTTTAAGACCCTCCAACAGTGACGCCGGCTGTCAGTCAAGCTTACTCTCCTAGTCTTACCCCCGCTGTACACCGGAGACGGTGTTTGTGAAACTGGCAGCGTTTTTTCGGTGAGTACTTTTCTTGCAAGCTACAGAATTTGTCTAGCCTCTAACAGCTTCTTGGGTTGTTGATAAGGTACTAGTAGTTAAAATTGGTCAAATATGGTGAAGAATTCACCAGCTAGATTAACCAGCCTAGAATAACGTTAAAAGGTGGCAAAGCGGCTTTGTGTTTAAGGCCTAGGAATCTGAAGGTTCTGGGTTTGTATTCCTTGCAAGCCACAGTGTTGTGCTCTGTTGTGTTTATACCTATGTATATTTCGTCTTTTGACTCAGGTTAAAATGAGTACCATGCTCAGGTTAGGGACGTAAAGCCGTAGGTCTCGTGTTTAAAGAAAGACGCGCCTAGAGCACGTTAAAGAACCCACCACACTTATCGAAAAGAGTAAAGTCCTTCCCGGTGTGACTAGATCATACTCGACAGTCTAGTCTCCGAGTTGACGACTTGCAAAGGCGATAGTCATCTGTTATGTCAATCCTTCTCCAAACTCTTTAAAAACAGCACAATAATCTTAAATGTATCCCCCTCACAGTTCATGACTAGAGAAGAATTTCAGACCCTTTGTTGCTCTGTGGAAAGTAGCAGAACGACTGCCTAAATTTTTGCAATTAAACAACTTCTAGCTGTGCACACAAAACCTTCAACCATCCATATTCACCAACCTAATAAAACTATTAACAGAACATGAATAAACGAGAAATAAGTTCACTCTGATCTGCAGAAAGTCTGATTTGAAAATGGACTGGATATATCCTTACCTCTGCAGCTGCTGCAAGTGGATACTATACTGTTGCATGGAGAATAAAAACTAGGTCTATTTTTATTCGTATGTCCTGCAATAAGGTATTTGGCCTCTTTACTTCTAGGTCACGTATTATTGTAAGTAAAAAATTATGTCTGTATCATTTTCATTAAGAATTCACAATGTATATATGCGTTATTGACCTCTGTGGTACCAAGTATAGACTGCATAATTTGGGACGAGGGATAAAATCCTGGTGTCATTTCAATATTTTGCCTGTAGTTCTTTAAAATGCCGGAGTTGACCTTCCACTTTATATATCCAAAGAAACCTGGCACATTCAGCTTTGCAGTGGGGTAAAGACTTCTGGTTTGAAATAAAGATTAATATGTTTTAAAGTGCTTGTTTTTCATGGTTTCACCATAGATTCCAGTGGAAAGATCATTTGCTGGTCCTTCCACTGCATTAGTGCATACTGTACATATTGTATGTCTTTCCTGTCAAGACTTCCTAGTTCAAGATAACTTCCACTTCCCTCCACGTACTTTCACTGATTGGACAAAAGAGACAACTCCAAATAACATTATATCAACAGACGCCAACTGCCAGCTCCTAGGAGGTATTATTTATGACATAATGTAGACCATTTCCTTTATAATTACTTCCTTTCTAGTGACTTCTTTTCAGAAATTAAGTTTGTAATAACAATATAACCGTGTTAAATGAATTATATTTTAAACGTATATTGTTAGGATTGGCTCCTTTTTAGAAATTAAGTTTGTAACAATATGCTAAATGAATTAGGCTTATAGTGTTAGGATTTTCCCCAAGTGTAGTTACACTTTGCTGTAGTAGCAGATTGTACGTTTCTGGGTGCAATCAACTTGTCTTGTCAGACCATTCATATTCATGTCTAAATGACAGTAACTTAATATCTAAATAAACCATATTAGACCAAAGTCCTCTGGGATTAAATGCATATTATCTAGGAATTTAGCTCCGGGTCTTTTTTAATATTTGTAAGATCTGTGTCTTCAATTTTTTCTTTACACACGTACGCCACATTAGGATATTTTAGTGCATGACGTGAAATGATAATGCCATGTAAATAATACATGGGGTCAGTTGTCTCATTAATTGAGTAATAGTGCGTCTTTTTCTAGTGAATCAATGAGGTGCTGTGCCATTTTTCATAGCAAGACAATTTTGAATTCTTCTCTTTTTGGCTAAGACGTAAGTTGGATGTCCAATTGTTGTAATAGTGTGACAATGTAAATGTAGTTACCTGGTATACGAACACTGCGAAAGTAGGGGAATTTTGCGAGCAATGTAACTGATGTGATCATAGGTGAGTCAAACATGGGAGCCCAGTGTAGCAGACCTCTCTCTATATATATTCATTTAGATTTAAATTCAATAAACCTACCCTGTCAACTCTACAAACCTTTAAAGGTTTTTCAATAAATGTTGGTAAATGCCAGTAAAGTCGGGTAATATTTACTTTGTAAACAGTATAAGATAAGAGAATGACAGTCAAGTCCTGTCATTTTGGACTAGTTTTGAATTCTTCCCTTTTTTCAGTAATTTAGCTACTAAGTCCGAAATGACAGGACTTTCCGATACTGTGTACAAAGTAAAGCCTTCCATAGACTTCTTACATTCTGATATGGTACAGTTTTTATTGGGGCGTATTATTGCGTGTTTTATTTGTACAGGATCGCTGTGAATTAGCAACAATGATGAGAGATGACGTATGTAGCTTTTCCATTAGGTTCACATAACGGTGGGATTTACACGTCCGTAGTAATTTAACTACTAAGTCCAAAAATGACAGGACTTGACTGTCATTCTCTTATCCGATACTGTTTACAAAGTAAATATTACCCGGCTTTACTGGCATTTACTACCATTTATTGGTAAATCGTGCAGTGTATGTATACATGTCCCAGCTACTGAACCGCTTGATGTATTTCAATACTCAAAAATGATTCCAATCCGATCAGACATGTTCATTGAGCCATAGAGTGATATAAAATAGTCCCTGCTGTTATCTTAGCAACCTTTGTCTTCGATTGCCCCCCCCCCCCCTTAAGCCGAGTGACATCCGATAACATTTGCCAAACCCATAGATCTCAATCACCCCGGGAACGAGCTAATTTCACTCAACCATAGGTACGAGTGATTATTGAAGGGGGAATTTGATTTCACGACTTGATAAACGGTTATTTCCGTAACTTGATCGTGCAATGCCGAAACCCTGTGACCTAAATCAGATAACAATGACGAAATGGATACGCGATTTTGCGCCTTGTGGTTGAATATTGATAGATACAATAGATTCGAGCCACCTTCTTGCTTGTAAGTCTTGCCCAAGTCGGTAAACCAGTTAATAGAGCTTTGTACATAAGAACGTACCAAATGTTCAGATGTGTATGTGTGTGTGTTTGTGTGCGTGTTTGTGTGTGTGTTTGTGTGTGTGTGAGTGTGTGTGTGTTTGTGTGTGTGTGTTTGTGTGTGAGTGTGTTTGTGTGTGTGTGTATATGTGTGTGTGTATATGTGTGAGTGTGTCTGTGTGTGTGTGTGTGTGTGTGTGTGAGTGTGTCTGTGTGTGTGTGTGTGTGTGTGTGTGTGTGTGTGTGTGTGTGTGTGGTGTGTGTGTGTGTGTGTGTGTGTGTGTGTGTGTGTGTATGTGTTCCTGTGATTCCCAGAAAAATATACACAGTACAGCTTTTTGGTGCTGCTTTTTTGGTCAGTGGCACTGGACATGTCGCACCCAACATGATCGACGTTTCTTGTTGTTTCAGGTTCAACCCTACAAGTCCAAAAGTCAGTTGCTTTATGACATCAGAACGGTTCAACAGCGCCACCTATCAATATACGACAACTGTACAAGCGCTGAGGAAAAAAAAACAGCGTAAAGCCTTTTCAAGCACTTAATTTCTTCTCGATAAATATTACGGCAAAAAAAATTGTTGAAATACATTTGAATGTAGAAATATAGTTGAACAATGGGCGACATCAATTATACGGACAACGACAACGGGGCAGGTGGAATATTTGATTCCTTCTTTGAAAGCTTATCAAACAATCAAACAAATGGTACAAACTGTGCAACACTCGTTTTGCAAGAATTGATGCCGTATAACGTTATCTTCAGCCTGTTATCTTTCGCGGGAGTCGTTGGGAATGCACTAATCATCGCAGTCCTTCGGGAACACGAAAAAGCCCGAACGACAGCCGAAATCTACGTGATGAACATGGCGACCACGGACCTGCTGATGCTGTCCATGGTGCCGGTGCTGGTTACCCGCAACGTCATGAACTATAAATGGATCTTTGGGGACTTCTTATGCCGTTTGTACTATCTTATAGCCGGTCTGAACATGTTTAACACTGTCTTTATTCTCACGGCTATGAGCGTGGATAGATATTTCTGTGTCTCACGTCCTTTACGCTCACTCGATTGGAAAACCACCAGAACTGCAAAAATCGTCTGCGCGTTGCTATGGGTGGTTGCCACGGTGATAGACCTACCTTGGGTGATCTGGGCCGACATCATCACAGAATGTGGAACTCCCATGTGCCTTTACGATTTCCCGGCATACAACGGGGACGACCAGTTTTGGGAGCGGCTGTCGGAGATAGGAGTGCTTTTCCTGTCGTTTGTAGTTCCGATTGTCCTGATCACCGGGACTCATATCGGAATACTGTGGCACATACGGAACCCGGCTGCCGGGCTGGACCGAACGCAACGGTCGCAGGAGAAAGTCACGAGGATGGTGTTCGCCGTCGTTGTCGTGTTCGTCATCTGTTGGCTGCCGAAGAACCTGGTGTACCTCGCCGAGCGATTTGATTGGTTCAAAGCCCCGGACAAACTGAACATCGGGTTAGAAATGCTTATGATCACCAACAGCGCCATTAACCCTTACCTCTATACCATATTTGGGCAACACTTCCAGCGAAGGCTCATGGGAATATTTTTCCCGGCAAAGTAAGTAGTTACGATTTCGTCAAGCTAGTACACGTAAGAAGTTGGTTGGAAGAACTCACTTTAATTCTTTTACTTATTTCGTGTTTTAAAACATATTGTTACTTTTTTTTTACTTTATCCTTACCAAGGTAGTAAATTATCCATTGGATTTTAGCGTGTGCTTGTGTTTGTGTGTGTATTTTCAGTGTGTGTTTCCAAAAGCTTGCCTTCTTTTTAAAGCACAGATACAGCATATGTTATCATTACTCAAGTTTATCGAGGTCAAGTTGTTGGTATAATATAAATAAAGCCACGCACAAAATGGCAAAGTAAATCCAGATATACTTGCGTCACCCCTCTTTAACAAAAAAATGGCGATAAGCAAAATGTTACTTTTTTCTTTTTCCTTCTTTCAGACATCGGCAAAGCTTGATGATTCGTAATGCTAATACGATCGTTATGAGAAGCAAGGTGAACACGCCCACTGGCGATCGGCGTCGGCATACCAGCGCTCCAAACCAGCGATGCCCGGATGTTGAGGAACACGTGGACAAGAACGAAGACCGTAGTATCTCTTCGTGGGAGAAAGAGGCAGACGTGTGCAGACATGTTCACGTGGAGGACACTCCGGTCTGATTATTGTGTTAACCACACATTATACCGCACAAAGTCAATATCATGGTATTTTAGGGCTCTTCAACACTATCCATCCTATAGGATGGGTGGATAGTCTTGAAGAGCCTTAAAATACCATGATATTGAACGCGACTGACAATTTTCTGACCAGCTCAAATGATGCACGTTCTTTAGCTACAGAAACGTGCATCATTTGAGCTGGTCAGAAAATTGTCAGTCAAGTAGCGGCCAACATCAATAGAACCATCGACAGGCACAGCTATCATGACTATTTGGACTGCTGATACCGTGGAAACCAACATGTTACTAGTACAACCATTTTTTTTCAGCAATTTGTAATAATGCATGATATTTTAGTTGATTACTGAACAGTAGTGTCAGTGGATGTGGAGTACTTCCTAGTACATTCAACGCAACGTTTTTAGATTTATCAAAGTCACCAGGCTTTGCAGTCGGGAGGACATCGGCTGTCATGGTCAGAATTAAAAAAAAACTCCTTCGCGCTACCCTGTAGTGGTCAGCGGGACCTGGATCGATTTTAATTACCAGTTACAGTTAAAATCCGGCGGTCCGACCGTGCCCGAAAAGAGTCTAGCAGCCACAGGTGGTCCCAAGGGTGATACGCTCAGGATTAAAAACTATCCACAGGGCCCCCCTTTTTTTAATTATAGACAAAGCAACATGTCTATGGCTTCTTTTGACTCCACTTTGCGGCTGGTATGTCTTCCCGGTGGAGCTTATTACTTTACTCATGTACGTATTTTTATATAAGATGATGAGTATATATGTGTGTTAGTTTAAGTATGACTGACAGTGGTGACTGTTCGTGAATATTAAATATTAGATATTTACATGTTGTCAAGAGTTTCATATGTAGACATCATACACCTCTGGCCATGAACTGTAATACCACAGACAAACGCTTGTTGTTTTAGTGTGTGTGTGTGTTTGGGGGAGTATCCCAAACGTAGACGGCGTGATGGATTAAATGTTAAATCAAATGGATTAAATGTCCTACTTGTGCATGGTATGAGGAAAAACACAAGCATTCATATGTCTCTTGTCACATATGAATCTATCATCTATCATATGAATCTATCTACAAATCAATGCTCTTGATGCATTGGAGAAAATGTAATAAGTGACGTTATGATAATACAAGGTCGTCAAAATCACCATGATTGTCAATATCATACATATATTTAGAAAGTCCTCATATTATAGATTTATTTATTGAATTCTTAAACGACTGGGTAGCCTATTCAATTTTGACTAAATGTAGACATTTAGTAATTACCATGGATATAGGAGGTCTAGGTCAGTGTAACAATGGAATGGGCAAAACATACATGTTTTTTGTTACTTTAGAAAACTTCAACTAGAGAATGGTTACAACTTGGAAAAGTTGTAGATTATATAATATAATACTTCGAGAGCTAAACATGCATAACTTTTTCCAGTGATAAAGCGTACAGAAATGTTTGAAGTTACAATTTGTAATTTTCTTTAAAGTTAAATTAAGTTCAGATCGACCTGTACTACTGTAAATTGTTTTACTGTTTTTAATGCATGTTCAAGATGTCAGTTGTCTTTTCCTTAGGTTTTATTGCACAGAGTACGCAATTCAACTTTGTCATGTACTACTTGCCATGTTTAGTGAAATAGTAGACAATACCTGCAGGTTTGTAATAAATCCAGTTACTCTACCAGATATTAAGCCTATTGGTGTCTGTACAAGTGTTACATTTTATGTTTATGCTGAGGTCACTTTACCAAACCGGGGCCCGGCCGGGCAGTCGTATGGAACGAAAAGTATAATATAAAAGACAAAAACAAAACAACAAAAAAATAATCATAATCATAACTTGTGCATTTTTTCTTGATATAATCTTTTTTTATATTTCGTTCATTCAAACAGCCCGGCCTGGCCCCGGTTTGAAAATGTGACTTCAGCATTACAATGTAGGTCCCAATTGCACCGAAGCCCGTCGGGATGTAGCCCCGGCCGGTCCCCCGCTGATCTGTGACGTGCTAGTAACAAATTTGTCCCGGTGGACTGTCGGCAACCGGAGGGGTACCTCTCGGTGTTCTCACGGTTAGGTCATGGCATCTTTTTGTCAGCGTCACGCCCGAAAGTGAAAAAAAAGCACGGGAACTACTAGTACCCGGCAGGACCCCTTTTTTCCAATTGGGAGCAAAGCATTAGTAGTGAAGCGCCCAGGGATGAAGGGACTTGGCCGTGGAATTCAACAAAATTCAAGGGAAAAGAGGTTATAGAAAAGTCACCAATCTGCTGGAAATGCCTATCATATTGGTGTTTGCTTTGAAAAAGGCTGAAAAAGGCGGCATAAACAAGCCCACCTCGCCCCAACTATACATATACTCTGTACGTAGAATGATTTTATTCATACATGTATCGTTTGTATTGTTCGTAGTCATAGTTGACCATACAAAAGTCTCTGTACTTTTTGTCGAGTCAATAAAGAATTGTATTGACTATTGACAACCAGTAGCATCATGTTAGGGCGACCGGCACTACTGTCTCGCCCTATGCTTAATACTGGGGATATACGCATATACATGTATACTACTTCTGAATACATGTATTAATTTTATATGCTACCAAAGCCTTGTGACTATATTTCAACGTTCTCTGCTCTGTTCGGCTGGTATTTCACACCGATGTACTGTCCGCGTGCGCGGCGGACCGAGCCCGCCCGCGAATCCCGGGTGTAAAAGTCAAAGTCCCTTCCCGCACCTATATATGGTGCATAGGGCGGCGCCCATCTCCGTTTCTGTAGCACTTGGGCCACACAGTTTAAAAGTCTTTGGTATGACTCGGCCGGGGATCGAACTGACGACGTACCGAATGCAAGGCAAACACTATACGGTTTGCTATTGCACCAGCGTTTGGGTTGATGACCTGTAAATGTTTTAAAACAAGTCACATCACAATGATAATCAGAGCTTCTATAATTAAAATCCTCGACCAGGTTTTGAGGTAGGGTGTTGATATACTTTGAGTTACATGTATGAGAAAGATATAAAACCATTTGTCTACCTGTACTTGACCTGTTCTTGTTTGATTCAAGAAATATAGTGACGAACTAACATGATATACATGTAGCAGTCTGGACAAGAATATAACACTAGACAAGTTTTAAAATATGTTGGGCTTACGCCCTAAATCAGAGCAATAATCAGAGCAATACTTCAACTTATGTTTTACTACATATTGACTTAAACATTGAAATGATATTGAAATTTAACAGTCTATTCAACAGCATTCTTTGAATTATATGATTTATGATATACCATTGACTGAGTTACAGTCAACGACAACATGTCTCAAAAGATGATGAGGACTGCTTGGAAAAATTAAAGGCAAACTCAGATATCTTAAAATGCTTGATCCAAAATCCGTGAGGTATTTCCACTTCAGATATCCAATTGTTCAAGACATTCTCGAAAATGCTTTACCATTTTTTCTTGATTGGATGGTCATCATATTTATTTATTTATTTATTTATTTATTTATTTATTAAATTGCAACCGCAATACAAAGGCCACCCTGGCAGCAGTGCTGATGTTGGGTGCCCCAACATAACATACATACAAATAACACATATAGTATTTACATAATTAACCTAGGGACACCATCAATCATCAAACAAAATAAAATCAGAGGCAATACAATCACATAATCATTACAAGAGGCATACCAGATAAGGACCTGTGGAGGTCACAGGTCATAAATAAAATTCAACCACACTTTATATGTAGGTGTTGGATTAGATAATTTGAACATACAGAAGTGGTTTAACTGGAAGAACCATTAAAACGTTTTGTGGACAAGACGTAGTTTTCGAGTGCCTTATATACTTGTTTGTTTGTGTTGTTGTCAAAGCCCGGTAACCCCTGTAATAGAACATATTTTGTTAGACGATGTTGTGTGAGCTGTTCGACAGTTGCAGCTAGGACGTCACGCTGGTTGTTGTAAAGCTGACAGTGTAGTAGATAGTGGCTAACAGTTTCAGAGGATGAGCCACAGGAGCACATTTTCTCCTTTATCTTCATTACATGCAAGGTGGCATTTAATGAACACCAGTCCATTCTTAGCCTGGCTGTGATGGTCATCATAGCTGTGAAGTAATAGCATCTAATTTATTATTTAAGTACGACAACAACGTTATTATGGCAACCAATTTGCAACTAGTTGTCGGTCTCAAGACAGGGATATACCAAAATAAATCACGGTGAGTACAGATGTTGCAGCGCTAGAAAATTTACCATAAATGCAGTGTAAACAATGAGTTTAAAACCTCCTTGGGGTATAGGACAGAACAGGGCATTTCACCATCCATGTGGGAAAAATGCAAAGACTTTTTAAAAGAAAAAAAACCTGTCCGTTGATGATTTTTGGTTTGATCTGGTTATGAAAAGGACTTCCTTTGTTTGAATAAGAACAGGTCCAACAGGTTATCCGGCACTTACCACCGCCGCTGCTGAAGTCACGTGTCTCTGACGTCACACGCCGGAAGAAACGGTAGACTGGTCCATTCGGTGAAAAGGGTTGAAGGGGTTTAGGATTTAGACCCATCCCAAAGCCCCGCCTACCTCCGTCAAAACTAAGAAATAAAGACATGAAAACTAATTACCATTCTCTCATTGGCTGAACAGCTAATTGTACTGGTCAGTCTGGTGATAAGAAAGTTGTGCGGATGTATCAACTTCTTGCTTCAATATGTAACACTTCCAACAACACGCAGGCACAAAACACTCACCCTCCCACTTAAGTAGGGGAAATCTACGGCAGAAGTATAAGAAACTCTCAGAAATTCAAAAGCATTAAATGTAGAACTAATAGATACAATAATTCCCCAGTGCCTTATCTGGTTTGAATACTGAACAAAAAAATCAATTTAGATCAAAGTAAGTTTATTTTATTACATCAGTCATACAGGTTAACATCATTTGGCGAAGGTATGCGGTCATTGAACTCTAGTTAGTTTGGTATTTAACCAAACAAACAGACTACATGTACTATCGACCGACTTTTACTAGTCGGTAGCCAAGCGCAAACCTCGAAAATACAATAATTACAGACTACTACCAACCAATCAGCATGATTTAATGTTCCTCATCTGCATAATCCCAGTGTAAACGACTATATATTTTGCTTCAAGTCTCCGTTTTTATCACGCCATTTGGACATCTTCAGACGCAAAGCACATCGAGATCTGACACGCCAGAAATTTACCTGCAGGTTTGTAGTAAATCCAGTTACTTAGTACTCCTTGCGCCGTTAGGAAATTATGGGAGAAAACATACTAGAAAATTGGCAAAATAAGTTAAAATCTCGCAGACACCAAAAATTCTACAAGAGAAATGCGAATTAGAGGTCCTTAATTTTAATATATGGTTGGAACATGTGTTTGGTGCGTATATAAGAAAAATAGAGCGGGAGATTAAAGTTCAATGACCGAAAACGACCTTATTTGCGCACATGTAATAGCCGGGAAATTTGAACCGCATTCTACAAGGTCATTCTTTAAATCATACATATTTTCCAAGCAAACTAATGTTCTTTTCGAGTGAATGTATCAATTTTCTTATTTGTTAATCAGATCGTGCGTTACAATGGGAGAATGTTGTGTTGTTTTTCTTAACACTGCCGCCGGTCACGGCAGACCGAGTTATGCCTAGCAACGCGGATTATACCCTAGCAACGTGACCACCGTGTAATCCCAGTGTAAAAGACTATTTTGCTTCAAGTCATTGTTTTTTTCACGCCATTCGGACATCTTCAGACGCAAGGCACATCGAGATCTGGCACCCCAGAAACTTACCTGCGTGTTTGTAGTAAATCCAGTTACTCTTCCAGATATTAAGCCTATTAGTGTCTACAATACATGTGTTACATTTTATGCTTAGGTCCCAATTGCACCGGTGCCCGTCGGGATGTAGCCCTGGCCGGTCCCCCGCTGGTCTGTGACGTACTAGTAACAAATTTGTCCCTGCGGACTGTCGGCAACCGGAGGGGTACCTCTCGGTGTTCTCACGGTTAGGTCATGGCATCTTTTTGTCAGCGTTACGCCCGAAAGAGAAAAAAAGCACGGGAACTACTAGTACGTTCAAGACATTTAAAAAAATGCTTTACCGGTATACCATTTTTTTTCTTAATTGGATGGTCATCATAGCTGTGAAGTAATAGAATCTAATTTATTATTTAAGTACGACAACGACGTTATTATGGCAACCAATTTCCAAGAAGTTGTCGGTCTCGAGACAGGGACGTACCAAAATAAATCATGGTGGGTACTGATGTTTCAGCGCTGGAATATTGACCAGAATATACAGTGTTAGCTTACGCCCTAAATCAGAGCAATAATCAGAGCAATACTTCAACTTATGTTTTACTACATATTGACTTAAACATTGAAATGATATTGAAATTTAACAGTCTATTCAACAGCATTCTTTGAATTATATGATTTATGATATACCATTGACTGAGTTACAGTCAACGACAACATGTCTCAAAAGATGATGAGGACTGCTTGGAAAAATTAAAGGCAAACTCAGATATCTTAAAATGCTTGATCCAAAATCCTCGAGGTATTACCACTTCAGATATCCAATTGTTCAAGACATTCTCGAAAATGCTTTACCATTATTTCTTGATTGGATGGTCATCATAGCTGTGAAGTAATAGCATCTAATTTATTATTTAAGTACGACAACAACGTTATTATGGCAACCAATTTGCAAGTAGTTGTCGGTCTCAGGACAGGGACATACCAAAATAAATCATGGTGAGTACAGATGTTGCAGCGCTAGAAAATTTACCATAAATGCAGTGTAAACAATGAGTTAAAACCTCCTTGGGGTATAGGACAGAACAGAGCATTTCACGCAAATATACAAAAGTAACGCCCTCCGCACTGGTGTTCCAGTGCTGAATCAGCGGTCGAAATTTCATCAGGACTGGAATTCCAGTGCTGAAAAAAGTTCAGCACTGGATTTCCAGAGCTGAACGGCTCTATTCCAGAGCTGAAGCTCCCTCAGCACTGGAATTCCAGTGCTGAACGGCTCTGTTCCAGAGCTGAACGTTGTCTCAGCTCTCGGTTTCCAGAGCTGATCTCCATTCAGCACTCGGTCTCCAGTGCTGAACGCGCGGCAGAGCCAGTTGAAAGGTCGCTCTGCACTGGGTCCCCAGTGCTGACGGCGGTTTCAGCACTGGAACCGAGTGCTCGTATACAAAAGTAACGCCTTCCGCACTGGATTTACCAGTGCTAGGGAAGAATTCAGCACTGGAAAACCAGTGCTGAAAAATATTCAGCTCTAGAAAACCAGTGCTGACGTCCCTTCAGCACTAGAACGGTCTTCAAACCAGTGTGGATGTCTTTCCCGGCACTGGAATGTCCCAGTGCTGAGCGGTAGGAAATCTGTGCCGAATCACTTGTATTCCTGCCACTAAAATTAAACCATTAACGTCATTAAACCTTACGCTGTTACCCGAGCAACTGCATGTGGTTTTGGAAACAAGAAACTAAAACAGCATCTTTGTGATTATTTTCGTTCATTTTCGCAGTACTAAATTAAAAATAAATACGATTATACTATATAGGCTCCAGTGTAAGTGATATCAACCAAGTATACGTACAAGAGATAATGAACAACTTTATTTCTGATCATGAAAGATATAGCTTCGTCACGTGTGTGATTGTGATAGATATAGCCCCATTGACGTAACGTGGTTAACCTTTGGCCCTAAAAACATTAGGATCATGCAGCGCTACAAAAGACAGCAACGTTAGAGACGAAAAATGATCGATCGAGCCTGTTGTTTAGAAAAGAAGTGTGGTGGAATTTTCAGTTTTAGTATAATCATAACTCACAGCTCACCAATGCCTCAGAGACGGTGGCCTCAGCACTCGGTTTCCAGTGCGGAACATAATTTCGTAATTCCACTTCCAGTGCTGAGATTTCTCAGCTCTCGGTTTCCAGAGCTGAACGGCTCTATTCCAGAGCTGAAGCCGCCTCAGCACTGGAATTCCAGTGCTGAGAAAGTCTCAGCTCTGGATTTCCAGTGCTGAGTACCACTTCAGCTCTGGTGTTCCAGTGCTGAGAAAGGAGGGCGTTACTTTTGTATATTAGCGCATTTCACCATCCATGTGGGAAAAATGCGACGACTTTTTGAAGAATAAAAAACTGTCCATTGATGATTTTTGGTTTGATCTGGTTATTAAAAGGACCTCCTTTGTTAGAATAAGAACAGGTCCAACAGGTTATGGTCGCAGAACACAGTATTCTTGGGCGACCCCCGGAGTCTATGACGTGGGTATACAAAGTAGTGCGGACGAAATTCTTGAAGCCTGGTTAGAACGGCTTATGTGAGAGGTAGCCATGAGTAAACTACGCTGTGTGGTATAGAAACATGTCAGATTTTAGACTGTAGGATTTGGATTGTGAAGTTTTTCCTGTTCGTGTATAAATGCGCCGCATTACGCAACAGCGTTCCAGGGCGATTCGCCTGCAGTTCAGTTGACCTCCGCAGGAGGCGATATAAAAGAGGTTAGCAAATTGTTAAAAAACGATAACTTTTTCTTGTCTTCAGTTATTTTGTAGATTATACCGTATTTCAGCATATTAGTTGGTCGTGTCCCTCTAGTGCACCCTACTATAATCTTTACCGCGTCGAAGTGAGTCACCTTCGAGTCCTTAACTATAGAAATCCCCATAGGACGGAAACTGTGTTCTGCCACCTTATCCGGCACTTACCACCGGCTGCTCAAGTCACGTGTCTCTGACGTCACATGCCGGAAGTAACGGTAGACGGTTCCATTCAGTGAACAGGGTTGAAGGAGTTTAGGATTTAGACTCATCCCAAAGCCCCGCCCACCTCCGTCAAAACTAAGACATAAAGACATGAAAACTAATTACTATTCTCTCATTGGCTGAACAGCTAATTGTACTGGTCAGTCTGGTGATAAGAAAGCTGTGCGGATGGATCGACTTCTATCTTGAATATGTAACACTTCCAACCACACGCTGGCACAAAACACTCACCCTCCCACTTAAGTAGGGAAAATCTACGGCAGAAGTATAAGAAACTCTCAGAAACATCAAGTATTAAATATAGGAGTAATAGATACAATAATTCCCCAGTGCCTTATCTGGTTTGAATACTGAACAAAAAAATCATTTTAGATCAAAGTAAGTTTATTTTATTACATCAGTCATACAGGTTAACATCATTTGGCGAAGGTATGCGGTCATGGAACTCTAGTTAGTTTGGTATTTAACCAAACAAACAGACTACATGTACTATCGACCGACTTTTACTAGTCGGTAGCCAAGCGCAAACCTCGAAAATACAATAATTACAGACTACTACCAACCAATCAGCATGATTTAATGTTCCTCATCTGCATAATCCCAGTGTAAACGACTATATATTTTGCTTCAAGCCTCCGTTTTTATCACGTCATTCGGACATCTTCAGACGCAAAGCACATCGAGATCTGACACGCCAGAAATTTACCTGCAGGTTTGTAGTAAATCCAGTTACTTAGTACTCCTTGCGCCGTTAGGAAATTATGGGAGAAAACATACTAGAAAATTGGCAAAATAAGTTAAAATCTCGCAGACACCAAAAATTCTACAAGAGAAATGCGACTTAGAGGTCCTTAATTTTGATATATGGTTGGAACATGTGTTATAAGAAAAATAGAGCGGGAGATTAAAGTTCAATGACCGAAAACGACCTTATTTGCGCACATGTAATAGCCGGGAACTTTGAACCACATTCTACGAGGTCATTCTTTAAATCATACAGATTTTCCAAGCAAATTAATGTTCTTTTCGAGTGAATGTATCAATTTTCTTATTTGTTAATCACATCGTGCGTTACATTGGGAGAATGTTGTGTTGTTTTTCTTAACACTGCCGCCGGTCACGGCAGACCGGGTTGTGGGCAGAGCACTTTTGCCTAGCAACGCGGATTATACCCTAGCAACGTGACCACCGTGATAATCCCAGTGTAAAAGACTATATATATTTTGCTTCAAGTCTCCGTTTTTATCACGCCATTCGGACATCTTCAGACGCAAGGCACATCGAGATCTGGCACGCCACAAACTTACCTGCAGGTTTGTAGTAAATCCAGTTACTCTTCCAGATATTAAGCCTATTGGTGTCTACAGTACATGTGTTACATTTTATGCTTAGGTCCCAATTGCACCGGTGCCCGTCGGGATGTAGCCCTGGCCGGTCCCCCGCTGGTCTGTGACGTGCTAGTAACAAATTTGTCCCGTCGGACTGTCGGCAACCGGGGGGGGGGGGGTACATCTCGGTGTCCTCACGGTTAGGTCATGGCATCTTTTTGTCAGCGTCACGCCCGAAAGTGAAAAAAAAGCACGGGAACTACTAGTACGTACCCGGCAGGACATTCCCACTTCAGATATCCAACTGTTCAAGACATTCTCGAAAATGCTTTACCATTTTTTTCTTGATTGGATGGTCATCATAGCTGTGAAGTAATAGCATCTAATTTATTATTTAAGTACGACAACAACGTTATTAGGGCAACCAATTTGCAAGTAGTTGTCGGTCTCAAGACAGGGACATACCAAAATAAATCATGGTGAGTTCAGATGTTGCAGCGCTAGAAAATTTACCATAAATGCAGTGTAAACAATGAGTTTAAAACCTCCTTGGGGTATAGGACAGAACAGGGCATTTCACCATCCATGTGGGAAAAATGCGACGACTTTTTGAAGAATAAAAAACTGTCCATTGATGATTTTTGGTTTGATCTGGTTATTAAAAGGACCTCCTTTGTTAGAATAAGAACAGGTCCAACAGGTTATGGTCGCAGAACACACTATTCTTGGGCGCCCCCCGGACGTGGGTATACAAAGTAGTGCGGACGAAATTCTTGAAGCCTGGTTAGAACGGCTTATGTGAGAGGTAGCCATGAGTAAACTACGCTGTGTGGTATAGAAACATGTCAGATTTTAGACTGTAGGATTTGGATTGTGAAGTTTTTCCTGTTCGTGTATAAATGCGCCGCATTACGCAACAGCGTTCCAGGGCGATTCGCCTGCAGTTCAGTTGACCTCCGCAGGAGGCGATATAAAAGAGGTTAGCAAATTGTTAAAAAACGATAACTTTTTCTTGTCTTCAGTTATTTTGTAGATTATACCGTAAATTTCAGCATATTAGTTGGTCGTGTCCCTCTAGTGCACCCTACTATAATCTTTACCGCGTCGAAGTGAGTCACCTTCGAGTCCTTAACTATAGAAATCCCCATAGGACGGAAACTGTGTTCTGCCACCTTATCCGGCACTTACCACCGGCTGCTCAAGTCACGTGTCTCTGACGTCACATGCCGGAAGTAACGGTAGACGGTTCCATTCAGTGAACAGGGTTGAAGGAGTTTAGGATTTAGACTCATCCCAAAGCCCCGCCCACCTCCGTCAAAACTAAGACATAAAGACATGAAAACTAATTACTATTCTCTCATTGGCTGAACAGCTAATTGTACTGGTCAGTCTGGTGATAAGAAAGTTGTGCGGATGCATCAACTTCTTGCTTGAATATGTAACACTTCCAACCACACGCAGGCACAAAACACCCCCCCTCCCACTTAAATAGGAGAAATCCACGGCAGAAATATAAGAAACACTCAGAAATTCAAAAGCATTAAATCTAGAACTAATAGATACAATAATTCCCCAGTGCCTTTTATGGTTTGAATACTGAACAAAAAATTATTTTAGATCAAAGTAAGTTTATTTTATTGCATCAGTCATACAGGTTAACATCATTTGGCGAAGGTATGCGGTCATGGAACTCTAGTTAGTTTGGTTTCTAACCAAACAAATAGACTACATGTGCTATCGACCGACTTTTACTAGTTGGTAGCCAAGAGCAAACCTCGAAAATACAATAATTACAGACTACTACCAACCAATCAGCATGATCAAATGATCCTCATCTGCATAATCCCAGTGTAAACGACTATATATTTTGCTTCAAGCCTCCGTTTTTATCACGCCATTCGGACATCTTCAGACGCAAAGCACATCGAGATCTGACACGCCAGAAATTTACCTGCAGGTTTGTAGTAAATCCAGTTACTTAGTACTCCTTGCGCCGTTAGGAAATTATGGGAGAAAACATACTAGAAAATTGGCAAAATAAGTTAAAATCTCGCAGACACCAAAAATTCTACAAGAGAAATGCGACTTAGAGGTCCTTAATTTTGATATATGGTTGGAACATGTGTTATAAGAAAAATAGAGCGGGAGATTAAAGTTCAATGACCGAAAATGACCTTATTTGCGCACATGTAATAGCCGGGAACTTTGAACTGCATTCTACGAGGTCATTCTTTAAATCATACATATTTTCCAAGCAAATTAATGTTCTTTTCGAGTGAATGTATCAATTTTCTTATTTGTTAATCAGATCGTGCGTTACAATGGGAGAAAGTTGTGTTGTTTTTCTTAACACTGCCGCCGGTCACGGCAGACCGGGTTGTGGGCTTATGCCTAGCAACGCGGATTATACCCTAGCAACGTGACCACCGTGTAATCCCAGTGTAAAAGACTATTTTGCTTCAAGTCATTGTTTTTATCACGCCATTCGGACATCTTCAGACGCAAGGCACATCGAGATCTGGCACGCCAGAAACTTACCTGCGTGTTTGTAGTAAATCCAGTTACTCTTTCAGATATTAAGCCTATTAGTGTCTACAATACATGTGTTACATTTTATGCTTAGGTCCCAATTGCACCGGTGCCCGTCGGGATGTAGCCCTGGCCGGTCCCCCGCTGGTCTGTGACGTACTAGTAACAAATTTGTCCCTGCGGACTGTCGGCAACCGGAGGGGTACCTCTCGGTGTTCTCACGGTTAGGTCATGGCATCTATTTGTCAGCGTCACGCCCGAAAGTGAAAAAAAAGCACGGGAACTACTAGTACGTTCAAGACATTTTTAAAAATGCTTTACCGGTATACCATTTTTTTTCTTAATTGGATGGTCATCATAGCTGTGAAGTAATAGAATCTAATTTATTATTTAAGTACGACAACAACGTTATTATGGCAACCAATTTCCAAGAAGTTGTCGGTCTCGAGACAGGGACGTACCAAAATAAATCATGGTGGGTACTGATGTTTCAGCGCTGGAATATTGACCAGAAATACAGTGTTAGCAATGAGGTTAAAACCTCCTTGAGATAAGGGACAGGACAGGGCCTTTCACCATCCATATGTGGGAAACATGCGACGACTTTTTGAAAAAAAAAACTGTCCGTTGATGATTTTTGGTTTGATCTGCTTATGAAGAGGACCTCCTTTGTTCAAATAAGAACAGGTCCAACAGGTTATCCGGCATTTACCACCGGCTGCTGAAGTCACGTGTCTCTGACGTCACACGCCGGAAGAAACGGTAGACTGGTCCATTCGGTGAAAAGGGTTGAAGGAGTTTAGGATTTAGACCCATCCCAAATCCCCACCCACCTCCGTCAAAACTAAGAAATGAAGACATGAAAACTAATTACCATTCTCTCATTGGCTGAATTGTACTGGTCAGTCTGGTGATAAGAAAGTTGTGCGGATGTATCAACTTCTTGCTTAGTATGTAACACTTCCAACCACACGCAGGTACAAAACACTCACCCTCCCACTTAAGAAGAGGAAATCCACGGCAAAAGTATAAGAAACTCCCAGAAATTCAAAAGCATTAAATGTAGAACTAATAGATACAATAATTCCCCAGTGCCTTATCTGGTTTGAATACTAAACAAAATTAAAGTTCAATTAAGTACAGATCGACCTGTACTACTGTAAATTGTTTCCTGTTTTTTAATGCATGTTCAAGATGTCAGTTGTCTTTTT
Source organism: Branchiostoma floridae x Branchiostoma japonicum (assembly GCA_013266295.2). Lineage (NCBI taxonomy): Eukaryota > Metazoa > Chordata > Leptocardii > Amphioxiformes > Branchiostomatidae > Branchiostoma > Branchiostoma floridae x Branchiostoma japonicum. Next base: position 17,737,343 of record CM023829.1, on the reverse strand, counting down.
CTTAGGTTTTATTGCACAGAGTACGTAATTCAACTTTGCCATGTACTACTTGCCATGTTTAGTGAAATAGTGGAAAATAACCAAAGAGGAACGGACGACAACAAGTATAAAAACCGGCCGCCCATTGTCAGTAAAATGTGTCGATCCAAACGACCAATTAGAACGTAAAAAAGTCAAAATCCGGTCGGGCAGACATTTGTGGCCTCTCATTACCTAATACTGAGTTCACAGTTTGTCTGCACTGAGACGCGTGCTGCTGAATAGGTAAGTCTATTTATGCTTCTAGTGTACTGCGGCTTCACTACGATTCACATTTACACGTACTGTGACAGGCATACTTACGCACACAAGAGCGCATAAATGCGCTTATATAACACACGGCATTGTATATACAATGTAGTAAGTTACACATTTTGGAGGGGGGAGTTGTCTGTGTATGGTCGATTATTATCTGCAGATAGCACCATCCTGTCTGCCCACCACAATTTAAAAGATACATTCCATTGCATACAGTTTAGTAGGAGATACCTTGTATTTGTACAAATCGATAAATATATCAAAGAATGGATGGACCTTAGAACTACTAGTATAAGTATTTGTATCTGTATAGCCGGTATACTGGATTATGGGCACGGACTTTTATACTCTAGATTGGTTTAAACAACCTCCAGCTTAATTCCGGACTTCCAGTTTAATCCCGGACTACTTCCCACATCTCAGCAACCTTACATCTAGATGGGCTAATGTTGTTAACTACAGGTAAAAATGATGTAAGAAATATGCAGCAACCATCGAGGACCCCTTATAGGGGTTAACCCAATTCTGCATGCAGAATTCTGGCTCCGGTTGCCAGAATTCTGCAGAATTCTGGCTCAGGTTCCCAGAATTCTGCAGAATTCTGGCTCCAGTTCCAGAATTCTGCAGAATTGGGTTAACCCCTAAGGGGTTCTCGATGGTTGCTGCATATTTCTTACATTATTTTTACCTGTAGTTAACAACATTAGCCCATGTAGATGTAAGGTTGCTGAGATGTGGGAAGTAGTCCGGTCCGGAATCAAACTGGAAGTCCGGAATTAAACTGGTGGCTGTTTTTAGTAACATTATGAGCAGAACGGGAGCACGCACGTTGACAGCAGCACAGCACTCCAACATGCCAGTGTCATCGAGTTGTTCATGTTGGGCATTAAGGAGAAGAAGAAGAAGTATAACCGCCATTCCGCGTAACACACCAGCTTCACAGGCACGGCGCGGCGGCAGCTGGCTACATTACACCAAATGACATGTTACACCTTGCCTTTGAACGTAACTCTAAACAGTGTTTAAAACTATCTAGTGACGATGCCCCTACTGTACTTGGTGGCAGCGAGTTCCACTTTACGATAGTTCTAGGAAAAAATGAGTTTTTGAGCACTTGCAATTGGATTGGTTGATAACTCTGGTACTTGAAGTCATGACTATTTATTGTTCTTTTCTGGGCTGGTACTAGGTACATGGTAGTTGTTACATCCACTAGTTTATTGGTCATTTTGTACATCACGCATTGTCTGGGTATTTTTCGGTCTTCCTGTAACAACTCAAATGTTAATTTATTCATATATTGCACGTAGGTTAATTATTTTGTATGACAGTAGTAGTCTAGACTTTACGAAAGTCGCCCTACTCTTGTTGTGTCAATAAAGATTGTTGTTGTATTAACCAATGAAAATGAGACTGACAGTATATCCGTCCAAGATTTTTCATTTCTATGTTTGTTTTTTACATTAACTACGTTTTGGCAGAAGTAGACAGCGCTTCGGGATAGGTCTACCGGCTGATTCACCACAACTTGCTCTCATTGGATTCCATGTACATTGTACTTCACACTATCTCTGGGTCTGGTTCAAAGTTTTTGAAGACTTTCGTACTGTGTTTGTTTTTGCAGGAAACATGTCGGTGCAAAAGAGGACAAATCCCGAGATCGCGATGTTCTATAACAGCAAGTCTCCAGAAATGACTGCTAAGCATTACGACAACTGGTCCGGGCATTATGATGAGGTACGTGTATGTGTGCTAGAAACAAACTAGAAATAAATAAAAATTAATACTAACATGATATTTGGTATAGAAAACCCAATCAATTAATCATTTCTAAGATGGAACTGTCACACACTGTAACCATGGATGCATCCTGACGTCACGGCTCTCCATATTCATGTCCAAGCAGATGTTGGGTTGGAAGATCGTAACATTTTTCCGATCCAAAACTTGAGAATCCCGGCTGTACGTTAAAGAATTCCAGTAGTCATCAGGATTTTCCAGACCAACATCTGCTTTAAGATGAATTCATGAAAGGAGGTTTACAAGGAAGACTACGCATGCGCAGTGTGATGCACAAATACGTCAAAGGTAGAAGCCCCCGAGAAGAACATCGGCAGAACGTACAGCGCCAGCGCAAAACCCTAATTTTCACGTTTCATGTTTGGTCAACGTTTCATCAGAATTTTGCCTGTTGCAGACGATATCTTTTCCTGTACAACATCTGAAAACTACAGACAGGCTGTCAACCTTATATGCACTAATACAACCTTATATGAGACGTTCTGCCAAAGTGCTATGCACAATACATTACGGGTTTTGCGCAGGTGCAGTACGTTCTGCCGACGTGCTCCCCTGAGACGCAAAAGCCGTAGAACACAGCATCAATGCGCGATCCTCGGGGGGCCTATGATGCGAGCATACAAAGTAGTACGGCCGAAATTCTTAAAGCCCGATTCTTATGTAAGAGGTAGCCTTGTATAATCGGTGCTGTGTGGTACAGGAATATATCGGTTTTCTCACTGCATGATTTGGATTGTGAAGTTTTTCCTGTTCGTGTATAAATGCGCCATATTACGCAACTGAGTTCCCGGGTGAGCCGGCTGCAGTTCAGTTCATGAATTCACCTCCGCAGAAAATAGGGTCTCAAACGCGGAAAAAAAACTTTTTTGTCGTATCATTTCATACATTATATCCTAATATACACGGAAGCACGTTTTTGGCGACATCCCTACATTAACAGGTGCATAAATGTGACATTTATGTGAATTGGATGGAAATAATGAAAACAATGTAATTCAATGTGACTACAATAAGAATTGGAAAGCGTTATTGTCAAATTTGTCAAAAATGTGAAATCATGTAGACAATCCAGAATTGCGCAATTATCTGAAAACTGGGGCGGAATGATTTTTTATTGACAGCAAACCGGTAAGACAGGGTGCAGAGACAATAGAACAGTATGCACGGTCCTTGCACAGTTTTATGGACAGTGCACAAATAGGGCAAAGGCTCATATATAAAGATGCAAAAATGACAGCATTTAACATCCAGGGTGTCTGTTTCTTCCATTTCACATTTTCCCCAAATTCTCCCTTTCACATGTTTCTATGTGTAGTCACATCGTGTCACATTTCTTGAAGTTGCTCCACAAAATTCACATAAAGTTCACATTTATACCCCTGGTAGTGCTAGAGCGGATCCCTCTAATATGTATTATGTCCAGATTGTAACAATTTTAGGAATTCGCCGAAGTAGCTACATGTATATGTAGGGTGATTACTTTTCCGGTTTGCATTCTCTAATGGGCGACATCTATCGATTAAAACCAGACCTGCAAGATTGGCGTCGACCACTATGTTTATTGCTCTTGTGCAAATGTTATAATTTTTACCACGTGAGTCACCTTTGGGTCATTAACAATAGAAATCCTTATACCCATTGGTGTAAAACTGTGTCCTGCTTCCTCCACAAAACACGTATGAATAAGGCATATTCTGACGTGCTTTGGTAACGTCTCGAGGAAGGAGGGGGGCATGCGCACTCGTAATTGTGAATCTTCATATTGTTTTGTTTCACAGGATATAATGACGCAGATGAAATGTGGTGCTCCTCGAGTCTGCGCCAACGCTGTGGAGAAAGCCTTAGCCGGCTCGAACCGCAAGGAGGTCCGTATTCTGGACGTGGCGGCCGGAACTGGAGTAGTTGGGGAAGAGGTGAGATGATTAACAAGAAAATTGAACTAACATAGCTTTATTTACAGGAATAAAGTACACAACAGCAATCGCATGTCTTCATCAGGTGTCATGCTACTCCTTGCCGCATGGTGGCGATGCAGCGGCAAGGAGGATGTGAACCCAAAGGTCACTAAGTCTGTATCCCCTCGCCCCTTTGTCTGTGTTCATGACTGGTGTACAGCCTGATGAAAGCAGTTGATAGCAGCAGAAACAACGATGAAGAAATTGACTGTAGATGAGAGGATTTTAGTTGAAAATTTACCAACCTGGTGAGCTATTTATGGCGATATGGTATCACCATGTCACAAAGAGAACTAGCGTCATTCAGTCCCCGAGGAAAAACTAACAAACCGCTTGTCAAGAAGTACATGTCTTTTAGAATTTATTTTGTTAATATTTAGCGTTTGTCATGCTGCGATATAACATGTTAAGCGCTCGCTAAGCTTCTGTTATTATTTGTTGCTTGTTAACCATACACACTATAGACATAAATTTACATTAAATACACCTGACCTTCCTTTCATCTCTAAACTGCTGTTTATGTTGCAGAGTAAAACCATTAAACCTTAATTTCCTGAAGCTGGAAATAGTTTATTGCGTCCACCGTCTCTGTTGAGGAGTAGATGTTGGTCCCTGAATGCCTGTATTGCAGTGTATTATCTAATCTATCGATTGGTTAGTTGGTTAGTTGTTCAATTAGTTGGTTAATTAATTGATTGATTGCTTGCTTGCTTGATTGATTGATTGATTAATTGATTGATTGATTATTACTTAGCTGCTGAAGAAGGGTTTCACCAACATAGACGCTGTAGACGGGAGTCAGGGTATGCTGGACCTTGCCGAGAGGAAACAGATCTACCACCGACTCATCTGTGACTTTGTCGGAGCGAACCCCATGGACATCGAAAACGGTAACACTCCATTACGTTCTCTACTAGACATTTCAAAGAGTTGTAGCGATACGAGAACCTTAAAGCTTACGACCGGCCAAAACAGGATGTGTGGCTTTAGGGGTACTGGGCTTGCTTTGGGGATCAAATGCCTCGACTGAAGGAAGCTAGTAATTTTTCATACAACTCAAGGCGAGAAATTTTGTGTCTCTCATCTGAGTTTAGTTTGTGTATCAGTAAGGTTACGAGCAAGACGCAAAATAGATACAGCCTAGTAATCCACGCCTATCCCTATCCATCCACGACTTCCAATGATCTATCCACGATTTCGAATTATTTATCCATTTTTTGCAAGTATATATCCACGCCTTTCAATTATCTATCCACGCCTTCCAATGATCTATCCACGACTTCCAATGATCTATCCACGCTTTCCAATGATCTATCCACGACTTCCAATGATCTATCCACGCCTTCCAATGATCTATCCACGCCTTCCAAGGATCTATGCACGCCTTCCAATGATCTTCCACGACTTCCAATGATCTATCCACGACTTCCAATGATCTATCCACGACTTCCAATGATCTATCCACGCCTTCCAAGGATCTATCCACGCCTTCCAATGATCTTCCACGACTTCCAATGATCTATCCACGCCGTCCAATGATCTATACACGCCTCCCAGTGATCTATCCACGCCTTCCAATGATCTACTCACGACTTCCAATGATCTAGTCACGCCTTCCAATGATCTATCCACGCCTCCCAATGATCTATCCACGCCTTCCAATGATCTATCCACGACTTCTAATGATCTATCCACGCCTTCCAATTGCAATGATCTATCCACGACTTCCAAGGATCTATCCACGACTTCCAATGATCTTCCAATGATCTATCCACGCCTTCCAATGATCTATCCACGACTTCCAATGATCTATCCACGCCTTCCAATGATCTATCCTCGCCTTCCAATGATCTATCCAAGACTCCCAATGATCTATCCACTGCAACCAATGATCTATTCACGACTTCCTATTATCTATCAACGATTACCAATGATCTATCAATGACTTGACTAAACTTGCTTCGACTATGTATTGTAAGTATGCTGCATAATCTTAGCAATCGGTAACCACTGTACAACTTGCAACCGGTGAACGTAACAATTCTGCCAATTATTAAAAATTTAGCAGCCGCTTTTTAACCTTTGAAGAAAAACAAAACAAACAATCATCAGAATAAGTCGTCACACGTACATATGAACATCATAAGGCATACTTTTGGAGAGATATGAATCTGTTTAAAAGTTATAAAGTTACCCGTATTTTATTTCAATGAGACGACCTTTACCCTACACAGACGCATATGACGCCATTGCCTGCTGCGCTGCCTTTGCTCCTGGCCACCTGAAGGAAGACTGTTTACCTGAGCTCATACGAGTCGTCAAACCAGGTGAGCTGCTGTCAGAGATCTTAAATACGGTTTATATAATGTCTGTCCTTTTTGTGCTATTTGTTTTTAGTTTATCCTGTATCCATCTTTAATTTGAATGACTTGAAAGACATTGTTGCAACAAACAAAAAGACAATCAGAGATGGTACACTTGGCCCCAGGGTTATATGCAAAGCGCTGTCTGGCCGAACATATGGAATTTGAAATTTCACTACATGTGCACACATGCGTGCGCACACTCACACACACATATACAAGGGCACACACATACATACAAGGAAAAAAAACACATACGGATGGACACACACACAAACACACATATACATAAAAAAACACATATATATACACTGACATACAGAGACATACACAGGTACACACATATACACGGACACACACAGACACACATACTACACAGACATACACATATACACGGACAAGTAAATTAACATTTAACATCCTAACCGTTCCCTTTTTTTAAATGCTTAGGCGGGTACATCGTTCTCACATTCCGTGAGGAGTTCCTGTACATCTTGGAGGAATACAAGGACAAGCTGGAGCCCTTCATGGCCCGCCTGCAGGACGAAGGGCTCTGGGAACGTGTCAGTCGTGAGGTCTTTCCCAAGTTCTACCAAGACAAGGATGGCATAACCTTCGTCTACAAGGTCCTGTAGCGGGGGAACGTCCAGCTCAAATGATTTGATTAAAACAAGTCTGAGCTTGGTACTGCAGCAGAAATTTCGTTTTTGTATCTTTTGTCCTGATCATGCTATTGTCTTGATTGTTTGGTGGCTGATAGCTTTTCATGTAAAAAAACAAGTGTCCATAGGCGACAATCCTCCGTGAATTTTTATATTTTGCAGATTGGGAACAGTATAGTGCACTACATATTATTTATTTGATAGGATATCGTAGTAGGTGCAAACCATAAGTCACAATCCCAACAGATACTCACAAATGAATATACACAACAACCACCTAATATCTGCTTATAGAACCTCGCCTACCACATAACTACTTAACCTACGGCCTATTCCACAGAATGATAAAAATAGGGGTGATTTTGAAATATGAAATTTACCTCGATATAAAAACCGCTACAGTAAAAACAAAGACACGTGCATTAACACGGACATAACGGCACACCACATGTAATCTCCAAGCAGATCTAAGGGTGGCCAAAGACAGTATCCAATTGGCTGAATGGATACGGTTTGGCCAATTGGATACTGTCTTTGGCCACCCTTAGATCTGCTTGGAGATTACACCACATGCCCAATTTCATAGAAATACAACGTACAGAAACATGACTTTTAGGTGCAAACACATTTGACAATTCCGGCCCATTCATAAAGCATTACAATCCGCATCTGCTCCGCATTAACGACCACACCGCACTTCTTCCCCCCCCCCCCACAATTCAAGGAAGCAGACCGCAGTTTTCGCCCTATGGGGATTGCTATAGTTAAGGAGCCCAAGATGACCCACTTCGACGCGGTAAAAATTATAGTAAGGTGCACTTCACAAATACAAAAATCGAATATGTTTGAGAAGAAGGTACAAACTACAAAATATCTAGAAACAACTGTCGGCGTACTAGTATCTGCTTGTGACGTACACTTTGAAATCGCCCTCTACGGAGGTCAATTGAACTGCAGCCGACTCACCCGGACAGTTGCGTAATACGGCGCATTTATACACGTACTGCAAAACCTTCACAATCCAAATCACACAGTCTCAAACCCGATACATTGCTATACCACACAGCACAATTTACATCTGGCTGACGCAAACACGAGGCTTTCTACTCAGTGTCCAAAAATATTCTCTGTACTATTTTCTATACCTGCGTCATGGACCGGGGGGGGTCGCCCATGAATACTGTGTCCTGCGACCTTCAGGAGGATACTGGCTGCCCCCACAACGGCGGAAGCGAATCCGATTTTTTCTGTTCTCGACCTGAAATGGGTCGGGAAGATGAGAGCACGCGGCTAACGCCAGGTTGTAGTCCACCTCATTTTTCAGTCGCCACTAAACCTATAGGTTTACCATATATGGTATGCATATGGACTGATATAATTAGGGTTATCAAATCATGATACGTTCTGTTTATTTTCGAGTTGGTGCGAAGTGCTCAGACGAAGCTCGAATTTTGGTTCACTCTGATTTTAAAATGCAAGATCTTGACAAATTTTCTGGTCGACGAATAACAAGTGGCGGCGTCGGCAACGAATTCTTACAAGGGCCACCCGTAGCCTGCGTCTCCTTCGTACTCCTCTGAGCCAGTTGCAAGCGATTATCCATTTAAAAAACAAACAAATTGTCTATGAATTTCATCCCTTGTGGTCAACAGGGCCGAGACGGTTAGCCTGGCATCTACCATATTAGCTATGGTTCCTCCTTTGATTGGTTCCATGTCGATTATACTGTGAGTAAGCGCTAGCGATCTGCGGACCAAACCGGAACTACAATAGGATAGATACCAGCAGGCTACTACGTGTAGAATTTGTCTGAAAAGGTTACAAGACCGTTTTACCCTATTAGGTAGCCAGGTACCAGATATCTAAAAGGTCAAAAAATCGGGCCGCATATGATGTATGATTTTCTCTGTGTCTACAACAACACATCATAAACGATTGGGATGACATGCTGAAAGTCCATTAATGGATTTCTGGGATAAATCTAGCACGCGGTAACAACTTTCATCAGGTCAGAATTTTAACTAGTCAATCTATCAAATGAGACATACTAAAATTACAGCAATACATGTATGTGAATTTCCTGTTCATAGCCAAAGACTTATTCAGGATTCATACATTTGTTATTACATAGTACATCTTATAACTCAATATAAAAAAATAGTGTCCCGTGTGGCATTGGCTTCCGTTGCAGACCCTGTCTAGCGTGTTTTTTGTGTTTTTTTTGGTCAATTGCTTGTGGTTTTCTGATTTGGATGGGTTCGTATTGCTACAGGGGTCACCAGGCGCAGCAATTAGAACCAGGTTAGAGCCAGAAAATCGCACGTAATTGGAAAGAAAAAAATTCGTTGGGGTTTGCTGCCCAGGCTAATTGGGCGTGTGGCTTTCATACAGTTAAACACACCGATCACATAGCTCCACCCACCTCCGTCAAAAACATTAAATATGTAAATATTTGACGGATATGCAGCTGCTTTCTCAATTGTCGAGCTACTAATGGACATTCTGTCGTTGGGTGAAGTACTAATTGTGATGGACTGTCAAGATCGGTCTATGCCATCACCAACCATCGTGGAGAAGATTATATTATCAGGGGACGAGAATTTTCCTTTGTCGCCATTGAAAATGGCAGTTTCCACTTACGATATATGTAAACGTTTCGTCTATTTTTTAACACTCCTAACAGTTAATAGATCAATTTATACCTTGTGAACATAAAAGTGGTTAGTGTTCTAGTGCAGTGGGGGAATCATGAAATGTACTACGGCTCTGAAAAAAAAGGAGGCAGATCAACATTATCTGGCATTTGTCTCCTTATCACAAGAAAACTACTCGTTCAACATATGGTGGTGAAGTAAGAGATCTAAAGAAAAGCATTGGAATTACATGTAAAACGTTAAGCTTTATAATATGGTTTATTCAGTAACCAAAGGACTACAGACTTGCAGGATGGATTACCTGTTATGGACCCTGAATCACTCTGACATTTACCATAAGGAACTTTGCTATTGATTAGGACGTTAAAAATCTTGCTTCATAGTGCATACATATCATTGTTATGGACTCAGAAGCCACATGAGGTCCCATCCCCGTGAATAAAGACACTGACAGTCATCTTTGAAAGGTAAGGACTACCAAGTGTTCACTGTTATATACAGTCGCGCATATACAGACACCAAATACGATATTGTCAGACACCGGACATGAGTTAATATTTAATGGTGCACTTAGATTGGTGTACATCCACTGCATACGTCTCTAAGATATGATGGCCTGTTTATAATTTTAAATGTGACCATGCATATCAACGTGTTTCAAGTTGATGATTCACTAGCGATCAGTTAAGTACAGAGCTGGTTTACCCGTACCCTGTCATCGAGACAATTACATGTAATTTAAACATGTCTTAAGCAATTCTAAAATGTTAAATTATAGTGTTTACATTTCTGACAGTAGTATATCCAGTAGTGACTTCGACAAAGCTTCTTACCGCCCATTCTTCGTTAACGTGTGCAATTGCTGTCGCATGATAGTAGCGGGCCACCAAGTTTTTAAAAGAAGCAATAACTGCGTATCTTGTGCTTTCCTGTTATCAGTACATGATAGTAATATACTAAGTTATGTTTTACCGCAACTGTCAGCTGCCTTCGGGTCGTCCAGGCGAAGATTTTGCTAAGAAACACGCTAAAATCACCTGTCGCAACCACTAGTAACGCACAAAACGTCGGGTTCAAACAATGAAAACGTGTGAGTTGGCTTAATTTTCAGTCATAATCTACACCTATTCACCGAACTGTCTTGCCACAGGTGGATGAACTTGTCCAGCTGGCGTCCATACTAAATCTGATGCCGTCTTAGTTCTGTCGCAAGGTTTTGTCTAACCTACGTTATGGAAAGATACACGGGTATAATTCGCCCACGAAAAGACATTTCACAATAATTTTCACACTGTCTTATCCGCTAGACTGTGTTTTTGCGAAACAAATCCATGGCAGGGATCCGGAGAACAAAACACGAGTATCGGAAAAATGACAACAACAAACAGAGTCAGGCCGTTTGTCAATTTTCAATTCTAACCTACGTTATCATGGTTATTCCATTGAGATTAGAGACAGATACTTGCACTTCCATTCATCAGAAAGAGGGTCATCAGATATACATTTGCACGTAAATTTTATAGTGTAAGGGCTGACGGCTTGGATTGTATTGATCATCACAAGCATAATTCTAACCTACGTTATCGTCTAACCTACGTTATCATTTTTTTCTTCACTGTGTTATCGACTTAACAGGAAAAGGATACGATGCAAAGTTCGATTAACAGCATTTTACAATACTGTAGTTGGCCTTGTCTTGCTAGAAAATCATAGTACAGAAGGTTTACTCTCCCTGCTTTAATCTCCAAGCAGATGTAGCACGCGAGCTTGTTTTGGCTATTTGGTGATGTCTTTGGTGGTTTGTTACGGAGATTACCATATCTACAGACAAAAAACTTAATATCTCGAAAAGTATAGGTGGTAGCACCGTACAAAATTGGCAAAAGATAGTCGACAATACTGGTAACAAGTTCAGCACATTTGTTAGGTATTTGGAAGAACTTTATTTTTCACCATTTTCTACCCCCAATTGCACACGTTAACGGAGAATGGGCGTTACAACATATTTACAAAGCGTGTGTTTTTCTGTTTCTTCAATTGTCCGTATTATGTTCGATCCCGTGCACATTTCCAGCGATTTGAATGTCCAGTACTCGGTTCGATGGCTGCCGCAATCTTTCGCGAACAGCGTTTGCCAGTCGTCTCGCTCTCTGCGGCAAAGCCTGTCGAATCTTCTCGATCCTGAATGCGTAGATGAGCGGGTTTACAACTGAACCACAGAATGCGATCAGCAGCCCCCAGTAAGGTCGCGGTTCTGTCGTACACTCGTCGTTTGCGTGGCAGGAGATACCTCTGACAAAGCCGACACAGATCGGCAGCCAAATGATGATGAACATCGCCGCAATCAAGACGACAGTGACTGCCGTCTTAAATTTGAGTTTTAGCTGCCGCCGTTCTCTTGTGGCGACTCGATGTTCCCTGCGGCGTGCGGCGGGCAGATTATCTTGAGGCTGCCCGGTGGGTCCCACTCTGGAGAAGAGCTGCTTCAGTACGATGAAAATTCTAACGTTGACGAAGACCACGGCTACTACGGCTACGGCCAAAATGGTGTTAATTAGTACCAGGTAGTTGACGGGGGAGTTTCTCATGCAATTTTCTGTTTCGATATTGATGCAGTTCCAGCCCATGAGTGGAGACAGGCAGACAATCGCACAAGCTGGCCACGCGATACCCAAACTCACGGCAACGTGTCGACCAGATACGCGAGTTTTGTAAAATATCGGGTGAAGGATGGCCAGATAACGGTCCACAGACAGTAGGACCACGCCAACAGCTGACAAAACCAACACGAAAAAGAACAAACAGAATAAAGCCAGTGATGTTAGTGGTCGCATGACATCCCCGTAGAAGATGGCACAGAAGAAGAAAGAGAACAAACCTGCAACACAGTCCGCCGCAGCGAGGTTTGCCACGAACATGTACATGGGTTCGGTCAGCTGGTGGTTTCTGAAAATCCCAGACAACACTACACCATTCAGGAGGATACTGGCTGCCCCAACAACGGTGGAAGCGAGCCCGATTTTTCTGTTCTCGACCTGAAATGGGTCGGGAAGATGAGAGCATGTGGCTAACGCCAGGTTGTAGTCCACCTCATTTTTCAGTTGCCACTGGACACACGGCCAGAATGTCTCGTTCGTTGTCGAGTTTCCTTGAGTAAGATTCACCAAGCTGTCGGTCATCTTTATTCGGCTTTGAAGACAGGCAACTTGTCACAAGGATTATATTGTGGCGTAGAATGACCGAGGGGCTAGGCTGGTTGACACGAGATCAAGAGATCACGGGTTCGAACCCTGGTATCCCTACAGTAGCTAGACGTTGTCTTAGTCACTAGACACACCGTGGATTAACAATCCGCTGCTCCTCCGTATACGGCCTCAAAAGGGCTATGGGACTTTCTTTACCTTTTATCTTCAATAATTGGCATAGCTGATCTGGTTTTGCGACGTTTTATAAAGCAACTGACGATATTGGATACTGCCTTCAGTTGCCAAATTTAATATTACCTTGTAGCCAGCAAAAGGTCTTCTTGGAAATTAGTAAATTCTTATTTCGCACTAGCGCGTCACTGTTACCACGGATTCGCTCATACACCGCTAACGTTACCATGGCAACTACTGGGCAGCAAATTAAGGACATAATTAGATGGTGTGGTCCCCTTTGCTATCAACTATCAAATTACTTTCCAAAGGATCCAATTATTTTCTTCAGCCAGACTACCTTTTGTATATGAAAACGTCAATGACTGAAGAAGAAGAATGAATGAATGAATGAATGAATGAATGACTGGTTTATTTGATCAACATGATCCTTAAAAAAGTACATCGCAGCCAGGTAAAGTGGCTGAATTGCATACTTTTCACATCAATAGATAAGGCTATTCACAAATTGACATTTGGTACAAACTTTAATATTTACATCATATAATGTTCTAAATACGGAGAAGCCGCTAATTGCAGATACAGATTGTCCACCCGCTGCACCGACATACTTCATCCTTCTCTTGTTATGAGACATCGATCGTATAACCCTCCAAAACTTATTTCGACTTGATATTTTAACCACAATGATTTTTAATTATCGTAACACGTTCTGGTCATTTTCGTGTAGGTGCAAAGTACTCAGACGTAGATAGAATTTCGGTTCACTCCGACTTGTGAAAAAGTAAGATGATGATGAAACACTTAATAAGTCCTCTTGGGTTTCTCATGAAAATTTTCGGTAGCTGTTAAATGCAGGGGCTCTTTTTTTTTTCCAGAGACCCACGATGGAACTTTTACTTAGAAGATCTCACCAACTGACAACTGTAATCACAAAGAGACGAGAAGAAGCTGAACCTCTGTATTTAGTAGTTTTTAGTGCTAGTTAGATTAGTATCAGAAGTCCTGTCTGTACTGTATACCATCTGTTTGCATATGTTTAGCTGCACTTAGGCCGATAGAGCATGAATGTACAATAAAGGTTATCTGATATTATCATGATTTTTTTCTTACTTTTCTAGGGCCGATTTTTTTGCGTAATCAACTGTTTTGTTTTCTTTTGTTTTTTGTGTTTTTTTATTAAAAACATTGATGTAAATACAAATATAACATGAACGTAAAGTAACACATACATGTAGCTTCAGAACACAGTGAACCAGTAACAACTAGCCTCAGTACATCAACTGTTAGTAATCGAAAAAACATAGCCTGTTTTGCTATGTTAGGATGGGGCTCGGTACAGGTACAGCCTGTGTGGTACATTCTCGCGCTCCCGAGGTTAATTGAGGTCATGTCAGTGCGGTGCGCCACCAGGAGCGCTATTTAGTCAGGCTAGGTAAAACCAACTCGTCAGTTGTGCAGCATGCTTTAGTTTCAGCAAATCATGTATCAAGAAACCGCAATGTTAGCAATATTTGGAAGATACCATACCTCTGCGGAACATTTATTCATTTTGCGTGAGGAAAAATGTTGGTATACTGTAATTTTTTCTACTGTTCTGTCCGTTTTCAATTTTTTGGTAATTTCAAAACTATTTGCTTATCTTTAACGATCACCGAGCAATGGGAAGCGAAACTTAGCGTGACAACCACGCAAATCCAGCGATTTCCTGCCGCACTTACTCTGGTCAGATTTAAACTCTGACCCAGAACCTTTGGTAATGGTCCATTTCAACATTTCATCACTAATTATGCAAATTACTTCCATAGTAACATAATATATGCATAGCGATGTTAACCTTTAACTAACTTACACATGTCACAATTATGAAATTTCCATCACCTACCCCTAAGGAATCATAGCATTTTAGCTCTGATTATGCAATTTAGGTCCTTATTTTCATAATTAGCATCTGTTTATGTTCCATGTTAGGTTTATACACATTACATATATAAATGTCATGTTATGTAAAACACTGGAATTACATAATTTTCTCATTAATTATGAAAATCAAGTATTTTTTGCATAATGAGTATTCATTTAATTGGTAAAATCTTTGTCTAAGCTACCTACATACCAAAAACAAGAAGACACGTTGTTCACTACTGGACTTATCCGCTTTAGATTTCGCCAGAAACTTCCCCTGCAGTTCCAAAGCTGCACATCACTTATTGCTGACAGGAAAATCTATCTGCCACTAAAATAATCAAGACCATTGCTTGTCCAGGAAAAAAAGATACAAAAACCGGAACTTCTGCTGCAGTACCAAGGTCAGCCACTAGGAGTCCCTCATTTGACCTTGAACTTTGCTTTCCTAAGATCTACCAACATGACATACATGACTATTGACAAATGAACGTTCCGCTGCAGTAACATAACAAGTCACCAGTGAGCCCAAAATCTAATCATTTCGAGGTCTTATCAAGACCTACCCACCTACCAAATACCAAGACCTACCAAATATCAAGACTGTCCATCTCAGCCTTCTCGAGTTATCGTGTTAAAAGACACACACACACACACACACACACACACACACACACACACACAGACACAGAAACGCCCCCCCCCCCCCCACACACATACACATACACATACACACGCGAGCTCCCCATGCATAACCTTTTGGAAAAGGTAATTAGGAATACATCGACATACAAGAAACGATGCTGAGTAATGTTGCAATTACACCAAAGAAAATTGAAATTGAAATTGTCTGGCACTTGATAAAGGGAAACAATTATGTAGAAATTGAGTTTTCGTCTGCCAAGTAAGTGATTCTGTAATTTTTTCCTGTTCTGATTATAACTACCTAATTCAAGAAATAGAAATAATGTTTCCCAAATAAAAACACCCACGAATGATTCATATATTGAACCCGCGAGTGTGCAATGTCTTTTGATGAATACATTAGTTGAACCTAAAATAGCGTAACCTGTCTGATGTTGTAGGTAGCCTGCACAGTGATCGTATCCTACCGTGGCCCCTAAGTACAGTATTTATTTTTATGCCACTTTTATTTTCTATGGGTACTTTTATTTTCTGTGGGCTACTTCCATTTTCTGTGGGTACTTTTATTTTCTGTGGGCTACTTCCATTTTCTGGGCTACTTCCATTTTCTGTGGGTACTTTTATTTTCTGTGGGCTATTTCCATTTTCTGGGCTACTTCCATTTTCTGTGGGTACTTTTTTTTCTGTTGCTACTTTGTATTTCTGGGCTGCTTTGACCTACTACTTTTTTTTCTGGGCTACTTTTTTTCTGTGTGTACTTTGAGTTTCTGGAGCGACTGGAGTAGCGACTGTTATTTTCATTTTGGTTTGGTGTGGCTACTCTTATTTTCATTGTGGGGTGCATTTTTCTGTTTACCATTCAGACAACTAAAAATTATTTTAAAGCTATTAAAAAGATGATATACTTTTCACCTTAAGATAATTTAATTTTTATGTTTACAATGTTCAACACGTTTATTAATAAGAGTATTAAATAGTGATAATTAAATCCTGCATAGATTATGTTAATGTCACCCTTAGGAAATCTCCCCCTCAATGGTTGACGCTAGTTCCTCGTCTTCCTCGGTAAGTTTTGCCCGTTGTTTGCATGAACAAACCGAAAAATTCCAAAGAAACATTTTGAGGACATCCTATGCCATGTTGGACTTGCTCAGCCCAATCGCAAAGAGACGCACCGAGGTTTTCTACCTAACATCGCGCCTTGTAACTTGCTGAGCTCATAGGGCTTGGTGAGCAGATATGGCAGTTGTTCAGCAACCCGAGATCATAACCAGAGAGATAGGTGGGCTGCTATTCCCTACTTTGCCTACGAAACCAGTTGAACTTTTGGTGAATATTGGGGAGGGGGGCGATCATGTAAAAATTATGTCCATGTTTATACTAACGTTACATGTATTACTAGCTCCAAAATTATGGTTTGGTTCGGTAACAATTTATCCTACTTTAACTGGCCTGCTGTGGTGCAACATACTATTCTTGGTGATTTGAAAAGTTAACCATACTAACACAAATTAGAATTACATACTAGTAAGAGGAAGTTCAAATAGTTCCTCATCATCTGCATATGGGTGACGTTGTACTAATTTATTTCTTACACAGATATCACAGCACTGGCAGACACGGGAGCCACCACAGCCATTGTGATAACCCCCATAGAATAATGGTAGATCCCAAGTATTGCATAATTGATTTTGGTTGAATTCCACCTATCAGACCTCTTCACCAGATATCAACAAACATGTAGACCTCACCCACTGGTTGCGGGAATCTTAGACCTGAGTGGTATGCTCTCAGACGCAACTCTTATATTCTCTTACTTTTGAACCTGAGGCCAATTCCAAAGACCGCCAAGATCCTGGGCAGGATCCATCTGCACTGAAATTGAAGCGTGAGTACTGCCTTCAAACATTTTCACTCGCCTGTAGTGGCTTAAGGAAATACATGTATATTGTTTTCCTTTCGTTACGTCCTCTTTTGAATGACTTGGTATTTTACTGTAACTACGTGAGCAAACCATATCTGTTTAAAAGTTTGACAGGGGTAGCCTCCTTCGCAGACTTGTGGGCGGCGTTAATGTTATTTTCGGCGAGCGACGCGAGTTATGTCGCGGAGGGACGGTTTTGCAGCCGAGGGAGTTTGCCGGGGAGAGAAGGTTTCGCCCCTCAACAAACCTTTCCCCGGCAAACTCCCTCGGCTGCAAAACCGTCCCTCCGCGACATAACTCGCGTCGCTCGCCGAGAAAAAACATTAACGCTGCCCCGCACACAAGTCTACAAAGGAGGCTAGACAGGAGCCGGGCGATACGTACCACCAGTATTCAGTTAACAAAGGGATTAGACATACACATGACAACATTAGTAAGTAAGTAGCTCCTTCAAAACGGAAAGACAAATTAGAATGATGTTGAAAGGGGGCTTTGCCCCGAGTGCTAGAAATGTTTTCTTTCTGCCAACAAAATTTAAAAAAACGAACTAGTTGACTGCAAATTATGTAAGTGCTGAATATGGACTGCACATACACAAAAGTGTTACAAATGATGTGATAAAGTTGAATTACTATCTACATTATAATGACTACAAATCTGGATACTCCGAACTAGCCCTTTCTGTAATAGAAATAAAATCTACAACAGAAGCGCCAAAATCTTTTTAAAAAGTGTGCCCCTTTCTCAAGAGAGTCAAGCCAAATTCCTAGGTATAATCATTGATGATCGATTGACCTGGAAATCACATATAACCATGTTAGGTAAAAAAATTTCAAAAACTGTCGGCATTATTGGAAAACTTAAACATTTTCTTACTCAAAAAACCATTATTACCATATACAATAGTTTAATATACCCATATCTAACCTACGGGAATATTGTCTGGGGATGCGCCTACAAAACCACACTACAGCCCCTGGTATTACTCCAAAAAAGATTTGTTCGTTCAGCCACTGGCGCCAGTTTCCACGCACATTCTGTACCTTTGTTTACAAAACTTAAGATTTTGAATATTTTTGATATAAACAGACTTCATCTGATGCTATTTACGTTTAAATTCCTGAACTGTTCTCTTCCAGACACATTTAATGGTCTTCTAAATCTTAATTCCCATTTTCATACTTACCAAACTCGACAAAGTGCCCATTTCCATATTCCCTTAGTTAGAACATCCGTAGCCCAAATGAGTGTAAAATACAAATGTATAATTAATTGGAATAATCTCCCCCTCCACCTAAAATGTCTAACATCAATAATTAGCTTTAAACGTAATCTTAAAAACCATCTACTTTTCTTTCCAACCGACATTTGACATTTTATCTTAAGTTAAAGTCCCTCTTCAATATCATATGTGTAAGTTTGAATTTTCAGCCCCCTGTTTTAGATTCTTATCTTCAGTTCTTAAAATCATGTTAAAACATTTCCTACTAAACAACCACTCATCTGTATAATTTACATTTTTTTCTCATTCCCGTTGCATCACCCTTACAGCAGCATATACTACTTACCTGTGTAAATTTTCAGTTGTATTGATTTCTAGTATGTATTAATTTCATGTCCTTTATATTTTGTTTCTTTAGTATTCCATTTGTTTATATTCTAAACTGAATTAGTTTTGTTCTGTTATGTTTAGGTTTTATCTAGTTAATTTATTATGTTAAGTTTCATGATTTATACTCTCTGGAGTTAAGTTAAGTTAATTTATTATGTTAAGTTTTATGGAGGAGGATTTTAGACAAGCCATTAAGGCTTCTTTCCTCCTCCTGCACGCTGTTTTTTTCCTTTGTTCTCATATTTGTTATTTAATGTCTTTACTCGTGCAAATAAATAAATGAAAATGAAATGAAAAAAAAATGGAATATTTTATTTTTCTTTCGATCCGTCAAAATTTATTCTCAGAAACCGTTCATCCACATAACAAAAATGAAATGGATTCCCTCAAGTCGGAATAGTTTGTCCCTTTGTGATGATCCGAACACTCAACATTCACCAGTTTTACACTTCCCAGAATGCACCGTCAGCGCACTTCCGATTCTAGTGGAAAGCGGAATAACGCAAACGTGCCTGCGATTTTTTGACAGTTCTCTCGGGAAAGTCAAAGCAAGATGGCCTGTTGCCGCATCAAGCCAGTATGTGAATTATTCATGAAAGCTAGTAGAAAAATACACTGCAACATTGATTCTGACAATTCAAAATTGGTATATTTGAAGGTGATGAATCCGAATATGTCTGATAGATTTGAATCAGTTGACGTGAAGTTTGTTTTTCTGTCTTTTCTGCCCCGTTAGTTTCACATCTGTTTGGAGTTTCAAACTTACTTTCTTACGTTTTTTCTATTTCGATCGTGGTAAAAAGAGAACCATAGTAGTAATAACTACCGTCCTCCTACTAATAGTAAATGCTTCGCCTTTCCCACGCTGAGAGAACTGTCGTAAAATCGCAGGCACGTTTGCGTTATTCCGCTTTCCACTAGAATCGGAAGTGCGCTGACTGTGCATTCTGGGAAGTGTGAAACTGATGAACTTGAGCAACCACGTGAAAGCACACCAATCATTGAAATTGTCTAGCTGGTGAAATTGAGAAAAAAATCAAGTGATTTCATTGTACTTGGTTAAAAATTACTTTTTTTAATATACCTGGCACATGGTTGGCTATAATTTAATTTCTCACTGGAAAATATAATTACGTTTACGGTGGTTTGTTATGGCAACAGACAGCTCTTTCCAGTTCTCATTCATTTGATACTTTCCTACCTGACATTCCAGCCTTACGTAACTCAAGTCAGCTAAGACTGCCAGTAACGAGAATGGAGAAGACTAAGAAGTCGTCCAAGTATATATACGGTGGTAAGAAAGATTGGTCAAAGACATGGCCCCGTCATGGCGAAAAATGGCGAGGGTGCGAGACAGAGCTGACTGGAATGAGTCAAAAGAGGGGTTCTTCCAGTGCCGATGCCGGCCACACGCTCGAGGAGCCTGACAGTCAACATCCTCTGAAAACAGGAACTCTGGGATGCATGCAGATGCCCAGGTGCCTGACAAATCCGATGTATAAACAAAACTCCCTGCACGTGCACCCAAATGCTCGAAATCCTAGTCCGGTGTATCCGCAAAATGACCGGTTGTGTGAGCAAAATACTCACCTCGAACCCGTACTTAATACAGGTGAAGACAATCCTTGCACACAACCACATGCAGGTATGCACCCACGTGGTGTTGAAGCCACTATTCGTTCAGCTGACAATGATGACATTACCTGCTTGCAGCCACAAATTGCTGCTGCGCACCAAAACGGCGATGAAACAGTTTCAAGTTGGTCAGATAGCTATAGCAGCTATAGCGACGATGTTTTCATCCAGCCATATGCTGTTAGATACAAGGAAGATGACAATAATATCAACACGTACACGCCTTCAAACAGCCGCACAGCTGACAACGGACAAACCGTCGGCGTCGCCCCGGATGATGACGATACATGTATGCCATACGCTGTTGCATACATGTGCGAGAATGATACGACAGTTGCTAAGAATGGTTCGAATTCGGAACAAACGCAGCATCAAACCAATACAGCTTCAAACAGCGGCAATGATATCTCAAACAATTTGCCGGGACGCGACTCATCCGCGACTGGTACGAACGCCATGCGACCAAACGCGACTGGGACTGACAGTGACACAACCAACACCCAACATTCCTCCAGTGCAGTTCGTCTCGACCCGATGTACTTGCGAGTCCCCCAGCACCCCGCTCCGATCAGGATGATGCCCAATGCTTTGTACGTACCAAGTAGCGCGCCGGCGCCAATTGCCAACGTTCACCCCAAAACAACTTGCGGTAAGGATTGTTTATAAGTGTTTTGCATACTTGTTTCCTGCCGATGCTCCATGTATTTGTGTGTGTGTGTTTCTTTGTGTGTGTGTACATGCATCTGTGTTTGTGTGTTTGTGTGTGTGTGTGTTTGTGTGTGTGTGTGTGTGTATGTGTGTGTGTATCTGTGTCTGTGTGTCCTGCAATGATTGTTTTAACACACCCGCATTCGTCATTTGTTTCATTTTCACATTTTCATTCTAAATTGCTGTGATATGTGTCTCTTCAGGGTGTGATTATCGCCGAGTGTGCATTGCTGTAATAGTAATTATCGCCCTGGCGTCGGTAGCGTTCGGAGGAACGTTTGCCGTGTTATACTTCAACACCACGGGGCAAGATGTTAGAAAGGTGAGTTTTTTCTTCTTTTCGTTCTTTTTCCCTTTCAGTCTGCAAGTTATTTCCTAGTCTGAAAGTAATCCCCAAGCAGATGTTGAGAGGATGAATCGTTGCGTTCTCCTAGCTGTCAGTTTCTGTATGCCTCTTAGTTTAATACAGAGACGGGCAGCTAGGAAAGCGCTACAATTTAGACTCCCAACATCTGCTTAGAGATTAGTTTGCAAGATGTTTCAAGAAGCTTGTTGGAACGAGCACTACTGCAGCAAGACATTAAGTTTCTAGCAATGGCCTCTTCACGTGGGCAATTGTTTTGGCTATCCCACAGACTGTTAACTATGATATATCACAGTGAGTTAATATGAAAGTGGATACATATGGAATAGTATGAGTCAGCCTCTACGGGACTGTCGGTCACGGCCATTTTTCAAAAAACTTCTAAAACAAGATTACCTACAAAACCCCAACTTCACTTCAATCTAATTTAGTTTTTTTTTACTTGGTTCAATTTTTTTAGGATTTCTTGTTTTCTTTACTTTTATTATAATTATCTTTATCATTATTATAATTATCGTTATTATTATTATAATCATCTTTATTATTATTATAATTATCTTATTGTCTCTCTACGTATGTATCATTATAAATTTCACAACTGAGTTATCCTACTTCATTTCGAATGTATAGTAAAGTAGTTTACAACTTTCCTATCCTTTTGTATTTTCATTACCTGCTTATTTCAACGTTGTTGTAACAGCATGATATTTATATTTTGTTAAGGGTAGGCCCTAGATAAGCCTTTTAGGTTTCAGGCCTCCCCTGAATGTTTGTTATTGTCACTATTTTATTGTTTTATTATGTTATTTCCTTATGTGCGAACAAGAAATAAACAAATAAACAAATAAACAAGATCTACCAATACTAACGATAAACTATGTTTTAACAACAAATAAACAAATAAACAAATAAACAAGATCTACCAATACTGACGATATACTATGTTTTAACAACAAATAAACAAATGAACAAATAAACAAGATCTACCAATACTGACGATATACTATGTTTCAACAACAAATAAATAAATGAACAAATAAACAAGATCTACCAATACTGACGATATACTATGTTTTCACAGCCGACGCCAGCCATGGACACCAACAGCACCCATGGGGACCTTGTCTGCTGCGGTTCTGGACAGACGAAAATGGCCGAACTCATCACCAAGGTCACGGTTACCCATTTCATGTTCTCATCTCTGTAGTCTTATCAAACAGTGGCATTTCTAAAAGAGAGGGTTTTTATGAGTATCTTGCTTTTTGCTCCATCTGCAATAAATAAACAGATCAATAAATAAATGTGTATGAAATAGAATAGATAAACAGGGAGAATTTTGTCTGTATCGCTGACCAAAGACTATTTTTAAATACGTAAGAAATGTTGCAGTCTTTGAAGTTTTAAGTAGGAAAACGATGGTTAAGACTCAGTAGAGAGCAGGGTAGAGTAAACCTTTAATGTAATGTTCATTCCAATCTGAAATAGCTCTACAAAGTTTCTTGTTACCGACAACAGGTTTATGTTTCAACTTAATCATTATTACTTTCACTTTGCTTAGTCATGCCATTCTTCTAAAGTTTCTTACTGTTCGCAACTATAAAATGAGTATCAGCTCAATAACTATTCCGAGACTTCACTCTATACCAGGTAATGTCTGCCAACGACTCTTTGAACACAACATCGCCCACACTGGCACCAATGTCCAACATCTCACAAGGTATATAGCCATTCATTCCATGTGGATTTGGCCGGTGAAATTAACAAGGAAGGGAATCTGGAAGCTCTAAGTCTACTTTTCAAGATTCTTGTATCAGCATAAAGGACAGGCATGTGCATATATGCGTGGTGGAAAGTGTTCAGCACCAAGGACAGGCATGTTATCTGTGTGTGGATAGTTTTCAGTACCAGGGCTAGGGATAGGCATATGTATCTGTACGTGGATAGCGCAAAGGAACCCGTTTAGTTGATTTATCAATAGAGTCGTTATTATTACAAGGCAAGGGGTGCAGCTGGTTTCTGAAAACATGATTCCTTTATTTGTTACAAAATCTCTATGACACTATACGTCAGTAATGTGGACTTTCTTATAAGACTTATTCAACATCTAGGACTAAAGTGGTCATATAGGGATTTTCAATTGCATTCAATGAATCCAGAGCGAAGTGAGATTGAAATTACATTGTATATTTTACAGACGGCTATGGCGGAACTTTCCACATGCAGCATGCAAATGGTGGAATGGTACAGGTACGTATTTTCATGTTGATTTTCTTGCTAAGTACAAGGCAATTACTGGCAGTTTTACTGCTTTAAATGGAGACAATGACTTTTGTGATTGTGGTAATACTAGTAGTTTTCACTACAAATCAAAACATAAGTATATTTTGTATTGTCTAGCTAAATATTAATTATTCAATATTTGAGGTTATATACACGGTGAATTAACAAACTGACGACCTCAAACTATCCCATCCACAGCTCTCGCCAGTTGTGAACACCACCTACACCCCACGGGCTGGTCCCCCTGCCTGCTGCAGTACCGACGGGAGCCGCGGGGCGGACATACCTGGTCTCGTGACCATGCCCACGGTGAGCGAATAGGAATCGATTTGCTATAATATATGCACAGCGCTTCACCTGTCCCCGCGCGCCACAGTCAGGTGGCCAACTACCTCAATTTTGTATGAGGACCAATCAGAGGAATTAGCAGAAACAGTCACATATGTTAATGATGGGGAAGATATAAAGAGGGGAGCTTGGACAGAAACAGGCACATATGCTAATGATGGGGAAGATATAAAGAGGGGAGCTTGGACAGAAACAGGCACATATGCTAATGATGGGGAAGATATAAAGAGGGGAGCTTGGACAGCACAGTTACGTAGTTTACCGTAGAGGAGGGGAGGTAAGAGGGGGTTGGGAGAAATGGACGAAAGGTGGGGGGACAGAGGGGGTAGGGAATAGCAAGAGACGTAAGAGTACGGTATGACGTTGAGAAATGACAGGTATTTCTTCCCCACCCACCCACTCACCCACCCTAATTTCGGGAGGAGCATTTGCACCGCTCCCTTGGCAGGGATGGGGACTTTTCCGCACTCCTATATCACCTATCTGGGCCGTGGGGGATGGGCGTGGCGGTGTGAATTTTCCACTGTCGACATGTCTACATTACTGACCAAAGAGTGTAAACGTTTTCGGCGTGTCTGTTAGTGTGTTTGTTTGTGTTGCTTGTCCATACATGTAGTTATTTCCATATGCTAGGCGAGGCTATAGGCACGTCGGGGACAAAGGTTCCAGAAAAGGTTCTCATTTCCTGTCTGTCGATTTCCTGCTAACGTTACATGTATATACATGTCTGCTGTTTTATGGGAGGCAGGGGAAAATAGACAGAGTCGACATTCAAGAAATTCACAATGATATTGATTAAAACAGCATATTCTACGGAGTTGTGAGATACTAGTATTCGATTTCTTGTTGTTTTGCAAAGTATATTGTAACGCCCTACTCAATTCTTTCAACAACACTTCACTGGACTTGTACTTATATAGATGCATTGATGTTTAAGTACTGCAAAGTCATATCATGGCACTCATCGTCCTTTGTCTTACTATTCATGCTCTTCACTTTCAGAGCAAGTCTACTGACGATTCCGTCGGACAGCCATCGTCCACAAAGCCATCAACCTTCGACAGCTCACAAGGTAACTTATAAAAAATTAACAGTTTTGTGTTCCTTGTAGTAGGTTGTGGTTACATAGAAATTTTCACAGAGAAACATTGATGTTTAATTTTTTTGCCCCTCCCCCTTAATCAGATCTGCAGAGCACTAGAACGGTTCGTCTATTTTGGGGGTTCTAAATTTAAGGTGACGTCACGGCGCTCCTGGGCAGAAATGAAAATGGCTCCATATCCAGATTTGTGTAGAATATGTTAAACTACCTGTGTGCCAAATTTGGTGCTTTTAGACAAAAGTGCACAATTCGGCTGATTTTCCAGCAATGCCGCTGGACTATTATGTGAATATCAGCTACTTAAGAAATCTACAGACCTACGCATCCCTACTAGTATCTATGTTCACAATGTCTACATATGAAGATCTGTACCCTGTATTGATAAGAAGAAAACGACACCTAGCGAGAGACGTACGTATGTGCAAACTCTTTAAACAAGATCCTATGATTTCCTATCACTATGGCTGTACCTGTGACATTGCATGAACAAACATCACGTTATTGCAAGTGCTAGGGTCGTGAGTGACATTTCATTTTCAAAGAGGAATGTTTGAGAAGTTCTTGGACCATAACAAATTTCAGTACATTAGATCCTATAAATAAATTCAAGTACATTTTAAGTGGGGACAATCCAGATGGTGTGCAAGTAGGAAAATTTATTAAGAACTGTTTAAATCTTAGAGACTGCATGTTAACCTGTTATAGTTAAACCTGTTATGTTGCCACTGATATATACTCTGTAGGTAATTTCCCCCATACATATACTATTGTACGTACTAGAATGATTTTATTCATACATGTATTTAGTTTTGTTCGTAGTCATAGTTGACCATACAAAAGTCCCTGTACTTTTTGTCGAGTCAATAAAGAATTGCAATATTGCAATTGCCAATGTATAACACTGAAAGCTTCTTTTTTTTGCAGAGAACCTTGGTGGAAGTGTGAACTCGGAGAAGGTCGTCATGATGTTTGGTGGGAGCGGGTCTGACCCAGGGAAATTTAGTCGTCCCTCCGGGGTGGCCATATCTGCAGACAATAAGATATTCGTGTCTGACTTGTGGAACAAACGGGTACAAGTGTTCAGAATGAATGGGGTCTTACTC
Source organism: Branchiostoma floridae x Branchiostoma japonicum (assembly GCA_013266295.2). Classification (NCBI taxonomy): domain Eukaryota; kingdom Metazoa; phylum Chordata; class Leptocardii; order Amphioxiformes; family Branchiostomatidae; genus Branchiostoma; species Branchiostoma floridae x Branchiostoma japonicum. The sequence continues at coordinate 17,710,609 of CM023829.1, read as the reverse complement.
CACCACTTCCAAACGGCAGTGCCGGGCGAACATAAAATAAGAATCGTTATGGTTCCTCACGATGTTGGCATAGACGGAGAAGGTGACGTGTGGGCAGTGGGTCGAACTTATTCCAGCAGTTATCCCCACGTAGTAAAATACAGACAGAACGGCCTGCCGGTGACCACGTTCCACACGCCTTGCTCGTCTAACGGGTGCCATAACCTTGCCATGCACGTCGACGTGCGAAACGAGAAAATCATCGTGATCACCTACACCGAGATTTTTATGTTCGGAATGGACGGCACGTTCTACAAGAGGTTTGGAGAGAGTAAACATCGCCAGTCCTTTACATCCGTCACCTCGGACATGGAAGGAAAAATCCACGTGATTGATGACTCACTCTCCAGGATCCTAGTGTACAACAAGTCCGGGCACTATCTATTTGGCTTTGAACATGAACTGGTTCATCCTCGAGATATTTGTGTGGACACGGCAGGCAATATAATCGTGGCGAATCACGGAAAGAACCGCGTGGACATGTTTACCAGCATGGGTAAATTTGTCCGTACCGTCGTTGGGATTCCAAGCCCATGGGGCATTGCTGTTGGGCCAAATGGGCAGTTAGTTGTGACTACCGTAGACAAGAATACCGTCCATATTTTTCCTCGCCAGCTGGCATTTCCGTAATAATTTCCGATAGTATCTTGCCCCCAATAGAACGTCCGTAATGTTTCAAAGTTATGTGGTTTAGATCCATGCTTAGCCTCTACCAGGCTTTAAGAGCTGGAAAGAGCAGAAATGGGCCAAATAGACAGACAACATGCCATGGGGAGCCTCCCAAAGCCTGGTAGAGGCTAATCCATGACTGCCACCCTGTTAAAACTTTGTTGTTATAATTTCTACTATGTAGAAGATGTACATACAGTTGTATCTTTAGTTCAAAGTATCAAAGTCAAAGCAAGGAGGTCCCCCTTAGCCAAAGCGCGGATCTCCCTAGGGCATCTTTTCTCTGTAAGATACGAATTAGTCAGTATTCACCACTTCACTATTAGGATTACCGTATAGGTCTTGACAAAAATTGTACACACGTGCACAGAGCACTATTTTGATTGTTGAAGTGTAGTAATTCCATGTTTAGGGTACGTAATCTATGGTAAATATCATGTACTACGTATTTTAGTAACTTGTGTACACATTTGTATGTTCTTGAAGATTATCCATTGATAATAGTTGCTTATACTTGGCTCTACATTGCCATGTATGTCTGCTGAACAAATAATTCTTTACTTCATTTATCAGACGATTTCCTACTGGCCACTGGGCAACCAGTTACTATGTTAGGAATACCTATTAAATACCTAGTAATGTGCTTCAGCAAGCACTGTGCGAAAGAGGTCAATTTCCGAAGGTATAAATGTTAGGATACCGTCTCCAATCGGGTATTATCGATTTGAAAGTAGACTCTACAGTTTGCCAATTATTACATTTTACCCATACCATACTTAATGCTTTAGAAAACGGTAATGATGCACGAGTAGTATTCCTAGACTTCTCACGTGCTTTTGACAAAGTGTGGCACTCTGGACTCATCTTCAAACTACAATAAACTATAATCAGGATTTGTCTTGAAGGTACACTTCTTGTATTGGGTTAGTGTTTCGTGAAAACTTCCTCATACACTCACTCACTCACTATCCGTTTAACGTGTCGTGTTCATCGTCGTTCGAAGGTTGGACGTGGTTAATAAAAGATGGTTAATAAAAGCCTTGGAGTCAATAAGGCGTAATAAATACAGAAAGAAAGTACAGATACATTCTTCCAATGTACAAAAGTACAAACACATTCTTTCAATGTACAAAATTCAAATGAAACAGTATAGAATATTACTACGTCAACAAGAAGTCAGCATTACATGTTTTGATTACAAATATTTATACCATATTGGCCTAATATATAGCCACACATTGGTCTCAAATAGAGTAAGCTTCATCAATATGAACAGATACAATAGTATAAGGCTGAAATATTACTACATATCATAATATGTACAGCTGACACTGATACAGCTAGGTCATAACGTATATATATAAAGCAAGATCACTTGGTACATTGTACATACACACACTGAAAACATTATACAACTATATACAACATTTGTTCATTACGTTCACAAAATCAGACCAGGATCTGCATGTGCTAACATGTATTGAAAAATAGACCAAACTTACACAAACTTATATATTAGTTGCCATGTTACATCATGTGTTACTGAACAGCAATATCTTTCTAAGAATGTGTGAATATGTATTGAATGTATTGCTAACAGGTATTGAAAAATAGACCAAACTTACACAAACTTATATATCAGTTGTCATGTTACATCATGTGTTACTGAACAGCAATATTTTTTTAAGAATATGTGAATATGTATTGAATGTATTGCTAACAGGTATTGAAAAATAGACCATACTTACACAAACTTATACATCAGTTACCTCGTTACATTATGTGATACTGAACAGCAATATCTTTCTAAGAATGTGTGAATTTTCAATTTGTCAAATCAACTCAAGTTCAAGATCTCATGCTAGTAAGTAAATGTTCTTTTTTATCCACTACTAGGTAGATAAACAGGGATGTCATCACAAATAAACAAAGAACTGGACCACTATAATCCAGTTACTGATTAGAATAATGCCCCACTCCCCCATACAGGCTCTTGTTTTCTTCCTATGAGTGCCAATAGGATGCATGCTATAGATCCGGGTCACTTTTTGCCCGAAAGATGGGAACTAACTTACTAAGACTATGTCATTACTTTCAAAAATCGTCCTTAGATTTTAGTACAAGCACCTCTATATCAGGAATATCAAGAATGGGTGCCAATGGGATAATTGCTAGATATCAATGTCAACTTCTGGCACAAAGTAAGGAGAAAATGAAGTTGCTAAGGCTTAAAATTTATGAATAAGTATAAACAGAAACATGCTGCAAAGATCACCCAAGAACTCCCGATGTTATGAGATTACTATGAAAAAACAAATGCATATATTTGGAAGGTACTAGGGGCGTTGTGAGGATATTATTGCTGTACAATGAAAATGTAGGCTAGTCCAAATTAAATGGCAAGTTTCCAATCCAAGTCATTTTTTTATTAAAAAACTAGAAACAGGACTATTTCCGGATTTATTATCCCCTTTCAGGTTGCAGGACAGACAGCAATATAATACAGGTCCCCTACTACATAAAACTGCTGTGAAGTGCACTTGCTCATGGCTTTCGGGTACGGAAGTATAGTTTTGTGTGTTTGAGCTATGTGTTTGTGTATCTGTCCGGAAAGACTAGGTTGGCAGCACGTGGGTGAGAGAAGATTGACAGGCAGAATGACAGGTCAAAACCTTAGAAACAGGAAATGAGCTGAGCTTGAGAGCAGGTTGACAGCGCGTGGATAGGAAAGACAGACAGGATGTCAGAACGACAGGATGTCAAAATACTTCCCGGAAGTCTGAAATTTCAAATTTATTGTTTGTTGACATTTTCTATTCATCGTGGTATCCAAAGTTTCAAATGCTGCAGTTGCTAAGATACATAATACAAGACCAACTAAATGAAAATAGTCATAAACTTTTCTATAACCACCATACAAGGGCCATCCTTGTGCATCATTATCAGTAGCGGGGGAAGACAGTGATTGTGTTTCTGCTGATCACAACCAACTGTCCTCCCGGCCCCACTGCAACCCCTATAATTGGGTACTCAGCACGGACAGCGATGTGGCGGACATACTCACCCCGGTCTGTGTACACCACCGCGCGCTGGTTTTCTGAGTCCGCCACCATATGATGTGACCGGAACTGTCCACACAGATGCCGCGAGGATGATTCAGGAGGCCACCACTAAGTCCCGGTCCTCCGAACTTCGACACGTACTGCCCGTTCTCGGCATACTTGTAGATGAAGTGAGCGCTGAAGTCGGAGACGAAGATGTTCCCTTCCCCGTTGACGGCGACGTTCACCGGCCTCTTCATCCGCTGCGGACGGCCATCCCACAGGAGTTTCCCGTCCGGCTCGAAGGCCTGCACACCACCACTGTAACCGTCAGACCATGTGACGAAAACGTGGTTACTGTGCAAGCCCACCGCCATTCCGCGGGACGTCCCCCGTGGTACAGTTGGCAGGTCAAATTTGGCTTTGAGATGACCATCTCTGCCGACCTGCACCAGGGAGTCAGGGCTGACAGGGTACCCATTCATCAAGACCCACAGGTGGCCATCTCTGTCGATGGACACATCAGATGGCGTCTTTGATGGGTACCCTAGCCCTGGTGCACCTTGTGGGAACTGGTACAGGTAAGCGCTTTTCATGCTGTAGACTTGGAGACGAGCTTGGCTCTCATCAGCCACCCAGATCTTGTTGTCGGTGGAAACTGCAACTCCACGTGCGTTCTGCAGTTTTCCAGCCCCCGACTCCTCACCATTGCTGACACCAATGGTGATGACGTGTTTCTTGTTGCCTTGACCTGCAGAAGCAAGCATACTGATATAATTTCTTTTATACAATTCCCGTTTCTTGTCATCAGTTTGGCGTACGTCGCCGTATGTCTTACTTTGCAGTACCCCCTCCCTTAATTATTATACAAAGGCATAATCTGGTATGCGTTGGCATGTTATCGGATGTTATCACAAACCTTCAGTGGTGGTGGAGACCGGCTTGTTGATTGGTGTAGGTCCTGCTGCTTCCATCACCGCCGTGATGGTGTGCGAGGGACCACGTCCGGGGACCGGACTGACCTTAACAGTTAGAATGGGTCAAATTGTAAACAATTTTTGGTGTAATGGGTATGTGCAACATTCTTTAACCTCAATTTCCTTCTGCCACATCTGATTCCCTGTAGAGAAAGATCTATTTAGCTTATAGAATGACTTAAAACGTTCCATTGACACAAAGGACAACGCGTTTTTAAGAAATAATAGCTCATCTACATGTACTGCAAGGTTCATCTGCTATACTTATAAACATTGTTTGGACATCAGGGATACAACTTTGAAGTGACTTGTTGTTTTATGACCGCCATGGCTGCAATTATGCTGAATGAGCATCAATCCCAAACTGAAGGAACGCTGACAAGTACTGACCTTGATGACGCCAGCCGATGTCACTGCGTCAGTCCTCAACAGCAAAGCAGAACTTTGCTTGACAGTACTGCCAGCGGTTTCACGTCCTGCTGTAGTTGTAGCTATAGGCAGCTGTAAAGTGGTAAATAAACAACGTTAGTTGTGCCCATGCATCGACACAAAGGACAACGTGGTCTGAAGAAATCATAGCTCATCTACTTAGGTACATCTGATGTACTAATAAACGTTGTTTAGACATCAGGGAACAGCCTAGATCTAGTAGTTGCCAATAGTCCCCTGTTGTTGTATGACCACCATTGCTGCAATTGTGCCAAATGAGTACCCATCCTAAACCCAGGGAACGCTGACAAGTACTGACCTTGATGACGTCAGCAGAGGTCATCAAGGTCATTACTTCGTCAGTCCTCATCAGCACAGCAGAACTTTGCCAGGCAGTACTGCCAGCGGTGTTACTTCCTGCTCTTGTTGTAGGCAGCTGTAAAGTGGGAAAAAACAATGCCTGTTGTGTCATCTTTTACATTATTTAAGATGAAAAAATGTAGCCTGGGTACCATCCAATTTGTATGCCGGAGCTCCCATAGCGAGTATAGGAGCCCTGGCCAGCATACAAATAGGATGGTACCCAGGCTACAGAAAGTGGGTGTAGGGTGCCTTTTTTATTATAAACCATTTTTTACAATCATTCTTGTGTGAATGAAAACAAATCAGTAAACTTACAGACTCATTGTTAACGTTGCCAGGTTGGGAGCTCAGGTACGTCAGAAGTACAGGTACCACGATCAGCAGTGTTACCAAGGCAACGGACGATACGGCAGTGCATATCAGCAGGCGTGGTGTCAGGCGATGACGAAGGCGTTCCAAAATGGTACGACTCTGTTGGACTGCACCTACAAGGTGGACAGTAAAGAAATACAGTATTTGTGTTACTTAAAATTCGTCTCCTCATGACTTTGTTTGGAAAATTGTCATACGATGTGAGTTATTTGAGGTTGATAACGATAGCACACTCTCTTTGTCAACAGGTTTTGTCACATCGTCAATAGATAAACTAATGAATAGCCATTGACAACAACTGTTAATTGTTTATAGCCTATTTTGCACATCAAACAGCATTGCCCTTGGCGGGAACTCAAATTTCAAGCAGTTTGAATTATACATGTATACAGAATGTACTTAGCAACGTATGAAACATTCATCAATAAAGCAATAGAGCAGAATAAAATGACCGATTCCACCAAACTTAATAAGACAATTCTGCTGTTATACCAACCTGCTGGAGGCTGGTTGGAGTTGTACATCGCGTTTGGTTGCAGTTGGCTGATGATCGCTTGCGGATTCAGCAGCATCTGTGGCCAGCTCGGCACTTGTTGGGCCGCACCGGGCGGTATTCCTGGCCTCGGTGTAGAGGGAACAGGTGGTACGTTGGCATCTCTGTTCAGAGCTGGCCCGAGGCCCTGCCTGAACCTATCCCCATCCTCGTACGTGTGTGTGGCGGCCGCCACAGGTTGGGCTCCGTCGGTGCTTCTTCCTGGCCTCGGGGTAGATGGAACAGTCGGGGCGTCGAGGCTCAGAGGTTGTCCGAGACCCCTGAACGTGTCGCCATCCTCGTACACGTGTGAGGCGGCCGCCTCAGGTTGGGCCCCGTCTGTGGTTCTTCCTGAAGTCCGGGTAGAGGACACAGGCCGGGCGCTGCGAGCATCTCTGTTCAGATGTTGACCGGAGCTGTCTGCTGGTGGACTGTCGTCTGTCTGACCACCCGAGGCTGTCATGTCGGCTGGGGTTGCCCCAACCACTTCTTTTGGAGTCGTTTGTTGGTCATCGGGTCCTACAATCGAGGAAAAGGATATATTATTCAATCTACAATGCAATATAATCTATACCTTGATGTATCAAGTGGTATACGAAACGTCTGTAAATGAACATTTCTCATGTTTTATAGATTGAATCAGAAAGAGAACTTGCCCTTAAAAGTTTGATTTGCCGAAACTTACCCACACGCCAGATACCAAAAACGTCTCGACTTATGCTGTTTACCACAAAACCACCCACGCACCAAAACATATCATCTTGGCGAAGGTAACAACCTCTGAATGATGGAGACAAATATAGCAAGAGTTTTCACAGTAAGGTTACATAGCAAAAATGTAATTGATAGGGAAAAGCATACACACATGCAAACGAAATTATAAAATTTTACCCCTTAAGTATCTCTTCCCAGTTATTCTGCTACCTCTAACCAATCATAAAACAGCACTAAGCGACAAATATTCCTAAACTAAGGTAATTAGGTTTAGATATGCTCAAATGTGGGCAAGATCTCACCAGTGTTTAAAACTTTTTCCTACATTGACAAGAGTCTGAAGAACTCATACCTCATATTCTTGTAAATTTCGTTTGATTGTGTATTCATTATGTAAATTATGTAAATTTATTATCTTATTGAAACGCCCCTGTATTTCCTATATATTTCTTCCTGACGACAAGAACTATCAAGACGACATCATGTCCAGAACAGCATCATATATGTGTGTAGAAACAGAACTTTCGCTGCAGTACCAAGGAAAGCGACCAGGAGGCACAAAGTCCCCATTAACCTAGCCTTGTATGAAATATCATCACAAGTTATCAGTAGCTACTTGATTTATGTTGGGCAAAGTATGCGGAAACACACACACACATACATACACAACTGAATCAGTCTACAATGTTTCTATTTCATTATGCATACACGTTACACATGTGCAATAAAATTATGGAGCTAAATTGAGGGAGGAAGGATAATCTTGGCAAATATTAAAAAAATATCTGTATCTGTATCTTTGTAGCCGGTATAACCTTAGGGTTGGGGTTAGGGTTAGGGTTAGGGTTAGGGTTAGGGTTATGCGTAACACACCAGCTAGATATGCAACCGGACAACATCTTTACAAATCCAAGAAGAGAATTACTTTTACCAATCAATCATTAGACAAATATTTGCTATGCCGGTAAGCCCTGGTTTCAATGGAATCCTAACTAAATGTCTTGAATTCTTTTATGGTGTGTTGATAGTAACCCCTCAAGTGTGAGAGATGAAATGATATGGTGTAACAGAAACATAAAATCACAAGTCAAAACTGCATTCTTTCCTCTGTGGACCAAAGAAGAAGTTGTCTTAATTTGTAAACGATTTATTTCTCTTTGGAGACTTCCTTTCTCTGTATTAATACCCAATACTTAATGCCGGACCCAATATTAAATAGGTCACTCTGTATCAAGCCATACCCGCCACATGGAAAACTATTATCAAAACTCTCCATTACACTGATACCAGCCTGACACCTTACACTGTAACACTATAACCCAGTCATCATATTTGAAAACATGTGGTTCAGACAAAAGTGGGGACAGAACCTTGCAAATTATTCTATACTTTGCTCCTTTAGGCACATGATGTGGAGCCAAGCTCTCATAAAAAATATCAATCGCTCTTCACTGGCACGAGTTAAATGAAGAGTGGAATGCGGAAAAACATCGAAATATTTTGTTTTTTAAGTCTGGAAAAAATCGGCCTAGAAACACAATATTGATACATTAGGGGGAAGTAATCAATAACATTGAAATCCCAAAAAGGCTGCAAAAAAATAGTATCGAGACATTATACCAAAAAGACCATGTGATATCCGAAGCTATTATAAATATTGACTAATAGTTTGAAAATATGCAACCGGACAACAGAAGTTCTATTTCTTATCAAGGTAAACAAAGGCCCTGGTTTAAATGGAATCCATACTAAATTTCTTATTTTTTATGGTGTGGTGATAGTAACCCCTCATGTGTTGGAGATAAAATGATATGATGTAACAAAAATATAAAATCACAAGTCAAAACTGCATTCTTTCCTCTGTGGACCAAAGAAGAAGTTGTCTTTGTAAAGGATTTATTTATCTTTGGAGACTTCCTTTCTCTGTACCCAACACTTGATGCCGGACCCAATATTGAATAGGTCATTCTGTATCAAGCCATACCCGCCAGATGGAAAACTCTGATCAAAACTCTCTATTACACAGATACCAGCCTGACAGCTAACATTGTAACCCAGTCATCATATTTGAAAACATGTGGTTCAGACGATTATAGGGACAGAACCTTGTAAATTATTCTATACTTTACTTCTTGAGGCACATGTTGTAAGGCCAAGCTCCCATAAACATGACTCACTCTTCACCGGATCGATCTAAATGAATGGCTGATTGCGGGAAAAAAACGGTCTAGGAAAATATATTGATTCATAATACATTAGAGGCGAAATTATCAAATATAACACCGAAATCCCCAAAAGAATGTATGAAATACTATAGAAATATATATATCAAATGAGATAGACAGTGTACCTAAAGATAGTATTGACAAATATTTTGAAAATATGTAACGGGAAAACATTTTTGAAAATCCAAACTAATTAATCAATCACTAAACAAGAGTGTAAAGAATCCCTATAATATTGATTTAGTATACATTAGAGGCGAATTCGAAGTAATCAATGACATTAAAATCCCCAAAGAATGTACAAAACACTATCACAATATTATACTAGAACCAGAACCTGCAAATCACAAATCAAATCAACCTATAAAATCACAAGACAGAAGTCAGAACTGTCTTCTTTCCTTTGTGAATCTAGAAGAAGGAATTGTCTCTGTGAAGGATTCATTTCCCTCAGAAGACTTCCTTTTAGTGTATCAATACCCAACACTTAATGCCAGGCCCAATATTGAATAGGTCACTCTGTATCAAGCCATACCTGCCACATAGACAACTCTGATCAAAACTCTCCATTACACCAGCCTGACACCTAACACTGTAACCCCGTCATCATATTTGAAAACATGTGGTTCAGACAAAAGTGGGGACAGAACCTTGCAAATTATTTTATACTTTACACCTTTAGGCACATGATGTGGAGCCAAGCTCTCATAAAAATACCAATTGCTCTTCACTGGCACGAGTTAAAAAAAGAGTGGAATGTGGAAAACCATCCAAATATTTTGTTTTTTAGTCTGGAAAAATTGGTCTAGGAACACAATATTGATACATTAGAGGGAAGTAATCAATGACACTGAAATCCCCAAAAGACTGAAAAAAATAGTATCGATCGAGATATTATACCAGAAAGACAATGTATCCGAAGCAATTACAAATATTGACTTACAGTTTGAAAATATGCAACCGGACAACAGAAGTTCTATTTCTTATCAAGGTAAACAAAGGCCCTGGTTTAAATGGAATCCATACTAAATTTCTTATCTTTTTATGGTGTGGTGATAGTAACCCCTCATGTGTTAGAGATGAAATGATATGATGTAACAAAAATATAAAATCACAAGTCAAAACTGCATTCTTTCCTCTGTGGACCAAAGAAGAAGTTGTCTTTGTAAACGATTTATTTCTCTTTGGTGACTTCCTTTTTCTGTATTAATAACCAACACTTGATGCCAGACCCAATATTAAATAGGTCACTCTGTATCAAGCCATACCCGCCACATGGAAAACTATTATCAAAACTCAATAGTAGGGTCGTGTGGCGCAGCGGTAGCGCTTTCAGCTCGGGGCCAAGAGGTCCCGGGTTCGATCCCCACCCATGTCACCAATCTTGTGCCCTGGGGAAAGGCACTTTACACGACTTTCCTCACTTCACTCAGGTGTAAATGAGTACCTAGCTTCGGTTAGGGACGTCCCTCGGATAGGACGTAAAATGGAGGTCCCGTGTTTGGGGAGAGTTACACCTCGAGCACGTAAAAGAACCCACCACACCTTTCGAAAAAGAGTAGGGGCATGCCCTGGTGTGCGATGGTCCAGATATTACTAGCTGGAAGTTGGTGATTCATGAACACTACAAATCACCCGGATAGAGGCCTGGCGAACCCCCGTCTCGTATTAGCCACATGGTGATTTACATCATCCCCCTGACGGAGACCTGGCGACCCCGTCTCGTATCAGCCAACGAAAGGGTATGTCACCCCGTAAGGGGCGGTATAACCCCGTCTGAGCGGTATAATTCCGCTAGTCGACCTACTACTACTACTACAATAGTACACAGATAACAGCCTAGTACCTAACACTTTTTTGATGACGTGATAGATGTAAGAGATGAAATAATATAGTGTAATTGAAATATAAAATCACAAGTCTTCTCTGCTCTGTGGACCAAGGAAGAAATTATCCTTATTTCTCTGTATCAATACCCAACGCTTAATCCTAGACCCCATATTGAATAGGTCACTCTGTTTCAAGCCATGCCTGTCACATGGAAAACTATGATCAAAACTCACTATTGCACGGATAACACCTAACCCTGTAACTCAGTCATCACATTTGAAAGCATGTAGTTCAAACAAAAATAAGGGCAAAACCTTGCAAATTATTCTATACTTTACCCCTTCAGGCCCATTTTTGTGAGCCAATCTCCCTTAAAAAAAGCAATAACGACTCTTCCCCACACAATATTAATATTTTGATTGGAAAAAAAATCTGGAAAATTTTTGGCACAGCTTCATGCAAGTAGACACAATCAGCGGAACAGAATTACAAACTAAATACTTCCTTGTGGAAAAAAGGAACATATAGTTGACCCTATATGTATATTATGTTACAAAAAAATGTAGATGTTTATCAACACATGTTAGCAGACTGTAAGAGACTGGAAAACGCCTGAGAATTAGTAGCTTTTGTACCTCCCTGCATTAGTACTGGAAACATTGATTATCAGAAGGAAAAATGACACAACCAATGAAGACTTAGTTCTATAACGTTAGGGAAAAAAATAGTATGATAGAATGGGTAATTTTCAAAACTTGGGTTTGGTTAAGAAAAAGACCAACAGTATTCCACATCCTCTCCTGATGAAACTATTCCAAGGGAAAATTGAAAACAGACAAAACCAATACTATATTTCTCCAGATACATCAAATGTCTGTTTATCCTTTGTGCTAGAACTATTATTATGTCAAAAATACCTCCGTTTTTAAAATTCATCTGTGAGTTGAAGACCAGAATTATATGTGTGTGTGTATATACAATTTTATGTTGGTATGTGACCAACGGTTGAGGATTTCAGCCATCTATGTATATGTAGAATGTTACCACAATGAAAGATAGTGTCTTTCTGACTCTTTGTAACATGGGTTTGTACTTAAAATACGTTCATGCAATAAAGGAAATTTTATTTAAAACTCCTGAAAATGAACACAAACCTACAAAACATTTTTACTTGAAAATTAGTTGAATCAACAACTGAAAACAGTTTTACTTTTCAAAGCGAGAACTAACATACACACATACCCCACTCCCAACCCCTTGTGCATTAGTACAGTCAAATGATCTTGAAAAGGAAATGCTGCGTGGACATAGTCAACATAGTCGGTTTACATAAATATTCATGACCTACTCAATGGTCTGCTCCTGGCTGTCAATCAGAGTTGCTATGGCGTTGCTAAGGTGCCGTGGCTTGTGGAATGGTCTATACTTTATACATGAAAATGTTAGGCTTGACATCTCTACTTGCAGTGAAGAATTAAAACCATAACCTCGAAAACAGGTATCGTAGGGCGGTATAACAACAGGAGAGATATACATTTGCATTAAGAGCAGTTGCATGAAAATTTTGAATACTGCCACAGTGGCCGTCATTGATACTACATTTTTTAGATGTTGCGCTGGTGTTGGTACCAGAAATTTAAAATATTTGAAAAATTATTACCTGAATATGATGAGTCTACAAACATTTTTTTTAATTTGGTTGTTGTTGTTGAGACACGCGTAATATACATGTATGCATATGTTTCATTGGCACTGGCCAACAGCTTCGATGCCCATTTTTAAAAATGTGTACACTAAGCGTTGTAAATAGCTCTTCTAGTGTATTTTCATTTCATTCCATAATCGATAGGGTTGTGTTTCGTCGGTTGTAACTGAGTTGTGTACCAAAACAGAGAGGAAAAAATGCTGTCATTTCTAGGTTGGTAGGGTTCTACCTAGTTCTGCGCATGTACATGTAATCATTGCACAAAATCTATTCTTTAAGCACAACTGAAAGCATACTTAAAGGTTGCGTTTCTTCCTTCCTTCGCTTGTACCTTTACGCATACTTTAAGATATGCTTAAAGATAGGTTTTTGTGAAGTAAAAAAAATGTTACAATTGGAACTGACCTGACGGCAGATCTAGATCTGCCCCGTACATCGGATTCAGCGGCAGCTTGACGAGGTCTTCCTCCCGTAGCCTGTGCCGGTACACGCCTGCCATTCTTCCATCTCTCTGTTTGGGGAGAATCAGCGTCACCGATGGTTCGTCTGGAGGCTGTTCGGGGGGACGAGGCGGCAGTCCCAGAGTCTCCTCGGTGTGACGAGACGGTACCTGGAACAAACGGTTTATTTACCTCAGAGGACAAGACAATCGTACGATAGCAGCAGTTATGGGCAATGAAAAAATGATTTACACACTTAAAAGTCAATACAACTTAACAATACATAAAAAGTTACCAATCATTAATTAATAATTAAATTGATGAAAAATAAAGAGCTTTTATCTCTATATACGTATATATATATCAATGGCAATCATTGATGAAGTCTACAAACCTTCCATATCATTCTACCATCTCTCTGTCTAGATCGACGAGACGGGTCTCGACTTTGTTCGGGGGGAAGAGATGGTTCGCCCGAAGGCTGTTCAGGTGAACGAGACGGTAGCCCGAGAGTCTGATCGGGAGGACGGGTCGGCTCCTTCCGGGTCTGTCTTCCACCTCTCCGTCTAGAGCGGTGAGTCGGATCCTCTGGAATTTGTCCGGAGGGACGAGACGGTATCCGCTGAGGCTGTTTGGGGCGACAGGACGGATCCGTCCAGGTCTGTTTGGGCCGACAGGACGGATCCGTCCAGGTCTGTCCGGGGCGACAGGACGGATCCTTCCTGTTCTGTTTGGGGGGAAGAGGCGGCGGTACCTCCGGATCATGGCGGTCTAAACCTCCCTGAAGGACTGACATTTCTATCTCTTCCAGACGTGGTGGCCCTCGTTGGTCAGCCATCACTGCGGCTATCTGTTTGTCTGCTGTTTAGATCTTCTGTAGTTCGTCTGCCGGCGCACCCACCATCGTGAACTTTGGCGGGTACATAATCTGGTGTTGATCTGAGCTCTGTTCTAAACTGGTCTCTCATGAATAGTAGCAACTTTAATTGTCTAGAAATCGGTTGTTGTTGTTTACATGCATAACCAACACGGGATACTTACCACGTATTAGTGTGTATTTTCGTATTATTCTACTACTGGACTAAGAAAAACAGCAAGCTTGCCAATGCTATAGCATAAACTCTTCTTATTGATTATTGTAAAAAAGCTGAATATTGTGTCATCTATTTCGTTGTGGAGAGTGTTTTTCCCGGGTCAAGTAAACAAGCTCTGCATTGGCATATCGTAGACTTATTTTCCTGCATACCGGATAGCTTGCGTTTGTGAATATCAAAAAAACTATAGGAGATGAAAGGAGATTTTTTAAAGATATTTGCAACACAGGTGTGGATTAATATTAATATTCTTTGAATCACGCGTGTTTTGTTTTCTCTTGTTTCCCCAAACCTTATACAACATGTTTGGACAATAAGGCAGTTAAATTGATACATGTGTGTATGTTTGTACCTTACTAGTAGCAAATAAATGAACTCAAGCCAAACACAGCCACCAAATAAATATTCCAGATAATTTTTATCTAAGTCAGAGATATATCCAGTATATCAACATCATAATACAATATTTAAGGATAATTTTTACACATCATCAAATAAACGATTTTGTAGGAAGCAACGACTCTTTGCAAATTAGTCTACTGATACATATAGTTTTGAATAATCATGAACATTTACCACACACGCTAAGTCACGTATTTATTCCTAAGACTTCTGTCTGTAATTGACACAGCATTGTAACCCATTGCTTTGATTATCAACAACTGTTTTGAATATCAATAAAATTATCATTAAATCATTAAGCAATCTTTTAAAACTTAAGAATCCCATATTTCAATTATTTTCTCTCAAACTCTTAAATTGGATCCTGCAGTTCAAAAAAACTATGAGGGTGCCAAATTTAACGTATACCACTTTTTCTCCGAAGCTTAGTGGTACCGGTGACCATTCAAACATGCAATATCCTTCGACTTGTTTTAGCTTTTACTACATACTTACTTTAACCCTATCAGACGGGGGGGGGGGGGCTAAAAGTGCCCGCACCAACTTTGATGTCAGATAACGTCTGAACGGCTTGCGCTAGAACCACCAAACTTGGTGACTTTTCCTGAAATAACACATTTGTACCGAAGCCGCTTATTTGCATATCACAGTCCAGTGATCTCCCAGTGGCACTGCCACTATGAAAATAAGCAGGTTTGGAACGGTGACGTCAGAGCAAAGCATAAATTATTGCCATCGCGGAGGGCGAGCTAGGAGAGCACGAAGTTCAAAAGTGTGCACAGGGTAATTATTTGGCGGACTAATGTAAAAATTGAAATACAGTATATCAACTTTTTAATGTGTAGACTACTGGAAAATAATGAATTTAAAATTTTGTGGTGCGTTCCTTTAAAGGTGTGGGAACGTCTTGGAAAAAGCTGGCCCTGAAGCTGGGTCTGTCCTACACAGCTGTCCATGTGATTGATCAGAATGTCAATCAATCAATCAATCAATCAATCAATCAATCAATCAATCAAATGGTTTATTGCTCAATCGACTTTGCAGCACTGCTGGCATGTAGGCTGAATTATGCCTATTGTTACATCAGTTTCCAAAAGTTACAAAACTATTTACATATATTATAAAATCCACAGTAATAAAATTGATCCGTATTAGCTTTAAAACTAAACCGTAACAGTAAAATCCGTGACATATTGTACAACATTAAATCCAATTACAACATAAAACAATATGTGGTGTCATTTTCTTTCGTTAAGAATTCTCAGCAGTGATGGTACTGAACTGTTACTGAATCTTGTAGTGCGAGTGTTCGGGAGAGTCAGTGACTTTGAGTTCCTAAGGCAACGTCCATGTGACTCTAGTCGTGTTGGGGGAACAGGTCTTCAGTTCTTTCTGATTTTTGCATGCTGACAGCAAACCTACGGCAGAGGTCGTTCCTTCTTTCCACCAGAGTTTCAAGCCCGCACTGCAGCAGAGCCGAGGCGTAGTGTCAAGCTCAAGGACGACTTCGACAAACGCAGGGACGCCATTCATCAGTGGCGACAGAACAAAGGAAAGAAAGCAACATTGGAGGTTCTAAAAGATGTCCTCTCTCAAATAGGCATGAAGTCAGTGAAAGATGAACTGTAGATGAAACAACGGTTCAAAAACATCACGACGCCATCAGAGCATGTAATCTTGTGTGTGTATATATAAAAAGATAAGAACAAAACATTAATACTTAGAATTTGGTCAATATTATTCTTCAGTTTTCATAACATAGATGTTTTATATCAATCAGCCCAATAGTAATGGTATACCTTCGAAATGTTTAATCCACTGAATGCGTGGTTGGAAAAAATAATTGAAAATCTTAGTTAAATGTGCCTAGAACAGTTTGAACCGATGAGTGTTTTCGTCTCGAAAACGGTCGTCGTCATTCGAAACGGTCGATGCCATATCCCTGAATAGTCGATGTAATCTATCCAAGCGTATCATAACTTTTTTCAGGGCAAAATATTTTAAAACGTTTAAAAAGGAAATTTCAATTGCAAATGTAGGACAGTTTTTGAACTTTGAAGTGGACTATCACATTTTGAGCGAGGGAGGGGACGTAACCACCAGTTAACGTAAATTCTGGTGCAGTCTGATGTTCAACTGAGTGTTGAGCCTGATTTAGATGAAACAGTATGCCAATCTATAAGTATCTTATTACAGCCCTCCCGTTTGTATTAAACCAGTTAGAGATACAGTTTCTTTGCTTGTAGGTCACGTTTGTTTCACCTGCCACCTGCACACCGGTAGGGCTCACTCAGAAGAGGAGGCGGGGATGTTACAATATCATAGCAAATAGTCACACTACATACACTCTCTCATTTAATAATCACTACGAAAATTCCTTACCCATATGGTGTCATTCTATTTTTTACTGCTAGCTGAAATTAGAAATTAGCGATTTGTTTATAAATACAAATAAAGCCAAATGCTTACCACCCCCACTTGTTAATGGTACATACTAAGAATACATGGTCACAATCACTTCCGCGTTGGCAATGCCACCATCTTGAATCCAGGTGAAACACTGATGTTTTTAACATGGCACAAAATCAACGGAAAATCTTCGACATCGTCAGTAAGGGAGTTGGTAGGGCCTGGTTCAACTTAGCTAACCATCTTGGCTTTGATCATAACGAAGTTCAGGAGATAGAAGACTTGTACAAAGAGCACAGTCGCCGGTGTTTTGAGGTGTTAACACGTTGGGCAGACAGACATGGCAGGGACGCTACATTACAAGTTCTCGTTGACGCACTTAGAACTATCGACAAGAAGCTTGTAGCTGAGGAAATAGAAGGTATTGCCACCTTAAACGTCATTTTGCATTATTCTATAAACTTTATAACTCTCAGATATAGGTCAGTTTTGTTTGCTGAAAGATTGAACACCTTCATGATCCTTCATGATAGCAACGGCAAGACAATCAGTGTTTGGCCGTTATGGAGATAATTCAGACACAACTTCCAACATACATGAAGTACGTACACTGTATCTTGTCACAAGTCAGCATTTGCAGGATAGGCTGTAGCGTGTTAGCTTCATACAAATAGTCAAATAGCACATAAAACAGCCACCGCTAAATACTATAGGGGAGGGTTTACAACAAGCTGTAGCTTGAATAGTAGTCAACATCAACTTGGCATCTGATTGGATAATTGTGCGAGCTTTATTGAAGCTGACGGCTTTCTGATTTGCTGACAAAATTCGATAACACCGCATGTACGTCACTGAAGTGTCGCCTTCTACATTTATGTAATAACGTCTCAGGTAAAAATATATATATAACGTTATATTTGATTCCGTTGGCCACAGTGTATGAAGATTTCGACGACGCCCCTATCCCGGATTCGGACACAACTGTACCAAAGACAACAACCCTGGGAGAACAACAGTCGACACACAGGCATGGAAATGTGACAGACTCCAGCAAAGGTTTTATAACAGTAAGTACATGTACACGTTTTGTGTAGTTTGAGTGTTCAATGGTCTGTGTTTCATTGCAGAGGCGTTACACTGTGTGTTTCTGAGTGTATACGTTTTGTGTAGTTTCTGAGAATATCTCTTAGTATTTCTGAGTGTATACGTTTTGTGTAGTTTCTGAGAACATCTCTGAGTATTTCTGAGTGTATACGTTTTGTGTATTTTCTGATAGTTATCTCTGAGTGTTTCTGAGTGTATACGTTTTGTGTAGTTTCTGATAGTTATCTCTGTGTGTTTCTGAGTGTATACGTTTTGTGTAGTTTCTGATAGTTATCTCTGTGTGTTTCTGAGTGTATAATATTATGTTTTGTGTAGTTTCTGAGAGTCATCTCTGAGTGTTTCTGAGTGTATAATATTATGTTTTGTGTAGTTTCTGAGAGTCATCTCTGAGTGTTTCTGAGTGTATATGTTTGGTGTAGTTTATGAGAGTTATATCTGTTTTGAGTGTTATTTCTGAGTGTTTCTCGGTGTATTTTTTATATGAATTACGAAACTGACAATAACACCTCTGTGCAATGAGGTATGCATTGCCTGTTGTAGATTTTCTCATATACCCATATTTCCTGTTATTGTAGAAAAACTGAAATTGCACATGTACAACGAAACCTATTCATATAGATCACATATGCATGTCCGTACTAGTTTCATTCCTGAACACTTTTTTATAACTTCCCACGATCCCAGAGCCGTGGTCTTTATTCTTTATTTCACATTTGTGTACATAATAATATATACAGAATATACAATATATTAATTACAATCTATTCAATCCTTTACAATAGAATTACAGTAAGAAGTGTTGGTCTAAATTAGAAATTAGAAAAAAAGAAGAAATCGTTTTGTCCAAATCATGCTAACTACGTTAGGTTCACGTGTTAGCCTCCTGCGGCCAGCGTTTGTTTCTACGAGCGCCGCTAGAGAGCAGCGGTTTAGCCGTGCTCTAGTGGATCCCCTCCGCTCCTCCAATAGAGCTAGACCACCCCCTCCCCCATACAGCCCTCCCCCTATATACAAAACCGCCAAACTCTTTCATATTTTGCCACTTTGTTAAACAAATGCTTCCGTAGAAACGAACGATGGCTGCTAGAAAGTCTGCGCGGCAGGCAACCACATCATCTTCTTGTTTCTATTCCAGTGCAAACGGCTTGCCATACTTGCGGTACTACTGCCTGTACTTCTGTGGGCATTCTACAGCCCGGACTCAAATGGTATAGTAACGAATACAATTTTTTTATGCTCAACAGCATTTGCATGAATGTATGTTATTTTATGATCCAAATCTAATCAATGTTCATGTGCCTCAGTACTTTAAAAAAGTGGTACACACTTTTGAATTTTAAAACATGATCAGTGAGAGACAAATCAGCGCACTGATGTGAAAATCTAAGCAGAAGGAAAAGATATTGTTTTGTTCTGTTTCTTCGTCTTCCGCTCCAAACAAATAAGGTCAATAACCTGGACCAGACGGCTGTCACCATGGTAACTGGTGCTGTAGCAGACACCTTGTGGTGTTGGGTTACATAATGTAGCAAGAGTTGGAGAGGCTGGCCCCAATATATTTAAATGTGTTTGCGAGAAGCAGAGCAGTACTTATTCTAGACCATGTAAATCAAACATTAGGCATTTGATTGCAAACTTTCTAGTTTGCTAATTAAAATTTGAAGCGTAAGAAGGTACTGAGCTAGACTACACCCACGCTTCCTCAGCTTGAGCTCATATGACATATGCACTTAATACTTTTCTATAATATATACAATTTTGTGTGTCATGTTTGTTCGTTTCCCCCCCAAAAGGGCTAGGATGTCAGCTTGCAAATACATCATCATTCATATTGTTTGTTTTTCACAAACTTCTGAAGTACAAAACCTTAAAAAACGATTCTATTTCATATGTCATACAATAGAACTTGAACCACAAGATGATAGTGATATGAGAGAAGCAGCTGCTCCAAAACCAGGTGAAAATTCACATTACCAGATGTAAAGAAGCCAGATATTACGTTAACACTATCGCCTATGCACATTATTAATAGTCTTTTATCAGTGACTACCATTTGTCAGTAACTACTGGGCTAGGCGAATGGCTAGTAGAATATATATATCTCCTAGGAGATTACCTTTAAAGCTGCATTATGTAAAGTTATTTAACCAAAAACTGAAATATTTCAATTGAAAAAACTCCATATGCTTTCACTTTTCAACATATTTGTGCAATTGTCTGACATTTGTGACATTTTTGGTTGGCACTAAAACAGCCCACACGACGTGCACTTATTTTATGGCACCACCACAAAATACCAGAATATAAACAAACATGGCTAACAGCTTTGTTTCCAGCTTTTAAACACACTCGTACGGTGTAATATTTTGTCACTTCCACTTCCTGAACAGTGCTTTTTTGCAATAGAGTAGAATTAATTCAACTTATTTTGTAAAGAAATGACCAGAAAATAGACTTTTTGTATCGTCCTAATGTTACATAATTCAGCTTTAGTAGTCAACCGAAATCGACCTTTGAACAGGTTTCAGTAGGAGAAAAACTAATGTTCCTGTCATTCCTGAACAATGTTCAAAATACAAAACACATTTATCAAAAATTAGATACTATTACCTGTATAACAGTAAACAGTACAAAACAACATCACATTGTTTCCAAAAAAAGAAGTCAAACCCAGGGAGGTTAGATTTAGGTCACTTGAAATTGAAATTCCAGTAGCCACATGTTCTAACAGTTTAAATTCTTCATAATATTGCCATTGTTAGTCATCAATTGTATCTAGTTAGTTTCAATTCATCTTCGGGCTAGAATTTGTGATAAACGTCTTACTATGAAAAGACTTCGACTCCGCATATCTATATTAGATAAGACTGTATGATAAACAAATACGGAAAAATGTTGACCATGTAGGTATACTTATTGTTTTCCTTCCCCAAATTTGGCAGATCCAGCTGATGTGACCAAGCATTTCGGCATGGTCGTTAAGAAGGTGGGCATCAGGTGGAAGGACCTGGCGGAGGAACTCGGCTTCTCCTTCCAAGACATTCAGGTAGTGGACCACAACATCAGGCATCGCGACGACAAGGACAAATGTAGGGAGATTCTGCACAAGTGGCACCAGAGAAACGGTAAAGGAGCCACCGTTAAGCTCTTCAAAGATGCTCTTGTACAGGCGGGATTAAAATCAGTTGCACAGGAAATAGACGATGAGGTAGCTA
The DNA here is from genome assembly GCA_013266295.2 of Branchiostoma floridae x Branchiostoma japonicum. NCBI lineage: Eukaryota > Metazoa > Chordata > Leptocardii > Amphioxiformes > Branchiostomatidae > Branchiostoma > Branchiostoma floridae x Branchiostoma japonicum. The sequence continues at coordinate 17,689,049 of CM023829.1, read as the reverse complement.
AGGACCATCAAGACCTGTAGTTATGAGCATGTAGCAGTACTACATGCATGTAGGTGTAATTACAATATTTTGATAAGATAAATATCTAAGAAGGTGTTTTGATGAAAACAGTTACTCATGTCATTAGCCGAAGTTTCAAAGGATATTGAAATGCATTAAAGCTGTATTATGTGACATGAGGACAATACAAAAGTAAATTTCGTGGTCATTTCTTTAAAAAGTAAATTGAACCAACCCCACTCCATTGCAAGTACGCAAATAAGTGACATTCGGGAAGTGGAAGTGCCAAAATATGACGCCTTATGAGTGTGTTTAAAAGTTGAAAACACAGCCGTCAGCCATGTTTGTTTACATTGGTGGTACCACAAACTGAGTGCGCCTCTCGTGTTAGCTGTTTTAGAGCCAACCATAAATGTCAGAAATGTGAGATAATTGCAGAAATATGTTGAAAAGTGGAAGTAAATTACAATCAAAAAACGAAATATTTCACTTTTTGGTACAAAAATGTTACATAATGCCTCGTTAACATAACACAAAATTCAAGGGCGTCAATTAGGAAGTCGTACCCACTTGTTTCAGCTTTTCTGTCAATACAGCGTTTTTCACTCCCCTTCGTACCTACGCCTATTACTGACATCAATCTACTCTGAAGGGATGTGGCTTGTCGACCGATACAGCATTAGTAATGGGAGAATCTAAGCTTATAAGGTCCAATGTAAATATGATACCAATCTACAAGTATGAACTGATTTTGTACATAAACAATTCAGCCAGGTTTGAATATTAAAAGAACCGTTACAATGAAGTGTTCTGAGCTTGAAGATTTTATTCCTTATCATACCCATTGCATGCGTGCTGCAGAATTCAGTCACACACACACACACACACACACACACACACACACACACACACACACACATACATACATACATACATACAAACATAAAGCGCCCTCATGCGATATGTTCCCCCTGGTAAAATAAATAAAAACAAACAAACAAACAAACACACACACACACACACACACATACACAAACACACACACACACACACATACACAAACACACACACACACACACACATACACAAACACACACACACATACACAAACACACACACACACACACACACACACACATACACAAACACACACACACATACACAAACACACACACACACACATACACAAACGCACACACACATACACAAACACACACACACACACACACACATACACAAACACACACACACACACACACATACACAAACACACACACACATACACAAACACACACACACACACACACACACACACACACACGCGCGCGCGTTCTGAATATAAATCGGAGAGCTCTATCTCCCTGCCGCCCAGAGACTACACAACCGGTTGAACCACTCTGTTATATAAGTAGTAGTTTAGTAGATGAAAGTTCTGTTTACGAAAATCGCTGACAGGGGCTAATTGGGCATGCCTAATAGGAGCGCAAGTTACACCAGATTTCTACCATGAAAAGTGCGCAGTTTACTTTCGGCAACTCGATATCATTATTTCATCCTTGTCTGTCTGTCTGTCTGTGACAACTCTAAGTTATAATGACATGGTTTACAGAACCATGTACCATAGCTTCTCATCAAAAACTAGAGTTCCACGACCTCATACATTTACCTTCGCCAAATACATGTAAAGTAAACCTTTATGATTGACGAATTATAAATGTTTCATTATCTCATTGCTTATGTAAATAAGATCATCATTTGCATGAATTATATCAGTTGTTGATATTCTCCACCCAGTGACAGTCTTACTTTAAACAAAGAACGCTATTCGAGCATTTTCTCATAAATTTTGCAAATGATTAATAATATTGTCCTGATTGTAATAAGTTATGTTTAATGATATCTATGTTCACTTGACTTCCAAATGCCGCAAGTATGAAATTCCCACCATTTACAGTATGCAATTATAGAATTTTCTCATTAATTATTCAAATTGGGTCATAATTTACATGATTAACTTCTGCAAATGTTCCTCTTTCCCTTAATTGCATATATCACAAGTTTAAAGTGTCCTATCATGGAAAGCACCAGATTTATAGAATTTCCTCATTAATTATGCAAATTAGATACTGATTTAATCATGTCAAGCATCACTTAAACCACCTACACACCAAAAACTAGAGGTCGGAGAGCCCAAACCAGCACCTGAGGCGTCACAAAAGTAAAAAAAAATAGCAGAAAAGCAGACAAAATGAAATTTCGTTTTCCCGCTCGACACGGAGTTTCTAGATTGATTGTGTGATTACAGTACGTGGCGGTATAGCGTAGGATATGTTAAGCATGAGGTGTCGTTATGGCAACGACACGTACACGTACGCACGTATGATACAGATAAGATATTAGCTGCAGACTCTCCCGGTTTCTATACTTAGTTTGTGACAGCCAATTCTGAGTTTTGTGATTGCGCTACGTTCGTCAAGTCTCGTTATGTTTGAAAGACAATTTTCTTGCTTGTAATGCTTGTTCAAGGTAGAAAGAAAGGAAAGTTCGGAACTGTTTTGAATAGCGCAATGCCAATTTTGTATGTAAATATCTTAAGCTTGACGTTGCCGTAGTTGAGCAGTGATTGTATATAAATGGTATGACTTCGGGTTTAGCCATATGTGTCCCAACCGTGGTAGTTGAGGATATTTTTAACGTGGACAATCCAATCATTTTCTTTGAATAGTACATTATTATATGCCTCCCGAAGTATGGCATCTTCGGGTAAATTAAGTAAGCGGTGCCAGCATTTTACGAGTTGTGTTTCTGCGTCCAACATAACTGGGAAAGTTCCCAATTCACCTCTAGATATCTAAAAACGGTTTGCAGTTTACAACCTCTGGCCGAGGGAGCTTTCCATTGATAGTAAGTTTGCCCTGTTTTGAGCGATTTTGTCTAGGGTTAGGGTTAGCGCGTGGTTTTCTAGCCAGAATATACATTTATATATTTACTTAATACAATGTGTACTTATTGCTTTCCGGACACCGGTGTTGTGACGTACACGTACAAATGTATATGACTGTGTAAGAACATCTGATTCAGTGCTGTAAGCAAAGTCCAACATACGTGTTTCCTGTCGTGCTTTTGGAAGTTCACAGAAACAAGATGTTTCTCTCCCTGTTGGTGGTACTGTTCTGTGCGCTTACACAGGTATGTTCTACACTACTGTCGTAGTGTGATATATATATAGTACAAAATGAAATCAAGCAACTGGATATTTATCAAATTCTTTGAAGAGTCAGATGCTTCAGATAGCATCTGCTATCTTTCATCAGTGGCTAAGAGAATCGTCTTCAGTGACTGAGAATGTCATTGAATCTATCCGGTTGCTTGACTTATTTTGTATCAGGTAATGATGTTCTACCTAGATGTCTAACCTTCATCTACGTAGTGTGCTTTGGTTTGGGATTCGGCAGAACCTACATATAACGTGAAAAAAACATACCACATACCAAGTCAGTGATCAATTGCTTTATTCATTGCTTAATTAAGATATTCTATGAAATGACTTGACCTGAGTAAGGCACGGCAACATATGGTATAGCAACATACGTCCTTCATGCAATGTATGGTAACGTCAATAGGCAAAAGAAATTTCATACTTGATACCATAGCATCAAATAGTTCTGATTTTGGCAGCAGGGTCTGACAATGGCCGAAGAAAATGTGGCAGCACACAGTGTTGTTACGTGAATGGCTCTCTGCTAACAGGGCTCTACCCCATCATGGACGGTACCACCATTTCGGGTACCTGTGGACCGAGACTTCAGGTAACTCAAAAAAGTTTCATACTGCAGCAGTATGCTGTATCCAAATGCGTCTTTGGCTTCTTTTCGCCATTGTATTTTAAACAGTTTACATATATACCTGCAACACACAAGCAACCAGTCTGTTGTCAACATAACATAATGATTCCCTACATCTGACAAATAGTTTATGTTTGATCATAGTTAACGTTATTTGACTACTTGGTCACGCCAGGTGCAGCAGCTCCCAAGAGGGATCGTCACGAAATTGATTTTGAACGGAGAGCTAGGCGGGATTTGAAATTTTGCAACACTTTTCGTTCTCTCATGTACACGTTTTGTTCACGTGATACTGGACTGCACTGTCTGATGGAATGTTCATGATCATGCTCCGGGGGCGTGATTTGCACCCCGTTCAAACGAATGCGGGGAAGCCGGATTCGATGTGGATTGGCCGGCTTCTGGATTCATGTGGCTCCATCTGAACGCTCCGATGCGCATTGAATGCGCATCGATCCCAATCCACATCTGGAGGCGGATTCAAACCGCCTTCACTGGATCGCGATTTGCGTCTGAACGCGCCGATGCGCATTTATCTGGTTTACTTTGCATATTACCCCGGTCATTGACCTCGGGGTCATATGCAAATTGCTACATCCTCATACGAGCCCTGTCGTCCGACATGACATGACATTGGAAGACAGTAGTTACATGTAGCTCGTTGCGAAATATGGCAGAATCAGGGTGTGACTTCGTCATTTGGACAGACGAGGAGACAAGGGCGCTTGTCGGGATTTGCGGCGAGGCAGAGACTCAGAGCAAGCTTACGGGAATGTATCGAAACAAACATGTTTTCGTGGAGGTCTCGGCAAAGATGGCCGAGAAAGGCTACAGCAAGACCTGGAAACAGTGTCGTACGAAAATGAAAAACTTGAAGGCCAGATACAAGAAAGTTCGGGACCACAACGCAAAGAGCGGACATGACAGAATAACTTGTCCATTTTACGATGACCTCGATCGCGTTTGGCGCGACCATCCCAGCGTTAGGCCGAGGTACCTGCTTGACAGTGCGGACCCTGGGGAGGGGGGCAACGACGTGACCGACCAAGCAGGATGTAGTGACGATGACACCGTCCTTGGCATGGATGATCTCGGTAGGTATTAAACGTTCTTCCGAAAGTTAATTTTGTTGTCCAACAGTGATTTGCAAGATTTTGTGTTGCTAAGACTTGTATAAAGAGGCCCAAAAGCGATGTTATTACACGTTATATTACAGCTGTGTAGTATAGGTACAGGTACCGTTACAGGTACACGACTTTAGGTACATGTCCAGACATGTAGCCCAAGAAATTTCGCCATTCATTGTGAAGTTATACGTGTAGCCAAATGTCTCTTGAAGTGGTATATTGGTGTCCTTGTATATGAGGATTTACCTAACTTTAGAACAAAACCAAGTTGTCCTGATCTTTTGTACTTGTGTACAAACATGGTGTCCACGAACTGCTTTCTTTTCTTTAGGGAAAGGTACCATACAGGAGGTTCACCTATTTACCGGAACGCACAGGAATGCACCAGAATACACGCAAAGAACTCCCTAGCTGGTTGAAAGACAGCAGTGTAGGGATCTACATCACAGCATAGGGGGTGCAAATCACAGTGTAGGGAGCCCCTACACTCAAACAGCCTAGTGAGAACCCTGATATTTTAACAATGATCGCCACAGGCCCGGATTACCATCGCCAGTTGTCATGATCGCCCAGAATTGTCTATTGTACAATTTGTACTGATTGATTTGTTGTTTCCATGGCCATATATACAGTGTTTTACACATACATATAGCAATGTACCAGGTTTGGTCATCAAAGCATACTGTATATCGGTCGATGTCGCCCTTCTTTATGTGTATTCTGGTGTATTACGGTACATAGGCGGACTGCTGTACAGGTACATCAGAAGGTTAAGGTACAGGTACACCAGATGTTAAGGTCCAGACCTGTACCTGAATAATTTGACAGGTACAGGTACAGGTTTTAGGTACACAGCCCTACATGTTTGTTGTCCTTCTGGGAATGAACATTTTGCTGGAAACTTTGCGACTTTCACTCACGAATATCAATGATTGTCACTTGTCAGTTGTTAACCATATAAAAGTTCACATTTCTCAGGCACAGTTCATTGATATGTCCATTTGTATTGACAAGTTTGTAGTAAAAAAACTATCGTAGACTCACCTATTATGATTGTATTGCACTTACTGTGTGTATTTCTCGCCACATCGGGATTTAGATTATGCTTTATCCTTGCTTATCTTTCATGTTGTACAGATGACGATAATCCACACTCACCAATCCCCCCACCTGATGACTTACCTCATGGATGCGGAACACCATCATCCTCCAGGGAATCATCCCCAAGAAGAAGTTCATCAGCACCACCACCATCAGACCCAAGCAGAGGGAGGAGGGATTCCACGTCCATACGTGGTGTGTATAATTTAGAGTGTAACACTAGAGTAGACTTTTAGGTTGGTACAAATTGTTATGTTTTTTTCTGTCTTCTCACAGTCATTTTTTCACTGCTCCCCACCGTCCGCACTGGCTGCACACCCTTGGCGGAATGCCATACCCAGGGCTTTGCCCATTATTGTTTAGAAGTTGAATACTGTATCATTGTTGTGATTATATCTCAGCCATACCATAGGTATGGATGAAATATATTGTTTTCCCTCGTGTTTCTTCTTTTTCTTCTCCTTCTTCTCCTTCTCCTGCCATTTCGTTAAATGAATTCAATTTCTTCATTTGTTGGTCAAATGACCTGAAATTTGGCATAAAGGTAGAGGAACCACATACCCCCAGACAATTTTCCCATTTTTTTGATACAGGCTTTGCAAAATGTCTTCTTTGGTTTTTTTGGTCATTTTCAGGCAATAAATGTACATTTTGGGATCTGGAGCCCAGGTATTAAATCCGAATGACCCGAAATTTGGTATAGGGATACCTTTGACACATGCCCACACAAAGTTATTCACGCTTTTGACATACACCTCTTGAAAATTGTGTAAAATAGGTCGTTTTTGCTATTTTCGGCCATAAAATGTACATTTTCGGCTCCTGTGCCCTGATATTAAAACAAAATAACCTGGAATTTGCTATGGCGGTACCTTGGACACATGTGCACAGAACATTGTTGAAAAGTTTGGCATGCACCATTTTAAAATTGTTTACAATTGGACTTTTTTGCGATTTTCAGACAGAAAAATGTACATTTTTGGTTCCCATGACTTAATATTGAAACCAGATGACCTGATATTTGATACGGGGGATCCTTGGACACATGCAAACAGAACATTATTCATCTTGCTGGCATACACCGCTTTCAAATTGTGTAAATGGGACTTTAAATGGGAAGGACATGGCTGAAATATGCTGTATTTGCTCCGGAGCAAATGTCGGCCTTTCTAGTTTATATATTGTTCTCGTGCATGTTTCTTTTGTAATTACACTGACAGGTATCATATCCTTTTTTACTTGAAAGGTCGTGGCAGAAAGAGGAAAAAAAACAAGTTGGATACAGCACTGGAGACTTTCAGCACTATCTACACAAAAGCATGCACGAAGGAGGAGCAGAAGGTGCTTAAGGAGCTTCAAGAGGATCGTGCTGTTGACCGTGAAATGCATCGAGAACAGATGGCTGTTTTCCAACAATTCTTAGGGGTCTTTACACAGGGCCAGGGTGCTGGCCCACCTCACAACTACCCAACACAGCAGTTGTTGCAGCCCATCCCCCCAACGCAAGAGCAGTATCGAGGTATGTCTGGACAGTCTGCACCTCACACCATCACCACACAGCAGCAGTATTGGGGTGACACGACTGTTGGGACCTGGACACAAATTGCGTGATGACAGACCCAAAAATTATACTGCAAAACGACTTTACAAACCTCTTTTGGAGGGGCTTTTGGATGGAATTTGGATAGTTTAATGGTGGATGGTATTGTGTAGGGTTTTGAGTCCATGTTTTTGCCCAAAGAATATAACTTGCCCTATGTACGGCCTTCTTGCCTACTTATGTGATACTGCACCCCTCTTGCTGTTCACTTAGAACTTCATTCATCACTTTCACAGTGGTGGCAAAATTGTGTGCAGAAGACAAACTGCGTGAACAAATGATGTTCACATGATGCTTTGAATTGCCCTGGAACAAGGGGTTCAAGTTAACACATGTCAACAAAACCTGCAATAGCTTGTGAGTAGCTGTACAGCATTTCCGGAATAGGATTGTAAGTACATATTAATAATTGAGCTACCACATGAAGGTGACTTCTTCTGACCACAAATCCTACAAGCTGAGATATGATGCCCTTCTATTTCCTGTTTTTGTATAGGTTTTCGTGCAGAGGACCAACTGTCGTCTCTCCCCTATGGATATGGACTATCTGCACCTCGGACCATCCTACAACAGGGACCGTCCGGAAGTAGGTCCACAGTGTCTGCACCACAGCGGCAAGGACTTCACGTATCTGCACCTCGGACCATCCTAGAACAGGGACCGTCTGGAAGTAGGTCCACAGTGTCTGCACCACAGCGGCAAGGACTTCACGTATCTGCACCTCGGACCATCCTAGAACAGGGACCGTCTGGAAGTAGGTCCACAGTGTCTGCACCACAGCGGCAAGGACTTCACGTATCTGCACCTCGGACCATCCTAGTACAGGGACCATCGGGAAGTAGGTCCACAGTGTCTGCACCACAGCAGCAAGGACTTCATGTATCTGCACCTCGGACCATCCTAGTACAGGGACCATCGGGAAGTAGGTCCACAGTGTCTGCACCACAGCAGCAAGGACTTCATGTATCTGCACCTCGGACCATCCTAGTACAGGGACCGTCTGGAAGTAGGTCCACAGTGTCTGCACCACAGCGGCAAGGACTTCACGTATCTGCACCTCGGACCATCCTAGTACAGGGACCATCGGGAAGTAGGTCCACAGTGTCTGCACCACAGCAGCAAGGACTTCATGTATCTGCACCTCGGACCATCAACACACAGCAGTCCATTAATTCAGATGGGGAACTGATTTACTTCAATTAACCCTTTCATTTAATGTCACATGTAATGTGATATTCACATTTTGTTTTGTAGTACTGATATAAAAACAAATATGAAAAGGATGTAACATGAGATAAAAACATCACATGCTTAAGAAAACAGTATTGTTCATGTTGCAAACCTCTGACAAGCCATTTTATTTTGGAAGTGAAGTGAGAACAGCAGTATTGTTTGTGTTGCAAACCTCTGACAAACCATTTTATTTTGGAACTGAAGTGAGAACAGCAGTATTGTTTGTTCATGTTGTTAACCTCTGACAAACCATTTTATTTTGGAACTGAAGTGAGAACAGCAGTATTGTTTGTTCATGTTGTTAACCTCTGACAAACCATTTTATTTTGGAACTGAAGTGAGAACAGCAGTATTGTTCATGTTGCAAACCTCTGACAAACCATTTTATTTTGGAACTGAAGTGAGAACAGCAGTATTGTTTGTTCATGTTGTTAACCTCTGACAAACCATTTTATTTTGGAACTGAAGTGAGAACAGCAGTATTGTTCATGTTGCAAACCTCTGACAAACCATTTTATTTTGGAACTGAAGTGAGAACAGCAGTATTGTTCATGTTGCAAACCTCTGACAAACCATTTTATTTTGGAACTGAAGTGAGAACAGCAGTATTGTTTGTTTATGTTGCAAACCTCTGAAAAACCAGCTTTATTTCTACACTGAAGTCATTTAAAGTCAAGACAATATTGTTCATAGGCTGATAAGCCATTTTTATTTGTTGAAATACATTTTTGAACAAGTCTTCAAGACTGGACTTTTATTTTGGTTCTCTGTTGTTACAAAGTATGTACTTGCAGTTGACAAGGGCTTCCCCAAAGTACAGAAAGGAAAAATATTCTCGTAATGACAGCTCTATATATATTTACCTTGAATATTACAGGAACCTCCATTTTTTTCACCTTCAGGGACTAACCTACAAGTAGTACAAATACTTGGAAATAAACATGAGAAGCATTATTTTACTGTTGTGCAAAGAACTGACTCAAGGCATTTCTAACAGCAGCAGGCTGTGCATCCTGATTGGCATTCTGAAGTGGTTGACGAGGGACATTGTCATAACGCAACCATTCATCATCAAACTCCTCCCCATGAATCTCGCACAAGTTGTGCAGTAAACAAGCTGCATAGACAATGGTTGGAACAGAGGACAAATGTAAATCCAGCCGCTTAAGCAAACACCTCCATCTCCCCTTAAGACGCCCAAACGCACACTCAACTACCATTCTTGCCCTGCTTAAGCGGTAATTGAAGAGGCGCTCATCCCTGCTCAGCTGACCTGTGTCCGGAAAACCCTTGATGAGCCAACTCAGAAGTGGATATGCTGGATCCCCAACCAGCATCACTGGTACAGGAACGCCATTAATGTCTCTTGTATCCTAATAGTGTAAAGAACATAGGTTACTTTTATTATTGACACTTATCCATAAGCAATTTGTTAAGAAAGACATGCTAAGAATGTAAAAAGATAACATAGTAGAAAGGCGGACATTTACTCGGGAGACGATACAGCATATTTCATTCCATATTCCTCCCCATCCCAAAATGAATCATCATAAAGGGGTGTCTGGCAAAAGTAAATAAGGTACTATGGTACGGAGTGAAATATATGAAATGAACCTACATCTGGGAAAAGGTCACCAGCTTCAGCCATCCTCCACAGTGCAGAGTTCCGCAGCACCCTTGCGTCATGAACGCTACCAGGCCATCCAATATTTACGTTTGTGAACCTGCAATTAAATATAAAACTTGGATGAAAAATTGGTTTCATGCTTTACCTATTCAGCTTGCAGAAATTGTTGTTGGCATTTTCCAAAGGAAGGTGTGAGCTGAATGCACTTTCTGCTTGTACACAATGGTGAACATGGTGAACATAGTGTATTTTGGAAACATTCATGTATTTGTTACTCTTTCAGGCAGGGTCTTCACTTAGAATAACAGATTTCCAAGGGAGCGTAATGATAAAAAAATTGATATGATACGAAACAACATGAAAAGATAAGCCACAAAATACTTAGCTAGAGTAAGATGGAATAAAGTCACAAAGTATACATTGAACATCTTGAAATTAAGATGACCACTTAAGTAGAATATTATTAGTACTATTCTAGATTTGTGCGACTACGGCTTTTCAGACTGAACTGCACGAAGGAAGGAAGAAGGAAAGTAGGTACTAGTACTTGTCCGCATTATTATTCTGGGTACCTCTTTGCTGATTGTCAAAGCGAATAAACTAAAGAAATCCTATGAATTCACGATGATATAGTACACAAAGTATCGAACAGTGATTAATGATAATTACACGCAACCCACTGGACAACTAAACAATAACAATACATAGATGTTATTTAATACACACCGATACCAAGGATCGACGACTGCCTGTAGAATGATTGAATGATATCCTTTTCGGTTGAAATAGTCTGTGTGATTGTCGGGTGGCGCAAGTATGCGGATATGTGTCCCATCGATTGCACCGCCGCACTGGGGGAAGCCCCACTTGTCTTCAAAGTCCTGAACATTGTCACGAAGGCGATCTCCTCTCGGGAACTGCATGTATCGGTCTTTAAATACGCCTACCAATGCATCGCACACTTCGTGGATCAGGGTACATGCTGTAGATTTTCCTATTCCAAATAAATTGGACAGGGTTCTCTGAGAACATCCACTGGCAAGATAATACAACAGTACCCCTACTCTCTTCCTGACAGAAATAGCTGTCTTACATGACAGGTTACGGCGGCTTAATGTTCCATCTAGTTCCCTGCAGATGAAGTCAAAGGTGGCCCTTGTCATTCGAAAGTTGGCCTGAAACTGTTCCTCCGATAAAGTCTGGAGGACATCCTGTTCCCACCAGTCTGTGTTTCGATCTCTAAACCCCACCGTTCTCACCACCGTCGCTGCGTTCATAGCAGCTTGAATGGCCAGGTACGCAAATAACAAGCGGCGGCGTCGGCGACGAATTGTTGCAAGGGCCACCCGTAGCCTCCGTCTCCTTCGTACTCCTCTGAGGCGGTTGCAAGCGAGTATCCATACGAAAAACAGGACAACTTCTTTGGCATTACCCGCCATGTTTTAGGGCAGGATGCACTTTCACCCCTAACCTGTAACATTGGAAAGACGCGACCTAGCGTGTTTTCATCAAACAACAATGAATGTGGCTTAGGCGAATCGTTCTCGGGCACGGTTTACAAGGAACGTGTGGCACGTGGACCAGATGTGAGGAATGTGGCTTACCCGAATCGAGCTCAATGCGCATTCGTTTGAACAGGGCCTTGGATAGCCTCACGTAGTTCCGAACCTAATTAATATTCATGAGTGTGAGATCATGCTCCGGGGGCATGATTTGGATAGCCTCGCTCTGTAGCTTCGAACCTGGAAGTCTGAAATCTCAAATTTCTTGTTTTGTTTTCAGGACGGAGAAGTGTGCAGCCTTATGTACACCCCCATCAAACTCCTTTCAAGCCGTACCCGGAAATTCGTGCCGTACCCGCTCAAAAATTCTGGCCGTACCCGGAAATTCTGGCCGTACCCGCGACAATTTCAAGCCGTACCCGGTAATTCGTGCCGTACCCTGTACTTTTTCGCCGTACCCAATGGCGGATATCGCTCAGCCCCGGTGCGTAGTCACTCGGAAGTCGTGTCTAAATACCCTGTACGGCAACGATACACAACCTCATATAGCCTATGCTCTGGTAAATATTCCTGGCCACCTATCTGCCGAATGGCGTCGTACAAATAGCTCCCAATCTTGAGAACACTTCGCTCGGCCGGCCGTTCTCTCCAGACCGCTTCTCGGCCGGCCGAGCGAAGTGTTTTCAAGATTGAGCGCGATTTGTACGATGCCATTCGGCAGATATCCGCCATTGGGTACGGCGATATCCGCCATTGGGTACGGCGAAAAAGTACAGGGTACGGCACGAATTACCGGGTACGGCTTGAAATTTTCGCGGGTACGGCCAGAATTTCCGGGTACGGCCAGAATTTGTGAGCGTGTACGGCACGAATTTCCGGGTACGGCTTGAAAGGAGTTTGATGGGGGTGATGTATGGTGACAGCTGTGCTTGTGAGGACGGGCTCCGGTGCTGGGGAGGGATAACAGGGATCCAGCCAATCACAGGCACCTGTCGTACTCCAGAATACATGCAGCAGCAGTACGATAACAACCCCTTCTGCTTCCTGATTCCTTAAACAACAGAATTATATAGAGGATTTAAAAAGAAGGTGTCGAATGTGTGCACTATGGATAAAATGAAAAAAAAACAAGATTTTTGGCCTTGTTTCATACACCTATGTATTAAACATGAACGACAAAACTGCAGTGTTTATAACCATTTCTTGCAGTAATAATACGCTTTGTAAAGACTTCGGCGCTATTATATATAAAACACCATACGTGCTGAAAGTTTGCTCCATAAGCATTTTTGGTTACAGTACTTCTCACGTTTACTTTCATCAATTTTTCCTCTCTGATTATCTATGTGCTAAATATTGTATTTCCGCCTAACTCAAACTGCAGTACATGCATAAAGAGTGCCAATAGTCAGCATTCAATCAATATTTACAAGTAGTTCTACTACCCGCCACTCGACAACTTTACATCCAACCGCACTCTGTTAAAAATATACTTTTGCATGCTGTACACTGAGAGCCTCTGTGCTACACATAAACATGTTACGAACTTACACAAAGCTTGTAACCACATTTGGTCTCCATTCTATGACAGCGCATTGCTGTTTTTCCGACATGTACCCAAGTATTTTTTTTAAATTTATTTGCGGAATCAACATAGACAATACAAAACATGGTGATGAAGTACTCTAGCTATAGCTAATTTTAGCCTCACCACCAAACATAGAATACAATAACAGTACATAACAAAAACAGAGAACAGCAGATGGGTGGGAATGGGTCATTAAATAGTAAAAAGAAATGATAGGTAGGCTGTGTAGTAAATCAAACTAGTACAAACCGTTTGGTATCAATAAATTAAATATAAGTTTGAGTAATTAGCAAGATATTACAGTTTGTATCAGAGTGTAAATCAGGTAATCCTCTAAGTAAAATATTACATAACAATTGTTCAGACATGTTGTAAACATCAAAATCAAAGCCTACCAAATTCTGAAGATTGCTGAGTAGGGTGACTCTTTGCTGATTGTATAAAGGGCAGTGTAAAAGAAAATGTATGACACTCTCACAACGAGACCCGCAGATACAAGCAGCACTAGGGGCTAAATTTCTTAAGAATACGCTATGGTTAAGACTACAGGTCCCGATGCGCCCCATCCAATGTGTACGACTCATAATCACATCAAATTCACCTGGTTAGAACAAAAGCCGTCCATTGCTTTCACAAACGTAAACACAACGCATAGGACCTTTCATGACTGTCCATCACAATTATCAGTTCAACCAATGGTAACATGACAATTAGCGGTTCGACCAATGAGAGAGTGGCTGCATGTTGGTCAAATATTTGCATTTTTATGTTTTGACCGAGGTAGGCGGGGCTATAGGAAAGGTCCAATGTTCAGAGCAGTCGACCATTCCCAAAGCGAAGGATTAAGGGTATGGAGGCGACAAGCCCGCCGAGGTAAAAGATCAAACAAAGTCTATCCAGGACGAGTGCCAGCCGCTCCCAGTCGCTCTCTCCTGCCTCACGGTCATCGGAGCCAGACCCGCCTTTCTTCCAGCCATCCAAGCTCTCCCTCAGGGCCTCCAGACTCTTCTGGTTGCTTTTCATGACCACTCTCAGACCTTTCAAGACGGTGGCAACGTCGGCCTCAGGACTGTCGCCATGTGCCCCGCCATCGTCCGGAGTAATGCCGACGTCGTCTGACCCGTCCGAATCAGGAGCCACTCTGCTGTTGAAAAGGATCCCATCCACGTTGGACGACTTGTCCTTTTCTGAAGCCCTGTAGTTGGCAATGATCCAATGATTACTCAAAACAATAAAGGACAACAACGGATACGTACTTGGTGTATAGTACTCAGACTATGGGGTATCTATATGTACAGCAAGAGAAATTTTACTTAAAAATACATACAGACAATTGTCCTCGTCTGAAGCCCATGTAGTTGACAATGATTCAAATAGTTATCATATTCAAAACGATAAATGACAAGATGGGGTATGTACATGGACTATGTGGCATTTAATTTTACATGTAAATGTACACCAATGGAAAAAAACACAATTAACGTGCTAGATCCTACCAGGCAGCGTTTGTCGTAATAGCCTTTATCTATCTATCTATCTATCTATCTATCTATCTATCTATCTATCTATCTATCGATCTATCTATCGATCTATCTATATCTGCTATATCTATCTATACCTCTATTTGAATTTATCTATCAATATCTTTATATCTGCCTAATATATAGATATATACATACGGACCTTCTCATATCGCCGAGCAGTACCAGGCGTGCGCAGCCTCCCAGGAAAAAGACTTTTGTACACTGAGACATCTCCGTCTCTCTACGGGACAGCCTCACAACCCAAGCCGTGACCAGCATGAAGAAACTCATCATGACGATGGCCACTATATTCACGATACCTGCAACACAGTACAAACAAGAAATCGGAGAATTCAGACTCCCGGGAGGTATATTGGATATCTGCCAATAGGAGCTGACCTTCAAGTTCAAGAACTGTGGAAGAACTGTGGAGGGGGATGTATGATGTAATTCAATCGGGTATTACACCACTTCCTGAAAGCTCGTGCTGGCTCGCCTATCAATCACATCAAAATTACCACCCACACCTCATCAAACTGAAAGCAATTAGGACAGGCAGACAGACAGACAGACGTACCCGGAAGTAATTACATGTAACCTTCATTAGACCTCATCTTCCCTTACGTTTAATCTCTCAGAATCAGGACTAATGCTGGGGTCACGTTTCCAAACGGGGCCCGGTCGGGTAGTCTTATGGTACGAAAAGTATGATATAAAAGACAACAAAGTACAAAAAAGTTGGAAAAATTAATAAGAGAACTATTTGCGTATATTATTGACATAAATTGTTGATTTTTCGTTAATCGAAACAGCCCGGCAGGGCCCCGAGGACAAACGCATGAACGCATTATAGACAATACTCATTTTCCTCTGAGTTAAATAAGGAAAGTCGTGTAAACTTCCTTTCTCAAGGGCACAAGATTGGTGGCATGGCAGGATTCAAACTCAGGACCTCTTGGTTCCGAGCCGAACGCTCTGTCGTTAACGCCATATGACCCCACGCACTAGTTGTGCTTACCGATGAACGGGATGTTCCCAGATCGTGGTAGGAAGTCTGTGATGACCACGAGGTTGACGAACATGGACAGGAGGATGGTCATGCCGTACCCGAGCCGATCTCCGCCGTCCAGCGGGATGAAGAAGGTGACGCACATCAGCAGCGACAGGACGATGAACGGCGTAACGGTCGTACACATGTGATACGTCGGGTTTCTCCGGAGGTGCAGCTTCAGACAAGCCTGTGATGCATAGTGTAGAAATATTCATTTTTTATTGCTCAAAAACACAAACTTAACATGTGTTATATCGGCAGGGGAGAAAACTTCTTCCTGGATGGGGTGCAGTTTGTTACATATTCAAAAACAAATTTTGTACAGGAGCAAATAAGACAATGTTGCGGACAGTTCTGCGAGACCAGTGGTTCAAGTCTTATAGCGCAGTGCATGAATGATTGCCTCAGTCTTTTTGTTTGGGCATATGGGACAGTGATATATGTGAAGTCTTTGGGCTTTTGGTTAGGAATTTAAAGATGAAATGACTGTAAGCCAAGGTGCAACTAGAGATTTTTTTAGAGTTCGTGGAAGCGATTTGGGTTTCCGTGAATGTATTGGAATTGTGGTTGGGATTGTATGATTTATTTCAATCGTGTATTACGCATCTTCCTGAATCCATCCATATACTGTCAACTTAGCTGTACTCAAACCCGGGGCCTACTGGGTCACCTTCAGGTTTGACCTTCCTATCAATCATCTGTCAAAGTCACCTCCCACCCACCATGCAACCATTGCGTGAAGCAATTAGGACACACCCACAACCCAGCCACCCAAATAAATACACTCAAAACTCAACTGTCCAAAACTTGCTTAACACATGGCTCTTAATACTAGTATACCCTGTGTGTATAATCTTTGTATTCCCCCACTCTAACATAGTAAGCAAGTAGGTATTACATACTACAAAGTACTAGTAAACAGAGTTGGGATATTAAAATGATGAACTCTTTTACCTGGTTACCACCGGCTTCCAAACTGACCGATACCATCCACTCTCCTCCCTGCACTGCCTGAGAAACGCTGCAGTTCATCACACCCCCGGTAGAGTTCTCTTCTCGGCAACGAATCTCGTCAGCAGATGTGAACTTTGCTTCGACACATATCGGACACGTCATATTGTCAAATGGGAAGAAATATTGGTCGAGATCACACGTAGTCACCACCAGATTTTCTGAGTAAAAACAGGTAGAGGTATTGCTTACAAAGATACATGATAGCTTCGAATCCTTACGTTTAACGTGTCGTCATTTAAATAACTTTAACACTTGTACATGCACGCGAGAATACACAAAATCTCTGAATGAACTAACATACATCATATCTAATCTAACCATTCTGGAGTAATTAAACACCTTGTTTTATGGATCCAACGTATGTACCAAATCTAATCCGTTTTTACGAATCGAGTCAGATTTTGTATCATCGTTACTGCATCTGGCCATGGTTCCAAAGCTGCCGTCAAAGTTTGTTTTTTTCTGCACGACTGTATATAATTCATTAATCATAATCTGATCTGTTCCAATAGCAAAGACCCCAATGTTTTCACCTAATATCCACAGAACCTCTCCGTCAGCTTTAATGCCCACGTTAACGTCAGGAAAACCTCGGAAGTCAGGATTGGCGCTTCAATGAAACAGAATAAAAACAAAATATCAATTCTCAGCGTTTTCACCCAACCACATCAATGTACATGTATGTGACAGATGACCCGAAAAAAATATCACATGAAAAAATAGACAAAGGTAGTCCAGCTAGCCACGACTCATAACATAGGTGCCATCAAACACTAGCTAGTGCACTTTGTTTTTACGTACTTCCTTAACAGCTGGATACTCGGTCTCCATACACTGTTCGCGTCGAGCTCTATAACATGCAGATCACCATACGATGATGGCGTCCAGAATAGTCGACTGTCGTACCAACGCTAGAAAAACAGGCAGTACAAGATTGTTACACAAACAAATGAACTACATGTAAAAACTATAATCAACAGTTCATTTTGCAATGATAACCAAAAGAGATACTAGTATTAGAAATTTAAAATACATCCGCAAGGTTGTGCAATGTGACTCAAGTTGTCCATTTGGATGACTAAAACAAACATAAGTTGAACCCTGGAGAAATATGACACACACAGGGCCGCATATTGCCAAATCAATCTAATATAATAAATAATTGTAAAGTACAGAAGAATCTGTCAAATCCTCACCAAGTGAAACCTGGAGTCCGTGGTGATAGACGGTATTGTTTCGTCCTATACACAGGACGCAGTAGACAAGAGAATTACATGTTTATCAACAAAACCTACATGTTTGACTATAGTTATATATCAGCACTAAAAGGACTCATAAAGTAAACAAGAAATCGGAGATTCAGACATCCCCCCAGGAAGTATTTTGGGTTGTCATGACCTTCAAGTTCACCTCATTTGTTGTGTCTGACCTTTTGACCTCTTGTCATTACCCAACCCAAGTGCTGTCAACCTACTTGTACTCTCAAGTTCACCCCATTTCCTGTGTCTTACCTTTTGACCTCCTGTCATTCGGCCTGTCAATCTTTCCCTGCACACGTAGTGTCAACCTACTCTGTCCGAGCAAACATAACACACAAATCCACAGCTCATTCACAGAAAGCAATACTTCCGTTCCCGGAGGTAATGAATGTTTGACTTACAACATTGACAATACTGCTGACCAGGCCCTCCGCCGTAATGATAATTCCGTCGCTCTCAGTCGGCGGGGGAAGGTTGGGGTTGTACACATTCTTGTCCAGTTTTTCAGCCAGAAGCAGCGTCCTTTCGTCAACTGGATGGATAAACGTATCATTTAGTCTAGGAGAAAATTCTCAGAAGAGGCCCAGAAGATGAGAAACCCCACCCTCCACATACAAAAATTCCAAACCATACCAGTCAGTAATACTTGAGTTATGCTGCTTTATTTTCCATCTTGGGTATCTTTGCCTACTTTGCATGTTTTAAAGGCCCATAGAACCTTTTTTGTGTCACTTCGACCCTACCTTACCACATCGTACCTAAAATGATCAAGACATTATGGTACTGAACTTAATATCTAGAGGGAGGGCTACGAAACGAGATTTTTCAAGTTTTTCATCCTGCCGTTGGCCTCCTTCCTGTATTGATTAGAAAGCGGGAAAGCACCCTACTATTGACAAAAGAAAACGTAACTTAACTTGTCCGAATCTGTTTTCTTTTTTGCATTCGACTAGTTAATAACTTGATATTCAGATGTAAGTTCCAGACATTCCTCCAACGAAAAATGAGCACTGCAAGTCAGCTAATTAGCAATAAGATTTTGTAAAAGACAAAATAAAGATGTACAACCTATACAAGTCGGCACTGCGGTATCCCACGTGGCATCTCTTTGACACTCTGAAATGACCGCCCCGTTTAGAGTGAAGCCATCCTCGCAGCCGTAGGACACCTTCTCTCCCGGCCAGTAGTAGGCTTTGACCTGGTGCCGGGGAATAACTCTCCGGGGAGCGCCACGATCAGGGCAAACACGACCTGAATGAATATTGAACAATAGACAATGAATATTGACACAGTTATCGCCATAACATCATACCAAATTGAAATATACTACTAGAAAGGTTACATTTGCAAAGCATAATGTTTACCTTCTCATGGTCTAGACTAGCAAACTACTGCTCTGTTTATTCTTGACCCTCAAGCAACATTTCTTTTTCAAATATCAAAACCAAAACGGGTGTGTCGTTGTCATTCAAGAGCAGTTGTGTAGGTGTCAGAGCATTTATCTTACCACTACAAGGTTCGATGTCGCAGTAGTCCCATTCACCACCGTCTCCCACGTAACACCACGGTCTTTCCGCCCCGTCCGGGTTACGGCAGTAGTTCTGCTCCAGATTCGCCCACTTATAGTTGCGTATTTCGTACGTCCTACTTTCCCATGCGATGCAGGTTTTACCTCTCACTGTCTCTGTTACGTCTCCTCTGTAGTTTTCACCATTACCGTAGTAACACTCTGGTAAAGTGAGGAGATGTAGAATAAGTCAGAAAAAGTACGAAACCACATAAAGTAAGTAAATTTTATAGATATAACATCCACGGAAGAGTCTACATCTAATGCGAGAGCATGGAAAAGAAAACAACAAAAGGCCTTTTAAGTTTTCAAAATGGAGACCATGAACGTTGAAACAAGAAAGGAAGCGATAGAAGATGATGCCACAGTCACTAGTGCCACTTCTACAAGTGCACCCAAGGCTCTACAAGTGCATCAAAGGCTACCGCACGACGTATCTTCCCAATTTCAATCAGTCGAAAATCAATGTTCGCGCGGATGGCGTCCATAAAGTTTACTTGCTGTGGTCTTAGACTGAAAAAAATGCAACCCTCTCAGGCTGACACACTTACTCGTGAAGGATGGGTACAAAACGTAAGAACAACATGTGTTTCCAAAGATACCCGCAATAACACGATATACCTTTAGCGGTAGTTCCCTCCCAGCAGTTTTCAAAAGGCAAGTTGTCACAGGGAACTAGCTCCAGTAACTCTGCACTTGTGTCTTCTCGGCACCTATCGCGGATCTCTATGCACCATGAACGGCAGGGGGGCACACGCCGACCGCCAGAGCAACCAGGGAAGAAGCTGTAGCATATGTAGTGCCAGCCCTGAAGTAGTACGACAAAAGCCTCTATGAGCGATGTCGCCATTTTGTTTTGCTACTGTGGCACCAATTCAATTGTGTTATTCATTCAATTGACTAAAATGCGATCTCAAAAGTTCTGGATTACAACTCCCGTAGCGCTAATATGGTCGGCGGGCATAACTGGCTTGGCTGCCGAGCAAACTGGCAGCCAGCCCCGCTAGAGTCTGGCACCCAGGTCCATAGCCATTAAAAAATGGCAAGTCCAGAAATTAAAACTTTTCACATGTCATTTTCAATTCACAGGGATTTTGTAGATGGTTAGGTTTGTATTCGCAACCTAAATCTTAAACCACCGATTGTCTAGATGGTCATACATTTTGAAGCTCCATGTTCAAGTTTATTGCGTAAGAAATGTTATCTTAGTCTTAGAACGACTGTTAACCTTCATCTGGGTGTGATTTGCTGCAATTTGAATGCAGACAGGCAAAGTATATACATGTATGCATAACTACTACGCAGTTAGTAGAATGATGATTTAAGTCTTTTGCCTTAGGGGTCTGTTGCAACGGACACATAGCTAAGGAAAATTACCCCCGATTTCTTCTCTATTAAGTTGAATGCAAATATACGTACCTGTAGGTGGCAGGGGTATTTTGTTAACGCAACAGTAGTGTCAAATATCTGTCTGAATTGCCTTGATTGAGACACCTCTGTCGCATTCAGATGGTTGTACAGGTTAGGGAAAACTGTTGGCCACGGCTGCATATTAATCGGTGGACAAAGGAATCTAAACATCGTCGGGATCGGTTGGCACTCTGTGATAGAGTATAAAAAAATAATGATCAAGGTTTCCTGTCAGTTGACTTATAGATCTCTGCCATTAAAGTAGGTGCGGTCCAGTCTTTTTGGCAGGGAAGCGCCCGAGAGAGCGTATTAAATCTGAAAAGGCCGGTGTCACAGCGATCTCACCCCCCAGCGATTTCGCCCTTGGGGGGGGGGGTGATATCGCTAGCAATTTCGCCCCCCACTCCGGATCTCGTCTCCCTCCCGCCCCTTAGTTAGTCTGCTCTTTTACACCGTACAACAGGTATGAAAGGTACACAAATTTGATTAACAATTCTAACGATATTATTACGGGTTCGGTTGAAGCAAGAAAGTAACCTTGTTGGTTGAAACATTCCCTGTTGCTTTGCTCAACAGCATACAATGTAGGTACTCAACAACGCAGGATTGTAAAATAAGATCATTGGTAAAATAATTTTTAGAGTGTATACATACAATAAAATTCCCCGAATACAACGAAATACTACGATTAGAATTATTCAACAATTTTTTTTTGGGGGGGGGGGCAAAATCGCTAGAGATTTCGTCCCGGGGAGGGCGAAATCACGGGGGGGGGGGGAGATCGCTGTGACACCAACACCCACGCTAGAAAGTGCATACATTTTATAACGAACCCGCGTCTTGCAATGGTACTACGGTATTCACAATAAAGAATATACCATATTCAGAGCATCAAAGAGCAGATGGGTCGTGTGGCGTAAACGGTAGTGTGTTCGACTCGGAACCAAGAGGTCCCGGGTTCGAACCCTGCCAATGCCCCCGATCTTGTGCCCTTGGGAAAGGCACTTTACACGACTTTCCTCACCTCACCCAGGTGTATATTTGTATTGTATTGTCCTCTGTCAGTTGGTGGCGGCATTAAAATAAGCTGAAAAAACTTGAGTGTGCCGTCACCATGTCTTGTCATTACATGTTGGAATAAAATAAAAAAAGAGCAGATACTCACCACAGTTTTGCTCGTCGCTTCTGTCCCAGCAGTCCGGATTGCCGTCGCAAAGACGATCTACCAAAACGCATCTGGCTCGGTCCGCACATAGCCAGGTCCCTTCTGCACACTTTACAGGTTCTGTCAAATGACACAGTACACTGTTGGATAGAGCTGCTTGCCGGGCTAAATATCACTGAACAAATAATGCGACTTTGTGACGCTATATACTAGTATAGAAAGAAGGCTGGCAATAAAAACATTATCCTTACTTGCATAATATACATATAACTATGCCATTTATCACATAAGCTATCTACATACTAAAGAAAATAACGACGATCCGTCAAGAGATATATTAAAGACACATTCCAGGGAACATTTAAGACAATAGATTCCTGTACAATTCCTAGAATTCTTGTTGACTGCTTACATACTATACTAGCAGGCTCATACGCTCGATCTTGAGGCGTCGCCAAAAATACACGAGGAGAGCATCGACGTTATTGATTTACAATATTACCTTGAGACACAGATACGTAGGAGGCATTGAATCCTCGCGTATTATTCACATAATCTGTAGACATCGTCACAGTGAGGATATAACTAGTTGATCGTATTGTTGGCGGCGTAGCACTGCCACAGAAGACACCTGAAGTTGAAGAAAAAGAAGAAAGAAATCATAAAAATGCCCTAGCTATCTCCTTTTTCCTAGGCTATCACGTCACCATTTCTCAATCAATTCTCCGGAATGTAACGTAATCGTTGAAATAATTAAGCAAGCAAGTGGATAATTTTTCTTCAGTGAATTTATCCAGTTGCTTTACTTATTTTGTTTTACGTTATATTCTACCTGGATGATATGTCTAACCTTCATCGTCGTTTCCTGAATATGTATCACCCACAAAAACCCCCTGTTTTATCTGCTAAATAAGTTGACAAGTTGACATCGTTTGGTGATAGTTGGCGATCAAACTAGTACTAATTGATGTGGATTGCTTCAATGTACTAGTACTTTATAGAAAACTAGAGTTCCACGACCTCATACCTTCGCCAAATGAGGTTACCCTTTATGACTGACGAATTGTAGATTTTCCCCCTAATTATGCAAATAAGATCCTCATTTGCATGAATTACATCACTTGATCATATTCTCATCCCAATGGCAGTGTTATCTTAACAAAGAAGGCCATTCTACCATTTTCTCATAAATTATGTAAATGAGGTCCTGATTTGAATAACTTATCTTGAATGATGTTCACCTCCAGTCAACTTCGAAATGCACAAGTATGAAATTGCTAGCATCAACCACTATGGAATTATAGTATTTTCTCATTAATTATGCAAATTAGGTCTTCATTTACATACTTAATATATGGCAATGTTCCTCTCATTCTTAATTACACATGTCACAAGGTAGGATTGTCCTATCATGGAAGGTAACTGAATTATAGAATTTCTTCATTAATTATGTAAATTTAATTTAGATCATAATTTGCAGAATTGCCATCTAATTATGTCAATCATCACTTAAGCTACCTACACACCAAATATCAAGACGATCCGTCGACAGGTTATTGAGTTATCCTACATTAAACATTTTCATACAAATGCTCCTGCAGTTCCAAACTTATGTCACTTCTTCCCGAGCACAAGAGCTGGCTACCTACCATCCAAAAATCATAACCCTAGCATGTCCAGATCATGAGATATCAAAACCGGAAGTTCCGCTGCAGTACCATAACAAGCCGCCAGGGGGCCTAAAATCTAATCACTTCGAGGTTTCATCCAGACCTACCCACGTACCAAACATGAAGACAATCCATTTAAGCCTTCTTGAGTTATCGTGTTTACAGACAGACACACGCACACACACACACACACACACACAAAACACACACACACACAGACACGCACACGAACGCCTCTGAAAACATAACCTTCTTGGCGAAGGTAATGAAGAAAGCCAGGGTTTGCCGCAACACTTGCCTAAGGATGTGAAGCTCCCGTTAGGCCAATCTCCATCAAACATCTCCACCTTGTCGTACAGACATCCCCCATCAGAACCAGGCTGGAGATCAAGGTCGGTGAATGATATCTCAATTGTATACGTCTGGGCCACCTATAATGTAGATATTGCGCAAAATCAGTATTCTATTAAAAGGATCAACATACCTAGAGTGGAAGACATAGTTGCAAAAATGTATTCCCAAAATGGCTGCCATCCAGGCTAGTTTGTGAATCCTACTCACGGTTATTTCCCATTTGCACTGCATAGCTATGCCGTACGCCTGGGGGAAGCCTGGGCTGACAAACCATCCACTGGCGTTAGTGTACCTGCGTCCACAGTTGAACAGGTGATCTCCTTTGTTGGTGATTAAAAAGGCAAGATACATGCATTTAGTTGTGCTGCAAATCACGTAAATGGTCTGGTAGTTCGTACAGATGACAGAAAACTTACACAGAAACTAGAAGTATATCCATGTGTTTCAACCCTATTAAACTCAAACACAAGCTGTCTCTCTGATAAAAAATCCTTCCAAGCCATATTGACAACCTGACGTAAAATTCTTACATGTAAGGCTATGTAGAATAATTGTTTAATACACCAACCCAGCATTATCAAGCACCAGAACCAAAAATATAGCAACTTGAGGGTATTCTGAGTCTATCAAGGATTGAAAATGTAGTTTTAACTAATTGCTGGTAAAACAGGTAAACGTACCTTGGCAGGTAGAAATGTTGCAAAACTTTGAGTCGATGTCCACGAAGGTATCTTTCAAAACATAGCACCAGGGTCTGTCAAAGTCGTAAGGATTTCTGCAGTAGTTTTTCTCCAGGTTATACGGAAGGACTGCATCCTCTATATACGAATCCTGCACAGAAATCACTTGGTGCATCAGATATTTTTGACACACATACCATCACGATCCGAGCAAAATGTCTTATTTACATTTCTTTTGGTGTAAAAAGTTGTTTATCCTTTATGTCACATAATCTCTCTGAGCTTTAATACGCTCTCTCTCACAATTTAGAAAAGTTGAAATAAACTTTACTACTAAAATCTCAAAACCCACATCATTAATCCTCTGCTGAGACTATTCATTAGTCATGGCTTCCAAAAAAGAAGTTAAGCAGTCGGTATACGTAGTGTACGTAGAAACATCATTCTATAGATTTGACATTTTTTATCTCTTCACATGCCAGTGTGTTACCTTGAAATTAGCCTTCGGTCACCACTTTACAAATGAATAAATATATGAATGAATAATAGTTTTATAATCCAGCCATGCTTTATAACCAGTACATCTTAAAAATAAATCAACTGCAGCTGCAACGATGATTTTCCAACTTTTCCAATGTCGTTGAAAATATTAACTTACAAACGGTATTGCAGTTTGCCATTCCATACACTGCTGCCCCGACTCAGCGATGCCTTGAGTTCCTCTGTAATTCTGTCCTCTACCATAAAAACAACCTGAAGTGAAAGAAAAATGTAAACAATGAGTCGAGTTAAACAACTTCGGATATCACGACGGGAAAAGTCACTCGACAATATGTCTAGAGCCATGAGTTTAGTGCTTAGTTTCAATGCTTATCTGCATCTCGATGAGCGACCAGAATCATAATCTAACAGCTTATAGATATGTAAGTCGTGCAATGTTGGTTACGGCTTGGTCACATTCGTTGTAGGACGTCGTACGGTTTTGATGTCATAGACTTTTAGAGCAGGCTGCAACAAGAAGCAATTTTGCAGGACACATGCAGGCCAGTCACAAGAATGCCCTCAGTTTATGATTGTACCACGATCGCACGACGTACGTGACAAGGTCCTTACCGTATCACGACAACACTCAACAAACGTGTGCGGATCATGTTAAGGTAGGGATTCAACATGGGACCTATGTTTAAAGGGGGGCAAAACTATTTTTTTAGTCCACTGCAGTATAATGAATATACCACAAAAGTACAATTCTTACTTGTTTTACATTAGTCCATGACAGATTAGCGTTGTTACACCATTTCAAACTCGCACCTTTAATCTAATTTAATCGGTGAGGTCTCACGTCCTTTGACCCTTGTGACGTCAGGGTGCAGGATACTAGTGCTGTGAGATGCGTGGTGGCTGCACCCTGACGTCACAAGGGTCAATGGACGTGAGACCTCACCGATTAAATTAGATTAAAGGTGCGAGTTTGAAATGGTGTAACAACGCTAATCTGTCATGGACTAATGTAAAACAAGTAAGAATTGTACTTTGTGGTATATTTATTATACTGCAGTGGACTAAAAAAAATTTAGTTTTGCCCCCCTTTAACTACCAACATGTAACTACCAACACAGATGAACTTTCATGATAACATGGGACTTACTTTGGCGTTCATCAACATTGTAGCAGTCCTCGTGAGGAAATGTGTCACAAGACGGGAACTGGTGTTGAGCTAATAGTAATAAGAATAACTCCCGGGATGCGCAGTTTGGGAGAAGAAGAGACTCATGCACTTCCTTGCACCACGAGTAGCATGGAGGTTGCATTCTTGAAATAAAAATAAGCAAATTAGGACTATATATATATATATATATATGTATATATATATATAATCCTTACACATGAGTTAGTGCATGTAGAATGGCTCAATCTTATGCTAATGAATATACTTGGTTAAAAATACCTTTCTCTTACCAGTACTTACACTTACAAACAAGTCCTACACTAAGCACTAATCTCATAGCCCCGCCCACCTCCGTCAAAACGTAGAAATAAAAATGTTTGACGGACATGTAGTCACGCTCAGGCTCTCATTGGTCGAACTGCAGATTGACATGCTATCATTGGTCGAACTGATAATTGTGATGGTCTATTACTTAGCAGATGAGAAAACAATCACCTGTTGTTCTCGCACTTTGGCGCCAAGAGGGCGCACATGTACGCAGTGGCCTCAGGATGACATGTCCCCGCCGGGCCTTGTAAAAGAACAATGCTTTCCAAAACCAACGGGATAGGTGCGCCCAACAGGTTTCTGCTGGTCATACGATCGTACGTAATTTTACCTTTGCAGAAACTGAGTGTGTCCGGGATAGTCTGGCACTCTAAAAAAAACATGACAAGAGATTAATTTGAGTTGTTCCCTGAAATATTTAAGGTCATTCCATATATCCTCCAATCCTTAAACATCCTTCAACACCTTCGTAGACTAATGGCGTAGGTCTATTTTAAAGCAGGGTGTGATATAATAGAAACAACCTTCGTCAAGGATGTAAGACATTTTTTTTGTTACCAAAACAGCTGAACAACTACACTTGCACGACTAATTATCAAAATTACTCTATTTTGCCAAAATGTAGTGATCACATGCAAGGAAAAAAGGATGGCGTGCAACTACAAACGATCATGAAAAAAGGTTAAACCTACCACAACCGCTTTCGTCACTGCCGTCCCAGCAGTCCTTGCGGCCGTTACAGGACAGCATCATCGGGACGCATTCTGATCCGTCTACACAGCGAAACTTGAACTGGTCACATATCACATCTGGAACGCACAGAGTTACATCACTTACGGCGCGGTCACATTCGTCGTAGGTCCTCGTACGATTTTAATTGATGTCGTAGAATTTTCAAACAGGCTGTGGCAGAACCAAGAATGCCGTCTGTTTGTGATCGTACGACCATCGCACGGTGAATGTGACCGGGCCCTTAATGATTAGCTTTCCTTGGTCGTACTGTTGAATGAAACATTGCATCAATGCAGAATCCTTCTAGAATAAAGAATAATGTTATTGAATTTTAGGAACTCGAAACACTTTCTTCGTCAACTATGACAAATACAAAACAGACTAACCTTAATGTTGGACGGAGACATTATCATAAACGTTAACATATATTAAGTTTGAAAATCTCAGCCAGTCAGCAACAAGGACAAAAATTATTGATAAGATGATAGCCAATCATAAACAAGGACAAGAATGTTGGGTCAAGGTGATGGTCAATCAGCACCAATGTCAAGAATGTTTGATTAGGATGATAGACAATCAGAACCAATGCCACGGATATTTGATCAAGATGATAGCCAATCAGAACCAAGGACAAGAATGTTTGATCAAGATGATAGCCAATCAGAACCAAGGACAAGATTGTTTGATCAAGATGATAGCCAATTAGAACCAAGGACAACGATGTTTGATCAAGATGATAGCCAATCAGAACCAACTACTCAAAAACTGTATAAAGCGCCGACATGTGGGTACATAAATAGCCTGTTCTAATTATAGATAGTTGTAAGCAAGAAATAGATGTGCCTACCCCCACTTGCATTGCTGACATAAGTGGCATTGAAACCACCTGACGTCACCCATGCGTCACTGCGGAACATCACTGTAATCTGGCGGGACTCAGAGCGGACTTGTGCCGGGGGAAAGTTGTCTTGGGTTTCATTGCTCCCGCAAAACCTTCCTGTGTGGAGATAGTATAAAACAAGACTGGCAATGAAAAGTACATTACCATGGCGACGGAAGTTGTTGGTAGGGTTTGTGTTTAATGTATGGCACCGTCAGCACAAATATCCTCACCAGTAGACTTCATTTAAGTGAAATCGAGGCAGCACTAACATTGGGCATAACAGTGGAATTCTGCAAAGGTAACTCGACCAGCTGGGGGCTCACATCAGTAACGTTAATCACATCAGGACATAGTATACTTTATAATAATGATATATAAGTACCTGTTCAGATGCAATGAAGCTGATGATTATAGATGTTTATTCGTACATGTATACTGGTGCAGATGATATACAGTATATTTTATGATAAGGAAAGTATACAAGTACCTTGTTACCTGTTAAGCCTAGTCAGATATAGTACAGTGCAGTTCAGTATATCACTCCTACCCTCCCCTAAGTGTATAGTGAACAAGCCCTGGGGCTCACAGAAAACATTCCATATCTCCCAAGGGTTTCCAGGAATTTCACTAAGTAGGTCAATGTGGGCATACATTGTAGCAGCAAAATTCCAGGGCTGTGAGACATTCCTCTGGACATTCCATACCTGTTGATAAAATTCCTGTACAATTCCTAGAATTCTTGCAAATCACACACAATACTGTACCATTTGGCTCGCGCATGAGGCGTCGCTAAAAACTGCTCCAAGTTCTGAACTAATACTAAGCGCGTTACATTACGAAACGCATTTTGTAGTTACGTTTCTCAATCAAACCAGTATCTTTGTTAAATTTTCGGCATCTGAAAGTCTTTAATTCACATTTTTGTCCATTGGCATAGACTGATTAAAAATATATCATTTATTCCTAGATTCCTAACGTTCATAAACATCGTACTTAACAAGAGTTCTACGACCTCATGCTAGGGGGCTCAAACTTACGTCACTTCTTCCAGAGTACAAGAGCTAGCTCTCTACTGCCTATAAAACCTGTGACCCTAGCATGTCCAGATCACGAGATACCAAAATCGTAAGTTCCGCGACAGCACCATAACAAGCCGCCAGGGGGCCCAAAATCTAATCATTTCCAGGTCTCATCAACTTCAGACCTACCTACCCACCTACCAAGTTTCATGACAATCCATCGATAGCCTCTTGAGTTATTGTGCTAAACTACATACATACACACATACAAACGCTACGAAAAACATAACCTTGTTGGTAAAGGTAATTAATATAAGAGGCAATACAAGACAACGAATAGCAGTACCCAGTAGATGGTCCTCCTCCAGACGCCTTTCCCACACTTCCACGTAGTCGTACTCACAGTTTGGCTCATACTCCAATACAAAACTGTCAAAGATCAGCACTACCGACGACACTGGCACGCCAATAGCGATCGTCCAGTTGCACTGCAGGTCGTTGTCGTAGTTTTGCGGGAAGTTTGGTGAGCTAAACGCTCCTGACGTGTTAGTCAAGGTCGAACCGCAAGGTGGACTCGTTGCTACAAGGGCCAAGATTAAGATATCTGAGCCACAAAATGCACTCAGAAGCAGTACTATAGTACAGCACTAATTTAGGCAATAAACCATTTTCTTGCAATCAAGTATACTTTCAATTAATTGCATTATCGACTGTCTTTATTAGTTCAATGTCTAGACCTGGACCAAATGTCCATTTTCCTGGTCTAAATGGATGCCTTTTATTGAACCAAAATAAATATAGATGAGATGGAGAGAATCTACTACTAAAATGGGGTTCAGAAGCATTAAAGTTTAGCGCAAAAATATTCCAGTTTTCTACCAATAGAGATTCGTGTGGTCCAAGATGCTCAACTATACTTTTGTTTTTTATCCTCGTTTGAGTAAACGTCTTTCGTTAGTTGCATCTCGATCTTATCACCATTAATAGTCGAAGATTTCAGACTTCTGTTTTTTTAATGTATTGTATTGTATAATCATGGGGAAATACCCGATTGAATTACAAAATAGAATGCATTACTACTCATACGATTATATGATATCACTTACTCCGGTATTACACCATGGTATATATGTTTACACAGTACACATTCCTGGCAAACTCCACCCAGAGTATACCGGATCACACCCTGTCAATCAACTGAAACCCAATCTCCGCCCACTCACTTCCAATCTTTGCTGCTGAGGAGATACATACACACTCCCCCTAAACTAGCGCCGGTCAAAACAACAATTCCGTCCCGAAAGTAACAGTTACTACATACGGCATTATATACAAATTGGCCTCACCTTCCGTCGTTGGATGTAACAGGATGATAAGAACAGTCACAGTCCACACCCCACAGAAGACTTGTTGTCCGCACATGACTGGAGAAGAAATGACTGACGTCGTAACTTGATTCTTCTAATCTTATATCCATACCACAAATTCACGAGGAGGACTAAAATATTTATAAGAGTGTGCATTTCCCAAGTTCTCTACTTGCACGTACATGTTTCATCTGATTATGGCATGATAATGATTCCACTTCAGTGGAATTTCATCATCCAATGTCGGCCTTTACCATCAATAATTCATCGAGAACATATTAGTGGATGTTTGTAAATTGTTTTTATTAATAAGTAGGTCGCTTAGAAAGTTGTGTTCCAAATATCCTTCTTCCTAGTACTGGCAAAGGCGTTGACAATGTTAAGTGGCTAATAATCTAACTTGGGAATGACTTTTTTTTGTAAAGGCACGTATCATCATTGCAAAGTAACAAGACAACTTTACAAACTTCTTCTACATACACTCAACGAATTGTCGCGTAGCTACTACACAACTGACATGCATATACGAGTACATGTTGACTTTAGAGAGGTTAATTTTAAAAACGTGTATACATATCGTACAAAGATCGTGGGAACATGGCACACCTGCAAATGTATGTACAGTAATATGTTGTGTAATATTTTATCCAGCCCAGTACAACTTGAATGACTTCCTTTAACAGCCAACAAAACCATGTAATGGAGCTCCGTGGATATCCGGATGTAACACGCCTTCTTTATGCTAAAATGATCATGTTAGTCATACAAGTAGTGAGCAATTTAGATTAAGGTATAAGTGTACATTTCTGCGGCATTTATCCATTTTAAGTTACAAGTTAATTTAAAACCTGCACCGTGTGCGGTCGAACATGAACGGAAAAAACAGGTGGGTTTTAGCCTGGTTACCAGACTTATTTTAGCTCCCAATGCTGTATCCTCTCCTTTTTGCGGAGGGGATACAGCCTCGGGAGTTAACATACATGTAGGTCTGGTAACCAGGCTAGGTGGGTTTGTCAACGAAAGAGCTGTTAACACAAAACGAAGAACTTGCCGTTTGGGTTAGATATAAGCAGTGTCGTCCATAATGTATACCCCTCACATCAGAAACCTTTGTGCTCACTATGGTGGGAATCAAGGTGCTTTGTGGATCTCACGAGAAGTCACTGGACTACATTTCTGCATAATGTTAGGTGTGACCTTTCCGTCCATCGTCCTTGTTAGAGAGATTTGTGTGGGTCCCTTGTGCTTATGAGGCGGAACGTTTGTCTGGTATGTTAAACAACACACCCAACCTTCAGCACTGACTGACACAGTGACAGATAATGTACACGTATGTGGCTGTCAACAGCAACAAATAAGGTTCTATTAACTGTAAACACTTGGCTGAACTAATTGATTGATAGAACATGACTTTATAAATAGGGCGCAGTTACATTCGTCATAGGTTGTGTGCGATTTTGATACCGCAGCATTTTCAAGCAGACTGTGACAGAACCAATCGCCGACAAGGATCTAAGACTACCTTTTCGGTAACAAGACAACTGAATTTTATACATACATTGTATGCACTACTACTCCAAGAATGCCCTCACTTTGCGATCGTACAACGAATGAAACCACACCCTTACTTGTCTATAAAATATTCAACAAAGGCGTAACAGTCTGGAGGTAAACACCTTTGCTTTAATCATACAGCATTAGCTTCAGAGGGCTCCTTTCAAAATGTTTGCCTTTGCATCATTTACTGCATGCGAGGTTTAGGCACATGGATACATGTCATCTGCACATCGTCAAGTTGACTGATGGCCTATCAATGCTAATCTTATAAAGCTTTTTACATTCAACATGGAAGTGTATCATTTATGCCTGATACTTGCCTGTTCTTCTGTGTAAAATGTGTCACAGTGGTAGGGGAATTACAATAAGGCCATGAGGATGACATTTTCTGGAAACTCAAAAACTGCTGCGAGCGCATAAACACACAGTATGTATGGTATGGTGAATAATAGACTCTTCATTTTCATTTCTTCACATTTTCGTCTTTTCCTTTGGAGTTGATCTTGTCTCTATGATCATATTAGTATTGTTTTCCAATGTTTTTTTTTTCAATTTACGGCACATATTTGCTCATTTTGCAGCGGCTTTGTACGATTTACAGAATTTTTTTTAAATGGAGAAAAATTCACGCGCGCAGAAGTCATCCATATAATCAAATCAACATGGCCTAAATGGGGCTGACGAACCAGCACAACCATATAACCCAATAATAACTTTAATATGATCTGCTATACACCCCCTTCCCCATTACAAGTTAACTAAAGTAATGATGTATCCACAGTTACATACTACAAATATCATAAGCTGTCCACAAATACTAGAGATTTTAGACTTCTGGAAAGTGTTTGAGCTTTCATGACCTTCAAGCTCACAGACTTCCGGAAAATTTACTTCAGGAGACATATTGAAGAGCACAGGTACGTTTACCAATTTGCCATACATTGAACCATTCCTTGATTGAACTCATTAAAATTGTTGCGCAATAAAATTGATGAATTGAATTCTGGGACCTTGAATAGAAATAACTACGGAAACACGAGCAAACACGCAAACAGACACAACAAAAACAAAACTTTCGTACACGGAGGTAATAAACTGATGAATATTTCACTGTCTCATGTAAAACGTTAAAAAGAACCCCTTCCTGTGAATGGTATAATCCAACTTCCCATGGTTCATAGTCACAGCGCCATTTTGAGCATTTTCGCGGGAGCGTCATGCAAGCGAAGTCTGAGTAAAGAACGAGGTTTGACGTGCATATTTGACCCCAAATGTCGGTCTAGCTGGGCTCTAGGCTACAGGGAAGATGTGGATCCTATCCAACACTTCACAAACAGGTTTGTACTCCTTTTGAGTGCCGAGTGTGCCCATTTTCATGTATTTGTCCCAGATGCAACATGTCCCCCCCCCCCCCAGCAGAAATTATGAAGTTTCTGGTTTTATTTGCGACAACTAGTAAATTATACTAGTGGCCATCCTGGGGTTTTTGCATGCAGCAGAGAATTATTTTAGTAGACATATCATAAATTCTTGTGGATATGCTAAAACATGAATGTCCACGTGTTACATCTTTCGTTGGTATATTTTTGAACAACAACAAGAACTGTTATCTCAAATTTTAGCCTGGTCCTAGCTCTGGCTTGCTCCTCTGAAGGCTTCTCTCCCAAATAACCTGGGTCCTGTTGATAATGAGTCAATTTGCATTTTAATATTAATTTTGAATCTAAGCGAGAGCTCTGATTTGTCCTGAATCGTACGGTCCTCAGTAACGATAACAGCGGGCAGACATTTGAAAGTTCCATAATGATTATAGTTACTTTACACCTAGCCGTGGCGACTCTTGATTCCGGGCCTATATTTTAGCCCTCAGCAAGAGTCGTGGAAAGGTCCATTGGTAGAACTGAACATTTCGCGTTGGCTGCGCGATGATGTGTTTTTGTCCGGGTTTTCGGGTGTCCCGAGCTTCCCGGCAATTTTACCTCACAATTGGCCGGGTTGGCAACGTTGACATTCCCCTAAATACTCCACAAGGTGACCAATTCTGCCGTTTACGTGCAAAAATACAACCCGGGCGCCATCTTGGATAGAGTCGGGAATTTTCGGTACCGCCGTCGGGGACGTTCCTTAGCCTTTCCGGTTATGACCGAAGCGCTTTCGGTAATGGTCGCTCGTGCTTCGGTACAACCGAATGCCCCGACGGCGGTATTGAAAATTCCTGACTCTATCCAAAATGGCTCCCCGGTTGTATTTTTGCACGTAAACGGCAGAATTGGTCGCCTTGTGGAATATTTAGGGGAATCTCCACGTCGCCAACCCGGCCAATTGTGAGGTAAAATTGCCGGGAAGCTCGGGACACCCGAAAACAGATCATGGTGCAGCCAACGCGAAATTTTCAGTTCTACCAATGGACCTTTCCACGACTCTTGCTGAGGGCTATAATATAGGCCCGGAATCAAGAGTTGCCACGGCTACTTTATACCATAGAATAATAGAGCAGATCTGATGGCTGACTAGGAACTGGAGATTTTCAGACTTCCAGGAAGTATGCATATCCTCGGCTTGAATTGTCAAGATGGTCCTGGCCAGATTTGGAGACGTTTCACCTCCTGTCATATAAATCTCCCACCCGTGTGCTGTCAACCTACTCCAGACACGAACCTCACACTGTTCATATTAAACAAGATGTGCTTTGAATTTTTTCTTCAGATTGTGAGTATCATCTCTTAGTCGGCCAAGAATACCAGGTTGGGAGAAAGGGTAAGGAACTTCATCTTACTAGTCTTTATTTGTAGTCATACACCAATTGTGGGTCTATCAATGCTACTGAATATAACAGCACGTCGGCAGAACGTACTGCGCCTGCGCAAAACCTGGATTTTTGCTGGATTTTTAGTCAACGTTGCATCAGAATTTTGCCTGTTGCAGACCATATCTTTTTCTACACAACATTTGAAAACTACAGACGGGATGTCACCCTTATATACGCGAATTCGACCTTATATGAGACGTTCTGCCGAAGTGCTATGCATAATACATTACGGATTTCGCGCAGGCACAGTACGTTCTGCCGACGTGCTGAATATAACTGATCTTACGGTATTTGTAAGTTGTACCAGAATGTTGTCATCCCTTGTCTCCGCTACACTGTATGTGACATGTTTTCAAGCGCTGCTAAAAGCTTAAAATTGATATAGTCAGGCTAGGACTGGTCTTATATTAATGGTACTTTTTTTTTTCAGACTGCCCTATACTGATAGGAGGTGACTCATCCATTAGCAGAAAACATGCAGTGCTGAAAGTGTCTCACGTCGAGCCTAATCTGGTATGTATAATCTGTAGTATTACCTAATCTGTAGTAAGTACCTAATACCAGCTCAGAAAAGAACAAGAAATAATCATGCCTTCAAGTACCAGAGCCATCAAGCAAGGATTGACTGGCTGACTTACTGACTTATGTCGGGTGCCAGTCCTCCTGTCACCCCAACCACCATGGCTGCCCAGTAGCTCCTGTCCTGATTGAGGTGTTCAAAAACTCATTTTTTCCTAGAACAATCATAGAGTGGAACTTGCTGCCACCAAGTACAGTAGGGGATCGTCACTAGATAGCTTTAAACAATGTCTAGAGTTAGACGTTCAAAGGTTAGGTGTAACAGCACGTTCGGTGTAATGTAGCCAGCTGCCTCCGCGCCACATGCCTGCGAAGCTGGTGTGTTACGCCGAAGGGCGGTTATACTTATACCGGCTATACAGATACAGCTACAGAATGGCTTTCTCTTGTTTGTATTAGCCTGGTATCCATCTAATTCAATTGTGCACTTTACTCAGGTGACAATGAGTACCTAGCTTTGGTTAAAGGACAAGGAAAGTAATTTCAGTTTTGGTGCCTTTCAACCCAAAATCCTGTTTGCAAAAGGTGATTCATTGGTTTATACCCGTTCCGTACACATTGGGGTGATATTTGACCCAAATCCATGTTCACGTTTGATGACTGCCTATTCCACCAAGAGGCTGCCATGACGTCACAAGTACACATTGTTACCCCAAAATTTGTAGCTTTACCTGGGTCTGGAAGCTCTTATTTTGAAAAATTATTAAACGTACCGTCCAAAATTAGAACGTACCGGGTGGATTTTTGGGGCCAAAAAAATAAACCTACCGATACATTTATTTGGGAGATGAGATGTGTCGGACACCAACCCTTGTGGCCCCCGGCAAAAGCACAGGACCTCACTCACACTCACTCACTCTGTCACTCACTATCCGTTAAACGTCTTGTGTTCCTCGTCGCTCGAGGGTTGGACGTGGAAAGTTGCCCTGGCCTGATTGCTGCTCTCCAGCTGATTCTGTCCTATATGGGTCGGCCTTTTGAAGGTTCAATTTGCAAATGTCTTCCCTAACAGTGTCCACCCATCTCTTCCTTGGGTGGCCACGTGGGTTCTGGCCCTCAACAGACATGGACATGATCTTTTTTGGCCAGTTCTCTGTTACCTGTTCTTTACATCCCAACTGAGAGGATGTCCCTAACCAAAGCTACTGTACATATTATGTACATGTACATGTAGGTGAGAGTATTGATTTTTAACCAGAGTGCTAATAATCTTTTGTTTCATGTTCATAAACCTTGCAGGGTGACCACAGGAAACTTCCCATCCTGACTCTTCAGGATCTCTCCAAGTTTGGAACATTGGTGGGAGACCAGAAGGTCAAGGGTCAGGCCATTTTGAAGAGCGATGACGTCATCACCTTTGGTGCAATGGGGAGCAAGTGGAGGTAAAGTACATGAAGTCTTTGTTTAATACATGTACATGTATAATAACTTGTCTTTCCAGGTACTAAAGTTTGTGTTTTAATGTTTATCTGGACCAAGTAGGTTGACAGCATGTGGGTGAAGGAAGATTGACAGGCAGAATGTCAGGAGGTCAGAAGGTCTGACACAGGAAATATTAGCAGAGATTCATAATTTTATTGAGTCCTGTTGGAAGTTTCTATGGATACTAACCTGCCTCTAAAAATTGTTTCTCTTGTTACATGCTTGTTACATTCTGTGTTTGTATGTGTGGGCAAAACAAACATGAAACCCGACCCAACTCATACATGTAGTTGCCAGTGTACGAAATACTTTTTCGAGCCAGGTTGCCCAGTGGCAACCTAGGATGAAAGCTAGGTTGCCCATCAAAATTCCAGGTTGCCCCTAATTTAAACTCTTCTACATGTACATTATCATCATTAGTGATTAACTTTGTTAGAATGCAATGTGCATTTATAGATTTGTGATGAGCTGTTCCATGGGAACTTCTCAATAAACAGTTCCCAATGGAAGAAAGGGGCATCCTTAACACAAAATTTAGGTAGTGCACAGGGCTACCTGGGTGTAGAAATAGGTTGCACCAAGCAAAATATATATGGTTGCACGGGGCAACTGGGCAACCTAGTATTTCGCACGCTGGTTGCACAAGTTCACAATAACGCTGTCAGTAGCAGGTCACAATAACGCAATCTACTGGTAACAGAGTCGTGCATCCTCATGCATGTCTGTTGCTCAAGTTGTGTTATCGTGCTACTAGTATATAGCCAGCGTCATGGCTGCATTACATTACCAGTATCGCTGTGTTATTGTTGCATTGCGCTATCGTTAGTCCGATAAAATAATGTTACACGATCATCATCATATTATCAATGTAACACAATCAGCAAGTTGTAAATTATTTATCTCAAAGTTGTTTTATTTGTGAAGTTCTTTGCTCAAACTGTCTTATATTTGCAAAACCCCTCTTAGAAATGAATAACAAGACTAGCAAAGGACAATCCTTTTATTAAAGTAATTTCCCTGCTACATTGTATAAGCATCTACGTATACCCCATAACCCATACAGATTAGTTGCTAAAAGCCCCGGGGCCCTGTTACACATTCTGAACTTCCCCCCCGAACACTAGCCAACCAAGGTTGGCTGGGGTTCAGTAGCAGTCTGACCAGATTTAGACCATGCCTACCTTTCTATACGAATTGAATCAACTTTGAGTTGAATTTGAGGCAAATTTTACTGCCAACCATGCCCCGACCACTGCTGACCTACTCTCAAAAACCAGCCAACCACCAGCCAACCATGGCCGAACCTCTCGTCCACACCCAAATCTGTTAATTATTTCGCAACATTCGGCTTGCTCAACCTGGCCAAACACCAACCACAGCCGACCTTGCTCCCAACTTACTCCTAAGCACTTCGGCAGAACGTACTGCACCTGCGCAAAACCCGTAATGTATTGTACATGTACATAGCACTTTGGCAGGACGTCTCATATAAGGTTGTATTAGATCTAGAGCACATAAGGTTGACAGCCTGTCTGTAGTTTTCAGATGTTGTATAGGAAAAGATTTCGTCTCCAACAGGCAAAATTTTGATGTAACGTTGACCAAACATCCAACGAAAAACGTGAAAAATCAGGGTTTTGCGCAGGCGCAGTACGTTTTGCCAACGTGCTCTCCTAACCATGGTTGGAGGAGTTCGGCTGTCTTTGCGAGGCCATATTTGGCCATGAGTGACAGGGGGTTAAGCATGAAGAAAGTTAATTTAAATATTTTACTGTCTCTCACCAGGGTTCACTACCAGCCTCTTGTTGTGACGTCCTCCATACTAGATATTTGGCTTTAAATTGTGACAGGGGGCTTAGCATGGAGAAAGTTGAAACATTTTACTGTCTCTCACCAGGGTTCACTACCAGCCTCTGGTTGTGACCCCCTCCATGCTGTATATTCGGCTCTATGTGACGGGGTTTAGCATGGAGAAAGTTGAAAGATTTTACTGTCTCTCACCAGAGTTCACTACCAGCCTCTGTGATGTCCACCATGCTGGATATTCGACTCTATGTGACGGGGTTTAGCATGGAGAAAGTTTAACTATTTTACTGTCTCTCACCAGGGTTCACTACCAACCTCTGGTTGTGACGTCCTCCATGCTGGACGCCTCGCTGAAGAAGAAACTAAAACAGCTGCTCCTGAAGCTGGGCGGCCATCTTGTCCCGGAGTGGCACAAGGAATGTACTCACCTTGTCATGTCTAATGTCAAGGTCACTGTCAAGGTACTGTCATTTTTACTTCCAGGTAGTACTGTGTACCGGTTTGCTGGACTCAGTTCCGGACTTGTAAAAATGTTTAGGTTCATGTCCAAAAAAAAACTGAATAGCGGGAACCAGTTCCGGACTTGGTTGAAAAAAAAAGTCACATGCCCCTTTTCGTTCCGAACGACATAAAACCTTCCATAGGTCGCAAAATCTGTGCGGCAAAATTAAAAAAAACATTGCCATTGGGCATTGTCAAGTGTCGGCCTCCATGTTACATGTATGTGGCCACAGTTTCGCCCAGACAACATTGCAAGCTAAGGTTGCCAACATGCAATTTTGTATATACCGTGGGTTTAGGTCCGGACTTGAACCTAAACCTCTGGAGTTGAATCCGGACCTGAACC
Source organism: Branchiostoma floridae x Branchiostoma japonicum (assembly GCA_013266295.2). Classification (NCBI taxonomy): domain Eukaryota; kingdom Metazoa; phylum Chordata; class Leptocardii; order Amphioxiformes; family Branchiostomatidae; genus Branchiostoma; species Branchiostoma floridae x Branchiostoma japonicum. Next base: position 17,648,716 of record CM023829.1, on the reverse strand, counting down.
TAAACATGGGTTTAGGTACACAGCACTACTTCCAGGTGTGGAAGTATTTCTTTGGGTGGCCGAGTTTTGGGTTTGTGTGTGTCTTTGTCCAGACAATGTCAACTTGTCTTCTGGGTATGGAAGCGTGTATGTTTGTCTGGACCAAGTAGGTTAACAGCATGTGGGTGGGGAAGATTGACAGGCAGAACAGGTGGTCAAAAGGTCTGACACAGGAAATACAAGGTGAAGGTCATGAAAACCCAGAATACATGTACTTCCCGCAAGTCTAAAATGTCTGATTTTTTTTCTAGTACTTGTTCCACCAATGGTGATTTTCTACTTGTATTTTTTTGCTTGCTAATCACCATGTGTAGCTATAAATACATGTAGGTAAAGAAAATAGAATTTATAAGTATGAAATGAAGTGAAATATTTGTCATTGTATCAGTTTCTATATTTAGAAAATATAGTGAAATAGTTGTCTTTGTATCAGTTTCTATATTTAGGACTGCTACATAATTATACATAGTTGAAATCTCTTGTAATAACTGAGTCTTTATGGGTTGATTTTTGGCAAAACCTCGGGGGTGGAGCCATTTTTCATCGCAATACTTTAAAAAAAAAAAAAAAGCCTCACATACATGTACACTTGATGACTGTGTAAAGAAACTTATTCTAGCAAACAACCTCTCCTTTATTTATTTATATTCTATTTATTTCTGTATTTTTTTACCAGGGTAGCTCCAAACTCAGTGACTTCCGAGTGGCCCTGGGTACACATAGACAAACAAATGTAACAATATATACAAGACAAAGACAGGATCAATACTTCAAATCACAATCGTAGTCCAAATTCGTAGTCGAGGCCATGCCGGGTCGTAAGGGTGGAGAGTCAGAGGTCACGTAACTGTGCACACAGTGATATGAAGGACTGTACAGACAATGTAGTTCTAACAACGGGTGGGAGTTTATTCCAACCCACTGCACCACTATAAGCAAACATAATGCGAACCTGGGTTCTACTGGGGAAGCATACTGGACTATAAGTGGACTTAGTTTTGCCAGAGGTGGATCTACTCCCGGCGTAAGTCCACTGCATTTGCCATGTCTGAGGGCTGTTGGAGTGAAATTTGGTGGACCATGGTCTGGAGTAAGTCCAGTCACACAAATTAACAGACTAAGTCCACTATGGGTCCCCAGTAAGTCCTGGTCATTAATCACCATTGCTGGGAGCAGAGCCAGCACACATGTAAGATGGGCCCTCTTATGCTTATCTCATGGGCTCATCAGGGGAACAAATTAATTAGTCATGCCTGGTAGCTTGCCCCTTGGCCCTGTACAAGGAAACTCAGATTCTACAAATACAAATGCAATCTTGCTGTAGAATTGGTAATTCTATACGGACATTTTTACCTATTCTTTACTTTGTTAAGCTAAGACTAAGAATTTTTGATAGAAAAATGCACGAAAATGACACTGTGAATTGGCATATTTGTGATCCATTCAGTAATTAGTTACATATGTACAGGCTGGGCTGGGGCTGGGCTGACAGGAATCAGGGATGACCTAGATAAAACATAAGGGTGCCATAAGACACCTAGAAGCTTTGACCTACCATTATTTTTGCGAGTAGCATGTGGAGTAAAAGGGCCTAGTAGCCTGCTAATGTAGCCCGAATGCCATACCCATTGCAAAATCATACTATACTAAGGGTGCTAACCCAGGGAGCAGGGCATATGTTCTCCCAGCAGAAGATAGGAATTGGTATCCCCTTGCACTCCCTAGCAAACCTCTGTCTCATGGTGGAATCAAATGTACTGGAATGTGCTTCAAATGTACTTCTAATGTGAGGCATGTTTGGAGCAGTCCTCAGTAAGACCATGGGTGGAGAAGTAATGCCAGGGGGTCATAGTGATTGATAGCCTAAGTATGCTTCAAGGAGCATCTCTTCCCTAGCTTGATCCATACAGCGGCCATAGTGATAGGGTTAGGTTGTGTAATATAGGTGACTAGAACTTATTAGAAATGACGGTGTCAAAAAGGGCTAGAATAAGATAATGTTTGCAGATTTTCTTCAACAAGGGAAGGCTCCTAAACCTTGAATCATAGTGTAAACAAAGAGCCTCCTTGGTGTAAGCAAGGCTGGTGGCTTCAATTACATGGTACATCTGGCATGACTAATCCAGAGATAACTCCAGAAGCAGGACAGGGGAACTGTCTGGGCATGGGAACAGTGTGACAGCTCTGGCAGTCCAAAGTAAGACCATGGGCGGAGCAGTTGGTCACGGTTGTTAAGGCATGCTCCCTGACTAAGTCCACCATAAGACCACAGGACTTACTTTGGGAGCCAAGAGGACCATGGTCCATGCTAAGTCCTTTATAAGTCTAAGGTTCGCTATTTCTTTTACTGCTTACACAGACCATCTCGGCCATGGTGTGCTGTAAGCCTATAGTGACGCCCGGCTTCTTTCACAAGATGGTGGAAGCAGCGACCAGCAGAACACAGATGCCAGATCCTGAGGAGTAAGCCTGTTTCATAGTTACATGTATATATTGTGCTGGTGTCATATTCAATAATTAACTAGCTTCTGATGTCTTAACACCAAACTCTTATATATTGCAACCTTTTATTAGCATATACAATGTAGAAACAAATAATCTCCGTAAAAAGTTTCGTCAGGTTGGAAGATCATAGGGTATAGGGATTATTTCTTCTTACACAACCAGTAAAGTTCTCACCTGTTTACGTTTCGATGTCTATCAGACAGCTTCCTCAGAGCTTCTGACTGGAGTTCTGAGGAAGGTGTCTGATAGACATTGAAATGTAAGCAGGTGAAAACTTTGCTGGTTGGTAAGAAGAAATCTCTATACCCAACAAATAATCTATTTGAATTAAGGGCTTGTGCCACACACATCCATGCCACCATTATAGAAGATACCGGGCTCGAAATGCTTTTATATGCATGCCAGTGCAGGCAACATTGGAAATTACCTGCACCAGACAAGTTTTACCTGCACTAACAGTTTCTTTGCCTTTCAGTTAATTGAAAAATTGACAATTGTTTTGAAAAAAAATTTCCTAGTAGCAACAATTTTTGTTTTACTTAAAAGTTGTCTTCAGTGATGCTACTTTGAAGAATTCAAGGCAGTTTCTGACAGAGATCCTGATTTTAAGATATTTGCTTAAAAGGCAGTCAGAACTTTCAAACAGATTGACTTGAAATTTCGGATTTGTACATGGAAACCACTCTAACACACTAAGAACATCCTGATCAGAGCGTCTGTCAACAAAGAGTCTGATCAGGATCTCTACTGAGATCAGAGTCTCTACCCTGACATGTACAGTATATATAATCCTTTGGTAAACTGTATAAATATGTAAAGCTGTTGTTTTGTGTGATTGACAGCTTTGAGCCACCTGTTGCCGAGACGACCATCAATCCGAACCAGGTGTCCTTCAAGTCCAACCGTGAGAGAAGAACGCTCTTCAAGAAGTCAAAGTTCATCTTCTTCACCCAAAAGCAGGTACTTAAGGTCCTAACCTTCCAGCCATTTTCTTCACAACATCCAACATTTTCTTCTCTGTAGTCTACAAACAAGGTCAAAACAGTGCTTACATTTAAAGGGGAATATCAGCAAAACCTATAATAAATTATAATATCAATCTTACTGCCTCTGTTTGGAGCTTGGAGGTGAAATCTATACTTAATTTTTAAAAACAACAAAGGTTATTATTTTTTCTTAAATGACAAGAATATGATTTATACCCATGTACAAGTTTACAAATCAAACTTTATTGCACAACAATTGTAACAGGTACAATGTATGGCAAGTTCTTCACAGATAAACATATCAAATTGGTAACTACACTATTGCTAATATCTATCTACATTGTAATGCTTATGAGTTCTATATTTCAATACTTGTCTAATACTACACTATTTTATAAAGGTGATACAATACACATGCAACATGGCTTACATGAAAATGTACAGATCTCTTAAACTACATACTAGATACATGTACTATGCTATTTTGTTTGTCTGATTCAGTATGTTACATGTACATGCTTAATCTACATTGTATACAAATATGAAGGTGCGCCCACCGTCAAATATTAGGTGCACAGCACAGTTTCTGGTGCACAAAAGTGAATTATCCACTTATACATTTTGAACCCTGAAGCTTGTAATACAATGTACAATGTAGCTTGTTTGTCATTTTAGTACCGGTGGTAAATGCTTGTGGAAACTTAGAAAGGTTTACTTGTTTTCAGCTCAAACACCTTGGACAAGTCATCAGTATGGGTGGAGGAGAGACTGTTTTGATGGAGGCTCCGCCCCCTGACTGGAAGAGCTCATTCCTGGCAGAGGGGGTTGTGGTCATGTCATGTGATGCTCGCACTGTAACCGACCCTCAACAACAGAAGTGGATCAGAGAGAGCACAAGTTTTCTCACAAAGTTGGTTTCTCAAGAAAACAATTTTTTTAAACAATCTCTTATAATATGAGTATTCTGAGCAACTGTAAGAGTTACAGAAAGGTCTTCCCCTATTTTTTCCTTTAATCCCAGAACTTAACCAATGAGAGAAGAAGTGTTTAAACTTTACGACTGGATAATAATAATTTATTTGTTCAAACGTTTTAGATGTCCTTCCAACATCCTTCATTTAGTAAATACAAAAGATTTACGGAACAAAGAAAAGGAAGGTCTAAATAAACAACAAAAACAGACAAGTTGTTCTAAAGAGTGTTCTTGTTTTGTTTATTTAGAATTCCTTTTCTTTGTTCCGTAAATCTTTTGTATTCACTGATGAAGGATGTTGGGAGGACATCTGAAACGTTTAAACAAATAGATTATTATCCAGTCGTTTTAAACACTTCTTCTCCTGTTATAACCTGGATGACTAATATTCACAAGCGTATTAACCAATGAGAGATCAGGATTCTTCACCTCTATGAAATTTAAATCAGTCCAATAGGAGCTTAGGATTTTCTGTCACTATGGAAACCAGTCATCACAGCCTCCTACACTGTGGTGACAGAAAGTTCTCAGTCTGACAATATTTGGGCCATGTTTAATAACACATAATTATGCATAAATCAACAGGATTAAAATGTTCACAATTCTCCTGACTTAAAGCGATATTATGTAAGATTTTCACTATTTTAAACATTGTTGTTTTACACATTTTCTTGCTCTACACTGTATAAGCCTACAAAAGAACCTGGGTTCATAATGACAAAAGTAAAAGAGTAAAAGATCAATATGTTGTTGCGCCGCAAAAACGTGTTGGAAAACTGCCAACTTCTCGGCGCTAGCGTGAATTGCGGCCATGTTTGTTTACATTCTTTTTAGGAGCCTCCTAAAAATACAGCGGGTCTAGTGCAACTAGACGCATGGCAACGCAACTGGCAGATGGAATTACATCCCGACAAATGCCATGTCATGCGCTACACCCACAAACGTAAAACTAGAATATTTGATTATAAACTAGGGAGTCACACACTAGCCGAAACTAAGAACCACAAATACCTTGGAGTTACTTTAAACAATCAACTCTCTTGGTCACAGCACATAAACTACACCACTTCTAAAGCATATAAGTCACTAGGCTTTATCAAACGTAATCTTTACAACTGTCCCAAACCAGTTAAGCAGAATGCTTATATAAGCCTAGTCAGACCCCACTTAGAATATGCTAGTGCCGCTTGGAACCCTCACTACAAAGAACACATTTCGAAACTCGAATCTGTACAGAAAAGAGCGGCCAGATTCGTCACAAATACTTATGACACATACACTAGCACTACCAAATTGGTTACAGATCTAGGGTGGGATACATTAAAGAACAGACGAACAGCAAATAGACTTACACTTTTACAAAAAGCACGACACTTCGAAACATCACTACCGGTCGAAACTCTGCTATCGCCCCTCCCGCGCCAATCGCGTCACCTTAATTCCAACGCATACAAGCCATTAACATTTAACAAGGACTGTTACAAATATTCATACTTTCCACAAACTGTGAGAGATTGGAACAGTCTACCACAAGCAATCACAGATACAGCAGAACCCAAGAAGTTCAAGGAGGCTGTACTGCAACATCTAAGACAGCAATAGCGCAGCGCACTCCCCCTGCACGTTTGGCCCCAACTGAGGGGCGTTGTGCAGTACAAGATCAAGATCAAGATCAAGAACTTATTCTCGCGCTGTGCTGAGTCGCCAGAAAAGCGAAATAGTGACGCAGATATGTTGAAAGTTATTGAAAATGACAAGTCTAGATGAGAAAATTTCAATTATTTATATTTACAGTTTATGGCGCAAAAATCTTACATAGTATCGCCTTATGGGAGTCCGCCCTCAAGCTTTAAGTGGCCAGACTAGTGGAAGGACTGCTAGAAGCAGCACGTCGGCAGAACGTGCTGCGCCTGCGCGAAACCCGTAATGTATTATGCATAGCACTTCGGCAGAACGTCTCACATAAGGTCGAATTCGCGTATATAAGGGTGACATCCCGTCTGTAGTTTTCAAATGTTGTGTAGAAAAAGATATGGTTGGTCTGCAACAGGCAAAATTCTGATGCAACGTTGACCAAAATTCCATCGAAAATCCAGGTTTTGTGCAGGTGCAGTACGTTCTGCCGACATGCTGCTAGAAGCATGATAAGTAGTCAGACTACTTTTATCTGATCCTGAAACATGTTTTTTATGACCTGATTGTACAGAAATGCTCGCCGTACAGTCCAGGAGTCTGAGGTGGGACTGGCTGTGCTGCACTCCTCAGTCGATGCTTATTGTAATCCTGAGATCGATCCAGGTAATATTGTTTATTGTTTACATCAGGTACATGGCCTGTATCGACACAACAACATTGAAAAGCACACGAAATTAGTACATCAGGTACATGGCCTGTATCGCCACAACAACATTGAAAAACACACGAAATTAGTACACATTATAACGTAAAATATTGCCATACACAAGAGTAGCTATTAGTAGATTAATCATTATGATAAGCTACATGTATTTGCAATCCAGGTAGATATGGTGGTGCCATAAAGTTAACTACATGTACACTGTATGAACATATGTATGAAGAGGTCTGAGTGGATTAGCTATATCATTTTGCCACTGTCTGAGGTGAGAATGTGTTTGACAAAGGAGTGTTAACTTCCTTCTAGCTTCAAATGTATCCATTCATAGCAGATGTTACAAACACTTGCAAACTTCATGAATGAATGGATGTATGGAAAGATGGTTGGATGGATGGATGGATGGAAAGATGGATGGATGGATGGATGGATGGAAAGATGGATAGATGGATGGAAAGATGGATGGAAAGATGGATGGATTGAAAGATGGATGGATGGATATAGATGGATGGAAAGTTGGATAGATGGATGGAAAGATGGATGGATGGATGGAAAGATGGATGGATGGAAAGTTGGATAGATGGATGGAAAGATGGATGGATGGATGGAGAGATGGATGGAGAGATGGATGGATGGAAAGATGGATGGGTGGATATAGATGGATGGAAAGTTGGATAGATGGATGGAAAGATGGATGGATGGATGGAAAGATGGATGGAGAGATGGATGGAAAGATGGATGGATGGATATAGATGGATGGAAAGTTGGATAGATGGATGGATGGATGGAAAGATGGATGGATGGATGGAAAGTTGGATAGATGGGTGGAAAGATGGATGGATGGATGGAAAGATGGATGGATGGATGGAAAGTTGGATAGATGGGTGGAAAGATGGATGGATGGATGGATGGAAAGATGGATGGATGGAAAGTTGGATAGATGGATGGAAAGATGGATGGAGAGATGGATGGATGGAAAGATGGATGGATGGATATAGATGGATGGAAAGTTGGATAGATGGATGGAAAGATGGATGGATTGATGGAAAGATGGATGGATGGATGGAAAGTTGGATAGATGGATGGAAAGATGGATGGAGAGATGGATGGATGGAAAGATGGATGGGTGGAAAGATGGATGGATTGATGGATAGATGAATGGATGGATGGATGAATGAATATTAAATGGATGAATAAACAGATGAATGAACAAATGAATGAATGAATGAATGAGTTAACATGCTTTATGAGCCCAACCCATTTTGGCTTATAAGACACTGGAAAAATAAGAAGATAAAAAACATATGGTAGTCATAAATGAAGAGAACAGTGAAAATTCCCTGTGTCCTTCCTTTCTTTGTTACTTCATTCATTGCTCTCAATATTGAGTTGAGGATGTATTCTTTGTCTGATGTCTATATTACTTACATGTAAGCACAATGGTTCCACTGTACAAATATCTGTGACTAAAATTTGTGATCTGTTACTGTTTACATGTAGGTTGTCTACTGTTCCAGTCCCAGCCCATCCCCTCACAGTCTCTTTCCCAGAGTGCCGAGGTGTATGTGTCCAACACAGAATCATCTCAGTCCCAGGGCCCTGTGTCCTCAGGGCGGAGTGTGGTCAGTGACAGTAATGTGTCAGGTGGGTAGGACTCTTCTACAGGGCAGAGACTGTATTCTTGTTTCAATGATTTTAAAGCATTTTTTTAAAATCATTCTAAATAGATATACCTGATGAAACAAGAAAACAAGATGGCACAGAATACTGGAAAGGTGCAAAAGGGTGTCCTCTTTTAGTTTTAAAACTAAGCTAAAAAGCACGTCTGCAGAACGTACTGCGCCTGTGCAAAACCCTGATTTTTCCCATTTTTCGTTAGATGTTTGGTCAACGTTGCATCAAAGTTTTGCCTGTTGCAGACGATATCTTTTTCTATACAACATTATTAGGCTGTCAACCTTATATGCTCTAATACAACCTTATATGAGACGTTCTGCCAAAGTGCTATGCACAATACATTACGGGTTTCGCGCAGGTGCAGTACGTTCTGCCGACGTGCTAAGCTAAGAAGGCATCAAGTTGATGCACAACATTGGCTGTTCATGTTTGAAAAAAGGGAATTTATAATGAGTGACCACCGCTTGGGATGATGATGATGATGATGTACATGATGATGGATTAAGGGTGATGGTAATGATGTTGATAATGCAGATGCCATGGTGATGAAGATGGTGCTAAAAATGATGGTGATGATTATGAAGATGGTGAAGATGATCTCTTTTGTGACATACATTTTTGTATCAGGGCTCAAAATACCACCTGCATATGTGAGTTAGTGCAGGTAAAATTGAAGCTGTGCAAGTATTTCTGATGTCTACCTGCACCTAACCTGCACTGGTCCATGTACTGGATTTATATACAAATCTACATGTATGTGGATTATTATTGGCTGTTGTAACAGTTTAAAAGAAATAACAGCAATGATTTCTGAACAGTTTTTAGATGTCCATACTTTCTAAATTCTGAGTGGTGCAGGTAAAACTTGTCTGGTGCAGGTAATTTTCAATCTTACTTGCACTAGTGTAGGTATGCAGAAAAAATTATATCGATCCCTGCATACATTGTATTTAATACACATGTACTCCTACACAGGTCAGTCTCAGATGCATGCAGAGACAAGCCAACAGTCTTCACGCCCCAAGAAACCAACCAACCAGAAAAACACCCTTATGAGTTTTTTTGGACCTTCTTCCTCCAAAAAAAGGTAACCAGACCAGATTTTATTTGAAGAACATAGCTGGATAGTTTAGATTTTATTTTGATTATGGCCTTCTGGTTAGACCAATCTTAAAATATTTGCTCTGTTTTAAAGCAATTTTCTTGCTTGTCAAAAATGAAATAAATTTACACTTAGGTCCATGAAAATTTCAGTAGTACTTCCTTCATGAACTTTTTATGGACCTCGGTGCTATCTTGTGTGCTTTTCCTGCACACATCAGAGTCTCTCAGTCCCATGACAGTGTAGAATGTAGGTAAATTTAGGTAACACTGCCATAGCCAGTTTTAGGCCATAGGGGCAGTGGCTACTGTGTCTAGGGCAAATGGTATTGGAAGAGCTCATCCCTCTTCTTCTAGTGCCTTTTACTTCCCCAACGGAAGTCAGGTACCCATTCTACACCTGGGTGGAGTGAGGAAAGTTGTGCCTTTCCCAAGGACACAGCATCTACATGTACCCAGAATGCCAGGAATCAAACTTGTGACCTCTTGATCTCGTGTCTGCTGGTCATGTTTCTTGGCTGTTCGATGCCATGAGTGTATACAGTATTGTAACAGTGTTCGAAATACTTTTTTGAACCAGGTAGCACAGTGTGCACCTTTGAGTTCAGCGGTACATATTTACACATTGCGTGGTGCGCTACCTGAGTCAGGGAGCAACTAGCGCACAAGAAAATCAGGTAGCAATTGCTAGTGTGCTAGTGGGTATTTCGAACACTGTAACCAGTACTTTTTTTACGGAATCACCATGGTGGATGGTGGATGGGTTGCTAGAAGTTGCACAATGTCTAACCGCACGTTACGCAATACCAAGCTAATGTTATAAGCAAAGTGCATCTAAATTCACTCTTTTTAGCATTGCTACAATTCGAGCAAGGTGAGCAAGTCATTAATAGTGCACACCCATGCCACCCAACCAGCTATTCCCATTTTGGCCTATGGCCAGCTTTTTTTAAAAGCTTTCTTGTTTGACCTAACTCTATATTTCACAGGGCCAGGGAGGATTCAGAAGCAACCGAAAACTCAGAGGCCAAACAACGAAGGACAGAGGACAGCACAGAATTTACAGAAACTCCACACACTACAATGGACGTGAGTGAAAAGAAGATAGAGATTAAACAAGAACGATCGCCAATCCCGACGACGTCCCCCAAAACTGTAGTTCACTTGACGAGCCTGGAAACCAAGAAAGCCCCACCTCTAAAAGAGACAAGCTCAGAGACCAAGAAAGCTCCACCAGAAAAAGAGACAAGTGTGGAAGCTCGGAAAAATCATCCACAGAAAGTTAAAGTAGAGTTATCATCACCTAGAAACCCAGATATAAGGCAGACGGACGAAAACATATCTTCAGATGAAGAGGATGATCTTTTTGGACACGGACCAAAGAGGGAGAGAAGACGGCGAGAGATAGCTGGTTGGGAAGATGATGATCCTTTTGAGATGAGACCAAGTAAGGAAGAAACTAAAGACACACGCGATGACGTAGTGGAGGAGAGAGGACAGGGGGAGGGCGTGGTCAGTAGCCATGGCAACAGGAAGAGAGAAAAACAGGATGACTTCACTGGTGGGGAAAGTGATGATTCTCTTGAGATCAGGCCAAGTAAGAAGGATACAAAAGCAAAATCTGAGGTAGTACAGGAGATGGGACAAGGGGAGGGTGTGGTCAGTAGCCATGGCAACAGGAAGAGACCAAGACAAGAGGAAGAGGGGGTGGAAGAGCTGTGGAGGAAAAATGTCAAGCAGCAGAAGCCAGATATGTCCAGTCAGCTGGTATGTCGCTTTTGTCTTTTTGTTGCTATGTTCCTCTTGCATATCTTTATGTCTGTTATTTTACAATATTATAGAATGATCATAATGGTTTTTGGAAGTAAAAAATGTATACTAGTTCACAGCATACAATACCTACTAGTCCGGCACCCCCCAAAAAAGACACTCTTGAAAGCTCTCCAAATACCATGCAAACAATCCCAGAATGCACCATGGCTGAATACAAAGTGATTGACAAAAGTTAGGTTACAAAAATGAAATTCCTGGAAGATGGGGAAAACATTGTTTTGTTATTAAGTGTTCTTAGATATCTTTTCCACAATTGGCCATCTTACTGTGCTCATCTCCCAGCATTTATGCTGAAAATATTCACGTTGAAGTGAAGTGAGATACATGTACATACATGTACATGTGTATATCTCTCTGTATATACATTGTATAGGGGGATGCATCATCAGTGGGTATATGGTGCATGGGGGTAGTGATAGACAGTCTAATACTGATTTCATTTATAAAACACGCAAAGACAGTCATTACAATGTCATGACTACAATCAGTACAAGGAATTCTGCAATTATAACTTTGTTGGCTGATAGTGTATTCATTGATGAATTATCTTTTGAAAAATAGCACCCTCATCACCACACAAGTGCTGATCTTATACTGATGCATCTGATGTTGATTCAGATTTATACATTCAAATTTTTCTCCTGTTTACATGAACAGACATCAACAACAACAAGGAATACTACTGCTGCAGATCTAGAGGAAGCCTCGGAAAGAAAGACTACAACTTCCAAGATAAAATTGGACATGGTTAGTAGAAAGCTGTACCTCATCAGTAGCTGATGGCCAGTGGACAAGGGTAGTAATAGTATTTATAACAGCTACTTTAAAACTCTGAAAAGGTTGTGTTGTATGGGACTCACTGACAGCAATGGAACCGATGGAACGTTATATTCTAGTTCTTGCCCAGGAATAAGCAGAATGATGCTTTTGTCAGAACTTAAATCTCAGAATGTGTTTGATTTCTGTACTAGTAGTCACTCACTAATGTTTATCCGGATTATTGTCCATAGTTCCCCCATCTTGCGAGAGCCACATGTACATGTAGATGTGAATGCAGTCAAAGTCTGGGTACATGTACAACCTGTATTAGATGGTAGTTGCTGGCTTTATGTCCTAGTATCTGGACTGCTGAAGCTAGGTACTTATTTTCACCTTGAATGTCAAGTAAGTTCTATTTTGGTGTAAGTTCTAATTAAAAGTACCTGTTTGCAAAGACACAACATTGTGGCCTGCTATGGTCCTGGATTCAAACTCAGAACCTTTAGATTGTAACAGTTACTCTAACCACAAGATCACTTTGGACCAACCATGTTTCAGAACCTCCCCTCCTGTGGTGAGGTGGAGGAAGACCAGCCGTCCAACCTGACGACAGTTGACGTGGTGTCCCTGGTCGTGAGAAAGGCACGCTCTATCCAACCCAGATACACTGAAGATACAGACGATCCCAACAAAACACCCGTCAAGAACTTCAAGAAGTTTCGAAAGGTTGGTGCTTTTTTTCGTGTAAATGTTGTAATCTATAAATTAGTATAATGAATCAGAAGCGTTGACATTTCTTGTTAAGCAACTGAAGGCATTCATCAACATTATTGATTAATTCTTAACCCAAATGAACAGTGAAGGGGTATTGGTCTCTAAGAGTAAGCATTAAAAGAATTAGAGTTGCTCTAAGATAGCAAATAAGTTTGTATGCCTTTTTTTTTAGCTATTTGGGCCCCAGGGTTCGAAATACTTCTTTTGTCAGGTTGCTTACAGGGCATAATTACACATGTAGGTTATAACCTAAGCCAAAAGCTAGCTTAAGCTTGTCCATCAATTTTTCAGGTTGCCATCAACACCAGCTTTGTATTTTAGAGAGCAAGCCGTAAGCCAGGCCACCTACAGTACTGTACATGTCATTCAAGGCATTACTCACATGCTGGCCGTAGCAGGGCACAGTTTATTTCAGAAGCTGCAAGCTGGGCTGCTGTAAACTTTAAAAAGGTCACTTTGTAATTGCCAAAAAAAATGATAACTTGCATGCGCGCCAGGCAACATGGCATGTCCAATAAGTCTTGCACGGAAACCATGACTAAGTCTTGGACAGTGAGAGTACGGAGTGGCTACATGTATTTCGAACCCCGGGGCCCTTCAGAAATCAGCCTAGCTTGAAGTACATACATAACATGTATAAGAGAGTTTTATATCCATGAGATCAATGATTTTCTTCACATTACAACAGTACTGTTCCAACTGTATTTGTTAAAATCCATTGCTGTTAGTCATAGACATTCTAACCATTATGCCACATGCCAGTTGCTGAGATAATAGTTAGAATGTGGGGAAAACTTGGTTCTAACTAGTACTGTCTTTCAGGTTCCATATGTTGGAATGGAGAGAGGCTTGCCTCGTATCATTGGGGGCACCGACCTGGTGGTACATGTACCCACCAGGATCAGTAATGAGATGCACAACTTCTGGCTGGATGAGATGGAGGTGGGTTACTAAGTATAGCTGCTCCTGAGTCATATGTTATCAATATCAGCACGTCGGCAGACCGTACTGCACTTGCGCGAAACTGGTAAATTAATAAAATGTATTGGGCATAGCACTTTGGCAGAACATCTCATATAAGGTTGTATTAGAGCATATAAGGTTGACAGCCTGTCTGTAGTTTCCAGATGTTGTATAGGAAAAGATATCATCTGCAACAGGCAAAATTTGATGCAACGTTGACCAAACATCCAATGAAAAACGTGAAAAATCAGGGTTTTGCGCAGGCACAGTACGTTCTGCCGACGTGCTATCAATATCAGTGTTAGAAAAATCCATCTGCATTTTGCAGACATTTTTAATACACTGTACTGCAAAAGAAAAATTAAGCAACCTGCAACTTTACAGACTGAAAAAAAAAATCAGGCTAGGGGTTAAATGGCGCTGGCCTTTTTGGATATGGCGAGAGTTTCACTGCAATATTGCAGAACACTGAAAAGTACATGTATTCCTAACACTGGTCATATTATGGCCATACCAATTTGATTTGTTGGCTATCGGATTTTTGCAGAAGATTGATGAAGCAGGCAGGCAGAAAAAAAATGCATAGGTCTATACTTAGGTATCCTGTGGTACATGTACATGTAGCTCCAAATGCTACCATAGGAGCAACAAAGTCAACCAAATAGGCTGGTTTATAATTGCAACTGTATAATGAAGTTTGAACTTTTCATCAAATCACTGCATTGATACAGGTAAATAGATATTAAAACTGTTACAGTAATGGCTAGCTATAGGAACAAGGACTTCCTTTAACTGCTGGAGCCAAATATACACCCTTCTCCTGTTACTGAACATTAAAAAGATGATACTTCCAGCTCTAGGCTTCTGCTGCCAGGTAATTAGATTATAAGTTGATTGTCCAGCAGTGATGTCACAGTAAACATGGCACCCAATTCGGAAACCATGGTTCACAAAAATGTTATACAAGTCATGTAGTAACTGTTTGAAAAGCAAACAGTGCTTTAAGCATGGTGCAGTTGCTAGATATTGCCATATTTACTTTTACATGTCTTTAAAAGTGTGTGAATCCTTCCAGGATGAGAGTCAAAAGGCAAAGGAAGAAGAGGAGGAAGATGACCTCTTTAAGTGAGTTGTAATTAATTTTTTTCTTCTTAATTTCATTCATGTGAAATTCAAGCCTTTATCAAATCCTTTATTGTAGTGAATATATAATTTTTTAGTGTTTTCCAAGCACTTGCTTAACATTATCACATTTTTTTCATGGTTTCAGATATGATTTCAACCTGAAGAAGACAAGAAAGCGATGAAAATGTCAGCAGAAATGTAACTGGTGCTGAGATATAACATTTAGCTGTATCTCCAAACTAAACATACTGAGATATAAGTTTATAACTTTGTGTAAGGTTTAGAGAAATTATATAACACTGAGAGCTATAGATGGGTTCACAATTCCAACTGTGCATACATGTACATGTACATTTTTGTACAACAGCTGAAAGTTGAAGTCCCCTTACTTGTAAACAGTTCTTATCTAGACCATGCTTTATACAAATTCATGTACATGTTCAGACATGTTTTGTATTACCCACAAGTAAAAAAAGGCCACAACACATCTCATGCGCAGTTTAGATTAACTTGCTTGTTATTTTTGAACACTTTTGTTTCGTTCCTTGTACTGGTAAAGCAAACCACGACTAAGTCTTTATCGTGAAGACTTGCCAGTATCACAGTCTAGCATGTTGTAAGAGTTTGATATTAATAACATATACTAACTATTATATCTCATTATATATACTTTGGTACAGCATGAAAGAGTATCAAATCAAAAAGTTGTGTAAACTGTCCACAAATAGACAGTTACTACATTGGTTCCCCCATTAGATTTTGCCACAATAAACAATATGACATTATGTTGGCAGTTACATTGTATGTTCTGTATTGATTTCGGTTAGAATACATGCACCAATGTATGTATCTGAACTGTTGTCTGAATATACAATGTATGGCTCTCCTCAAGTGCTGGTGTATGTTTGCAGAAAAGGTAAGATAATGTCTTTCTGTATTTAGTAAAGTATATATAATTAATGTTAATGAATGTACTGATTTATCTATGATTTGACATCTCATATTGTTCATAGTGGTTAAATCTAATCCTATTTATTTGATAATAAGTAGATGATCTACTTTGATTTATTCTGTTGCAACATGAAGCTTAAATTGGACCCTTGAAGTACTTCAAAACATTAGAACGATAGAATTAGGACTTAGTATATTACTGCTTATTATGAAATTAAGTGTGTTCCATGTAACAAGTTAAATGTTAACCTCTCACTGTTAATGTCTCATGCCTTACAGGATGAATATTGGAAATCAAGACTACGTGCTTCAAGAATATGAAAGGCAAGTGTAGTTCAGATATTGTACCTGTATCATTATGAACCTTCAGTAGACATGTTAGTAATTCTGATAGTCAACACTGAATGATTTTGGTGATATATTTTGTATGCAGCATACATGTACAAATGTAGTATCACTGCCTCGAATAATTTGTCCAGGTACCCTAATACCGCTACATGTACTAGTACATAACAAAAAACTGAATTTGAAGGGATTTACTAAGTGGGGGCCTGCATGGCCGACAACGCTCTACGCTAAATTCTGAGAGCCAGCTACCTATTACGCTGAATTCAAGAAGCCTCCCCCATTACGCTTTACGATAAATTCCGGGTAGCTACAACGCATTACGTGAAATAAAACGGTGAATTACGCTCTACGCAAAATGCACCGATTACGCTCTACGTTGAATTAGAGCGGTCCGTCTACGCTCTACGTAGAATTAAAATGGCCGATTACGCTCTACGGAAAAGGGCATGCGGGCCCCCCTAAATGTAGATGCAAGTTTTAAAGACATCATCAGTGTAAGAAATACTTTTTTGAGCCAGGTTGCCCAGTGGCAACCTAGGATGAAAGTTAGGTTGCCCATCAAAATTCCAGGTTGCCCCAAATTCAAACTCTTCTACATTTCTGACCAGAGTTGTTTCCCCTTACCTGAAGTGATGAGCTCTTCCAATGGAACTCAAACAGTTCCAAATGGAAGAAAGGGGCATCATTACCACAAAATTTAGGTAGTGCACTGAGCTACCTGGGTGTAGAAATACACGTAGGTTGCACCAAGCAAAATGTGGTTGCACGGTGCAACTGGGAACCTAGTATTTCGCACGCTGCATTGTGGTTGTCTTATTTAATATTACTACAAAACTGTCATAGAAAACCTTTTACTATATATTAATTATTGTATATAATATGTGTTTTAACATTCGATTTGATAGTGACTCTTTACACATCTGGGTCAATGATGACTTGTTAGAATGTATGACCCAAGTCAACCCCATGTGATGTCTCACAATAACAAGTCTGCAACTTGTACACAACAAAATACATGTTTACATCGGCAGCTTCAGATGTAAACATTGTTGTGTACAAAACATCAACGGCCTGGAAGAATGCACAGTCTGGAGTTATAGACTTGTTTGCAAGAAGATGGGGCCAACATTTTTTTCTGGACTCATAGACTTGTATTGTGAGGATGTCCATGGGGTTTGGTATGACTGTAAGTTTTCAAGCTGAGACCCAGATTTTTTGGCAATGCCTCAAGGGCGGACCCAGCTTTATAGCATTGCTGGGTTTTGTTAGAAAAATGGTTGTCAAATGATAATTCAGCATTCAAATGGTATCTGTACAATGTAGAAATGTGGATATCTTAAATCAATGTGTGGTCCTATGAAAATATCTGTACTAATAGCCGGTCATGTACATGTATTATTTTTGCAGGGCAGGATTTGGACTCCTATGTTGGATGAAATGGTAAGATTTAGTTGTTGTTGTTGTTTTTCCTAAGAATTTCTTGATAAACCTAGATGTATTTTCAGGGTCGATGATGATGTAGTAAAAGGTCTGAGCCACATTCTGTTTCCATGGCAACACAGTCACATGGTCAATCCCATCATGCTTTGTGGCAAAGGTGCTGGATTTGTAAGTGCAATGTCCAGCACGCCATTGTAGCAAACAGTAACCCTGCACACGTCAACTCCATATAACACAGTTCTGTGGTGAGCCAATGGCAGGGCTGTATGGAGGAGGCGGTACATTTCAACAGGGTGGCCCTGTGATTGGCCATGGTTACTTTTGTGGCATGATCGTAAACGGCAAAGCTGAGACCCACATCATTAATCTGTCAAATTATATTTTATTCAGCCTACTTCTAAAAGGATCTTCTTTATTGTTAATGGCAAACAGTTCTCAAATATTACTTTATGTCCAAACATCTTTTTGGACAGAAACCAAAATTTATAACAAGAACTGCCTTTTTAAAATTGCTGGAACACACTTGGAAATCTTATTCCAAGGCTCTTCATTTATCTTTGAATGTAAATTGATTTTCTTTGCTTAATTTACTTATTACATTGTATATGTATGGTTGTCTTTTGTTTCGGTGGCTCATGTGCTGACCAAAGAGACAGCTAAAGGGAGCATTATGTAATATACAACAGATCTTTTCTTGTCAGTCTGTAACACAAACACACTGTCCTGTCTCTGGGACCCATGGGGGACCTGCTATTTCCCTATTTATAGCCACAAATAAGCATATAATTAGTATGACTCTATACACTGTCAGGTACAGTACCCGATACTGAGGGATAAGGTATTTTGGACCTGTACCTAATCAATTTTTTAGGTACAGTATTGGTACTGCGTATCGGTACACAGCCCTATCTGGAACTGCAGGGGAGTTTCCGGTGAAATTTTTCGAAGCAAATGAATCCAGAAAGGAACAATGCATTTTCATCATTTTGGTATATAGGTAGCTTAGACAGAGATGTATATAATGAAACACAAATTATGCAGATGACTTAATTTGCATGATTAAGGAGGAAATTAGGTAATTCTAGTGTTTTACTTAATAGGACTTTCATACATGTAATGTGTATAACCTATGGCAGGTGGAAAATCAACAGATGCCAATTATGCAAATAAAGACCTTATTTGCATAATTAATGTAAAAATTCTTTGATTCCTTAGTGGTAAATGATGGGAATTTCATAGTTGTAACGTGTAAGTTATTAAAATGTTAACATCACTATGCATATATTATAGATTATGTTAATGTAGAAGTCATTTGCATAATAAATGATCACATATTGAAATGATTCATTGCCAAATATTGGACTTTTATATATATACACATATCAAATATGTGTAATTTGTGTTGAGAAAACCATTATCTCTGGAGATATGAGGTCTCCGAATTCTTGTTATTAATGCTGCATTGACTGTTACCACCTATGAAGTATAAAAGAAATACTGAACAGTTTTTAGTACGATCCATACTCCCTAAATTCTGAATGGTACAGGTAAAATTTGTGTGGTACAGGTAATTTTTAATGTTGGTCCTGCACCAGTACAGGTATGCAGAAAAAAGTATTTCGAGCCCTGAAGTCATAAGCTGGAATTTGTTATTCTACAGTAACACAGGTGTTGTTGTTTTTTTGCTTTTTTCAGGTGATTGCAGATTGAGAACACATGACGGAACATGTCTTTAATTAAGAAATTAACAATCCCTACACAGATGTATCATACTAAAGTCTTTTCTCTTACTATCCTGTTATCCATCCAATGATACAAATTGATATGTCCAAAAATGAGAACACTTGCAAATAAAATAAAAATCATTACACAGCTGGTCAAAACTGTTGATTTTTATAGGATCAATAAGCATAAGAATTACTCCAAACTGTACTATGTAGATTATTATATCTTTGTCCAGACGGGGTACATGTACATGTACATGTAGGTTGACAGAACGTTGGTGGGGGAAGTTTGGCAGGCAGAAGGTTAGACCCATGCAGGAATTTGTGTGAACTACTGTTACAGTAGTAGGTAACAAAATCTGACTTGCAGTACTGGGAGTAAACGGAAATTAAACGTGGGGGATTTCAGGAAGCTATATAAATAAATAATTGCATGAGCGACCCTTCAATCCTGAACAATTTCTCCTTGGTTGTGCCTATATATATATATAAGAAAGCCTACAATCTCCGATTTCGTGGTTTGTTTGTTTTCTTTTGGCAAGATGTTTACGTTAACAATTGAGCATGGTCCTTAAGGTAGCAGTACACAGTTTTCGGCCTATGGGGATTTCTATAGTTATAAGAATCCCAAAATGAGAAGGTTCGACGCTGCAAAATTAAATAGTAGGGTACACAAGCAAGCTACAAAAATTTAGTATGTTTGGGTTGAGGGTACAACCTACAAAATATGTGAAAATCAGCTCAAGTATGTCAGCTTGTTCCTTGGTAAAACCCACTTTTAATAGCGCTATGCGGGGGTCATGTGAACTGCAGCCGACGCACAGTACTAGGCGGTAACAAGATCCAGGCGCCAGACACACCGGCCGAACAAACATCATAATTCAAATTATACGGTCGGAAACCTGACGCATTCCTCTAGCATTCAGCACAGCTTTCACCTCGCTGTCGTATACAGAAGAATCTCTGCAGCTTTCTCTAGTATTGTGCCGCACTACTTTGTGCCCGTACTACTTTTGACTACAGGGTTCCCCCATAAATACTGTGTACAGCGACCTTGAAAATGTTAAAATATCAAAATGATAAAAGGGCCGAAGAATATTAAACAGATTGATTAAACCATCGAGAATCTACAAAACTGTTACATTTTCTGGCCCATATGGTAATAGAGGAAGAAATACGAAAATAGGCACTGACTCAGAGGCCGAAAAGAACTTCCCCGAAAAGTGACGTCACCGGTATAACGCTGAACTTGTTATTGTTGTTCACTGCGCCGTCGCCGAAGTGCACCTCGGTCTCTGTTCGGAGTGTATACATGTAACGCTATGCAGGATACGGGCACCGTTTCTTCTTAATTCGATGGGTTCCTGATGGCTAGCTCTACTTGACGTGCTACAGCAACTGAATTGTGGAAAAAAAATCGACTATCAGAAGCAAACATCATTCAGAAATGGTGTGTATAGATCCCCGATAAGTGACTGCTTTGAAAGGATATTGGTCTGGTACGATATGGTTTCACTTCCGCAATCGTAATCAGTGGAAATGTTGGGTGATAGATCACTCTTTATCTCGATCCGATAATCTTGTGTCGTGAAGCTTGTTTACAAAGGAGTCTCAGGGATTGCTGCAAATTGTGTTAAGCGCCCTATAAGGTCATTGTATTCTTGGGGGGAACAGAGTAATACTAGCCCGTGGATTCTTATGCGCCATGATCATGATTCATGGTCACGTTTTACAGAACGGCCTTGGAAACTGCATTTCCCACCTGTGAAAGCTATCCCGTCTAAAGACCTCTAGTGACTATCAGAAACTTTTCTACAAGCATGGCTACAGTTGGTGATGAAGGTATGTATTAGTAGTTTTCTTTGAAGATCTAACATTTTGTAAAGAAAATACAGTCGTAGAGAGCACAAGCCAAAATACATGTTCCCGGATCCCTTAGACTAGAGTTAGCCGCAGCGAGTGTTGGCGGCCTTCTCTTGCTTGCAGCCTTATATATGTCGATAGGGCAAAAGACTGCAAGAATGATAAGCCCTCGCTCCAACAGTCGCCGTGGCTACTCTAGAGTATACATGTAAGTCAGAAAGTCTGCTTTTCATTTATTGTTCAGTTACTACATGTTTCTGCAACTGTTAGAGATAAAGAAAACATGCAACTATAATTGCATAATGACTTAAGAACATCAGAAAGACTTAAAATTTAAAAGCTTTTCAGTTGTAACTATTTAAATTCAAATGTTAATCAAACATATTAGGGTTATGTCCTCTGATTTTTTAAGTGACAAACGATTTAATTTTTTATAATGATTGTTTTGTCGTACACAACGTTTAATAAACTTTCCTCTGATAGTAAGACTTCTCTACTTGGTATCTCTGACATGTTGAAGCATGGCAACCTCCATCAACCAAGTCCCAGGTAACGGTAAGTTGACTTACAATGTATGTCTTGTTACAATTCTAAGCAAAAAGTTTGTATGTGTTAGGGTGTGGGCCAAACAAAGGCCAAATTAGATTTGGAAGGGGGTTTATAACACTAAGAGGGGTTAGTGGATTATGTCATGATTTTTTGTATTGTTATATAACTGTAGTGATGGTTGACAAAACTAAATTTTAAATTTATGCTAAATGTAAATTATGAGCTCATGAAATTATGAGCTAATCTGCAAAATGAATGAGGAAAGTTTATGAATTAGCTGCATGCCATGATATGACTTTCAAACAGATGTAACTGAGAACATGTGGAACATTTATAGATATCAATTATGCAAATAAATACATCATGTATTCATATGCATAAATGATCAGAAAGTACAATTTTGCCAAAGTGGTAAATGCAATTTGATATTAGTCTTGTAGAATTTGGAAGTTAAGTAAAATTTAACTAAGGCAAACACCAGCCAATTTTAACATGATAAAGCCATACAATGTACAATTATATTACATTTAAGTCACTGACTGTGTAGATTTTGGAGTTGTTGTTCAGAGCTGTTTAACACCTTGCCGTACAATATTTCTATACCCTACAAATTAGTACAATTGTCCTTCAAAAAAGCTTAATTGATTGAAGGATTGATTGTGATTACTAATAGGTGTAACAGTTGTATTTTCTAAGATTTGTTTCATATCATTATAATATGATTAATATATGGAACTCCATCCTATTAGATACATTCCAGTATGTGAAGGAACATGTGGGAGTAAAATGGAAGAACTTGGCTAGAATGCTGGGGTTTCTGGAGCCAACCATAGAAGTGTTTGAGGCCAAACATAAAGACCCAAGAGAGAGCTGCATGGAGATGCTAACATCTTGGCAACAAAGGACAGGGATGGATGGAACCATTGAAGTACTGAAGGAGGCACTTGTGAATGCCAAGCTGAAAGACATTGCTGATCATTTGCCAGGTGAGAGAGCACAATCGTGTACCTTCAGTTAGCCGACTCTCATCCTCCCTTCAGACTAAGCTTGACGAGTCTGAATATTTGGTATACTCCACCTAGGTGCTACATGTAAGTGTACAAATGTCATGTACAATGTATATACTTGACGTCGGCAGAGGGATGGGCTTCACCTTCCAATAACGGTGTGCCCTAGACACAGTGGAGTCTAGCAACGCACTGCCCCTATGAGACTGTACCCTTTTCTTTTTATCTCCATGAAAATTGGAGATATTGTTTTTGGTCTGAGTGTGTCTGTGTCTGTGTTTCCGCATATTTGTGGTCAACATAACTTATAAAGGCATTTATAGATTGTGATGATATTTGGTATGTTGGTAGGTCATAGAAAGACAAAGGTCAAGGTTAAATCTGGGCCTCCTGGTGGCTGACCTTGGTACTGCAGCAGAACTTTTTGTGTCTTTTGTCCTGAACATGCTGTGGTCTTGATTTCTTGGTGACAGATAGTCTTTGCTGTCAGAAATAAGTGGCGTGGGTTTGGTTCCGCTAGCAGCTTGTTCTGGAACTGCAGGGGAGTTTCCGGTGAAATCTTTCAAAGCAGGTAAATCCAGAAAGGAACAATGTATTTTCATCATTTTTGGTATGTAGATAGCTTAGACAGAGCTGTATATAATGAAACACAAATTATGCAAATGAAGACTTAATTTGCATAATTAAGGAGGAAATTTGGTAATTCCAGTGTTTCACATAATAGGACTTTCATACATGTAATGTGTATAATCTATGGCAGGTGGAAATCAACAGATTCCAATTATGCAAATAAGGACCTAATTTGCATAATTAATGTAAAATTCTATTATTCCTTAATGGTAAATGATGGAAATTTCATAATTGTGAAATGTGTAAGTTAGTTAAATGTTAACATCACTATGCATATATTATGTTAAATGTATAAGTCATTTGCATAATAAATGATGACATATTGAAATGAAACATTTATCAAATAAACCTGTATGTAATTTGTCTTGAGGAAACCATACTTCATGGAGATATGAGGTTTCCGAATTCTTGTTGGATTCTGCATTTAGCACAATACACACTCAGGCAGTCATATTGAGTGTAAAGTGTTGTCGGGACACCCCATGCAGGCCCTCATATCGGGACATACAATGTGTAGCTTGTGCTACCTTGTAATCTCTTGCTGCTGAGCTACAATGTAAGGACCTGTACAAGGGATTTTGGTGGAAAAAAGCTTTCTCTACAAATTAAACAAGAATTCGGAGACCTCATATCTCCATGAAGTACCTGGAGAAGTACCGTCCAAACTGTTTGTGGACCGATTAAACTGTAGTTGCAGGAGAAGCTAAGGTCTAAGGTAAGGTCATATCTCCATGACCAAAAACAATATCTCCATTTTTCATGGAGATAACAAGAAATCTGAGATTCCAAACCTCTGGGAAGTATATAATTCATAATGTTCGCAACGACTGCTGACAATTTCAGACCTCACAGCAATATTACCAGTAACACTGTATAACTTAAAGGAGTGCTCATATTACAATAATTACAGATACAAAATACAGGCTACCCCCCCCTCCCCCCTTCCTGAAAGTATTGTGATATAGCCATTAGTCCCACAAGGCTTAACGCATAGAATGGACACACATCACATAATGTACAGCACGGGGGTGTCGAATTACCGGTATGTTACTACATGTACATAACCTGAAAATGCTGCTAAAATGTCCAAAATCATCATGTTTGTTTGGGACCTTAATGACTAACCACATGATCATGTCAGTTATAGGTTTGGGTGGCATAGATAGGTAATCTCCAAGCAGATATAGGGTGGCATGGATAGGTCATCTCCAAGCAGATATAGGTGTCATGGATAGGTAATCTCCAAGCAGATATAGGGTGCCATGGATAGGTAATCTCCAAGCAGATATAGGTGTCATGGATAGGTAATCTCCAAGCAGATATAGGGTGCCATGGATAGGTAATCTCCAAGCAGATATAGTGTGGCATGGATAGATAATCTCCAAGCAGATATAGGGTGGCATTGGATAGGTAATCTCCAAGCAGACACAGGGTGGCATGGATAGATAATCTCCAAGCAGATATAGGGTGGCATGGATAGATAATCTCCAAGCAGATATAGGGTGTCATGGATAGATAATCTCCAAGCAGATATAGGGTGGCATGGATAGGTACATGTAATCTCCAAGCAGACACAGGGTGGCATGGATAGATAATCTCCAAGCAGATATAGGGTGGCATGGATAGGTAATCTCTAAGCAGATACAGGGTGGCATTGGATAGGTAATCGCCAAGCAGATACAGGGTGGCATGGATAGATAATCTCCAAGCAGATATAGGTGTCATGGATAGGTAATCTCCAAGCAGATACGTTGTTCGTCCGTCAGTGTGACGAGGACCGCCTAGTCATCCATCTGTCGCATGTGTGTTCTCATGTGGCTGTACAGCCCTATTTTTGCCCGGAACCGCCGTTCACAGTGTGGGCAGGAGAGCAGGACAGTGTTCACAGGGCCGACAGCACCCTCCTTTCTGGCTCGTCTTTTCTGCTGAGCGGCAGTCCTGTGTGCCTCCTCACAGGTGACAGCACCCTCTCGGACTGCGTGTCGCCACCGTGGTCGGTCACTGGCAAGTCTCTCCCAGGAGTCTGTCGGTATGTTGAAGGCTTTCAAGGATACCTTAAGAGAGTCCTTGTATCGCTTCTTTTGGCCACCACGTGACCGTGCACCTTCTTCAAGTTCCCCGTAGAACAGTCTCTTGGGCAGACGATAGTCTGGCATACGGACTAAGTGTCCTGACCATCGAAGCTGGGACTGCATCAGAATGGTGTAAATACTTGGCATGCCTGCACGTGTCAGTACCTCTGTGTCTGGTATTCTGTCTTGCCATTTGATGTTAAGAAGCTTCCTAAGACGGGTTGTGTGGAAGTGATTGAGTCTCCTGGCATGGCGTCGGTACACTGTCCACGTCTCACATGCATACAGGAGTGTGGGAAGTACAATGGCTTTGTACACCTTGAGTTTTGTCTCCAGACGGATCCCACCTCTGTTCCAGACACTGTCGTGGAGTCTGCCAAATGTAGCACTTGCCTTTGCAATCCTGGTGTTGACTTCATCGTCAATGTTGGCATTCTGATTAAGGGTGCTTCCAAGGTAAGTAAATCTGCCAACTACATTAAGTTTCTTGTTGTTAGCTGTAATGACGGGCTCCACATAGGGTTTGCCTGGAGCTGGTAGGTGAAGTACTTCTGTTTTCTTTGTACTGATTGTCAAACCAAAGTTGTTGCATCCGTTCGAGAACTTGTCAGCACTGCACTGCATGTTAGATTCTGAACCAGCATTTAGTGCACAGTCGTCGGCAAACAAAAAGTCTCTGACAATGACTGTCTGCACTTTAGTTTTGGCTTGGAGTCTTCTTAGGTTGAATACTTTTCCCTCTGTTCTATACCTGATGCCGATTCCCACGTCTCCTTCTCTGAAGGCATCAGTTAGCATCGCGGTGAACATGATGCTGAACAACGTAGGAGCTAATACACATCCTTGCTTAACACCATTTGTAACTGGGAAAGGATCAGATAGTGTATCGCTGTCCCGCACATGCGCCAGCATGCCATCATGGAATTGCCGTACCAGAGTGATAAACTTTTGGGGGCATCCATATTTGGCCATGATCTTCCAAAGGCCTTCCCTGCACACAGAGTCAAATGCCTTCGTTAGGTCAACATAAGTGGAGTACAAAGCACAGTTCTGCTCCTGGCATTTTTCTTGCAGCTGTCTGGCAGCAAAGATCATATCAATAGTTCCCCTGTACTTTCCTGAAGCCACATTGACTCTCTGGTAGCAGTCCTTGGTCAAGGTGCACTATCAGGCGATTTAGCAGTATCCTCGCAAGTATCTTGCCTGCTACGGAGAGGAGGGATATGCCTCTATGGTTATCACAAACCTGTCGGTTGCCTTTCCGTTTATACAGGTGTATTATTGTTGCGTCTTTAAAGTCCTGAGGGATGTCTCTAAATCCCATGCGATTGTGAACAGTTGGTGAAGCTTGACACTCACAGCTGTGCCACCTTCCTTGTAGATTTCAGCAGAGATGGAGTCTCGACCCGGTGCTTTCCCACCTGAGAGTTGACTTATGGCCTTCTCTGTTTCTAGCAGGGTAGGGGGGTCTGCAAGTGCCTCGTTTATGGGCACTTGAGGAAGACGATCTATTGCTTCGTCGTTAATTGCCGAGGGGCGATTAAGTACATTATCAAAGTGTTCTGCCCATCGCTTCAGGATATCTTCCTTGTCAGTGATCAGTGTATTTCCATCCGCACTGAGCAGAGGAGACAGGCCTGTTGATGAGGGTCCATAAATTTCTTTTAAGCCGTCATAGAATTTCTTTAGATTGTGCTTGTCTGCATAGCCTTGGATTTCCTCGGCTTTGTTTTTCAGCCATGTGTCTCGCATCTTTCGCAACTTGCCCTGAATTGTATTTCGTATAGTGGTATATGCATCTTTCTTGGATGTATCCTTTGGGTCATTAAGATATGCTCTGTGCAGTCTATATTTCTTATTTAGCAGCTGTTGGATCTCATCACTGTTCTCATCAAACCAATCCTTGTGGTTTCTACATGTTGGTCCTAGTGTTCCCAGAGCTGCGCTATGGATGGTATCTTTGAGGTTCTCCCAGCTGGTTTCAACATCTTGGTCATCAAGTGAGACTGTATCCAGGCTATCTCTCAGCGTGTCCACAAACTGTTGCTTTACTTCAGCATCTTTCAGTTTATTAGTGTTGAGTCGTTTCGGAGGTTTCATCCCTTGTGGGCGCCTCTTGGGTTGGATACGAACGTTCAGTTTGGAGACTATTAGACGGTGATCAGTCCAGCATTCAGCACCACACATGGACTTGGTAATCCGAACATCCTGTCTATCTTTCTTTCTGACAATAATATAGTCGATCAAATGCCAGTGTTTGGACCTTGGATGCATCCATGATGTTTTGTTTCTGGTTGGGAGTTGAAAGATTGTATTGGTTATAGTTAGTTCATGTTCAGCACAGGTCTGGAGAAGTAGGAGACCGTTACTGTTACACTGACCTATTCCATGCTTGCCGATGACACCCTCCCAGGAAGTGCTGTCTGCACCCACTCTGGCATTGAAATCACCCAGTATGACAAGCTTTTCAGTTTTAGGGACAGCAGTGATTACAGTGTGGAGGTTCTCGTAGAACTCATCTTTCACCGCATCCGGATTTGTCATAGTTGGTGCATAGGCACTGACAATGGTAAGATACTTCTTTCCAGACAGCAGGGGGAGTTTCATCGTCATCAGCCTGTCATTTACACCTTTTGGGAGTCCTGCTAGCTTTCCTACCAGCGACGTCTTCACAGCAAAACCAACCCCTGACTCACGTCTCTCTTCACTCCCTCTCCCACTCCAGAAGAAGGTGTAGCCACAACCCCTTTCACAAAGCTCTCCCTCTCCTGCCAGCCGGGTTTCACTTAGGGCTGCTATGTCAATATCATAACGAGCAAGCTCATTTCCAATGAGGGCTGTTCTTCTTTCGGGTCTGTCTGAGTTCTCTCTATCCTGTAGGGTACGCACATTCCACGCACCAAGAGTGAGTGGAACAGTCCTTGTTTTCTTTTTTATTGCGTTTCGACCGCTAAGATAGGGTTCCCTCCAGCCGCGGTCTGCTGGTTGGGATAGTATGGAGCAGGCAATTTTTAGGGCACCTTTTCTAGCCCCTTCCCCTGGCCATGGGGGTGAGCAGTGCTGTCCTAAAGAGGGCTGCTCAGATACCCAGACGGCTGCCGAATTCCACATCTGCTCCAGTTTCTGTGAAAAGCGACCATATAGCCTGGGCCGCCCGTGTGCGGGTCTGCTGCTACGGCTCCCAGTGCACCCACACCTGCCGCTTCGCGCTCGCCCATCGCCACGGGTACTTGGAGTAAGTATTTGGAATTAAGATAATTGGATGACAAAGCGACTTGTGCAAGAGGAACTTGGTTTATAGTGTGGAGGAGTTGCACACGTCGTCGACCACACTCTCTCGTCCGAGAACCATCTTAGTCCAGTAGCAAGACAGTGTCAAGACGGCTGGAGACGGAGTCGGATGCAGTGGATGGCCATGACTTCTTCCGTGTCTCATCATGCCCTAAGCACTCCACAGTGCTTTGCTGGATACAGACTTCACATGCTGGGACTGACAGGTCCCTCATTCACCAAGCAGATACCCCCAAGCAGATACAGGGTGGCATTGGATAGGTGATCTCCAAGCAGATATAGGGTGGCATGGATAGGTACATGTAATCTCCAAGCAGACACAGGGTGGCATTGGATAGGTAATCTCCAAGCAGATACAGGGTGGCACGTATAGAAGCACTCAATGGGGTTTTTTATAACACTTTAATTGAAAAGCACTGTACCGAGGTTTTGAGCACTACATTGTACATAGGGGTTTTAAAAACACTTAAAAGCGCTACATGAAGATACATGTACATGTATGTGTGTCTGACTCAGTGTATTAGGAGTAAGAACTACATGGGGGTTGACAACTAGACTGAAGTGTTACTAAAAAATACTGAGTGGGGGTTTTGAGAATACATGTATTTTTACTGATCATAAAAGCACTGTCTGGGGATTTAAAAACAATTGTTACTAAGACGCACTGTATGGGATATTAGACACTACATGGGGGTATTGAAACATTTGATACATGTTATACTGGAGAGCACTACATGTACATGAAAAAGGTTGATATGGAACAGTCCATTTTGGAATGGGGAGGGAGGTGGAGTAAAATACGCTGTACATGTATTTGCTCCAAAGCAAATGTCAGCCTTTCTAGTTTGTTTCATTTCCTTGTCACATTGTTGTTTTCTGTCAATTTTTTTTATCCAGATGAAGTTATTTCCAGAGACAACCAACAGCTACCTACATGTACCAGTGCAGCAGCTGCTTTCAGCTTGTCGAGATGGAACTTTGTTGGAAGTAAGTTTTTACAGTCACTCAGCCACAGCTGCAGTCTTGTCAACTATACAATTGAAATTGAAATTCTGCTACATTAGACTTCACTTTCTTGCATATTGTATGATTTTTCTGTACATGTATCCACTCAGATAGAATCACTGCATATAATCCCCTCATGCAAGGCCCACCGTTTGTGTGTACTTAAAGTAAGCTGTCCCTATGACCTGACATGACCTTCTCAGCGCCATCTTTAATCTGCGCGGCCGGCCGAAAATGCAGTCGTCATAGGCAAAGTTGTGGTCACTTGCGGACCCAAGTTGGGCTGGTTACAGTCACAGAAGACAATTAAGTGGTCATCTTAGTCACAACGCTTATAATGCTTGTGGTCTAAAGGGGAAAAAATCAAAACTGGCAAAACCGGTCGTCAAAGGCCTGGCAATTGTTGTCCTATATGGATTGGTTTGACTGTATATAGAATACTGTATACAGAGTGCATTCACCTGGAGGGTCAGATCGCCCGCCTAGGGTGATGCAGAATACACCGTGTTGTATTCTTAATTTATGTCGTACCCACCTGAGAAAACAAACATTTCAATGTATAAAAATTTATGTAACAAAAAATTGTAACAGCATCAATTGCAACATATTCTACACGTAAATCTGGTATTCAAATTTACGAAACTGGCGAACTCGGTGCACACGAAATGCATTCAAATTATTTTGGAACATTTGGAAGCCTGTGTGAAAACTGTTAGAACCCATGTGATATATGGCCTGAGTTATCATATGGGCCAGAGCACCTGTGTCAAACATTATCGCAGCCCAAGCATGACATAAATGATATTCAAAAGTCCTGGTGTCCTTCCCACTGAGTTAACATTTGCCATATATCAGCCAATCAGAATTTTTGACTGAAGGTGGTGACGTGATTGGCTCGTGCATGGCTGGCCATCACTTAAATGCAGCAAGAATTTTGGGTTACAGGCTGTTATGCCAGCTGGGCCAATTGCTGTAGTTATATAATATATATGAGAGAATGATTCACTGATGACAAGATAAACTGTTACATTAATATATTCTTTCTTCCAGATGGCCTGGCACCAGACAAGAAGTTAAGAACAGTATTTGTGAGAATCAGTAGGAAGATTGGATCAGAATGGAAGGACCTTGCCCGAGTGCTTGGGCTCAGTGAACCTGACATCAAGACCATAGAAGACAGCAACCCAGGAAATCTGAAGGATCAGGCATACCAATCACTGTTGCTATGGCAACAGCAGGGTGGAATCCTTGCAACAGTGGACGCCCTGAATATTGCTCTACAAGACTGTGAACTGGAACATCTAGCAAGTGAGTTTGTGCATTGCTGTATCTTCCAGTTAAGACACCCAAATTTGTTTATCTATTAAAATAATTCCATTTCATTTTATTTTAAAACAGATCTGCAGAAAAGGTTGCAGATTTATGTGCCACAACTTACAGGGCTGGAAATCCTTTTTTGTTGTTGCATACCTGCATGCACTGGTGCAGGTAACAGTCTGAAAATTACCTGCACCAGACCTGCACCACTCAGAATTTAGGAAGTATGGATCATACTAGAAAACTGTTCAGAAACCATTGCCATTTCTTTTATACTAGTACTTCATGGTAACAAATAAAAATCAACATACATGTAATAAACCCAGTACATGGACCATTGTAGGTTAGGTGCAGGCTTAGGTAGACATCAGAGTTCACACTCAGTCAGCTCCAATTTTACCTGCACTAACCTGTATATGCAGGTGGTACAAAATTTTCCAGCCCTTTGACAACTAGAATATTATGAAGTTGTTAATTCAAGATCTTCAATCTTTAGATATTAAATTTCATCCTACATTTCAGCTCCTTCAAGCTCTACGTCACCCATCCTGAGTAGACGTGCTGGAATAGGAGAGTCTTGGCAAATACCTGGTAAGTCTTTCTTTGAACTCAAAGTTGTTACAAACAGTAACTATTAGTCTTACTAGTAAGAGGAGTACTGTGCATTGGTGACTTTAACATAATTACAATGTATACATATGTATGTGGCAAAAACCATTGGCTCGCATGCTATCAAAATCATTCTTTCTCAGGTACAGAAACAAACTGGTCTGCTATATAAGACTCAGTGTCATTTTTTTTTTACATTTCATGTAAAATTTTTCACAACCTGCAATGTTATGTGTAAGAGAAAAGGTCAGTTAAGCTCTAAATCTTATATTTCTGTTGTTGATTTAATTGATATCACTTAGATTAAAAAATTAATTCCTGTAAGATTAATCAGTCTGAAAATAAAAATACAAAGTGACAACATTTTATTTAGTACAAATAGTTTAGCCTTCTTAGCAGGCTGCACAACTGGCCTTCTTAGGGGGATTTTATCATCATAAGCCCCCCCCCCAACAAAGAAGCCCAGTAATATACAATGTACAATGTACATAGGGTCTGCTAAGGAGGCAATTATACAATGTACAAATGTATACAATCATGACAGTTCTTATATGTATGTTGTGAAGCTACTTCATGTAATTTCCTTCTCTCTAAGTCTTTTATCACATCAAAGACCAAAAAAGGAATAACCTCCAAGAGAATAGTTATTTAAAAGCATTGTCCATGTTAGATTATGCACATCATTCATGTACATGCATAAAGTACATGTATGTACCTGTGAACATTTATAATTTAATAGATTAACAAATGTTAAGTCTGGTTTTGACTAAATGTCTTGTTAACAAATCCTACATTGTATAGTTAGAAATGACCTGTTGTACAGTTTTGTTGTACATTGCTATCAAGTTGAACATATCTCCAACAATCGTCTTTATTTTCTATGTGGCTGCATAATTCTATGATCTTGTTTTTGTTTGTTCTTGAACCAGGAAGCATTTAGTCATTAAACCAGTTTGCTGCCTACATGTAACTGCCATCCTTTGATGAGGTACAAACAAAACAAACACCCTCTAATATGAGCAGATGATGATGAAGAGTATGATTTTCAAAACAAAAACATGTACATTAAAAAATTTTGTACAAGTCATGCAGTTAATCAACATGATGACTACATGATTGTATTTTTTCAAATCATTCACTAATCATGGCAACCAATGGCAGTCTAACAGTTGGCACTAATGCATTGATCATCAATACTATCCAATTTCTAATTTGCCAGTTATTTCATCACTGATCTATTTCCAAATGCCTGCTTTCTAATTGTATTATCTATACTTTAATTACTATAATTGATGTTTTAATCCCTACCAATAATGAGACGTGAAATTTGCGAGTCAAACAGCAATTGTACAATAAATAGGCTCTGTAGTTTCTATATATCACTGTTAAGAACATATTGAAAAATTGAATCAATTATGTAAATCTTAAGGAGGGAAGGACACATACACAGTCTCTGGTTGTATATATTAATAATAATATGTATCTACAAGTTGCCCTGAATGTTTGAACCATCAACTGGCCATAAATTATGCTGTTAAACATCCTTGAAACTAGAATTATGAGGCTTCACAGTAGTCCTCTGCAAGCAGCTTACTAAAAGTATTTAGATTACCTTTCCAACTGTTGACTCAATTCTTTTGTCTTTTTAGAACTAGTCGTCAAAGTTGAGCTGGGGATCGTGACAAAAGAGGATGCGCAACAGCTGATGAGGCGGGTGATTGAAGTGGAGCAGCAGATCTTCACCCCAGAGGTTCTGAGTGATCCTGAACGTATGAAGAAGACGCTGTCAGTTTTTAAGGAGTACAAAGCATCTGTATTGTCAATCCACACTGGTTGTTTTGTTGTCAGGCTCACTTTCTTCCAAATAGAGAATGTAGATGAATTCTACCATGACCACTACAGAACAGGAGAGGGCACCTTGTCAGACAAGCTCTCCCGGATCCTCATCTCTGACAACCTACAAGACCAGGCTGGAGGTGCTCAGCTGATAGCGAGGCTCCATGTGAAGCATGAAGACTACTTGCAAGTGCGACACAGACTTCAAACAGGTGAGCTTCTTTCCACGTGGTTTCATGGTGTTCTTTGTTAGTAATCTACATATATGAAGGTTAATTACAAGATCAATTACTGTGTTTTGTTTCAATTTAATTCTATAAAGTGGTCTCTATGAACTGTCCTCTTAATTGAAATGATCTCGACTGTTCCAGTAGCAATATTTAACAACTGTGCAATAGGATTGATTTTAATGTACTGTTACATATAGTGTAAATGTAATACTTATAAATAATTGATGAAAGTGCTGTATTTTGTTATTGTCTAGGGGTCTAGGAAGACTAGTGGACTGGTGTGGATTTTTTTAATTAAGTCTCAAAGTCTCTATTTAACTTAAACCCAACCATTCTCTTTTTACAGGACTGAAACGCACAATGTCAGTGGATAATCTCACAGCCATGCTGATTCCAACAAAACAACATCACAACAATGACAACATCCAGCTAAGCAGCCTCGACCTAGCCAGCACCAAGGCAGAAAATACTCGCATAACAGACTGGACCACCAATCCATGGACACTGAACCTGGTGAAGAGAGCTAGACGCACAACTCTGGAGTCAGGCCTGAAGTCAGAACGGGTGAGACAGTTGGAAAGTCAGCTGGAGACATACAAACACCAAGCCAAACTGCAGGAGACCATGGTGCTCAGCCTCCACAGGGAAGTCACCAGGCTGTTAGAGAAAGAAGAGACAGCACAGAAGGTTCTTTTCAAACAGAAGGAAGAGACTAGTCAACTGCAGGAAGCTAACAAAGCCATGGAGGTGGAGAATGCAAATCTGGTCAAAATCAATGAAAAATTGGCCAGCAAGATTGCTCTTCTCAAGGGGAAGGAACAGAAGGAGATGACATCAGAGGAAAGCCTTCCTGACACAGTGCGACATGCTGTGAAGAAAGTTGAAGCTATGACAGAATTGTCCGACCTCAGAAGAACACATGAAACAGATCTTGCGATGGGAGAAGTAAGAAGAGAAGAAACTGACTCAGAGGTGATTTCAGAGCACCAAGAAGTGGCATCACTCAGTAGCAATGAGATGCAGTTGGTTGAGGAGGGCAAAACACAACAGTCAAGCTTCAACAAAGCTGTATCATACACAGAACCTGCAATGGTGACTGAATTGGAAATGGAGAAAGACTCAGAGGGTAGGGTTCCAGTCTAAAATTTACATTGTACATTGTATAAAATACACAGTCATACATTACATACAATGAAGTCTACAAACGTGTATTAGCACCCAAAGATAATGATGTTACAGGTACATGTCGTGTTCAGGAATGTACATCTGATGTGTAGCATTACTATGTCTATTATTTATTTCTTTATTCATGATACATGTACATGTGGTATCAGCTTGTTACAGCCTACATGTATCATTTGAAGTGTTGTGTGTCAAGATAATAAAAATTAAAAATATGATATTACATAATACATTGCTTTTTATTCTATCTTTCTCTTTTCCTATACAGTAAAAGCTGTTGCTTTGTCAGACCGTACCACTGAGCTGGAGGCTGTTGACCTGGTCCTGAGGAGAGGAGACATTGTCACCATCAAGGACAGAACAACAGCTGATGTCTGGACAGGAGAGGTGGATGGGAAATTTGGGAACTTTCCTGCATCTTTGGTCAAACCTTTGCCTTCTGGGCTGCAGGTTAGTAAAATTATATTTTATGCACTTGAATGTACAGTAAGTTAAAGTCAAAATGAATTCTTACATTGTGCAAGTAGAAAATCACTTTTCAACAGAATCTATCCGAATATCTCTCTCTGTCTCACTCTCTCTCTCTTGATCCCACCCTCTGTACATGTACACACACAAACACAATGATATTATGTTAAAAGTACACTGTATTGTAGCCTGCAACATTGTAAAGGCTGCCAAATCACAGTCACAAATCTGAACCAGTTAATAGATGGTTAGCCAAAAGTGATTCAGTTGGCAGACTAGAATTATTATAACTAACTTACTAAGCACACGTCTTGCTATGTGAAAGTCCTGGACCAGGAATACAAAGTGTTATCTGGCCCTAAACATAAAGTGTTTGCCCAAAACGAACCAACTCTTATACTGACTGATAATTTATGAGTATCCTGTAGCACTTATTATATATTTGAATGGTAAACATTTCTATTCAATAACATACAATTACAGTGTCACTAATTAATACAAAATGTGTAGTACTACACGTTCTTGGCACCAAGAAACTGGTCCACTATTGGTTGAATAGTGCTACTACGACTGTGTCGCTGTGAAAGTTATTGTTCAGCAGGTCGTATTACGTGGATTTATGGTTCCAACTGGGCATGTGCAGTGAATGTACAGTGGGTAATATGTCAAAGTTGAAGACCCCTGAGACATAAACCAAAAAACGTCAGACTTGTAATATTGACATGTATATTAAAGCATTTTCTAGACAAGAACTGTTTACATTAGTCAGAGGCCTTTACCTGCGACCTTACGCATGACCCCAACCCCCTTATCACTAAAGATGTTATCACTACCCCTAAGGTGTTTGAGGCAGAACAGATCAGCCTGATGAATAGACTAAATGGGACAACAAATGATCGTCACGCTGTGGTAAAGAGAGCTGAACTAAGATGGAGGAAAGGAGAAGCTTCCATGATGGTAGCTGTGAAGATGCACAAGGAGAAGGAACCGGACACCCAAGGCAAGCTTTTCTTCTGCTTATCATCTACTGCAGAAAAAGTGGGATGATAACTAAGGTTGCTAAAAAATTTGAATTAGCAGACTGTTAGACTAAAAACATTGTTATCATGTCATTCATATCATCATTTGTATGTTTATATAATAGTCACTTATCATAAAATGTATAAACAGCATCGCAATGGAAAAGCACATATCATGCAGTGAACATAAAAAAATAACATTTACAGGAATATTGATCTTTGTCAGATGCTGGTTGAAATCCAGTTCATTTAGTACTTATTATAACCATTTCAGTGAATGTTAGTGACATGTATGTCATAGTTTGAAATTTTTTAAAAAATGATTAAAAAATATAATGCCTTGAAATTTGTAAAAGGATATCTCCCCTGTGTTAAACAGTGAAAATCTCCATGGATGATATCCTTCAAGAGATGGAACTGCTAGCATCAGTCCAGCCTCACCCCAATATAATCCACCTGCTGGGGACCTGTGTAGTGGAAGGTAGGTGTTTGTTGATGCTCAATATCTATCCAAACACTTCAGAATCTTGATGTTCTCCATCAATAAGGCTGATGACAGATTGCTTTACTTGCAAACTTCTCAATAGATGGAAAATGTCTAAAATTATAAACTTCCAGCCTGGTGACAGTGTCTATTATTATATACAAAAAAGTAGTAGTAATAGGGAGCTATATATATAAGTACGGCGTGTGTGGAATGTAGTGTGTCACTGTCATGTTTTGAGATTTTCAAACATCATATCATAAAAGGAGCTTCATAGCTTCATGAACTAACCTTGATCATACTATCCACTGCATTCCTGAGAGTAATGACAGCTTTAAATTCTTTTATCTATTTCTCAAAAAAATGATTCAGAGGCAAACTTTGTATACTTCGAATTCGTACCATGAAATTCTGAATATGATGGAAACTACAATGTACATGTTGTAATTTCCATGTAGTTCACATTGTAACAGTGGGGTTCAAGCTCCACAAAACATACAAATGTACTACAGTCTTACATGTAAGTGGTTAGGATTTGGTGCTCTCATCACCAAGGCCCGGGTTAGATTCCCGATGTGGGAACCACTTAAAAACACAAAAGGGCGAATATTGTTAATTACAGTCTCCTGACCCCCAGGATTCGAATTTGTGCCGAACCCAGACCGCCAGCTCATGAACCCAATGCACTAACCGCAAGGCTGAAAGGTCTGGATCAGTTAGACTGGTCAGTTGGTGGTGCTTGAACACACTGTTACAACATCAACATACATGTAGATACATTTGTATCTTACATTGTAAAAAATAGGCCTTTCTCAGATTTGACATTTTACATGTAATTCTGATCAAGCACAAGGCATGGCCACATTTGTCACAGAATACCGTGTGGTTTTCATGCCATAGACTTTTCAAGCAGGTCAGCTTGTCAGAACCTTGAACCAGAAACAAGACAGCTAAATTTAAATAAGGCATGACCGTATAGCTGTAACAATGTCCAGTCAATGCATATGTCTTGCGACAATCACACAATGTACAGTCATGTACACTGTATGTGACCAGGCCCTACATGTAGTATCATACATGTACATGTAGTTCCCTAGTTAGTACACACCTTGCTGATTCGGCCTGTTGCCTTAGAATACATGTCATTGAGATTTCAGCATGTGGTTATTTTGTTGATCTGTATATATAGGCAAAATCAGCCCAGTTCTGGAGCTCTGTGATGAAGGAGACCTACGTAACTGGATCAGAGATCATTCAACATGTCCTCCAGAGGAACTATTGAGGTTCTGTGTGGACATTAGCAGGGGAATGCAGCATCTGGAGATGAAGAAGGTGCAATGCTTTTTTTTGTTCTATTTTGAACACTAGTAGCTGTAATTTCAAGGCTGGAAATCCCACTTGCATATGCAGCAGGTTAGTGCAGGTAAAATTGGGGCTGTGCAGGTACATGTACATGTACATGTATTTCTGATGTCTACCTGCTCCTAACCTGCACTGGTCCATGTATGGCATTTGCATGTATATACTATATGTACATGTAACTTTACATTTGTAGGTGTATGTGGGTTGTTATTTATTTGCTTGGAGACTATTACCATTAAATAGTATGAAGTATAAAAGAAATTATTATTATATAATAATGACAATGGTTTCTGAACAGTTTTTATCATGTCAGATCTAGTGCTGCGTACCGGTTTGCTGGACCGGTTCAGGACCGGACCGAATGTTTCGGTTCAAGTCCAAAAAAACCGAAACGTTGAGAACCGGTTTTGGACTTGTTAAAACAATAGCACTAACATACATTCCAGTGTTTAAAATACCCGGTCTCGCAGTCTCGCCGCGCAAGTAATTTTTTCTGTGCGAGACTTATTCCGAAAGCCAGGTTGCCCGGAGCGCAAGTTATTTTTTACAGCGGCTGGGTTTACGGCCAGCGGCTTCTGAAATAAACAGTGCCGCGGTCCCGCCTGCTTGATCTCGCCCCGGTCTGCATGCGGTAACAACGACCCATTTTCCATTGAGAAATGTTCCTTGAGAAGTTTCGTCCGTAGTCAAGTTGCTTTAATGCGCCTATAAACGCAAAAATTCATCCGAAACACGCGGTTGTGATCGGCCAGGACGGACGAAAACATTAGCGGCCATCTTAAACCTCGCGAACTCACGTTAGATCTCGCAAAAACACGCGAGGAATACGCAACGCCCCTAGCGACATTGGTGAGACTGCAGCCTATTGCAGGGTTACAGATATCGGTAGAGAGCCGATAATGAAACAAATTCAATCTAGCACCGCGTTTCCACCGCTATTTTATCTCCTGGGGCGAAATTAAGTACTTCTTTGCTGTTGTTGCTATAAAAAAATTGTACTATTAAAGCTGGAAAAGATTTTTTCTTAAATTATACACTGTATAATACTAGTAGTAGCTTAATAATATGTGTTTACTACTGAGTATAATAATACAGTATTCATTGACTCATGATTATGAAACACCCATATTAGTAATTAGGTCTATATACATTGCATTTGTAGTTCAGCAGTCAGCTCAAATTAATCCAAGGCTTTAGGTAGGCAAGTTGCTTTGCTTACATCATGCCATGGGTTTAGGTCCGGACTTGCAAGTCCGGACCTGAACCTAAACCTCTGGACTCGAGTCCGGACCTGAACCTGAAAATTGGTTAAGGTATGCAGCACTAGTCAGATCTATACTTCCTACAGTCTGAGTGGTACATGTAAAATTTGTCTTGTGCAGGTAATTTTCAACGATACCCTGCACCAGTGCAGGCATGTAGAAAAAAGTATGTTGAGTACTGCAAAAAGATGTACATCTAAATGTAAATGTTAATTGTTACTGTTAATTATCAACTTTTAATTGGACAAGACAATGTGGATAATGTAGTATGATGTCTTGTTTTTCAGATTTCCCATTGTTGGTTGGTACCAGACAATGTTCTACTTGATGGAAAACTGCAAGCAAAGATAGGGGGGTTCCATCAGGCCAAACCACTCCAGGGAGGGCTTTGCAAACCCAAGGTAATTGTCTTTGGAGCCCAAGCTAACCTATGTGGCCTATGGTATTGTGCCCGGAATCACCTTGGTGGATGGGCGATGGTGGATGGGTGCAAGAAGTTGCGCAATGTCTAACCGCACGTTACGCAATGCCAAGCCAGGCCTCGAAATTAACATTGTCCCAATGTCAAAATGACGCTAAATTTCAGCTCGGGACAATTCAAATTACGTTTCGGCAATTTCGGGGCAATTGGACAATTCTGACGTCCACGTCATTTAGGAACGTGATCCATCCATGGGAAGCAAAGGGAAGCAACACTGTCTATTTTTCAGGTCTTTCAATTTTTTTAGCATTGCTACAATTAAAGCAAGGTGAGCAAATCATTAATAGTGCACACCCATGCCACCCAACCAGCTATTCCTATTTTGGCCTATGGCCAGCTTTTTTAAAAAGCTTTCTTGTTCTCCTTCTGTTTGAAATGCTCAACAGAGCCATTTTGTTTACTAACAAAACAAAACAAGGTTATTGGTCTGACACCATGCATGATTGTTGTAAATTTGATACTGTACCGAACTATAACTCAATCAGGCAGTTATAGCTAATACATTTAAGACCAATTTTAAGGAGCCTGGAATTGATCCTATTCTAGCTTTGGTTCACTCCCACGATCACTTTCAGGCAAAATAGTCTGGCCCCGCCCCTATTCAAACATTTTGTCCTAAATTAATACTTCCTGTATTATGTGAAGGAATCAAATATTCTTCATCAGTGGTGTAATGGGGATCAAACTTCAGAAAGCCCTAGGCCTGTTGCCATGCCATTACAAGAACAGTGTGACTCATAGCTAATGAGAGTTACCCTTACCTATATTATGTTTTCGGCAAATAATCAAACGCTAAATCCTTTCTAATAATCTATATTAAGTTAGTGATAATGTCAGACTACATGTTTTCTGATGAGAAAAGTACTAGGATGGATATACTGCTAGGCTTAATTTTCCGCAACTTAAATTGATGCCATATTGTACAACTTATATATATATTGGATAAAATTTGTATTGCATGTCCTTAAGTTAGGATTAATGTTAGGATGTATTATGTTCTGCTAGATGACTCCAAAGCATTTCTCCCCACCTGAGTGGCCTCAGGCTAGGACATGGACTATGAAAGCAGACGTGTAAGTACAATGTACTAGTGCATGTGATACAGTCTTAGACTGTATAAATAAAAATGAGGTTACCCTTTGTATTATATGACTGACGAATTATAAAAAATGGATTTCCCCCTAATTATGCAAATAAGATCCTCATTTGCATGAATTTTTCACTTGATCATATTCTCCCCCCAATGGCAGTGTTATTGTAAGAAAGAAGGCCATTTTAGCATTTCCTCATAAATTATGCAAATGAGGCCCTGATTTGAATAACTTATGTTGAATGATGTTCACCTCCAGTCAACATCGAAATGCCCAAGAAATTGCCAGCATCAACCACTATGGAATTACAGTATTTTCTCATTATTTATGCAAATTAGGTCTTCATTTACATGATTAATATATGGCGATGTTCCGGTCATTATTAATTACACATGTCACAAGGTAGAATAGTCCTATCATGAAAGATAGGTGAAATATAGAATTCCCTCATTAACTATGCAAATTAGATCCTAATTTGCATAATTGTAATTTAATTATGTCAAGCATCACTTAAGCTACCTACGTACCAAATATCAAGACGATCCGCCAACCGGTTCTTG
This sequence comes from Branchiostoma floridae x Branchiostoma japonicum, assembly GCA_013266295.2. Taxonomy (NCBI): domain Eukaryota; kingdom Metazoa; phylum Chordata; class Leptocardii; order Amphioxiformes; family Branchiostomatidae; genus Branchiostoma; species Branchiostoma floridae x Branchiostoma japonicum. Next base: position 17,606,847 of record CM023829.1, on the reverse strand, counting down.
AGTTATCCTACTTTAAACATTTTCATACAAATGCTCCTGCAGTTCCAGGGCAAGCCGCTAGGGGGCCCAAACCTACGTCACTTCTTGCCGAGCACAAGAGCTACCTACCATCCAAAAATCATGACCCTAGCATGTCCAGATCACAAGATATCAAAACCGGAAGTTCATCTGCAGTACCATAACAAGCCGCCAGGGGGCCCAAAATCTAATCATTTCCAGGTCTCATCAAGACCTATCCTCCTACCAAATATCAAGATAATCCATCTAAGCCTTCTTGAGTTATGCTGGTGACAGACAGACACACACACACACACAGACAGACACACAGCCACGAAAACATAACCTTCTTGGCGAAGGTACTAATAAACGCAATTTTAACCCCAGTATGTCAAACGAATTGTAAACGGCAGATCAATTTAGGACACTTACATGTACAAGGGAGCCCTGTGACCCTGTACCATTGGAGATGACAAATAGAAACCAATATAATATTATTATTATTGTAATGGTCACAATTTTTAGTGCTTCATCCTGACCTATTAGGCTTGGCAACTATCCTGTTTACTATATGCTGACTTGGCCTTGGCAGGTTTTACATTTTAGCTACAATGAAAATTGTGTTCCTCCTTACTAAATAATTTGTTCAAATGTCATGTTTTCTGTCATTTCAGATGGTCATTTGGCACCACAATGTGGCAAGTTTATGAGACAGGTAAGTAGATCTATTATTTTAATAAAAGAATCTTGACAGAAAAAATAAATTTTTTTAGGTCTCAACTGTAGTGGTATGAGGTTGAAAGATGGTTGGCTCAGCACATTTGATAAATATTGTATTTGTGTAATGACTGTTGTCTTTGTGCAATATTACGTCTTCCAGGTACCTGAATTTATTTTGAACAATTTTGTAAACTCTGTTCAGTAGCCTGGCGTTATCAGTTGTGTATACTGTAATTAATCACTTATTTTTATGACCTAAAGGGGATTGAATTATGCTAAACAATGTAGATGTGAAAGGAAGGTTTTTACACAGTGTAATGTTATTTTTTTTTTTATAGTTCATACTATATTTAGTAAAAATAATACAGCAGCACAAAAATACATAATTATTCACAGTGTTATGATTTCACAGTTTAGAGGTACCCCAAAAATAATACCACCAGCAATATTTCAAGCTTTACAGCATCTAAATTTCGTGTTTTCCTGTTGCTACTTATAAATTCTGTTTTTCATATGAAGGTGAAAACCCTGGGAAGTGGCTGGGCTGGACGGAGGAGGTTGTCCATGAGAAATTATCCACAGGCTACCAACTGCCCCTCCCTGAAGGTTGTCCACTACAAATGTAGGTGGCTGACTGCCTTGTCATCATTGACTCTACTAATTACATGTCTATATTACTGCTTGTACTGAAGGTCTTGTGATAAATTATCCATCTGTCACCATAAAAGTGATATATCTTTAAGTATGTAAAATTATTAATATGGTTAATGCAGCAGTGAGAATAACAGTCTGAGGTTTAAATGACAGAATTGAATTTTTTGATAGAGGAAACCAGACCAAAACGGTTAGTTTCTTATTCTTAGAGACTTTTGACATTGCTCAAGACATATAACATGTATAAAGTCTGTTAACAAACTCCAGGCAAACTAGGAAAATATAAGAATTGATTTGAAGTTGACCTGAGACCTATTAAAACAAGCAGTTTTTTTTTGCCTCACTTAGTACAATAGTATGTAAAACTCTTCTAATCCAACTTCCTGAACTACATTTTGTAAATTTAGTGTAATATGCAAAAGACACATTCCATTATAATCCATATGGTACCAACCCTCCCTTATACAAAATAAATCAAACAATATGAATGTGAACTGACAAAAAACAGTGACCATGCTGTCTGTTACTGTCTAACACTGTTAGAGCCTTTATCCAGTACTGCTGTTTGATTTATTTTGTTGAATGTCTTGTGTACTTGGACATTTAACCTACATTAGCATACACCAACCCTCCTTATAATATTTCACTTCAGCTATGCAGTGATGCAGAAATGCTGGGAAATGTCTGCAGAGGACCGGCCAACTTTTCTGCAGCTCAGCAGTGAACTGGAAACACTGAGGGATACATTCCTGGAAGCTACAGGTAGGACACAAACAATTACAATTATTTTGATTTAATAATGACGCTATATACAATGTAGTATATATTCGGTATACAGTACATTTCTGGAAGACCCATAGGGCAGTAGGTTTGAGGCCTCCTATAGTGGAGCAATATCAAAAACTTCAGCACCTTCTTGAGAATTTTAAAATACCATATGAAGACTTATAGCACAAAATATTACTAACATTTAAATAATAAGGCTTAGATCTGCTGCAAAATTCCTGTTCCCGCAGCAGGAAAAAGCTCACTGGACGAGTCTGTTATATCTAAAAGGGCAGTTAAGGCAGAAGTATCGTGTACATGTAGCTGGTGTCCTGTCGATCACTGCATGGCTTTGCAATGTGCATGTAACAGTTAGAGGTTTTCATGCAAAAAACACTGGTCAGTTCAAATATGGAAAAACAGAAGCAATTTGGAATTTTCAGAAATGTCAAGTTTCTGCCTACAAGTGTGGTATCATCTGAAAGCTCTCTTCATCATGAAAGTAGTCATGCAAAAAATGTTAGTCAGTAATGTTCATAGGCTTAGATATGATTGATTGAAAATCATGTAGACTGCATGGTCTAAGGTGAGTACATTGTCTGGCTTACACCATTTCCTGTGGCCTTTACAAAGGACTTGGTGTCAATTGTTCCAGGGTCACAAGTCCTGGCCTCAGGCCTGACCAGACTTCACACCTCTAATCACCTGAGTCCATTGAACCCAGACCTGGCCATTGGCCTGCAAATTTGCAGGCAAAGGTGTGAAAAATGTAAATTGACCAAGCTTCCAAGGCCATGTGGGCTAACCATTGTTCTGTCAGTTGGTGTGAAATACAGTCTGATTGTGCAATTATTATTCAAAGTGAGACACAGTGATCCTACTCATTTGCATTGGAGTGGGTCTATGCTATGCCACTATGGCCTAAGCATAGCTGTGCTTGGGGTGATAATTGGTTACCTGACCAAACCAATAGACCACTGGTTTAGGCAACTTTCAAAATGGAATATCTTCGTAACCTTACACATTATGACCAAATTAAAGACATCATAACATAAGGGAAATCATGCTCTTTCCAATGACAGGTAAAAGTTAACTGTATTTTCAGTAAAAAAAAGTTGTAAAGTTGGATTTCCAAGATGGCTGCCTTGAAATCTGGAAACTGAACTTCCCAATTTAAACTGACCAGTGTTAAAAATTTCCTCCAATGTCTGTCAATTTTGAAATTTGTGGATGTTCAATCTGCATGGCAACCAACAAATTTGGCTGAGGGTCAATTGACAGACTGTAATACTGTCAGTGTACATGTAATACCAACAGTGTGTACTAGATAGAACATAATACATGTACATGTACAATGTATTATTAGCACTATCTAATGACTCAGAGCTAATGTGTTTATAATTTATCTACCATTTAATTAATATATACATGTATGATTTAAAGCTGTAAAGGGATTGGTCCTGTATGACCGTACCACTGAGCTGGAGGCTGCTGACCTGGTCCTGAGGAGAGGAGACATTGTCACCATCAAGGACAGAACAACAGCTGATGTCTGGACAGGAGAGGTGGACGGGAAATTTGGGAACTTTCCTGCCTTCTTTGTCAGGGTCTTACCAACTGGGCTCAAGGTTTGTTCAGCTTTAGAATAAGTTTCCCAGGGCTAAGGTATTGCCCACATATTCTTTAAGGAGCAAATTTGTTCAAGACTTTACCATCTTAGAGCAATCAATTGAGCTAAGTTAAAATGAAATATAATTAAATTATAATCTAAGAACTTAAGGTGAATCAGGATAAAGTTCTGAATTAGATGTACAGTCAAACCTATTGGTTAGTATCTACCTGTGCACAAGGAGCACCATTGTGGTCAAATGTTGATGGTCTTTTTTTATTATTTTGTAATTTCAACCTAGTAAACCTTGATTATATAAGTATCCTGTCTATAGTAGCTACCTGTCTTCTGTGACCATTTTCTTCATGCCAATTGAGTGTTCACTGCACAGATGTCTTTTCTGAAAAAAAGGAAGCACTTAGTGTAGTCAGAGAATATTGCTCTCTGATTCTGTACCCATTCATCCACTCTGAATAGGACTGTAGGGTCTATACCTGTTGTAACATAAACCGTGAAAAGCCTTTTATTATAATAAGTAAAATTTTTTTTGCAGCTGTGGCAGTTGTGTGTAGGACAGAAAAAAACAAGAATATACATTAAATGAACAGTCAGGAATGTTGGATAATGCATCAACTACATGTATGTGCCCTCTGTGCTGTATCTTTCTATTTGGGGATAAAAATGGGTATTAACTGTAACAGTTGCTACAATTCTGCATTGAAAGGGGCATTATGTAACATTTCGCACCAACAAAATTGAAATGTTTTAATTGAAAAAATCTCTGTATGGTTGTATCAACTTTTCAACATATTTCAACACATTATCTCACATTTTAATTTCTGACATGTACGGTTGGTGCTAAAACAGCCCACATGAAGCACACTCAGTTTGTGGTACCACCACAAAATACCAGAATGTAAACAAACATAGCTGACAGCTGTGTTTCCAGCTTTCAAACATGATCATATTTTGGCACCTCCACTTCCTGAATTTACAATTCGGAAGTACGGTTGATACAAATAACCAGAAAGTTTACATTCTGTATCGACCTAATGTTACATAATGCAGCTTTAATGTATTAACAGCTGTACAAACTGGAGCAGTTGCAGCAGTTACAGGAGATCAGCTCGGCTCAACATGCTGTACTGAAGAAGACCCTGATTGACGAAAACACCACAGCAGTCATTAAAATCTTCAAGGACACGTCAGGGTCTGGAACAGGTATGATGGTACAAATACACAAAAACTAGACACATTTCTGCCAGTTTATACATAAAATGATCTGCATACATTTCAGTTTTATTACTTACTTTAATTAGTAAATGTTGATTAAGATGTCATGTTTCCTAGTATATTATACATAATCATACAATAGTTTACATTCAATTTGATATGAGATACATGATAGGAAATCCTCATTGAGATGCTTTATGCAAAGACTAAAGTAGATCATTTTATTTGAAGGTAGTCAATTTCATTTCTATGAAGCAAGTTTAAATTGTAAGTTCCAAAAAAATTGGACTTACCCAAATTTAAGACTGTACAACTCAAGTCTTTGTCAAGGAATAAGACATCCAACACAGCGACTTCTTTAAGGTCACCTTATGAACTTTCAACTTTCAAGATAATTTTATTTCTAATTCTACTGTTATTATTTCACATGGATTTTTGCCGATATTCTGCAGGTGAGGTCACCACAGAGGATGCCATGCAGGAGGTGGAGATGCTGTTTTCCCTCCAGCCCCACCCTAATGTGGTGCAGCTGTTGGGGGCCTGTGTTGTGAAAGGTACCTAGCAAAAAGCCTGGCGTTGTCATTTGTAGAGTGTTTCTGGTTGCTTTATATTTTACCTCAACACAAGATTCAGCACCAAGGACAGAAGATGCATGTTCTTTTAAAGTTCCACTTACATCTTTTGAAGCAAGCTTGAACTTTAAAGTTTAGTTTGCTTCTAAGTCTTTTTTTAAGAGTTTCCTATTATGCTGATAATGTGACCACATATTTCACACAATCATGCATAATAACAACAGTGAACACAACATAAATACAATAGAATAACTATAAATGGCAACAGATATATCGAATACAAAATAGCAAGAATATGAAGCAGGGGTTATGAAGGCTGCTCGGGAAATTCCATACCCTTTTTTAGGCCTCACTTTGCTCCCTGTACTAACAACTGTATAAATGTATTTTACATAGGTATGATCAGCCCAATACTAGAGTTCTGTGAGCAAGGAGATCTTTGTGCTTGGGTGAAATGTCACCCAACATGTCCTCCAAAGCAACTGCTAAAGTTCTGTATTGACATCAGCAGGGGGATGGGGCATCTGGAGACCAAGCAGGTACCATTACTTATGCTGTAGAATAGCCAACTGATAAATATAAAACCTGATGAAAGGACGGTCACATTAATTGCACGATTGCTGTAGGATTGTAAACAGCATAGCCATGCGTATGTCCTACACAATTCAGCTTTCTTGTTACGGAAAAGGCAGCAAGTGTCTTAAATCCTTGTTGGCCAATTGGTGGTTGGACAGTTAAAACCTGCTTGTAATACAACTTCAAAATTATATGACAGCCATAACACACAGATGGGAGTGATGATAGTGGATGAAAATTATTGCATTATTGCCTCTATCTCAGTGTAATACATGTACAATTTGATATGAGTTTTAAAAGAATTATCGTGGCATTTATTGACGACATCGCCCCTCAGACCATCCAGTTATCACAGCATTTAAGCAGGCCTTGAGGAAGGTCGTGATATGTCACCTATCCAAAATACAGGGACCAATCACCTTTCTGCATGCAGAAATAACAATTCTAAATTTCAAGTGTCATTATGTTAAAATTGCAATTGCTGCATGCAAGAATTTTCAGGTGCAGTTGCAATCCCTGTCACACATTCAGGACCTTCCCCCGAACACCAGCCAACCTTGAATTCAATCTGACGTGATTTAACCCACGCCTACATGTACCTTTCTATACAAATCAAACCAAATTTGAGTCAAATTTGATCCCCAAACATGCCCCGAATACTGCTGACCTACTCCTGAACACCAGCCAACCATGGCCCTCCCGTCCACACCCAAATGTTTTATTAAAACATTTTAAAACATTCGGCTGGCACAGCCGAGCAGTGGCCGACTTTGCCGAATACGACAACCACAGACGAGTAGGTTGTGAGGTCAGTAATGTTCGGGAGGCCATATTTGGTATGGGTGACAGGGGCTGTACCCTCTGATGAAATGCTGACAACAGTCAAACCTGGCCATTGATATACAGTCAAATCTGTACAAGTGAACACCTCAGTCTACATAAGGACCACCTGGCCATTGATTTTCAGTCAATTCTGCACAAGTGACTGCCTCTACATAAGGACCACCTGGCCATTGATATACAGTCAAAGTTGTACAAGTGACTATCTCTACATAAGGACCACCTGGCCATTGATATACAGTCAAAGTTGTACAAGTGACTATCTCTACATAAGGACCACCTGGCCATTGATATACAGTCAAATCTGTACAAGTCACCACCTCTACATAAGGACCACCTGGCCATTGATATACATGTACAGTCAAAGTTGTACAAGTGACTATCTCTATATAAGGACCACCTGGCCATTGATATACAGTCAAAGCAAGGACTTGGTCAAAGTTGTACAAGTGACTATCTTTATACATTGTATGGACCACCTGGCCAATGTGACCACATACACTGTAGGGCCATAGAGGTTCATAGATAATTTTTCCCATTGACACAAGCAATACAGATTTTTCTTTGTTATACTGCAGGTTGCACACTGCTGGCTGGTACCAGAGAATATTCTACTAGACAGAAACTTGCAGGCCAAGATAGGAGGCTTCCATCAGACCAGGCCACTGCAGAGAGGGGTGTGCAAACCTAAGGTAGGACTACAGGTTTCACAGCTTTTTGTTGGCACTTTGTATTTTTATTACTTGACTTAGTCTAAAGATACGGTCTTCAGTTTTCATGGATACTTAACAATAATTGTATTCCAAAATTTAATGCTTCTTGGGGGTATTACAATGATCACAAGTCACACCAACTTGAAGATAATTGTCAACATCCAATTTATAGTGGCTGGGTTTCATTAATGTTGTGTCTGGTTAGGGTACAGTCTCATTTCTTATACAATATTTTTTTCTTCTTGATGGATTTTCAGTCAAGCTGTGACAGAACTAGATAATGACCTACCACAACCTGATGCATCACAAGACAGTTGAATTTTTGTACATCATATCCACAATATTCCTATAAGAATGTCGTAAATTTGCTCTAAGATCTGTCATATGACCAACGTGACTGGGGCTTTAGTTGAAAATTTCACTAGAGTACATCAATATCATTAAAACATGTTAGAAGTAAACTGTCAGATACAATCCAAAAGGAGACACTTTTATCCTTGTCATATGTCTGTCTTGTATGTCTTATTCAGGCAAGTCCAATACAGTTTGCACCACCAGAGTTTTTCATTCAAAGGGTCTGGACTGCAAAGGCTGACATGTAAGTGACAACATGCATAATACATGTGTATGGTTCGATCTGCTGGAGTAATAGTTTTCAGTTTCAGTTTATTTTATTTCACCAGCAGAATTGCTCTCAGGTCAAAACAACCTGTTTTTCAGGCAATGCTGGGCACACAATGAAACAGACTATACAATATTACGGAATCACAAACAATACAAAATGACATAACAACAGCAAAACAAAACTCACAAAACTCACACTCAATAGTATGGACAATTAATTACTGTAATTCATTAAATTAAATGTAAACATTTTGCAATATACATAACTGAAAATTATAAAGTCTAAAATAAGTCAGAGTTAGGGAATAAACATGAAACTCGGATTGGATGGACAAATGGACATCGTTGGATCACCCATTGAATTTGGATCACCTGAAGATTTTGCTATTCACCAAAATGAATGAAACGTGCATAGTATTGTCAGTGATATTTATTCAGCCATGACAATGTAATGGTTAATGGTTGTCTGTATCTTTCAGATGGACTTTTGGTGTCACCATGTGGAAAGTTTTCAACAAAGGTAATTTTACGAAAAATCTATCTATTATATTTTAAGTGTCAAAGTGTGATTTCTATTCTATTATGGTTGGTAGCTGTTGCCATCTGTCTGTAATGTGTACCTACATGTGTATGAAATACACCAGAGTTAAACAAAACTAACCAGGAGCAACTTGCATTATTATTTTGTAGAACAGTGCTTACAGTACTATAGCAATGCTGTTTGGCCTACTTACTTAAGCCTCCATTCCTGTTGGCTACACAGGCATGATGGCATTAGTGTGGGTTAATGATTCAGAAGAAGTGGTGTATTAATGATTAGCCAATAATGCACACTTGTAAGGCTTGAATCTATTTCAACTTTTCCAGGATGTCTGAGTGTCAGTTTGAATTGGTAATATGTTAACTAGACAAATGATACATTCAGTGGTTTACATGTATTTAGTGGTACAAGGTGTTACATGTAGCTACCCCGTAAACACCTCATAAACCCATAATTACCTCCTTGAAAAGTAGAGATAGTTTTTGGTATGTGTGTTTGTGTGTCTGTGTGTGTGTGTGTGTGTATGTGTGTGTGTGTGTGTGTGTGTGTGTGTGTGTGTGTGTGTGTGTGTGTGTGTGTGTGTGTTTATGCATGGCCGTTAGGTCACAGGTTATAATGGATATTGTTTGGTTCAGTCTGTCCTAGAGGGAGAAAGTCATCAATCACGTCTATATCTGGTAGCACTTGCTGTTTTTACTGGTGTTTTTTGTTATATGGCCTCCTTGAGAGCTGGTGATAAAGAAAGACCTGTAGACACCATGGTGAATGAGAAGAGGCCACAGTCACCATCACACAAGATATTACACTTAATATTTCATGGAGGTCTGAGGTCTCCAAATTCTAGTTAGTGAATGGGAGGGATGTAGGGCTGGAAGACATAGAGTGTAGGTGGCACATTTAGTCCCGTACATAACAAGCAATATGAACTGTACCTGTCAGATTGTTTACTACTTCTGGAGGTGTTATCCTTTCTTCTGTAGGTGAAGACCCCATGCCATACCTTGGCAGCACCCAAAAGGATGTTGTGAAGAAGTTATCTTCTGGCTACAGACTGCCTTGTTCCACGCAATGTCCACCAGAAATGTAGGTGGCATTTTACTCTGAGAGAAAACCACAGAATATGTAAAGTGTGCCAACATACATTAATCCAGCACCCTGAAAAATATAAGTATAATGCAGTTCTGTAACCCAATAGATTCTGCTAAAGGTTTAAGTGTGTGCTCGGTTTTGCCGAGTAAATTATATGATGGGGAGGGGAAGGGGATTTTTTTTGTGTGGTTGAAACAGTTCTACAATTATTATACTGTATTAATCCATATTCACACTGTGTCATGATTTTGTGCTAGAGATCACAATAATAAAACTTCTGTGAACATTGCAAAATTAAATAAATACAGTAATATGAGGGAAATGTCTACTGCTGCACCTGTGTGATGTGTAACTGTAATAAAATGTTTTGCAGCTATGCCATAATGAAGAAGTGCTGGGTGGAGTCTCCTCTGGAACGGCCCACTTTCATGGAGCTCGGGGAAAACCTGGAGAGGCAGATGGACTGCATGGAGCAGGAGAGACAAACTATTTAAGACTGCTACATCATAATAAAGGCTGAAGAGTCTCTTGCCTTTGTATAGATATAATACAATGCCTTGTATAGATATAATACAATGTATTTTTATTCACTCAAACTCACTTAACTAAAATATTGCGCCAGTTGCTTATCAAACCCACAACATACAGCGCTAAACATACACCACATACATCATGTATTTATCATTAACAAGACATGCATCAAAAGAAATGTCATACAATGTGAATAGATGTGGACTCTCGCTTCAGTAATTCGACTGTTTTTTCTTTCACATGTTAATCTTCGTTAGTGTTTTGTATTGTTTAGTATTATTAGTTTTATTCGTACAAGTAGCGGCGCTAACATAAGTTATGTAACTTGAGCCCGTCGTCACTGTGTCCTGTACCCTAATTTTGTTTACTGTATGCTGAATAAAAAATAAAAAAATAGAAGCTAATAGTATCGGAATCATGAATTAATGTGGTAAGCTGCCAAACCAGCTCTGTACTAAAAAGCTTAAAGACATGATTGTAAACATTGAAAGTATTTAGTTAGTACATGTATATATGCAGTTTTGGCCTGGATACCAGCATTTGTTTATTTATTCTGCATCATCTGATTGTAACAGTAACAGTTGACAGGGTAATTGAAGAACCTGGGTTGCACAGTACAGGTCACTTTGTTGCAGTTTAAGGTTAGCACTGGGTCAAAGGTTGTTTGACGTGTACATGTGTACTGCCCCCATCCCTTGATGAACTCTAATAATGCTTGTTTAATATTGTTATCATTTTCGAAAATATTTCTTTCGAGCATACTGTCAATCAGAGTTTTATTGATATTATCTTATAGACTAACAGATAACAAACCAAACTCAACTCTTGCAAAGCAAATAAGTTGTATAATAATTGCACAATAAGCAAGCAAGTATATTGAAACGGAATTTAAACATAGGGTTACATGCGTCGGTGAAGGTTAGACATCCAGGTGATAAGATACGCCAAAAACAGTTACTCAAGCAACTGGATATGAATTTGGAAACGGTCAGACGTTTCAGGTAGCATCCACTACCTTTCGTCAGTGACACTAAAGGACTGCAGGAGAATTGCTGGTTTATAAGCACAAACCATTGATTGATATGCAAATAAGTAAAGACAATTTTTTGTGAAAGGCCAAGTCGAGTCCACGGATATCTTAGATCGCGAAACCCGTTGGTGGGAACGATGAGTTAGAGAAGCTATATATGAAAGGATGTACAACCCCACCCTCAACAGGGAGGGGGGGCTACGGGTAGACCTCTCGGGACCTTGGGATTTGGCGCTCCCAGCCCCAAGGACAGACAATACTTAAGCTCCTGTTCTGAAACAACAGGAGCTTCTTCACTAATTTGCATTATCCTTGTCTAACTTGTGTTTCCTTTTGGCCTTTCACACAAAAAAAATTGTCTTGACTTTTGTTTCCTTTTGGCCTTTCACAAAAAATTGTCTTTACTTATTTGCATATCAATCAATGGTTTGTGCTTATAAACCAGCAATTCTCCTGCAGTCCTTTAGTGTCACTGACGAAAGGTAGTGGATGCTACCTGAAACGTCTGACCGTTTCCAAATTCATATCCAGTTGCTTGAGTAACTGTTTTGGGCGTATAGGGTTACATGTTTGATGATCTCACAATGATTAAAGTTTTGAGTGCAGTGGCCTAGAAAGACATTTCTTTAAGCATGTATTCGTAAGAAGGAGACTTTGCACAGTACTGTACAGTATATTTTGTAAATTTGCGTGTAGACCTAGAGTACTTCTTCTTGGTCCTGTACATGTACGATGTACATGTACGATGGGTGCAGCGGTGTGCCGCTAGCCCAGCATTGCTCCTGCAGTACATGTATAATATAATATACATTTTATATAGGACTACTTTATAGAAATTCAATATTAACTAAGTTTTATTTCAGTACTTCTTTTTATTGCTTTGTCGTTGAGTATTAGACATTCAGTGTACTCGTTTTGTGAAAAAATAAAAATGCTCAATTGATGATGCACCCTCGCATGAGATTTTCTCGATCATTTCGCCAACATGGTTGGTGCAATATGCATATGCAACATTCTATAATTGCGTTCGTTTTCTACAACATCTGATTTCCTGAAAAGGCATACAACTTCCCATAGACACGAAGGACCCCGTGGTCACCTGCTTTACTTATAACCATTGTCTTGACATCATGGATACAGCTTAGAAGTCGCCAATAGTCGACTGTTGTTTTATGACCACCATGGCTGCAATGAGCACCAATCACAACCCAAAGGATCCTAAACACAAGCTTTCAAAACTCCAAAATTGGGAACTAAAGCCACGAGACGAGAGTTGAACACGAAAATTATCGGGTAAAACCTAACATCCCGAGGTAGGTTGGGATCGAAATGTGATTTGAAGCGTTCAGACGGAGACACATCAATCACGCCACGGTGGGTTCTGGCTTCAATACACTTTCGCGAGCTTAATTTGAATAGGGCCTAAGATCATAGGCCCTGTTAAAACGAAGCCGGTGGAACCGGGGTTCGGGTAAACCACATTCCTCACATCTGGTCTACCTGCCACACGTTCCTTCTAAACCATGCCCGAGCACGATTAAACTACATTCATTGTTTGATGAAAACATGCAAGGTAGCGTGTTATCAATGTCAGAGGTCAACGACCTGTTAGCTGGTGCCCCCCTCCCAGCGTACCTCAGACGAATGCCGACGTGGTCCCGTCAGAGGCAGTGAAGCTCGTCCTAGAATGGGCACGTTTATTCGGTCATTACTAATCTTTAACTTGCTGCCACGTAGATTTTGGTATTGCATATAGATAAAGACATGTCACCCCGTAATCCATGACCGATTCAATATGCAAAGTAAACCGGTGAAACCACATTGCGTTTAGACCCCGTTCATACGGATGCGCGTTGAGCTCGATTCGGGTAAACCACATTCCTCACATCTGGTCCACGTGCCACACGTTCCTTCTAAACCGTGCCCGAGAACGATTCGCTTAAACTACATTCATTGCTGTTTGATGAAACACGCAAGGTGGCGTCTTGCCAATGTTAGAGGTCAGGGGTGAAAGTGCATCATGTCCTAGAGGTTGTCGTGTTGTTGTTTTTTATGGATAATCGCTTGCAACCGGCTCAGAGGAGTACGAAGAAGACGCAGGCTACTGGTGGCCCTTGTAAGAATTCGTTGCCGACGCCACCACTTGTTATTTGCGGACCCCGAGGTCAATGACCGGGTTGATATGCAAAGTAAACCTGATGAAAGCGCTTCGGCGCGTTCAGACGCAAATCGCGATCCAGTCAAGGCGGTTTGAAACCACATCCAGATGTGGTTTGGGATCGAGGCGCTTTCAATGCGATTCGGAGCGTTCAGGGGGGGCCACAAAAATCCTATTTCGGTGCAAACCACATCGAAAGCGGTTTCACCGGCTTCGTTTGAACGGGGCTATAGTGTGAACTTTGTACAGGCTGCCGACAGTCTTGTGATGTTTGAGGTCTGAAGTCCAAACGTTATTTTTGCCGTTTGGTGCAAACATGTCAGCTCACCTTCAGGTTTTATCAGCATTTTGAGTGACAGGTATTATTAACGACAGGTTTCCTCACCATGGTAACGGCCTCATGTGACAGGCCGGTTATATAGCTGAGTCCTGTTATTGTAGACAGTTCGGCGGGGCTTCGGCCCCGGGCCGGCTGACTTGACAATAAACTCTACGGTGGCCATAGTTCCTAGGCGAATTATTCCCACTATTTCACTAAATTTTACTGTTGACAGTGTTGTATAAACAACAGTGTTAGTCAGGTAGAGAATATATATAGCAAAACCTCGCGAAAATGGCAAGAGAATAACGTGGCAAACTCGAGTATTACTCCATTGAGTGGAACGTTTACAGTAATTTGACGACACATTGTACGAAGTTTAGTTCTCTCACGTTCTCCCGACGCATGCCCTCGCATCCCTGTGGTTGCATCAAATTGAAGGTAAGCTATAGCCGAGACATCTTATTGCACATGTACATATAGACGTGTATAACTGTCCTGCTTATATTTTTAGTAGTGTATTGTGTAGTATGTTGCGATATTCTTCCATTTGTATGGCATTATTGTCACTTGTTTAGCTACAAGATACCTATTGATACGTTTATTTGCATCAATATTCTGGTAGCCCTTCAAGTACCCCCCCCCCCCAGATCAATTACAGCTAGGTAAAAAATATCATTTCACTAACAACCATGGGGCAAACTTAAAAGCCGGAGCTCTTAAGAAGTCTTGGGTTGATCTTAATTTTTTTTTTTTCTGCATACTTGTTTGCCAATTTATAACCTTAGCAACTTTGTTTTCCATTTGGTTTGGTCAAAATCTGACCTCTGCCAGTCATTCCACTGAAACCCATGCTTGAATAATAAGATTTTTAAAAATGGTGCCCTTGAAAAAGCACGCGCTATTACGAAATCTAGGGGGTGTATAGTTGTTTATCAATTTTCCGCCTTAACATCTAAATTTTCCTTTTGCTTTGAGCCGAAAAAATTACCTTGGTATTAAGCAATTATCCCATTAGACTACATAAGGCCGGCACCATTCCCATTAGTGCTGCATACCTTAACCAATTTTCAGGTTCAGGTCCGGACTCGAGTCCAGAGGTTTAGGTTCAGGTCCGGACTTGCAAGTCCGGACCTAAACCCATGGCATGATGTAAGCAAAGCAACTTGCCTACCTAAAGCCTTGGATTAATTTGAGCTGACTGCTGAACTACAAATGCAATGTATATAGACCTAATTACTAATATGGGTGTTTCATAATCATGAGTCAATGAATACTGTATTATTATACTCAGTAGTAAACACATATTATTAAGCTACTACTAGTATTATACAGTGTATAATTTAAGAAAAAATCTTTTCCAGCTTTAATAGTACAATTTTTTTATAGCAACAACAGCAAAGAAGTACTTAATTTCGCCCCAGGAGATAAAATAGCGGTGGAAACGCGGTGCTAGATTGAATTTGTTTCATTATCGGCTCTCTACCGATATCTGTAACCCTGCAATAGGCTGCAGTCTCACCAATGTCGCTAGGGGCGTTGCGTATTCCTCGCGTGTTTTTGCGAGATCTAACGTGAGTTCGCGAGGTTTAAGATGGCCGCTAATGTTTTCGTCCGTCCTGGCCGATCACAACCGCGTGTTTCGGATGAATTTTTGCGTTTATAGGCGCATTAAAGCAACTTGACTACGGACGAAACTTCTCAAGGAACATTTCTCAATGGAAAATGGGTCGTTGTTACCGCATGCAGACCGGGGCGAGATCAAGCAGGCGGGACCGCGGCACTGTTTATTTCAGAAGCCGCTGGCCGTAAACCCAGCCGCTGTAAAAAATAACTTGCGCTCCGGGCAACCTGGCTTTCGGAATAAGTCTCGCACAGAAAAAATTACTTGCGCGGCGAGACTGCGAGACCGGGTATTTTAAACACTGGAATGTATGTTAGTGCTATTGTTTTAACAAGTCCAAAACCGGTTCTCAACGTTTCGGTTTTTTTGGACTTGAACCGAAACATTCGGTCCGGTCCTGAACCGGTCCAGCAAACCGGTACGCAGCACTAATTCCCATCATGCCACACATGCATATGGGTCTGTATGGAGGGGCACAACTCAGTTACTGGATTGTAAATACATGTAGTTCAATTCCTTGTCAATCTGTAACTAAAATGAACAAATTTGATTGATTTTGTAAAAATAAAAATGTGGTCTTTTAGAAAATATGACTGGCCTCTGCTCTTGAGGCTGCCTTTTTTAAGTTTTTGTAAGGAGTGGGTTTGCAAACAGTGTTCGTTGTAACGCTGCCCACGGTCTTGTCATATTTGTTTGAGGTTTGAAGTCCACTTGTTAAGTGTTGTTGCCGTTTGATGCCGACAAATCGATGTGTTATCAGCTATCTGAGTTTTACTTTCCATGGTGATAATCTCTTATGGTTACATTAGTCCTGATTGGCGAACTGTTGACTTTCAAGAGCCATTGGTATTTATCAACATAAAGACATTCTTATTAAGGGGCCGTCACATTGTGCGAAAATTGATCGGCCGACGAGTCGGCGAGCTCTAAACGACATTTCCGGCAGTCGTACGCCCGATGTTTCGTCGAGCATCGCGCGAATTTTCGGGATCGCCGGTGACTTTTCGGAGTCGGCCGAAGCTCGCTGACACGCGAAACGTGTTCTTTATATAATGCCAGCGTCACATTGTCGACGAGCTTCGGCCGTATTTGTTGATCGCCGAAAGGTCGCCCGATTTTGAGATCGACCGAGGATCGCGTGTATTTTTGGCAATGTGACGGCCCCTGTAGGAATTGTTTGAATTCAACATTGGTGTATCGCCGTGTTCAAAATAAACTACAGAACTGATCATGATGTAGAGATGTCTGTAGAACATGGCAGGCTTTACCCTCACTTCTCTGTGTTAGGACCACATAAATCGGGATCCAATATTGTCTCGAAATCCAAAGCTATTTACCGTACACATCATAAGAGAGGGCGATGCTAATTCAGCCAACCCAAGGCAATGTTTCATCAGTTAAACCCCTGTCACACATAACCGAATATGACCTCCAAATAAAACTCTACCGAACTCCCCCCAACCATTGTTAGGAGTAGTTAGGGAGCAAGGTCGGCTGGTGTTTGGCCAGGTCGGCTACTGTTCGGCTGTGCCAGCCGAATGTTTCAAAATGTTTAAAACATTCGGGTGTGGACGGGAAGTTCGGCAGGTTTACTGGCGTTCGGGAGTAGGTCGGAGCGTGGTTGGCAGTAAAATTGAACTCAAATGTAACTAAAATTTGATATCGAACGGTAGACGTGGCCTAAATCTGGCCAGACTGCTCCCGAACAAGGTTGGCTGCTGTTCAGAGGAAGCTTCTGAACGTGTAACAGGGCTTTTTTGACTGACGGGTGTGCAAACAACAGTTTTCCTCACCGCAGCAACAAACTCACATGACAAATAGGTATATTACTGAGTATTGCCATAGATTTGTGCGACTGATAACGATCTTACTTTCATGTTGAGGGCCCATATCCGTAGAAAAGGTCAAACATCATGTATTACAAACATTATATTATACACGTGTTGATTTTTACTACTTGCAAAAACGGCACGTAAAGCCATTGTCACACATTCAGAACCATCCCCCTAGCACCAGCCGACCAAAGTTGGCTAAACAGATTTAGGTCACGCCTAACTTTCTATAAAATTAAATCGAATTTGAGTTAAATTTGAGTCATATTTCACTGCCCACCACGCCCCAACCTACTTCCAACTACCAGCTGCAGCCAACCACTAGCAAATCATGGCAAAATCTCCCGTCAACAACCGATATTGTTTTAAACATTTTTAACAAGTAACTGTTTTTAAAAAACAGTGGCGACGATTGGTTGTAATTGTTGTTTTTGTTTGCCCCATTTGTTTACGTTGTAGTGAACATTGAAACGTAACGCGTACGTTTACATGTTGAAATTTTACTGGAACGTTTCTCGATCTTTATGTCGTGTATGTGAGATGTTCACTCCCCGGTGAGTAAGTATGATGAACTTAATGAATATTTCAATGAAAATACAGAGTAACAAAAGGACTGCTCTTTTTTATTCTTTAACACTAAAACGCATGGTGTCTCACCCAGGTCATTGACCTCGCCGGCGATTTGATTGACCTCGCCGAAATTCAAGTACATGTACATGTAATGCCACAGCGAGACAAACCTCCCCCGACTCAATTATTTTCTGTGTAAATCATTTAATTTCTTTAAAGGAAATTTCGTGTGGTGGTAGTGAGGGGTATTCATCTATCAGAGCTTACATAATTCGTCCACGAACTTCTTCCACGTGCTATTTATCACAGCCAGGTTGTTTTCAATTTACTTAATTTGGAAGGACATTCAGAGAGGCAAATAAATGTTGAGACAGTCCTTGGTTTATTCAAAATACCTGGTTTAATGCGTCCACATCCACGCCGACAAGTTCGAGCGGGGCGCGGAATCTTTACCGTCGCATATACGATTCTTAATACACAAGAAAAAAATACCCTTGTGCGGCTGGGAAGAGTGCATTTTGCTACGCAAATTAATCAAAAGTTGTCTTCAGAAGAGGTTTGGCTCAATTTTTATCGATATCGTTACGAAGGCCGCTACAAAACGCGATTTTATTTGATTGAATCGTCGAGTTTTGGCTTCCCGACACTCGTCGCAAATGAAAGCTTTTGAATGGGGTTGTGGGAGATTTGGGCGAATCTACTAGAATCACAGGGATGTGTATTGTTGGAACTTAACATTCTTCCGATTTCAATGACCGGCGAATCACTATGATACATGTACGTGTGGGATAGACATATTAAAATCATGTTTGATCAAAGCGTCGGAAACTTTCGTGGATGTTGGAATTTTTCCTTAGACCCTCCTCCCAGATAAAATATTTTTTCCTAACGCGTTTCCTAACCCCCCAGCTCTAGTCTCTACCAGACTAACTACACTGGCTATAATAGGGAGATATTTGCCAGGGGAGTTTGGCCGCTTTGTGGTTTGACTGGCCGTGCAGTTTATAATAGGAGGGGGAAACTAACCCTCCCGCGGACCGACTCTACTGGCCAGCTATTCCCTTCATTTGCCGAATTCTACGATCCGTACCCCCGTAGGAAGGCCTGGTGGAGGCTACCCCAGCTCAGTTTTTCCCTAGGCCCTCGCCCCTGCCTCCCGACGACCGGCCCTCCCTCCCCGCTATAAAATACTGTACACTCCCTTACCGCGGTTGTACACGGGGGATCGCAATGACCTATTTATGTCTTGCAGGAAGAGGGCAAATAGTCACATTTCCTATGTTTTCCTAATTGTGTGACGTTTTGAATAAATTGTCATGCATGGGAAACATATTCAGTAAGGTGACGGACTGTTAGGAATTTGTGAGTTTATAATGTACTATAACCTTTCCCTCTAGCTAAATATCAACACAAGGTTGTCAGAATTTACTTTTTAATAGTTTTATTTGTTCATAAATGCTGTTTACTCGAACGTTCTGAGTGGTTGTCAGAAGTACGGAACAGGCTTCGGAAGCTAGGTACAACCCTTATTCATGTATACCCAACCTGAGCCGGCGTTCCACGCCCCGAACTAGCTACAAGGCAGGCAATAAAAATCATTGCCATGACCGCGATTGAATTGAATGATTACTATTGTATGTGGCGGAGTCAGCAATCTCCATTACAAGGCTTCTAAGAAAAACAGATGTTCCTAACACATGCATGTAGTGAAATTTACAGGATGGGTGGAGGAGGCTATATACCAAATACACGTACAGGAGAAATCAGCCGTTCTTCCCTGAGCGATAATATATTACTGACATATTTTAAAAAACAATCTTCCACTTCATCCTCCACCAGAGACTGGATTTTACTTCAGATGTGAGGTTGTCAGTGAAGTTAATCCTAGGTCTCCCTTGACTTCTGTCAAACCTTTTGTGGGTTAACTTTCCCAAAGGGCAAGCTTGGATGCTGTTATGTCAGGATGTCTAACACAGTGAGCAGTTTTATTCTGCCCGTCTTGATTTTCTCTGTAACTATGCTAAGGGTCACAGGTAAATCCTGATATAGCTGCTCGTTAGGGAATGTTTGCTCCTAGGGGGTGTTGAGACACATATGGAGCACCCTTTTGTAGCAACCATTTATAATTATACGTTGCAGTTTTGTATCCATTCGTCAAGCACTGTCACTGTCCCAGCAGTAAAAAATTAAGGCAGTATCCGATCGGGCAAACAGTGATTATACCAATATGCTTGGTATATTGGACGCTGCTCGGCTGACTGGATTATTTCTTGGGTGCCCAGCTAGCTGAAATGTTCTTGGGGAGGGAATGTCAGGTTGTTGACCTGCTGTTTCTCAACCCCATACAAAACAGACAAGCTGTGCTCTCTGGACATTGGGGGGGGGGGGGTTGACAAACGACCAGATTAATTTGTCATGCCCAGCTGTAGACAGCTGGGCGGTCCTTGGTGTAAGTTACCTGTTGTCCCTTATCACCAATCAAATTTCTTCAAAGGTAAGGTACACTGGCAGTTCAAGTTACACTGTTATTCATAGATAGCCAATAGGACAACATGTGGAAAGCAGATATACTTCAGGTGGGTGGAGCTTCCATCCTGCTTGCTCTTTAGAGACACAAGGCTGTTACTGCAGATGCAATTTTGCTGTATTCCAGGGTAGACGTGTTCTCTGCTGGTCCACAAGCCAACATTATGATTCTTCAGACTTAGAGAATGAGTTTGTTAAAATCCGGTTTGTTTTGTAAAATTCACCCTGAACCAAGGAGGTTTATAGGCTTGAACACAGCTCGAACTTTGTCTTTTGTGGTGATCGAACGTTTGAAAAGAGGACCACTCCGTTGTCTCTGCGTAACCTTCGCTGGAAACCTTCCACGGACTTGGCCGACAAAACCAGGAGGTGAGTACGCTACTTTATATACAAATGTTGTAAGAAATGTTACTGTAGCGTCAATGTGTTTCACTTGTTGATCATTTTGTACTGATTTGTCCATGTAACTATTTGCCCTTATAAAAGAGCAAAAGGTATCTTACAAAAGTGCCGGAATCTCTCTATCCTCAAATGTTTTGTATACTTTCCTATATGTTTGTTGCTCTGCTGCTGCTCTCTTTAGTCTATAAATTGTAAGCTCACTGTTTTCAACCAAGTCGATGCCATTATATAATTGTGTACTATCATTCCTTACATTCAGCTTCTTACGTAAGCGTCAAAATCTCTGTATTCTGATGACCCATTTCGATAGTCTCAAACTTTTGGTACACCTTCCTATTTTTGTTGGGCAGTCACTCGACTGCTTTATTTGTTAGCTAATAGATCCTATCGTAAGCTAGAAATTGTACTTGAAGTTGGCCGTGCTAGCAACAGAGATTTGTGGCTTATAAAGGGCTAGATACTTTACAGCTGGCCTTTTGTCAATTATTGCCTCCTGTGGGTGAACTGAACAGACCCGTAAAATACCCCGGCATGCGTTAATGTGCCTGGGCGGGTGGGTAGCGTTTCCGGCACCGTAGAGATACTGTACGATTCTGGCTGCGCCAGGCTATACTGATTAGAAGTAAATGAAACACAACTAGAGTTATATATTCTTCTGTTAGTATTGCCATATTTTGAACAATTTTCTAAGACGAAGTATGCTATGTTCAACCAACATGAAATTATTTTCGGGACATACTGTGAAGATTTTAATGCCCGACTTCTTGACTTCACCGTTCTTGTTCTTTGAATTGTGTGGTTTATTCCGTCCGTTTTGCTTAGTTTCCAAGTTTCGGTAATAGTCTCGCAGGATCATTCCTTGTGTGTTTGCCAAATTGTGTGGGTTCCTCGGTTTGTTTTGCTTACTTCCGAAGTCTCGTTTTTGGCTAGATTTTAATTTTGCAGGATTGCATTTTGTGACTGAGTTGAAATGTTTAACCAAGACCAAGTACTAGTAACCGAGACATATGCATGGTGTGCCACGCTAAAGACCAGAGAATCACTCCCTCATCTCTGCAATGTCTTTTTTCTTACATTTTAGTATGGCTTATACTATTTCCACGCTATCAGTTCTTACATCTACCTCGCAATTGTTTCCATTCCACTCCTGTCTTTATTATTTTTTCTTTGCTTTTCCTTTGTGGTTTGCTGATGCAGGCAATTTAGCGATGAGGGAAAATAAAACGCGGGCTTTTCCACCAGATAAATGCGATCCTAATTCCTATATTGAATTAAGGCTACAGCTAGTGTGTATATGATATTCTGTACAATTGAATATGTTTTTTCTTTCACGCAGATATGACCCAGCTATCCTGTGACGACATCAGTGACTACAACTCAAGCATGGCGTCAAAACCACATCTCTCACTCAAGAAGATGGAGCTCGAGAACATCGGAAGTAGCGCTTTGTGGACCGAAAATGCAAAGCAACAAAGGCCTTCTCTGCTGGGTCCAAAAACCACATGGCCGAAGGTTACCTCAAAACCAATTCCCAAGGGAACACAAATAAACTGACAAAAAATGATAAAGTATGGAAGGCAATAGCGTTCGCTGTCATTTTGCAATGCACGAAATATCTACATGGTTGTCCTGGGCAAATCCTGTAGATATGAAAAAGTATAAACATTATGTAGGTCTAAGGTCTTTTGTTGCACTATGGGCAGTTGTTTACACCCATGCAATGTGGTCAAATCGTCACCCGGCATATGCCGCAACTCAGGGAATAACGCGTTCTACGGTGACATGCGGTTCGATCTGCGTAACCAACAGTACGTTGACCCCTAACCCCTGACCCATTGGCGCGAATTCGCAGCCTGCCACCCGGAACTTGCCTAGCGTGTTATGGTTCGGGCATCCAGGCCAGACATAAACACGTCAGCGACCATCTTTTTTCTATTATTTTTCATTATTCACTGCTCTTCTCTTGACATAAAATTCGTGGATACAAATCAAAGTACGGACAGTTGGGATGTGTGGAATCCGATGTAACGTTACGTTGGTTTGCTTGCCCAATCGAAAGTGTTGGAAGAAACTCAACTCGAACCCTTAGCACTGCAGAAATGAGGCACCCCCGCAGCTTGTACAGTGTTGTTGAGAAAGATGTGAAAAACAGATGTCTTGGGCAGTGGGTTGCATGGGTTGCTGACATCGCACATATTAAATTTTGTAATTTAAATATTAACATTGTATCTAAAGTTTTGACCAATCAGTGGTGTAATTAGATGAGGTCACTCCTTGATGACGTATTCTCTGGTATAAAAATTCCCTTCCCACCAAGCCTTCTGCACTGAGAAGGCAAACGTCCAAGTGTGCTTTACTTCCGCGTTAGCCAAACGGACCGGGGGGACCGCGTGCGGGCGGGCGGGCAAGCGGCCGGGCCGGGCAAGCGGGTGACCTGGCGGGAGACTTGGGGGGCAGGCCGGCGGCCGAGCAAGCTGGCGGGCGGCCGGGCGACCGAGCGTGGGGCAGGATGGAGGCAGGATGGAGATTCCGGTAGAAGCCAAAACCATCTTGAACTTCGCAGGTAAGTCCTTTTTCTGTACGCCGATACATGCTACAAGTAAACAATGTTGTGGTAGACACTTGGACTCGATACGTATATACAACCAGTTTAATCACAAATTATTGTTCATTTCCCACCGTACCTAACGGACAGACCTGCTAGCCCTCCTCTGTGCCTGTACTTTTCACGGATAATTTTATCTAAATTAGGAAATAGTTCCACAAAAATGTACAGATATCAGACTAGGAGACTTCTAAAACAAACATTTGGCGCTTTTGACCGAAATGTTCTTGTTGACAACATAATTTGTTCATAAGTGGTGGAGGGATATGACCTACTTATTGAAGCACTTTGCCTGGCAATATTTTACATGGAAGGTAAAAAAAAATATGTAAGGTCTGTCTGGGTAGAAATTTGTAGTTGTATTGATCATGACATTCTGAATTGTAACAGGCTACTGATAGCTGTATCAATTGTTTTGATCGGTAAAATTTCGTCTGCGCCTGTAGTCCGCTGTGTCAAATTATAAGTATTGTCAAGGAGCTTCTACACAGTGTAGAAGCTCCTTGGTATTGTCAATTCTATGCTCTAGTTCTAAACGAAGTATTGATGATCAATGACTCATTGACTGTGAATTTTAGTAGTTTCTCGCCAGGCTGCCACCCAAAAAAGACTAAGGTTGGCAAGTCTAAATGAACTGACAGAGCCCGTAAACACTAATACTAGTCAACACTTTCACTTGTAATAAGTGTTGACTTGTTCTGTCAGTTCATTTTAGTGACGCTGAAGAAGAGGATTGATGTCATGCAAAGTAATCTCCATATTTTATCCAGCAGTAGAATTTGAATCGTTTTTGAATAAGTTAGGGCTTCATTCTTGTTTGCTCTAGTTGTTTCATTTTGTGAGTTCGAGACTTTATTTTGTTGTTCGACAACATTATGCGTACGGTAATGATAATGATTCCCTGTTTTAATTGGATCATTGAATTTCGTAGCGGGTGTCATTCCTGTTTTTGTTAGTACCAATCTGATTGCGATTGTTCATTAGTTGTCAGTTTCGCAAAGCACCAAACGTGTTTTTACTCGTATAAATACTTGTTAAACGTTGTCTACTTGCACTTCCCCTCTTACGTTACAACAATGCCCATATAAGCACGTCGGCAGAACGTACTGCGCCTGCGCGAAACGACGTGCTGCCCATATAGCAGTTGTTCTTTATTTTAGTTAGCTTTGTTAATTAGTTCGATCAGTAAGAGTTTTATCCACCGTAGCTCATTGTGTCCCCCAAGTGATGGCCCATTCGTAATTCTATAACTGACCCGATTGGTCTTTTTAAATTATGACGTATTGATGGACCGAGTAATTTACTTTTTCAGTTGCTCTTGGCCATTTACCACACTTGTTATCTTCCATCATGTGAGAAGACGTCGGAATTCAGTTTACATAAAGTTTAAGCCATTTGACATGTTCCTCTGGGATTTTCCGGCCTTACCTAATATCATCTTCCCTCTGATAAGACTACCTGTCCAGATTGAAAATTTCAGTCCAGATTGAATATTGCAGTAACAACTTGCCATTATATTTCCATTTACGTCAGGCCTTGAGTTCCTGCCTGTCCACAGGTCAAATTCTTTACAATAGTACTGAGGCTGGGTAGAGACTCCGGTCTGATAGAAGTCTATTGCTGTAACATAACAATATATCTTAAAAGTTAAACATTCAGTCACATTACTGGTAGCTACTGATCTCATTTAAATAGTCTGTGGTTGCCATAAACCTGAATATCATGTAATGCTGTACGTGTTTGATACTGAACATGAATGTAATTATTGTACCAGCAGAGACTCCGATCGGGACCTCTACCGGGAGAGACTCCAATCGGAGTTTCTCTTGAACGGTAGGAAATGGCTTCAATTTATTCATGTCCTTTATCTCTCTGTGCCCGCAGGTGAGCCAAGCCAACCTACAGAAGAACTTCACTGGCGAGATGTACCAACAGTCCGTTTACAGGAGGGTCAGAACAGCGGTAGGTCCACGTCACACAGTGTATTTGTCGTTTCTGTTGATCTGGGAACATCATGTGTCATAGTCATAGTAACATCTTTCTTGATGAATGAACATTATAACTTTCAACCTTTGTTTACGTTAATGTACGCTTCATTTCATTCTGAAAAATTTATCGGCTCATATGCTTTGTATATATATCTATATTAATGTGTAACAAACAAAACCCTGAATCATACAGAAGAAGATCATAGCTACGCAAAAAATGGCATTGATTTTGCTAATGCTCTTTTCTCTCTTGGTACCCGCAGGTTAACTTAGCCACCCTCAGACTACAGAAGGAATTCCCTGGCTAGTACGAACCCTGGTCCTGGAGGAATTGGGATGTGCGTGCACCGACAACATTTTCGCAAGAAAGAAAAAGAAGAGAAAAAGCAGAGAGAAAAAAAAGAATAACAAAAAAGCAAGAGTGACACAAACACGCATGATACAAAACACTGATACAAATGAATAAAATCCCTTACGCAAAACATCACCGTCATCACACAGTAAGCTATACAAAAGAACGACCAGCATCATGTCGTTACAATCAACCTGACTTAGAGGTTTACCGTGCCCAACGTAAGAAAAGCCTTAACGATCTAGAGGAGCCTATATCAGATTTTGAAATTCAAAATATACAGTAATTGTGTTCACAGCTGATCACATGTCGATATTAATTGAAACAAAAAATTATTTGAAACAATGAGCTTGAATTTACTGCTCCGAGTTCTTTCTTTATATAAGCAACAAAAAAGATGTATATTGTTTGTTGTCCTGATAGAAAAAACATATTTGAAACATCAATATAATAAATAAAGACAGTCATTAATATTCTGTGTGCAAAAAGCCAATTTTCCCAAAATGGTGTCTTTCACGTGCAAAGCAACAAAGGCCTTCTCTGCTGGGTCCAAAAACCACATGGCCGAAGGTTACCTCAAAACCAATTCCCAAGGGAATGCATTCGTGCAATTTTTGAAATTCTTTCAAAGCGATCGTATTATATACACAAATGCCTCCGCCCCTGAGGCGTCACCAAAAACATTCGGCTGCCGACGACGCAACTGACCTTGCTCCCGGCCTACTCCTAACCGTGGTTGGGGCCAGTTTGGCTAGTGTTCGGGAGGCCATATTCGGCTATGTGTGACTGAACACTCACGTACTTGGATGGGCTTTCGTTCCTTGCAGAAATATCATCATGGCTACATCACCAAGCCTTAGAGAAAAGGTTAAACCTGCTGAGTGGAACATCATGGGAAAAACGACAACTCTCTCGACACTAGACCTGTCCAACCAACACCTCAGCCAGTTACCTGATGAACTTTTTGAATTGACTGAGTTGGAGGCTTTGAAGCTAGACAAGAACAGAAACATCAAGCTCTCCGAGAAGCTTATCGGGTTGACCAATTTGAAAGCCTTGAGTTTATTTCAGTGTAATCTTCATACAGTTCCGATCACCGTTATGAAACTTCAGCAGTTGGAAGTGCTAGTTCTCAGTAATAACAAGAACATTACTCTACCTGATGAGATATGTAGTCTGGCCAACCTCTCTTTCTTGGACTTGGGGAACTGCGACCTTAATTCAGTTCCCACTGTTGTGTGGAAATGTTCCCAGTTGAAGGCGTTGCGCCTCATGAACAACAAGGTCATCACATTGCCAGATGAGATGTCCAGTCTCGTCAACCTCGCCTACCTGAACTTAGATAACTGTGACCTGGACACGTTCCCGGCTGTAGTGCTGAAACTGTCAAACCTACAGGCGCTGGATCTAAGTAACAATCAGATCTCCCTACCAGATGAGTTGTACAAGCTACAGAACATACGAGTATTGGGACTACGTGATTGTAATCTGGCGACGGTTCCACCGGCAGTACTGAAACTCACCCAGCTGGAGGAACTGGACCTCAGCAGGAACAGAAGGATTCACCTGCCGGATGAGCTGTCCGGACTCATCAACCTCCTGGCACTGAATCTGTGGAGAACAGACATGGACATAGTTCCTCCGGTAGTATGGGGGCTGACACAGTTAGAATGGCTTAACCTAGGCTTTAACCAACTGCAGAGGTTACCAGCGGAAATCGGGAAACTTATTAACATCAAACACTTGGATCTGTCCTATTGCCAGCTGCGCACACTCCCACCTGAAATGGGGGGACTAACAAGGTTAGAACGACTGAAAATTAGTTCTAACCCATTACAAACACTACCCGCGGAAATTGGACAGCTCAATAGCGTCAAACATCTGGATCTGTCCTACTGTGAGCTACGCACTCTTCCACCAGAAGTGGGGAGACTAACAAGGTTAGAATGGCTGGACCTGAGCTTTAACCCACTACAGACGCTACCCTTGGAAATTGGACAGCTCAGTAACCTATGTCACTTAGAAGTAAAAGAAAATCCACTGATAAAACCACCAGCTGAAGTTTCTCGTAAAGGAATCGCTACTATCAGACAATACTTTGAGGAACTCGAACGTTCAAAGGAAGATGTCAGCGCCAATTTGAAAGTGGTAGTCTTAGGAGAGAAAATGGCAGGAAAAACAAGTCTGGTACGGACGCTACTTAGTAGCAAATCCACACTGACAGAAGAAGAGGACCGCACACACTGTGTAGAGATAACCCAGTGGGCACCTGGTGACAACATCACATTTGAAGTGTACGACTTTGGTGGTCATGACGTGTATCATCTCACCCATCAGTTCTTTCTGACTCCAGATGCCCTTTACCTGTTACTAGTGAACCTCCATACATACAGCTGCAGTGAACATGGTTACAAAGAAGCCGTGGGGTTTTGGCTGGACACACTGAATGCTCGCGTGCCGGGGGCGGTGGTTTCTATGGTAGGGAGCAAAATGGACCTTTGTCGACGTGATGACGTAAATAAAAAGACGCATGACATTCAGGAAAGAGTCAAACTACAAACGGATATGTGGGAAAGACATCTACAGCATCAAATGGAAAACACACCCGAAAAACGTACAAATATCAATCGTCTTTTGTTGCAAAGGCTGCGTATTCTTGGTGACGTACACTGCGTATCTTTGAAACACAAGTCTCAAATCCATCGGTTCTTTTCAAGTTCAACTCCATCCTGGGTCAAATTAAAGGACTTTCTTCTGGAAACCGCAAGGGACACAACATTGTTCCCCACATTGAGAAGAGTATTGCCAAGGACTTGGGCAGAGTTCGAAGAAGTACTTCTAAAGCAAAGTTCCTCTAAATCGTTGAAACGTGTGGGTGGGAGTAACGAATCCACCATGTCCCCATTGGAGAGAAACAAGCACTGGCTGACAATGGCTGACTGTAAACGACTTGGACAATTTGCTGGACTCCCATCAGACAGATTGGAGCCAGTCCTGTCTTACCTGCAGCAGGTGGGAACCATCCTCAGGTACACGGACATACTGGAACTGAAGGACTTTGTCTTTCATGATCCTCCCTCCTTAATCGAAATCTTTAAAGACCTGTTTCATCACAATGCCAAGGAACTTTTCGCAAGAGCCAGACTACAGAAGACTAGGTATACAGGCATACAGCTGGATGATTTTGAACATGATCTGTGTGACCGTGGACTGATTCAAAAGGATGTGTTGAAATGTATGTTACCAGCAAATATCAATCCTGACATTGTTACAGCTCTGATGCAGCATTTTGGCCTTTGCTTTGAGTTTAAAGCTGAAGAAGCATCATCTAAAGGCACTTGTCAATACAAAATTCCATGGTACCTGCACAACCAAATGCCGAATGGATTGAAACCTGTCTGGCCTGACAATGTACCGGGCAAACAAGAACAGCTGCAGCTGATGTGTGATATCAGGGGATTCTGTCCCCGGGGACTGTTTCAGAGGTTCAGTGTTGGAATCCATCCACTTGTCAAGGACAGGACAGACTGGAAAGACGGCGCCATGGCCTACAGACAGAACTATCCTATTATGGTATGTTCCGAACCTGTTGCAGACGACACTTACATCACCATCGCAACCAGAGGCAAGCTTGCCCAGGCAGCTGAAATGTGGGGCGTGGTCCACCCACTGCTGGAGGTGCTGGTCCAGCTGCTGCAGGAGTGGCCAGGTGTGCTGTACTCCCTCCACGTCACCTGTGCGCACTGCATCAAAGCAAGACTGGACAACCCACACCAGCACGAACTGAGGGACCGGACTGCAGATGACGGCCGTGAGGTCAGGTGTCCAAGGGTCAAGCATACAGCTTCAGTAGACCTTGTGTACAGACCTGGAAGATATGGTATAAATGTCTTTGTCACCTATTCAGTTTTTACTACGATCAGGTTATGCAAATTTATGAAAACTTTACAATTAGCATACAAGCTCACCATTTAAGCTTTATGACATTTCAATAAATCTTACACCATAACATAAAATACAGACCCAGCAACTTGAAAGCATTAGCAGACACTTTCCAAGGTTAAGAAGTATAAGGACTTGTCATGACTATTCTGTTTCTCTTTAACAATAGGCAAACAATGCTCTGAAAAAAACAACGGCCAACCAGATGTGATCAGACCCTCTCAAGCTGAGGAAAAAGGTACGTTTCCGTGAATCTTTCTGTCTCTGACTCTCCGACTCTTGGTTCCGCCTTTCTTATACATTAATTAGGTCATCGGATTAGTAGCTCTTTTTCGTTTAAAATTAGTAATTACATTCGCCGAGAAGGTTATGTTTTCCATAGCGTTTGTGTGTGCGTATGTGTGTGTGTATGTGGTTTAGCAGGATAACTCAAGAAGCTTTGGATTGATTGTTATAAACCTTGGTAGGTGGGTAGGTCTTGATGAGATCTAGAAATGATTAGATTTTGGGGCCCCTGGCGGCTTTTGTTGGTACTGCAGCAGTTTTGATATCTCGCGATCTGGACATGCTAGGGTCATGAATTTTGGATGGTAGGTAGCTCTTGGGCTAGGAAAGAAGTCATGTGAGTTTGGGCCCCTTAGCAGCTTATGCTAGAACTGCAGGGCGGTTTGTTTAAAAATCTTCGAGAGAGGATAACTCAAGAACGGTTGACGGATCGTCGTGTTCTTTAATATGTAGGTAGCTTAAGTAATGCTTGACATAATTAGATGACGATTATGCAAGTCAGTGTCTAATTTGCATGATTAATGAGGAATTTCTATAAATCCGCTGTGTTCGATAATAGGGCTATGAAACACGACAGGAACATTGGCTGATATAGATTATGTAAATGAAGCCCAAATTTGCATAATAAATGGGCAATTGCTACAACATTATAGTGGTAACTGCTGGGATTTAATACTTGCCATATTTGGAAGTTCAGAGAAGGTGAGCATCACCAAACATAAATTATTCAAACCAGGACCTCATTTGCATAATTTATGAGGAAATGCTAGAATAGCCTTTTTCTCAAGATAAGACTGTCATTGGGTGGCGAATATGATCAACTGATATGTATCATGCAAATGAGGCTCTTACTTGCATAATCACTGAGAAACAATGTATAATTAGTTCAAACGATTAACATGATTTGGCAAAGATAAGGTAGTGGAACTCTTGTCAGTATTACGTTCGTAGTTATTAGGATTTCATATTGCTTAATGCACACTTAGCAATATTGGAATTTAATTAGTATTACTTTAGTAGCTATCATGATTTCATATTGCGTAATGCACACTTAGCAATATTGGAACTAAGTCACACATTTACCGTAATGTAACAATGGTCTTGGTATTTTGTGCTTTGATGTTAGTATAAATTTTCTGGCCTACTGTAATCTATTCATTCTTTATTGATTTCAGATATGAGCAGGTACCTCCATTACATCAAGGAAAACGTCACTGTCGATTGGAAAGACCTGGCTTATCAGCTAGGATTCAGCCGGCCAGACATCGACACCATCGACGAGAGGAACCGGGACTACAAGCTTCGCTGCCTGGATATGTTAGGGGAGTGGCAGAAGGGGAAGAGAAGGAGACCCGTCACCATAGCTGTCCTGATGGAAGCTCTGAGAGAGCTGAAGCTGACAAGTATTGTAGATGGACTAAAGAGCAAGTTTCCAGGTAATACAGGCATTCGCTGTTTTTATACTCTTTACTAAAAGTAATGTTTTCTTATGCTAGCGCTCAAGCAAGGCTTTGCTTTATCTTATGCATGATAAGTACTGCATTTCCCAATGACAATATGGTATATCTTGAGCAAGCAACGGTATGTCTAAACACCACTACCGCCGTCAATCGACTGCAAGCGACCTCAACCAACCGTATCCGGGCCTAAAATGTAGTGTACATGGGTCAAGAAGCCTTTGTAACGCTATGAATACATTATCGATGTAATTATGAATAGCCAAACACAGTAACTTTGACGTATTTACCTTTTTTTTTAAAAGTTACTCCCCTGGTTTAATGTTTGAATGACTACTCCTGTCCGCCTTTTTGGATTGTCATCGTATGGTCTGCATTTATTTATTTATTTATTTATTAATCATAAAGACGTATGGGTGGTCTCTTCAACCCCAAGGGGCTGATTTCCAAGAGAGCCCATTACAAAATGACACATAAACATATAAAATAATGGATACAAAAAGTAATATAACATAAATAAATTAACATAAATTAAGTACAATAATAGTCAATCAGTGGTCGTTATGAGTCTGCATGGGGAAGTTCTTGACACATGTTTTTTATCGGCAATATGTCAGAGATAATTAATTTTTCTTTTCTTCTCACAAGGTTCCAGTGAAGAACACACTTCTCTGACCTCTGAATTAATGTTAAACAAAGACATGCACTATGGGGTGATGCCGTAAACATTGATGTAGATATTTTTCTGATTTTGTTTTCTACTTGTCATTCTACAGAACTGGCCGGGGCACCTGCTGGGCCGACTGGTGCACGGGGACGACGAGAAATGGGTCGTGGAAACCGCTTCAGTCCGGCTACGGCAAACACAGTCTACTTTTAAAGGAACGCAACACAAAATTTCAAATTCATTATTTTCCAGTAGTTTAAACATTAAAAAGTTGATATATTTCAATTTTTACATTAGTCCACCAAATAATTACCCTGTGCACGCGTTTGAACTTCGCGCTCTCCTAGGTCGCCCGCCGCGATGGCAATGATTTATGCTTTGCTCTGACGTCTCCGTTCCGAACCCGCTTATTTGCATATTGGCAGTGCCACTGGGAGATCACCGGAATGTGATATGCAAATATGCGGCTTCGAAACGAAGACGTCAGAAAAAAGCATTAATCATTGCCATCGCTGCGGGCGAGCTAGGAGAGCGCGTAGTTCAAACGCGTGCACAGGGTAATTATTTGGCGGACTAATGTAAAAATTGAAATATATCAACTTTTTAATGTGTAGACTACTGGAAAATAATGAATTTGAAATTGTGTTCCTTTAATGTGAGCATTTGATAGTTATGAAAAGCTTGTCTGGAATCAGCTGGTATTTGTGATTAACAAAAAGAGCTCGATTACAAACTTTACATAGACAAATAACAAACCTTAATTAGCACCTTTGCGATTGTGTTCACTGACTGATTATCTAAAACCACTGCGAAACTAACATATACCCTCCCCAGGTAAACTAAAAGTGAGAAGTTCCAGACTCAAACACAAGAGTACAAGCAGCAACCGGAAGTACTAAGTGACGTAAACCCTACGCAAGAAGGCCTACTTCTACCCCGAGGCTGCACTAGAATGATTTTTAACTTTCACAATGTAACAAAGAACAACATTTTTTTACTGCAAATATACTGTAAATCATAGCATGTTTTTTTTGGCCTTATTCCTTTTTTCACATTACGTACAAAAATACAAAGAAAACCAGCATCTTACAATTCACAAATTATACAATACGTGTTTGTACAAAGTGATTTCCGATTTGAAGTTACTGTATAGATTTATTGGTATGTACTTATCAATGTTTCTGTTATCACAAGGTAATTTGTTTTGTATCCCAGCACAATTTCTCTCAGACTTACTTGTATAGTTCACTTGAAACACTTATATATATTAAATGACAAAAGCCGAACGGGCCCCTTTTTTTAATTGTGACATAGTCTTTAAGGCCTGCGTAACATTGCATGTAAATTAAATCCGTTTTCAGGGAAGAAACTTAACCATTGATAATGTTTTTGAATCTAAGTTTTTGTGTCTTCTTGACTAAGTTATGAGCTAGGCAATTATTTTACTGCCAGTTCTATTCGTGGTTTTGTGTGAAAACGTTGGGGGCCGGGGTGACTAAAATACACTGTACAACCAACCTCGAGCTTAATGTATTCGGAAACGCAGACAAATTTTGGGATTTCATTTTCCGTAGCATAGTACTGAGCTACAGGACCAATCAATTTCCGCAAATGAAAACATATAGCAATTTCCTTGATATAGATGAATATGCTACATGCCCAATGTTTACATTATGTTCCTGCAGATTACTTTTTTATAGAAAAGTGACGCTGGTAAAGCCATAACATTTTTTATACTTCAGTTGGTAAAATAGAGCTAAAAACAAACCTTATGTCTTAGATAGACGGCTATCGTTATCGTTGCTTTTAACCTTATGCTACAGCTAAGTTGTATTGTACAAGATAAATATATTAAAATTTCTCTTAAAATGCTAAAGCTATGATTGTTCCTACCATGGTTGAGTAATTTATGCCGTTTCAAGAGTTGATAGGTCTGTACTGTTGCTAGGAGACAATGACGTCCGCGATCCAAAGACATATTTAGCTCTTTGTTACAGTTGTTGAATCCACCCTCTATTTCTTTTTCTGGG
This sequence comes from Branchiostoma floridae x Branchiostoma japonicum, assembly GCA_013266295.2. Taxonomy (NCBI): domain Eukaryota; kingdom Metazoa; phylum Chordata; class Leptocardii; order Amphioxiformes; family Branchiostomatidae; genus Branchiostoma; species Branchiostoma floridae x Branchiostoma japonicum. Next base: position 17,572,596 of record CM023829.1, on the reverse strand, counting down.
AGAAGCATATAAGTATTATATAAATTTCATAAAATGCCATAATTTCATAGCGGTAGCTGTCAGGAATTTCATACCACATTTGAAAGTAAAGGTGAACATCATTAACGAAAGTAATTTTTATGGATGACATCAGCGCGCGCATTAATTTTCACCTGATTTCGAAAAAAAAACAAGATTTTTTTCCCCTCTGACGGTGGTCAACATGCCGAAAATGGGCTAATAGTCGTAAACGTCCATCGGTTTAGAGACCATCAGGGATCAAGCAAACTTTAAGGCACAATTGCTCACATTTGATGGCAGGTGTTGACAGTCCAACATGTTCCATCGCATATGAATGCCCAGTGTAGTAGCCAATGGTACCTGCATGCTCTTAATGGTAGGACGGACAAACTCTTTTAAACAATTGTTCTAGTTAATCGAGATGCGTACACATCTACAAGGACAGGTGATACAAAAGACCTATTGATTGTGATATATTTTGTCGCTTCGGCGAACTCATGAGGTCAGGGAACTCATATTTCTGTGAATTTCTCTGTACATTTCGATCGCACATATATTTTCTGTAAATATGTGGAATGAATATTTCGGTCTTGCAGATTCGGGGGTTAATTGGTCTGTACCGTTGTCATAGCAACATGACGTCTATATACATTTCACGCTATCGCATAAAATATCCATTTTTCCCTCCTGGCTTCTTTTCTATCTGATCCAGCGGCTTGTGGCATGCATATGTATCGGCAAAGTCGCCAACGTTGAGCGGAACTAACCTCCGAAGATCGATATTCTATTGTTTACGCACGGCTGGCAAAATTACGCGAGCTCTCGCCGGTAGGTGCTCTCGCGAGAGCAGATTCAAAATGGCGGCGGTATTTGGAAAGGGGTCTATTGGATACTGGTTATTGATAAGGCAAATGATAATAATATATATAAGTGTTCATAATAACACTAACTCAAATGGTACGTGATACACAGACTCTACCAGACATGGATGGATTTCACACTCTGATCGTTGATTTTAAAATCAATTGATCTGCAGAGTAACGTTAAAGTTTGGCTTTTTGAGGCATGAATGTACATAAAAAACAACAAAAACCTTGACAAAATGTTTTAACCATACACACAACAAGTTTTGTTGCTCTGGGGAGCTTTCGAGACCTTTCCTCATTATCATATTCAGCTTTGTCCGGTCGACACTACTTTTAATATTTTTTAAATCTATTTAATACCTCGATTTCTCCGAATAACATCTCTATTCTTGACTTTATTATCAAAACCTTGTCAAGCTGGATTACTTATATCTACGGGATAATAACCTATAAAGGCGATTTGTGCTACCTCTTTTGTCTCCCTCTTCAATGTACTCTATGGTAAATACAAATTTACAATTAATCAAACGTATTGCGAGAATAACGTAGTTTGTGGTTTATCGGGAGGCTTTTCCAAAGTGGCATCAAGATTTCAATCGTACAACCGAAGACGTCGACGTTTAATTTTAGGAATAAAATGCTTCTCTCTACACATATTATCAAAAATATCTGTAATTTAAGAGAAGCTTTAATGAATTATCAAAAATGACAAGTATAGTCAAATATGGCCAATTAAGAAATATGGTTACGCCCAAAGTAATACTATGTAGGACTTCGTGCTCCTATAGCTGACTATTATGGATTACCAGCTCTAAGAAAACACCTGGCATAGGCATAGTTTTACCAGTAACATACTCTAGTCTACACTAGTCACGTAAACATTGAAATTGTCTGTAATGTCCTCAATAAATATTCATTTTACCGAGGAAATTACTTTTTTTCGCAGTATATGATTTTTACGTACACGTTAGCAAACGAAACGTGTGACTATTCTAATCACGAAATTTCTTTATAGCTAAACTCCTGTGATGACATTAGGCCACAGCAAGTAAATTTTATGGATGACATCCTCGCGCGCATTGATTTTCGCCTGATTTCAGAAAAAAAACAAGAAATTTTGTTGCCCTGCAATGGTGGTCAACATGCCAAAAAAGGGCAAATATGTCATGAACGTCCATCTGCAAGACAAGGCTCTGATTTATTCTTTTATTTTTACTTTGATACAATGTTGTATTTTATTCATTTTATATGTGATGTTGCCACTGAATCAAAATCATTTGTACAATAATTTAAAATTTTATTTAGTCACTTCTTTTTTCAAAGTTGTTTCAGAGACAAATCGGTGTTGTAACAGTTGGCACAATATAGGTAGAGTATGGCTTCCAGACAGTTCGGTTTATGAGTCACTCTGTCAGTGATTGAGCCCTGTGTTCTGCCTGGTAGCCAGTCTCTAAACTCAGAGACCACCAGGGATCCAGCAAACTTGAGGCGCAATTCCTCGTGTTTGATGGCAAGTGTTGACAGTCCAGGGTGTTCCATTACAAATGAATACCCAGTGTAGTATCTACCTTGAAGATGGTACAGCAAGCTCTTTTTTGTTCTATTTAATAAAGACACATCTGCAAGGACAGGTAATACTGTTGAATACAGCGACAGAAGACCTGTTGGGTATGATATCATGTTTTACCGCCTAAATTCTTGTTCAACGAGGTTTACGATTTCAAAATCTGAAAATGTAGGAATCTTGTTTTTTTGGCCTGCCTTGTTTTTTTTCGCCCTCTCGCATTAACTTTGGAGTCTCCGGAGGATGTCATCCATAAAATTTACATGCTATGGCCTTATATGATTTTTTCTACATCTTTCTTCAGATGCTTATCACATGATAATTATGCGGATGGTTAGTCTTTCATTTTACTTTAATTTCTGCTGTTTCCTGTTATTAATTAATCACGTTCATCAACATTCTCAAATTTGTCTGCATCCTGGACTACATTAACATTATACGTGAGTTGGTAGTTTATTTCTCGTCGCGTCGCTGTTTAGAGAACATATTCTGTTCATAACAGCCCAATACAATAGATACCAGTACATCTTAGAGTGTCTCGGAAAAAACTGGCAACAGGGTTTGACTTCAAGCGAAGAAGATACAAAGGGCGGTGAGGAACCATTTAATTCCTTCTGGGTTGCATCTGGTACATAACCGCTGTTACAGCAAACCCAGACGGGTCTCGGAGTTGATCTAGATGGAACGTGCAGCTTGTATGCATTTCGAACTCGGAACCGTTTAAAAGGTAAACGCTTAGCTGTTTCGATGAACAAGGCCCTCTTTCTTTAAGGACAGGAGATTTTTTTATGTAACTATCATGGAAAATACAATTAGTTTATAATGACATGCAACTGATACATATTAGTTGCAGTATACTCCTGGAAGATAGGGACGCCACAAAATAACGAGGCATCATGGGGACAATATTTAAACAGACCAAGCAAGAATAGAGAGGCTCCAAAACATTAGGGATCAATCTCTTTCTGAGAAAAAAATATCTACAATGAATTCAAGATTCGTGCTGAACGTTGTTATGTTGACTATAACCTTGTTACCGGTTTTCACCATCCTAGCAGCAGATGAGTGTTTTCCAACATGCGAAAGAAAAAAGCTGTCTGATTGCCTGCCCCTAAAGAAACAATCTGTTAACAATTTCCCCAGTAGAAGTAACATGAATAGCCAAAAACGCAGGCCAGTGACAGTGTGTATTTCGTGTAACCATAGATCAATCAATTATACTGATATACCAAATGCGCCTTCAGGAAAATGTTTTCAAGGTGTGAGATGGCTCGCTATAAGAGGTTTTCGATATGGAACACTGTCGTCACGAAAGCTAGCTTTAATAAGTCCGTGGCTCGCACAACTTTTTCTAATTGATACGGGAATAACAGAAATAGATAATGCTACATTCAAAGAATTTTAAGTACAAAAATTAAACTTAGATCATAACATGTTAACTCACATTCCCAAGAATTGGCACGGCGCTTTGAAGTAACCAAATACATACTACATGTGTCAACTTTCTGTTGCATACAATCGAATCTCAAATCTTGACCCCGGATGTTTTCAAAATCTAAATCTGGATTCCTTAGATCTAAGCGGTAACGTACTGCGGGAAGTGAGACGTCCGTGGTTTATTGGACTTGATACATTGAATACACTAATTCATTCTGAGAGAAAACCAAATTGAAAACATTCCATCCAATGCGTTTGAGTTCCTGAAGCAACTGCATTTTCTGGATCTAAGGGGCAACAACTTAGCGTGTCTTCACAGAGAGGCATTTGTGTTGCTGAACCATTTCATTCGAGTCGATTTTAACGGAAATGACGTTGTGTTGAGAGCAGATGGTGTGCATAGTAATGAGTGGAGCATGGTCTTACAAAACTGTGGCAATACTAAAAATCAGTGGATTCGACTTAAGATCGCCGGTATCCTCATATATATCATTTATGAAGGTAACGATAACCGATTTGCTATCAATTTGGACGGCAAGAGTATAATATATTACACAGGCTCAAACATTGTAGGTGACTGTAACCCCAAAATGTCTCGATTTGGTAATTTTACGTCCTTTTCCGATTTCGTCCTCATGGCAAAGCGCATTAAATATGATGTAAACAGTTCACTCTCAAGTCAATGTCAAGAGGAATGGAATGAGGCTGGGGGTACAAGTTTAGTTTTAAACGGTGGCGTTACATTAAGAGTGTCTGAACACCAAACACGTAAGTAAGAAATTCAGCGTTGTGGCAACTACTAGTATTGCCTCGGGATCAGCGGCTCAAGACACAAATATGTATAGAGAAGGTTCTGTCTCAAGAATCGCCTGTTTGGTTCTCGACGGTAAACGCATAACACACGTCTCGTTTTTCAATGACTCGGGTAAGCAAGCAGATGACACAAAATGTTTTACGGGACATGTTTTTGGCGACGCCTCAGGGGCGGAGGCATTTGTGTATATAATACGATCGCTTTGAAAGAATTTCAAAAATTGCACGAATGCATTCCCTTGGGAATTGGTTTTGAGGTAACCTTCGGCCATGTGGTTTTTGGACCCAGCAGAGAAGGCCTTTGTTGCTTTGCACGTGAAAGACACCATTTTGGGAAAATTGGCTTTTTGCACACAGAATATTAATGACTGTCTTTATTTATTATATTGATGTTTCAAATATGTTTTTTCTATCAGGACAACAAACAATATACATCTTTTTTGTTGCTTATATAAAGAAAGAACTCGGAGCAGTAAATTCAAGCTCATTGTTTCAAATAATTTTTTGTTTCAATTAATATCGACATGTGATCAGCTGTGAACACAATTACTGTATATTTTGAATTTCAAAATCTGATATAGGCTCCTCTAGATCGTTAAGGCTTTTCTTACGTTGGGCACGGTAAACCTCTAAGTCAGGTTGATTGTAACGACATGATGCTGGTCGTTCTTTTGTATAGCTTACTGTGTGATGACGGTGATGTTTTGCGTAAGGGATTTTATTCATTTGTATCAGTGTTTTGTATCATGCGTGTTTGTGTCACTCTTGCTTTTTTGTTATTCTTTTTTTTCTCTCTGCTTTTTCTCTTCTTTTTCTTTCTTGCGAAAATGTTGTCGGTGCACGCACATCCCAATTCCTCCAGGACCAGGGTTCGTACTAGCCAGGGAATTCCTTCTGTAGTCTGAGGGTGGCTAAGTTAACCTGCGGGTACCAAGAGAGAAAAGAGCATTAGCAAAATCAATGCCATTTTTTGCGTAGCTATGATCTTCTTCTGTATGATTCAGGGTTTTGTTTGTTACACATTAATATAGATATATATACAAAGCATATAAGCCGATAAATTTTTCAGAATGAAATGAAGCGTACATTAACGTAAACAAAGGTTGAAAGTTATAATGTTCATTCATCAAGAAAGATGTTACTATGACTATGACACATGATGTTCCCAGATCAACAGAAACGACAAATACACTGTGTGACGTGGACCTACCGCTGTTTTGACCCTCCTGTAAACGGACTGTTGGTACATCTCGCCAGTGAAGTTCTTCTGTAGGTTGGCTTGGCTCACCTGCGGGCACAGAGAGATAAAGGACATGAATAAATTGAAGCCATTTCCTACCGTTCAAGAGAAACTCCGATTGGAGTCTCTCCCGGTAGAGGTCCCGATCGGAGTCTCTGCTGGTACAATAATTACATTCATGTTCAGTATCAAACACGTACAGCATTACATGATATTCAGGTTTATGGCAACCACAGACTATTTAAATGAGATCAGTAGCTACCAGTAATGTGACTGAATGTTTAACTTTTAAGATATATTGTTATGTTACAGCAATAGACTTCTATCAGACCGGAGTCTCTACCCAGCCTCAGTACTATTGTAAAGAATTTGACCTGTGGACAGGCAGGAACTCAAGGCCTGACGTAAATGGAAATATAATGGCAAGTTGTTACTGCAATATTCAATCTGGACTGAAATTTTCAATCTGGACAGGTAGTCTTATCAGAGGGAAGATGATATTAGGTAAGGCCGGAAAATCCCAGAGGAACATGTCAAATGGCTTAAACTTTATGTAAACTGAATTCCGACGTCTTCTCACATGATGGAAGATAACAAGTGTGGTAAATGGCCAAGAGCAACTGAAAAAGTAAATTACTCGGTCCATCAATACGTCATAATTTAAAAAGACCAATCGGGTCAGTTATAGAATTACGAATGGGCCATCACTTGGGGGACACAATGAGCTACGGTGGATAAAACTCTTACTGATCGAACTAATTAACAAAGCTAACTAAAATAAAGAACAACTGCTATATGGGCAGCACGTCGTTTCGCGCAGGCGCAGTACGTTCTGCCGACGTGCTTATATGGGCATTGTTGTAACGTAAGAGGGGAAGTGCAAGTAGACAACGTTTAACAAGTATTTATACGAGTAAAAACACGTTTGGTGCTTTGCGAAACTGACAACTAATGAACAATCGCAATCAGATTGGTACTAACAAAAACAGGAATGACACCCGCTACGAAATTCAATGATCCAATTAAAACAGGGAATCATTATCATTACCGTACGCATAATGTTGTCGAACAACAAAATAAAGTCTCGAACTCACAAAATGAAACAACTAGAGCAAACAAGAATGAAGCCCTAACTTATTCAAAAACGATTCAAATTCTACTGCTGGATAAAATATGGAGATTACTTTGCATGACATCAATCCTCTTCTTCAGCGTCACTAAAATGAACTGACAGAACAAGTCTACACTTATTACAAGTGAAAGTGTTGACTAGTATTAGTGTTTACGGGCTCTGTCAGTTCATTTAGACTTGCCAACCTTAGTCTTTTTTGGGTGGCAGCCTGGCGAGAAACTACTAAAATTCACAGTCAATGAGTCATTGATCATCAATACTTCGTTTAGAACTAGAGCATAGAATTGACAATACTTATAATTTGACACAGCGGACTACAGGCGCAGACGAAATTTTACCGATCAAAACAATTGATACAGCTATCAGTAGCCTGTTACAATTCAGAATGTCATGATCAATACAACTACAAAGACGGAAATTAATGAATTATACAAAATACACAAATACACATTCGGTGCCTTGCGACACATTGCAAGTCCATATCATTAGCCAATAACTTATGAAATATGCTCGAGTCACGTCTGTACGTAACTTCCAATGGTCGAAACAGTTTTCTATGCTGTGCCGCTCACGCAGCCATCGAATTAGTAAACAACATGCCTGTTTAACTCAATCACCGAAAATTTCCAGGCATCCAGGCATTAGCGCCTGCAAACAGTGTCTTAAAAAAGTTAAAAACCTTGACCAACAGATTAGAAACCAACAAACCACGGTAAACCTCTAAGTCAGGTTGATTGTAACGACATGATGCTGGTCGTTCTTTTGTATAGCTTACTGTGTGATGACGGTGATGTTTTGCGTAAGGGATTTTATTCATTTGTATCAGTGTTTTGTATCATGCGTGTTTGTGTCACTCTTGCTTTTTTGTTATTCTTTTTTTTCTCTCTGCTTTTTCTCTTCTTTTTCTTTCTTGCGAAAATGTTGTCGGTGCACGCACATCCCAATTCCTCCAGGACCAGGGTTCGTACTAGCCAGGGAATTCCTTCTGTAGTCTGAGGGTGGCTAAGTTAACCTGCGGGTACCAAGAGAGAAAAGAGCATTAGCAAAATCAATGCCATTTTTTGCGTAGCTATGATCTTCTTCTGTATGATTCAGGGTTTTGTTTGTTACACATTAATATAGATATATATACAAAGCATATAAGCCGATAAATTTTTCAGAATGAAATGAAGCGTACATTAACGTAAACAAAGGTTGAAAGTTATAATGTTCATTCATCAAGAAAGATGTTACTATGACTATGACACATGATGTTCCCAGATCAACAGAAACGACAAATACACTGTGTGACGTGGACCTACCGCTGTTTTGACCCTCCTGTAAACGGACTGTTGGTACATCTCGCCAGTGAAGTTCTTCTGTAGGTTGGCTTGGCTCACCTGCGGGCACAGAGAGATAAAGGACATGAATAAATTGAAGCCATTTCCTACCGTTCAAGAGAAACTCCGATTGGAGTCTCTCCCGGTAGAGGTCCCGATCGGAGTCTCTGCTGGTACAATAATTACATTCATGTTCAGTATCAAACACGTACAGCATTACATGATATTCAGGTTTATGGCAACCACAGACTATTTAAATGAGATCAGTAGCTACCAGTAATGTGACTGAATGTTTAACTTTTAAGATATATTGTTATGTTACAGCAATAGACTTCTATCAGACCGGAGTCTCTACCCAGCCTCAGTACTATTGTAAAGAATTTGACCTGTGGACAGGCAGGAACTCAAGGCCTGACGTAAATGGAAATATAATGGCAAGTTGTTACTGCAATATTCAATCTGGACTGAAATTTTCAATCTGGACAGGTAGTCTTATCAGAGGGAAGATGATATTAGGTAAGGCCGGAAAATCCCAGAGGAACATGTCAAATGGCTTAAACTTTATGTAAACTGAATTCCGACGTCTTCTCACATGATGGAAGATAACAAGTGTGGTAAATGGCCAAGAGCAACTGAAAAAGTAAATTACTCGGTCCATCAATACGTCATAATTTAAAAAGACCAATCGGGTCAGTTATAGAATTACGAATGGGCCATCACTTGGGGGACACAATGAGCTACGGTGGATAAAACTCTTACTGATCGAACTAATTAACAAAGCTAACTAAAATAAAGAACAACTGCTATATGGGCAGCACGTCGTTTCGCGCAGGCGCAGTACGTTCTGCCGACGTGCTTATATGGGCATTGTTGTAACGTAAGAGGGGAAGTGCAAGTAGACAACGTTTAACAAGTATTTATACGAGTAAAAACACGTTTGGTGCTTTGCGAAACTGACAACTAATGAACAATCGCAATCAGATTGGTACTAACAAAAACAGGAATGACACCCGCTACGAAATTCAATGATCCAATTAAAACAGGGAATCATTATCATTACCGTACGCATAATGTTGTCGAACAACAAAATAAAGTCTCGAACTCACAAAATGAAACAACTAGAGCAAACAAGAATGAAGCCCTAACTTATTCAAAAACGATTCAAATTCTACTGCTGGATAAAATATGGAGATTACTTTGCATGACATCAATCCTCTTCTTCAGCGTCACTAAAATGAACTGACAGAACAAGTCTACACTTATTACAAGTGAAAGTGTTGACTAGTATTAGTGTTTACGGGCTCTGTCAGTTCATTTAGACTTGCCAACCTTAGTCTTTTTTGGGTGGCAGCCTGGCGAGAAACTACTAAAATTCACAGTCAATGAGTCATTGATCATCAATACTTCGTTTAGAACTAGAGCATAGAATTGACAATACTTATAATTTGACACAGCGGACTACAGGCGCAGACGAAATTTTACCGATCAAAACAATTGATACAGCTATCAGTAGCCTGTTACAATTCAGAATGTCATGATCAATACAACTACAAAGACGGAAATTAATGAATTATACAAAATACACAAATACACATTCGGTGCCTTGCGACACATTGCAAGTCCATATCATTAGCCAATAACTTATGAAATATGCTCGAGTCACGTCTGTACGTAACTTCCAATGGTCGAAACAGTTTTCTATGCTGTGCCGCTCACGCAGCCATCGAATTAGTAAACAACATGCCTGTTTAACTCAATCACCGAAAATTTCCAGGCATCCAGGCATTAGCGCCTGCAAACAGTGTCTTAAAAAAGTTAAAAACCTTGACCAACAGATTAGAAACCAACAGCTGAGACTAAGCGCTGCTACTCACAACCCAATCTACGTCCACCGTGACAAAGACTAAGACACTCTCTGCTAAATTTCTACCCAGACAGACCTTACATATTTTTTTTTACCTTCCATGTAAAATATTGCCAGGCAAAGTGCTTCAATAAGTAGGTCATATCCCTCCACCACTTATGAACAATGTTGTCAACAAGAACATTTCGGTCAAAAGCGCCAAATGTTTGTTTTAGAAGTCTCCTAGTCTGATATCTGTACATTTTTGTGGAACTATTTCCTAATTTAGATAAAATTATCCGTGGAAAGTACAGGCACAGAGGAGGGCTAGCAGGTCTGCCCGTTAGGTACGGTGGGAAATGAACAATAATTTGTGATTAAACTGGTTGTATATACGTATCGAGTCCAAGTGTCTACCACAACATTGTTTACTTGTAGCATGTATCTAGTTTCGAAACCTTCTCTCCCCGGCAAACTCCCTTGGCTGCAAACCGTCCCTCCGCGACATAACTGCCGTCGGTCGCCGAAAAAAAATAACGCCGCTCACAAGTCTGCGAAGGAGGCTAGCATGTATCGGCGTACAGAAAAAGGACTTACCTGCGAAGTTCAAGATGGTTTTGGCTTCTACCGGAATCTCCATCCTGCCTCCATCCTGCCCCACGCTCGGTCGCCCGGCCGCCCGCCAGCTTGCTCGGCCGCCGGCCTGCCCCCCAAGTCTCCCGCCAGGTCACCCGCTTGCCCGGCCCGGCCGCCCGCCCGCACGCGGTCCCCCCGGTCCGTTTGGCTAACGCGGAAGTAAAGCACACTTGGACGTTTGCCTTCTCACTGCAGAAGGCTTGGTGGGAAGGGAATTTTTATACCAGAGAATACGTCATCAAGGAGTGACCTCATCTAATTACACCACTGATTGGTCAAAACTTTAGATACAATGTTAATATTTAAATTACAAAATTTAATATGTGCGATGTCAGCAACCCATGCAACCCCCTGCCCAAGACATCTGTTTTTCACATCTTTCTCAACAACACTGTACAAGCTGCGGGGGTGCCTCATTTCTGCAGTGCTAAGGGTTCGAGTTGAGTTTCTTCCAACACTTTCGATTGGGCAAGCAAACCAACGTAACGTTATGTCGGATTCCACACATCCCAACTGTCCGTACTTTGATTTGTATCCACGAATTTTATGTCAAGAGAAGAGCAGTGAATAATGAAAAATAATAGAAAAAAGATGGTCGCTGACGTGTTTATGTCTGGCCTGGATGCCCGACCCATAACACGCTAGGCAAGTTCCGGGTGGCAGGCTGCGAATTCGCGCCAATGGGTCAGGGGTTAGGGGTCAACGTACTGTTGGTTACGCAGATCGAACCGCATGTCACCGTAGAACGCGTTATTCCCTGAGTTGCGGCATATGCCGGGTGACGATTTGACCACATTGCATGGGTGTAAACAACTGCCCATAGTGCAACAAAAGACCTTAGACCTACATAATGTTTATACTTTTTCATATCTACAGGATTTGCCCAGGACAACCATGTAGATATTTCGTGCATTGCAAAATGACAGCGAACGCTATTGCCTTCCATACTTTATCATTTTTTGTCAGTTTATTTGTGTTCCCTTGGGAATTGGTTTTGAGGTAACCTTCGGCCATGTGGTTTTTGGACCCAGCAGAGAAGGCCTTTGTTGCTTTGCATTTTCGGTCCACAAAGCGCTTTTTAACTTCCGATGTTCTCGAGCTCCATCTTCTTGAGTGAGAGATGTGGTTTTGACGCCATGCTTGAGTTGTAGTCACTGATGTCGTCACAGGATAGCTGGGTCATATCTGCGTGAAAGAAAAAACATATTCAATTGTACAGAATATCATATACACACTAGCTGTAGCCTTAATTCAATATAGGAATTAGGATCGCATTTATCTGGTGGAAAAGCCCGCGTTTTATTTTCCCTCATCGCTAAATTGCCTGCATCAGCAAACCACAAAGGAAAAGCAAAGAAAAAATAATAAAGACAGGAGTGGAATGGAAACAATTGCGGTAGATGTAAGAACTGATAGCGTGGAAATAGTATAAGCCATACTAAAATGTAAGAAAAAAGACATTGCAGAGATGAGGGAGTGATTCCCTGGTCTTTAGCGTGGCACACCATGCATATGTCTCGGTTACTAGTACTTGGTCTTGGTCTTGGTTAAACATTTCAACTCAGTCACAAAATGCAATCCTGCAAAATTAAAATCTAGCCAAAAACGAGACTTCGGAAGTAAGCAAAACAAACCGAGGAACCCACACAATTTGGCAAACACACAAGGAATGATCCTGCGAGACTATTACCGAAACTTGGAAACTAAGCAAAACGGACGGAATAAAACACAATTCAAAGAACAAGAACGGTGAAGTCAGGAAGTCGGGCATTAAAATCTTCACAGTATGTCCCGAAAATAATTTCATGTTGGTTGAACATAGCATACTTCGTCTTAGAAAATTGTTCAAAATATGGCAATACTAACAGGAGAATATATAACTCTAGTTGTGTTTCATTTACTTCTAATCAGTATAGCCTGGCGCAGCCAGAATCGTACAGTATCTCTACGGTGCCGGAAACGCTACCCACCCGCCCAGGCACATTAACGCATGCCGGGGTATTTTACGGGTCTGTTCAGTTCACCCACAGGAGGCAATAATTGACAAAAGGCCAGCTGTAAAGTATCTAGCCCTTTATAAGCCACAAATCTCTGTTGCTAGCACGGCCAACTTCAAGTACAATTTCTAGCTTACGATAGGATCTATTAGCTAACAAATAAAGCAGTCGAGTGACTGCCCAACAAAAATAGGAAGGTGTACCAAAAGTTTGAGACTATCGAAATGGGTCATCAGAATACAGAGATTTTGACGCTTTCGTAAGAAGCTGAATGTAAGGAATGATAGTACACAATTATATAATGGCATCGACTTGGTTGAAAACAGTGAGCTTACAATTTATAGACTAAAGAGAGCAGCAGAGCAACAAACATATAGGAAAGTATACAAAACATTTGAGGATAGAGAGATTCCGGCACTTTTGTAAGATACCTTTTGCTCTTTTATAAGGGCAAATAGTTACATGGACAAATCAGTACAAAATGATCAACAAGTGAAACACATTGGCCTAACGCTACAGTAACATTTCTTACAACATTTGTATATAAAGTAGCGTACTCACCTCCTGGTTTTGTCGGCCAAGTCCGTGGAAGGTTTCCAGCGAAGGTTACGCAGAGACAACGGAGTGGTCCTCTTTTCAAACGTTCGATCACCACAAAAGACAAAGTTCGAGCTGTGTTCAAGCCTATAAACCTCCTTGGTTCAGGGTAAATTTTACAAAACAAACCGGATTTTAACAAACTTATTCTCTAAGTCTGAAGAATCATAATGTTGGCTTGTGGACCAGCAGAGAACACGTCTACCCTGGAATACAGCAAAATTGCATCTGCAGTAACAGCCTTGTGTCTCTAAAGAGCAAGCAGGATGGAAGCTCCACCCACCTGAAGTATATCTGCTTTCCACATGTTGTCCTATTGGCTATCTATGAATAACAGTGTAACTTGAACTGCCAGTGTACCTTACCTTTGAAGAAATTTGATTGGTGATAAGGGACAACAGGTAACTTACACCAAGGACCGCCCAGCTGTCTACAGCTGGGCATGACAAATTAATCTGGTCGTTTGTCATCCCCCCCCCCCCAATGTCCAGAGAGCACAGCTTGTCTGTTTTGTATGGGGTTGAGAAACAGCAGGTCAACAACCTGACATTCCCTCCCCAAGAACATTTCAGCTAGCTGGGCACCCAAGAAATAATCCAGTCAGCCGAGCAGCGTCCAATATACCAAGCATATTGGTATAATCACTGTTTGCCCGATTGGATACTGCCTTAATTTTTTACTGCTGGGACAGTGACAGTGCTTGACGAATGGATACAAAACTGCAACGTATAATTATAAATGGTTGCTACAAAAGGGTGCTCCATATGTGTCTCAACACCCCCTAGGAGCAAACATTCCCTAACGAGCAGCTATATCAGGATTTACCTGTGACCCTTAGCATAGTTACAGAGAAAATCAAGACGGGCAGAATAAAACTGCTCACTGTGTTAGACATCCTGACATAACAGCATCCAAGCTTGCCCTTTGGGAAAGTTAACCCACAAAAGGTTTGACAGAAGTCAAGGGAGACCTAGGATTAACTTCACTGACAACCTCACATCTGAAGTAAAATCCAGTCTCTGGTGGAGGATGGAGTGGAAGATTGTTTTTTAAAATATGTCAGTAATATATTATCGCTCAGGGAAGAACGGCTGATTTCTCCTGTACGTGTATTTGCCTTCGTCAAGAAGGGTATGTTTTCGTGGGCGTGCGTGTGTGTGTGAGTCTGTCAACAGTATAACTCGAGAAGGCTTAAATGGATTGTCTTCATATTTGGTAGGTGGGTAGGTCTTGATGAGACCTAGAAGTGATAGGAATATGGGCCCCCTGGCGGCTCGTTATGGTACTGCAGCGGAACTTCCGGTTTTGATATATGGTGATCTGGACAAGCTAGGGTCATGATTTTTGAATGGTAGATAGCTCTTGTGCTCGGGAAGAAGTGACGTAAGTTTGGACCCCCTAGCGGCTTGTTTTGGAACTGCAGGAGCATTTGTATGAAAATGTTTGAAGTAGGATAACTCAATAACCGGTCGTCGGATCGTCCTGATATTTGGTGTGTAGGTAGCTTAAGTGATGCTTGACATAATTAGATGACAATTATGCAAATTATGATCTAATTTGCATAATAAATGAAGTAATTCTATAATTCAGTTACCTTCCATGATACTCTACCTTCATTGTAACACATGGGCTACAGGCTGTCCCAGAGGAAGAAAGTCCCAGAGGGGATAGTCAATGTAACTGCAGGCGGTGTTGCCTTACAGCCTGCACAGCTGTTTTTCCCCTTGCCCAATATACGATTGCAGACTGCATCGGCAGGGGTAATTTTCACAATCCAACTTCCATATTTAGGGGGACTAATATATCACTTCTACCTTCTTAAGTTATATAACGATAACATCTTTTGACGAAGGCATGAGATCGTTGACCTCTAGTTGGTATATAGCCTCCTCCACCCATCCTGTAAATTTCACTACATGCATGTGTTAGGAACATCTGTTTTTCTTAGAAGCCTTGTAATGGAGATTGCTGACTCCGCCACATACAATAGTAATCATTCAATTCAATCGCGGTCATGGCAATGATTTTTATTGCCTGCCTTGTAGCTAGTTCGGGGCGTGGAACGCCGGCTCAGGTTGGGTATACATGAATAAGGGTTGTACCTAGCTTCCGAAGCCTGTTCCGTACTTCTGACAACCACTCAGAACGTTCGAGTAAACAACATTTATGAACAAATAAAACTATTAAAAAGTAAATTCTGACAACCTTGTGTTGATATTTAGCTAGAGGGAAAGGTTATAGTACATTATAAACTCACAAATTCCTAACAGTCCGTCACCTTACTGAATATGTTTCCCATGCATGACAATTTATTCAAAACGTCACACAATTAGGAAAACATAGGAAAGGTGACTATTTGCCCTCTTCCTGCAAGACATAAATAGGTCATTGCGATCCCCCGTGTACAACCGCGGTAAGGGAGTGTACAGTATTTTATAGCGGGGAGGGAGGGCCGGTCGTCGGGAGGCAGGGGCGAGGGCCTAGGGAAAAACTGAGCTGGGGTAGCCTCCACCAGGCCTTCCTACGGGGGTACGGATCGTAGAATTCGGCAAATGAAGGGAATAGCTGGCCAGTAGAGTCGGTCCGCGGGAGGGTTAGTTTCCCCCTCCTATTATAAACTGCACGGCCAGTCAAACCACAAAGCGGCCAAACTCCCCTGGCAAATATCTCCCTATTATAGCCAGTGTAGTTAGTCTGGTAGAGACTAGAGCTGGGGGGTTAGGAAACGCGTTAGGAAAAAAATATTTTATCTGGGAGGAGGGTCTAAGGAAAAATTCCAACATCCACGAAACTTTCCGACGCTTTGATAAAACATGATTTATGTCTATCCCACACGTACATGTATCATAGTGATTCGCCGGTCATTGAAATCGGAAGAATGTTAAGTTCCAACAATACGCATCCCTGTGATTCTAGTAGATTCGCCCAAATCTCCCACAACCCCATTCAAAAGCTTTCATTTGCGACGAGTGTCGTGAAGCCAAAACTCGACGATTCAATCAAATAAAATCGCGTTTTGTAGCGGCCTTCGTAACGATATCGATAAAAATTGAGCCAAACCTTTTCTGAAGACAACTTTTGATTAATTTGCGTAGCAAAATGCACTCTTCCCAGCCGCACAAGGGTATTTTTTTCTTGTGTATTAAGAATCGTATATGCGACGGTAAAGATTCCGCGCCCCGCTCGAACTTGTCGGCGTGGATGTGGACGCATTAAACCAGGTATTTTGAATAAACCAAGGACTGTCTCAACATTTATTTGCCTCTCTGAATGTCCTTCCAAATTAAGTAAATTGAAAACAACCTGGCTGTGATAAATAGCACGTGGAAGAAGTTCGTGGACGAATTATGTAAGCTCTGATAGATGAATACCCCTCACTACCACCACACGAAATTTCCTTTAAAGAAATTAAATGATTTACACAGAAAATAATTGAGTCGGGGGAGGTTTGTCTCGCTGTGGCATTACATGTACTTGAATTTCGGCGAGGTCAATCAAATCGCCGGCGAGGTCAATGACCTGGGTGAGACACCATGCGTTTTAGTGTTAAAGAATAAAAAAGAGCAGTCCTTTTGTTACTCTGTATTTTCATTGAAATATTCATTAAGTTCATCATACTTACTCACCGGGGAGTGAACATCTCACATACACGACATAAAGATCGAGAAACGTTCCAGTACAATTTCAACATGTAAACGTACGCGTTACGTTTCAATGTTCACTACAACGTAAACAAATGGGGCAAACAAAAACAACAATTACAACCAATCGTCGCCACTGTTTTTTAAAAACAGTTACTTGTTACAAATGCAGACGGTTTTATTCCAATAACAAAAGAATCGGTTGCTAACACCGATTACCGATTACAAAGAACAGAGTCTTACTTTTTAGAAAATGCATCGCTGGCCCTGCAAACAGAGGAATATACAGTAGAGACTACAGCCATAGTGCCAAGCCTTTCTTCCACGAAGAGAAACATGAAAACTAATATGCCTGGAGCTACAAATGTCATGCTTTTTCTGATAATAAGCGTAGTAGTAGCAGTTTTTATCCTGGGTTTCTTTGCGTTCTGCTACTATAAAAAGAGAAGTCAAACCAACAAAGGTTTGAAAGTGAAAGACCTTACTTCAAGCCCGAGACAGGATGTTTTAACCTAAGAGTATTACAAACTAATGCAATGTACGAAAGCTCAAAGAAAGAAACATGCCGGCAAAAGAGTATAAATGACCGTCAAACAAACGACACCACCTACCATCAAATCAACGAGGATGAAGTCTACGATCCATCTAGTCACACGTACTGTGAAATAAAAGATGAAGATTCCAAAGGTAATGCTACAGCCGTGTTAGACAATGACTGTCTAAACAATGAAAACAATGTGTGCTGTGTTCCATCTGGGAACAACGACTGCAAAGATGACACTAATGACAAACGTGGACCAGCGTTAGCCTCCCATTGCTCAAAGGGATATAATGAAATAAGGGACAAAGACATTAATAATGAAAATGCTGCACAAAACAAGGACGACGACACTTTGACTTTCTACGCGGCTGCAGCTGACGTAGGTTTGCCCACAATCAAAAATGTAGGCGGAGACACCTCGCTCTATAACACAAGTAGAGAGATGGAAGATTCTAAAAACTGTAGATTGGAGAGTTTATCGGCAGTAAAGTCTGTCAAGCAAGAGCAGACAGCCTATGAAATGGCCAGCCGTGCAGATGTATCAGACACTGTGACTTGTTATACAACTGCAGCTGACGTAGGCTTGGCCACATCCCAAAATGTAGGCGAAGACACCTCGCTCTATAACACAAGTACAAATATGAGAGATTCGATAAGCTGCAGATTGAAGAGTTCATCTGTCACGAAGTCCGTCGAGAAAGAACAGACAGTTTATGGCATTGAGGACTGTGTAGATGTGACACGTAGCACAGATATTACAATAGGAACATCTGATAGGAACATTATTAGTGACTCTGAGGAAAGGAAGGAGGGACACTAAGAGGGGTCTCTTTGTACAAGCAAATAACACAGAGGTTCAATCGACAATGGAAAAAGATTTGTGGTAGTTGTCAAATGAATACTGAACAAATTCATGCATTGAATATTAGGGTATGTTACTGTATTGTATCCTATATTGATCATTGTTGGTAATAACTGTTATTAACCTTATTGATTCCTTCAAAGACTTGATTGTTGTTGATGTGCTGTATTGTTACCAATGCCTCATTTTATATGAGATCAAATACTGCTTGTATAATTGCAGTGGCTATCTACAATATTTTCATTGCCCACATAGTATGTTGGTAGATTTTCTGAAATGATCTATACTACATATATATACGTAGCAAAAAAGAAGAAAAAAATTAATTCGAAGATTCTGCCTCTGCTGAAATTGGTTAGTACATATTGATAGAACACAAAGGAAAGAAAAATGCCATGTTACCATTTCAATGGATTACAAATAAATTGTATTTGTATGCTAAAGCTTTTGGGTTTTTTCAAATACATATACAAGTAGAAAGCTAAGTGGACAAATCAAATACTGTATTTGATGGTCAGGAGATATTCCAGATATACACATCTAGAGTGGTCAAACTAAATACCTCATTTGACGGACAGGAGATATTCTTAATGTAGAAAGATGAAGTTTTTAAACTAAATACCACATTTGATGGTCAGGAGGAGATATTCTTTTAATAACCGAAGCTGAAGTAGTCAAACAAAATACCCCGTTTGATGAATAGGAGATACTCTTAATATAGAAAGCTAAAGTGGCCAAACTAAATACCGCATTTGATGGTCATGGGAGATACTCAATTAGTGCTGTGTACCAGTTCGCTGGACTCAATTCCGGACTTGTAAAAACGTTTAGGTTCAAGTACAAAAAAACCTGAATGGTAGGAACCAGTTCCGGACTTGGTTGGAAAAGAAACCATGTCACATATCCCTTTTTGTTCTAAACCACATAAAACCTTCCATAAATCGCACAATCTGTGTTGGAAAATGAAGAAAGCATTGCCATCGGGCATTGTCAGTTGTCGGCCTTCATGTTATGTGGCCACAGTTTCGCCCAGACAACATTGCAAGGTTGCCAACATGCCATTTTGTATATACCGTGGGTTTACGTCCGGACTTACAAGTCCGGAACTGAACCTAAAGCTCAGGACTTGAATCTGGACCTGAACCTAAACATGGATTTAGGTACACAGCACTATACTCAATAATATAGAAAGCTGAAGTAGCCAGGGGATGTAGAAAGTTGAAGTGGACAAACTAAATACCTCATTTGATGGACAAGAGACGTTCTTAGTAGAGAAAGCTGAAGTAGTCAAACTAAATACCCCATTCGATTCACAGGAAACATTCTAAATATAGAAAGCTGAAGTGGTCAAACTAAATACCTCATTTGATTTACAGGAGACATTCCTAATATAGAAAGCTGAAGTTAAAAACTAAATACCTCATTTGATGGTCAGGAGATATTCTAAATATAGAAAGCTGAAGTCGACAAACTAAATACCTCATTTGATTTACAGGAGACATTCCTAATATAGAAAGCTGAAGTTAAAAACTAAATACCTCATTTGATGGTCAGGAGATATTCTAAATATAGAAAGCTGAAGTCGACAAACTAAATACCTCATTTGAAGGACAAAAGACGTTCTTAATAGAGAAAGCTGAAGTAGTCAAACCAACTACCTCATTTGATTTACAGGAGACATTCTAAATATAGAAAGCTGAAGTGGTGAAACACCCCATTTGATGGTCTGGATACATTTTTAATGTAGAAAGTTAAAGTGCTCGAACTAAATACCACATTTGATGGAAAAGAGATATTCTTGACATAGAAAGCTATAGTGATCAAACTAAATACCCCATTCGATTCATAGGAGACATTCTAAATATAGAAAGCTGAAGTGGTGAAACTAAATACCCCATTTGATGGTCAGGATATATATTTTTTTAAATATAAAGTTGAAGTGGACAAACTAAATACCTCATTTGAAGGACAAGAGACGTTCTTAGTAGAGAAAGCTAAAGTAGTCAAACTAAATACCTCATTTGATTCACAGGAGAAATATAGAAAGCTGAAGTGGTCAAACTAAATACCTCATTTAATTTACAGGAGATATTCTTCATATAGAAAGCTGAATTGGTCAAACTAAATAACCCATTCGATGGACAGGAGATATACTTAATACAGAAAGCTGCAGTGTTCAAACCAAAAACCTCTGTTCATGGACAGGAGATATACTCAATATAGAAAGCTGAAGTGGTGAAACTAAATACCCCATTTGATGGACAGGAGCTATACTTAATATTGAAAGCTGCAGTAGTCTTCAAACCGAAAACCTCCGTTGATGGACAGGAGATATACTCAATATACTAGAAAGGCAGACATTTGCTTCGGAGCAAATGCAGCATATTTCAGCCATTTCCTTCCCATTTTAAAGTCCCATTTTACACATTTTGAAAGCGGTGTATGCCAGGAGGGTGAATAACGTTCTGTGGACATGTGTCCAAGGATCTCCCCTACCAAATATCAGGTCATTTGGTTTTAATATCAGGTCATAGGAACCAAAATGTACATTTTTTGTCTGAAAATAGCAAAAAAGTCCCATTTTACACAATTTCAAAATGGTGCATGCCAAACTTTTGAACAATGCTCTGTAGGCATGTGTCCAAGGTACCCCCATAGCAAATCCGAGATTATTTGGTTTTGATATCAGGGCACAGGAGCTAAAAATGTAAATTTTTTTTGGCCGAAAATAGAAAAAACGCCCTATTGTACACAAATTTAAAGTGGTGTATGCCAAAAGCGTGTATCATGTTCTGTGGGCATATTTCCAAGGTATTTCTATACCAAATTTCTGGTCATTCGGTTTTAATGCCAGGTCACAGGAGCCAAAAGTTTTCAGTTTTGTCTGAAAATAGCAAAAAAGTCCCATTTTCACAGTTTTATAGTAGCATATGATAAAAGTAAGATTTATGGTCTGTGAGCATGTGCCCAATGCACCTCCATACCAAATTTCAGATCATTTGGTTTTAATATTCGGGCATAGAAGCCAAAAATGTACATTTTATGTCTGAAAAAAAGCAAAAAAAGCCCTATTTTACACTATTCTTAAGTGATGTATGTCCAAAGCGTGAATGGCTTTGTGTGGGCATGTGTCCAAGGTATCACCATACCTAATTTTGGGTCATTCGGATTTAATACCAGGGCTCCAGATCCCAATATGTACATTTATTGCCTGAAAATGACAACAAAAAAACACCAAAATAAAATATTTTTCAAAAACTGTATTAAAAAAATTAAAAAACAATCTGGGGGTATTTGGTCACTCTACCTTCATGCCAAATTTCAGGTCGTTTGGCCAAAATGAAGAAATTGAATCCATTTAACGAAATGACAGGAGGAGAAGAAGGAGAAGAAACACGAGGGAAAACTAGAAAGGCCGACATTTGTTCCGGAGCAAATACAGAATATTTCACTCCATTTCCCAATTAAAAAATGGATTGGTCCATATCAACCTTTTGCAGAAATGAACCATTCCAAAATTACCTTAATTAACTAACTATGTTGCACTTATAACAATATGTTATAGAGAACAAAGATACTATGACAAACACTTTGAATCTAGACAGCTTTACTTACAAAAATGGCACTTTACACTTATCTCACAATCCTAATACGATTCTCTAGTATGTTTGAAAAATACTAATTGTGTCAGTTAATCTAGACATAGAAACTCAAGGTTAGTGTGCTAATTAATCTAAGAAATAGACCTCGTCATTGTGTACCTCACTTGAGTCCTAGACACTTCCGGTTACTGTAGTAGTCAATCTTGACTTAGACATTCTATTTCTTGTGTATATCAATTTATATTTAGACATTTATGGTTACAGTGCTAGTCAATCCAGACTTAGACACTCTTCTTCGTTCAGTTGTTTTGGTTAATCTTTGCTATGGTGTACGTTAATCTAGACTAGTAATTGCGTTAGTTTATCTACAAATAAACACTCTTGGTTATTGTGTTAGTTAATATAAAGTTAGACACTATACTTAATAACATTCAATAACAACGACAATATGTTAGTTATCCAATTTTAAACGCTTTTGGTTTTTAAGTGAATTATTTCAAACACAGACACTCTTGATTATAATGTACGTTAATCTAATACATACGATATTACTAGGATTATTAGTTTATACAGATACAGTACATAATCTAGACATGGACGCTCGTGTCTACTGTGTTAGTTACTCTAAACACTTCAATAATCAAAAGGTATCAAAAATATGCCCAAGTGCATTTATAGTGGTGTGGTGCTTTCGTTACCCTGTTTTTAGTTTACAGAGCCACTGCTTGCTATTACTGTACACTACTACACACATTTATATCTACTTGATTATTGGCAAAATACTAATTAGTATAAAAGATTAAAGATACAAATACAATCCAAAAGATTCTTTAAGTCAAATTATTGATTGCATGTGTGGGGTTGAAGAAAATTACATCGATATATTTAACTGGAAAATAATATGCTCTTTGGTTATGTTTGGTCTTCGATTCTAGTTTTGAATTGCAAAGACAATTATGTTTACTTATTGTCTTAGTTTGCTTTTTTAACTAATCGGTGTATTGTATCAGCAATTGTGACATTTAAGAAGTTGAATATTTTTCTCCATTGAATTTTGATACTCATAAGAAGAAGAAATACTCTGTTTTAATTTATGCTTCTTGATTTTTGCAACGAAAAATAGGAGTAGCCCCAACATAACAGCCTACAGTCTGTCCCTCTGGCGGCGTTAGTGTCAGCCAATCAGATACATCCTTGACTGTTGTTCCATGAAAAGCTACGAGCCAATCATGTTTCCTCTTGTGTTCAAGAGGTGATGTGATTGGCTAGAAATTGGCACGGAAACAATAGCCGGAAACAACCGTCACCAGAAAGACAGATAGCAGTAAGCCAATCAGATATTTCCCGGACAAGTCAGGAAAGTTAGGAGCCAATCGCGTTGTCTGAAGTAATTTACACGAAAACAACTTCCGACAGATTGCAGGCTGTTGTGCCATGGACAATACAATACAAGCGGCGGCCATGACAAGATCCCTAGAGTTTTCCTAGAGAATGAGAACTGTCAGCTTATAATTAGACGTAAATATTAACAAGTTTAACCTGTATAAGGGAGATTCCAGTCTGAAAACCCTTTATCGAATGTTGTGATTGACATGTCTCTGCGGCATCAGCATTTCAATATTCCGCAACAGCTCGTCGGGCGTTGGCCGCCTCGATGGGTTAAATATCCAACATGACCTGATGATGCGGTACACCGCCAGTGGACAGTTCTGTGGGTGCTGCAGACGGACCCCTTTCCTCAGCAGCTCCAACAGTGTGCAGACATCCGGGTGCATCGGACCGCCAGCATAGCGCGGCTCCTCCCCAAAGCTGGCGATCTCCCACAGCAGCACGCCGTACGACCACACGTCACTCTCACACGTGCACACCCCGTCCCGTAACGACTCCACGGCCATCCACTTCAGCGGCAACAGTTCCTCCTCCCCGCCCTGCTCGGTGCGTTCGTACCCGGACGACACGTAGACGTCACGCGCCAGTCCGAAATCCGCGATCTTGGCCACTTTCCTGTCGCTGATGACGACGTTACGAGCTGCGATGTCTCGGTGCACGATCTTCAAACGTGCCAGCTCTGCTAACCCACTGGCAACGTCACAAGCGAAACCGAGTCGTTCTAACAGTTTCCTGTCCCCCGTGATCTTGCACTCTTCACGCAAACTCCACAGATACCGGCGTAGCTCTTCATTGCTCGCGTACTCTACCAGGATGTACTGAGGCTCGGACTTAGTAAGGAATCCATAAAGCTTCACCACGTTCGGGTGCCCCTCTTTGTCCTCGTGGATTCTCGCGAGAATGTCCATTTCTCGGTTAAAGTCTCGGACAGCAGACGCCGTCTTGCGGTCAGGCCGGATACTTTTAGCGGCGACCAAGACCTC
Organism: Branchiostoma floridae x Branchiostoma japonicum; assembly: GCA_013266295.2. Lineage (NCBI taxonomy): Eukaryota > Metazoa > Chordata > Leptocardii > Amphioxiformes > Branchiostomatidae > Branchiostoma > Branchiostoma floridae x Branchiostoma japonicum. Next base: position 17,548,134 of record CM023829.1, on the reverse strand, counting down.
ATAGCCTAATTCCGGCACGCGTAGCCTTGCCCGTATGACATGGCCGAACTCTCCCTCTCCGATCATGTGTTGGAAATGAACGTCCTCTTTATCTACTTCCCATGACGAAAGGGTTTCCATGACGGACGTCATTTCTGAGTCCTCTGTCGGCTGTTCCGGTCTTCGTCGGCGACCCCGTTTCACCAGGACTCCTATGACGATGCAAACGATTATAACAATGGTCGGGATAACGGACGCCAACACTACGACTACGACTTGATTCTTCTCAGGAATGTTCTGACAAAACTCGCCTGACTGCCCTTCTGCACAAATACAGCTGCCATTGACTGGATCACACAAGGCGCTGTTTTCACAGTAACACTTCATACTGCAGTTCCTCCCGAATGTGCCAGGTGCGCACGCGTGCTGACACCTGTCTCCACGACGGCCCGCAGGACACAGACAACCCTCCCACCTGTCACACGTCCCTCCATACTCACAGTCACACACTTGGCTGCAAACTTCCCCATGATAGTTGGGTCGGCACTCGGTAGCGTTTAGTATGAAAGTCGCATTGAAAAGTTGACCATCTTTAGCCTGTACCATACAGCTATATTTGCCGTTAGCTGATTCTAGGATCGGCTGGAAACTGATAGAACTGTTTCGGACTGACCCGACTTCTTCGATGATTTTTGTGTCGTTTTGTATTTTTCCTGTTTGATAAACCCAAGTCATATTTGCCACGCTAATATGTGGAGCCAAGCAGGTCAGAGTCAGATTGGTACCGATGTACTTCAAGACTGAATCGCCAGGTGTCTCCACGATGGCGACCTCGGGCCAGGGAATATCACAGGCCCTCCCTCTCCAGCCCGGACGGCATTCACAGGCACCGTTAAAGCCATGACAACGGGCACCGTTCTTGCAAACACAGTCTTTGTCACAGTACACATCGTACCAGCCCTCAGGACATCCTGTCACGTTGTACTGAGATGTCCACGCTCCCCGAACTATCCCTCCAAGCATCGTTACGTTAGCGCCACAACGTAACCAGTATGGTGAAGTGGACCATATCTCATTCACCTCTAAAGCAAAGACATAGCGTTCATTTTCTTCTATTTTGAAATTGCCTCTTTCTACCCACTGGGGCAAGTCGTTATCAAGAGCAGTGTCCAATATAGTAATCCTCCCTTTAGTCTTCCACTCTCTGTCGCGACATTCAAGTTCGACTCGACCTTGATTATGTTCTTCAAGCACGGAGGAGAAAATAGCGTCGTCTCCACTTAGCCTCCTTGAGCTAAGAACACATCTGGCGGAACAATCGCCGTTTAAGACGATGTTAGTGGCGTTTTTTCTCGTGTTTTTATGTCTGAGAAAGTCGCCGTACGACGCAACTATCTCTCCGTTTACAGAAGCATCATATCCGTCACTACTGATAACAGTTAATATCCCGTTCCTCTCTTTATCAGGAATGACAGGTGTTTCACATCGTTTGTTATAAAATGGCGGGTATCCAGACACGTCTATGACTACGATGACGAGGGTCACGTACACGACGTTCTTGTTCCCGGTGTTTGTCAGCTCCACAGTAAGGTTGTACCGCGAGTGCAACTTGTAGTCCAGCGGAGCCGCTACGACCAACGCCAAGTCCTCAGCACGAACCCCAAACCGTCCCCAATCGTCCCCCGTGGTGATGTTTACTGACCAAAACGTCCCATTGGCGTCGTCTGCAGAACTAACACGGCTGGCGGCAAGAGAATCACTCAGCTGCACCACCGTGCTACCAACTGACACATCCTCCGGTATTTCCGTGACATTTTCACCCAAAACTAAAAAGTCAGGATGAACCTGGAAGCTAGACAGCAGCTCGGTCAGCAGGAATACAGAACAGAGCGTAGCGATCAGCGCCATCTTCTCTTTACAGAGCAATGGCGCTCTGATACCAAGTGGTTCTTTCTGTTGTTGGCTGGCTAGTCGCCTTTCCTTCCTTTTCGCCCACACCCCGTGGAGGAAGTTATTTCATGTTGTTGTTTTTTTTTCACTTCCTCCTTTGTCAGACTGGACACTTCCTTACACCTAGAGATTTAAACCATAACATTAATGTTTAGTCAGCGCTGAAAGATTCTAAAGAAACTGCCTGTATGGACAATTCACATCTATGAGTCACAGGTTATTTCTTAATAAACGGTGAGATGGCAATAAGTTAAGAAGAATTGAGTATTGAAAAGCTTGTATTATCTTTGCCGTTAGATAGTGAATTCTTTTCTTTGCACAGTTCAACGCTACTTTGGACTTCAAAAGAGGATTGCGTGTACTTAAACGAAAATAGTTGGAGCATCAGTGAAAGTAAATTACCTTATCATACTATATAACACAGGCTTTGTCGGAGAGAGAAACATTTGATACATACATTTGAAAGATTGGTGAGCAACATGCCGAATTCTAAAATATCATCAGAATGGAATTATTCCACCGTGGCGATTTATTTTCACACTTTTCTATGGGAACATGCATAGAAAATACAAGAGCATTCCTTTTTGTCACTTACCATATGAGTCTATATGGCAAGTTCATACAACTTTCGATCTGCCATCTGAATTTCAAACCCTCCAAAACGTTACTTTACGCATTTTCCGAAGCAAATTTTCATTTGAGTAAATCGGTTGAAGCATTTGTCCCTTTCCCATAAGCAAACAAAGGGACGGGTCCTGGACACAGCCCTGGTCCTGATGCATTTCAGCTTTACATTGTTAAAATTTAGTTGTTGGATCACTTCAGCCCGAAGCAAAAAGAAAACAAAAAGAAACCGATGATTCCAAACACCAGGGAAACAGAGGTTTTTTTTTACCTCCATGAAAAATGCAGGTAATGCCTTTGACCTGTCTCTCTCTCTCTCTCTCTCTCTCTCTCTCTCTCTCTCTCTCTCTCTCTCTCTCTCTCTCTCTCTCTCTCTCTCTCTCTCTCTACTCTCTCTGCATGTGTGTGTGTGTTTGTGTGTCTCTGTGTGTGTGTGTGTGTGTGTTTGTGTGTGTGTGTGTGTGACTCAGCATATTTGTGGTCAGCATAATTTTAGAAGGTCTCCATGTATTGTCATGATGTTTTGTATACGAGTTTCTGGCGAAATATTTCAAAGTGGATTTTTGACATGTAGGTTTCTTAGAGAAAGATGTACGCAATCAAGTGCACATTGTGCAAATGAGGTCTTAATTTGCATAATAATTAGGAAATTCTAAAATTTCAGTGTTGTACATGACATAACTTGTATCAATGGCAGGTGGAACATCATTGACATTGACTTATTATCCAAAAAGGGACACAATTTACATAATTAATGTCAAAATGCTATGATTTATTACTGGTAAACGATGGGAATTTCATACTTGTGACATGTGTAAGTTCGTTAAAAGTTAAAATCATTATAAATATATTATGTTAATTTCAACGGCATTTGCATAAGTAATGATGACATGTTAAAATGAAACCTTATCAAGGGAAAGGATTTTCACATATAAATATATGTAATTTGAGTTGAGTTGATAAAACCACAAATCTAAATAGATTATGCTAATTACAACCTTACTGAATAATTAACGAGACAAACAAAAAAAATTACAAAAACTCGAAATATTCAATGTAGGTATGAGGTCTCCGAATTCTTGTTATGTATTGTTTTGCAGATGTTCATCACGAAATAGAACTGAACCGAAAAAGAGGATTTAAAGACATAAGTATCACAAGATGGCTGTTGCATAAAAATCACCCTTGTTGTATAAGACCCTAGCCTCACAAATACTAAACTCACCCTGACAACACATCTTCACAACACCTACCTCTCAAATCACTTTCCTACTCACTTCATATACGATACTCTCCCTTCCACACTCGTGAAGCTGACCGTGCCAGCTTCTTTTTTTCGCGTGACACTACAACAAACTGAATCCAACGGGGGAATTCTATGACATAGATTATACCACATTTTCATCATCTACTTTCCACACCCCACATGCTGACATAACATACTGATGATACAACCGCTGCTTCCTGCAGACGCCGAACAAACCAGCCTCTTTACTATACCCCTGTCCCGGGGGTAAAAACGATAGCAAGCTAGAGCTAGATGCAAAGGAATACAGGTCATCTACATTATTACAACTTAAATATGATATGATACAAGCTTGTTTGGTTAATAATAATAATTATTAGATAATTTTAGTTTTTAGATAGAGCATGGATCATTACGATATCTGTTGTTCCTCTTTCCATCGCACTGCGGCGCCAGTTACCCGCATCTTGGACCTACCTACGTACCTACCTAGTCCCTTGACCTCCTGGCTGTTGGGGGGACAAGGTAGACTTGAGGATGGAGAGCTGTTTCCAAGCCAGTCCGTCACCAGCAGCGGCCAGCCTTTCGGCCAAGTTTAGGGAAGTCCATTCTGCGACGTTGTCCTGCCAAGATTTTCTCTGTCGTCCCCGACGACGACCTCCTTGGACACAGGTGTGCAAACAGACCTAACACTTAACACATGAAACGTCACGATCCCAGCCGTGCATACAAGCTTAAGCCGTGCATTCATGCAGTTCCCCTCTCCACAGAAAGCCAGTCATGTGTAGCAGTCAACATTTTGTAATGTGAATATTTACCTTTTTAACACAACTTCTGAAGCGTGTGTCCCTTTCTCAATAGTTCGCAAATACTTTGGTTTAAATCGATTTTTATAAAAAATAAACACAACTTGTTGAATGTATAGATTTCACATTGCATATGTTGCATACCAAAACGAGTTTCATTCCAAAACATGATATGGAATACTACTACAAACTGGAATGCACCAGTCCTGTACATGTATTCCAACACGTGGACCATTTCAAAACATGTTTTGGAATAACACGTTTGGGAATGCTACAGTACTATACATCTAGAATCAAGAACACGTCAGGTACAAGAATAATCTATCAGATGTTTGTAATCAAGTTATTACACGTATGTTAAATAATATCTGCTGGTCTGCACTGTTCAACAGTTCAAACACAATGCGTCCTTAAAGCGATATCATGTAAGATTTTTGCGCCAAAACTGTAATTATAAATACATGTAATTGAAATTTTCTCAATGACATATAGATTGTCATTTTCAATAACTTTCAACATATTAGGTCGCTATTTTGCTTTTCCGATGACTCAGCGTAGCTCGAGAATAAGTTGTGCCAGGCCCGCTGTATTTTAGGAGGCTCCTAAAAAGAATGTAAACAAACATTGACAACAAACATGGCCGCAATCTATGCTAGCGCCGAGGAGTTGGCAGTTTTCCAACACGTTTTGCGGCGCAACAACGTTGATCTTTTACTCCCCAAATGTCATGATGAACCCAAGTAGGCTTATAGCGCAAGAAAAGGTGTAAAACAAAGATGTTTAGAATAGTGAAAATCTTACATAATATCGCTTTAAGCTTCTTGAGCCGAGGACATGTCCAAAATAGTTACTGATTATCCAAATAATAGACCTGCGGAGACCAATGGGTTGTTGGCAAATGTGAAAATGTGAGAGAATGTTGGCAGCTGTGTAACTTTGCTTGTTCTGGGCTTAGTATCAGATAGAAGGCCGTTAGTGGCGCTGTTTTATTATTCTAGTTTATTACGTCGTCAATACGTGCGAAGCAGTGCAAATCTCCTTGGCAAACTCTCCACGCTCTAAGGACACTCCCTCAACTTTACAGCATTGTGAGAGAACACAAAATATTTTTTTTTACGCCATGTCAGTCACTTATACTCATCCGTCGCCAATTCTAACAGTTTGTCCTTTAATTACTCAACAATTCATTACCGCAGCAAAACCCTTCCAAACCTCAATTTCCCTTACTTGCTCTTTGTACCATGTCCTATCATTGTATCGCTTTCGTCATTAATTTATTGGGTGGGGACTGGACTTTAGCTTATTAATCTTTCTATATCTTTGTCCTTCGTTATATTGGGTTAGATATTTATTATATTTCAGCCATACCATAGATATGGATGAAATATATTGCTTTTCCTTGTGTTTCTTCTCCTCCTCCTTCTCCTCCTCCTCCTTCTCCTGCCATTTCTTTAAATGGATTCAATTTCTTTTTTTCTTGGCCAAATGACCTGAAATTTGGCATGGATGTAGAGTGACCCCCAGAATTTTTTTCCATTTTTTTTTCATATAGGCTTTGAAAAATGTTTTATGTGGGTTTTAATTGGTCATTTTCAGGCAATAAATGTACATTTTGGGGTCTGGAGCGAAATGACGCGAAATTTGATGTGGGAATACCTTGGACACATGCCCACAAAAAATCATTATCGCTTCAACGGTTATTTTTATTTATTTTTGTTATTTTGTTCCATTTCAAGAAACTTGTCGTTTGAAGTATTGACTTATATATTCAAGGATACAATGTTGTATTTATTCTGTCTACATTCACGTCAGAACAAGTTGATATATCTGTTAAAAAAGGAAATAAAGATGAATAATGATGTGTCGAAATCAGATGCTAGCTTTAGAATCGGCTGCTTGAATGGGTTGCTGAATCGGCTGCTTGAATGCGCTACCGAAAGGGCTGCTAACTTCAGGTTGATGATGTGTAGCACTGAGTTGCACATTTTGCAATTCTAGCCAACCACGCCACCTTACGGTAAGCAGTGGCGTGGTTCGTTAGGCCCTGATGAAGGCAGCTGACAAGTTCCTGAAACGTTGAGAGGTTAAAACACAGTGGGTTTGCCCAAACATTTACTTTAACATGTAACTTCTATTAACATCAGAAGATAGCGACCTACCTCTTATAATTCACCACTAACATTAACAAAGTTGTACAGGTATGACGTACATGTAACCATACAATCCAGTAGGCTATCAGTTTCTAAATATTCTACCATTATATAGACATCAGCATAACCCTGCATATGCTACATGCAACTGCTGCTAAGCCTATATCGACACGTAGGTCGATAGGTAAGACTAGTTGTTTTTAAGCTAGCAAACCATTATGTTCCAATTCAGCCCTACGGTTTAACTTGTATTGGATGCATCGTGTCACTTGAAAAGTAATGGTTTCCTATCATACAATAACTACTTTATAGAAACATTGTATTTAAATGAAAATATAAAAAAAAAGCCTTGTATTTCGAAGGTTAAAAGGACAGGTGTTTAGCCATTTGCCTTTCTAACAGCGTACAGGCATTGAGATGGATTCCCCGTGCGAGCAGCCGGTTCAGCCGTGAAGGGTTTTGAACAGATCACAGGTTTATGATAGAGGCATTTATGCGTGTACATTTTGCAGCTTGTGTCTCAGTCTAACTCCTCTATGGAGTGAATGAAGTACAGAAATTACAGTCACTCCAATCATGTAACCCATATGTTGTTATGTTGTCTGACCCTGACCATGACACCAATGACTAAAAAGCGGTCTGCAGGCTGATTTGAGTATTTCTTGAATAAGCAAAGGCTCAAATCAAAAAAAAAATAGCAGCCAAAGGTGAATTAAGGAAGAAACCAGTTAAGACCCTGTCACACATTCACGAATGTGGCCTCCCGAACGCTAGCCGAACGCCCACCGGCAACCATGGTTAGGAGTGAGTCGGCTGGCGTTCGGCTGGGTTGGCTGGCGTTCGGCTGTGTTTCAAAATGTTTAAAACATTCGTGAGTTGTTTGGGAGGTTCGATCATATTTGGCTGGATTTCGACCGTAAGTCAGCAAAACACCAGCCAGCCATCTGGGAGTAAGTCAGCAGTGTTTAACAGAAACGTTCAGGGATCAAATTTGACTCCAGTTGAACCCAAATTCGTTTCGATTCATATAGAAAGGTAGGCGTGGCCTAAATCTGGTCAGAGCGCTCACGGACACCAGCCGACCTTTTCGGCTGGTGTTCGGCTGGCGTTCGGGGACGAAGGTCGTGGATGTGTGACAGGGGCTTTAGGAAAGAGAACCGGCTACTACGTACAGGAAACCTACAACTGACGCCACTTGGTCAGGTCCATCTGGGACAGAGAGGAGCATGCCACCCTCTCGTTCCCAGGCTGTGTGGGCTGCCTGAAGACGTCCGGCTGCATGTGTGTGGTGCCGTCCGTGTTGTCGCACAGGATCCGGGCCAGACTGGTCTTCCTGATCTCCGCAAGTTGGGCTGAAGAAACAGAGAAACGGAAAATGATCATCCTGGGATACAACCACTGACACAAGCCCTCTGTCTGACCAGGCTGGTCTTCCTGTAACTTGAACGTAAAAGAAAACTATGGTGGTAAACTTCCTCTTCCAACAAAACATATTTGTAGTTTCACTAACGACACAGTAGAAACATTTGTTGAATTTCGGACTGGTGTTGGAGTACTGAAACCAGAATAGCAAACAGAGCAACGCTAGTCTCTGTCACACGCCACACGGGCCAGTGTGGTCTAGCACATATAACTGTGGGAAGAGCTGCGAAAATGGTTCATATGGTATGGTCACGGTTATCGGGACTAGCCTAAATTAACATGCAGGGAACAGTCCAGGGAGGAAGCAGGAGAGGTAGACAACGGAAAACATGGGGGGGGGGGGTGATATCAAAGAATGGACGGGCACGACACTTTGTGAAACGTTAAGAACAGAAAACCTTAAGTTAAAGGGTGGAGAAAAATGGTTGCCAGATCTTCGGTGTACGATGCCGTAACAGTCGTCGGGTAATTAGACTGTGGGAAAGATGACAGAGAGAATTAGACTTTTTTTTATCTTATCTTGTTGTTCCTAAAGACATGTCCACAGACCTGAGGAAAACTGTCCGCGGTTCTCGAACCAGAAGCGGTCCCCCTTGCGGAGGTCCTGGAACTGCAGGCCGATCAGACAGGCGAAGGTTGGACCCACGACACCGCCCGACACGGAAGCCTCAGCAAGACCCCCCACGAACAAGTCGATGTCGTCCACGTGGCTGAAAACGATAAGAAAATGCAACACATTCATCTCACATAATGTCTTCTGAAAGGATAACAAATAGCCACACGCTAGCTCCCATGCAAACAAGGGAAGGTCTTTGAAGTATTCGTCATTCATACGAGCTACAACTTATGATTAAAAAAGATGTGGTAAGTCTATCGCGTTGCAGTGCTAAAGGAAGTTCCAGTCTTTCTACAATGTTTTTACCCAAAGGACTGGTCTTGCGAAGTCAAATATTTACCTGTACACGCTCTCCAGTTTCTGCCGCGTGGTGACGTCAGGGATCTCCCTCGCCAGATCGGCAAACCTCCTTGCTCTGCGGAGGCCACACCTCACCCTCCAGGCGTTGTAGCCGGGCAGTCCGTGGTCTCTGCCCCGCTGGATGTTCAGCGCCGCCAGGTCCAGTCCTAGTGACCCGGGAGGATCTGCAAACAGTTGCTTCGTCAGCTCCGAGACCATGAACCGGCTGCGGTCCTTTTGGGGCTGGGCAGTCAGTCCCCGTAGGATGGAGTCCGGACCTCCCTGGTCGTTGTTTAAGATGTGGGATGGATTGAAGAAACCAAAGGCCAGCTGGATCGGGCATGTGTTGCCCTGGTTAAAGTCCGGAGTGTAGCGGAGGAGACGGTCCTGAACAAGACTGTGGCCGAAACGGAAGGCTGCCGTGGCGAAGACGTTAGAGATGGTGGGGTTCACGTTCGGGTTGTACCCTCCATAGAAACCACTATGGAGGAGCAGTAGGTCATACTTAGTTGTAGTTGCCGGTCCGAGAACGCGAGGAAGAAATTCCCCGTACGTGATCTTCTGCATCAGCGCGCCGACGATCTTCCTGGTCTCGAAGAACACCCGATCGTCGTCCCAGCGCGGGTTGAGTTGGGAGAGCCGCCTGGCGATCCTGTTGTGTTCCCTCAGGAAGACGGTGTGCATGGAGGTCAGGCCCGGCTGCTCGTTCACACGGACGTCCCCAGCCTGCGAGCACGTCTCGGTCCCAGTAAATTCGTCACACTCAAAGTCCTCGACCATGGCGGCGGGCAGGAGCTCCTTCTTGTTGGCGTCTGCAGGGTTCGGTCTGGACTTCAGCAGGCCGCGTACTGCTTGGAAAACAAAAGGCGTACTTTAGACTATAAACTCTTCTTGTACTGTCACGGTCGCACTCAGCGGTACTCTTATCTCCTCAGCGGAAACCATTGCGCCATTTCTGAGTACCTATTAGAAAGATAGACAACCAACAGTAAAAACAGATTTTACAAGCTCTTTTTTTAATGATGATACATTTAAGGTTAATGTATTATAAACGTTTCTCATTGATTATGCTATTATGGTCCTTATTTTGCATGAGATATAACACTCCATGATAATCTTTACCCAAATATCACAGGTTGTTCAAACTTGACATATGGACATCAAAAACGCGACGCATAGAACTAGGAACGTATCACGATTGTTTACGTACGGGATTGTGACACGGAAATGATGACATTGACATTGTTTAAGTTTCTTACCCAAATAAGCGATCTACATTTACAACGTTAATGTTTGAAGCCATTCTTCGGTTTTCTCCGGGGACACTGACCCATACAGCATCTCCAACGACATGTGAATTTATGGCAGCAAGCCGTCATAAGTGGGCCAAGTGTGTCACTACTGCAGTTTAGGAAACGTTGGTTAGTATGGAAAGGATAATGCCCGAGAGCGCTAAGGCCAGGGGACATTATTATTCTTTCAATAAATGACGAGTCCCGGCTAGAACTACTCTAGGTCTGTGATAACAAATAAGGCCAAATGTTAAGTAGAATCTTGTCCCATTAATGCACAGGGAAATCTTGTTCACTTGCAGATTTTTTTGTCTTTAAAAAAATCGCCAACAACAATTGGAGAGACTCACCGGACCCGGGTGTCAGAGTGGCTTCACAACGATACTGGTCACTGATGGCCCGTCCTCTAACTTGGATGTTAGCGGTTGCCCAGTCAATCACGTTGCCATGGTGATTACAGAACGCCGACCAGTCCGCCCCTACTTCAGCTGGAGACAGCACGCGGTCCCACAGGTTCACCTGTGACAATTCTCCACTGAACGCTTGATTTCTGTCGAATCCTCCCCCAAGTCTGTCTTGATCCTGTGCGAGGATCCAAATGCCACCGCTGCTCACACGTCCCCCGGCGCGAAACCTCGAGCCTCTGGCTTTCAGAACACCGTCAGCGAACACCTGCCAAACGCCATCACTGCTGCGCCAGGTAACACATAAGGCGTGCCACGCGCCGTCCCACACTGCCAAGGGGCCTAACACAGCTTTCCGGCCTTGTACATACAACTGAAAAAGATATACGTCTTAATGACATGGAAGGTTTCATTTGTTGAGGACATGTGACATGTACTACTTTAGGCAATAATTCGTCGACGAGACCATTACATTGATGCATGATGCATAGCAAAAGAAAACTCACGTAATACTTAGTGGGGGGCGGTACCGACTTCCTATGAACTTTGACCCAGTGGTGACGTCACGCATGGGAAAAAAATTACGCATCGACAGTTCTTGGATTAGATAGCTGATAAAAACCAAGAAATTCGATTGAAAATTCCGGTGAGTTAATTATCTTCAAGTTGGAGAACAGTGTATTTTCATATGTAAATTATGAACTCTCAACTGATAAACTTTCATGCTAATGGCACAATGATTACATGACAACTAATGCCAGAGCTTGAAGCTATCGAATATGACTGTACACTTACCCTGAAACCACCTTTCCCTCCCTTGTTAATGACGAGTAGCTCGTTGTCCTCTTTTGTCACAGCGTAGCTGATCAAAGCTGCGTCACTGCTGGAGCTCATGTCAGTGCGCATGTGCAGACATAGAGTAAAACTCCGTAAGTCCTGAGACAATGACGTCATCAGCCTGGCGTAGTTACTGGTGCTGCGCGGAGCGGGGAAAGTTGTTCTCTTTTGGTCAACTGATGTAGCTGAAAAGCCAACATTGTCAAAGTTGGTACTTTTTTACCAGTATATTAAGTAATCTACTAACCAAACTTTAACCGGTCTTTTGGCCATCGGTTCAGAAATTATACTACGTTGAACCTTCTTACGTCTCACACGTGATCTCATGCAAACATGACGTCAGAAGTATGTCAAAGGTGACACTACTGTCAGAAATATAACCAAATCCATGTTCGACCAAGTTCGATCTGCGTAATTGGAGCCGAACACGTTTACAATTGGAGTGTTATGAACAGAATTATCCACCCTGACTTCGATTGTGTTTGTATTCTATTACTAAATTCATTTATTACTATGATTACAGATGTCTGCCTATATCAGAAAGTTTCTTAGCAATTAAAAAAATCACCGTTTTAGGACATGGTAACATTACAAAATAGAGTTCCACGACCTCATACCTTCGCCAAAGAATGTTAACCTTTATGAATGACGAATTATAAATATTTAATTGTCTCATTTATCATTTGCATGAATTATATCAGTTGTTCATAATGTTCACTCAATGACGGTCTTATTTCAAACAAAGAATGCTATTTTAGCATTTCCTCATAAATTATGCAAATGAGGTCCTGATTGGAATAAGTTATGCTTGATGATGTTCATGTTCACATGAATTCCAAATGCCGCAAGTATGAAATTCCCACCATTTACGAGTAAGGAATTATAGAATTTCCTCATTACTTATGTAAATCGGGTCACAATTTACATAATTATTATCTGCCGATGTCCCTTTTCCTCTTAATCACATATGTCACAAGTTTGAATTGTCCTATCATGCAACGCACCGGATTTATACCATTTTCCATTAATTATGCAAATAAGATCATGATTTGCATAATTGTTATCTATTTATGTCAAGCATCACTTAAGCTACCTCCATACCAAAAATCACGACAATCCGTCAACCGGTTCTTGAGTTATTGTAACTCAAACATTTTCAAACAAATGCACCTGCCGTTCCCAAACAACCCGCTAGGGAGCCCAAACTTACGTCACTTCTTTCCGAGCACAAGAGCTACCTACTACCGTAAAATCATTACCCTAGCATATGTCCATATCGCGATCAAAACCAGACCTTACGCTGCAGTACCATAACAAACCGCCAGGGGGCCCAAAATCTAACCATTACGAGCTCTTATCAAGATCTACCCACCTCCCAAATATCAAGACAATCCATGTAAGCCTTCTCGAGTTATGCTGTTAACACACAGACAAACACACACAGACACACACACACACACACACACACACACACACACACACACACACACACACATACTGGATGGAAAATTTACTTCTGTTTACAAAGACTGTCCCAAACAAAAGTTGGAGAGACTCACCGGACCCGGGTGTCAGAGTAGCTTCACAACGATACTGGTCACTGATGGCCCGTCCTCTAACTTGGATGTTAGCGGTTGCCCAGTCAATCACGTTGCCATGGTGATTACAGAACGCCGACCAGTCCGCCCCTACTTCAGCTGGAGACAGCACGCGGTCCCACAGGTTCACCTGTGACAATTCTCCACTGAACGCTTGATTTCTGTCGAATCCTCCCCCAAGTCGGTCTTGATCCTGTGCGAGGATCCAAATGCCACCGCTGCGCACACTTCCCCCAGTGCGAAACCTCGAGCCTCTGGCTTTCAGAACACCGTCAGCGAACACCTGCCAAGCGCCATCACTGCTGCGCCAGGTAACACATAAGGCATGCCACGCGCCGTCCCACACTTGCAAGGGGCCCATAGTAACTTTCTGGCCTTGTACATACAACTGAAAAAAATATATATATATACATTTATATGTATATCTTAATGACAGTCACACTGAAGATTTATTTGCAAAGGGCATGTGGCATCTACATGTACTACTTCAGGCAATAATGCGCTGACGAGACTTTTGCTGCATTGGTGTATGATGAATACCAAAATAAAACATGATGCTTACGGCACAAATTTACAAATGTAATTACCAACACAAGAAATAGGACTTTCCCAAATGTTCAACCGTACAACTCCAGTCTTTGTCAAGGAATTTCCATAATCAATGTGAAACATTCCTAATTTGTCAGTCGTAAAGGTTAACATCATTTGTCGAAGGAATGAGGTCGTTGAACTCTAGTGTTGGAAATTAGTTAAAACTTGTGCCATAATGACTTCTACCAACACAGATGAACTTTTAAGATACGTACAATGCTTATCGGGCACGTTTTAGCTCACTGAAGACCTAATCTCCTACTGGCCGTAACAGACGTTGTACAGTATTTACAGGTTTATTGTCCCGGGTAAATTCCCCGAGCTCTTTTCGACAAGCACAATGAACAGTGGACCGTTCTAAGGACTGCGAACCTTGCGTGCATGTTGGGTGAGCGGAATTCGAACTCTTAGTCCAGAGGCAAGATCACTAACCACTGAACTACGCACGCTACTGCAAACTTTAAAATCAGCAAATCGCCTCCAGGAATTGAAGCTATCGAACGTGAGTGTACACTTACCTTGAAGCCTTTCCTGCCCTTATTGTAGACCAGTAGCTCGTTGTTATGTTGCGTCACAGCGTAGCTGATCAAAGCTGCGTCACTGCTGGAGCTCATGTCAGTGCGCATGTTCAGACATAGAGTAAAACTCCGTAAGTCCTGAGACAATGACGTCATCAGTCTGGCGTAGTTACTGGTGCTGCGCGGAGCGGGGAAAGTTGTTCTCTTTTGGTCAACTGATGTAGCTGAAAAGCCAACATTGTCAAAGTTTGAACTTCTTTTACCAGTATATTAAACTTATCCCTGCTGCCTAATCCTGTAACCAATAAAGAATTTAGCAAATATGCTACTTCAGAGTCATCGCCAAACTTTAATCGGGCTTTTGATTTACCGATACAGACTGACTGACTGCAAGACATGATATGAACAATCCCAGCCAAGGAGTTATAATTTGCCAGCCAACGTTACCATAAACTGAGCCACATTTCCGTGCCTGTCTTATGTAAAAACATGGTGATTTAGGGGCATTTTATCAGCCTCTTTAGGTAATGTAGTAAGATAATTCGACACCCCCCTGCCGTATGGTGTGGTCATCACCTGTCGACCATTCCCGGAGTTAAGGACTAATGGCTATATCACTCTACTTTAGGAAACGGGGTTTTGCCTGTATTTTGTACCACGATTGTCATATAGCGATACTGGTAACATTGCAGCCGATGTGATGTCTGAAACTGTCAGCAGTCGCTGTGAACATTGTATACTTTCTGGAGGTTTGGCATCTCAGACTTCATGCTCAAATTTGTAATGGAAGTTCCAGTGCAAACCTTTCGTAAGAGTCACGGACCGAGACGGTGGGACCTGGCAAAAGTACGGTTGATCGCTGGAGCAAGGCAGGTCGTTCCATTTGCCTCCCGATCCCGGCAGCAAAGTCGCACAGTCTTCATTCCCCGCATTATTTGGTTCCCCCGGATTCCAGTTGTTGTAAGAACCTGTAGAAAAGACGGAAATTTTGCATCAGGAAGTTTTTAGAACAGGAAGTAAATATTTTCCTTACAGTCTCCTCCATTTTGTTCTCACATCCGTCACAGCTCATGCTTTGGTAACAATCGGTGAGCGTGGCAAGGTTTTTTTTAAAACCCTTTAACACTGTAACTAGAATAATGAGACATAAAAGACCAATCAAACAACTGATTATTGGAAGTACCTAATGCGGTTCCGTCAGCAAAGCGCCATTGTCCTTCGGCGTTCTGATCACTCAGACCGATGTAGAAAGCGTCGTCGTTTCGTACCGCATTCATCAGCTGGACCAGGAAGGCGTTAGTGGCGGAGTCTTTTGGCATAGCCAGCACACCGCCTTCTGCCACACAGGCCCTCGTGGCCCGAGTATAGTCAGATTTGGTTTGGTGGAAGGCCTTGAAGCAGTTTTGTTGGATACTTTGGTAGCCCGGTGGACATGTAACTTGTTTTACACCTGCAGAGCGTTTTGCAACAAAATAGATCAAGGGTTAGTAGCGCTTACTAAACCCTAAACCCTATCTAGTTCAACGCCTGAATGGGTTAGGGTTAGGATCAGGCACGGTTCTGGATAGTCGCCGCGTATCGAGTCTGGATATAGCAAGGTTCTTGATACGCGTGGGCTATTCAGAGCCGTGCCCGAACATGCTGTAGTCAAAAATAAGCACAGGGTATATGGCATCATTTCCGTGTCAAAAATACGGACGTTAAAAACGTAACGTTTTCGGGTCAAAACGTCACGTATTTTGGTCAATACGTTACGTATGCTAGGTGAACGTTCACGTATGACATAACGTTCGGATACGTTACGTACGCGTGGTTCTGCAATTTCCGTGTCAAAAATACGGACGTAAAAAAACGTCACGTTTTTAAGTCAATACGTCACGTACATTTCATCTTTATGCTAACGTAACGTTGGTTATGTTAACGTAGCGCTCGTTATATCAACGTAACGTAGGTTATGTTATGTTGACGTAACGTAGGTTATGTTATGTTATGTTAACGTAACGTAGGTTATGTTATGTTAACGTAACTTAGGTTATGTTCACGTAACGTTTTTTATGTTAGGGTAACGTTGCTTATGTTAACGTAACGTAGGTTATGTTATGTTAACGTAACGTTGACATAACGTCCATACGTTCACGTAACTTTGACATAACGTATGTACGTCAACGTTACGTAGGTTATGTTATAGTGTTTAATGTTAACGTAACGTATTGCGCTAACGTGGGTGTACGTTTCTTACGTTAACGTAACGTTTATGTTATCGTACGTTTTTGTCAACGTAACGTATGTCATGTATGACGTTATGTACCGCAAAAATACATACGTCACACTACGCAGTAGTGAACGTGCCGAATTTTGTTAAGAAATTGATAACCCTTTCCTTTGCTAATGGTTCCGTCCATTTCAACCGTCAGGTCGTGTTCTGGTGACGTCATCAATTCATGTTGTGTTTGGCAAAGGCCCCATAACCGCTGGCCGTATAAAGTAGTACGGACAAACTTCTTAGAGGCTGGTTTGATAGAGTTGACCATGAGTAAACTAATTGCTGTGTGGTATAGAAATATATCTGATACGTCTGCTTTGTTTTTGACATTTTCTTGTTTGTGTACACATGTAATTTTAAATGAGTGAGTGCATGCTGCAGTTTAGTTCATATCCGCAGGGCGTCGTTACGTTACGTTGATATAACGAGCGCTACGTTAACATAACCAACGTTACGTAAGCATAAAGATAAAATGTACGTGACGTATTGACTTAAAAACGTGACGTTTTTTTACGTCCGTATTTTTGACACGGAAATTGCAGAACCACGCGTACGTAACGTATCCGAACGTTATGTCATACGTGAACGTTCACCTAGCATACGTAACGTATTGACCAAAATACGTGACGTTTTGACCCGAAAACGTTACGTTTTTAACGTCCGTATTTTTGACACGGAAATGATGCCATACAGGGTACAAATACTATAGTGCTAGTGACATTTTTTTCTTTGATTTGTTGTTTTCATATAATACTTTTCGTTCCCGTTAACTGTCCGAACGGGCCCCAGGTTTTGACTTGTGAGTTCGTGTATTACCTACCAGAGTGTTCTCTGAGCTCCTCCATCTCTTCGTCCGAGGATCCGTAGACGTTGGAGGCGTCCACGAAGGCGGTGATCTGGTTCAGCTGCTGCCGGCGGCCCATGTGGAACCCTCCGTTCGGACAGGATCGGGAGCGAGCGAATCCCAAGCAGGGCCTACCCGCGAAGTCAGGGTCATCAGAGGGGATGTTGATGTTGAAACAGCGTTCGTCCGTGGAGTCACAGTCACAGTCGAGACCTGAGGAAGAGTAAACCGTAAGGCAGCAATCTGGCTTTCAGTAGGATAACCAGGTTACCAAATAGTAGTTTTTTTCATCAAAAATATTTCTTTGCAAAGGCCAGCACGGGTACCAGACTGTTGCCAGTATACAAGCTAGCTCCTGGACTGCACAACAATTTCACAACAGACTACCCTTAGTATCTGAAGTCAGGTTCTAACTGAGGAGCTAGCCTGTGCAATGGCCCTAACAGTAAGAACACTCGGGGGTCGGGTGCACTGGAGCTAGCCTGTGTATTGCTCCTGACAACAGTCTGGCACCTAGGCTAGCAAAGGTGGGCCATGAAAAGAGGAAATCAACCAATAAGATAGTCAATGCACCGTGGTCATTCTGTTTATTATTTGCAAATTGGGTCGGTCTATTACTGGGGACAATCTATTACTCTTACAGCTACAAAACTTAACTTTGGCTGACCTGCTGGAGACGATCGCGAGGCCTTTTGCATCCTCACCACTTACTAAAACATTTCTAAACAAGGTTGAAGATTTATGACCTCCTTTTGCCCATCACTGAAGTGAAGTTTTTTACCAGTGAGTCCTTGCAGAGATTTAAAAAATCTTTTGAACTTTTTATAATTTAGAGCGAAGTTGTTAAATAGAATTACTCCACCTTCCTCCTGGAAGCTGGGTGTGAGAGTGAAGTCGTGGTCCAGGAACTGTCCGAACTGCATGACCATGTGGGTGTTGTCCTGGCTGGATTTCCGCAGGTCCTCGTGCATGGTCGTGCTGACCCGCCGGACGGTGGGGAGGGGGGCGCGATTCAGGCCGGTCGTGCGTGGCGACATGAAATCTACGGGCACAAAAAATTAAAACATTCAATAACTGGTACAACTGGGATTTTAAGGCAGAGCAAAAAAAAGCAAGTCTACGCCTTCTACAACCTCAAAACTGCGTGAACACAGGCCAGTGGTGAGGAAAGTTTAGCACTGGTTTGTGCCGAACGGTTTGTTCCAGTGCTGAATCTCCTTAATGGCTGGAATTCCAGTGCTAAACCTTGTCTCGACCCTCATTTTCCAGTGCTGAAATTGCAACTGCACTCAGCAACAGCACTCGGCTACTAGTGCAGAAAGTGCAAGTGTAATTATCAGATACATACCATCGTCATACTCTGGCTGGAGCAGCCTTTTCAGGCACTGCTCAGTGCTTCCCCACAGGGGATGACGTTGGTTGTTGCAACGGCCGTCTGCCGAACGGAACTCTGGGCTGGCTCTTATAGGACACGTTGTCACGGGGATGGTCCTTGCACAAATGCTGGTGATGTGAGGAGAGTTTAGTCGGGACAGCTCGTCCAGGCTGAAATGGTCGGGGCTGGAACAACAGATTTCATTCAGGTTTAAAGAGACATTATTCGACTCCCTATAGCAGAACATTATATTTGCCTTCGACAGAAGGCTATAAAATCGGTTTTGCACTGTTTGGCACATGGTGGACGATAACTCTTGAAGGCAAGGCTCTGTGTACCTAAGACGCGCTGACTTTCCCCAAGGAAAGACCTCATTTGAATATTATAATGACATTAAAATGAGGCAAGGTGCTAGTAAAAGGTCGTCAATATGCAACAGACAAGGCGATAATTGCTGTAGGTTCACCTCCCACCATGCCAAACTGCCCCTCTTGCTACTTTGCATTCGTATGGGCGCTAATCACACCCTGTTGAGGCACTACTCTCCAAGCAGAGGTTTGGGTTTTGGGTGTATTTTGGCGTGTTTTTAGTTTTTTTTTCAGATGTTCTCGATTTTTAGCAGGCAGGTTGTCTTGGGATGGCCATTGTAAGGGCAAGAAATGAGCTTCGTGGGGGGTTCCTACGTCACTGCAGATATTTTTTGTGTTTTTCCTTGTGGACAAGATAACTCGAGAATCCTTAAATGGATGTTCATGATTTTTGCTGGGCAAGTTGCCGTTGAAAATGCCGAGGTCAAGTTCGGAAATGGGCCACGTGGGAGGGTTTCTACGTCACTGAAGTTGACCTTTGTTTTTTTGTGTTGTTTCTTAATCTTGTGGACAAGATAACTCGAGAATCCTTCAATGGATATTCATGATTTTTGGTTGGCAAGTTAACGTTGAGAATGCCAAGGTCAAGTTTGGAAATGGGCCTCGTGGGGGTCCCAACACCACTGCAGTGGACCTTCTGTGTTTGTGTTCTTTCTTGTGGACAAGATAACTCGAGAATCCTTAAATGGACGATAACTCTAGAAGGCAAGGTCCAAGGATCACAATTTTTATCAGGTAGGAAATGGCCATTGTCAAGGCCAAACATGGGCTTCGTGGGGGGGGGTTCCTACGTCACTGCAGTTGACCTTTGTTTTTTGTGTTTTTCCTTATGGGTCATCAGACGACAAAACCGCATCACCCTTGCTTGCTGACTAATACCAAAAACGCTTCGCTGGCCGTCCGACATTACCACGCCCGAAAATACTACAAACCACGGGTTTTTCGGTAAATGCGAAACCTATTTGATTATATAAAATGATTACCGAGCAAGGGGGAGCCAAACTTAGCGTGACAACCTAGATCCGGCGATTTACTGGGCACAGCCCACTATTTCCAGGTCCCATTAGAATACATAGTTAAGATACCAAAAACAAGCTATCAAAAACCAACTACCTGAATGTTCAACTTTGGAAAACTGACATTGGCAGGGTAGTCCAACCTCCAAATTGTCCATTTAGTAAATAAATCCCAATTTTTATTCGGCGGAAACAGGTAGAATTGATGTAAACAGCAATTGGATGACCTTTGACCCCCTCCACAGCAAGAAAACACAACAACATTGCATGACTTTTAGAGTGCTACCAGGCAGGCAAAACAAGCCTAAAAACCAGTTTTTTCAACTCAATAGAAAGAGCCATAACTCTCCAGCTGGAAAATGCCAGCATTTATCCACACATACCAAGAAAAAGGCTGTTTTCGGTTGGTTTGGATGCTGTCACCAAAGGGTACTCAGAAGGCCACCTAGGCGCCTGCGTGATTAGTGACCTTTGCCCTGTTGCCGCACTATTTGGAACCCTGGTCAGATTTGAACTCTGACCCGAAACCGGAACTCGGCTGGAACCATGGTACCAAACATGGACATGGTAATAAGTAGACGGGTATGGAAACGAAGCCCTTCACAAAAGCGAGGCTCGATACAGGGATTTCGCAAGGGATGATGGGTATCCCGTTCGTATACGCGCGGTATTTTTGAATCGGGTAGCGTTTCAGTAGCGTTAAATCTCGCTCCAAAAAAAATTTCCAAAGTCTATACTTCTTCATCCAAAGCATGAATTGATTTGACATTCCCTCATGGCTTAGAGACATATAAGTACTATTGACTCATGGTACTTTTGAAGAAATCAGACTATTTCTGTAATTGCGCCCCATTTTTGAAAGTTGCTGGGTATGAACAAAATGGCCGCCCATATTTTGGTCAACTTTCAATGTCTATGATTCTTCATCAACAGTATGCATGAACTTGATATTCCTTTGTATGCTGGAAACATATAAGTACTATTGATTCATTGTACTTTTTTAAATATCTGGCCTGATTTTCAATACTTGTACATTTATTGAAAGTAGCCTAGTGTGAACAAAATGGCCACCCAAATTTTGGCCAACTTTCCAGGTGTATATTTTGTAACCACAAACATGGATTGGCTTTGCATTCCCTCATATGTTGTAGAAATATAAGTACTACTGAAACATGCTACTTTGGTAAGATGTACATTGGCTGATCAAATCCCAGGGAATGTTGAACTCATCACACTTCTGCACTGTGGGAGGGGGGCAGCTGTACACAATGTCAACATTGCCAAGTCATTTTCTCACGATCGGCTTGGCCGATTGACTTCAAATTTTCTGTGTAAGTAGGGTCTATAGGGTCTTAGGAAGACAAAGGTCAAAGTCAAATCTGGGCCTCCTGGTGGCTGACTTTGGTACTGCAGCAGAACTTCCGGTTTTTGTATCTTTTGCCCTGAACATGCTATGGTCTTTATTTTTGGGTGGCAGATAGTTTTTCCTGTCAGGAATACGTGGTGTGGGTTTGGTCCCCTTAGCAGCTTGTGCTGGAACTGCAGCGGGGGGGTTGGCAAAATCTTTAAGAGTAGATAAGTCCAGAAAGGAGCAACGTAGTATCATGATTTTTGGCATGTAGGTAGCTTACACAGAAATGTACATAATTAGATGCAAATTATGCAAATGAGGACTTAATTTGCATAGTTAATGAGGAAATTCTGTAATTCCAGTGTTTTATATAATAGGACTTTCATACATGTAATGTGTATAATCTATCGCAGGTAGAATATCAACAGATACCAATTATGTAAATATGGACCTCATTTGCATAATTAATCTAAAAATTCTGATTCCTTAGTGTAATGATGGGAATTTCATACTTGTGACATGTGTAAGTTAGTTAATAATTTACAACACCATGCATATATTATGTTAATTAAGAGGCCATTTGCATGATTTATGATAACATATTGAAATAAAACATTGCCAAAGGATTGGACTTTCACACCAAATATGTTATTTGTCTTGAGGAAACTATATTTCATGGAGATATGGGGTCTCCGAATTCTTGTTTCATTGAGAAATCCATTTATTATCATTTCGCTGCAACTAAAATGCTGTTTGTGCTTTCAGTGAGCAGACAAAAATATTGGGTAATGTAAAATTATGTATAATCAGCCTGTAGATAACTTTTCTACAGAGTGGAAGGTATTTTATTGTCATAGTGCCCTTTTGTTTTGTCTGAATTTGTGCCACCTATGTGAAATAGGAGAAGACCTTGTAGATTAAAATACAGAAAAGCATGTTTTGTATCTTCTTCTGACTGTGGTGAGGTAACAGTAACAACTTGCTTTGAAAATATAATACTAATACAATTATAAATATATGCATCAACAGTGACTAGAACATACACCTTATTACCTCCGGGGAAGGAGGTATCCTTCCGCGGAAGGGTAGGGCGACTGGTCGGCATTTTCATGTTCGCAGCTATATCTCGCGGTTGGGTGGGCGGATTTTTGTGGGACTCGGTATACGTTTTGCTGTTAGGCTGCAGTTGTGGCACGTTCCTTTTTTTTCGTTGTATGTGTGTTTTCGGGCGTGGAAATGAAACCTTTTGGAGGCCCCTGGACACCCCTTTTTGTCTGAAAATGGTTATGCATAAATTACTTGGCTGTTGTCAAGGTATAGCCTGGTGCGTCCATTTTTATCAGGCGTCTGACAGAGGGGTGTGTGGTTCCGATAAAGGGAAATTTGGTTTTAGTCAGATCGTAGGCGCGGGACGGGTCGGAGATTAGTTGTTTCAGATGTAGGCGATCAGATGCAACATGGCGCAGTTGACGGCCGTGGTTAGCTACTGTATTACACGTTATTTTTAACGTTTGATTTTACTGTTCTGGTTGTCATTCTGTGTTTCGTTCCGTGTTCCTTGCGGCTTTCATAAGTTTGTAGGTTTATGTTTTAAGTTGCAGATGAAAATGGGTTGGTGGTTTGTTGTTTCAAATGTTAGTTTTTGACACTATCGTGCGGAGCTGTCAGAAGTGTGGACTACATGTATTTAACGTTATTTTTAATGGTTGCGTTGTATTGTTAGTAGTTATCGAATATAGCGCATTCTGTAACCGAATGTTGTTTTAATTTTTTTGTATGTAATGTGGTTTGGTTTTTGTTTATTAAAGTTATGCTATACATTTTTATTTTTCGTGTTTAAAAAGGGTTTAGGTAGGTATAGTATTCCGTTAGTTTTTTTATCGCGGTATGATGTGAGTTGAATGTTATAGACAGTCATCTGTTATATGTACACCATCATGACCGTTATATACACAACATCGTCAGTTTAGATGTAATTAGCCGTCAGTCAGCTTAGATGTAATTAGCAGTCAGTCTAGCGTCAGTCGGACGTTGCCAGTTATAGCAACAACTGTAACATAACACCGCCGTCAGACGGAGGTTTTGTGGCCATCAGTTACAAGGTTTACAACGATATGGCCTTTCAAGTTTATAGCTAGTTTTTCAAATTTAAGACAGATACCGCATATGTTGTGAACATAAGTAATATCGCTATAGTGGATTAGGCATAGTTTAGACCGTCACGTTATTAAGTATAGGTTAGAAGAAAATTATGTTTGTTGATGAAGGACGCATAACATAACAAGCTACTCACACTACAAAATAACACAAACCGATCAACAGTTATGTTCCATATCTCACCATGCTACATCAGAAACTCTTGCATTTACTACCAGTTACAATGCCAACGCCCAACCATTACCCGACACACCTTTCATTAACACTATCAACTATATATAACAAACAACATATACAAAAAGAAATTACAACAAACCCGGAGGTACAAAATCGCCGATTTTACTTGTTACATGTACAATTTGTGTAACAGTATACTCTTCAGCAAATTCAAGATTCAATATTCATTATTCAATAAAAACAGAGGTTTCCAAAGACTTGGAGCGATATTTAACGCTACTACAAGGCTGCCCGATTTAAAAATACCGCGCGTATACGACCGGGATACCCATAATCCCTTGCGAAATCCCTGTATCGAGCCTCGCTTTCGTGAAGGGCTTCGTTTCCATACCCATCTGTTTATTACCATGCTGGAACTCAGTACAGACTGCTGACTCATAAATGCCGCAAAAGGGCGGCTTATCGTAAAACTTCTAACTTACTACCGCAAAACGTCCTGACGTGTCTGGAGCAAACGGTAACAACCATGAAAACCACGGTATTAACTTATAAATACCATCAATAACTACGAAAATCATCTTTAAAAAAACCTACACTACAACACCCACCAAAACAATATCACACTGTCGAAGACACGAGACCTCCGAACTCTAGTTGTTTAATAGAAATTCTATTTTTCTACAACAAGCAATGGTTGGCATCGTATACAGTTTGACAATGGAAACTTGTTTTACACATTGTAAATTAGTATACGTTATCTGTTACAATTGGAAAACACTTTTTTGAGGGTTGGTTCAACTTGGTTTTTAGGTTGGCTAGTTAGTTGGTTGATTTGTTAGTGGATGGTCGATTACGTCTATCACTTACCTGGCCATGAGATCCGTCGCCACCTTCTCCAGGATGGAGGCACAATTGCTGATTCCGACCGTCAAGGCGGTGGAGCGGTGCACGGCTGCGAGCTGACGTCCACTTCCTCTGGAGGCCGCAGAGCTGGTAGGCACTCTGGCTTGTCTGGCACCTACAAGACCTATAACATTACAAGAAGTATAGCCTGTAGTATACAATACAGCACAGTCAATTGTATGCCCAACCTCCCAATACCACACACAATTACACACACACACACACACACACACACATTCGCCACACACAAACATTACGTAAACATACACATACATACACGTACGCACACACAGACACAGACACACACACACACACACACATACACACACACACACACACACACACACACACACACACACATACATACATTAATACAAACACCACACAGACACACACGCATACATACATACATACATACATACATACACACCGTGACCAATCTCACATACACTCACACACACTTATATTCACACACACAGACGCACATACACACAGACATACACACACACACAGACATGTACATACATACATACATACATACATACATACAAACATACACATACACACACACAGGCGTACTCACACACACACATACACATACAGATACGCATACACACATACACACAAACATACATACATACAAACACTCACCACACAATTACACACGCACACGAGCATACATACATACACACCGTGACCAATCTCATATACACGCACACATTTACTAGTATATCCACACAAACAGACGCACACACACAAAGACACAGGCACACACACACATTCACTACGCAACAAACACACACACGCAAACACACACACACACACACATGTAGCGGCTTACCCCTAGGAGAGGCCGCTGCCGATGGTGGCCGATTCTGTTGCATTGTCGCCATTGCAATGGCTTCCTGAAGTTGTTTTTCAGTCGGGCCATGACCGGAAACTATGACAACCATGGCTAGTAGGACTGCCAACAAACTGGGGGGAAATAAAGGTTAAATGTCATGATTTATTTTACCTTAGACTTTCTATCGCTTACACAGTGTGGTAGTACAATACGTGTGCATGTAAAGCAGTATGTAATCACCACTATGCTATTACGGTACTTGAAGCTGACGGTGAGGCATGCTAGACTTAACCAAACGGTCGTCCTTTTACTGATTTTCAAACACTCACTCAAACACACATTCACTCACTCACTCACTCATTTAATCACGCACTCACTCACCCACTAATTCACTTACGCACGCACTCAGTCACCCATTCAAGAACTCACTCACTCACCCACCCACTTACCCACCCACTTACTCACTCACTCACTCATTTACTCACGCACCCACTCACTCACCCACTAATTCACTCACGCACTCAATCACTCACGCACGCACTCACCCATTCACTAACTCACTCACACTCACTCAACCACCCACTTACTCATTCACTCACTCACTCACTCATTCCCCATGACTAGTTGTCTCCATAATGCTCTGTCGTTCATCACTGCAGGCAGTTGGTGTAGGTTCATAACCGCTGTCAGCTTTAAGTTGCTGAATGTACTGCATGTCTTGTGTGACATTTCACGACTTCTGTTTCTATGATGGGTTCCACAGTATATTACAGTTTGTGTACTACATTACCCCTTTTCTCTCCAAATATGACCTCTAAAACGTGGTCTCCTTTGCCGTATTGTTATAACGATTGGTAGTACATTCTTGTATAGATCACTATTTGAAATTCTGATTTTCAAACACATATTAACAGTTACATATTACATACTAGCGGATAGCGTGACAGTTCTCAGACAGAAGGCCATGTTACAAACTGTGGACATGTTCACATGTATACAAATGTTCTAGTCTCAAATAAACTCTGAATGCGTTCGAAGAATACACTTGTGAGGTTTCCCTACATCTGCTCGGAGATTACAATAGATAAATAAAACTTTATTGCACAACAGTTGTATATGGCACAAAGTATGTCATCTATATTGGTACATAACTATAGTCCTATAAAATTATTCCACCGAACACAAGAATGTATTATATGGAATGAGAATTTTTTTTAAACTTTATAAGAATTCCTGCATAGACATGTCTAGACATGTCATTATTTACACACAACTGCACCAAGCTGCACCCTAGTACTTTGACCCCTAACCAGTTTTTCAAGGCCCGGGTAAGCACGCCCGGGGCTTCACGCGAGAATCACCAAAAGCACCATCCCGGCACCGCCATTAAAAGAAAAAAAAAAAAACTTGTCAACTATTCTCAAGCAGCATTTGAACTGTCTATCGAGAAAATTGAAAAAGGACCAGCATATCAAGGGTGGACTATTTTGTGCACACAAAGCATGGATAGTGACGTGTTACAGTTACAGTTACAGTCACACGCTGCACATCACCACGCCTTTCCTTCAGTCATGCGTGCAGAAATCAGCCGTCGCCATTAAGTGCCATGCATTCTTTATAGAAAGCATTCATATTCATCGCACTAAACACATATAAGCTGTGCTTACTTCACGTTTTAAAAGAAATATTCGGTAAATTTGAATGGCGCTGCAGACATGGTTCTTGATAGGACTGAGCTGTCCTAGCTGTTTCCCTGACAGCTGCACAAGTTTGAACAAGATGTTATCGCTAATATGATCTCTACCATAGTCGACCAGCCTCTGAAAATATTAAAAAGGAACCGTCACTGTCTCAGAAAACCTACGTAACCTCACCTGCCCTGCATGATGCTCGTGCTAGAAACTGAAGAAAGGGAACAAGACGTTGGGGCAATCTTCTCTTGATTCGATAATCTCTCACCCCGTCTTCAGAGGCGGTGATCGCTCTATCTGTGACCGTCTTTCTGTAGGCTTGACATTTCAAATGGGCGTGTTTGCCGAGTCCACCTTTACGACAATTAAATAGTGTCGGAGGGTCTTTCGGCAAGGGAGGTGCCCTTGTTGAAATGGCATGGATTAGCGATAACATCTCTCTGAAGCTATCCCACTTCGGTGAATGGAAACCACAGTTTCGAGGTTAGGGGGGCAACAAACCTGTAGTTATGAACTGTACGATATTTACTGGGGGAGGGCTGGTGCAAAGAGGGTCTGGTAAAAAAAAATTCCATGGCCCTCCCCTCCGCTCAAAGAAAAAAATTCCATGGCCCTCTCCCGCCCCCCAAAAAAATTTCGGTGGCCCTCCCCCCATTTTTTCATGTCTTTTTCTTGCTCTTTAATACACATACAACAAAAGCAAACAAACTTTTAAATAGAAAATGTGGACGGGACAGGCATTTGTGGAGACGCGCGCGCCCGGCCCAGGCGTCGACGCATATACGATTTTAAACAAGAAAAAAACTACCGTTTACCGCTGGGAAGGGTGCGTTATATAAAGGTCTGGAATTGAATTGAATTGAATGTCGCAAAAATTAATTAAATGTCCTCAGAAGAGGCTTGGCTACATTTTTATCGATATCGTTTCGAAAGCCGCTACAAAACACGAGTTACATATTTGGTTGTATTGTCGACTTTGGCTTCTTCGTGCCCGGCTTGACGACCAGCTTTCGAATGTGGTTGTGGGAGATTTGGGAGAATCCACTAGAAATATAGGGGTGTGTAGTATCTTAATGTAACATTCTGCCGATTCCACTGGCCGGTGAATCGCTACAGTCGCCGTATTTTTAATATATATTTGATATAAAAAAAATATTTCGATGCCCCCCCCCCCCCGGGCCGATTTATTTTATAATGGCCCTCCCCTCGGTTAAAATATTTTTCATAGCCCTCCCCTCCAGTGCACCAGCCCTCCCCCGGTAAATATCGTACAGTCCCTTAAAAGGCCAAAGCAAGTAAATTTTTGGATGACATCCGCATTCGCATCGTTTTTCGCCTGATTTTGGGGAAAAAGTTTCCTCCAGCGATTGTCTACATAGCACGAAAAAAACGAAAATAGGAGACATGTCGTGAGGTAGCCAAGACGGGTACCTGTACAAGTAACACTAGTGAGGTAGCCAAGAGGTACCTGTAGAAGTCACACTAGTGAGGTAGCCAAGAGGGTACCTGTAGAAGTCACACTAGTGAGGTAGCGAAGAGGGTACCTGTAGAAGTGACACTAGTGTGGTAGCCTTGAGTGTAGTAGTAGAAGTGACACTAGTGAAGTAGCAAACAGGTTACCTGTAGAAGTGACACTAGTGTGGTAGCCTTGAGTGTAGTTGTAAAAGTGAGACTATTGAAGTAGCCGATCGTGTAGTTGTAGAAGTGACACTAATGAGGTAGCCTTGAGTGTAGTTGTAGAAGTGACACTAATGAGGTAGCCAAGAGTGTAGTTGTAGAGGTGACACTAGTGAGGTAGCCAAGAGTGTAGTTGTAGAGGTGACACTAGTGAGGTAGCCAAGAGTGTATTTGTAGAAAAGTGGCACTAATGAGGTAGCCAAGCGTGTAGTTGTAGAAATGACACTAGTGAGGTAGCCAAGAGTGTACCTGTAGAAGAGGCACTAGTGAGGTATTTAAAGTGAAACTAGTTCGGTAGACTTGACGGTGAAGTTGAAGAAGCAACAATAGTGAGGTAACCTTGAGTGTAGTAACTGTTGTAGAAGTGGCACTAATGAGATAGCTTTCAGTGTAGTTGAAAGAGTGGCACCAGTGAGGTAGCCATGAGAGTTGTTGAGGTGACAATAGTGTGATAGCCAAGTAGTTGTAGAAGTGACACTAGTAAGGTAGCCATGAGTGTAGTTTTAAAGTGGCACCAGTGAGGTAACCTTGAGTGTAGTTGTAGAAGTGACACTAGTGTGGTAGCCAAGTAGTTGTAGAAGTGATACTTGTATTAGTAAGGTAGCCAAGTAGTTGTAGAAGTGACACTAGTGTGGTAGCCATGAGTGTAGTTGTAGACTGTAGTGGCAAATAATGTTTCCATGATGTTCAGATGTCCACAAATTTGGAATTGTTTAAAATGTACAGAACTGCAAATCGCTGTTAAGTTTTTAATTCATGTTAAAACATTTTCTAGTAAACAACCACTCACCTGTATCATTTGCTCTTATTTTTTTCATTCCCGTTGCATCACTCTTACAGCAGCATATTTACTATTCACCTGTGTAAATTTTAGTTGTATTGCCTGCGGAAGATTGATTGATTGATTTCTATTATATATTACTTTCATGTCCTTTCATATTTTGTCACTTTAGTATTGCATTTGTTTATATTGCATTTTGAATAAGTTTTGTTTTGTTCGCAATATCTAGGTTTTATTTAGATAATTTTCTATGTTAAGTTTCATGATTTCGATTTGCTAAATTTAATGGAGGAGGCCATTGGACAAGCCTTGTAGGCTTCTTTTCCCCCCCTGCACTGTTTTTACTTCATTCTGCATATTTATCTTTTTTACTTATGCAAAAAATCAAATGAAAAAAAAAGAAAAGTGACACTGATAAGGTAGCCATGAGTATAGTTGTAGAAGTGACACTAGTGAGGTAGCCTTGAGTGTATTGTACAAGTGACACTAGTGAGGTAGCATTAAATGTAGTTGTAGAAGTCACACTAGCGGGGTAGCCTTGAGTAGAGTTGTGAAAGTTGCACTAGTGCGGTAGCCATGTAGTTCTAGAAGTGACACTAGTGCGGTAGCCTTGAGTGTAGTTGTAGAAGTGTCACTTGTGAGGTAGCCATTAGTGTAGATGTAGATGTGACACTAGTGAGATAGCCTTGAGTGTAGTTGTAGAAGTGTCACTAGTAAGGTAGCTTTGAGTGTAGTTGTAGACGTCACTTGTGAGGTAGCCTTGAGTGTAGTTGTAGAAGTGACACTAGTGCGGTAGCCTTGAGTGTAGTTGTAGAAGTGACACTAGTGAGGTAGTCTTGAGTGTAGTTGTAGAAGTGACACTGGTGTTGTAGCCATGAGTGTAGTTGCAGAAATGACACTAGTGAGGTAGCCTTGAGTGTAGTTGTAGAAGTGTCACTAGTGAGGTAGCTTTGAGTGTAGTTGTAGACGTCACTTGTGAGGTAGCCTTGAGTGTAGTTGTAGAAGTGACACTAGTGAGGTAGCCTTGAGTGTAGTTGTAGAAGTGACACTGGTGTTGTAGCCATGAGTGTAGTTGTAGACATGACACTAGTGAGGTAGCCTTGAGTGTAGTTGTAGAAGTGGCACTGGTGTGGTAGCCATGAGTGTAGTTGTAGAAGTGACACTAGTGCGGTAGCCTTGAGTGTAGTTGTAGAAGTGACACTAGTGAGGTAGCCTTGAGTGTAGTTGTAGAAGTGACACTGGTGTTGTAGCCATGAGTGTAGTTGCAGAAATGACACTAGTGAGGTAGCCTTGAGTGTAGTTGTAGAAGTGGCACTGGTGTGGTAGCCAATTGAGTGTAGTTGTAGAAGTGACACTAGTGCGGTAGCCTTGAGTGTAGTTGTAGAAGTGACACTAGTGTGGTAGCCTTGAGTGTACATGTAGAAGTGACACTAGTGAGGTAGCCTTGAGTGTAGTTGTGGAAGTGACACTAGTGAGGTAGCCTTGAGTGTAGTGTAGAAGTGACACTAGTGAGGTAGCCATGAGTGTAGACGTAGAAGTGACACTAATCGACAAAGAGCAAGCAAGGGGCAGAGGAAAGTGGAATTGTCGACAGACGAGAGCGGCGATGGTGATGATGATGTTAACCGACATCTTTTGCACTGGAATAATTCTTTTGTAAAGGAATGGTTGTGGTATAATATTCTCAAAATAGGGTATAAGATTATCAGGAAAGTCTGCACTTGAAGTGTATATAACTGCATGTACTTGTGCCATTGGGCCACATCGGCGAAACTGGCCCGAGTGACAGGATGAATAAAGGTTCTGAACGGAAGCTATGCGGCTCCAGACGTCTTACTGGGGAATGAGTGCAAAAGATGTCGGTTAGCTGAAGAATGATTCCACTCGACTCATACTGCCTAAGATACATAAATCAACTCAAATCTAAGATATGCCAGTCTTTACTGTCTCAGTCTGAAAACTGTCTATGAAAGCAATGAAATATTCTCAGTACTATGATGTTAGTATATACCCAACTTGGTGCCTTGTTTAAATTTTGGTCAGTAAACTCCTGCTGTTATCTTTGGTAACTTTACTGAGATATACCGTTGCATCTACGCAAAAAAACGCCACTTGTCAACCATCTAAGCTAAGTTATGGTTATATAGTTCTATCAAGCTAATTTTATTACTTCTATTTCATTATTCATCAACTGTCTCAATATACTTCTAGATATGTGAACCTTGCAATACCACTTATTGATTAACTAAGTGCGTAGTCCTGGTAAAGTATATTATTTCTATCTAGCCCACCACGCCACCTTGCGGTAAGCAGTGGCGTGGTTCGTCAGGCCCTGATTGAGGCAGCTGACAAGTTCCTGAAACGTTGGCAGGTTAAAACACAGTGGGTTAGCCCAAAAATTTACCTTGATATGTAATATCTATTAACACCACAAGATAACGACCTACCGACCTTCGACCACTGCTAACTCATTACCAATGTTGAACAGGTATGATGTACATGTAACCATAAAATCCGGTACGCTATCAGTTGCTAAATATTCTACCATTATATAGACATCAGCATAACCCTAGCCTGCACATGCTACATGCAACTGCTGCTAAGCCTATATCGACACGTAGGTCGATAGGTAAGTTAAAAACCATTATGTTCAAAGCCCTACGTATACGGTTTAACTTGTATAGGATACATCGTTTATGTCACTTGAAAAGGAATGGTTTCCTATCATAGAATAACTACTTTATAGAAACATTTTTCTAATGAAAATATTTTAAAAAGCCTTGTACAGACAGACCTGCCGGAGAGGACACCTGTCACATTCGCGACTTTCCCCCGAATCTGTTCCCGAACGCCAGCCGACCAGGTTGCTGGCGTTCGGGAACACTCTAACCAGATTTAGGCCACGTCTACCTTGCTATACGAATCGAAACTAAGTTGGGTTAAATTGGAGTCAAATTTGATCTCTGAACACACCCCGAACACGGCTGACTTACTCCCGGATGGCTGGCTGGTGTTTTGCTGACTTACGGTCGAAAACCAGCCAGATACGACCGAACCTCCCGAACGACTCACGGATGTTTTTAACATATTGAAACATTCGGCTGGCCGAACCGTAGCCAACACAGACGAACGCCAGCCAACCCAGCCAAACGCCAGCCGACTCACTCCTAGCCATGGTTGACAGGCGTTTGCCTAGCGTTCGGGAGGCCAAATTCGTGAATGTGTGACAGGGCCTTAAAAAGGACACCTGCAGTCAATGGACACATTAGAACAGTGCCGTCCATTTTTACATAGTTAAGACCCTCTCCCAGGAGGACACCTGTATTCCCCAACCAGAGGACACTTTTTTGAATAAAATTTTTAGTTCAAAGGGGCACTCAGACCTGTCTCCGAGGACAATATTGATTGACAGCAGCACCCAGCTGGGCGAGCCCAGCAACAATAGGTTCGTTTAGCAGTGGGCAAAAACTTAAACGCTAAAATAACAGCAGCCAGTCAAGGGTTTCGAAAAATAAAAAGACTTTTCACACAATGATTTCTGCAGGTATGGGGGTTCTAACCTGGTCAAGAGTAAAAGCAAGTAAGAACAAATTGGGCGCAGGGGTGATAATGAATAGCAAAAGCTAGGCTCTATGCAGATTTGCTAACGCTCAAAAACTGAACTGTAACAACTAGATCTTTTGCAGGAACAGATAGAAAGCCTACATTTTTCTGTGATTCTAACTTAACATTAGCACAAATGTGCTTCACATGCATTCGTACTTAGCTTGCATAAGCCTATTACTGGATACATGATATACACCTGCCAACCTTTCGGATGACCAACCCTGTCTGGGGAGGACAACTTTTCTTAATGGACATTTTTTACTCAGTCCCTTGAATGTCCACTACCGACAGGTTTGACTGTATTTCGAAGGTTAAACGGACAGGTGTTTAGCCATTTGCCTTTCTAACAGCATACAGGCATTGAGATGGATTCCCCGTGCGAGCAGCCGGTTCAGCCGTGAAAGGTTTTCAACATTTCACAGGTTTATGATGGAGGGATTTATGTGTGTAGATTTTGCAGATTGTGTCTCAGTCAATCACTTCTATGGAGTAAATAAAGTATAGAGATTATAGTTTACTCCGATCATGTACCTCGTATGTTGTTTTATGATGTCTGACCTTGACCTCTTCCCTTATGACACCAATGGAAAGCAGTCTGGAAGCTGATTTGAGTATTTCATGAATAAGCAAAGGCTCAAACCAAAAATAGCAGCCAAAAGTAAAATACGGAAGAAACCAGTTAGGAAAGGGAACCGGCTACTACGTACAGGAAACTAACTACTGACGCCACTTGGTCAGGTCCATCTGGGGCAGAGACGAACACGCCACCCTCTCGTTCCCAGGCTGTGTGGGCTGCCTGAAGACGTCCGGCTGCATGTGTGTGGTGTCGTCCGTGTTGTCGCACAGGATCCGGGCCAGACTGGTCTTCCTGATCTCCGCAAGTTGGGCTGAAGAAACAGAGAAACGGAAAATGAATATCATCCTCCTGGGATACATCCACTGACACAAGGCCTCTGTCTGACCAGGCTGGTCTTCCTGTAACTTGAACGTAGTGGTAAACTTCCTATTCCAACAAAACATATTTGTAGTTTCACTAACGACACAGTAGTTGTTGGATTTCGGACTGGTCTTGGAGTACTGAAACCAGAATAACGAACAGAGCAACGCTAGTCTCTGTCACACGCCACACGGGCCAGTGTCGTCTAGCACGTATCTCTGTGAGAAGGGCTGAGAAAATGGTTCATATGGTATGGTCACGGTCATCGGGACTATCCTAAACTAAATAACATGCAGGGAACAGTCCAGGGAGGAAGCAGGAGAGGTAGACAACGGAAAACATGGGGAGAGTGATATCAAAGAATGGACGGGCACGACACTAAGTGAAACGTTAAGAACAGAAAACCTTAAGTTAAAGGGTGGAGAAAAATGGTTACCAGATCTTCGGTGCACGGATAATTAGACTATGGGAAAGATGACAGAGAGAGTTAGACGTTCGATCTTATCTTGCTGTTCCTAAAGACATGTCCACAGACCTGAGGAAAACTGTCCGCGGTTCTCGAACCAGAAGCGGTCCCCCTTGCGGAGGTCCTGGAACTGCAGGCCGATCAGACAGGCGAAGGTTGGACCCACGACACCGCCCGACACGGAAGCCTCAGCAAGACCCCCCACGAACAAGTCGATGTCGTCCACGTGGCTGAAAACGGTAAGAAAATGCAACACATTCATCTCACATAATGTCTTCTGAAAGGATAACAAATAGCCACACGCTAGCTCCCATGCAAACAAGGGAAGGTCTTTGAAGTATTCGTCATTCATACGAGCTACAACTTATGATTAACAAAGATGTGGTAAGTCTATCGCGTTGCAGTGCTAAAGGAAGTTCCAGTCTTTCTACAATGTTTTTACCCAAAGGACTGGTCTTGCGAAGTCAAATATTTACCTGTACACACTCTCCAGTTTCTGCCGCGTGGTGACGTCAGGGATCTCCCTCGCCAGATCGGCAAACCTCCTTGCTCTGCGGAGGCCACACCTCACCCTCCAGGCGTTGTAGCCGGGCAGTCCGTGGTCTCTGCCCCGCTGGATGTTCAGCGCCGCCAGGTCCAGCCCGCGATTTGACCCGGGAGGATCCGCAAACAGGTGCTTCGTCAGGCCCGAGACCATGAACCGGTCGAAGTCCTGATGGGGCTGGGTGGTCAGTCCCCGTAGGATGGAGTTCGGGCCGCCCTGGTCGTTGTTTAAGATGTGGGATGGATTGAAGAAACCAAAGGCCAGCCGAATCGGGCATGTGCTGGCCTCGTTAAAGTCCGGGGCATAGCGGAGGAGAAGGTTCTGAACTAGACTGTGGCCGAAACGGAAGGCTGCCGTAGCGAAGACGTTAGAGATGGTGGGGTTCACGCTCGGGTCGTACCCACTATAGAAGCCACTGCGGAGGAGCCGTAAGTGATAAGTAGTCATGGTTGCCGGTCCGAGAACGCGAGGAAGAAATTCCCCGTACGTGATCTTCTGCATCAGCGCGCCGACGATCTTCCTGGTCTCGAAGAACACCCGATCGTCGTCCCAGCGCGGGTTGAGTTGGGAGAGCCGCCTGGCGATCCTGTTGTGTTCCCGCAGGAAGACGGTGTGCATGGAGGTCAGGCCCGGCTGCTCGTTCACACGGACGTCCCCAGCCTGTGAGCACGTCTCGGACCCGGTAAATTCGTCACACTCAAAGTCCTCGGCCATGGCGGCGGGCAGGAGCTCCTTCTTGTTAGCGTCTGCAGGGTTCGGTCTGGACTTCAGAAGGCCGCGCGATCCTAGGAGAAAAGGAAGTGGAATTGTTCAGTTCTATCAAAACAACGAGAAAAGAACGTTTACTTAGGCTCAAACATATTTAAATTTCATGCTAACTACGAAGGAGCTCGCCGAATCGACCCAACCCTGTTGTATCCAGGACCATGCTTTATCCAGAACAGTGCTTGGCGCAAATCTATGTTCTGGGATACGCGGAGACTATACAGAACGGTGTCTGATCCTAATTCTAACCCATTCACAGACCTAGATAGATATACACGGTTCTGCCCATTCTTGGAGGGCAGATTAGGTGAAATGTGGTACCGCCACGGGCGGAAAGAAGTGGGTTTTCTTGAACTAAACAGCACTTATATATATTATCATATGCTGCTACCTACCAACGCGTCCGCTCCTGGCCCTGAGCGCTGCCATCTCGCTGTCCGAGGAGCCGTAGACGTTGGAGGCGTCCACGAAGGCGGTGATCTGGTTCAGCTGCTGCCGGCGGCCCATGTGGCACCCTTCGTTCGGACAGGATCGGGAGCGAGCGAATCCCAAGCAGCGCCTCCCCGCGAAGTCAGGGTCATCAGAGCGGATGTTGATGTTGAAACAGCGCTCGTCCGCAGAGTCACAGTCACAGTCGAGACCTGAGGAAGAGTAAAACTTAAGGCAGTCTGCCCTCACTTGTATACCCAGGTATGCGTAATGGTCACATTTCGAAACCGTGGCCCGGCTGGGCTCTTTGCGTGAGCAATTCACATCAGCAATATAGGGTCAGTTAGCATGCATCTGTCGTTGCAAAGGGCTTTAAAATCTTTAAAACTTTTTAGAGCGAAGTTGGTGAATAGAATTACTCCACCTTCCTCCTGGAAGCTGGGTGTGAGAGTAAAGTCGTGGTCCAGGAACTGCCCGAACTGCATGACCATGTGGGTGTTGTCCTGGCTGGATTTCCGCAGGTCCTGGTGCATGGTCGTGCTGACCCGCCGGACGGTGGGGAGGGGGGCGCGATTCCGGCCGGTCGTGCGGGGCGACATGAAACCTACGGGACACAAATGAAACTAGAAATGTAACAGTTTCAAAACTAATGTTTACCTTCACATGGTCCAGCCTGACAAGTACAGCTGTACAGATACAGATACAGATATAAATATGGCGACCAGCCCCTCCAACTTTGTCCTGCTACTTGCTTCATAATGTATTACAACACCACAGGGCGTCTGCTACAGCAGGGGAGGGACCGTTCATTCGGCATGCGCAGAAATGGCCCTGTGTACCATTTAAATATGGACTTATCTTTTAAATAATTTTTTTCCTGGGCAAATTTTGCTCAGAAGGGCCTAGTTTTCTTCTAGGAAGGACAGAAGAATGTATATTTTCAAAATCTGCCAAAAATGTGTGACCTTTGGCATGATTTGACCTGTTACTGACCCCTGAATACAGGCTCACTGGATGGACTGACCCACTAGGACAGGGGGTGAAATCCTGGTATCATTTCAATTTTTTGGCTGTAGCTCTTGAAAACGCCGGAGTTGAACTTCCACTTTTTGTATTAAAAAAAAAAACTGACAAATCCAGCTTTGCAGTGGAAGTAAAGACTTGAGGTTTGAAATAAAGGTAAATGTGTTTTAAAGTGCTTGTTTATAGTAGTTTTCACCATACATTCCAATGACAATGAATATACTGGTCCCTCCCCAGCACCTGAGTTACCATGGTGACAGCCGTCTGGTCCAGGTTATTAACCTATTTTGTTTGGAGAAGAAAAAGAAGAAACAGAGCAAAAGCAATATGTTTTCCTTTTGCGAAGGTAACCGTAATCGTTGCAACATTCAATAGCTGGTTCTGGTGTTGATCCAATATGGTCAAAACTGCGTCAGTACTGGACACCCAGTGCTGAAGAAAGTTGAGCACTGATTTTCCAGTGCCGCAAGGCTTTGTTCCTGTACTGAAACTCCTTCACGACTGGCATTCCAGTGCCCCAACATTCTTTTTCCGGTGCTGAACTCCTCTCAGCACTCGGTTACCAATGCTAAACGCGCAACTGTAATAATTGGACACATACCATCGTCATACTCTGGCCGGAGCAGCCTTTTCAGGCACTGCCCAGTGCTTCCCCACAGGGGGTGACGCTGGTTGTTGCAACGGCCGTCTGCCGAACGGAACTCTGGGCTGGCTCTTCTAGGACACGTTGTCACGGGGATGGTCCTTGCACAAATGCTGGTGATGTGAGGAGAGTTGACACGGAACAGCTCGTCCAGGCTGAAGTGGCTGGCACTGTAATAAAATGTTCCATCTAGTTTCAAACAGCTACACGCTTCGACTCCCTATAGCAGATTAAGATATTTGTTTCATCCAAATATCTTTTTTTTCGCCACAAACAATGACTGGCATCGTATAAAATTTGACGATAGAAACTTAATTTGCACTTTGTAAATTAGTATAACTTATATGTTACTATGGGGAAATGGCTGGTTGGTTGGTCGGTTGGTTGGTTGGTTGGTTGGTTGGTTGGTTGGTTGGTTGGTTGACTGGTTGGTTGGTTGGTTGGTTGGTTGGTTGGTTGGTTGGTTGGTTTGATGGATGGTTGGTTGGTTGGTCGGTTGGTTGGTTGGTTGGTCGGTTGGTTGGTTGGTTGGTTGGTTGGTTGTTTTCTTTTTGTTGATTGGTTGGATGATTGGTTGGTTGGTTGGTTGGTTGGTTGTTAAGTTAGTTTTGAGGATGATTAGTTGGTTGGTTCGTTGGTTGGCTAGTTGATTGATTGATTGATTGATTGATTGATTGATTGATTGATTAGTTAGTTAGTGGATGACGTCTATCACTTACCTGGCCATGAGACTCTTCGCCACCTTCTCCAAGATGGAGGCACAATTGCTGATTCTGACCGTGATGGCGGTGGAGCGGTGCACGACTGCGAGCTGACGTCCACTTCCCCTGGGGGCCGCAGAGCTGGCAGGCACCCTGCCCTGTGTGGCACCTACAAGATATATAATACAGATAACTTTATTTCACAACAATTGTACAGGGTACAAAGTATGGCACCTACTACTACATAACTACCATTTCATAATGCTAACCTAACTAATACATGAGTGGGTGGCTAGTATAGGAGTAAACTTTTACAATGAATTTCTGATGTTTATACAGTCTTTTATTATCCCTATGTATACCATGTATGGATTGTCGCATGTCAACATGTATTGAAATTTGCTTTTTGAATCCATGGAGGTAAAACCTGGTATGGAAGCTGACACTCTAGTGTACAGTGAATTACGTATATCAGCATATTTAGGACATACCATCAAGAAGTGATATTCATCCTCAACTAGTTCTGGACAAGATGGACAAACCCTCTGGTCAGTAGGAGTGTTTTGGAATCTCCCGGTTTCTATACTTAGTTTGTGACAGCCAATTCTGTTTTGTTTTGTGATTGCGCTACGAACGT
This sequence comes from Branchiostoma floridae x Branchiostoma japonicum, assembly GCA_013266295.2. Taxonomy (NCBI): domain Eukaryota; kingdom Metazoa; phylum Chordata; class Leptocardii; order Amphioxiformes; family Branchiostomatidae; genus Branchiostoma; species Branchiostoma floridae x Branchiostoma japonicum. The sequence goes on along the minus strand of CM023829.1, from coordinate 17,508,564 downwards.
CAAGTCTCGTTATGTTTGAAAGATAATATTCTTGCTTGTAATGCTTGTTCAAGGTAGAAAGAAAGGAAAGTTTGGAATTGTTTTGAATAGCGCAATGCAGAAGTGGCGATTTCTTCCACTGGTCTTTCGTAACAAAAGGCGATATTGTCTATGTCTCCACCATATATATGTCATGAGCGAGAGACTAAAATGATAGTCAACCACAGGTTTTAACATGGCTGTAGTTACTCAGAAAGGCCAGTGCAGATCTGCTCGTTGATTCAACATGGGTTACATTCATTGCCGCAGAATGCACTTTCAGTAATTCGAATCGTTTTCAATGTAACACTTTTTTTTAATTTTTGCTTTACACTACACCCTTTTTGCTACACACTTTGTCTTTACACCACACACTTTTTTCTTTACACTTTTTACGTAACAGAAGGAAGGTAACGTTATTTTTGCAAAGGAAGCGTATGACATTTACATTCACACGCCATAGCCTAACAAACGACTGCTCTTACTCAAACATAGTCATATCATAGTCATATATATGATAATCAGCCTCTCCAACTCTGCCCTGCTACTTGCTACACAATGTAATGCAACACCACCATGGTGAAAGACGTCTGGTCCAGGTCATTGACCTTATTTGCTTGGAGAAGAAGAAGAAGAAACAGAGCAAAAACAGTACGTTTACCTTCTGCGAATGTAGGCGTAGCAAGTATGATGCAGTGTGATAAAGCTAAAATTCCAGCACACTAGGCAGGTTGCTAAAAGCATTAAGCAGAAAAGCCTCACCGCTCCCATTTAGGTGGCGCCTGAGATCACGCCAGCCCTCCAAAATGCGCTTCTGTGGTGAATATGTCAGAGAAAAATACAGTATCATTGTTTGCATGGAAATGCACATGAGAGGCATTACAGCAATACCAGCAATGTCAATTTTAAGCCCACCCTCCCAGTACCACACATACACACCCAAGAACCCACACACACACACACACACACACACACACACACTCACACACGCACGCACGCACGCACAGGCACACATACACACATAAACACGCACACGCACACACACACACACATACACACACGACACACACATACACATACATACACATACACATACACATACACACATTCAGACACATGCAAACAGGCACACACACACACATTCAGACACATGCAAACAGGCACACACACACACAAACAAACAGACACACACACACTCACAAACAAACACACACACACACACACAGAAACAAACACACACACACACACTCGGAAGCACAAATTAAAGCTCAGCATCAGTGTAGTACAATATTGGCAGAGAAGCAGCAGAAAGTAACACAGCCTTACCTTTCTCACAGATGAAACCCAGGCGTCCAGTACAGGGATAATCCCTCCACTTGTTCGCGTACACGGCCCAGGAGCTGGCCTTCTCGATCCTGACGCAGTCTCCGTTCCAGATGGGCTGGTTGTTGGGCTCGTCAAACGCCCAGTCCGTAAAGGACCCCAGGGCCTGGCGGTCCTCCCAGACGAACCGGCCCTCTCGTACGATGTCGTTTAACCCGATCCAAGTCGAGACAGTTCGGCTGTTTCCGTTCCTCAGCCGAACGAGGGCGTCGTTGGTGGGCCTGTCCTTCGGCATGGCCAAACGGCTCCCCTTTGATCGGCAGGCGGCCTTGGCACCCGCGTAGGTCGCGCCGTAGGTGAAAACTCGGAAGCAGCGAGAACCGTACTTGGACCAACCTTGGCTGCAGACTAAAGGGAAAGGAGACGCTGTATCATAGACCATCTAATGCATCCTTTTCTTTGTTTCAAAGGTGTTTCAATAGCGACAGGCCTTGAATCATTCAAGCAGGGAATCACCTATCCCTCAGTCGATCGTGGTGAGCAGAACTAATAACTAAAGATGGTGATGCGAATGGAAAAAGGTTCCCGACGCAGCCTTATGTCGCGAAATACCAGGCACGGTTATGGATATAATTCACGCGTATCCAGAACCGTGCCTGGGGCAAATCTACGTTCTTGGATACGCAAAGATTATCCAGAACCGTGCCTGATCCTAACCCTAACGGATTCATGCATAGAACTAGATAAGGCTGGTTCTGGATAATGCAATACAGTTGGGCTGGACCGGGTTAGCCTTTCCCAATATGACGTGGGTAAAGCCGGCCCCTGTCACACATTCACGACCTTCGTCCCCTAACGCCAGCCGAACACCAGCCGAAAAGGTCGGCTGGTGTTCGTGAGCACTCTGACCAGATTTAGGCCACGCCTACCTCGCTATACGAATCGAAACGAATTTGGGTTTAATTGGAGTCAAATTTGATCCCTGAACACGCCCCAAACACGGCTGACTTACTCCCGGATGACTGGCTGGTGTTTTGCTGACTTACGGTGGAAAACCAGCCAGATACGATCGAACCTCCCGAACGACTCACGAATGTTTTAAACATTTCGAAACATTCGGCTGGCGCAGCCAAACCGTAGCCAACCCAGCCGAACGCCAGCCATCCCAGCCGAACGCCAGCCGACTCACTCCTAACCATGGTTGGCGGGCGTTCGGCTAGCGTTCGGGAGGCCAAATTCGTAAATGTGTGACAGGGGCTTGAGACAGAACATGTTTTCCTTACGCCAACCTGTAACAGGGAAGACGGCTTACCCCTGGAAGAGGCCGCTGCCGATGATGGCCGGCTCAGGTGTATGGTCGCCATGGCAACGGCATCTTGAAGTTGTTTTTCAGTCGGGCCATGACCGGTAACCATGACAACCATCGCCAGTAGGACTGCCAACACACTGGGGGGAAATTTAAAAGATGAATCATAACTAGTTTTACCTCTGAATAAAGAGACTCTTTCTACACAACCGAGTGTTTTATTCAGCCGACGTTCGGTGACCGTGTTTCACCTTCCTCAGGGCAATTATGACTGGTTAACATTGCACTGCAGCATAGGTGTCGCTGCTATAGATGCGTTCCCAAACGTATTTACATATCTACAAGTACACATGCACTGTTTAGGGAACTGTATTTACAATGCAGTCCCAAACGTACAGGAGTTGGATATACAAAGTAGTTGTCGATTAGTTTTACCTCTGTTTTCAAGACTTTCTATCGCTTTAAGCGCGGTTATACAACGTTAACATGTGTACATACACCTCATTGATGTAAACCAACAACGTCATCACAACTATAGTGTACTAGCTAACTTAAATGTGACGGTGAGGCCTCAGAGACGCAGCGTAAACCGTCGTTCTTTCACTGATTTCCAAATACTCTGTCTATTTACACATTATCTGCCTCGGGCCAATTAAGCAGAACGCCGGACGCTCGTGATGAGTTCTAAGGTCAGGACTTCCATATATGGCAAGGGGAGGCTCGATAACCGGGGGGGGGGGGTATCCATAGCCCGTGACAATAATAATAACGTAGACCAGAGGCAAGAGGAGAATAAACAAACCGATATGATCCAAACAGAATGTCAGCCCACGATAAACGTTCAACCGCCAAGCCTTAGATATTAAAGTGTACTGATTCCTAATATGGTCAAATGTCCTTGTAAATGTATTTACTAACTCTTCCAAGAACTCTAGGCCATCGTTCTTAAATGTTTTTAAATGTGCTCCCACGCCAACTCTCAAAGGATGCATTCCATCTGCTTGGAGATTACATGTTTTATTTGCACACGACCAGCACACGATCGACCCCAGGACTGTACCAAGCCGTACCCTAGCACTTTGACCCCTAACCAGTTTTTCAAGGCCCAGGTAAGCACGCCCGGGGCTTCACGCGAATCACCTAAATCACCCACCCAGCACCGCCCACAAAAACAAAACTTGGCAACTATTTTCAAACAGCATTAAAACTGCCTTTTGAGGCAAAGATAACATCTGAAAAGGGCCAGCGTACCAAAGGTGGACTATTTTATGCGAAAAAAGCATGGTGATGATGTTTTACAGTGACTATGACACGCTACAAATCCCTGCGCCTCTCCTCCAATCAAGCGTGCAGAAATCACGAGGAATGTTGCAGACAATTTCAGAGATATCACTGATATTCAGCGCACTAAAACACATTGGCTGTGTTTGCTTCATGTTTTAACAGGCATATTCGGTACAGTTGAGCTATACTGCAGGAAAGGCGCTGTACTAGCTATTTCTCTAACAGCTGCACAAGTGTGAAAAAGCTCTGACATATTCTCTACCATATTCGCAGCCTAAAAGAATAAGAAACATGATATAACAAAATTGGATTCTACAGGCTTTGACAATGTCGATGAACTTGCTGCTGGGAGCTGGAAGTATAAACACGCTAACATATCTGACTAGTGATTGCTCTACAGTAGCGCAGACTTATGTTACAAAATATGTAAATATTCCTCGGTGGACGTTTTCAGGGTACAGTCGGGAATTAAAAAGGGGGAGGAAATAGCTTCAATGCTGGTATTTCTAAAGGATTCTTTTTTAAATATTGAAATGAGTAAAAGCTGTGTAAAAAAGGTATCTCTTAAACACCACCTTGTAGAAGAAAATATTGTAGCCTCCAAGTTCGGTTTGTAGACGCGTCGATCACCTCTGAACTCCCAGTCTCCCAGTTTGTGGCTGATTTGTATCGTAAGATTCCTACCAAAATAATCTTCCAGTTTCTGAAGGGTCCCCTCTCTGAGGAGAACCGGTACTACTTCGTGTTGTAGTGTAAGGGATATGGAAACAACTAAGAATTGCTGGAAAATGTGCGAAGAACATGCATACATAAGCATAGGCCACATAAACTGGACAGATAAAGCCTAGATAAATGTACCTGTACCGAGTTCACTGATCACGAGATAAAAATGAACCGTCGCTGTCTCAGAAAACGTACTTAACCTTACCTGGCCTGCATGATGCCCGTATCAGGACCTGAAGAAGGGACACAAGACTTCGATGCAATCTTCTCTGGATTCGAAGATCTTTCAGGTGAGTATACTCCAGCGTCACCCCTGTCTCTGTACTATTCACCCTGCTTAAATGGCAGCGATCAGTCCGTACGTGACTGTCCTTTTGACTCCTTGGCATTTCCAACGGGCGTATGTGCCGTTAAGACAACGTGTGTAAGAAAATTGAACAGCCCTGGAGGGTCTTTAGGCACGGGAGGTGCCCTTGTTGGGTTAGTAATGATTAGTGATAACATCTGTCTGAAGTTATTCATTCCACCTCGCTGAATGGAAACCACAGTTTTGAGGTCGGAGGGGCAACAAAACCTGTAATTATAAGGCCACAGCAAGTAAATTGTATGGATGACTTCCACGCGTGAACCAATTTTTGCCTGGTTTTCGGGAAAAGAAAAAAAAAACAGCAAAGAAATTTCGTGTGGTAGCCTTGAGTGTAGTTGTAGACTGAAGTGACACTAGTGAGGTAGCCTTAAGTGTAGTTGTAGAAGTGACACTAGTGTGGTAGCCATGAGTGTAGTTGCAGAAGTGACACTAGTGAGGTAGCCATGAGTGTAGTTGCAGAAGTAACACTAGTGAGGTTGCCATGAGTGTAGTTGTAGAAGTGACACTAGTGTGGTAGCCATGAGTGTAGTTGCAGAAGTGATACTAGTGAGGTAGCCATGAGTGTACTTGCAGAAGTAACACTAGTAAGGTTGCCATGAGTGTAGTTGTAGAAGTGACACTAGTGTGGTAGCCATGAGTGTAGTTGCAGAAGTGACACTAGTGAGGTAGCCATGAGTGTAGTTGCAGAAGTAACACTAGTGAGGTTGCCATGAGTGTAGTTGTAGACTAAAGTGACACTAGTCAGGTAGCAATGAGTGTAGTTGTAGAAGTAACACTAGTAAGGTAGCCATGAGTGTAGTTGTAGAAGTGACACTAGTCTGGTAGCCTTGAGTGTAGTTGTAGAAGTGACACTAGTCTGGTAGCCTTGAGTGTAGTTGCAGAAGTGACACTAGTCTGGTAGCCTTGAGTGTAGTTGTAGAAGTGACACTAGTCTGGTAGCCTTGAGTGTAGTTGTAGAAGTGACACTAGTGAGGTAGCCTTGAGTGTAGTTGTAGAAGTGACACTAGTCTGGTAGCCATGAGTGTAGTTGCAGAAGTGACACTAGCCTGGTAGCCTTGAGTGTAGTTGTAGAAGTGACACTAGTCTGGTAGCCTTGAGTGTAGTTGTAGAAGTGACACTAGTCTGGTAGCCTTGAGTGTAGTTGTAGAAGTGACACTGGTGTGGTGGCCGTGAGTGTAGTTGTAGAAGTGACACTAGGGAGGTAGCCATGAGTGTAGTTGCAGAAGTGACAATAGTCTGGTAGCCTTGAGTGTAGTTGTAGAAGTGACACTAGTGAGGTAGCCGTGAGTATAGTTGTAGAAGTGACACTAGTTAGGTAGCCGTGAGTGTAGTTGTAGAAGTGACACTAGTGAGGTAGCCCTCACAGCCGTGAGTGTAGTTGTAGAAGTGACACTAGTGTGGTATAGCCTTGAGTGTAGTTGTAAATGACACTAGTGAGGTAGCCTTGAATGTAGCTGTAGAAGTGACACTAGTGTGGTAGCCTTGAGTGTAGTTGTAGAAGTGACACTAGTGAGGTAGCCCTCACAGCCGTGAGTGTAGTTGTAGAAGTGACACTAGTGTGGTATAGCCTTGAGTGTAGTTGTAAATGACACTAGTGAGGTAGCCTTGAATGTAGCTGTAGAAGTGACACTAGTGTGGTAGCCTTGAGTGTAGTTGTAGACGTGACACTAGTGAGGTAGCCATGAGTCTAGTTGTAGAAGTGACACTAGGCCTGAATCACTAAGCACCGGTACATAGCGATATGACACAGAGGTGGTCAGAGGTGACCAAAGTGACATCTAGAAGGAGCATAACTAGTATGCAGCAGATCTTTCAAGGACAGCTAGAGTACTGTACGCAACAAGAAACAGTCCACGTGGTTCTGTTTTGTTTGAATAAGACATAAGGCTACCAAATTCTGTCCTGTTTAATATGAATAAAGATTCTGTCAAGTTAATTACTGTTTTTATTGTTATCGAGAAAGCTCAGAAGAGCATATGTTGATTTGTCAACTTGTAGATACGCAGCCCTGACGATATTGGCACGTAGGGTTTACATAGGGAGCACATATGCCGGAATTTGTCCACATGCTTGTTTTTAGAATCGGTGTTTGGGCGTTTTGTCTTGACCTCAATTAAGTAATCCTTTAATTTAACGTGTGATGGCGCAGGATGCTTCAATTCCACCTGCCATACACATCGATGGCTCTCAACTTGCCGTGACAGATAGGTTTACCTATCTAGGGTCGACTGTTACTAACAACATTTCCCTAGATGTCAAAATAAACACAAGAATTGGGAAAGCATCTTCTGTTATGAGCAAACTCAACAAGAGAGTTTGGGAAAACAGAAACCTGACAATGAACACCAAGTTGAAGGTATACCAGGCTTGCGTGCTAAGTACCCTCCCCTATGGCAGTGAAACATGGACAACATATGCAAAGCTGAATTCCTACCACATGAGATGCTTACGCAGAATCTTGGGCATTAAATGGCAGGACATTCTCAAACACCGAGGTCCTCAATAGGTCAAAGTCCAGGACCTTCTTCGCCATGATCAGCGAGCGCCGCCTGAGATGGCTGGGTCTTGTGCGCCGCATGGGAAAGGGTCGCATCCCTAAGGACCTTCTGTATGGTCAGCTTGAATGTGGTTCCCGTCCAGTTGGCCGTCCCCGCCTGAGGTACAGAGATGTGTGTAAGAGAGATCTGACCTCGGCAAGCATCGATGTCAACTCATGGGAGGAAGTGGCACTCGACCGCTCAGCCTGGAAACACGCTGTTAAAGCAGGGGTGAGAGAGGCCGACATTACAAGGTCTCAACTCAGAGACCAGCTCGACAGAGACCAACCACCGTCAACACCGTCACATTTATCTGTACATTATGTGGCAGAGCCTGCCACTCAAGGATCGGCTTGTTTAGTCATCAAAGAAGGTGCCGGGCCCACCCTGGACCACGGAGCCCATCGTCCCACGAGACGGAAGGGGGCCGATGGTAATTTAACGTGGAGGCTATGGAGTATTTTCTGTAGTAAGGCCGCACTGACTTGATCATATGGATGACATCCGGGCACGCATGAATTTTCGTGTTTCCCGGAAAAAAAAGTTTCTAACCAAATTTTTCTTTTGATACTTGAAGCACAGAAGTTGAAAGGAAAAAAAAAGTAGATGCGAGAGGAAGGGAAGCAGGACTCGAATTACCACTTGCTTCCACCACCAAGTCTTCCAAAGACAAAGAAAATGTGAAAGAACAAAAATAATTGATTGTTGGATATACCATGCTCTGTGTGTTCGGTTCAGTTTTGAGTTCAGTTTTATTTTGGAGTTCCCACAAGACGTCATTCATTTAACGAAATCAGTCTGGCCTAAGTGTAGAAGAGTGTTGGGGAAAGAGTGTACTCAAATAATGTTTAGTTGAAGTGACGGCGATAACTTAGTGGTGTTTGAGTCATCACACCTTGTTTGAATGTTAACACCTGTTGCTATTAGGTTAATTGACTTCTGTATATAACTTACATGTAGGTTACTGTAGTGTATGTACATGTAGTCGCAACAAAATAGAATATGTGAAAAAAAGCTGCCATATATAAGTAAACACAATAGTCGTGTTGACAAAGGCAAGTTCATGTGTAAAATTGTATTTAATCTTGCACAGTTTTATGACTTTTGTGTGGGGAATTTTACTTATTTCCTAATTCAATCTTTAGATCCTCAGAGGCGAATGCTCGTCTGAAGTCACTGCCTAAAGAGTTTTGCTTATATGAACGTATTACTTCAGTGACTTTTGGTCTGGCGTGTTGCAGGTAAACAGGATAGATAGACACTTAACTGGCTGAGTCTTGCCTTCAACTCCTCAAAGATAAGCTGAAAAATAGTGGAGATTTTCTTGTTAAAAGGGACAAAAATAACTTCTTCAGCCCCCACCAAATGTTGGAATGGAACGAATGATTTGTTTCGTAAAATACATCGCAGCCAGCCAGAGGGAGGCCGAATCAAAATGTTAGTTTGCTTTACAACGTGCAATAATTGTATTTTTTCATTACGATATCAGACATCGGCATGCAATAAGCTTGTAATTTGTGCTTTTAGAAGCCCATAATTGCATTAGTGTACTGTTTTCGCTATAATGCTTTGAACATTAAGCTAGAAGACGATTAGCTGTTTAAACGAAAATTGGCTCATCTTTTCAAAGTAAAATCAAGTATTGGTTGCTTTAATCGTCTTACTTTTAATTTAGTTTAGCAAAGGGACACGGAGGTGGTCTTTTTACTTTGAAGAAAAAATTGCTTTCTCGATGACAATATGTATCGCTAGCGAGCAGAATGATTACGCATTCAAGTCATGTATACCCATTTCGAAAGCACCATGATTGTTTTTTTTTTATTTCAACATTTGTGTGTTTTTTTACTTCAACATTTAAATAGAACAATACATATTGGTGACACACTCAGGCGAAGTAGCTTATATCAACGTCACCACTGGACATACTATAATTAATAATAATTCACAAAATGAGACAAAAATATGAAAAGGTGTCCGAAATACAGGAACTGAATTAAACAATTAAAGTGATGTTATCTGTATTCAGTTTGAATCAGTAATGAAATCGTTTAGTTTCAGATAAGTATAACTGTGTGATAGCGGGAATTTGAGTGTTGATTTCAGATGACAGTAGAGGTGAACCTTTGAGTAACAGATATACAGTAGCACTATCAGATAAATTGTTAATATCTAAAATTGGAATATTCAAATTTACAAGTCTGTCAAGCAGACGTATAGGCTGTTGGGTATAATTAAGGTAATCATAGCGAAACAACCGAACATTACCTTCTACACTGTAGTCTTTATATCAGTCAGAGAAGTACTCTGTTATCATCTCTTTCCAATATAGTAGAGCTACAGCATCCACGGTGGTCTGTTGCTACGGTATTCTTTCCCATTGCTAGGCGCGTTCGAAAAAGTATCGGGTTACAAGACGCAATTTCGGGCTAACCGTAAAACATTTGAAAATAAACAAATAGTATCGAAGGGTAAATTTCGTCAAAATAAAATGAACTTATCGTGTTTACATAATTTCAATGTTAGATGTTTACGTTAAATCACTGGTTTGTAAAAGTTTCGCTCCAAAAGACGTTTATTTTCGGGTTTCGGAGCGCCTGCCAGAGTCAGTCAGAGTCATCGTTTTAGGCAAACCTCGTTAAGTATTGGCTACGTGTATTACCCTAAATCCCTGATTCCTATATTTTTCGACGACTGGGAATAACATCAAAAATCGTGTTTTAGGAATTTTTTTATTTCTGATTTTAAGTATGGTTTTTGGCGACATATTGGTGAAAAAACGGCATTTTTGGACATTTTTCGAACTAAATTATCCATAATTTAAAATTGAGGCCATTTTTCAAAAATCCCTAAAACACGATTCTGGGGACAACCGTTACAGTCATTTTGAGCCGTGAATGAGGTATGTTGGACTCTTTATGCTTCCTATACTTAACGAGTTTTGCAGACATGTCATGTCGCCCGAAAGTGGGGAGTGTGTTGTTGATACTAGCGTTAAGAATCATTACAATATTCAAGGTCACCCACGGATACGACAGTAGATTCACTATACATGTTACATGTCTACAACAAAATGATAGCGTACATGTACTGTCCAGGAAACGGTTTGTATCTGTAGAAAAGTGTTGTTTTCATCTGTTGCGAGGCACGGAGGGGGAAGGGCCTGTTTTCGCGGGTTTATTGTAAATGACCGGAGATAACCCCCAAATAGAACGCGCGTTCGGTTCAAATTACCCAGATCGAGTTCGAGCGAACCCAGTTCGGGTTCTAGAAAAGGTGGGAACTTTGCAGCCCAGATTTGACCACCGTGATCTCAATGACAGTACCTTATGTTCTTTACTGCTACGAGCTCGAGGGTCCACGTCACTCTCACATTCACAAAACTGTAATATCGTCGACATAGTTCAAACCTTTATTTACTGTACAGGTAGATTCTCGTAATTGATAGATCACCAACTTGTTTTGTTTGTACTCATTCTCCTGTACCCACTTTGTAATTATGTATGTATTTTGTCATTATGTTTTACTCTTGTTTTTAAATTTGTGTTTTTGAGTAGAAGGCGTCAAATAAGCAACTGTGCTTCCTGCCCAATACTCATTAAATATATGTGAATAAGAAAAATGAAAAAATTTAAAAAAATTAAACGAGGAATGTTTCCCATCGGAATCCGCAACTGCAAGGAATCGTAACTGATTTACGGATGAACTAAGGGCTTTTTCCCACTAGGATGAAATTTTCCGGATGGAGCCGAATAGATTCAATTCGGTCAATTTTAACCCATTGAACAATATAATATATAGAATACAATACGATGTATTCCGTATTGCCCGAGGTATCGGCCCGACCGCGAGAAGGCCGTCGGGCGATCCGACTCGCGGGAGGGCCGAGACCGAGTTGTATACACCGTGTTGTATTCTATTTATATCATACCCACCCTAGAAAACACGTCTTTAAATGCGAAATGAGTGAAATTTGGTGTCTCTAAACAAAAAACTGCAACAACATCAATTCCAACGTCCGAATCCTGTATTCGAATTTTCGAAAGCGGCGCACACGGTTGGGGCGAAACGCGTTCGAATCGTTCTATGGAAGCCCGGTTTATACGCCCGGTCGTACAGTAAAATACAACATGGTCGGGAGCACTGTATCGCCGCCCGGGTATAAAATAAAAAAAACCTACAGGACACAGTGGTGGGCAGCTCTAGCTGATTGCTAATCTCAGCCACACTACTGACAAAGAAGAGTACATACAATGGCAAATGATAATAACAAAACAGCAACAAGTAACAAAACAGCAGATAACAAAACAGCAAATGGGTGATATAAACGATAACGTAAAAAATGATCATAATGTTTTGAAGAAGAACAGTTTTCCGTAGGCACTTGAACACATTTAATCAAGTGTGAACCGTTTTGTGTGGACAATGTATGTTTGAGTCCAGGTCAAGATATGTCTGTTGGTTTCCGGGCACACGAGAGGTGAGGCCATAAGTAATGAGTTCGCACAAGCTTGTATAGACAGATTTTGCCAAATCTGTCTGAGGACGTCAGTAGTGGCCAAAAATCGGACATAAAAAAACATGGCACATTTTGGAATCTTACAAGAAATCTTACAAACCCAAAAACCTAGCGCAATTCGGAATCTTATTACTAAGCAATACTAAGCAAGCCTACGCCAAGTGTCTTAGTGAGAAATTAAGTATCCAAATTTCCTCGTCATTGCACCCATGGGATTTGATCGAAGAAAGAAAAAAAGGAAGACCGGTCCCTATTTACTGTTAAATCTTACACGCGCTAATGAAAGACGATCCCTAAGCAATACTTTTATCAGAAATAAACGAAGACCTGTTAAAAGCATATATTACACGCGCTAGTGAAAGACGATCCCTATTAAGTGTTAAATCTTAAATCTTACACGCGCTAGTGAAAAACGATCACTATTTAGTGTTAAATCTTACACGCGCTAATGAAAGGCGATCCCTATTTAGTGTTAAATCTTACACGCACGGGTGAATGATCCCTGTAATACAGGAAAAAAAATCAACGACTCTTTCCAAATCTTACATCTTACATCTTGAGACACGGGACATTAACCAGTGTGATGATCCCTTGGGGTCTGTAACATGTAAGATGTAACATGTAAGATTTGGAAAATGCCGTGTCCCTGCTGCTATAATATGAGGACACAGGTAAAATGGAAAAAAAATTACATCTTATAGACAGAGGTCATCAACCACCATGCTGAATTAACAAACTGGCAAAACGAAGAGATCTAACAGACACTGCGGGCAAATCGGGAAGAGAAAAATTTGGATGGACTTTTTGTAAGATCTAACATCTTACACTGGCACGGGTCTTTAACACTGTGCTGAATTTACATACTCCTGAGGGCGTGATGCTCCGTAATTGGAGGCACGTGGCCCTGCTACTATAATATAAACAAACAGGCAAGTCGGGAAGAGAAAAAGTTGGATCGACTTTTTGTAAGATCTAACATCTTACACTGGCACGCGTCTTTAACACTGTGCTGAATTTACATACTCCTGAGGGCGTGATGCTCCGTAATTGGAGGCACGTGGCCCTGCTACTATAATATAAACAAACATGCAAGTCGGGAAGAGAAAAAGTTGGATCGACTTTTTGTAAGATCTTACATCTTACACTGGCACGCGTCTTTAACACTGTGCTGAATTTACATACTCCTGAGGGTGTGATGCTCCGTAATTGGAGGCACGTGGCCCTGCTACTATAATATAAACAAACAGGCAAGTCGGGAAGAGAAAAAGTTGGATCGACTTTTTGTAAGATCTAACATCTTACACTAGGCTGACACGGGTCATTAACCACTGTGCTGAATTTACAAAGTCCTGCGGTCGTGATGATCCGTAAATGAAGGCACGTGGCCCTGCTACTATAATATAAACAAACAGGCAAGTCGGGAAGAGAAAAAGTTGGATCGACTTTTTGTAAGATCTAACATCTTACACTGGCACGCGTCTTTAACACTGTGCTGAATTTACATACTCCTGAGGGTGTGATGCTCCGTAATTGGAGGCACGTGGCCCTGCTACTATAATATAAACAAACAGGCAAGTCGGGAAGAGAAAAAGTTGGATCGACTTTTTGTAAGATCTAACATCTTACACTAGGCTGACACGGGTCATTAACCACTGTGCTGAATTTACAAAGTCCTGCGCGCGTGCGGTCGTGATGATCCGTAAATGAAGGCACGTGGCCCTGCTACTATAGTATAAACAAACAGGCAAGTCGGGAAGAGAAAAAGTTGGATCGACTTTTTGTAAGATCTAACATCTTACACTGGCACGCGTCTTTAACACTGTGCTGAATTTACATACTCCTGAGGGTGCGATGCTCCGTAATTGGAGGCACGTGGCCCTGCTACTATAATATAAACAAACAGGCAAGTCGGGAAGAGAAAAAGGTGGATCGACTTTTTGTAAGATCTAACATCTTACACTAGGCTGACACGGGTCATTAACCACTGTGCTGAATTTACAAAGTCCTGCGGTCGTGATGATCCGTAAATGAAGGCACGTGGCCCTGCTACTATAGTATAAACAAACAGGCAAGTCGGGAAGAGAAAAAGTTGGATCGACTTTTTGTAAGATCTAACATCTTACACTAGGCTGACACGGGTCATTAACCACTGTGCTGAATTTACAAAGTCCTGCGGTCGTGATGATCCGTAAATGAAGGCACGTGGCCCTGCTACTATAGTATAAACAAACAGGCAAGTCGGGAAGAGAAAAATTTGGATCGACTTTTTGTAAGATCTAACATCTTACACTAGGCTGTCACGGGTCATTAACCACTGTGCTGAATTTACAAAGTCCTGCGGTCGTGATGATCCGTAAATGAAGGCACGTGGCCCTGCTACTATAGTATAAACAAACAGGCAAGTCGGGAAGAGAAAAAGTTGGATCGACTTTTTGTAAGATCTAACATCTTACACTGGCACGCGTCTTTAACACTGTGCTGAATTTACATACTCCTGAGGGTGTGATGCTCCGTAATTGGAGGCACGTGGCCCTGCTACTATAATATAAACAAACAGGCAAGTCGGGAAGAGAAAAAGTTGGATCGACTTTTTGTAAGATCTAACATCTTACACTAGGCTGACACGGGTCATTAACCACTGTGCTGAATTTACAAAGTCCTGCGCGCGTGCGGTCGTGATGATCCGTAAATGAAGGCACGTGGCCCTGCTACTATAGTATAAACAAACAGGCAAGTCGGGAAGAGAAAAAGTTGGATCGACTTTTTGTAAGATCTAACATCTTACACTGGCACGCGTCTTTAACACTGTGCTGAATTTACATACTCCTGAGGGTGTGATGCTCCGTAATTGGAGGCACGTGGCCCTGCTACTATAATATAAACAAACAGGCAAGTCGGGAAGAGAAAAAGTTGGATCGACTTTTTGTAAGATCTAACATCTTACACTGGCACGCGTCTTTAACACTGTGCTGAATTTACATACTCCTGAGGGCGTGATGCTCCGTAATTGGAGGCACGTGGCCCTGCTACTATAATATAAACAAACAGGCAAGTCGGGAAGAGAAAAAGTTGGATCGACTCTTTGTAAGATCTAACATCTTACACTGGCACGCGCTGAATTTACATACTCCTGAGGGTGTGATGCTCCGTAATTGGAGCCACGTGGCCCTGCTTCTGTTATGTAAACACACTGGAAGAACGTGGTTTTGCTTTCAAAGCGCACTGGCTTTTAAAGAACAGAAAGGAATTTTTTTAGAACATCTAACTCAAAGACAATGAACAAATCGCCGTGTTACCTCCCCAAAACAGTGAACTTCATCGTATTTCGTAGGTCCTGGTAACGATGAACAGAAGAAATACTAGTGAAGGAGAAACACCACAAACATGAAAGTTGCAAACAGTTTCTTTTTTTTTTTTATTTTGACAAATCAATCTAAGCCTGTGGGCAGTGTGGCTTCATTCCGCGGCGCCGTAACTGTATGTTTTGTTTGACACGGATAATGAGCTGCCACGGCTCATTGACAAATATTGTGATGTGTACGTGTGAAGGCATTAGCTGAACACGTGGTTGCTCTGAAAGTGAGTAGATCAGTTGACCAATTGCTGGGTAGCTCTCAGTTACCGTGCGTGTGGCTGCTATCTAATGAGTTTTGATAGTTTGGATAACCTCCTTGGTTTAGACGAACCTTTGTGTATATCCTACATTTTCTCCATACAAGAGAAGCGGGAAAAAGCTGACCTTACTACACTACTCGTACTAGCTTTTCATTTATAAATGCGTACATTTATTTGTAAACTATTTTATTGTTGTGACATGCACTGAACCCACCTTTCTTCCAAACACATTTCCCTTAATTGTTCACGTATCAGCTTCATTTCAACCAATGACTGGGTAAGCTCTTTACCAACCACGTGGTACGCTGGTATATTGGACCAAATCCTGCGAACAGACAGGGGTGTGAAGATCCGGGATTTGGTTGATTGTTGTTTGACATCAACAAGCCATTGATCTCACCTCGGCGCCGTACTGCGCCTACCGCCCGTCGTGCCGCTCCCACCACTTGGTACCATATAATAACATATGGCATGAAACCATAAAGTATGACACCCTGAAAACGCACACAGATGTTTATTACAGAATCTTCATAACTGTTTCACAGATATAAAATTGTCACAACATTGTCATGTTATCTTGTTGTGAGGCCAACTATTGTGGAACTTGTAAATATCTTGGAGGGACGTTTTTTTCCATTTACCGCGCTGGCTAGAACCACATGCGACAGTTTTTCAGGGAAAAACCTACAGATGAACAAAATAAAATTTTAAGGTATTAAACGTATGTCCTCAGTGTTGGCCTATAGATGGGTCACCATCAAACCATATATCAGTACCACAAAGCACAACCTGAAAACGCACTCCAATATTTACAGTCTTCACAACTGTGTCACAGATTTTACAAAATTGTCACAAGCATGACTTCTTGTGAGGCCCACTTGTGTGGGAGTTGTAAATACAGCGGTGTCAGGGAGGGAAGTTTATTCCCATTCACCACGCTGGCTCTGGGAATCACATGTCACGGTTCCTTTCAGAGAAAAACATACAATATAAAACATAATAATAGTATGTCCTCACATTATGTAACATATGAATATGTTGATGATAACGCAAGCCAAGCCCCTATTGTATTGAAGGACTGTTACGCAAAGTGGTTAAAAAAGCAAGGAAAAGTACATCTGTGTGTGGTAATGTGGTCTTGTTCTCTTCAAAAACATAGAGAGAGTTAAGGGAAATGTGTTTGGAAGAAAGGTGGGTTCAGTGCATGTCACAACAATAAAATAGTTTACAAATAAATGTACGCATTTATAAATGAAAAGCTAGTACGAGTAGTGTAGTAAGGTCAGCTTTTTCCCGCTTCTCTTGTATGGAGAAAATGTAGGATATACACAAAGGTTCGTCTAAACCAAGGAGGTTATCCAAACTATCAAAACTCATTAGATAGCAGCCACACGCACGGTAACTGAGAGCTACCCAGCAATTGGTCAACTGATCTACTCACTTTCAGAGCAACCACGTGTTCAGCTAATGCCTTCACATGTACACATCACAATATTTGTCAATGAGCCGTGGCAGCTCATTATCCGTGTCAAACAAAACATACAGTTACGGCGCCGCGGAATGAAGCCACACTGCCCACAGGCTTAGATTGATTTGTCAAAATCAAAAAAAAAAAAAGAAACTGTTTGCAACTTTCATGTTTGTGGTGTTTCTCCTTCACTAGTATTTCTTCTGTTCATCGTTACAAGGACCTACGAAATACGATGAAGTTCACTGTTTTGGGGAGGTAACACGGCGATTTGTTCATTGTCTTTGAGTTAGATGTTCTAAAAAAATTCCTTTCTGTTCTTTAAAAGCCAGTGCGCTTTGAAAGCAAAACCACGTTCTTCCAGTGTGTTTACATAACAGAAGCAGGGCCACGTGGCTCCAATTACGGAGCATCACACCCTCAGGAGTATGTAAATTCAGCGCGTGCCAGTGTAAGATGTTAGATCTTACAAAGAGTCGATCCAACTTTTTCTCTTCCCGACTTGCCTGTTTGTTTATATTATAGTAGCAGGGCCACGTGCCTCCAATTACGGAGCATCACGCCCTCAGGAGTATGTCAATTCAGCACAGTGTTAAAGACGCGTGCCAGTGTAAGATGTTAGATCTTACAAAAAGTCGATCCAACTTTTTCTCTTCCCGACTTGCCTGTTTGTTTATATTATAGTAGCAGGGCCACGTGCCTCCAATTACGGAGCATCACACCCTCAGGAGTATGTAAATTCAGCACAGTGTTAAAGACCCGTGCCAGTGTAAGATGTTAGATCTTACAAAAAGTCGATCCAACTTTTTCTCTTCCCGACTTGCCTGTTTGTTTATACTATGGTAGCAGGGCCATGTGCCTTCATTTACGGATCATCACGACCGCAGGACTTTGTAAATTCAGCACAGTGGTTAATGACCCGTGTCAGTGTAAGATGTTAGATCTTACAAAAAGTCGATCCAACTTTTTCTCTTCCCGATTTGCCTGTTTGTTTATATTATAGTAGCAGGGCCACGTGTCTCCAATTACGGAGCATCACACCCTCAGGAGTATGTAAATTCAGCACAGTGTTAAAGACGCGTGCCAGTGTAAGATGTTAGATCTTACAAAAAGTCGATCCAACTTTTTCTCTTCCCGACTTGCCTGTTTGTTTATATTATAGTAGCAGGGCCACGTGCCTCCAATTACGGAGCATCACGCCCTCAGGAGTATGTCAATTCAGCACAGTGTTAAAGACGCGTGCCAGTGTAAGATGTTAGATCTTACAAAAAGTCGATCCAACTTTTTCTCTTCCCGATTTGCCTGTTTGTTTATATTATAGTAGCAGGGCCACGTGTCTCCAATTACGGAGCATCACACCCTCAGGAGTATGTAAATTCAGCACAATGTTAAAGACGCGTGCCAGTGTAAGAGTCGATCCAAATTTTTCTCTTCCCGACTTGCCTGTTTGTTTATATTATAGTAGCAGGACCACGTGCCTCCAATTACGGAGCATCACGCCCTCAGGAGTATGTCAATTCAGCACAGTGTTAAAGACCCGTGCCAGTGTAAGATGTTAGATCTTACAAAAAGTCGATCCAACTTTTTCTCTTCCCGATTTGCCTGTTTGTTTATATTATAGTAGCAGGGCCACGTGTCTCCAATTACGGAGCATCACACCCTCAGGAGTATGTCAATTCAGCACAGTGTTAAAGACGCGTGCCAGTGTAAGATGTTAGATCTTACAAAAAGTCGATCCAACTTTTTCTCTTCCCGATTTGCCTGTTTGTTTATATTATAGTAGCAGGGCCACGTGCCTCCAATTACGGAGCATCACGCCCTCAGGAGTATGTCAATTCAGCACAGTGTTAAAGACCCGTGCCAGTGTAAGATGTTAGATCTTACAAAAAGTCGATCCAACCTTTTCTCTTCCCGATTTGCCTGTTTGTTTATATTATAGTAGCAGGAACACGTGCCTCCAATTACGAAGCATCACGCCCTCAGGAGTATGTAAATTCAGCACAGTGTTAAAGACCCTTGCAGTGTAAGATGTTAGATCTTACAAAAAGTCGATCCAAATTTGTATGTAAGATGTTAGACGTAAGATTTGGCGAAATGCCCACTTTTTTTCATGTTTTTGCCTTAAAGTATGCGAACATGGATACAGTACAGAACCAATTTTACATTGATGCTTAATGACTCAATGAGATATAGAAGGAGAGCCATGACATGCATCTGGAAGATAAGTTGTCGGCTTGATTTTGAAGAAAAAAAAGCCCTGTATCTACAATTGATATTGAAGGGAAGGAGATAGTGCAAGCTTACTAACCAATCTATGTAACTTATGGTCTTAAGCGATAAATTCCCCTGGGTGCAGTTTTAGGCTGTTTTACAGTTTTAGTCAATGTAAGATTTCTTGTAAGATTGCAAAACGTGCCTTAGTTTTTTATGTCCGATTTCTTGCCATATATAGGAGGACTGTTGCTGATGAGCCGTATCAAGCCGAATCGAGCTTATGGTTTTGTATGAAAAATGCCTTAAATGATTTAAACTGCAGGTGCCGATGGGAACACGTGTAATCAGGGTGCAGGTGTATCTTTCTCCCGAATTTAAATATGTCGCAACAGCAGGGCGAACAGATTTGACCAAATGTTTTTTTTAACAAAGAAACGCTCAGCAAACGAAAGCTGGAGTCAAGACGGTTCAATAACTGGATTGAATTCGGTACAAAAGATTTCTATAAACGAGTATGAGTATTGCAGACTGGTACCATAATTGTTGTTTAATCAGTATGTCTTGCTTTCATCCCTTAGCTTTTGAGTTTCGTAGACTAGTTAGTAAAAATATTCATTACTTGGGTGCTGATCTACTGTTGTTTATCAGATATATTTTACTTTCATCCTTTTCTTTAAATTTCGAAAAGCTGTTTGTAGTCGCCACGTGGGTGCGCCAGTCAGGCTTCGCGTCAGTCGACAAATACCGTACCAGGTGTAGGGCGTGTTTTTTACTGTGCAGAAACCAGACAAGTGGCATCATGCCGGGAGGGCAGCAGCAGTGCCAGACTAGCGACACTGGAGGTAACAGGTTTTCTCTTAATTTGCGTCAATCTCTCTTTTTTTTCTGTGTGCTGCTGAGCGACCAAATATATGATAGATAGCCCTACGAATGTTATTGACAGCTAATCTTTGTGTCTTTTAAGAGTCATTGCATGAGAAAACCAGACAGAGGTCTAAAGATGGGGGTAGGCCAAATTCGCTCATACTTTGTATTTGGGATAGGTGTGTGAAAGTATGAACCGCATTATGATTAGAAATCGTTTTAACTGCTCCAGAGACGTACATCGCGTTTGGTATATTCGCGGCGGCGTCCGCAAGTGGCCTCTAATCAGTCTGTGTGGTGTGGGTGTGGCATCTGGTGGAAAATTACAAAATAATCATCATTGCAAGTTACGCGTAAGCATTAAAGCCTTTAAAATTGCCATTGGGTGACCTGAATGAAAAACAAATCAATGATTTGTGCTTTTACTAAGCACCCTTGCCAGCAAACGGCGATCGTTAAGCGACAAAAATTGGATCTGTGCGACCCTCGATTTTATAATTGTGAATATCATGCACAATGCAAAAGTATGATTTAAAAGTCATTGCACGAGAGAACAAGGCGAAACCATACAGAGGTCGGAAGATTGGGGTTGGCCAAATTGGCTCGCACTTTGTATGTGTGACAAGTACGTGAAACTATGAACCACCATATAACTAAAACTCTCAAGCTATCTATGGAGTTCTGGGACCCCCCTCAGAGACCTTCAAAAATTAATTTACGGCTGAAAATTTACGGCTGAAGTTGTAATGGATACCCTGATAATTCTGAGAGTGATATGAACGTGAGTTTTATATATAGCATACAACACGGTGTCTTCCGTATCGCCCGAGGTATCGGCCCGACCGCGAGTCGGATCGCCCGACGGCCGAACATCAGTTCCAAAGTCCGAATCCTGTATTCGAATTTTCGAAAGCGGCGCACGCGGTTAGGGCGAAACGCGTTCGAATCGTTCTATGGAAGCCCGGTCGTAAGCCCGGTCGTAAGCCCGGTCGTACCGTAAAGTACGACCGGGTCGGGAACACTGTATCGCCGCCCGGGTATGATATAAATTTCCAGATAGAGTGGTATTCCTAGATTACAGACCAAAAATTGAAAATGAGGTTAAGAGGGTGTACTGGGGGGTTATCAGTACAACTGAAAGCAGAATTTTCAACTCTCTGAATTTTACTCATTTTTAGTTGTTTTGTTTTTTCACACAACCAGCAATTTTGATGAATGGTTTGCTAGAGAGAGCAACATCTACTGATTCAAAAACAAGCGTCGTATAATTGGGCCACACATAAAGCGAGCCGTGAATTTTGGGTCTTTCTGGGGATTTTCTAGGGTTTTGGATGGTAAATCAGGTAATCTGCGGTGTAAGTTATGACTGTTTTTTGTGTATCTATGTGAAAACCTTGCATAAATATCAAAATTAGAAATGTTCGTTTGGGCTGTGCATGGGGATATAAAGATACTTGAAATGGAATTAAGCTCGTTTTACACATTTTATTATTGCGCTAGAAGACAATTAGTAAGTCCCTTAAAGAATCATTGTGTGCAATCACTGTGTGGTACATAATAAAAAAAGGCTCTGCATGGGAACTCCAGGCT
The DNA here is from genome assembly GCA_013266295.2 of Branchiostoma floridae x Branchiostoma japonicum. NCBI lineage: Eukaryota > Metazoa > Chordata > Leptocardii > Amphioxiformes > Branchiostomatidae > Branchiostoma > Branchiostoma floridae x Branchiostoma japonicum. The sequence continues at coordinate 17,486,739 of CM023829.1, read as the reverse complement.
CTCCATTAGGACTCCCCATGCGATACCATTTGAATCCTATTGGGCTTAATTGTCTATGCTATGAGAAAAGTACAAAGAGAGTTTTCAGCCTCAAACATTATGAGTTTATTTATTCATGGTTCTATACCACACTTTACATATACACCTGGCTACCTCTCACACAATGCTTTCTAGCTGGTTTTACGAATTTTGTTCGTACTATTTTCTTAATCCGCATCGTACGTGGAATCCGGGGGTCGCCCATGAATATTGACTGTGTACTGCGACCTTGAACGATCTTACCTTGGATTTCTTTTGATTCATACAACAAAATTAGACAAGATGTGAAACTTGGCAAATTTTATTTGACCACTCCAAACGGTTGCTGAGATATTGCCAACTTTGCACGTTGGCACCTGCCATTGGGGTAGGCCCCGTACCGGGTGCCAGGCCCATTCGAGGGGTCATTTAGTGGTCTCAATATCTGGTCAAATCTACTATTCTGGCCCTCTTGCTCTTGTTAACGGGGATCATTAGTGCCTACTCTAACCTTCTGAGTGGTATGGAGGTAGTGTAAGCCTTATCTACGGCTGAAAAGGGGGGGGGGGTGAGCGCGGCTTCGGGCCAGCGGCACAACCACACTCTGCCTGGTTTTGCCTGGTTTTCTCGTGCAATGACTTTTCAATCATCGTGCATCATATTGGCAATTATAAAATCGAGAGCCGCACAAATCCATTTTTTGTCGCACAAAACCATTTTTGTCGCTAACAAACCAATGATTGTTTTTCATATTTTTCAATCTGGTCACCTGATGACAATTTCAAAGGCTTTAATGCTTAAGTTTACCTTACAGATAACTTGCAATGGTGCTTACATCTGTATATTGTAATAATACTTATAATTTTTCCACCAGATGCAACACCCAAGCATCAACACCAGACTGATTGGAGGTCAATTGCGGACGCCGCTGGAGCAGGTTTTTACGACAGTACGTCTAAGCCGTCAGTTTGTAGTGGATATGTAACATGTAACGAAGCTACGGCTGTCACCGTGGGTGACCTTGAAGATCGTAATTCTTGTTTACGTGGATATGAATAACCCACTCCCCATATCCACGCGGCATGACATGCGTGCAAACATGGTATTTCAATCGCAACAAAACAAATTAAACTTACCTCAAAAACATTTTGAATTGAAGACAAGACAAAAACCTCGGTCTGTGTCGGATGTTTTTTTCAAAGACGGCGGCACTCTCGAATTATTAGTCTTGAAAGTTAAAAAATTGCATTTTTCTTCGATTTTTTCCACCTTAGCAACACTTTAACTTTGAAATGAAAAAAAACTGTCCGACTCAAATATCAATTTTGTTATAATGTTTTAGAAAATGCAAAAATTGAGGAATTTGGGGAAAATTTGGGGCCGGTTTAAATCAGTTCTTTGGTTAATATCGCTTGTTCTTTAATAAGCATGCAACGCGCTTGAGAGTCATTTCTCAGACATTTTAGCTCTGTAATCAAAATAACAACATTTAATGTATGAGCAGTGCGAATTTCTTTTCATTTGGACAAGAGAGTCCCTGTGAAACTGTTAATAAAGATTTACCGTTGAGACTGGCTCCACGGAAACCGCGCAAGGGAGCCCCTGTAACCTGATACCCTTCCTCTGGAAACTTTACCCTAGGAACAGACCGCCGTGAAAACGATTTCTAATTATAGGAACGGATGCTGAGTTCTTACACCGTGTTCCGAATACCAAAATATCGTCTTATGTTTGCGATGAACACATTCTAATATACTTGTTTTTGTTTGGTCGAACAGTTATCTATGACACAATCATTTACAACGAAGTGCCGCTAGTAAAGAAGTGGTCCCGCTGGTGCAAGAAGTTCTGGTTGACCGGTGGTGGCCTGGTCTTCGCGATCATGGCCGTTGTACTTCCCTTCGTTGCAGGTCAGTTTTTGGCGACGCCTCCTGGGCGAGCCAAATGGTACAGTATTGTGTGTAATTTGCAAGAATTCTAGGAATTGTACAGGAATTTTATCCACAGGTATGGAATGTCCAGAGGAATGTCTCACAGCCCTGGAATTTTGTTGGCCTACTTCTATGTCCACATTGACCTACTTAGTGAAATTCCTGGAAACCCTTGGGAGGTATGGAATGTTTTCTGTGAGCCCCAGGGCTTGTTCACTATACACTCGGAGAATGGTAGGGGTGATATACTGAACTGCGCTGTACTATATCTGACTAGACTTAACAGGTAACAATGTACTTGTATACTTTCCTTATCATAAATATTATTATACTGTATATCATCTGCACCAGTATACGAATAAACATCTATAGTCATCAGCTTCATTGCATCTGAACATGTACTTATATATCGTTATTATAAAGTATACTATGTCCTGATGTGATTAACGTTACTGATGTGAGCCCCCAGCTGGTCGAGTTCCCTTTGCACAATTCCACTGTTATGCCCGATGTTTGTGCTGACGGTGCCATACATTGAACACAAACCCTACCAACAACTTCCGTCGCCATGGCAATGTACTTTTCATTGCCAGTCTTGTTACAATTACTTCTGCGTGATCATGTCATTCCGCGGCAGGAGGGTAAAGGAGTGTTGCAAGTTCGCGTTTGGAATGTCTCTCCTCATCGTTGTTCCGAAACTCAAATATGATAAGTGTATACGACATAAACAAGTATCTCTTTTCGTCTACAAAATAATTCACAGTAGTTCTTGTATGCCAGATCAGTTTAAAGGTTTTTTCAAATACAATTTGGATTTTATTTTCATCAACTCAAGGCAACGGAAGAACTTAAAACAGATCCACAATAAATCCCAGCTACGTATGTTCTCCATGATATGCAGATATATCTGGAATAGCTTAACCCAAGACTTACAGAACTCAGCAGCATTATTTAACTTCAAAAGCAAACTAAAACAATTTTAATGTACAACCCAACTTCCGCTGAGTTCTTCTGTTCAGTTCTTCTGTTATTATTTATTGAATTATTTTATCAGTTGTTATTTACTCAATTGTTATCATTTTATTATGTTGTTTGTTAACTCAGATGTTAATTTAACGATCAGCTGTGCATTGTTATTTCTTTTTAATATCGTTTTTTTTAGTTACTTGCTTGCTTGTTTTCGTTTAGTTGTGGGGAAGGCCTCGGATAGACCAAATTGGTCTCTGCCTTCCCCCAGCACACTCTTCTTGTGTATTTTACTTTGTATTGGTTTTCATTAATTACTGCAGTATCACAGCAAAACAAGTTCAAATTTCTTTCTTTTCAATAACGGCAATGTTTAAAAAAGTTCGCTCCAATTTTGCAGTATTGATATATATAACAGCAAGCTCGATTTACCCTCTTTTTTAAATATACAGTTAACGTGCACACCCTATCTCAGGAGGTGATGGAGTATTTAGTACGACTAACCGAGCTGGAACGTAAGTATTGAGTCTCATCATCACAGAGTACAAATCTTAAACCATGATTTTATCAAACATATCGAATGATCTATGATAGGAGTTTTACCAGTTCTTTTATTACCTATACTAAAATGTAGGTATTGTTTTTGGTATGTCTGTCTGGTACTGCAGCAGAACTTCTGTTTTTTGTATCTTTTGTCCTTGACATGCTGTGGTCTTGCTTTTTGTGACTATTAGCTTTTCATGTCAGAAACAAGTGGTGTGGGTTTGGTCCCCCTAGCAGCTTGTTCTGGAACTACCCGGGGGTTTCCTGTGAAATCTTTCAAACCGGATAAATCAAAGAAGGAAGAACGAATTTTCATGATTTTTGGCATGCAGATAGCTGAGACAGAGATGTACAAAATAAAATGCAAATTATATTATTGACACTTGAATTGGATAATTAATGAGGAAATTCAAAAATTCCATTGTTGTGCATAAAACGACATTGATAATGAAATGTAGGTAATCTATGGCAAGTTGAACATTAACAGATACTAATTATGCAAATTAGGACCTATTGTTCATAATCATTGCGGAAAAAGATTACACTACAAGTAATCATCACATTTGCATGGTCAATAAGACCAAAAAAATTACAAAGGCTCTAAATATTTCATGTAGGTATGAGGTCTCCGAATTCTTGTTACAGTTGGTTCCTCACATTTGAGTCTGTAGATGACATTGGCCTTGATGCCTTTGTGGGGTCGGCTTTTTGGCTTCACCTCATTTGCATATAAATTCAAACTTGTTGGATAAATAACTGTTCAACTACAGATCCCATTAGTTACTGTCAAAAGTAGTGGATACTACTTGAAACGTCTGACAGTTTTCAACATCTGTCCAGTTGCTTGAGCAACAATGATCTGTTTCATTGCCAATAAATGCAAATACAAATTCCTTAGCATGAAAGTTCATCTGTGCTGGTACAAGTCTAGTCATTATGAAATAGAGACTAAGCTTTAACTCCCAACACTTTGGCTGACTCCATCAACCTTGTTCACGGAATGGACCCGTCTACTCTTGGAACGTGACGTCAGAGACACGTGACAAATTTCTTGTGTAGCGATGTTATGGTTTCACGATGGACAGGTCACGGCGAAATGAAACCACCGAGAACATTTTTGCCTTCGTCAGAAGGGTATGTAGTTGTACAGTAGTTGTATTTGAAACGTCTGTTTCACTGCAATATTACAGCACAACAAGCTAAAATTTCTTTCTCTTCCATAACAGCGATGTTTTAAAAAATCGCTTCGATTTTGCAGTAAATGTAGTATAATACAGTAAGCTCAATTTTCCTTCTCTTTTTTACTACAGTTAACGTGCACGACCTATCTCAGGAGGTGATGGGGCATTCAGTGCGACTAACCGAGCTGGAACGTAATGTTTAAAATGTTCAACATCAATAATTAGCTTTAAACGCAATCTTAAAAATCACCTACTTTTCTTTCCCACCGACATTTGACATCTTACCTTAAGTTAAAGTCCCTCTTCGATATCCTATGTATGAGTTTGAATTTTCCGTTACATTTTATATAAGATTTCAATTTAAAATTCATCTATTTACTCTGGAGTTATTGCTTCAATTCTTCTGCTTATGTTTGTACTTCAGTTAAACCTCTGTTAACTTATGTTTTAACATATCATTTTAATTAGCGTTATTTATCAATTACTTTTGTTATTTATGGTTACTATTTGATTTGTTACCATTATCATATTGGTCAAATCTATCAATTACTTATTGTTATTTATTATTACCATTTGATTTGTTACTATTATTACAGTTGTCAATTAATTTCGTCGGGGAAAGATCCCGGACAAGCCATTATGGCTTTTTTCTTTCCCCTGCATATCATATTTTGTTGTAATATATTCATTTTATTGTTTTTTCTTTGTATGCGAATCAATAAACAAACAAACAAACAAACGTAAGTAGTGCGTCCTACCATCACAGAGTACATGGGCAAAAGGTGTGATGTGGCGCACCTACAGAGGCGCGAGTTACTCCCTGAAGTCTGTGTCTATGAAAATCAGGCCACGATAATTGCATCTGCTCTACCAAATCTGATCACACCCAGTTATCCACAAAACCATAAATCCTACGTTATACGTTTTCTGTAACGCTGACAAGTAACGCTCTCTATTGTAGGGGCTTTGTCTGTTAGAAACATACACCAGAATGAGTCAATTTGAATGTATCAGTGAGGCAGACATTTATGTTCAGCTAACTGGAGAAGTGTTCAGATATAGTTGTTATGGAGAAAACTGTTTAATATAAGTTTTGGATACAAGTGACGATACCTGGAATATCTAGCAATTGATTATAAAATTGTTGTGGCTTTATTTGATGCTGGGCACTTCTGATTTAACATATTAATGGTCTTTATGTGGTGTTTCTTTTGTTGTACAATTCCAGTAACATACTAATGCAAGTGTAGTGTTGTAGTCATGGATTCTGACTGCTACATCCTTATGTAGAGGTGGTCACTAGTGCAGGTTTGACTGTACATCAATGGTCAGGTGGTTTTTATGTAGAGGTGGTCACTAGTACAGGTTTGACTGTACATCAATGGCCAGGTGGTCCTGATTGTATAAGTATTGAAGACCAACATTAAACGGACAGGTGGTCCTTAGGCAGAGGTGGTCACTAGTATAGGTTTGACTGTATATCAATGGCCAGGTGGTCCTTATGCAGAGGTGGTCACTTGTACAGGTTTGACTGCATATCAATGGCCAGGTGTTCCTTATGTAGAGGTGGTCACTAGTACAGGTTTGATCTTATATCAATGGCTAGGTGTATGTGCACATTAAACGGACATGTGGTCCTTAAGCAGAGGTGGTCAGTAGTACAGATTTGACTGTATATCAAACGGACTTACTAGCCAGACGTCACAATCTTCAGTTTAGCTGCTGTTGACTGTTCACCCCTGTTAACTGTTATCACATAATCATTTATCTCTAGAGCACATTAAGTGGACGTGTGACTTTAGTTCTGGATGGAAAAGTAAAAACTGTAACTGGTGTATGTTACATCTACTTAATAAAAGCTTTGCCAAGCAACTTAATGAGTCACTGGTTATCATTTTGTTACAAGTTATTTTACAACTTGAGCAGGTTTTGATTGCTGTGCAAGTTAAACTGAAAGGCTGTTTCAATGAAAGAAATATATACATTTATAGAAAGAATACATATATAGTCAACTAATACAAAACGTGAATTGATGACAAAGAATGTAAATTGCGTCCTAACTTATACTTGCAGATCATTAGCAAAGAAAGTCTGAAACAGTGTGACTCAGTGCTTTGGTTTGACTTTTACAAGCGGAAAAACACAAGTAGAATTTGGAGTTTGAACTCATGTGACTAGGATGTATGTATTGTCAACCGTATTGGATGGTTAAGCCAGGAAGTAGCCAGGTACTTTGGGTTTGTGCAGGTAACTACAGTTCTGTGAACACGGGCAGCCATAGTAAGAGGTGTGCTGGTACCTGTTCGCACTCACCTGACTAGAACGTCAGCACTGTCTGCCAGTTTGGATGGTTAAACCAGGAAGTTGGTCTTCTACAGGTTAATTTGAATCATTACATACTTTTATAAGTCTGATTCTTCCAGGTGTGACTAACCAGCATAGCAGCCGTGACGTCACGTGGAAACACATAATTTATACAGCTCTGGGTTGGTAACGTCATAACTTTGTATCAAAACAAAAATACAACAATGAAAATCTGCAACACAGCAGACTGCTACATCTGAAGCCCCACGATGCTTTTATTTTGCTTCTCCTGTTGGACATAAATTCTACGGCACTTGCACAACACAACTGCAGTTGGAAAGAACACTTAATGGATACACTTAATTGTCTAATGTCTAGATTAAAATGCATTTTAGACTGTAGTATATCGTACAATGTAAAATTCCATGATGGTACTGTTTTCGTTTACATTAATGCAAGTACATTCATTTTTCTTGACATGATTAGGTGTTTTTTCTCCGCATGAATAAGTAGACAAGTAAACAGTTCCACTAGCTCAAAATATTAACAGACATTTCCACAAAGTTTAAGAATCATAAAGTGCAGATGAGACAACTCAAGCAGCTCCGAATGCTTCGAAAGACATTTCCACATCACTTAAGCCCCAAGAGTGCACTCAACTCGAAAACCAAAGACTTGGAGACACTTCTCACACACTTGGTCTGGGCAGGTCCACATCAGGGGAAATAAGTAACTCCTATTGATATTTTCCACGAACATCTGCAATGAAGGCAAACCAACCTTTCTAACAGCTAACAGCTAACAAGCTATGAGTTCTTACACAAAGCTGCACATACAAACAAATTAATTAACTAGCTTCCAGTCAAAGCTACCGACCTCTTCAAAACCCAACCTATTGTCTTTAAAATCATAAGTACTTGTTATTCCACTGTAATCAATATCCATGAATACGATGTCTCCATCAGAAGACGTGTTTAACTTCATATTTCAACTGATTAGAAATGTGGAAATTTGAAAGCACGCAGCACAGCACGTAATCCAACTCAGTAAAAGCAAAATAATAAAAAATCTTTGGTCCCAATATATGTATGGCAATCACTCGAGATCTTTATTTGTAATCAGATACAGAGTCATGTACAGATCCATATTCATGCACAGATACAGATTCATGCATGTACAGATATACAGATTTCCGAGTATGATGACCGTGTCAGTCCCTACACCTGAGTGAGAAGGGTTGACACAGTGGCCTTCGCGTGGATTTGTTTAAGGTGGATAACAAGTTGCGAATCTGAGACACACACACTATGGGCATCCGTCTTCTCCAGCGGCACCACATCGAGGGAGACGTGCTGGTTCCGGTTAGGATGCTTGCAGCGAACTGCCGGATGACTTGGTTACGCTCAAGGTCCGCCTTGGTCCCAATATACACAGAACAAAATAAAAATCTGCTTCACAATGAACCAGCATGACAAAATCTTAATATTTGTATTTTTTCCACAACGTTTTCTACCCCTAGTGATTTAACATAGCATGATATCACACTAGACTATCCAGCCAATATTGAAATGTGCACCATATACTCATAGTGAGTTTTAAGTTTCATACTTAGTGTATATGTAGCTCAGCAGTAGCTTTATTTGTTTACATAGCTTAAAAAGGTCAAGTTTTAATCAAACCTTACACCTTAAGTAATCAAAACTTGCAGTAAATACTGTAATGATAAAGCTGAACATGCAGTACCTCAGTCATGTGCTAGATGGTGCTGTGCACATTTGAGGGAAAGTTGACGTTCACCCAAGCACTGAAAACAATATTGTTGTAACATGGACAAATTCCATCTTTTGTAGCTTACGTAGAATGAAAGAAAACACTCACAAGCCTTTTTAAAACATTTTGTAAAACTGCAAGAAAATATAACTAGTTCTCAAACCACGTATCTTTCATTTTTAATGCAATCATGAGATTATTTAAACCAAGAAGGGCTGAACCTGATTTACTGTAATTGTTTTTTCCACCATCAAACAAACAACCCTGCAAACAAACCTTACTCCAGACCAGCTGATTTGGAAAGTCAGACCAGTGATTTCACAACAGAGTTTTTAACCTGAAGCACAGAAGTTTCCAGACAATGTTGACTTGCCTGTACTGTTTACAGAACGGCACTACTCTACAATGTTTCACGTCTCAGTTGTTTTTTTTCTCCTGTTTTCCAAAATGTTCCATAAAATAGAAACTTTGATGCACAAATAGGGTGTCTATCAAAAGAACGTTTTGTACAGGCAAGGGAAACGTGGAGTCTGTTGGACACGAGAAACAGCACAGTCCACTGAAGGTTCTATCCAGTCTTAAATAATCCGACTACATATATGTGGTGTGAGCAACTGCCACACAACTAGACTCACTCTTACTAGAACTAGCTACGCACAAGAGACATAAATACTTTCTTATTACCTCCATGAAATGTCATGGAGGTTATATTTTCAGTTCATGATAATCGTACATGTAGTTGTTAATGGAGCACATAAAGAACAGTAACAGACTTTTTAATTTTTACCAATTATGTCTTTATCGATATCATTATCAAAGAATACATGTAAACAAAGAAAATACTCGCGCGTGAATACAATTTCCCACTTCAAAGTCTCCATCATCAACCAAGTCCTAAGAACAATTCAGAAGATGAAAAACTGTAAAATTACAAAGGACATCATTATTAGATACATGCAACTCACTCTGAACAAGAATTTCTGTTTGTTTTGTGTTTGTTTGTTTGTTTGTTTGTTTGTTTGTTTATTTGTGCCTTTATTCAATCTCGGAAACACTCCAATAGGCTGCTCAGGCCGCTTTTCATGGAGGTCGAGAACAAAGTTAGGAGGAGTGTCAGGGGTCAAACAAATAATACAAATAATTGCTAACTCAACACAATATAAATAATGCAAAAAATAGATACATGTATATGCATAAATAAGTCAATATCAGTAACAAAAACAAAATCATAAGTCATTGAGTCGATAATAGTTCAATGAAGGTCCGTCATGAAAATAGTAAATTCTGTAATGTTTAAATATTAAGCGATCAGCCACTCAACGGATCTTATGCGTAGGTGGACCCTTGTGTACAAAAGGTAGCTGCGAAGAAACCAACGAAATTGTTATTTTTTCCGCCCAGGAATGTCATATTTTATTGCTTGACGTTGCTAGTTGTCTTCATGCACCATTTCCTATCAAACAAGAATTTCCGTGAGTATCAAACGTCAGCCACTGAATGGACCTCGTGCGTAGGCAGAGCCGAGAATACAAAAGGTAGCTACCAACAAACCAACAACATTAATGTATTTTCCATTCAGGAATTTCATATTCAATTGCTTGATCAGGCTAGTTGTCTTCAGGCACCATTTCCCATTAAACAAGAATTTCCGTGAGTATCAAACGTCAGCCACTGAATGGACCTCGTGCGTAGGCAGAGCCGAGAATACAAAAGGTAGCTTCCAACAAGCCAACAACATTAAATTGTATTTTCCATTCAGGAATTTCATATTCAATTGCTTGCTCAGGCTAGTTGTCTTCAGGCACCATTTTCCAATAAACAAGAATTCCTCCGACTATCAAACGTCAGCGACTGAATGGATCTCATACGTAGCCTCAAATACCAAAGGTGCTACGAACAGAAGAACTGTCACAACTGTTGCTTCCTGGGATATCACGTTTTATTGCATGAACAGGCTACTTGTGTTCAGTCCCCACTTCCCCCGTGACAGTGGAGTTTTACTCTGTTTCGTGTGTACGTTCTATTGAACAGAATGGTGCACAAATCTCCTGGACGCACGAAGTGAACGCTTGGTGTCATCAGTATGGCAGACGGAGACGGTGGTCCGTCTGTAGAGGATGGTGTGAATCATCTTCTGGCCGTTGATTCAGCATCTCAGTCGAAGGGCCAACCGTCGAATATTCGATTCCACTTCCGGGGTTTTCTAAAACCCGGCAGACTGTTCTGGGACTGAGACCAGCGTTGACGAATGAACGAGAGCACATGTTAGCCTCCGACTTTGACCCAAGATATAAACAAGAGAGAGTCGGTAATGATGGTGAAATCGTCCTGACTGAAAGAAAAGGATCAATTTGAGATATTTTGTGGCTCATTTACCGATGGTTTACTTCTGATTACGTTGTCAACTTTTGGGTGTGATTCGAGGGGTGTTGTGGGGACCCGATGTCTATTTTGGTTCGATCTGCGCTCTCACCCAGCTTTTCGGCATCCAATTATGGGACGAAAGCACACGGCAAATGTTGCAGAAAAAGCACATAAAGTTTCGTCTGGGATCATCAACGGGGTTATAGCTGACTGATTGGTGGTGAACTGATTTCGGTACTTTCTTCTGCGACCCACTCACGTTAGTAGGACTGCTGCTCGTTCCATCAGTTTACAAACACAATGAGTTGGGTATCATAGAAAAGAAAATTACACAAGCTTTCTAATGATATATAATACATTGAAATTATGATAAAGAGACAACAGAAATATAATCGAACAAAGTTGAAGTTTAGTTCCATGGTGGATACCGCTACAAAGCGGCCGCGTTCCAACACGCGGGGCGCTGTGGTCTAACGTTAACCAGGTCAACCTTGTCTATTTTGGCTCTGCGTTATCAGCCATTAAAACGTTATCAATCTATAAGTCAAACTAAAGCTGATGTTTATGGGAATTTGCAAACACAGTTTTCAAGAGGGATTAGAATGCAACCTGCTGATTACAATCCTACAAACATAACTACATTTGGAAAAGGACATCACAAATAGTTGACGTGTGTCAGCATCTCTACACAAATACTGTATTACTGCAATTACAACTATCTAATTTATCTAAACTTAGCAACGAACGGCCATTAGCGTAAAGTATTTTTATCATGGACACTTTTGAACTGTACAATTAACAACTGACAAGCGTATTGAATGTTGACACTCTAATCGTCCACATACACGAAGACCTCTGAGGTCCTCTGATAAGTGATACATGTATTATATATTATGCACATGGCCTGAAGTCCAGTGTTGTTAGCTTTGGTCCGCTCCCGACGGTCACTACCCCGCTACACAGTCAGCAAAACCACAGTTGATCTATATTTGTACACATACATGTAAGACGCCACACAAAGATGACAGTCAAGATGCATAGTTGCTTGCTAAGAGACCGCCTCACAGGGTAGAACGCGCGAGGAGCCGCGTCTCTGTAACGGAGTGAACATTTTCTATATTGGTGCTGCGCTCCCCTAAAGACAAGTCGACAATAAGCTATATATCAAATAAAAGCTATGGTTTCTAAAAATTAGCACAAGAATTTTCATATTAATTCATGAACTCTACGTGCTTACAACGCCGTTACAATTTTGACCACGAAGTTCTACGATTGCATGAAGAGCGACCGTGCGCGGGGTAGAACGCGCTAGGTGCGGCGTCTTCATAACGGAGTGAACATCTCCCGTCTGCTACTGTCGTGTAATCTACCATTTAAATCGAGATCAAACTACATATTCAGGGAAAGCTAAGGTTTGTGGGGAATCAGCATATCAATTTTAAGAGGGTAAGTGCATTCTTGTCGCTTACGACGGTGACAAAGATGAACATCAAGTCCCGTGGTTTCTGCTCCGCCGACGCGTTCTAATTGTGTTCGGAACGCGGGAGGCGCCGCGTCCTGTCTTCAGCGGAGTGAGCATTTTCTATATTGGTGCTGCGCTCCCCTATAATCAAGTCGACAATAAACTATATATCAAATGAAAGGTAAGGTTTCTGGAAATCAGCACAGAAATTTTCGATAATATTCATGAACGCTACACCCTTGCTATAAGCCAACAAAAATGGCTTAAAATGCGTAATGTTTAGTGCACAACGTCTTACAGTGTTCCTCAATAAACACCAATATTTTGACCATCGTTGGACGCAACAAAGCTTGTTTTTTAAGCATGCCAAGTTTCATGGACCTGCAGTCAACCAACTTTCTGCTATGAGTATTAAAGTAGAGGGTAGTTTCACGGGAGAGGCGCGCTGCGTCGTTTTTGCCGTTTAATAAAATAAGCGTGTTCTAGAGCATTGGCCCTTCGACTGATCTCGTGATGTCCAGACGGTGTATCTGGTCATCGCCCTAGTGGTGTCTGTGGGGTGTGGTCTGCTTCTCCTGTTCTTGGTTTGGAAGAAAGAGTATCTGCAGAAGCCCAGCCACTACCTACGGTGTAACCTGGCAGTAGATGACATCGTCTCCACCGGTTGCCTGATTCCCATGCATATCTACGGACTTTTCCAGCAAGACGCCGAGAGCGAACAACGACTGTGTTCAGCAAAAGTACTGTTGTGGCCCGCATGTCAGATTTCAATGTTGGGTTCGTACTTTATGATGGCGGTGGACCTGTACTATTGCATCTGCCATCCCCTTCACTACCATGACAAAGTCACCACAAAACGTGTGATGTGGGGCATTTTGGCGAGCAGAGTCGTTTCCCTGATCTTTGGAATAGGACCTGTGGTGTTCAGTGGACTACCCAGTCTTAATGACAACCTACAGTGTGAGCTAGAGCCTGCAAACAGTGCCAGTGTATCTGCCATCCTCAGAAGCATCAGTTTTGCTTTCATCCTCATCGCTTTCACCATCCTCATACTCTACTACTTCGTCCTCAAGGAAGCCAGGCAACAACAGGCAAGAGATGAGAACCGCAACATGTGGATTTTTCAGACCAAGGCATTCAAAAAAATGGCCCCGCATGCTATTGTTTTTGCCGTGTCCGTCGCCACGAGCATCTTTAATGTCGTTGTGTCACGAGAAGTGGTCAGTATGGCTCAAAGATCATCACATGCCATCATTGTCACTGAACGCGTGGCCACCCTCCTGCAGTTGACCCTGTCGTCCATGGCTAACCCCATCATCTACAGCTTTCGCCTCCCAGAGTTTCGCAAAGCCTGTAAGGAACTGTGCGGATTGCCAACCAACCTACGTGTGCCTGTGGCACTGAACGCACGACAGCAGCAGGACATGAACACGACCGTTTATTCTCTCACCCAAGCTTCAAGCCGCCCTCTCACAAGCCGGCAGACGGTGAACGAATCACTCCCCAACCAAGTCACAACGCAGGCAGACATCAGCATCAAGCAAGCCCCCAGTAGCCCTCACGGGCGGCCAAACCAGCTTACTATACGGGCTGAGGTGCATGCTACACCGACACCTGTTCCTGCACGCTGCGGTGAAGCTGTGACAGAAACCTTTCGCAGCCAGGTCAACGTGGATGCCGAACCAGTACAAGTCTCGGCGTCATCTTCTAACGTCGGACATTCTGCGAACCAGCACTTACCTGGATGTATCAAAATGGACTGGAAAGAAGATTCGGGTGAAGAAGCCAAGAAGAAGGCAAGTCGTGGAAAAGGCAAGAGAAACCTGCCGTCAGAGTTGGACTCTTAACATGGTGAAACGAAGCCGTCATTCGGAAACAAGATCAGACAACATGAATGACTGTGTTTCACACAAGAAAAGTGCCGACGTACTTTGACAATACTGCCGTTTATTTTCTATTTTCGGGACTAGAAATATGACTCAAGTGCAAAGCACCATCGCCCATTCACATGGAATATAGAGGTAGGGACATTTACACCAATTCTAACCACCTATTCCTTTATTTGACATCCACCTTGGTTACTGTTTTAATGCACCTACATGTAAATAATAGGAACTAAATACAACACAAAAATTAAGAAGCATGCACGGGAGCGCCAGAAACCTACTGTTTTTGGGGGGAGGAGGGGCTCCCTCATTCGCTGTCATTGAAGGTTTCCTAATTGGGTAATCTTGTTTTTCTGTATCTGTATCTGTATAGCCGGTATAACTGCCCTTTGGCGTAACACACCAGCTAAACCCTTTTCTAAACCCTTTTAAACTATTTTGATATATTGAGTCAATCGTATTTTGTAATATGTATTTTTGACCTTTAAACCATCCAAACTTTTTCGTATTTTTTAATTTTTTTTATGTAACGTTTTTTATGTTGTTCAATAAAAAAACTTGTTGGTATCATTAAATTATGAATACGCGAAAATGATTATTCCAGTCAATTTTTATGTGTGTGCTTCATATCAATACAGTCAAAAAAGCCTTAATGTCAAAATTATTATTCAGAAATCAATCACAGCGTGGAACAAAATGTAACAACATAATTACACACAAAAAACAAACAAACAAGAACAAACAATTGAAAGATACGCGTAAAAATGTAATGAAATTCAACGGAAAACGGTGACAAACAGTACTTGTCGAAAAAAGCTGGGGGAATTTCTCCGGTACAATGAACATGTGTATACTATAAATAGCGTCTTTCTTTTCTGCCATTCAGTGAGGTAAAGAGATCACTATCACTTTTTGTTGTCGTTGTTACAGCCAGTAAAAGTATAGCACTCTGTGTAGGTACAGTATTCACGAAGCTTATCGATACGAAGCTTCATTTCAGAACAAATTCTAGTAAATCCATATAAAACAAAAACAAGAAAGAATTTCTAACACTACGGTTCTGACACTATGGATACTTATTTTGCACTACACAGTTACGTGGATTTGTAACAATATTTTTTTGTTTGTTCAGAATTGTAACATGACAATACAAAGTGTGCACTAGGCAGCAAGTATGCTGGTAGCGTGCACACCTAACACATGATACTCATTTACACCTGAGTCAAGTGAGGAAAGTTGTGTAAAGTGCCTTTCCCAAGGGCACAAGGTCGGTGGCATGTCAGGACTCGAACCCGGTGATTCATGCTATTGATCATAAAATGTAACTAACATTGATATTGTTGACTGTATGGTGTAGGTATGTCAACATACTAATCATACTTGCTAATCAGAGAAACTAGCAGGTGTGCATATGATGTTCGAATGGTTTCTTATTCAAATGTTGTGCAGTTTCGGCTCAATTTTTCTGGAGCCTTCGTATCACGTCGAGAGATGTCGCGAAAATGGTGTCAAAGAACCTACTATTATTAGTTTTTCAGAGTCGTATGCAATACTTGGTGTGATTTTCATGTAACGCCTGTGGAGTCTTCACCGTATCATACATATGTACAACCACGCATTAAAAATGATTATCTGGAAAAAAGTGATGAAAATCTGCGAAACAGTACATTTAAAAAACACTTCCGGGGGTTGAAATCTTCGATTTATTGTTGATAGAAGTACTAAGTAAACATAAATTAATACAACATATCAATACTTCATATGAATATGTTCAGAAGTCGACCTCATGATAGATGATATCATATGATCAGTGCATAGTAAAACACCGTACAAAAAGCCACCCCTCCCCCTAAGCAACGCCCTAGCAACTCAAAATGGCGGACATGTCTGCCGTTGATTACATTACCAAATCCTGTTCTCTCATTGGCCGAATTGCTAATTTTGATTGACAGCCAGGAACGGCTTATATATATTGTGGTGTTGAAACGTGTGCTGTTATTAGAGTCCTGCTTCACAATACAAATTCTGCACGTAGTTGTTCGGGCGGGCTGGGATACATTTAATGGTCAGAGGTGAAAAGAAAACCAGAAAATCTATATCATCCCACAGCAGAGTCCATTCCAAGTCACCGCGAGGGTTGTCATTGTCATCATTTACAAACATTTTCAATTTATTGTAATAATTTGTATAAGAGATTGAATTCTTTGGAAATATCTTGAATGTGATTTTAACTTTACAAATATTTCCCCAGTTTTGTAAAATATTGGAAATATTCATGATGTGGAATATGATATTTCCAATAGTTTCTAAATAATGGTAACAGCATTCTACCATTTGTTACAATTTTCTACCATTTATTACCATTTTTTGTAAATAGGTCAGTAGGCTGGGAAGAAAGCAATTCACACATCCGTGCAGAGTATAGGGAATTGCTCTTGGGTGTCATGCATAGACGGTCCTCCACAAAAGACCCACCAGTGTCCTGCAGTGAATTCTAAAGATAGACAGAAGCAGACAGAAGGGCCGGTTTAGCACCTACTTTTATGGGGGCAATCACCATTCTACCATTATTTACCATTTTTTGTACATATTTCTAAAAGTGAAAGAATCACATAGATGTTTAGAAATTATTGTAAATAAAGAGATTTTTGTGAAGTAACTTTCAAAATGTTTCTAAACTATCTAATTGAATTCAAATAAATTCAAATTTCCATGTTCAATCTTTTTGAAAAATTGAGAACTATTGTCACGTAAAAATACTTTTATTCAAAATAATTAAAATTATTATCAATATTGTTTAAAAACCCACGTGGTGACTTGGAATGGACTCTATCTATGTGGAATTTGACAGAGAAAAATCTCTAAGAAATATGAAATGATGTGAAATACAAATAAAAATATGTGAAAGGCAGAATTCGAGAGAAATGGGAATCGTGCCATACCAGGGTGTACCAATGGCACCGTTATATCATTCTTACTAAATATTTATTGCATTCTGTTGATATTTGCCAAACATGTGTAAATATAGGTATTTAAATTTCTAGATAACCCTGAAGTTCAAAACATTATGCTATAATGAATTTTATGCCCAAAATTGCAATCAAATTTATGTTCTACTGTTGCACTTAAAATAGCTATTTTTTTAAGTAAGCTTTGTGTTGTGACCAAGAAATAAAATCAGAA
This sequence comes from Branchiostoma floridae x Branchiostoma japonicum, assembly GCA_013266295.2. Classification (NCBI taxonomy): domain Eukaryota; kingdom Metazoa; phylum Chordata; class Leptocardii; order Amphioxiformes; family Branchiostomatidae; genus Branchiostoma; species Branchiostoma floridae x Branchiostoma japonicum. The sequence continues at coordinate 17,469,131 of CM023829.1, read as the reverse complement.
TAGAGTTAGACGTTTAGACTGGCTGTTCCTAATATGTTTCGCTGAAAACTAGATGACAGTTGCAAACATCGTCTTTAATTCCTACAGTGCCGTTAACAATACGTATTACACCTTATCAAAAATGCAATTTTTAACAATTTATGATAAAATATTTCCTTGCACCCGCCAAACCTGGAGGGGGGGGGGTTGTCCGACAAATGTGTAGACCAGTACAAAGTGGCTTATTAGTAGGAATATAAAAGTTGTGGGCATATAATCTAATATTTTGAAATTTCCTAAGATGGTGGCTTTATGACAGTAGCCACTTTGAACTATGGTTGTAAATACATGACAGTCAAATTACCTGGTTGCAGTGTCCGTAGACTGTATAGTGTCCGTAGCTATGTATAGACCATGCGTACCATGTATGTACCATTCGTAAGTACATAACATTGTTTTTTGTAACATTGTTGCAATTTTTAAAGAAATTTGTCCCATTCTCTTATTCCTGTTATAATTGCCATTTAATATTTGTAACAAATATCTGAAGGATACAACAAGTATCATGTTGTTATGTGCCTAATGAGCTGTAGTGCCTAATGAGCTGAGCTGTAGCTTTAAAAAGCATCATGCATGGTATCACTTGTAGTGCAATTTTCTGTACTGAAAGTGGAAAAATATGAAACTTGAAAAATTGACTTAAGTGCAACACTCTAGTGTCCGCAGACCATGTGTACCATGTGTGTACCATTCGTAAGTACATAGCAGTTTTTGTAACATTGTTGCAATTTTTAAAGAAATTCGTCCCAGTCTTTTATTCCTGTTATAATTGCCATTTAATATTTGTAAAAAATCTCTGAAGGATACAAGTATTGTACGTGTTGTTATGTGCCTAATGAGCTGTAGTGTCTAATAAGCTGAGCTGTAGCTTTAAAAAAGCATCATGCATTCAGTACAATTTTCTGTACTGAAAGTGGAAAAATATAAAACTTGAAAAATTGACTTAAGTGCAACACTCTAGCGTCCGTAGACCATGTGTGTACCATTCGTAAGTACATAACAGTTTTTGTAACATTGTTGCAATTTTTAAAGAAACTCGTCCGTGTTTTATTCCTGTTATAATTGCCACTTAATATTTGTAACAAATCTTTGAAGGATACAAGTATTGTTGTTATGTGCCTAATGAGCTGTAGTGCCTAATGACCTGTAGTGCCTAATGAGCTGAGCTATAGCTTTAAAAAGCATAATCCATGGTATCACTTGTAGTACAATTTTCCGTACTAAGGCCACACCAATTTTATTTGTTGCTTCTCGGATTTTTTCAGAAAAAATATGAAGCGACAGAGCAAAAAAAAATGAAAATAAAAACAGGCCTGGGCATCCTATTATAGCCCCAAATGCTAGAATAGGTGCCATGAAGTCAACACAAAAGACTGGGTTAAAATTTAAACAATGAATTTTGAACTTTTAATCAAACCACTGTATTGGTAGATGTAACAACTGTAACAACTAGGAAGAAAAGGACTTTCTTTAAATTTTGGAGACAAAATATGAGCATTTTTAGTTGATTCAGAACCAGATTTTTTTTTTTTTTGCAAATCAGAAAAAAAATGAAGAGGCGAATCCGAGAAGCAACAAATTGAATTGGTGTGGCCTAAAAGTAGACAAATATGAAACTTGGAACACCCTGATCTTGGGATAGCCAATAGTATGTGCGTTTAGGAATTGGCAATATATATTAGGGAGTGTCTTATCATCACATTTGCCACTTCGATAACTGTTAATATTTCATGGAAACGTTTTGCTATATCTATAACTGGGTATTTGTATATGCTTGTTTACTATTACGGTTACCATGGTATTTACTGTTTTTTCTGCCTTTATTGCATTGATCATTTCTTGGTGGACATGCATGTGGTGAATTGCCCTAGAATAAAGGTATGATAAAAATGTTGATGCATTTCCATGTATATATTGTACTACCATACACGATCAAAAAAACAATCCAAACAACAACATAAATGAAGATGACTTGATGATTTCGAGAGGGGATGTGGGTATTATGTGGAATTAGAAGACACGATCATATCATACCCATCCCCTGTATAGAATAATTAATGGTTAGGCCACACCAATTTTATTTGTTGCTTCTCGGATTTTTTTCAGAAAAAATATGAAGCGACAGGGCGAAAAAAAAAAAAATAAATACAGGCCTGGGCATCCTATCATAGCCCCAAATTCTAGAATAGGTGCCATGAAGTCAACACAAAAGACTGGGTTAAAATTTAAACAATGAATTTTGAACTTTTAATCAAACCACTGCATTGGTAGATGTAACAACTAGGAAGAAAAGGACTTTATTCAACTGTTGGAGGCAAAATATGAGCATTTTATAGTTGATTCAGAATTTTTTATTTTTTGCAAATCAGAAAAAAATGAAGAGGCGAATCAGAGAAGCAACAAATTAAATTGGTGTGGCCTAATCACCGAATACTTGAGTAAATCGCCGAGTGAGAGGAACAGACAGGTCATTAACGCTTTAATCATCCAGCCCCTCCACAATTTATGACTATATTTTAGTGTTCTGAAGCTGAGCCAAACTTCCACAAGCATTTCTAAAGTACATACAATAGTCTGAGAAAATGATCTCTGAAATCTGTACATGTATGTTATAGGTCATAACAAAACTGAAAAAAAGTCTACCAGTAGTGGTATGTCCTATTGAATTTTGGGTGCAACTAATACACGTATGTGAAGCATTTGACAAGTAGACTGTCTCTACTTGTTTGAAACGTCTACACAACTATACTGTATATTGCCCTTCCATGCTGTATATATTTGCAATGCTGTATTAAAGCCCATTCCTCTACCATATGTTCTTGCATCTAGGCAACAAATCAAATTACAGTCATACTAGTTCTACTACGATCACATAAATTTTGACATTTACAGTAATTCTATACCAGGGCTCGAAATACTTTTTTCTGCATACCTGCACCGGTGCAGATAACATTAAAAATTAGATGTACATGTACCTGCACCAGGCTAATTTTACCTGCACCTCTCGAAGTTTAGGAAGTATGGATCATACTAGAAACCGTTCAGATACCTTTGCCGTTATTTCTTTTGTACTTCATAGGTGGTGACAGTCAATGCAGTAAATACATTGTAAAAATCCACATACACCTACAAGTACATGCACTGGTGCAGGTTAGGTGCAGGTAGACATCAGAAATACCTGCACAGCTCCAATTTTACCAGTGCACTAACCTACATATGCAGGTGGTTTTTTGAACCCTGCTATTCACAAATGAAGACAGTGTAAACTACATGTACTTTATTATACCTGGACTCTACCTTGCTACTTAGTAGCTGTCTGCAAAATGCATCTGAATCCATCCCAAAACACAAAAAATGATGTACTGTTTAGACCCGTTAAGAGCTTTCAAAAAGTTATGAGAGGGCAAGGTGTATAGCAGTGGACACAAAAGAACTAACATATGATTTATTAAAATGGACTAGTACCCCAGTATGGAAGTAGCAGCCTGCAGGTTATACTAGAATATTCTATCAGTCGTTACAACCTAGTTTTGAATCTTTACACTACCCCGTATAAATACAAAATATACAAAACACACTGACTCAGTGCGTCGGCAGAACGTACTGCACTTTTGCAGAACGTCTCATTTAAAGTCATATTCGTACATTTAAGGATGACATTCCATCTATAATATAATGTTGTGTGACTGTCAGAAAAAAAATTGTCTGCAGCGGACAAAATTCTGATGCAACATTCAACATCTGACAAAAAACGTGAAAAATCCGGGTTTTGTGCAGGCGCAGTACGTTCTGGTGACATGCTCTCTGACTCTCCCCTTAGTCTGATTCAGTGCTGCTCTGTGACGTGGTCTGGTTCTGTCTTGCCTTTTTCAGAATAGCTGCCAGTTTTTGCTGTAAAACAAAGAGCAACAATAGTTAACAATAACATAAAAACGTAAGGCAGTACTTTCACCTGAGTCAAGTGAGGAAATAGTTGTGAAGTGCCAATCCCAAGGACACAACAATGGGGCCTGCCAGGGATTCGAACTCAGAACATTCAGAGTCTGAGTCAACAACCCTAACCACAAGACCACCTTGCCAACAGTAATCCTCTATTGAAGTAAAGCATGACAATTTCTCTATTGGTTAACAGAAATACAGTATTTGCAATGGTCACACACACCGCAAGAAAGTGCAAAAATTCCCCTGCCAAGGTCAGGCACACTGACAATTTGGGCACTTTCAGTCAGCTCTGGTGTTGAATCGACCTTTCAATGTAGGATCACGACAAGTATGGTTTCATTCTAAAGGGTAATAAATATGGTTTCCATTGATGTATAATACTAAACAATTGATTAAATAATAATAGAAATATGATATCCAGTTTCCAAACTTTTTGTCTTGAGTTTATATATTTGGAAAAAGAGAAGTTCATGGAAAGTATTTGTCAAACGTGGAAGTTGACTGACCTGTAGCAGCTGTATGTTACTGATGGTTTTCTCGTCCATATCAGGGATTTCTACATCATCTGGGTCCACGTCATGGCTACACTGGAACACCTGCACACAAAACAAGAAATCAAAGATGTCGCACGTTCCTCAAGTTGTTTTTAAAGTTGTTGAGAATGTTTTATTCATTATTGTGAATTTCTAATTCTGTGCAAATTTCAATGCTACAAACATACAATCCTTGCAATTGAGTTTTTGAGTCCATCCACTGTTACTATTCACTCCCTCCCTCCCAGTCTGCGGGAAGACCATTTTGACCTCGCTTCCTCCCAGCTTGTGGTAGACCATTTTGACCTCCAATTTGACTTTTCTGTCAGTCTGCGGTTACACCATTTTCCAGTCGCTTCCCATGACTCTACTGTGTATTCAAATGACACCGGACACACCAGCAAACAAACACACCAAAAAAAACTCTGTACATTTGTACATGGAGCCGTGTACGAAATACTTTTTTGAGCCAGGTTGCCCAGTGGCAACCGAGGATGAAAGCTGGGTTGCCCATCAAAATTCCAGATTGCCCCGAATTTAAGCTCTTCTACAATATGATTAACTTTGTTAGAATGCAATGTGCATCTATACATTTCTGACACAGAGTTGTTTCCCCTTACCTCAAGTGATGAGCTCTTCCTTGGGAACTTCTCAATAAACAGTTCCCAATGGAAGATAGGGGCATCCTTACCACAAAATTTAGGTAGTGCACTGGGCTACCTGGGTGTAGAAATAGGTTGCACCAAGCAAAATATGGTTGCACAGTTGGTTGCACAGTGCAACTGGGCAACCTAGTATTTCTAACGCTGATGGAGGTAACAATTTTAATCAAAAGTTCTTTCTTTTAAACCAAAACAAGTATGAAATTGAAAATCAAGCCCAAGTCTCTTCTATCTTTTTTTTGTGCTTTCACATTTCACTGCAGAGAATGTCATTCATAAACTGGCCTTTGTGGGGTCGGTGGCGCAGCGGTGGTGCGTTCGGCTCAAGGCCAAGAGGTCCCGGGTTCGATCCCCACCCATGTCACCGATCTTGTGCCCTTGGGAAAGGCACTTTACACGACTTTCCTCACTTCACTCAGGTGTAAATGAGTACCTAGCTTCGGTTAAGGACGTCCCTCGGATAGGACGTAAAATGGAGGTCCCGTGTTTGGGGAGAGCCACACCTCGAGCACGTAAAAGAACCCACCACACCTTTCGAAAAAGAGTAGGGGCATGCCCCGGTGTGCGATGGAGCAAATTCTACAGTGACTGGCCTCAAGGTTAGCCCTTAATAATAGCCCCGTGCTAGTTGGGAAGCCTTGGCTGTGTCTTCAGCCGAATAAATAAATAAAAAATAAAAAATAAACTGGCCTTACGTGAAATCCTTGCAGTGAACCCAAACTGAGTATGCAAAAACCTACTGCAAAATGCTAACAGAGATTTCAAACTTCACGGAAGTAGATATAGTTTGCATTAATGAATTAAATGATAGAATGCATTAATACTCATACAATTGTGTAATGAAACTTACTCTGCTATTACACTAGGGTTTATGTTTCATACATTCCTGGAGACAACATCCTTCAACCCAGTGCATACTGGGTCAAAACTGGAATGCCGCCCTCTCACTTTGAAACCCAAACATACAAACCTAGCATAGCCCAAAACAATACTTCCATCCCACCTTGCCATCTCCAACAGGTATGAGCGCCTCTGGAACTTTGACAGCTGCAGCCATGGGCCTGTTTAGAACTGGACTCCCCGACATGGACATCAGCCTCTCTCCAGACTTCGCTTCCCGGACCATCGGAGTTGTAGGAAGTCTGTAAACCACACATGAAATGTTCATTCATACTGGACAAGAAATCTGGTACTAGCACCAACAAGACTGGAGGATCATGCAGAAAACAAAATTTGTAAATGCATTTAACTTTTTGAATATTTGAAGCAAATGCTGTGAATACATAAATGAACAAGAAATCTGAAGTATAGAACCTCTGGAAGTATTTAGAGTTTTTGTGAATTTATTGGCATATATAACCAAAAATACATGTATCGAAAAAAGCTGTACAAACTTTTAACTGCATTTTTATGCTCCAAACCAACCATTTAGCATTAGATTTTTCTGCTTGTTATGTACCGGTCCCACAATGTGTTATCTAAAACCAATTCCCTGGGGAATGCATTCCTGCATTTTTTTAAATATTTTCAACTCAATCGCAGTACTTTACCAAAGGCTCCACCCAAGGCATTGCCAATAAAGATGGTCTGACAATAACTGTATTACTTTATTTCAACAGGCCTAGTAGGACAGAAACCTAATGTTGTTACGAAGCACAAAGTGGGTGACTTGAGTGGGTGGAGTCATCTCTTCCTGCCAGCTGGCCAGCCATCACATCCTTCCAACTTGACCTTAAAGTCAATCTGCAGCAATCAAATCCCCCCTCCTCTTGCCACTGCACTGCATTCAACTACCTACTAACACATTAGCAAACACACAAAACCATACCTAGGTACCCGGAGCACGTCGGCAGAACGTACTGTGCCTGCGTGAAACCCGGATTTTTCATGGTTTTTGTTGGATGTTTGGTCAACGCTGCATTGGAATTTTTCCTATTGCAGACGATATATTTTCTGACACATTTGAAAATTATAGGCAGGATATAATCCTTAAATACTCTTTAAACCAGACGTTCTGCCCAAGTACAACACATTACAGGTTTGGCGCTGGTGCAGTACGTTCTGCCAACGTGCTGGTACCCGAAAGGTTATAAATAAAGACATGAGAAGCTAACCTTGGATCAAACTTGGGTGTGATGAGGGGTGTGTCGCTCCACACTGGCTTGCTTCCCTTCACAGCTGGGGTCGTGAGTGCGTTCCGACTGGTCTTGCTGTGACCAAAACGTAAAACCATCTTTACTTACTGGAATACGAATCTGAGCTCTTTGAATTAATTTTTGGGAAAAGGTGCACTGGTGCACTTAACCTTAACAGTTACTATGATTTTGATGCACAGAAAAAATTTTTACACATAACTTAAAATGAAGTAGAAGTCAGCAAACCCACTGCCTCTCTTCAGAACTTGAATCTGAAATTTTATAGCTGAGATAAACAAGTAATACACCAAAAGATTAAATTTTTTCATACGACGCTTAAAATAATACTTTTTCTGCACATAGGTTACCTGCACTGCTTTATAATACTAGTACTATACAAAACCATAGATTATGAATTCTTTATCTGGCATTTTGTGCTAACAAAATAGTACAAAATACAAAAATCCGCAGACACTTAAAATGTACCCAATACAGGGATGGCGCAGGTTAGGTGCAGGTAGACATCAGAAATACCTGCACAGCTCCAATTTTACCTACATATGCAGGTAGTGCTGTGTACCTAAACAAATTTTAGGTACAGGTACATGGGTTTACCTGGGTACATGTAGGTTTACCTGTATCTGTACCTGTACCTGACAGAATAACATGTTCTTCTAAACTCCTTTAATAATGACAAAAACATTAATGAACTTGACAGTTAAGGGTAAGTTTTTGTTAATGGAGAATTCTTAGACAAACATTGGCCAAACTAAGATGTTTTAGTAAATTTCATCTCCTACCCTAAGTGGCCTCATGCCACACAAACCTAACCAAAGTGACATCTAGAGGGAGTGTAACTCATATGCAATACTAGTAGATCTTTCAGGGTAGTTCACACTGCCAGTTTGTAACACAAACACACTGTCCTACATAGTACCGGTACACAGCTCTATATGCAGGTGGGATTTCCAGCCCTGTTGCCGGTACACAGCTCTATATGCAGGTGGTATTTCCAGCCCTGTTGCCGGTACACAGCTCTATATGCAGGTGGTATTTCCAGCCCTGTTGCCGGTACACAGCTCTATATGCAGGTGGGATTTCCAGCCCTGTTGCCGGTACACAGCTCTATATGCAGGTGGTATTTCCAGCCCTGTTGCCGGTACACAGCTCTATATGCAGGTGGGATTTCCATCCCTGTTGCCGGTACACAGCTCTATATGCAGCTGGGATTTCCAGCCCTGTTGCCGTACAGTTGAGTTGAACCTTACCTGCCCAACCTGGAGGCTGTCCCACCCTGGGTCCGAGCTGAAGACCTGGTCATCCTTTTTGTGGGGGGAGGGGCAGTGTCCTTCTTCTTGGTGGTCTAAAAATACGGAACCAAACAGACAAATTAAAACAGAGCGGGAGAACAAAAAATTGAAAAATAAGATAACCTTTTCTGGGACCTTAGAGTTAGACCAAACTTCCTGCCAGTGTCTCTCATGTACTTAGCATGTGTAAATAATGGAAATACAAACAAACAGACACACTGCATACAAAACCTCTGTACACAGCGGATTTCAGTATACAAGTGGCTGCAGTGTATTTTAGTGTATTGTTATGAATCGAAACAATAAACCAATCTTAGTATACCCCCTGGTGAACTAAATAAAGCTAAAGTGACCACAAATGTTAATTTTTACTCCATGAGAGTACCTTTCTCTTGGGTGGCCTTCCTTTTGGTTTCTTTTCCTGTTCATCTTCTTCAGCAGTTTCTGTAATGCAACAGAATAGTTTATGAGTAGTGATCAGTTCACTACATCAACTACATACAGTTATTCCAGCCATGATACTGAAAAAACAAGAGTTTTACAAACATTGGAAAATACTAAAAAAAGTGCATCACGAAGTAAATATTATAGATGACATCCTATACACCCTCCAAATATAATGCGAGGGGAAAAAAGATGCCAAAATTTTCAAAATAGAGACCTTTAATTGTTGTAACAAGAATTGAAGTGACATAAGTAGTACGTGCATATCAAGATAAGCAAGTCTTTTATTCCTGTATTCAGGAAAATGCAGGAAGTGACACTAGGGTGATAGCCTATAGCTAGTGTCACTGCAACTTTTTTTTTTTTATAATCAGGCAAAAATCAATGCATGTGAGGATGTCATCCTGAAAATTTTCTTTCTTTGGCTTAAGCAATTGTTGAAGACCTTGTAGGCAGAGCCTGGAGACAATTATGCACATTGTAAAAAAACTATTGATGGAGAAATCACTTTTATAAATAGCTACATGTATATGTTTGGGTAAAAGCTCTGATCTGGTAGGGTCGGTGATTCTACTGGCCGTGATCAACTTTGATTCATGTCACTTTAGATCAATGGATTGACTTTAAATTTAGGATTTGTAATAGGAAATCACCCTAACACATTAACAGCATCCTGATCAGAGTTTCTGTCAAAGACTCCAATTGGGATCTCTGCCAGTAGAATCACTGATTTTACCAGATCGGAGTCTCTACCCTGACATATAATTATATATATATATCAAAGGAATTCAGGAAATTCTCCTGGAATTTCTTACCTGTTGGTGCTATATTGTTGCTTACTGCAGCCAGTGGCATCCTATAAGGAAGTAAAGAAGATGTGTACAGTAAGTCCAAACAACTAAAATATAATTTTATAAGAATCAGGGCTTGAAATACTAATAACGGTCACGGTCAGGTGGTAACGGTCAATATTAATGCAGCAAATAAAAATCTGACACACCTACGAAATGTACATGTATTATAAACCCAGTACATGGACCAGTGCAGGTTAGGTGCAGGTTACATCAGAAATACCTGCACAGCTCCAATTTTACCTGCACTAAGGTGCATATGCACCCAGTATTCCGATCCCTGTATAACAGTAACTGTATGTATGTAATCCTACACAAAATATCTATGGTGCCCCAGTGCATTCACAGATGTCAAAAATTATAATTAGGTGCACAGCTCTGATTTGGGTGCACAAAAGTGCATATGCTACAATGTAACTTATGACAATTATTACCTTGTCTTTTCGGCAGATGTGCACTCCTTACCATCTGTGTCTGTTACAGACTGGAGTTGTATGGCCTCAATGCTTCCACCCTGGGCTATATAGAAAAGTAATGTAAAAAAAATAAATGTTTGCTTACCATGTACATGTACCTGACAATTCCAGATTCTCCCAGGACAGATTGGAATTCCAATCTGCCCTGGGTTGAATTGGAATTCTACTAGGAATTGGGATCTAATTAAATACTCTAGTACTGGAATTCCCAATCTCCTAGGACAATGCCAGATTACCCTGGATTCCAATCTCGACAGTCTGTGACATACATGACTTGTATATATGGGAACTTGTATGCATATAGTGACACCCATACTGGCCCCTCATTTTTGGCTTTCTTTTTTCTAACACTAGTAACAGTTCTCCCAAGTTACAGAGGTCTACAATACTACATGTCATTTGTACATTGTATGTCCAAAACTTAACGAAACATTAAACGCCTGATACGACCCAAAACAGAGCTAGTTCATGTTGCACAGCTTGCTTTCAACTATAACAACAACAAGAAATAAACATTTCACACCTTTGTAAAGTAGAGTCTATCTAAAGTTGTTGTGAAACTCTTGCTGATTCTATGAATACATGCATGCACAATTTCCACTATCACCAACACTTTCTCCCAGCCTGACAGACCATTTTGACCTCCAATTTGACCTTCCTGTCAGTCTGCGGTTACACCATTCCCCCCTCAACTCCCTGACATTCTACTGTATTCAGATCACCCAAGCAAACAATCATACGGGAAACAAAAACTCTGTACACAGAGCTCAAAAAGATGTGTGTGATAAATAAAATATAATTTGCTCACCCAAGAACTCGGCCATGGTCATGTTCTGGATTTTCTTGGGGAGTTTCATGACCTCCAGTCTGAACTGTTGTCTGCCTAAGTTACAGATTTTCTCACACAGCTCGTAGGACTGCTTGATCTTAGACTCCACTGTGGAGAAACAGGACACAAACTTATGTAGGATCAACAGTTTGCATGTGTTGACAGTTTTCTATGAGTATACATAGAATTATCTAAAGACTAAACACAAAAAATCTTACTACAAAAAATTTATGGGTTCATCGAATCTCTCTACAAATATTAGAATACATTAGTTTTATCATTCTTATGCCTAAAATATGTTACTCTACTATGAAATCAAAAAGCTTCAACTAATTTCTTGGTTGAAATGAAAATGAACTATTGAAAAACTTTCAAATCCTTGGTATTTACCTTAGCAACAATATGTATATCATAAACAGATTTTTAAAAAGTAAATTTTGTCCAAATCAGCATAACCAGCAAAGTAACGGACTAACGGAGTATGTGTTTTATAAAATTGCTTCACTTTCAAGCTACATGTAGCTGTAATTGGCCAGACTTTAATTTTCATTTCATTTTATCAGCCTACTATAAGTACTAGCCTGGCAGCCAAACAACTGTAGGCTGCCCAGTATCTCTATACTACACTACAGTAAGTAGGAGTACTGTCCGCCTGACCAGGTGCATTAGTGCACACTGTTTTATTTTTACTTATTAGGACTGGGGCTGGTAAATCACCCCTAAGCTGGCCTGAGGACCAGGCTATAGCTATCAGCCTATACCTTCCACATCAAAGTCCTGCAGGAAAAGTTCCTTTTTGCGTTCCTTTTCTTCTTGGTCCATATCGTGGCCTTCGTTGCCTTCAGGCAGCTTGGGTTTTGCCCGGGTTGTCTGCCTTGTTTTCCTCTTCCGTGGCATTTTGATGCTCCTGTCTGTATTCCTGAAAAATATAGAAATTGTTGATGTCAGACTTCCAGAAAGTATTTGGGGTTTTTGTGACCTTTTGTTCCCTGTGAATGTCTTTCTGCCTGTCCATCATCCCTACCCGCGTGCTGTCAACCTACTCTCAAAGTTTACCCATTTCCTGTGAATGACCTTTTGACCACCTGTCATTCTGCCTGTCCATCATCCCCCACCCGCGTGCTGTCAACCAACTCTCATTTAGTTTACCCAATGTGAATGACCTTTTGACCGCCTGTAATAGTAACTTATACTGCCTGTCCATCATCCCCATCCATGTGCTGTCAACCTACTCTGGACAGATACACGATCCCACAGCTCAGCCACCCGAAACAACCATGTTTCAACTGCATCTGCATTATTATTTGTCAACATACGAGTTCAAACCTCTGCTGATCACAGAAACATTCCCATAGGGACGTATGCCAACAACAAGCCAGCCCCCAAGTTAGACTAGAGAAGTTGGTCAGGGTCTGAACTGATGGGGTCTGTGGTAAAATTTCCTTGGGGACATGTTGGCCCTGGAGCCGAGGAGCTAGCCTGTATACTGGCCCTGGCAACAGTCTGGCACCAAGGCTAACATAATATAGGCAACAGAATTTTCAGCAAGTTAAAGGCCGTGGCCTCAAATTATAGAGATTATGAACGATTTAGATCGAACAGACACATCCTTGTCAGAAACCGGCGCGCCCGCGCCCAGATAAATAAAAAATAAATTACTAGTACATCGATGATCTTGATTTTCTTTCATACTTACGATATGCTTGAAATACAAAGCTATGAAAACAAGTAACTGCCTTCTTGCAACCACAAGCCTTGACTAGATCGCCCCTAAAGGAACAAAAATCAAGTTGCCTTTTTCCCTCCATAATTTTACTTGGCTTTTTGGCAGCCATGTTTGTTGACGTCCCCACTTTTTCGAACGATCTCTACCAAAAACTGGAACAAAACTTCGAATAGCAACAAATTTCTCCACCAAAATGTTGTTTCCCAACTCTACGATATTCAACACGTATCTCTCACCTGTAGAATCGTCAACTGTCCTTTTGTACAGCCCAAAATCCAACAAGTTGAAGGTACTCTTTTTTTCCTTCACCGACAGCAAAACTTCTTTATCCAAAATGGCCGCCTCGATTTTCAACTGGGGAAATCAGCCAATCAACAAGCGAGTTTTGATCACGTGATTAACTGATCTCCGTTACAGGATCACATTGTGTGCAATTTAAGATTTTCTGCGTGCTGTTGGATACTGATTAATATTTTCCACAAAAATACTTGAATATTATGTTTTAAATATAAAACAATACCAAGAATTTTGCATTCGTGGCTCAAAGTGTACTTTTCGTTGTTTCATATCGCGGATAGCCCTGGGAACAAGAACAAGAACAAGCCTTGACCTTTACCCTTTAGAGAACCGGAAAAAGCATGGTCGTGTGTACAAAATGTCACTGTTAGGACGAAGTGTAAAAACGTTGCAAAGAAAAAGTTTTCAAGGGAATAATGCAGGCAGAAATTGTCACCAGGCGTCAGCTCAAGTCCGCCTACGTTACTGTTGAAAAGCAGACCGCTCAATGGAAGGAAATTCACGGAAATTCCGAGCAGTATGTGAACTCACTCTGCAACCTCTCGGAACAGTTGGATTCTTGTGAAAAAGTTCCGGACGAAGCGGAGTTTTTGAGGGACTTTCCTGATCTGAAAAGCAGATTGAGAGCTAAACTTGTGGGAGAGATGGAGAAGATGGTGGGAAAACTCAGGGAGACATTGTAAGTCATTAGAAGAATCGTCAGTGAGGAGGATACATATATAATTGGTCTCTTTTTGCCAAGCATGAAAATCATGCCCCTTCTTTTTTTATTAGACAGATTTTTTTTCTTTATTATCTCCATGAAAAATGGAGATATTGTTTTGGGTCTGTCTGTGTGTGTGTGTGTCTGTCTGTGTGTCTGTGTGTGTTTCCGCCCATTACTGGTGAGCATAACTTAAGAACGCCTTTATGGATGGTGATGATATTTGGTATGTATGTCTTAGGAAGACAAAGGTCAAGGTCAAATCTGGGCCTCCTGGTGGCTGACCTTGGTACTGCAGCAGAACTTCCGGTTTTTGTATCTTTTGTCCTGAACATGCTATGGTTTTGATTTTTTGGTGGCAGATAGCTTTTCCTGCCAGGCACAAGTATTGTGGGTTTGGTCCCCCTAGCAGCTTGTGCTGGAACTGCAGGGGGGTTTTTGAAGAAATTTTTAAGAGCATGTAAGTCCAGAAAGGAGCAACGTATTACCAAGATTTTTGGTATGCAGGTAGCTTACACAGAGATGTACATAGTTAAATGCAAATTATGCAAATGAGGACTTTATTTGCATAATTAATGAGAAAATTCTGAAATTCCAGTGTTTTACATTATAGGACTTTCATACATGTAATGTGTATAATCTATCGCAGGTATAATATCAACAGATACCAATTATGCAAAAATAGACCTCATTTGCATAATTAATATGAAAATTATATAATTCCTTAGTGGTCATTGATGGGAATTTCATACTTGTGACATGTGTAAGTTAGTTAAAAGTTTACAACACCATACATATATTATGTTAATGTACAGGTAATATGCATAATTAATAATAACGTGTTGACATGAAACATTGCCAAAGGATTGGACTTTCACATCAAATATATGTTATTTGTGTTCAGGAAACCATATTTCATGGAGATATGAGGTCGTGGAACTCTTGTTTCTTTATTAAACTTCACCATAACAAGATGGAGGGGGAGACAAAACAGGTGATGATCACCTCTTCACGTTGTCTCCCCCACTCCTGTCAATAAAACATTCCCTCCAAAGGACTGTAACCCTTTCCAGTAGCATTCAAACTGGGAGGGCAACAACAGCCACCATTCATTTCAAACTTTTGATCTTTAGGGCTAAAGACACGTACTCATCACTACGTAGATAGGTCTAACTACTGGATTTAAATACTGGTAATTACTAGTATATATGGTGGGTACGGACCTGA
The DNA here is from genome assembly GCA_013266295.2 of Branchiostoma floridae x Branchiostoma japonicum. NCBI lineage: Eukaryota > Metazoa > Chordata > Leptocardii > Amphioxiformes > Branchiostomatidae > Branchiostoma > Branchiostoma floridae x Branchiostoma japonicum. The sequence continues at coordinate 17,453,957 of CM023829.1, read as the reverse complement.
ACCTGATTATAATAATACTATAATCAACACTTTAATTTATATTCATATTTTGGAGAGCGAGACACAAGCAGAGGTCTCTGTGAGTGCTACAAATTATGTTTAAATTCACAGTGGATTGGAATGATTTTATATTGGATTAATTGGAATAATTATTTTCAATGCACAAGCATATGAATTTAGGCTAATCTAGTTTGATTCAGGGTCATTTTTTAAATTTATTTTACCTTTTAAGACCAGGATACCTACTAGTAATAAGATGTATAATGGGAATGTCTATAATACAAGCACGTCAGCAGAACGTACTGCACCTGCGCAAATCCTAGATTTTTGCTGGATTTTTGGTCAACGTTGCATCAGAATTTTGCCTGTTGCAGACCATATCTTTTCCTACACAACATTTGAAAACTTCAGACAGGACGCGAATTCGACCTTATATGAGATGTTCTGCAAAAGTGCTATGCACAATACATTACGTGTTTCGCGCAGGCGCAGTACGTTCTGCCGACGTGCTTATAATACATATATATTTGTACTTTGTTATGAGTCCAAAAAATAATCGACTCACAACTTTCAGGGGTTTTTTTACTCGGTTCTTGGATGTTTAATTCCGAGTCGGACCAGGTTCAGCCGAACCGGTACCCACCCCTAACGGTAATAATGTCAACATTTCATATATTTTCCCTCTTCTGTAGATGTTCCTTACAAGAAGTGTCCAACAGTGTCAGCAGACAGTACGGAGCGTCCATTCACACCTACCAGACACATGCAGCCGAGCTGGGGATTCCCAAGGTCGTGGAGAGGTCGGCGACGGAACCTTCCATGGCGGACATGTTGGAATGGCTGGGGGACATTGACAGGGTGGTTGGAGAGCTGTATCCTTTCATTATTGTGTCAGGTCCGACTAGCCGTGGCGACTCTTGATTCCGGGCCTATATTATAGCCCTCTGAGGGCTATAATATAGGCCCGGAATCAAGAGTCGCCACGGCTATGTCAGGACCTACATGTATATGTACAAGTGCAACTCAGCATTCTGGCCATGGTTTAGTCTGACCTTAGCCTGTAGTCTATATGCTATAACCTAAACCCTGGTTGTTTTTATTTTTTGTCAACCGTTAGCAAGGGACCTAAAATTTTTGATCTGACATCTGGATTTCAAACCCATGCCTTAGCCTACTGATCATACCTTTGGTGTAGTGTGTCCTTATTAACCCAAAAAAAGTCACTACTCGACACTCTTGTTTAGTACAAACTACTTGCAAATGTCAATTTTTCCCTGAACAAAATGCAGCTACCTCCAAAAGCAGTTTCTTCTCGACACATTGAACTACGATGACACCAGACAGATGCAGAGTCTGCATGGGAGATGGACACAAGACAGTGACCTGGACACTATGGTTATGGGTATGGCACTGTTTCATTTTTACATTGAACCAGTCAATGCCTTTCTTACATTGTGAAACATAAAGATGTCCACTGTTTCCATACTAGTAAATTAAATTGAATTGAATTTTTTTTTTACATTGATGTTCAGGGCTAAATACAATCTGCATATGCACTTTAGTGCAGTTAAAATTGGAGCTGTGTAGGTATTTCTGATGCCTACCTGCAACTAACCTGCAATGGCCTACATGTATACATGTACTGGGTTTATATATAGGTGTGTGTGGATTTTGGCAGTGTTTGGGAGGCCATATTCAGCTATGTGTGACAGCGGCTTTACACTTTTCAGCCATGTTATGATTTCGCAGCAGATTATGACTCATGAGTAAAGCTAGGTCAAACTTGTACCCTCAAAACCCTTTTGTCCCTTTTTTACTGCGCACTTAACCTCTGACTCCAGTTGAGGAAGAATTGGGGTGTGCACCGTTAAATGGGGACGAGTGATCAGAGGGGCAAACCAGACAGGTGGGATGGATACCAGGCTTTATGTCATACCTGGGTCACAATTTCACTCCATACAGGTGGTCCGGCCCATGTGATAACTACCCGTATTACACTGGGTTCTAGCAGTTATCACACGGGCTTCCAAAAGTTTAGCTTGTACTGTACTAATAATGCGAAAGGCATTTCGAAAGTTATAACAACAGATTCGGATGTTGGCATTCATGTTATAATTTTTGGTTTAAAGACACCAAATTTTCTCAATTTCAGGCACATTTTCGCATGGAAATTTGTGTTTTCTATGACAAAAATTGATACTACACTGTGAATTCTGCATCACCCTCGGTCCCAGCCTCCCTGCAGGTGATACAGAATACACCGTGTAGTATTCTCTATGTCACTCTGTTTGGATCTAGAGCCAAATTCAATATTCCCACCGACCTGGATTAATTAGTAACAGGACAATCAACTTATGATTTAATCACCTGGCAGGAGAATCCAAACTAGAAGTTTGTTTGTTTTTTTGATAGTGTGATATTCAGTAACAGGAGAATGGTGTATACTTGACACAAAAGTGCATGATATCATAAGAAAATGTGATATTTTGGTATCATGACGTTGTTTTCTTTTGTTTAACTTACAGGAATCTTGGCTCACCTTACCTTCTTCTTAGAAGACACTTGAAGAAGAGATGTCATCATTCAGGATTTATGTATGGACAAATTTAGGCCTCGGTCCCAGCCCTCCTGCTGGTCAGATCTCCCTCGGGCCTTCGAGGGATCCAACCTGCGGTCAGCCTGGTACCACTGGTGATACGGAATACACCATGTTGTATTCTATATTTATACTAGCTTTTATATCATATACCCGGGTGGCGTAACAGTGCTCCCGGCCGTGTTTTATTCTCCCGTACGACCGGATGTATAAAACGGGCATCCATAGAACATTCGAACGCGCTTCGCTTGCGCCGGTACAAAAATTAGAATGATTCGAACGCGTTTCGCCCCAACCGTGTACGCCACTTTCGAACATTCGAATACAGGATTTGGACGTTGGAATTGATGTTGCTGCAGTTTTTTGGTCCAGCGACACCAAATTTTCGCTCATTTCGCCTTGAAAGACGTGTTTTCTAAGGTGGGTATGATATAAATAGCATACAACACGGTGTATTCCGCATCGCTCTCGGTCTCGGCCCTCCCTCGAGTCGGATCGCGGTCGGGCCGATACCTCGGGCAATACGGAATACACCGTGTTGTATGCTCTATGTACGACCGGGTGTATAAACCGGGCATCCATAGAACGATTCGAACGCGTTTCGCCCCAACCGTGTGCGCCGCTTTCGAAAATTCGAATACAGGATTCGGACGTTGGAATTGATGTTGCAGTTTTTGTTGTTTAGGGACACCAAATTTTCGCTCATTTCGCATTGAAAGACGTGTTTTCTAGGGTGGGTATGATATAAATAGAATACAACACGGTGTATTCCGCATCGCCCTCAGTCTCGGCCCTCCCGCCGTCGGGCGATCCAACTCGCGGTCAGGCCGATACCTCGGGCAATACAGAATACACCGTGTTGTATTCTATATTTATACTAGCTTTATATCATAGCTGGGCCACGATAACATTTGATTCGGCTGTTCCGGCCCATGTGATAACTATCCATATCACACGGGGTTCTAACAGTTATCACATGGGCTTCCCAATGTTCCATCAAATAATTCGAACACATTTCAAGTGCGCCACATGCACCGTTTTCAAAAATTTGAGTACCAGATTCGGACATTGGAATTGATGTTGTTACAATTTTGTTTTGCCTCCCTGAAATTGCATTTGATGCTTAGTTTTAAGTCAGAATACAGAAACATCCATGGTTGAGACAAGCTGGACTCACTGGGAGTATCATTACATGTGTACATAAAGGAAGAGAGATAGGAAATGTTACAATATACATGCTTTATTCAACAAAGAATAAACAAAAGCTGTATGTTTTCACCTTGTTGTTTCTTGCTTGTAGACATTTACATACTTGTGAACTTGAAGTCTACTACAAAAGCTATGTACGTTGCTCTGAAAGTACAGTTAACTTTGATAAAGGACCAACTAAATGCATATATTTGCTTGTACGTGTCCTTGCAAAACAAACAAACATGGACGGCGGTGGCGTGGTATCACAAGCGCTCCCTCTCCACGTACGTGAGGACGGCCTTGCAGCACTCCTCGGCCTGCCACGAGTGGCGGAGGTTGGCGTACTCCTCCTGGTTGCACTCTTGAAGGTCGTACCTGCTCAGGTGTCTCTGGACCATCTTCTTGGTTTGACGGATAATCTGTGAAGCAGGCAGACATCCGTAACTTAAATGAGAAGTATGGAGATTGTTGAATGTCTCACTGCTATCATTTGTGTACTAAAAATGAGCATGTCGGCAGAACGTACTGCGCCTGCGCACAACCCTGATTTTTCACGTTTTTCGTTGGATGTTTGGTCAACGTTGCATCAAAATTTTGCCTGTTGCAGATGATATCTTTTCCTATACAACATCTGAAAACTACAGACAGGCTGTCAACCTTATATGCTCTAATACAACCTTATATGAGACATTCTGCCAAGGTGCTATGCACAATGCATTACGGGTTTTGCGCAGGTGCAGTACGTTCTGCCAACGTGCTCTACAAATGTATTATCTATATATAGAGCACATCATGTAAAATGATTGATATATACATACATAAATGCATGCATGCATCCACCCATTTATCCATCCATTCACCCAGCCAGCCACCCACTCATCCATCCATCCATTCTTCCATCCATGCATGCATCCATTCATTAATGTATCCATTCATGCATGCATCCATCCATTCATACTTACATACACACATCCATATACTTACATACATTGTACATATATGATATATATGAAGAGCGTCCTGGTATGTCCAAACCCAGTTATTTACCCATTTATACATATTCTAATGTTTTAGAAGTTTTAAATGCTAAAAGCAGTAAATTTTGTATCTGTTTGTTTTCCCAGATATTTTACTTGACTTATCGCTAATCTCCAATTGCAAGAAGAGTCTGGCTCTGTTTTCCGTGTTTTTTATAATCATTTTGTTAGTTTTTCTTGTCCGTATTTAAGCTCTCCTTTAAATGCTGGCTACTACTACTGGAAAGACATACAGAAACGTGAAAACACAGCCCTATAGCCATATTCTTCGCTTTCACGTGACGTCACAAGCGCGTTCGAAGAATAGACATAGCCCCGCCCACCTCCGTCAAAATATAGAAATGCAAAACGCAAGTATTTAACAGGCTCTTTTATAGGTCGAACCGCTAACTGCTCATTTTATCATTGGTTGAACTGCTAATTGTGATGGACAGTCTATTTCAGCCTTCCCTGTCCTGTATAGACATGTCCTTGGTGCTGAAAAACTGATTACTGCCATTCATCACCAATAGATACGGCAACAGATAAGCCAACGGCCCTTCTGGTGTAAAATAATATACTGCTATGGTATAAGAATGGTATTCAGTCAAGTACAAAAGTGAATTTTCAAAAGAATACTTTCCGGAAGCACAGAACAGCAACAGAGAGGGGGTAAGATGTAAATATTGCACAACAGTTCCGTTGTGAACTGAGAGGAGAGGGGACAGAGATTCAGTCACGTTTGGGACCGCACCATTACCACAACACCCCCATGCGACAAGGAGCAGTACTGTCCATACAGGCCCTGATGAAGGTAGCTGAGGAGTTATCGAACGTTGGTGTGACCCAGGGAAATGTTTTTGAGATTGTGATATAAGAAACAGTAAATAACAGCATGCATAATACGTACGTAAAACGTATTAAAACTAGAAAAAGGAGTAACATTTGCAAAGCAAATGCACAATGTCAACCTTCACATGGTATAGCCTTAACGAACTACTGCTCTGTTCATTCTTACTGAAACACATTCATATACTAGTATATGGAAACACAAGTCCAACTCTGTCCTGCAACTTGCAACACAATGTAACCCGACATCACATGGTGTCTGCTGCAGCACCAGTTACCATGGTGACAGCCATCTGGTCCAGGTCATTGACCTTATGCGTTTGGAACGGAAGAAGAAACAGGGCAAAAACAATATGTTTTCCTTCTACGAAGGTAAACATAATGAAGAAAAGCCCTGACTTCTCAAAGTTGGATTGGTGAAAACCCTACCGATAGCGGCTTGTCAATCATGCTTTCCGGCACGGTTGGTTTGAGTTCGTGGATGAAGAACTCGTGGATGTAGACCTGTGAGACTAGCCCGGCCTTGTAGGCCTCCTCTGCAGACAACGTCCTTCCCATCATCAACATGTCTTTGGCCTGCACGGAGAAGAGAAAACACGTTCGGGTTTTGGGGATACATTTTGAGTGACCTTTACCTAGCACGTCGGCAGAACGTACTGCGCCTGCGCAAAACCTGGATTTTCGCTGGATTTTTGGTCAACGTTGCATCAGAATTTTGCCTGTTGCAGACCATATCTTTTTCTAAACAACATTTGAAAACTACAGACGGGATGTCACCCTTATATACGCGAATTCGACCTTATATGAGACGTTCTGCTGAAGTGCTATGCACAATACATTATGGGTTTCACGCAGGCGCAGTACGTTCTGCCGACGTGCTCCTTTTTTATTTATTTATTTATTTATTTATTTATTCTTTTATAATTCAGGCCATCTGGCCCATATCACATCAAGAACAGACAGACAAGAAGAAACGGAGGCGTGGTAACAAATAACTAATACCACAATAAATAAGCTATACCTAGAGAAAATAAACTACTTAAAAACTTGGTTAATGTAATGCCTCCAGAATGTGCTGAGGCTGTAGCCATCAGAGTGAACTAGCGTAGCGATGATTGAATTGTCACTGTGAAGTAGCCGAGTGACAAAAGAATACAATTGTTTCCTACGTCTAGCGTCAAAAGTGTCGATTCCAAGGTTGGCAAATAACTGGCTGTTGCTAGTGCTTCTGCTTACGTAGAGTAACAGCTTCAAGGCGCTGTGGTACGCCACATAGGATGGTAGTGCTTAATTCTGTCACATTCTGACTTCTGAAAGAAACCAGTCACTCACTAGTACATAACAAGAAAACAAAGGCTTTCCCACCTCCATGAAGAACTCAAGAGTTGTTGTCAATTTCTTGTTTTGTTCATTATTGTGATTTTTTTTCGCTGATTCCGTGCATATTCCACTATATATCACTTCCTCCCAGCCTGCGGGGAGACCATTTGCACACCCCAATTCGACCTTCCTGCCATTCTGCGGTTTCACCATTTCCTCCCTCACTTCAAGAAAACATTTTTACCGGAACGTCTTGAACTTGAATTTGAAGTGTCATATCTTTCTCGTGATATGATCACAAACCCCTTCCAAACAAGTCTTTATTGATATTAACATCACATAAACACGCGTACGTATAATTGTAGTCATATTAATACATGATGTACATATTACGACAGCTAGGTAAATCCGTACCATGGCGGGTCCGACAATGCTCGGTAGTGTGAGAGAGGCACACCCCTCCGGTGTCTGGAGCAGGGCGGCGTAAGGTGTCTCAAACACGGCCCTCTCGCTGGCGTAAGCAATGTCACTGAGCGCCACTAGTGCCGTGCCGAAACCTCGCGCCAAGCCGTTCACCAGTGACACCAATGGTTTAGACAAGTTGATAATGGCATCCACCGCATCCCTGTAGTAAACAATAACATCAACATCATTCATCATCATCATCTGTCGACACCCTGGCTGGGGGACGGGGCAAGCTCTGCACAACACGTCGCCACATATTACGATCTTCCATTACGGCTGGAAGGTCTTGTTGTTGTAATCCTGTGTCCCTTGTGAGGGTAGCTGGATATGTGAGTTTTCTGGAGTGATTCTTGCCATTTGGTTTCCCCAACAGGAGTGATGAGATGATTTCTTCTTTTGCACGATGGCAGTGTCCCGCAAATTTTACACGTCTATGTTTTAATCCGAGTGATACTAGGGGGAGGCTTCCATATATCATTATCGATGCACGGAACGACTCAACGGTAGGAGCCGTCACAACCGTGCCAGGCAGGGTATTCCACTGGGGAATGGTGAGGGGGAAAATGATATTTGTATGTATCTGTAGTTAAAACCTTCTTGTGTTGTTTTACTAATTAGGACAACTCTTTCTTTTGTTGTTCTACCAAGTCGTTTTGATGTTGTTTTTACGTATAACTCCTTCTAGCGTTTTTTTACGTGTAAGGTCGCCCCTTCTAATGTTGTTTTACGTATAAGGACATGTTATGACGGGCATAAGGTTTGATAATAACATGCAGTAAGCTACATCAATGATCTAGCTTATACGTAAAATCCATACAAACTTGTAAAAGACCAAACTGTGAGCGTTTCTGTCTGTATCTGTATCTGTAAAGCCGGTATAACAGCCCTTTGGCGTAACACACCAGCTTCGCAGGCACGCGGCGCGGCAGCAGCTGACTACATTACACCGAACGACCTGTTAAACGACCGTTTTCGTATGATGCGGCATTGCCAGTAGGTCAATTGCTTGAATTGTGACTAACACATCTTAAGTTCTCCCAACCAAAAAAGTCCTCTTTTTAAAGCAATAGGTCGGTCCCATAGCCCCGCCCACCTCCGTCAGAACGTTGAAATGCGAAATAAACACATAACACTTGACCCACAAGCGGTAATTCTCTCATTGGTTATATCGCTAATTGCCTTTCTCTTATTGGTTGAACTGCTGATTGTGATTGACATTCAGGATCGGCCTATAGTTTATAACACCGGCTTTACCTCAACTTTTCCGCCATGTTGTTGACGTCATGCTTCCTGACTGCGTTCCTCCGGCCCGCCAAGTCAGAACCAACCAAATACGTCAGATCCACGCCTGCGCAGAACACGCCGCCGCAGCCTGTGACGGTCACGATCTTACAGCTGTTGTCAGAGTCAGCTACGCGGAGTGCATTGGTCAGTTCAGCAAAGGCCTGTCAATAGGAGAGTACGTTACAGTTCAGCAAAGGCCTGTCAATAGGAGAGTACGTTACAGTTCAGCAAAGGCCTGTCAATAGGAGAGTACGTTTGGTCAGTTCAGCAAAGGCCTGCCAATAGGAGAGTACGTTAAGACGTGGCCACATTGGTCAGTTCAGCAAAGGCCTGTCAATAGGAGAGTACGTTAAGACATGGCCACATTGGTCAGTTCAGCAAAGGCCTGCCAATAGGAGAGTACGTTAAGACGTGGCCACCTTCGTCGATAGTACTATTTATCTATATCTGTATAGTCGGTATATCTGTATAGCCGGTATAACCGCCCTTCGGCGTAACACACCAGCAATTAGCATTATGAGCATTAGTCCAATTGAAGTCAACTGTCCCGAGAATTCTCTGTGTTCGTTGTCGTAAATCTATCGTGCGACAAACGTACAAACGTCACCAGACTCTTGATTATAGAATCAGTCAGTGTATCAAGAAAACTTTGGTTTTGCTACGAGAATGTTGCGCCCGAAAGAAAACGTATTGTGTAACACCACATGCACTTCCTGAATTCCTCCACATACCACCTACTTACTCTCACCCACCGCTTGCTGGGTCACCTTCTGGCGTAGCCTCCTTATCAATCAACTGTCAAAATCACCTCCCACCCACTATGCAATCGAAGCTATTAGGGCAGGACACAAACCCACAACTCAGCCACCCAACACAATACCTTTGTACCAGGAAGTAAGGATAAAGTCAACAAATATTTTACCTCTGGTCTCAACATGGCACGTGCCGGCATATCCCCGGGAAAGATGATGGCCACGTGACCATGCTCCTCCCTGACTGTGATGTACTCGTACCCATCCGTTGGAGGTCTGTATGTATTACGTAATGATATCTTTCCCGGGGAGCAGCGCTCCTTAGAAGCCTGAGACAAGTCTCTCTTCTGTCGGGGTGGTGTTGGTTTCCTCTTGGACGGTGTTTTCTTGTTTTGTCTCAGGTCGGGGGTTGAAAAGCTCTTCTTGGGCGTAACGGTCGGCTTCTCTTCCGACGTGGATTCGTTACTCGTCGGGCGGGTTTCCGAAGGGCCCATCGGCTCGTGTTCGGTCATTTTCGCCAAAACTCGTACGGACCTCCTGGTTATCAACGCTAAGGCATCTCGTGCTTTCTTGGGAAGAAGAATTTTCTTGACGGGAGGGATGGCCGGCGGTTCGTCCCCTGCTGCTACCTGGTCTTGAGTAGATTCCAGCTCTTTCTCCGACGTTGTTGAGTAGTTTTTATTTGGGGTGGTGTGATCTTGGACACTGTCTGTTTCCATGTGCTCGTTTTCCTCCGTACTGTGATCTCCCGTGCCGTTACCACCGGCTAGCTTCAATAGCGTCTCCTCTGGCCCTTTCTCTGGCATTGCCTCCTCCTTCTTCTCCTGAACACTCGGAAATTGAAGAGGCTGAAACAAACAGGGCATTCTCTCGTCTTCATCTGGTTCGTTTCCCGCTGCATCTTGTAGTAAGCTCACTTCTTGTTCAACTTCTTGGCATACGCATTCAAACGGGAACACTTCGTCTGTCTTCAAATTCCCTTCTCCATCTTTTTCTTGTACCGGTGCGTCGTTTGGGTTTGGTGTTGAGATGCTGTCTTCAGGCAACCCGGCGGCTACCAAAGCATCGGCGTCTTCTTCTTCATAGAAACTCTCGTCCTTATTTTCCTCTTCCTCGTCTGAGAGAAACTCCATGCCGTCGATCAGACGGTACAGCCGTTTGTACACGATGGCTTTGGCGTGCTCGAGTGCGGCGTCTCCTACATCCGGGGTCTTCTTCAGAACGTACCGCACCTCAAAGTTGACCACGAGGTCCAGAACTCTGGTCAGGTTGCTGAACGGTTCCCAAGTGTCGTCTGCAGGGCCGTATCCCGCCCAACGGACCAAGTAGTACGCCTTTCCGTCCTGGTACCTTTTACCCCGAATTCTTTCCACCTACAAACAGATACAATCTACATCAGCAGGGCTCGAAATAATTCTTTTGTCATATCTGCACTGGTTCAGGTAACATTGAAAGTTACCTGCACCAGACAAATTTTACTTGCACCACTCGGGATTTAGGAAGTATGGATCATACAAAAACTGTTCAGAAACCATTGCCATTATTTCTTTTATAGCATAGGGGGTAACAGTCAATGCAGAAAATAAAAATCCACATACACCTACAAGTATATATAAACCCAGTACATGGACCAGTGCAGGTTAGGTACAGGTAGACATCAGAAATACCTGCACAGCTCCAATTTTTTAATGTTAACTGCTTCGGAGACCGATACATCTTTAAAGGAAAGTTGGAAAGTGGGTCTTATTTTCCAGTAGATTATTTATCAATGAATTCATAATCAGCTTGCCTTTTGCAGAATTCCCCCTATGAGAGATGTGTGTTTTGTAAAACGATATCAGTACCCCCCCCCCCCCCATGCAGACATATCTCACTTCACTTCAGCGTGGCGTTTTCGGCATAAATGTTGGGAGATGAGGACGCCATAGCGGCTAATTGTTGAAAAGATATCACATAACATACATAACGAGACGATTTGTTTTCTCATCTTCCAGGAAAGCGTTCCTGTAACTTCATTAAACCCTGTGGGAAAATGCGTAACGTTAGCGTATATGAGACGTAATGTTTAAAATGGGCGCCATTATGACTGTTCTGTGTTCTCATAATATATGCTTTCGCTCAGAATACTAGTAGTATCGCCCTTACCTCAAACAAGCTCCTTTCGGGATCCATTGTCTGATCCGAATTTTGTCTCGAATGTGCTTTCGTGATCAGTCTTGGATGTCTTTCTTGACTCGAGTCAAAAACCTCTTTCTTCAAGAAAACTGGCATCCTAGGCACCTAGTAGTAAGACGCCGTGTGGTGTATCACAAGTTTGAGAGAAAATTATTAAAAAGGTAGAGATAATAAGCGTCATTAGAAGAAGAATATTTGTAAGGCCACAACAAGTAATTTTTATGGATGACATCAGCGCGCGCATTGATTTTCGCCTGATTTCGGAAAAAAAAACTGTTGCCCTCCGACGGTGGTCAACATGCCAAAAATGGGCAAATATGTCGTAAACGTTCATCGGCAAGGCAAGGCTCTGATTTATTCTTTATTCTTTTATTTTACTTTGATACAATGTTGTATTTTATTCATTTCTATATTTGATGTTGCCACTGAATCAAAACCATTTTTACAATAATTTAATTTAATTAAAACTCTAATTTTGTCATTTACTTTTTCAAAGTTGTTTCAGAGACAAATGGGTTTTGGCACAATAGGTAGAGTATGGTGGGCTTCCATATAGTTCAGTGTATGAGTCACTCTGTCAGTTCGTGATTGAGCCCTGTGTTCTGGTAGACAGTCTCTGAACTCAGAGACCACCAGTGATCCAGCAAACTTGAGGCACAATTCCTTGCGTTTGATGGCAAGTGTTGACAGTCTAAGGTGTTCCATTGCATATAAATACCCAGTGTAGTATCTACCGTAAATATGGTACGACAAGCTCTTTTCTTTGTTCTAGTTGATAGAGATGTATACACATCTGCAAGGAAAGGAAATACTGTTGAATACAGCGATAAAAGACCTGTTGGGTGTGATATAATGTTTTGTCGCCTAAATTCTTGTTCAACATGGTTTACGATCTCACAATTTGAAAATGTAGGAATCTTGCCTTGTTTTTTTTCCGCCCTATCGCACTAGATTTGGAGTCGCACTAGATGTCATCCAGAAAATTTACTTGCTATGGCCTAAGTTAAAAACACATTCACAGTCTCAAACCCAAAACGCCCACCACCACACCACGCTCATTGATCATTGCTACATATAGGAAATATTAGTGTGAAAAATCAAATAAAACGAAAGAAACCCGCCGAAAACACCCACATTATACTTTACCTGGTCTCCAGATGCCATAAGAAAATGATCGGCCTCCATGTTGCAGTCAAACCAAGTACCACGAACTAGTACTTTGTAACTTTCAGGAGATGACTAACGTTAGTGATCTTGTTGTCACTGTGACAGTTTACACAAGTGAGTTTTTCAAATCGGCGTTATGTTTTTTTCTGCAAGTTCGAAAGAACCTGACTCGGGATTCTAGTTCGAGTATTATCATGGATTGGCTTTCTCGTGTTGTTTCAACATTTCTATGCACGTACCTTCCTTTCGTCCTACCAACATGTTGTCTACACAACTTAGTGAATTCCAATGTATGTATCGGGGACGGAACGGTGAGAAATCTACAGGAGGGGCGTGGTTACAAGGTTACAAGGGGTGTTCCAAGAAGGAAGGGGCGTGGTTATTGGTTCCCAACGTACGGCACAGGATGCAATCTACACCAGGGGTGTCGGTAATACATTGTAACTTCACATGTCTACGCTGGGAGCGTAGTTATGGGTTTGCATGGGGTTATAAGCAAGAAGGTCACTTATTCATCTTGTTACATCTTACGTTCTCGGTTTAATGTCATTATTCTCTATTCTCAAGTTCATACGGTACATGTAAGAATATAGAAAATGTGCGAAGGCCAGTTTTTGACGATTAACGGGGAATTTTGTGAGGGTTTTGTTGTTGTTTAAAGAATACATATCAGTCACAAACTTACCTTCCAATCCAACACATTTTGTTGACCGTTTCCAAGCTGTGTATCAGACTGTTGCTAGGCAACGAGACGGCCAGACTTGTAGAACGTGTGCCCAACTGCGACGTTCCAAACGTTCGTAGAACATCGGGTCAAATAAGGTGACGTCTTCCATGCATCACAAATGTTTGAACAATTCACTCCCACGTAAGAAGTCGGTCATTATGATGCTTTTATGCTATAACAATTCACCCTTTATTTCTAAAGGGAAATGCGATTGTCGCGCTCTCTGATTGGTTATTCCTTGAAGACGGCTCTGGTTGGTGGAATGTTGGCATATGCATTTTTTGTTGTTGAGAGATTCCTATTGGTTGGCGTTCAACAAAGGATGAGTCTATTTGACATGCCTGCCTGCTATATGTAGAACTGTCTACACAGAACTGTCTACACAGAATGACTCACAACTTCTGCAAGAAGATTTAAACACCCTCGAAGAATGGCAAAGCAAATGGCTAATGCAGTTTAACCCCGAAAAATGCTACATGTATATTATGCACATAACAAACAAACGAACCCCACATGTAACTAGCTACGTACCGGTTTTGTGGTCAGGCTTTAGCAACAACAAAAACCCACCCGTACCTGGGCGTTACACTGACAAGCAGCTTGAAGTGGGGTGCGCAAGTTAACAATATCACAACGAAGGCTTAACAAACATTGGGACACGGCACGAAAAACGGTATTTACGGAAGCTTAATCTATGCTTAACGTCAACGTATATTCCTACTTTACGCATCTTTACACCTCTTATACGAGTACGTAAAGATCGCCTTTACGTGGCCTTTCCGTGGGTGCGGATGAGTCCTTATTTTCCGGTTTTCACGTTGCCTTTCAGCAGCTTAAAGATGTCGTAAATGATGATTAAAATACGAGTAAACTGTACTTAAAGTTGACGTTTTCTACTTCTTTAAGCATCTATACGACTCAAATACGTGTTTGTAAAGATGACTTATAGGTGCGGATGAGTCCTTATTTTCCGGTTTTCACGTTGCCTTTCAGCAGCTTAAAGATGTCGTAAATGATGATTAAAATACGAGTAAACTGTACTTAAAGTTGACGTTTTCTCATTCTTTAAGCATCTATACGACTCAAATACGTGTTTGTAAAGATGACTTATAGGTGCGGATGAGTCCTTATTTTCCGGTTTTCACGTTGCCTTTCAGCAGCTTAAAGATGTCGTAAATGATGATTTAAATACGAGTAAATTGTACTTAAAGTTGACGTTTTCTACTTCTTTAAGCATCTATAAGACTCAAATACGTGTTTGTAAAGATGACTTATAGGTGCGGATGAGTCCTTATTTTCCGGTTTTCACGTTGCCTTTCAGCAGCTTAAAGATGTAGTAAGTACTTTTTAAAATACTCTTAAAATGAAATTAAAGTTCACGTTTATTTCTTCTTGAAGCCTTTTACGACCCATATCCGTGTGCATTAAGTAACTTATAAGGTATGAATAAATACCATTTTAGTTCCTTAAAGTTGTCATAAACAACTCTTAAAATGAGTTGAAAGCTCACGTTTATTTCGTCTTTAAGCCGTTATACGACTCAAATACGTGTGTGTAAATGTGTGTATATGGTGCTTATTTTCCGGATTTTCAGTAGTCTTTCAGCAGCTTAACCGCGTCGTAAATCGTGCGTAACGTTCGCGTAATTTTGTTGCGTTTATTTGCCGTATATTGTCATATACTGACCTGATGTCGGAGTTGTACCTACTGGGTATTTGTGGCCTTTTCACCTGGTGCCCAGTCCTATCGTGGTTTGCATTTGGGAGGGCTGTCTTCAGGCCTGTAGACGATCCCTGACGCCCAGTTCAACTTAGGCTCCCTGGTATGAGTTTTACGGTAGGGGTTTGATTAGCCCACCACGATCCAAAACCTACCGCGGAGCTTGGTCGACTCGGGCGGCGAAGAATTCCTGTAGCCCCGAAGAAAGCCGGTCCAAACCACGATAGACTGGAAATCATGCTAGTGACCTTGTCGTCTTACCAGTCTTTCTATTCCAAATTTGCCCTTGATGATGTAGCCGACCGCGCTCGAGCGATTAGTCACTGTGTCTGTGCAAAGTCCCTTCATGATTCTGTGCTGTATCCAACCATGGAGTTAAGATTTTATACCTCCATGATCCAACATTCCAAGTACAGAATTCCGAATCAAACGTCGTTCAATACGCAAGGGTAGATTTACTTTAGAAGTTGTCTATAGATTATCATGTGGCCACCGCAGGCATGGAGAAGAAATCCGGTCAGTTTCGAGAACACAGGCACCGATACGACTCGCGAAGGAGAGGTCACTCTTGTTCAACGTAGTCCATTTTTAACCAGTCAAGACGATATACAAAATTATTGTACGGTCGTGATGTTCTCCTTCTGTGCCGTGCTTGGTTCCAGGTATGTCCACCCCAATCCATTTTATCAACTTGTACACCATTCTGGCCGTGTGTCCTGGGTTTGTCTCCTTTCCGTCGGGATTCCGGTGGTAAAATCAACTAAACCTCGGCCATAGCCTGTGGGTTGAAACGGGTCCAATCTTCCGTCATGTACTTGTCTTCTAACAGACGGCGCAAAATGCTTGCTTCTTGAATATCCAGTAGATTTCAAAAACCCCACTGTTGTCTGTCATTGGATAATGCCCTGTCACATGACACCCATCTGGCAGACAACGCCTGCCCCAGATGGTGATAATCCTGCATCTGAATGCCTAGTAGGTTGTTTGTTTGTTCACAGCTTGGCAGTGAATAAATTTACATTTGCAAAACACTATGCCCTGTCAACGCATTTTACCAAAACACACCACATATACTGTCTGTGTCACTTTTTGTTGAAGAAGTTTAACCTACCGTTTTCTTATCATTGGTTACATTTATATTTGTATTTCTTGTTACATTCGTCACTGCTGCTGACCAGGGATAATGGTTACACCAGCAGCCGCGGAACTTGTCTATATGTTGTTTCCCCCCGTTCACATTAACGATTAAAGATTAAACATGCCGTATGATTGTTAAAAAGCCGAAGAAATGCAACAACGCAAAATGTTTCTTTACTTGCTTGCGCCAAGAGATGTGTGATAAACATGTAGCATGTATCGGAGAGCGGCATTTACCCGTACAAGCTAGTAAAAGTGTTTTTTTTACAAAACAGAATTAAAAACACCACATTTCATATATCTTTTGGGGACGAATAAGACAACAAAACGGTACTTTTCATGTAGCTGTTAGGAACATATAAGATGAAAAAACGGTACTTTTCATAAAGCTTTTGGGAACATATCAGTCTAAGGGGGGAGGTCTCCCCCCAATCACTTAAAATACCCGCAAAGAAAGATTAAACATCTCGTATGTTTGTCGAAAAGCCGAAGAAATGCAACAACGCAAAATGTTTCTTTACTTGCTTGCGCCAAGAAATGTGTGATAAACATGTAGCGTGTATCGGAGAGCGGCATTTACCCGTACAAGAAAAAGTGTTTCTTTACAAAACAGAAAAACACCACATTTCATATATCTTTTGGGGACGATTAAGATAAGAAAACGGTACTTTTCATGTAGCTGTTAGGAACATATAAGATGAAAAAACGGTACTTTTCATAAAGCTTTTGGGAACATATCAGTCTAAGGGGGGAGGTCTCCCCCCCCATCACTTAAAATACCCGCATAGAAAGATTAAACATCTCGTATGTTTGTCCGAAAAGCCGAAGAAATGCAACAACGCAAAATGTTTCTTTACTTGCTTGCGCCAAGAGATGTGTGATAAACATGTAGCATGTATCGGAGAGCAGCATTTACCCGTACAAGAAAAAGTGTTTTTTTACAAAACAGAAAAACACCACATTTCATATATCTTTTGGAGACGAATAAGACAACAAAACGGTACTTTTCATGTAGCTGTTAGGAACATATAAGATGAAAAAACGGTACTTTTCATAAAGCTTTTGGGAACATATCAGTCTAAGGGGGGAGGTCTCCCTCCCATCACTTAAAATACCCGCATACAAAGATTAAACATCTCGTATGTTTGTCGAAAAGCCAAAGAAATGCAACAACGCAAAATGTTTTTTACTTGCTTGCGCCAAGAGATGTGTGATAAACATGTAGCATGTATCGGAGAGCGGCATTTACACGTACAAGAAAAAGTGTTTTTTTACAAAACAGAAAAACACCACATTTCCTATATCTTTTGGGGACGAATAAGACAACAAAACGGTACTTTTCATGTAGCTGTAAGAAACATATAAGATGAAAAAACGGTACTTTTCATAAAGCTTTTGGGAACATATCAGTCTAAGGGGGGAGGTCTCCCTCCCATCACTTAAAATACCCGCATAGAAAGATTAAACATCTTGTATGTTTGTCGTAAAGCCGAAGAAATGCAACAACGCAAAATGTTTCTTTACTTGCTTGCGCCAAGAGATGTGTGATAAACATGTAGCATGTATCGGAGAGCGGCATTTACCCGTACAAGAAAAAGTGTTTTTTTACAAAACAGAAAACACCACATTTCATATATCTTTTGGGGACGAATAAGACAACAAAACGGTACTTTTCATGTAGCTGTTAGGAACATATAAGATGAAAAAACGGTACTTTTTATAAAGCTTTTGGGAACATATCAGTCTAAGGGGGGAGGTCTCCCTCCCATCACTTAAAATACCCGCATACAAAGATTAAACATCTCGTATGTTTGTCGTAAAGCCGAAGAAATGCAACAACGCAAAATGTTTCTTTACTTGCTTGCGCCAAGAGATGTGTGATAAACATGTAGCATGTATCGGAGAGCGGCATTTACCCGTACAAGAAAAAGTGTTTTTTTTACAAAACAGAATTAAAAACACCACATTTCATATATCTTTTGGGGACGAATAAGACAACAAAACGGTACTTTTCATGTAGCTGTAAGAAATATATAAGATGAAAAAACGGTACTTTTCATAAAGCTTTTGGGAACATATCAGTCTAAGGGGGGAGGTCTCCCTCCCATCACTTAAAATACCCGCATAGAAAGATTAAACATCTTGTATGTTTGTCGTAAAGCCGAAGAAATGCAACAACGCAAAATGTTTCTTTACTTGCTTGCGCCAAGAGATGTGTGATAAACATGTAGCATGTATCGGAGAGCGGCATTTTCCCGTACAAGAAAAAGTGTTTTTTTTTACAAAACAGAAAAACACCACATTTCATATATCTTTTGGGGACGAATAAGACAACAAAACGGTACTTTTCATGTAGCTGTAAGAAATGTATAAGATGAAAAAACGGTACTTTTCATAAAGCTTTTGGGAACATATCAGTCTAAGGGGGGAGGTCTCCCTCCCATCACTTAAAATACCCGCATAGAAAGATTAAACATCTTGTATGTTTGTCGTAAAGCCGAAGAAATGCAACAACGCAAAATATTTCTTTACTTGCTTGCGCCAAGAGATGTGTGATAAACATGTAGCATGTATCGGAGAGCGGCATTTACCCGTACAAGAAAAAGTATTTTTTTACAAAACGGAAAAACACCACATTTTATATATCTTTTGGGGACAAATAAGACAACAAAACGGTACTTTTCATGTAGCTGTTAGGAACATATAAGATGAAAAAACGGTACTTTTCATAAAGCTTTTGGGAACATATCAGTCTAAGGGGGGAGGTCTCCCTCCCATCACTTAAAATACCCGCATACAAAGATTAAACATCTCGTATGTTTGTCGTAAAGCCGAAGAAATGCAACAACGCAATTTTGTTTTTTTACTTGCTTGCGCCAAGAGATGTGTGATAAACATGTAGCATGTATCGGAGAGCGGCATTTACCCGTACAAGAAAAAGTGTTTTTTTACAAAACAGAAAAACACCACATTTCATATATTTTTTGGGGACGAATAAGACAACAAAACGGTACTTTTCATGTAGCTGTTAGGAACATATAAGATGAAAAAACGGTACTTTTCATAAAGCTTTTGGGAACATATCAGTCTAAGGGGGGAGGTCTCCCTCCCATCACTTAAAATACCCGCATAGAAAGATTAAACATCTCGTATGTTTGTCGTAAAGCCGAAGAAATGCAACAACGCAATTTTTTTTTTACTTGCTTGCGCCAAGAGATGTGTGATAAACATGTAGCATGTATCGGATAGCGGCATTTACCCGTACAAGAAAAAGTGTTTTTTTACAAAACAGAAAAACACCACATTTCATATATCTTTTGGGGACGAATAAGACAACAAAACGGTACTTTTCATGTAGCAGTTAGGAACATATAAGATGAAAAAACGGTACTTTTCATAAAGCTTTTGGGAACATATCAGTCTAAGGGGGGAGGTTTCCCTCCCATCACTTAAAATACTCGCATAGAAAGATTAAACATCACGTATCAGATGGTGTGCAGACGTATATGTTTAAATTTGTTGAAAAGCCGTTAAAATGCATCAACGCTACATTTCCTATCAGGCGTTGAATGCAAACAGCAATCAGGATTTGCGGCACCTCCATGGTGTATTTTCTTTGCCTGAATACATTTTTGTAAGTTTTCTACATTTGTTAGTTATAGCTGAAATTTACGTCAGGTTTAAAGCAGAAATACGAAACATTTCCTGTTGTTTTCTGTTACATATAAGTTTGACATGTTTGTCTATACAGTACATTTTAGTATCTGTAAACCGTACGTAAAGAAAATGACACGATACGTAACGTTTACAACTGCGAAAATCCATCGTAAAGATTTATATTTGCTTTTCAGTAGCCTTTAATTGATTTTAAAGGCTGCTGAAATATCTCCAGGCCTTTAAGGTCTCCATACGTATCTCGTAAATATTGCCTAAATATCTGTTTTCGTGCTGTGGGAGTAATCAAACGTAATCTGTGGGCATGCCCAACAAGAGTAAAATCACTTGCATACACATCACTTGTAAGACCCAACCTAGCTATATATATAGAATATGCCGGGACAGTATGGGATCCATATACAAAGAAAGACAAAGATAAACTAGAAAGGGTACAGCGCCAAGCTGCAAGATTCTGCACGAACAACTACGAAAGGGGCTCAGGTAGTTTAAGGCCTGTGACACCGGGCTAGTTGGTGGTAAAGCATGTCTATGCTTGTAACTTTTAAACGCATGACCGTATCATCACGAAACTCACACACAGTTAAAGGCTGGTGGAGCGCGCGTTTCTACGTTCAAAAAAATCACGGCGCGCGATGTCCGGCAAATTAATCTGAAACTTTTCTTTGAAACGGTACTTGAAATTACCCTTCGGGCATGACTATGCAAATGAATGGCTATATGAAGAAATTCTCTACAACTTGACTGGAGCGCTGTTAATTTTCACTTAAGACGTTGCGCTCGCATCGGCGTTTGTTCAAACAAGGAGGTTTAAATACAGAGGTCAATTTCTTTTCACTTGGTCGGAAAATACATGGATTGACTAATTTCGAACTGAAAAGAAATCAGCGGACTATTTTAGTGTGTGATGTAACTGACATTTTTTTTACCCAAAAGATCGGCTCGACTTACGTAAAAAAATCCGTCTAAATTACGTTGAGCATGCGTTGCAGTCCTCTTTAGGCCAGGCGTGCCTTTCTATTTCTGCCATAAATCGGGGTGTTTGATAATTAATGAAGTTCTCATGAATATTCCGTGTTCACGGTGGCAGAAAATGAATATTCTGCATATTTCCGGCTATTCCGGTAGCTGTTCCCCCCCACTCCCGGAACGTAATTACGCCGTGATAACTTCGTAGTTTCGGCGTGCTTACGATTACGCAGATCGTAATTTACGTTAACGCTTACGATGTGGGTACTGTACGATAGCCTGTGATAGCCGGCGCGCCGCACAGCTGATCAGGTAATTTCAAGTTTTTGCTGCTATGCCGGTAACTTGTAAGACAACGCACTCGGGCACACAGGTAACTTTGACAGCGCCATTCTATTTTTGCCAGGTTACCATCCAACATGGCGCCGATGCGGTTTTCGAACGTTCGAACGCATTCCGTGAAAACGAAGAATACGGTACATATAAAACACATATGCAAACTCATTTGATGTACAATAATTTTGGGTTAAAAATAAAGCTTTTTGGTTAAAAATAGTGCTGTTTCCTTGATGTATCAATTCCTTAGCGGATACAGGGATTTTAGCCTTGATTTTTTTACAAGATAAGACCTTATTTAAAACGGAATTAATCTGTCCATGGGTATTTTGTTTTATGTAACGGTAAAATGATTTTTTGGGGGCCAAAACATTAAAAACAGTGATTTTTTTCTATTTTTTCACTGAAACATTGCTCTTACTAAAATATTATCATTCTGCGGTAAAATACCCTTGGATAACATTTATCTGCAAACTATTAAATAATAATACTTACAAAATAACTACTTTTTTTATCAATAATGCGATTTCGACCGAGGAAATAGCATTTAAAGCTGGAATACACGTTCCGCTGTCAGCTCCGGGCGTCAGTCCCCGTTTTACCACCCGGGGGGTTCGAACGTGTTCGAACGTTCGGGCTGTACCATTATGCCGCTTCCGCGGGGTCCCCTTACTTGTTAACGACGTCTAATTTTATCAATATTTGATAAGTACTTGACAATTTCTGTAACTATCAACATTTACGAGGATGCCTGTAAGTAATTGGCGTGTTGCTTGTATTGTAATTTCCTGTTTTGACAATGT
This sequence comes from Branchiostoma floridae x Branchiostoma japonicum, assembly GCA_013266295.2. Taxonomy (NCBI): domain Eukaryota; kingdom Metazoa; phylum Chordata; class Leptocardii; order Amphioxiformes; family Branchiostomatidae; genus Branchiostoma; species Branchiostoma floridae x Branchiostoma japonicum. Next base: position 17,431,776 of record CM023829.1, on the reverse strand, counting down.
AATGTTACACTATAGCATTGGACAATTCTAACGACGTCACGTTCCCTCGGGGTTACCTGCGGTCACTGAGTGGTTCGAGATTCATGTTCGATAGAAACTGTCACAGGCCTTAAACTGCCTGAGGGTGCCAGTGTCACGGAAATGAAAAGAAACCTACAATGGGCGTCACTGGGTGACAGGAGAAAAATGTCCAGACTATGCATGATGTACAAAATGACTAATAAACTGGTGGATGTACCAACTACCAAGTATCTAATACCAGCTCAGAAAAGAACAAGAAATAGTCATGCCTTCAAGTACCAGAGCCATCAAGCAAGGATTGAGGTGTTGAAAAACTTTTTTTCCTAGAACAATCGTAGAGTGGAACTCGCTGCCACAAGTACAGTAGGGGCATCGTCACCAGATAGCTTTGAACAATGTCTAGAGTTAGACGTTCAAAGGTTAGGTGTAACAGGTCGTTCGGTGTAATCATGGAGGTAGCCAGCTGCCGCCGCGCCGCGTGCCTGTGAAGCTGGTGTGTTACGCCGAAGGGCGGTTATACCGGCTATACAGATACAGAACTTCATTGTATTTGGTACTGCTGTACCCGCGCACTGTCCCCGCTGGCGTTCGCATCACGTGTACCGGTGGGACTACCTGCAACAGCAGCGGGAGATGTTTGAAAGGAGCCTGGTAGAACCCGCGGTGCCCGTGCGTGAACCTGGCGCGGAGACCTGCAGTCCCAGGAACGGCCGGCAGAGGGCGCACCCATCAGGGGGTTCACCCGTGGTGATAGCCCCGCCCTTGACGCGCCCTGGAAAACCCCGCTGCTCAACTCTGGCCTAGCTGCCGTGGGAACCGTCCTTGTTCCAACGACAGTATCGAACAGGGAGCTGAGCAGGGAGGCCGAACTGCTGTTGCCCTTCTCACAAACCCCTGGAGACATGAACATGTCGCTCAAGTTTAAAGATCCTAACGGGGGGTGCCCTAACTTCGCACGTGCCCTAACTTCGGACGGATTTTTTACTAATCTTATTATGCATAAGTATGCCGTGTTTGTTGCCACTGACTTTGCTAAATAAAAAGATAAGTAAACATAGTCAATGCATACAGCTGTTATTTGCATGCAAAGTATAGTTCTATATATTTATTTATCGTTTTGTCGAAAAACAAAATTTCAGTCGTTTTCACCAATCATAATGATGGCGCTGAAAAAGGGGTCCCTTCGTAGCGGCGGCTCGTGCCAGATATAAACGACCTGTACCAAGCAGTCACATAGCTGCCACATACATAACAAAAATAGCTTTAGGAAACAGTAAAAAATTTGGGTCTCCGGGTTTTTGTGTAATATAAAACCAACCTAAGAAAACAACGTCAACACTACGTCAACACCACTATCGTCTGCATTTCCCATGATTCCCATGGGACCGCGTTGATTGCGTAAGACGGTTTTTTGATCAAACACGGACTGAACTGCGTTCAATACAGCCCTCCTCACGTGAGGTGACAAGTGCACATAATCGCAATTATACTATCAAACGAAAGCTTAAATATCACAAAATTCAATTCTTGCTTTTTTTTACTTAATTTCATCATCAGCGCCTGAACAGAACAAAATTACGAAAGCGTTCGAAGTTAGGGCACACTGTCTAGCGTAGCACATTCACGAAGGTAAATTTACGAAAATGTCTCACAGCGTTTGCCGCTTATAACGCGGAGCGTGAAGGGCTCATGAATAGTATCCAAGTAAATAAAAAAACTATACTCTTTACATAAAGGTTTTCAAAATTCATTCATCAAAACCTGACCACTCTCCGACAACTAGCGATAGAGCGCCGTGAGTTCGAGCGCGTAAAAAAGCGTTCGATGTTAGGGCACCCCCCGTTACATATAAAAATGCACCACATACAGGAAAGGTCATTGTTCTCAATACCAAATACCCTTCCCCTCTAACTCAACTGGCAACTCGTTTCAAGGACAGCTTCCGAGCGTAAATATCACTCTTATCTTGTCTTGTCTTATTATATCTTATCATGCTATACTGGACAAAGTCCTGCGTGGGACATCACCGTTAGATATAGGCTTTGTCGGACATGAAAGCTGGCCATGGTGTTATTGTATTGCCTTTAGTTTTGGAGTGTTCAAAACTAGCCTATGTCATACTGTATACACGTAGTTCTTGTTATGGTAAGGTCTAATAAAGAAATAAAGAAATGAAGCATGTTATATATATGTTTTTGTATTTATCATATATTATGCATTGCTATATTTTACCTGGCCTTCACCCCAGAGTTGTCAGAATCATGTATCTCTCCAGTGGCTACACTGGGGACAAACCATGGACAAGTGGGAGTGAAATATAGGAGGGATAATCTGAAACGATGATTTACAGAAATAAGATTTTTTTTAAAGTTCACGCGTACGTAAATATTTGGCCCGAAAGTTCTCTCATGGATCGTCTCTTCTATCCTCACTGGTTTACTCCTTATATTCTACCCACAGGAACATATAAGATTACTGTAGTAACAGTGTAGAAAGTTTATTGCTGAAATGTTACAACTTTTCTACAAATAAAATGGTCACATTCGTCGTAGGCTAGGCCGTCCCACGATCTTGATGCCGTAGGATTTTCAAGCAGACTGACAAAACCAACCACCGACAAGGATCTAAGACAGTCTTTTCCGTAATAAAACAGCCAAATTTTGTATGACATATGTATGACACGTATTGTATATTACAGCTGTGAAGAAACTTTTGTAGGTAGTTCTTTTAGTTAGGTGGGTTCTACAGAATCTGACCGACCAAAACAATCAACTCTTTCATCCCAAGCCTGGTCATGTTACGGTCATACTATACATGTACACTCAACGCCGTTTTCTATGCTTTACTTACTTTTCTTTGATTGCCATTGTTTGATGTTCAACTTGCCTTACAAAGACCACGAAAGGATCAACTTGAAGGTCCCTATAATTTAGAGGGATATGATATCAAGCTGTTTGCCCACAGTTTCTTCGTCTGTTTGCGTACATATATAGGGTGGTAGGAGGATATTTTTGGCCTTATGTAGTCCTGACATGCTACACACAATGAGCACACGATTGCCCGTTAAAGACCTACTTGATGTGGCTAATCGCCCCTCTAAACAAGGTGGGTAGAAGCCCCAATATCCATTTAGGCCATGTTGATTTGATTATATGGATGACATTCTCTGGGTACCCCAAAACTGATGCGAGCGTGCGAATAAAAAAAAAGTTTGGCAAAAAAAAAAGTTGCCTTCATTATGAAATCTACGTGGTCATGAAGGTTGAACAAATGGCTAAACACACAGAGTATGGTATGTTGAATAATAGACTCTTCATTTTCATTTCTTCACATTTTCTTCTTCCTTTGGAATTGATTTTAGTATTCTATGATATTAGTATAGTTTTCCAATAATATTTTTTTTTCTATTTACGGCATATATTTGCTCATTTTGCAGCTGCTTTGTACGATTTCCAGTATGGTCGAAAACTTTTTTTTTTTTGGAAACGAACGAAAATTGATGCGCGCGCGGATGTCATCCATATAATCAAATCAACATGGCCTTATGTTGGGCTGTTGTTGTGACTATAACGTTACCTGTGATTGGCAGATAGCCAAACAGGTGTTGGTGAAGTTGAAAGGTCATGAATGACTCATCAGTTCCCCTTGGTTTCACCCAGTCCCTAACTATCGAATCAAACAAGAAAGTCGGATTTCCAATAATTGTCGTTGGAAATGGATTCCTGCCCATAGGACAACAGACCAGAACCTTAGTCATCGCACTGTACCGACAGTCTCCTTCTGAAGCCCAAAGAAACCGGTGAGTTGGCATGCCCTGTCTACAACAGTGTTTTGCAGGTACTCCCGCCATATTGTGGTCTTTGTTCTGAGCTCAGCAAACATTCCTGAAAGTGATTGGTCGTAATGTCGTCTTATATGTTCTGCACAAACGCACCTTTGTTTTGTAAAGGTACATTGGAAACTAAACCCTTGTGAGCTGAGCTTCGATCTTGTACTATATCGGAAATGTAAAATCATGAAGGTTTATCAAAAGGTCTTTTGGTACATATACACAGTATTTACAATGTATGTGTGTCTGAGTGTGTTTGTGTGTGTGCGCGTGCGCGTGCGTGCGTGCGTGCGTGCGTGTGTGTGTGAAGCGGTGGGATGTGTGTGAATCAGTGGGGGATGTGGTAAAGCACCGGGTTGTGTGTGTGTGTTTGATCTGCCGAGTTGAATGTGTAAAATGCATGTGTTGTATGTATGTAATTTTGCAACCCCAGTACGCACGGGAGTCTTAATCTGTGGCACAAATTTGCACCATCACAGTGCTTTTTCTGCTTTATGACAAGTGTTTATTACTACATGCGGGGATTAAACTGTAAAAGGTTGTGAAAAGTTAGCAATTGCAATCTCTGTTCTTATAGTCTTTGTTAGGTAAACCTAAAGACCTGTATTTTTTGGGCTATTTTTGACAATCACGTCAGGCACAGGAAATAGTCAAATATTTACATTGTACGAGTACAGTGGTGACCTTTGAAGTACTGATCTGATCAATAATACTGTAAGGGACTGTACGATATTTACCAGGAGGAGGGCCGGTGCGTAGGGGGGGGGGGGGGGGGGGGTGCAAGGAAAAATAAAAAGAGCCGCGGGGAGGGCCAAAAATAAATGGCTTGGGGGGGGGGGAGGGCCAAGGAAATTTTTTCTCAGAATTCGCAATATCTGTCCAACATTTTCAAACCTCTTAGGAAACATGTCCCTTTGGGAAGTCCCCTTGCTCTCAAAAATACAGGAAATGCCATCTCAGAAGCTTCAATTTTCAAAATTTTCCGAGGGAGCCTGCCCCCGGACACCCCTCAGAGGAAGCAAGCGCCTCGCGCCTACGGCGCTCGTTGGTCCCTTGGACAGTAAGAAGAATCCCCCCAAGCAAAATCCTGGCTACGGCCATGTATGTGTTGCCATGCTTGTCGTCGGTAAGTATGCGTACGTTGCAGAGCTTTTGGAAAGTGTCTCTTCGTCGCCGACATCAAGAAAAGGTAAGACACTGCGGGTGGAACGTACTTCGTATCTCGGCAATTGAAGACCACGGGCGTATAAAGTTTGTATGATAAGTTGAAATCAAGAATAACAAATACAAAAGTGAAATAAATATACAAATAAATATACAGGCCTTCTTTATAGTGGAAATAAGATCTAGATAAACGTATTAGATTATAAACGGCAAATAATACAATATAACAATGTTCAAACAAGCGCCAGTCTACTTTCCTCACCCCATAGCGAACCAGACATGAAGACACTGACACCGAAAGGAAAAAGGAGGATCAAGAATTGAAACGATTGGAATCAGTAATGAAATTTTGGGTGATAGCCAGGATTTTGGAGTTGACCGAGAAGGATAACAGAGGGCTACCTCTGAGTAGTAGGGAGATTTTGTCTTTTTCAGAAAGTGCTTGAAAATTTACTGTGTTACCTGTGAGCTGATGTACTGATTGCCGAGGAGTATTTGTCGTTCGTGTGTGTAAACAGGACAATGGAGTAAATAATGTGGAACTGATTCGCGTTGACACCCGCATGACGTTTTCATGTTACGCGTGCAGAAACTGGTAAACTTCTAAGCGCTGTTTTCCACGCCCACATAACGACATTGTAGCAAAGATAGAAATGTACGATTTAAATAGATTTGTCTCCGGATTTCTTTTGTTTTGGGCGCAATTTTGGTGGTCCATACACCCAGAAGTGTGCCGAGATCGGCAATTTTAAAACCCTCAAACACCCGAACGGGGTCAAATTTGACCCCAGGCGTACATTTTGTTGTGCCATTTGAACAGATCAAAAATTCCTTCCATGACTTTGTCAGTAAACCTCTTCTTTAACATATCCTAATTTTTTTCGGAGATCGGCACAGTTTAGTAAAAATTATTAATGAAAGTCTGAACTTAGTCCGCTTGGGGTCAAATCTGACCCCAGGAATATGGGCATTTTTTTAACACACGAAAGGCTTTGGCTATCCACAATATGTCTTGTAGGAAGCATAATTGCTTCAATATTATAATGCGGTTTGCCAAGTGACCTTAGCTTCAGGATTTGGTCATTAGATTATTAGAGGTCATGACCTTTGACCGTCATTTGAGGTCAAGGTTCACACATGTCGCCATGCCTAGATTCTGGGATACAGGAAAAGAGAGTTGAGACAAACTATCCCCTTCTCATATACCAAAGGGGGGTGTGATCATGTTTTCTGAAGGTGAAGTTCATTGATAGTTCCCTTGGGATCGAGAGCAAGGCTCATATCCAGTGTCTTGTACAGCAGTGTGCCAGTATACCTACTTAATATCAAATTTCACAGGGCTCTGTCTATTGACAACTCTCAATCAGTAGTTACTATAGTCTGGTCTACTACTCGGAAGAGAATTTCCAACAATTCAATAGAAGATTTCCTTTTTATTTTGACTTTTATACCTCGTACCGCACCATACTGTGCCTACTGTGCCCCCCCCCCCCCCCATTTTTACACACATAAAGCTAAGAATAAACAGCTGGAAAATCCCTACACATACAAAATCCCTTCTCTTTGACAGAAAACATTGTACTGTACCACATCCGTGGCGTTTCTAGCAATAGTCACCTTTTAGGGGGGTTCCAACAAACACTAAAAATGATTATTTCTGACGGGGAGGGGGGTTCCCAGACTTGGCGTATTTTGATTGACAGCTGTCAATTGATAGAAAAATACTATGTTATAAACATTTACAAATAGTCCAGCGGCATAGCTGAAAAATTGTGCACTTTTGTCTAAAAGCACCAAATTTGGCACACATGTAGTTAAATGTATTCTAAGCAAATCTGGATATGGAGCCATTTTCATTTTTGCCCAGGAGCGATTTTATGGCATATTTTGCCATTTTTGACTAAAACTGTATATTTTTGGCTTCTGTTCCATGACAGTTGAAGGAATGATTATGAAATTTGGTACAAACATGCAACTTAGCAATTACAATGAAACAGTGCATACTTAGTGTTGACTACTCTATTGTTTTTTCTTGAAAAATGCATTTTTTGTTATTGTTTACCCAAAAATGTATATTTTTGGCTCCTATGTTATTATAATCAAAGCGAAAATGCCACAATTTGTTATGAACATGTGACTTAGTGATCCTCAAACAATGTTGAACAATGGATATAGACCATTACATTGTTGCTCATGAAAATGGCCTTTTTTTTCAATTTTCATCCCAAAATAGTTGATTTTGGGCTCCTGTGCCACGGTACACAACATTAAAACCCCAAAATAGGTCCAAACATGTTAGTTTAGGAGGCCACATACAATGTTGTGTATCACAGTGCTGAAATATTGAAATGTTGGATATGCTAGTGGGACATTTTTAGCTATTTTTGCCGAAAAATGTATATTTTAGGTTTTTGTGCCATCGTATTAATATAACGTTGGCTGACAGGTACGCAGTAGAGTTACATTTATCCGTGATGTGTATGTTGCAGAGCATTGTAAAAAAAATGTACCAAACATGTAACTTGGCATTACTACAATTCAATACCGCAGACTTTTGACACACACCTCTTTGAAATTGTGTAAAATAAGGCTTTTTAAAAATATTTTCGGACAAAAATGTACACTTTTGGCCGCTGTGCCCTAATGTTATAACCAAATGACCTGAAATTTGGTATTTGGTATTATTTAGACCCCTATGAAGGAGCTGTAGCTGGTCGAGAAATAATACAAATCAGATGCATTGGACAAGACTAAGATATATCTATGTCGAAAGTACCCATGGAAGATGCCAGCTGATCTGGTAATAAAATTACCGTTGACTCAAACGTGTGGTGCTACTAACAGGCGTCCAGACCCAATTAATAACTGTAGAAACAGATAAATAGTGGAGTTTGGTACGTGGAGATCTACAGATATGTAGAGGTTGAGCAGTTAGCTTTATGAACACCTCTATACAGTTCCCCCACGGAAGTACATGTAACTTTTTCCCTGTAGGTGAGGTGAACCAATTGTCTATGTATTCATAGTGCATGGGGCTGCAAAACACTGTTATTCGGTGTGTAGAGCATCTCCATGGGGAAAACTCTTTTCGTAGAGTGACATTGTACATGTAAACCCTCTCTTTACCTTCCTACTAGCCTGGTGTCCAGTCTATCGTGGTTGGGGCGGGTTGTCTTCGAGGCTGCAGAAGCTCTTTCCCGCCCGCTCAGCTAGGTTCCCATGTAGGTTTTGCACGACAGAAGTGGAGCTAATCAACTCCTGGCGTAAAAAAACTCTATCACAGGCGTAATACTCCCACCGGGCGGCCAGTTAAGCTGGGTATAGGGGAAAAGCCCTGAAAAAAGCCCGCCCCAACCATGACAGACTGGACACCAGGATACCTTCCTACTGCCATGAAGAATATAAAAAAATCCTATTACAATCAAATATTTCTAGTATCTTCTCTTCTAATATTTATAAACCAGCTAGAGCTGGAGCTCCCCCATATGGCCCTGCTGAGGTATTGAATTGGCGACACCAATCATCAAATTGACAGCTGATGTTTCCAAAGCACGACAGAGGTACTGCAGCAGGGCTGTATGGGCAATCTCCTCCTCCAATTCTCTTCCAAAGCTACCTCTATTCACAACTGAAATGTCCTAACATCACCCCGCCCCTATGTGGAATTTCTGAACTTTTAACACGTGCAGGAATAACCTCTTCCTAAAACTCTTCTTACCCTTCCCCCATCTCCAGCGCAAAAGCATTACATGTACTAAACTCCAGGTAATTTGGCTTTCATTTAAGGAAGTAATAATTATTGATCATATCAAAAATAACAGATAAACCCAAAACATAGATTTTTGGTCTATTAATAGCCAAAAATACCAAAATAAATCATAGCAAAGAGGTGTATGTCAAACATGTAAGTACAGTCCTGTAGGAATATGTCTTACAGGCACGTTCATACTAAATTTCAATACAATTACTTTACTAATGGGACACAGAAGACAAAAATATGACAAAAATATACATTTTTGTCTGAAAATAGTAATAAATCTAAAAGAAATATAACTTTGAATTGGCACATGGCAAAAGTATTAATAGCTCCCTGTGGGCATATGCCATAGACACCACCATACCAAATTTCAGGTCATTTAGGTATAATACCAGGACACAGTGGCCCAAATGTACATTTTTGGTTTGAAAATAGCATAAACTCCGAAAATATATAATTTTGAAGTGGTGTATAACAAAAGCGTAAACAAATTTCTGTAACCATTTGTCCAAGGCACTCCCATGCCAACTTTTGGGTCATATGGGTTTAATACCAGGACACAGGAGCCAAACTGCCTCCAAAGTATACATTTTTGGTCTGAAAATAGCAAAAAAGTTCAAAATCAATTAATTTCAAAGTGATGTATACCAAAGGCATGAATGTCGTTCTGTGGGTATATGTCTAAGGCACCCTCATACCAATTTTGAGGCAATTATGTTAGAATACGAGGGCAATTAGAGGTCCAAAATGTACATATTTCGGTCAGAAAATCTCCTTAGCAACGGCCTTAGCAACCGCTTTTCAGGTAACATGTGTGTGAGAGTAATAATCTATAGACTCTTATATCTCCTGATTGAGTAGACGGATTTTCTCCATTTAAAGAACATTATGTTGCCAATACTGTGACCAACCAGATTGTTATATTTGCAAAGGTACCTGGAAAAATTGCCTGATGATGAAAAGTAAACCATCAATTTTTTTAGATAAAAATTACTAAAAAATGGGATTTTAAGACTGGCGGGATTCCCGACGGCTGCCGGCCTATTTTGGGGCCCGCGCGGTCGCCGAATTGATTTTAACACAAACTTAAAATCACTTCGGGCCCCGTCGGGCAAGGTTCGCCGAAACGAAGCCGTAACCTAACTGCCCGGGATCCATCAGGCGGCCGCACAGGCACCTGCCTAAGATTATGACGTCACATGTGCTGATCAGTGCATCAGGTGGTCAGGAAAAGGGGGTTATAGGGGGCATATCATAAACTGCTTCCTCAGACTACGTCGCACAGTTCACCACGTGTGTGTTACACTGTGTACTTGTGTGTCAGAATTCGCGACATAGCTCCATCATCAGTGAGTCGTACTCTCCATGCACGGGTCTGCGCATTAACCAAGGGCGAACCCACCCTCGTCTTTAGCGACAATCCAGTTCGGCCTGCCTCTCTTCTTCAGCTACCAATACCACAATACCTAGGTTGTAACGGTGACGCGCTGTCGCCAACCTCAACCTCAGACGGGCTTGCAGGTTGTCTGCAGGTTGCACTAAACGCTGCATCGCCAACTTCAGTCTACTCTATACGTGACGTGTCGTACATGAAGAAAAAACTGAACATTGACAGGCCGAGCAGCGCTTATATATATATACCGGCTCAAAAACACGACAGGAGCCCGTCGGGATCCCACCAGGGACGCGCCAGGGACCCAACAGCTGCCCGGCCGGATTGTAAGAGCAGTCGGCACCCAACGCACCCCGCACGGGTCAAGACGGGAGACTGACCAGGCATCAGACGGGTCCCTGACAGAAACCGGCCGTCAAGGGGACCGATAGTTTATGAATTTTAATGGACGGAGCACAACAAGGCCCCGACAGGGAGCCGTAAAGGAACATTTAATTGTGACCCTGACAGACGGCGCACGCTCGGCTACATTACGCCGGCCGGCGTCTACCCGGGGAACATGCCGAGCAGGCCCCGTTGGTAATGTGACTCCAGCATAAGGGATTAAATTCAAGAAATAAAGGTAGTTCAGTTAGTGAAAAATGTGGTCCTCCTCCTCTTTTTGCATAAATTATTATAATGAGCTTATTATTATTATTATTATTCACACCTGAGCATGCCAAAATATACCTCTTACAATGAAGAAGCAATGTATGTGAAAAGATCACCCAAAAAATGCAAAAAGAATATATTTTTGAACGAGACAAATTGGGGTCAAATTTGACCCCGTTCGGTCATTTTAGTCGCAAAAAATGGTCGGGTGTTTGAGGGTTAATATTTTTAATAGCGTCTTCCCCGTGAAACTCAAAGCAAAATATAATATGTGGTATTGGGGTACGTACGTACGTTACGGCTGAGTCTGCTTGCAGATGGACAGCGGCCGTTTTGGTTAGTATCCGTACACAGTGGTATCCGTATGAAATTTTTATTACAATTATCATTTCAACATGCTATATCTATAATATATTGATATTATTATGATATGTAAAGAAAAAACAGTCGCAAGCATTGGTGGTGTTCCAAACTCCACATTTGCGTTGTGCCACTGGCTTTCATTCTGCCTTTTGCAATCACTACCAATTTGGGAGGGGGGGGCAGCCTGTGTTAAATTGTGCACCCCGAGTTTGAGGTCGACCTCCGACACCTGCTTGGAACATGAAAAGTTAGAAAAGTGCATATTTTTTTTATTACAGAAAAAATTACTGTAACAGTAATTTGTGACTTTGGTACCTTTGGTACAATAGTTGTTTTCGTGTCATTTTCGATCATCTTTTAATAGTTTTGGGGGCAGTTTTAATGTTTCAGGAAGGGGGGAGGGCCAAGGAAATTTTTTTTTAGGTGGGGCGAGGGCCAGGGAAAAAAATTTAGCTTGGGGGGAGGGCCAGGGAAAACTTTCTTGACCAGACTTCCCACGCACCCCCCCCCCCGTAAATAACGTACGGTCCCTAACACACGCGACACGCGTACGCAGACAGTTATACAATTGGCCTCATAAATGGCACCTTTTGGCGCGAAATGTCAAAACTGTACTACGTGTTGCTGTTAGTGAATCCGTTATTGACTGCTTTCATCTACAGCAATGTTACAGATGTCATGCATGGAATGCATTGTCTTTCGGGGGGGGGGGATAATTAAGAATCTTTCCACAATTTTTTCTGTCATATATTACTTACAGATAACGTGGCAGTATGGCGAACAATCAAGACCTCACAGACGCGAGTATAGATGCCATGAAGACACGCGATGTCTACAAACTTCTCGATGACTTTGGTGTAGACGCTGGAAATCTCGATGATCCCAAGGAGGCCAAAACAGCCCTTAAACAAAAGGTCCAGGAGTTAAGAGAGGAAGCAAAACAAGCAACAAGTCCTGAGCAGGTCAGTCTGCGGGTTGATAATTTACACTGCTACTTATCCAGTTGAACACAACCGACGCAACAAAGAATGACTACGTTTTTACCGATTGAGTCACATTCATTTATTTTTGGCAAAAGATAGCAAAAGGAACTTAACTTGTAAATGGTTTCTGGCTTTATTATATTTCATTCCAAACCATGGTATGGATGAAATATACTGTTTCTATATTTTACTCCATATCATGGTATGGATGAAATATTATTTTTTCTTATATTTCTTCTTCTTCTTTTTCTTTTATATTTCACTCCATACAATGGTATGGGTGAAATATATTGTTTTCCCTGAAGTTGCTTCTCCTCCTTCTTCTCCTTCTCCTGCCATTTGCAATAAAGCTTCTCTTGCCAAAAAAGCACTGTACGGGGGTTTCGAGAATATTTTTTTACGGAAAATCACTATATGGGGATTTTGAGAACACTTTTGCTGAAAATCACTGTGTGGGGGTTTTCAGAAATACTACATGGGGGTTTTAAGAACACTTGTTACTGAAAAGCAATGTGTGGAGATCTCGACAATATTTTTACTGGAAAGCACTATTGTTACTAAGAAGCACTGTATTGGTATCGGGCACTACATGCCATGGGGACATTATTATCTCCATGAAAAATGGAGATATTGTTTTGGGTCTGTCTGTCTGTCTGTGTGTCTGTCTGTCTGTCTGTCTGTGTGTCTGTGTGTGTTTCCGCCAATTATTGGTGAGCATAACTTAAGAACGCCTTTATGGATGGTGATGATATTTGGTATGTAGGTTGGTCTTAGGAAGACAAAGGTCAAGGTCAAATCTGGGCCTCCTGGTGGCTGACCTTGGTACTGCAGCAGAACTTCCGGTTTTTGTATCTTTTGTCTTGAACATGCTATGGTCTTGATTTTTAGGTGGCAGATAGCTTTTCCTGTCAGGAATAAGTGGTGTGGGTTTGGTCTCCCTAGCAGTGTAGCAGCTTGTGCTGGAACTGCAGGGTGGGGGGGGCGAAATCTTTAAGAGCAGATAAGTCCAGAAAGGAGCAACGTATTATCATGGTTTTTGGCATGTAGGTAGCTTACACAGAGCTGTACATAATTAAATGCAAATTATGCAAATGAGGATTTCATTTGCATAATTAATGAGGAAATTCTGTAATTCCAGTGTTTTACGTAATAGGACTTTCATACATGTAATGTGTATAATCTATCGCAGGTAGAATATCAACAGGTACCAATTATGCAAATATGGACATCATTTGCATAATTAATCTAAAAATTCTGATTCCTTAGTGTAATGATGGGAATTTCATACTTGTGACATGTGTAAGTTAGTTAATAGTTTACAACACCATGCATATATTATGTTAATGTAGAGGTCATTTGCATAATTTATGATAACATATTGAAATGAAACATTGCCAAAGGATTGGACTTTCACATCAAATATGTTATTTGTCTTGAGGAAACCATATTTCATGGAGATATGAGGTCTCCGAATTCTTGTTTTCTATCTGGGTTATCTTTGCATAAAGGCCCATTGTCCCATCTGGGCCTTACCACATCATATTTTAAAATGACCAGGAGACATCAAGGTATGATTTTATGGTAGTGGCCTAATTGTGTACAGGGTGGGCTACGTTTGTCATTTTCTATGTTACTTCTGAGAATCTCCTCCTGGACTATTATAACAATTGATACTGGAGAGCACTACATGGATAAGGTTAATATTGGACATTTCATTTTGGAATATGGGGAGAGAGATGGACTGAAATATGCTGTATTTGCTCCCGAGCGAATGTCGGCCTTTCTAGTGAAGCATTACATCTAAAGGTTCTGCAAGACGTTTCCAGATCTAAATTTCTAATGGGAATCTTGAGTCTTAAAATGACTTTTTCCCTAGCAGCTTCCTTTTGAAGTGTAGATTATGAGAGTACGTTAGAAATTATATGCTGTCTTGGCTTAGAACTGCACTCTTCGGTTCCAATTTGTCGGCTTCCAAATAGCCACGGCAGAGTAACTACGACGACGAGAGTTTTGTTCTGTTTGTGTCTGCTAGGTTGCCGAGATGATGGCGGACATAGCCGAGTCTTACAGAGCCACGCGGGCGCTCCTACTGCAGCGCTGTCAGGAAATCATAGACTACCTGCCCACTCTGGACCAGAGCGACAGGGAGAAGCTAACGCTAAGCTTCAGACGTGACGTGATGGAAATCTTAGGCGAAGTCCAAGAACACCTGAGCAAGGACGACTGCCCGATACTTTTCGCAGGTAAGTTGCCTGTCATCTTAAAGAAGGTCAGAGGTTTCCCTTGTTGGGTCAAATGTTTTAATTACCTAATTTATGATTATCATTATTTATTACAATTAACAACATGACCACTTTTGTTAATAACGTTACCCCAGGGGAAACTTCTGCCGGTAAGAGCGAGTTCCTGAACCTACTTCTGGGAGAGAACATCCTTCCCGTGGCACATCTGAGCAGCACCTCCATCATCTGTGAGGTAAAGTATGGGGAGATTCGGCAGGCAGTGGTCCATCTCACGGAGGCAGACCCTGAAACAGGGTCAAATCAGATCATTCTAACTTTGAGTAATGACCCAGAAGAATGCCGACAGCAGCTGGAACCCTACATCCATCTGAAGGCAAGAGAGAGAGATATCCTTCCCCCGGCCACGAAAGTTGAAATCTTCTGGCCACTTGCCATCTTGAAGGTGATTTTACATATAACTGTTTCGTATTCTAAAATTCTAACATCATCATTTCGTAACGAAACAGTCTCGTTTGCCATGTGTTTGGGACGTGAACACTCGCAAAAGAATTTCGGCAAAGTCAAAGATGATTGCTGAGTTGTCAGTAAATAAAGAGACTCTTTCTACACAACCAAGTGTTTTATTCAGCCGACGTTTCGGTGACCGTCTGTCACCTTTCTGTCTGTCACACCGACGGTCACCGAAACGTCGGCTGAATAAAACACTTGGTTGTGTAGAAAGAGTCTCTTTATTCAGTGACTTACCAACCTGATGAAAGTATTCACGGATCTGAGTTGTCAGTAGCAAGCATCTGGACTGCCTGGTGTAGACATCGTGAAATATGAATAGTGTAGTATTATTGTACATTACTATTTTATTTCATCCGTTTCCTTTCATCCCAGGGAGGAGTGACGATCGTGGACAGCCCGGGAGTCGGCGAGAGCGACATGATGGACGACTTCATAGCAAAATACATCCCATCAGCCTTTGCGTTCATCTACATCATCGACAGCTCCAGGGCCGGTGGGGTACAGCGGGATAGGGTCAGGCTGCTTCATATTTCTCCTATTTTTTCAAGTGTCGGGAGACACAAGCTTATGTAGAGGTCATTGGCAAAGCAGAACACTCTAATGTGTACATTCCATATCTTACGATCTTTATAGTATACCAACCTAACTTATGCAGACAAAAATTATGACAATCATCACAATGCCGAACGAGGAGATTATACCATCTGTCAAAGATATGCAATAGCATATTAATCTACATAAATTTCATTTTACAATTTTTACCTCTTATGATTTTTGCTGCACAAGGTTGTCACAAGTATTAATCTACAAACAAGCAGACCGAAAACAACCTGCACTTCACAAATAATTGTGACTAACTGCTTCTGGGGATGATACAAAGAAGAGGACTCTTTGGGAAGTTCTACCGAAGGGAACCTCTCACCTCTCCTTCTCACATCTACCAAAACAAACAAACAAACAAATAGTAAATAAACACGATGTTCAATATTCTGTAGGGATGAATTACACTTTTCAAATGATAGAATGTTGTCTCTGGCACTATAGGAGAATATTCCATATTACACTAGATTTTGGAACTGCAGCTGTTGATATGCAATGGCTATATATACATGTAGTAGTAAACACAACCACTCAAAATGTTATAAATGGAGGGAGATATTTTCTCTTGGTAGGCATGGCACACCGCCCCCGTTTCCGCAGTAGAACGTGGGGGCGAGCGAGGCAGTAATGTTCTTTAAAACAGCTTTAACATGTTAAAAATCTAGTTACATGTACTTTGCCGTTTGCAGTTGTCCTGTTTACTAATATAATAAACAGTATAGTTTTCTCAGACTTCAGGCCTTGAATTACAAGCATAAATTTGTGTGTTGAAGCTGGGGCGGCTTCTGCAGAAGTGTATGGACCAGAGTGCGCGGTCTGAGCTGGGACAGTTCGACCCGACAAAAGCCATCTTCGTCTGCAACAAGTGGGACCTGGTCCCGGAAGGAGAGAGACAGGAGGTGAAAGCAGATACCATTCGGAAGCTGGGGGAGATGTGGCCTGATCTGGATGAGTCTCGTGTTTTCACCTATTCAAACAAGGTGAGCTTCTATATACTGGTACCTGTACAACTTGAATACGCATTACTCCCTCCCATTGCCACCACCTGCGAACTTTGTAAATTAAAAAAATGAATCACTTCATGATATCGAAAACAGCTCCAGGTATATCCGAAAACCATGGATTGATGAGTTTCACAGTCGTGATCTTCATTAATGTGAAGATGAACACCACGGCCGTGGAATTCATCGATGTGATGAAGAAATCAATGGCCATCCTAATACTGGCCATTCAAATACTAAGACCGGTCTTTGGGGTCGTCGAATTCATCTATATGTTGATGAACTCAACGGCCACTGCAGTACGATAATGTGATGAAAGAACTTTATAGCTGCGAACCCCACGTCCGCGGATGGCCGTTGAGTTCATCATCACATCGATCATATCGATTAATTCCACGGCAGTGGAGTTCATCATCATATCAATATGAAGAGCACGGCTGTGGAACTCACCAATCGACGGTCTTCGGATACAGCAAAACATATCAAGAACCAATGGAGGGCTGGATTTTTTGTGGATTATTGGTATACTGGTAGTGGAAGAGGGGCCTGGAAGTTACCGAGATGAATTTTAAACATTTGTTGAAACATGACTTGAGTTTTCCCGCGTCCAAGAAAAAGAGAGAGTAGAGACAGACACATTTCTACAGCCTACAATCCACAGAGTAAGGTCATGCCAGCAATACTGTGAACATTATTGGAAACGTTTTATCGTCTCGTAGGAAGCTGTTTTAAAGGGCGGCTTCAGGTCGGCAGACTTCACCAAACTTCTGGACAGCATCTATGAGCTACTGCCACAGAGTCTTAACCACAAGCTGTCAATTCAGTACAGGTCAGATAGTTTTCCGTTGTCCATTCTTCCACTGTCTTGTAAGTCTATCCTAAATCGATACATATTTCACATTTGTTCTATTGTGTATGACGAGTCTTCACCAACATCTTGAATTTAAAACATTTGAAACCTTATTATAAAATTTTCTTCCCAAACTAGGAGAATGGCTGACATTCTGAAAGAAGCGCTCAGATTCGTCAGACTGACTCTGAATGGCGCGTACCGTAACATTGAGCAGCGCGAAGCTTATATGGCGTTGTCAAGCTTTGAGGAATCTGCGGCTGGCATTCTGAAAGAAAACAAAGATTTCCTTGAAGGTGCAGTAGAATCTGCGGTGACAATCTTAGATGGGGTTTTGCACGGAGACGAACTGAAGAAACATCTTTCCAATGTTCCCATCAAGGCCCGCACTGAAGAGGACGCTCTACAGGAATTGATGTCGGAGACGGAAGTCTATCTCACAACTCATCCACGGTTCCGAGACCACATAATGGCTACAGGTCAAAACTTTCACGAGGAATTCCAAGCAATGGTCACCACAATGAGCCATGATTACAATAACAAACTTGGACCTGTCACGGGACTAAACCTATTGACGCAGGCCGTTGGGTTTTCTTATTCAAAGTTCTGGCTTCACGTTGCTATGACGACGCTGTTAGTTGCATTAATCCCAGAGGTAGCTGCAGGGCTGGCCATCCTCGCTGCTCCCCTTGCGGCAATATATGTCGGCTTTGAGATGATGGCCACTACATCTGCAGAGCAAGTTCGATCGCAGTTATGTAACAGGGCTATCATCGCCATGGGAAATAATCAAAAGTTATATTCTATAGCTAAACAAAGCCTATGCCGATGTTTTGAACGATTGGACGATTTAGAATCAGATCTGGAGGCACAGAAGAAATTGGACGAACGCTTGGTGGAGGAGCGTTTCGCGGAGACCAGGAACCAGCAGGATCTAGTCGGCACATACGAGCCGCAGGCGTCCGGCATCACCCTGCAGCTGGGCCGGCTGGTCATGGTAGAGCTGGCGGAGATGAGGGAGTACGAGTTCGATTTGGACGGCATCGTTGGCTGGCCAGACCCGCAGAACAGGATCGCCGGCGGTTCGTACGGGGAGGTGTACCGGGTACAGGTTCAGCGGGGCGAGTCGCCTGTCCCGGCAGCATTGAAGGTCGGAGTCCTGCCGTACGCCATCACCACTGAGGAGAACGCATGGGAATTTGTCAATGAAGAGAACAACCTGAGGTAACGCAAAATTTTCTGATTTCTTCAGTGACAATTTGGTTAATGACTGAGAATCTTATAGCTTACGAGATGTCATTCATTCTAATGTTTTTCAAAAGACGGGAATTAGTGTTGATTCAGTGGGCAGTTGTCCATTGGCATTGTATCTGCCATGGCTTTGCGGTGAATGTCTATCCTTTTTTAAACATTTTTTTTAAATTTCTTAGACGTTCAGCCAAATAACTCTGACAGTTTTTTTTTTGGTTCTGAAGAGACTACAACGCTTCTTGATGTGTTTACGTAGTCATTTAGCATGCAACCGATTAAGGGAGTTTGCCGTCTTTCAATTTCAGTTGATAATGCCCTTATCAGAATTGGGTCAGACAGATTGTATTTGCCAGAAGAAACGCATACCAATAGGCAATATAATTTTAAGGCAGGTTACTGGATGGGCTGTAATCGATTTCTTCTGGATCTTCATTTTTCTTCTCCCAGGACACTGAGGGGAGACCACATTGTGGAGTACTACGGTACAGCCTGCAGGAAGGAGGAAGGCGGTCTGAGGCTGGGACTGGTCATGGAGCTATGTGAGGGGACACTAGATAGCAGGATCATCGGACAAAGGTAAGAAAAAATGTTGTACGTCCAGTATTCATCTGTGGTTAGTAGCATGAATTAATGAAAAACCATGCACATCATAATTTTTCTATGTAGAGAGCACAACCCTGCACTATGGGGACACGACTCTGTGAAGAAGCAACGAGCCTTCAACTACATACAAGACAAAGCTATACAACTGTGTGAGGGACTCAGGACCATCCATGATGCAGGCTACATTCACAGGGACCTCAAACTCATCAATATACTGGTCAGTCTTCTTAACCTACAATCTAAGTTACTATTGCGTCGCAACTCTTCATTTATGATCGTATGAGATATTCATCGAGGGCAATATTGCCGTCATAAGTGTGATCGCAGCCCAAAAACTGGAGTGCAGAGGGGTTCATATAATAGCATCTAATGTAGTTGATGCTTTAACTGGAACAAGTTTTTCTTGTCGTTTTATTAAGTTCACAATAAAGCCACTACCTTGGAAACGATGCCCCTCTCCACACACATAACAACAGCATTATAACTTTGTTGTTCCACAGGTTACGGCAGGTGACGTTGTGAAGCTGGCTGACGTTGGTGTGACGAAGAGAGACGCGGACGTGACAGGCACCATGACAGGCACAGCGACCTACGCAGCACCAGAAGTGAAGGAACGGAAGGTTTACGACAAGAGAGCCGACATCTACAGTCTGGGGCTCATCCTGTGGGAAATGTGGTACGGGCGGACAATGGTAAACATGAAAATTACTTTCATCGAACACAGCTGCTCATGTTGATAATGCAAACTATGCAAACTACGACACATTACTGTTATCTACAGTCCAAGCCGAAGTTAAGACCGTTTTTTACTTTTCTGTATATATATTTCTTTTTATTTATTTATTTATTCATTTATTTGCACCAGCCAAACGACGTTAATCAACAAATATGCAAAACAAAGGAAAAACAGAGTGCAGAAGGAGGAAAGTAGCCTGCAAGGCTTGTAAAATGTCCTCCTCCTTGAAACTTAGATATATAGATAGATATAGATAGATATAGATAGATATAGATAGATATAGATAGATAGATATATATATTGTCGGCCTTCATTTTGTCGCCTTTAAACCCTGATAAAACACGTAAAAAAGGACGTCCCAAAAAAGGTCTAACCTCTGTTTGTAGAATAACAATTGTCAGGATTGTTGGAGGAATTACTAAGGAAATTGAGAATATGTGAAACACAAGCTTGTCAGAGGTAAGAAAAAGTACCATTAATACCCATCAGTGTTGGTCCATCCTTTTTTTAATACACAACAGGATGACCGCAGCTTGAGTGGACTGACAGAAGGCGACTCCAGGATGATGCCACAGTTTCCTGACTCCATCCGCCCCATCCCAGACTGGGAAACCCTGGTGCGAGACTGCGTAAACACTGACCTTAGCAGACGACCCAGCGCCTTGGAGTGTCTGCGGAGGATTCGGGACATGACGACAGAGGACAGTTCCCAGCATTCCATGCCGGTTTCAACCGTCTAATTGTTTGTGGGGAACGAGTAATCACCAGGCCTAACATAATGTGGAATGTGAAGTAAAGATCATAGAATGAGGACAGTCCCACACTTTCTGGGTCGGTTTTTAACCATATCTATACGAAAGTCTGTTTCAAAACAATGTGCTCCTGTCTGTTCTCATTATAAGATAATAACCTACATTTTTGGTGTTTAACTGTTCATTGAAAGAGCCAAAGCTGTTTTTAATGTAAGTCACAGTCTGTTTCAAACATTTATAGTCTAACTGCTGTCAGAAATTTCTTTGATCAGTAGGGCACTTAAGCTTACGGCAAATGTAGAATCCTTCAAAAGCCCTTACCTATTAGTAAGTACAATTCTAGTGTAGTCTGAGCGTTGGGAAAATGACTGACTGGCAGTGACGGAACAGTGGTATTTGATTCTTAGGCCCACTATGAATAGAACAGGGCAAACAGGACCAAGCTCTTTGAACTTTTATCAAATGAGACATTTATCAGCTGAACTATCCATTGGCAAATGAGAAACCTTTAGAGAAAGCCTGAGACACTGACGGTCCCAGCTTTGGCAAATGGCGACCTCTCTGATGGAATGTTTGTGACTAAAATGGAACTCGTCGTACTAATCTTATATGATGAGTTCTTAAGTAGGCCAGCACAAATATGAGGTGTTTTCTAGGGCTAAGGGCAACACTAAGGACAAATATCGTACTAAATAATTTGTATACATAAGTTGTATACATAAATTTCAGTGTTTCGTTTGATCTTGATCACAATATTGTGGTTGCTGAACTTTTAACCAAGCCAGAACATTTAAAACTTTTATGGTTAACCAGATGTTCTGGCTTGGTTTGAAAGATATCTGTAAGACTGAAATCAGGTTGTTTACATTAATGGTCATTTTTCCGAGCCACTGGGGCTTGAATGCGGAGTACAACAAGGTAGTTGTCTAGGTCCATTGTTATTTACCCTTAGTACGAATGATTTTCCGTTAGCTGGTTGTTACTGAGAAATAGATTAAACATCAGTACTCTAAAGTTGTTTTTCAAGATTGTTATCATAAGTGAGCCAGACGAGATCTACAAATCTCTTGTACCAGTTCACGCATCTCATAGATACTCTACTAGGCAGTCAGTATATTCATTATCCAGAACAACAGTGGAGAGAAAATGTTCACCTACACAGCTGTAAAGTTGTGGAATGCATTACCAATTGTCCATGTGAGACGGTTCAAGAAAATTATCAATCTTATGCAACTAAATGGCTTTAATCCAGATAATAATTGTTTATATTGTAATAGTTTAGTGATTTTAGTAACTGGTAAGTTTTTACGCCTTCATTAACTGTAAATTTGTTGATTTAGTTACTTTAGTCATACTTAGTTCTCTGTTTCGACTTCTGACCTCGATTCTTAATTTTCAATACTTAACTCGTCTGTATATCTGTTGTATGTGTATAATTGTTTTATTTGTATTATTATTATACGAGCCATATGCATGGAAGATTAGCCCCATAAAGGTACCGTAATAAACTGATAAATGTATTGCTCAGCATGTACAGTAGATGTCACTGATACTGTGACAATGTTACTAACTGCTTTGACAATGTCATAGATGTTTTATCTGATTTTTTGTAAGATATATTTCATCTAAGGTTATCACCATAGGCAGATGAGTTAGGCGAAGTGATGAAACTTGAACGCAGTTAAGATCTATCAGTACATCTAAGCACTTTATTGGTTAGTTTATGTGCAACGCTGCAGCTTGCAACTGATACATGAGTACGAGTACATGAACTTCACAAAGATTTCGTCCATTTTATGAAGAAATGATGAAGTGTAAATATTATCTTCTAATTGCATGTCCCAAATATCAGAATTATAATGATGCATTATGATCTGCAACTCGGAGTTATCAAATATCTATATTATAATATTTGTCATTGTATACATCATATGTAAGTTTGTCGTCTCCAATATAGTGACATGTGATAATCCTTGCATTATCAATATATAAGACAGTACATTAAGAAAGTGCTTAATCATTAGAAATTACACCAATGACTGTACAGGGATATAGTCTCATTCTGCACGACATAATCTTGTTTCACTATAATTGAGCCACTTTGAAATTTGCGCATTGTTTGCTATCAGGGCACAAAGTTATCACTTTCACAATGAGGGGATTCTGCTGCCCTCCATGACAGGTCTATTCAAACTTGTGACATATATAATTAAGAACAATGGTAAAAATAGCAGATATAGATTATGTAAATGTACGCTTAATTTGCATAATAAATGAGAAATTGCTATAATTCCATAGTCACTGTGGTAACTGCCAGGAATTTCATACTTGCGGCATTTGGAAGTTAAGCCTTGGAACTCTAGTATGTACCTTTGAATCTGGTCTTCAGAAACTCACAGCCTCATGCCACTGATGTCACTACGCGCATCTAAATGATGTTAACCATTACGAATGACATATTCTAAAATTTAATTTTCTGATTGATTATGCAAATGAGTAGTCACTGCTGAGTAAAAGGTGAAACATCGTATTTCAAGGAATCCGACCGGTTCGGGAAAGGGATGTTGGAGAGGACTCAGGAGGCGTGACCTTGTATACAGACTCAACTTGTCATCGCCCGAGAGAAACGTTAACCCTTTCACGCCACTGAAAACATATAGGCGGCGTTGCTTTATAAACAGTCCCTGATCCTCAATGAGTTCTACATTAGGTTATAAAACACCCAATCTTTACCCAATCGGTCTACTGAATCATACACTAAACCAAGAAGGTTTACCCTGAAATCTCCGTGACTAAACACAAATTATGTACTTGGTCCACTGAACTATGACAGCGGAAGCGGTCAAGTATATTGAGCAAACACAACGCAAAAATACCCCCTTCCTACTAGAAATGGCCTATCCCAACCCACACACCGCATTGGTACCTGCCCCACAATTCCGCGGGGCGAGTCGGCACGGTCTCTATGGAGACAGCGTGGAAGAAATGGATTGGAGCGTCGGCGTTGTCATGGCAACGCTGGAGAAACTTGGCTTGACGGAAAATACTTTTGTGTATTTCAGTTCTGATAATGGAGGTCACAGAGAATCTGGACATGAAGGTGGATGGAACGGTATTTACAAAGGTGGGGAGAAAGTCTCAATCAATCAATCAACCAACCAATGAATGGAATGGGGTGCATGAAACGGTATTTACAAAGGTGGGGAGAACGTGTCAATCAATCAATCAATCAATCGACCAACCAATGAATGGAATGGGGTGGATGGAACGGTATTTACAAAGGTGGGGAGGACGTGTCAATCAATCAATCAATCAATCAACCAACCAATGAATGAAATGGGGTGGATGGAACGGTATTTACAAAGTTGGGGAGGACGTGTCAATCAATCAATCAATCATCAACCAATTCACCAATGAATGGAATGGGGTGGATGGAACGGTATTTACAAAGGTGGGGAGAACGTGTCAATCAATCAATCAATCGACCAACCAATGAATGGAATGGGGTGGATGGAACGGTATTTACAAAGGTGGGGAGAACGTGTCAATCAATCAATCAACCAACCAACCAACCAATGAATGAAAGAGATGGGAGAAAGTCTTCATCAATCAATCAATCAATCAATCAACCAATGAATGGGTAGATGGATAATGGCCATTAGTAAGCAGGTGATACCATTGTTAGTTATCATGACATTGGCCCCGTTCATACGAAGTCGCATTGAGCTCGATTCGGACAAACCACATTCCTCACATCTGGTCCACGTGCCACACGTTCCTTCTAAACCGTGCCCGAGAACGATTCGCCTAAACCACATTCATTGTTGTTTAATGAAAACACACAAGGTGGCGTCTTCCCAATATTAGAGGTTATGGGTGAAAGTGCATCATGCCCTAGAAGTTGTCGTGTTTTTTTTTTAATGGATAATCGCTTGCAACCGGCTCAGAGGAGTACGAAGGAGACGCAGGCTACGGGTGGCCCTTGTAAGAATTCGTTGCCGACGCCGCCACTTGTTATTTGCGGACCCCGAGGTCTATGACCGGGTTGATATGCAAAGTAAACCTGATGAATGCGCATCGGTGCGTTCAGACGCAATTCGCGATCCAGTCAAGGCGGTTTGAATCCGCCTCCAGATGTGGATTGGGATCGATGCGCATTCAATGCGATTCGGAGCGTTCAGATGGAGCCACATGAATCCAGAATCCGGCCAAACCACATTGAATGCGCTTTCACCGACTTCGTATGAACGGGGCCATTGTTATCACGGTGTATAGAAATCGGCCTGTGGGTTTTAGACTTTCTTTTTTTTCTCATTTCTGTCTAAAAACTCTCTATGTATGATTACCTTCGTGTAAAGAGGTTTTGTTTTCAATGCATTTGTTTGCTTGTGTGCATGCAGTTATTTGAATACAGTAAAGTCAAGAAAGTCATGAAGAAATGGTGTAACCGCAGATTGACAGAAAAGGTTGAATGTCAAAATGCTCTCTCCTTATAATTTCTGTTCCCACCGTAAACTAACGTTTGCCATGAAATACTTACAGGTGGCAAAGACCAAGGAGGCTCTGAAGGGGGAATCCGGGTTCCCACTGTCATACAGTGGCCGCGGCAACTCGTTTTGTTATTCTTGTAGTTTTTCTGTAGAAAATTAAGATTCCTTCTTGTCCTAGCTGTAAGTTGTAACAGAATCGTCCTGTCAGTATTTTCTTCTCCCCCACGACAGTGAGTGTTTCTAGCAACTTTTTACTGATGGCCTGTGTGTCGCCATTTGGGGGGGGGGTGTTAGGGCAAAAAGACGAGAAAGGACAGCTTCCTTAATGTTCCAAGTTCAACATAAATTTAAGTTTGAAGTTTCTATTTTGTTTCTGGAATATTACATCGTCTCAACAATAACGCAATAACACACTAGCACTGTTTTTCACAGTGGTTTAGCTTTGCGTACACGAGATCAAGAGGTCACTGGTTCGATTCCTGTTATTCCTGGCTGGACGCTGTGTCCTTGGGAAAGGCACTTTACACGACTTTCGTCACTTCACCAGGTGTAAAATGGGTACCCGATTTGGGTCGGGGAGGTAAAAGACGATGGAAGAAGAGGGATGAGCTCTGCCTTCTAATACCGTGCACCAAACACAGTGGATTAACAACCCACTGCCCCTACTGCCTCAAAAAGGTCGTGGAACTACCATTACCTTTTACCCTTTTATAGTTTTCAATGTAAAGCGGTGAAACCAAAGATGATCACATGTGAATGGCCAATGACATGATTGTGTTTTTTCATTCCTTCAAAAGGAGGATAAAGGCGAGGACGGCAGTAGGGGAGCCCACAAGTCAGCTGGACATCCTGCCGACCGTGGCCAGTCTGATTAGTGCACGCCTGCCGGCAGACAGACAGATGGACGGACGGGACCTGATGCCACTGGTGGAGGGTAAAACCGACATCTCTCCGCACAACTTCCTCTTCCACTACTGCGGGAGGTACCTACACGCCGTCCGCTACAGACCCAGACAAGGTGCGCTATAATTACTGCCCGGACGGAAGTATTGTTTTGGGTGACGTTAGTTTATGCTAGGTTGGCATGTTTGGGTTCCAAAGTGAGTGGACGGAATTTCCGTTTCATTTGATTGACAGGGTTTTGACCCGGTATGCTCTGGGCTCAAGGACGCGGTTTCTATGGAGTGTATGAAACATACAGATTACATGTGAATAGCGGATTAAGTTTCATCATGTAATCGTATGAGTAATTTATTTACCACACAATGTGGAGGGATTGACATAACTATCACCTTTTCAAGATTTCAACCATGAGACCAGACAGACGCGGTTTGAGCCAATCACACCGGGAATGACCACTGGGCATGCTTTTTCCGATAAGTGTAGTGGGATCTTTAACGTGCTCGAGGTGGGGCTCTCCTTAAACAAATGACCTTCGTTGAAGAGATTCATTTGTCACGTTACTGGAAATGTGAAGTGTTGAAGGGTAAGAATACTAACCTCCAAATTTTCGATGGCTATCAGTCCATCTTGTTCACGGAGTGGCCTAATCTCGCGAGAACGCGAGACTAGGCCCGAGACTCGCATCAGTCACATTTGGAAGGTGCCAAGTTAAACCGGACTGAGGGTTGGGAGCTCCCCAAGACATTCTTACCCTTACTTCGGAAGGAGGCTACGGGGGGGTGGGCCCAGCAGACTGATGCAAGTTTTGGGCCTAGTCTCGCGTTCTCGCAAGATTAGGCCACTCCGTGAACAAGATGGACTGATAGCCATCGAAAATTTGGAGGTTAGTATCCTTACCCTTCAACATGTCACTGTTTGAAAGAAATTTCCAGTAACCAAAGTGCCTTTCCCCAAGGGCACAATACTGGGGCCTGACAGGGATTCGAACCCTGAACCTTTAGATCCTGAGTCAACAACCCTAACCACAAGGCGTCCTTGGTGAAATCAATTATGTCTACTTTCTGAAAGTTTGAAATCTCTGATTTCTTGTTTTTGAAGGTCAGAGTTTCATTGGTGTCTGTTTCGCAAAGATATTTGGACCTGAGTTCCACTTATAGAAAATGATAAAACGGATAAGTTTGGTTTGCTTACTTTGCTAAAGCTAAGTTATGCACTTTTTACGAAGGTTTTTTATCACATCATGGTTGCAAGTATGTTTACAATGTTGTGTCCGCGACTTTGGTTTTGATCACGTTATTGTAGCAACCACGTGCAGGTATGAATATAAAGGCGGGCAGGCGTTAGCAGAAATGATGAGAGAAGAATGTTTAGATTAGCGAAACTAAATTTCTGCGAGTAGGACTTATGTACTATCATGTGGCGTGACACAGAAAAAAGTGAAACTCAGGTTCAAAGTTCAAAATGGCGGCATGTTACAGTGCGAATATGACTGAAAACTATAAACTGTTTCTTCCTTTATCTCAGGAAACGCCACATGGAAGGCTCACTTCATCACCAACAAAGTAGAGCCCGGCATAGAAGGCTGCAAGGCGGACGTTCTTTGCATGTGTGAAGGTGAAAACAAAGTAACCCAACACCATCCGCCATTGCTGTATGACGTCACCAACGACCCTTCGGAAGATCGACCAATCAGCGTTCATTCCGATCCCAAATATGGTGACATCATCGCGCGGATACAAAAGGGGGTAGAAGAACACCGTAACTCCCTGACTGAAGTTGAGGACCAGTTTAAGCCGAGTAATTTTATACCGCGCCCATGGATGCAACCATGTTGTAATGTGCCATTTTGTAGCTGTACGGATGATATAGATCTGTCTGGTCTCCCTTCACCTCTGACTGACCATTGAATGTCTCTCCCAGCTGCCATGTAACCGCCACATACAGTATATAATAATTATGCAGGAATCTAATAATAACAACCGTCCCTGGCTCAGCTGTCAATCATAATCAACAATTCGGCCAATAAGAGAATAGGATTTGGTCACATGACCACCGACAGGCCCGTCCACCGTTTCGAGTTGCTAGGGCGTTGCTAAGGGTGGCGTGGCTTTGGGGACAGTCTATTGTTAAGGACTGATCGTTGTATTCATCTGATGTCATCTATTTGGAGGTCGACTTCTGAACATATTCATATGAAGTATTGATATGTTGTATTCATTTATGTCTAATTATGTCAATTATATATTAACCTTGATGCTTATATTCAGATTCCTCGTTAATATTGAATGCTGTGTAATTTTTATATACAGCATGTTTATTTACATTATATTATTCAAAAGGAAGTTCCATAAATAAGCCTTTACGGTTTCTGGCCTTCCTTGCACCGGCCGGGTCCGGTCATGTTGTTTAGTATTTGAACTATGTTGTATCTTTACGTGTACGAGAGTAAACAATAAAAGAATAAATAGTATAATAAAATGGACCGACACATGTATGCAAATCTGGCAATTATAAGCTTGTTTATTCTAATTAGCAAGTATGAGCAGTATAACCACAGCAAGCATGTTTTCATGCATGATATCAGCGTTATCGAGATTAATTATAAATTTTCGCCTGATTTCGAAAAAAAATGTTGCCCTCCGACGGTGGTCAACATGCCGAAAATGGGCAAATATGTCGTAAACGTCAATTGGTTTAGAGACCATCAAGGATTTAGCAAACTTGAGGCAAAATTGTTGGCGTTTGATGTCAAGTGTTGACAGTCTAAGGTGTTTCATCACATATGAATACACAGTATAGTAGCTACCCATGATGGCAAGACAAGCTCTTTTCTATAATATCTAGTTAATTGAAATGTATACACATCTACAAGGACAGGTAATATTGTTGAATATAGCGATTAAACACCTACTGGTTGTGATATCATGTTTTGTCGGCTCAATTCCTGTTTAAAAAGGTTTTTGATCTTAATGTTTTGCGGAGCATGTCATCCATAAAATGTACTTGCTGTGGCCTATGTTGAGCTACACTATACAGTCAAAAATATCAATGTTACATTATGATCAGTGACACAAATTGACTATATTGTACCAAATCCACGTTACTGGTTTTAACAGGATCCTAGTGTCAAGTAAATATCATATAAGCTAGTTTATTCTGATTAGCAAGTATGATTGGTATGTTGAGCTACACTATACAGTCAACAATATCATCAATGTTACATTACGACCAGTGACACAAATTGACTATATTGTACCAAATCCACATTACAGGTTTTAACAGGTACCAAGTGTCAAGTAGATATCGTATAAGCTAGTTTATTCTGATTAGCAAGTATGATTGATATGTTGAGCTTCACTATACAGTCAAAAATATCAATGTTACATTACGATCAGTGACACGAATTGACTATATCGTACCAAATCCACGTTACTGGTTTTAACAGGTACCAAGTGTCAAGTAGATATCGTATAAGCTAGTTTATTCTGATTAGCAAGTATGATTGATATGTTGAGCTACACCATACAGTCAACAATATCAATGTTACATTATGATCAGTGACACGAATTACTATATTGTAACAAATCCAAGTTACTGGTTTTAACAGGTTCCTAGTATCAAGTAAATATCATATAAGCTAGTTTATTCTGATTAGCAAGTATGATTGGTATGTTGAGCTACACCATACAGTCAAGAATATCATCAATGCTACATTACGATCAGTGACACGAATTGACTATATTGTACCAAATCCACACTACTGGTTTTAACACCTTCCAAGTGTCAAGTAAATATCATATAAGCTAGTTTATTCTGATTAGCAAGTATGATTGATATGTTGAGCTACACCATACAGTCAACAATATGAATGTTACATAATGATCAGTGTCAAGAATTACCATATTGTAACAAATCCAGGTTACTGGTAAAGTTACTGGTACGTACGCGTAAATATTCAGGACTATTGTAAGAGATTATTTTCTGTTCTTATTTTACATAAATTTACTAGAATTTGCTCTAAAATAAAATTTATCTAAGGTGTTTAGGGGAGGCAACAGCAAACCATTTTTCCAATGGAACCTATGGTGAAACCACTAAAAACAAGCAATTTAAAACACATTTACCTTCATTTAAAACCTCAAGTCTTTACCCCCACTGCAAAGCTGTATTTGTCAGGTTTCTTTGGATACAAAATTGGAATTTCATCTCCGGCATTTTAAAGAGCTGCAGACAAAGATAGAAATAACACCAGGATTTCACCCCCTGTCCCAGTGGTCCAGTCAGTGAGAAAGCATTTAGGGGTCAATTTACGGGGCAAATAATGCCAAAGCTGACATATTTTGGGCAGAGTTTAAAAATATAACATTATATTCTTCGGAAATTCTTACCAAAGGGCCTTTCTTGGCAAAATCTGTCCAGGAAAAAAATTAAAATAAGTTTTAAAAATCTGCATTAAAGAGAGAATGTAACTAGAAAGGTAACATTTGCAAAGCAAATGCATAATGTTTACCTTCGCATATGGTCTGCTCTGTTAATTCTTACTCAAACACAATCATATATCTGGTCAGACAGGAGTCTAAATCCCTTCTGCTATAAAATTGCAACATGATGTAACCCAACACCAGTTACCATGGTAACAGACAGTCTGGTTCAGGTCATTGACCAGGTCAGAGGTCACTGTTTGGAGAAGAGGATGAGGAAGAAGAAACGTAGCAAAACAATATACAAACAACAATAGAGCAAATATAACAGAGTGAGAACCACCTATATCTCCCACCAATACAAACCAAGATTGTCACACAAAGGAGGTAATACACTACCCAATCCCAGAAATAAAGCTCTGACTAGGACATATATTTATAGATGCTCAAAAACGTATAACACATTGCCTAACAACTTGATCTCAGGCAACTGTGCAGAATTTAAAACTAGAATAAGACACTGGGTCAAAACAGAGAAAAAAATCACCACTAAACCTAGGTGGTAGTAATCTAATGCTGTAGATTGTTCTTTGTTGTATACAGTGTCCTAACAAAAATGATAGTGATCTCGAAACGATTTAGCTCATTGCAGAGATACTCGTCCACTGGAAGTTTCAGAGACTAAATTTAGAAAGATAAAAAGTCCGCTTTCATTGGTCTGATAACCCCCAGTTTTAATATTTCATCTTTAACGTTTAGTTTATAAGTAAAGAATCCAATGCATTCTATATGGAAAAATAAAACATACGTATATACCTATATCTTAATCAGAATTATCAGGGTAGCCATTGCAATTTCAGCAATTTTCAGCCAAAAATTGTTTGATTTTCGAAGGTCCCTGAATTCCGTAATGAGAAATATCGGGAGGGTTTTAAAATCATATGGCTATTCATAGTTCCTCATACCTATCATACATACAAACTATAAGCCTATTTGGCCTACCCCCATCGTCGGACCACTGCCTGTTTTTTTCTTCGCACAATGCCTGTTAGTATTGTATTTAGTTGCTGTTATTTAGGTGCATTCAAACAATAAACATGGTGAATGTACAAACGCAATACGTAGTCAAATTAGTGTAAATGTTCCTACCTCTATATTCCATGTGAATGGGCGATGGTGTTCTGCACTCGAATCATATTTCTAAATTCTAGTCCCAAACTGTGTTCATTGTTCATTGTTCACGCTACAGAAAATGGCAGTATTGTCAAAGTAAGTTGGCACTTTTCTTGTGTGAAACACAGTCATTCATGGACAGTTCTCTGATCTTGTTTCACGGCTTCGTTTCACCATGTTAGAAGCCCAGCTCTCACGACGGGTTTCTCATCTCCTTTCAGTCCCTTCTCCGCGACTTCACCCTTCAGTTTTCTTCACCCGAATCTTCTTTCCAGGCCAATTTGATACATCCAGGTAAGTGCTGGTTCGCAGAATGTCCGACGTTAGAAGATGACGTCGAGACTTGGACTGGTTCGGCATCCACGTTGACCTGGCTGCGAAAGGTTTCTGTCACATCTTCATCGCAGCGTGCAGGAACAGGTGTCGGTGTAGCATGCACCTCAGCCCGTATAGTAAGCTGGTTTGGCCGCCCGTGAGGGCTACTGGGGGCTTGCTTGATGCTGATGTCTGCCTGCGTTGTGACTTGGTTGGGGAGTGATTCGTTCACCGTCTCCATGTTTGTGAGAGGGCGGCTTGAAGCTTGGGTGAGAGAATATACGGTCGTGTTCATGTCCTGCTGCTGTCGTGCGTTCAGTGCCACAGGCACAGGAAGGTTGGTTGGCAATCCGCACAGTTCCTTACAGGCTTTGCGAAACTCTGGGAGTCGAAAACTGTAGATGATGGGGTTAGCCATGGACGACAGGGTCAACTGCAGGAGGGTGGCCACGCGTTCAGTGACAATGGTGGCATGTGATAACTTTTGACCCATACTGACCACTTGTCGTAACATCGCGATCTGAAAGATGCTCGTGGCGACGGACACGGCAAAAACAATAGCATGCGGTGCCATTTTTTTTAATGCCTTGGTCTGAAAAATCCACAAGTTGCGGTTCTCATCTCTTGCCTGTTGTTGCCTGGCTTCCTTGAGGACGAAGAAGTAGAGCATGATGATGGTGAAAACGACGAGGACGAAGGGAAACACATTGATGTTTCTCAGGATGGCAGATACGCTGGCACTGTTTGCAGGCTCTAGCTCACATTGTAGGTTGTCATTAAGACTGGGCAGTCCACTGAACACCACAGGTCCTAGTCCCAAGATCAGGGAAATGACCCTGCTCGCCAAAATGCCCCACACTACACGTTTTGTGGTCACTTCGTCATGGTAGTGAAGGGGATGGCAGATGAAATAGTACATGTCCACCGCCATCATAAAGTACGTACCCAACATAGAAAACATACATGCGGGCAACAGCAGTACTTTTGCTGAACAAAATAATTGTTCGCTTCCGGCGTCTTGCTGGAAAAGTGTGTAGATCTTGATGGGGATCAGGCAGGCGGTGAAGATGACGTCATCTACTGCCAAGTTACACCGTAGGAAGTGGCTGGGCTTCTGCAGATACTCTTTCTTCCAAACCAAGAACAGGAGAAGCAGACCACACCCCACAGACACCACTAGGGCGATGACCAGATACACCGTCTGGAGATCACGAGATGCTGAACCAACGGCCAGAAGATGATTCACACCATCCTCTACAGACGGACCACCGTCTCCGTCTGCCATATTGATGGCACCAAGCGATCACTTCGTGTGTCCAGGAGATTTGTGCACCATTCTGTTCAGTAGAATGTACAGACAAGACGGTAAAACTCAACCCTCACACGGAGAAGTGGTGACTGAAGACAACTGTCCTGTTCAAGCGATATTGTTGCCCAGGGAGCAAAAATGTTGTGGAGCAAAAATCTCGTTGCTTTGTCGGTAGCTAACTTTGGTATTCGAGGCTACGTATGAGGTCCATTCAGTGGCTGACGTTTGATAGTCAGGGAAATTCTTGTTTGATGAGAAATGGTGCCTGAAGACAACTAGCCTAATCAAGCAATAAAATATGACATTCCTGAATGGAAAATACATTAATGTTGTTGGCTTGTTGGTAACTACCTTTTGTATTCTCGGCTCTGCCTGCGCACGAGGTCCATTCATCAGTGGCTGACGTTTGATACTCACGGAAATTCTTCTTTAATAGGAAATGATGCCTGAAGACGTCTAGACAACTAGCCTTAATTTCGTTGGTTTCTTCGCAGCTACCTTTTGTATACGAGGGTCCACCTACGCATGAGATTCTTGTTCAGAGTGAGTTGTGTTTATCTAATGATGTTCTTTGTTTGTCGTCATCATTTTTCGCCGAGGTAAGAATCAATGATAACAGGTTGTAATTTGAAATAATTGTTGGAGTTTTTAAGAACAGTTTGGAATTGGTTATTACTACAATGTATTGGAACTTGTTGTAGTCTGTAAATATTCTGTCCGACCAAAGAATTCTTCAGTCGTGCGATCGTCGTACGATGGCCAACTGTGGGAATCTATGGGATAACCTTGCATGTGTCCTGCTGTCTTATTACAGAAAAAGCTGTCTTAAATCATTAGTCGGTGGTAGATTCATCAAACAGCTTAGCCTTTTACCCACCAGCTTCACGAGTTGATTACCATCTGAACTCCTTTTTCTCTAGAACAGTTAGAAAGTGGAACCGTCTACCAGAAAATATTGTTAAAGCCAAGACATTACAGGCCTTCAAGAATACCATTATTAATTAGCACCATGTAGTTCTTAACAACAGTTACGGGTACTCACCGCCACCCTGCTTTCGGTGGCGGTCAGGGAGTGGCGCCCCTGCCCATTGAGGAGCTGCAGACCACAATATACACACACACAAAAACAGCGACCACCCCATTCAATACCCGTACCCCCACCGTGCTAGAGCCCTCAACCAATTGAGGTTTGCACGTACGGGGAAGAAGAAGAAGATTCTGTCACAGCCTGTCACCAAATTCTACGACATCCAAATTGTATGACGGCCTTCGACGAATGTGACCACACCGTTAAACCCGTCACATGAAAACTTTGAAACTTTGAAACTTTATTTGAATTACCATTAGCGGTGGGCCCAAACCGGGTCCACCGCTAGTCTTCCTGGCATTTACACAAAAACATACATATATATACAATACTTAACAGTCACAATAACAACAACATACAACATATTACATATTACAGTTACAAATTTACAATTATTTAAAAACAACAATCCTATTGCACAAGTACTACTGCTGGAAATGTTCATAGAGACCCTTCTTAAACGACCTCAAGGACTGTGTTGACTGCACAACAAGTGGAAGGTCGTTCCACACTCTTACAGCCCTGTATGTGAAACACCTCTTCAAGGCATTGGTTCTGGGTTTATCTAATGCAAAATTGCTGGCCGTACTTCTTAATCGCCGGAAGGTCGCCGTAGTTTTAAGATCGACCGATGTTCGCGCGTATTGTTCGCCTAAAAATTGACCCTGTCACATTAAACAATCGTCTGGGAATGCATCTATGATAATGAAGACCTTTATTGTACATACATATATACCCACTGGGTTAAGTACAGGTCACAAAAAAGGAATGGTCAAGCTATCACTATAGTATTAAGTAAATTTGACTTCTCCCTTCTCTGTGATGGTGAAAAGGTAAAAACAGACGTTTTTGGATCAGAGGTTTGTCTAAGCTTATCAGAAATGTGAATGTCTTGACTTAGATGTTAGGAGTATGGAAACATTGATGCTATAATTTTATAAAGTTCAACTCATATTTGCTCAAACCACAGGCGCTAGGCCACCGAGTTTTTGTTGAAATCTATATTGTATTGTATTGTATTGTATTGTAAACCATTAAATAAATAAAAAAAGTTGACTGTTTTGCGTATTCATACACTGTCTACTCACTCATTCTGTTGCCATCACAATACACCGTGAATTAACTCGGTCCGTTTAAAGATTCATGAGAATCATACACATAACACATAACACCGTGAACTCGGTCCGTTGAAAGATTCCCGAGAATCATACACTCAACACATAATTACCGTGAACTCGGTCCATTGAATGATTCCCGAGAATCATACACTCAACACATAGCACCGTGAACTCGGTCCGTTGAAAGATTCCCGAGAATCATACACTCAACACATAACACCGTGAACTCGGTCCGTTGTAAGATTCCCGAGAATCATACACTCAACACATAACACCGTGAACTCGGTCCGTTGAAAGATTCCCGAGAATCATACACTCAACACATAACACCGTGAACTCGGTCCGTTGTAAGATTCCCGAGAATCATACACTCAACACATAACACCGTGAACTCGGTCCGTTGTAAGATTCCCGATGTTCACACTCTCAACACATAACACCGTGAACTCGGTCCGATGTAAGATTCCCGAGAATCATACACTCAACACATAACACCGTGAACTCGGTCCGTTGTAAGATTCCCGAGAATCATACACTCAACACATAACACCGTGAACTCGGTCCATTGAAAGATTCCCGAGAATCATACACTCAACACATAGCACCGTGAACTCGGTCCGTTGAAAGATTCCCGAGAATCATACACTCAACACATAACACCGTGAACTCGGTCCATTGAAAGATTCCCGAGAATCATACACTCAATACATAACACTGTGAACTCGGTCCGTTGTAAGATTCCCGAGAATCATACACTCAACACATAACACCGTGAACTCGGTCCATTGAAAGATTCCCGAGAATCATACACTCAACACATAGCACCGTGAACTCGGTCCGTTGAAAGATTCCCGAGAATCATACACTCAACACATAACACCGTGAACTCGGTCTGTTGTAAGATTCCCGAGAATCACACTGTCAACACATAAAACCGTGAACTCGGTCCGTTGTAAGATTCCCGAGAATCATACACTCAACACATAACACCGTGAACTAGGTCCGTTGTAAGATTCCCGAGAATCATACACTCAACACATAACACCGTGAACTCGGTCCGTTGTAAGATTCCCGATAATCACACTCTCAACACATAACACCGTGACCTCGGTCCGTTGAAAGATCCCCGAGAATCATACACTTAACACATGCATAACACTGTGAACTCGGTCTGTTGAAAGATTCCCGAGAATCATACACTCAACACATAACACCGTGAACTCGGTCCGTTGTAAGATTCCCGAGAGTCACACTCTCAACACATAACACCGTGAACTCAGTCAACAACCTGACAAGGATTCCAAAGAACCATACGAACAGATGCCGAAGTCTCCCGAAGATTGCCGAGAGCCGAACGGCGACTTCCGAACGCTTTAGCTTGGTCAGGTAGAAGACTTTAATAGACTTATACAGACATTAAGGTTTTAAATGTAACCTGGAGTTTTAATGATTTAGCAGAACTAAGAAAAAGTTAATTTTAAATTAGAACTCTACACAATTGTATTTCTGTCTTTATTGTATGTATAAACTGTATCACTCTTTGTTCTTTTAATATTAATATCAAAATGAAAATTGCTATTTTCTAGACGTTACCACGTAACGTTAACCACACTGCAAGACAAGTGAAGCTTGTCCATTTTCTATGTAAATAAATAGTCGAAGCTGACAGCTTGAGAAGCAGGAATCAAGCTACAAACAATTTCTTCTTTCTGAATGTTAACATCATATCATTCTTAGAGTTATTGATATCCACAATTAGCTTAACAATTTGCATTGTAGTTATTCTTCCTGTGGTCTTTATTGCACAAAACTACATAACATACAACCTCTCACCATTCTAAAAATGTCAATCTCCTTAGAAATAAGAAAACATGTACATGGGGAAAATTCAAGCCAACCTTCGATACAGGAGCTCGTGTATTTCAGTAATGCCATCATACTTCCATGGATTTTTCTGTATCAGGTTATC
The DNA here is from genome assembly GCA_013266295.2 of Branchiostoma floridae x Branchiostoma japonicum. Lineage (NCBI taxonomy): Eukaryota > Metazoa > Chordata > Leptocardii > Amphioxiformes > Branchiostomatidae > Branchiostoma > Branchiostoma floridae x Branchiostoma japonicum. Next base: position 17,394,284 of record CM023829.1, on the reverse strand, counting down.
TCCTGACTAATTAATAAGAACACTGAAAAAGTCATCTTGCTTAAGGCACAGCTTTTACGTTTTACCGTCAAGGGTTCGAAAAATTGTAGCCTGGATACCAGACTGTTTCCAGGGCCTACACAGGCCAGCTCCACGGCTCCAGGGCCAACATGCCCCCAAGGAAATTCAACACTACACACACCCCTCTGTTGTTACTCATGGGCCTAACTGAAGGGTGTCTGTGGTAAAAAAATCTGGGGGGGCATGTTGGCCCTGAAGATGAGGAGCTGGTCTGTGTAGGCCCTGGAAACAGTCTAGTATCCAGGCTAGAAAAACAGTAGACGGCCTAAGACGCGTCTCACAGTGACGCTGAGATCTTGACTTGTTGATTAGGGGCGTCCTGTAAATAAAGGAAGGAAGATGCCTTGCGTAAAACTTTAAATTCATGTCTTCAGCAAGTTTTATGGTAGCGACAACGAGAATCCAAAATCAATATTCGATCAACTACTATACTAAGCAGGCTCGTGTCATGTTTAGAATGGTATCGAGAATTGTTACGGTGTGTACTTACCTGGAGCGACCTGGCAGAAGAAGTGTAGTTTGAGGTCGCATGAGTAGTCATTCCACCTTCCTACCCACATACTTGGAATTCCTAAGCCCGGAGTTACGATGGCGCAGCAATTTGTCCCCTGATCATCGAGTCGGATACCACCGGGTCTGTACTTCCCAAGTGCAGAACCATCCACCCACTCAAATCTTCCTTCTTTATGTTGATCGTGCAGGCCGATCCAGTGATGGTTTCCAACATAGGATGCAAAGGAGACCAGGAAGTTGTTGGTCTGAGCGTCTCGGGGCATGGCAAGGGTGCCGCCATCTTTGTAGCAAAACGCGGTCGCTTCGCTGAAGGACTTGAGTGTGGTGAACTCCTTGTAGCAGGTTCCTTGCCACTTGGTGTAACTTTCAGGACAAGATGCTAGAAAAAACATTTTAGTTGAACAGCAGACAGAAAGATATCACAACGTATAGTACATAAACGCTATGGCACAACAATTGTATTAGGTACAACGTATGGGGCATCTATTGATAACAACAAACATCAGTAACACCTAGCTTCAGTGCACAGTGAACCAGTAATTATAACACCTAGCTTCATTGCACAGTGAACCAGTAGCACCTAGCTTCAGTGCACAGTGAACCAGTAACACCTAGCTTCAGTGCACAGTAAACCATAAACACCTAGCTTCAGTGCACAGTGAACCAGTAACACCTAGCTTCAGTGCACAGTGAACACGGTAACACCTAGCATCAGTGCACAGTGAACCAGTGACACCTAGAGCACAGTGAACCAGTAACACCTAGCTTCAGTGCACAGTTAACCAGTAACACCTAGCTTCAGTGCACAGTGAACCAGTAACACCTAGCTTCAGTGCACAGTGAACACGGTAACACCTAGCATCAGTGCACAGTGAACCAGTAACACCTACATGTAGCTTTAGTGCACAGTGAACTAGTCCTCTTGGACTAATTTTTATAGTGATATATTATCCTGAGCTCCTATTGGTAGTTCTGGGAATGGGAATGGTTCTCTTGAGTTAGAGGTGTGTATATGTGGCCACAAGTTTCGAGGAGGTGACCCAATCAGCCCTGACAACGAGAGATTGTGTAAGACAGGCTGGATGCCTTACCTGCAGTTGCCTTGCGCAGTTCGGATGTTTGAGGGCGTCCAGGTCCGTTGGGGCACTGTGAGATTCCTGGCTGACCAACTGGACCAGCCGGTCCAATGGTGCCTGGAGGTCCAGGTGGCCCAGGAGGCCCGGCAGACCTAGGGCCAGCCGGCCCCATGGCTCCCTTTTCTCCTGGGGGCCCAGGAGGTCCAGCAGACCTAGGGCCAGCCGGCCCCATGGTGCCTGGAGGTCCAGGTGGCGCAGGAGGCCCAGCAGACCTAGGGCCAGCCGGCCCCATGGCTCCCTTTTCTCCTGGGGGCCCAGGAGGTCCAGCAGACCTAGGACCAGCCGGCCCCATGGTGCCTGGAGGTCCAGGTGGCCCGGGAGGTCCAGCAGACCTATGGCCAGCCGGCCCCATGGCTCCCTTTTCTCCTGGGGGCCCAGGAGGTCCAGCAGACCTAGGGCCAGCCGGCCCCATGGTTACCTTTTCTCCTGGAGGCCCAGCCGGCCCAATGGGTCCTTGTTCTCCCGGAGGTCCAGGGGGTCCGACACACCCGGTAACTCCTGTCTGGTTTTCTAAAAAGATAGGACCGAGCTCCAACAAAGACCCGTGCGTGCCCGACTGTGAGGCTTGACGGTCACATGATCAATGTAAAGTTAACGTCAGATATATAAAAGTTTGCGAAGAACGTTAATAATACGTTTTTGGTGCCGTTTGGCCATGGAGTGTGATGTGTAAAATTTGTTCGTGGACAGCAAAACTCGAGAAGCTGTGGATGAATCCATATGATATTCAGTATGCGGATAGGTGTCAACAAAACGAAGGTCAAGTTGGGTTATGGACCTTCTAGCGACTTTCTATGGTACTGCAGAAGAATTCTGGACATGTCACGAGCATGATTTTTTAACGTTAAATAGCTCGGGAAAAAGTGATATAGGTTTGTGGCTCCTAGCGCCTTTTTTGAAACTGCAGGGGCTGATTTTGTTTGAGATATGTTTTTTGGTATGCAGGTAGCTTAAGTTATGATTTAGATGATGAAATGATTATGATGTAAATCATATTCAATGAGGGGATTCATTCCATAAACCAGCTACTTTCCACGGTACTTTCAAACATGTTATATACGTAACTAAAAAAGAAAGGAATGTCAATAGATTTCAATTATGCAAATGAAGACATAATTTGACACAAGTGATGAGAAATTACAATAATGCTTTGATAGTGATAAATTCTGGCAACCTATGGAATTCATCAAAGGGGCATTATGTAACATTTATGCACCGAAAATTGAAATATTTTAGTTGAAAAAATCTTCGTGGGATTGTAATTTACTTCCCCTTTCAACATGTTTGTGCAATTTTCTCACATTTCTGATATGTATAGTTGGCGGTAAACCAGCCCACATGAGGCGCACTCCTTTTGTGGCGATCTTTTTTTTTATCTTTAACCTCCTGTCAGTCTGCCTGCCAATCTTCTTCCATCCAGGTGCTGTCAACCTATACTCTACTCGGACAAGCATACACAAACACACAGACAAATCCACCCAAAACAATACTTCCGTACCAGGAAGTAAAAAGAAAGCTTTAAAGCCATCATGCTTGCCTAGAGCCTTTCTCATATCAGAGAAAAGCTTCTCCAAGGCGGCCGTTTGGTTTCGCTCGGTTTCCAGGTCTCGTTCCAAGGCGTCAACAGAGGTGGACAGTTGGGATACGTTGTCCAGGTTGCGTTTCAAAGTGTCAAACGTGATTGACAGTTTGTTCATTTCCTAAAACATGTAACCATACAAAAGTTTAAAGGAAAATTGAGAAAGGAATGTTGTGTAATGTTGAAGGTCCACTTATATTTAAGAACAAGAAATCAGAAATTCCAAACTTCCGGGAAGTAGATATAATTTTCATTAGTGAATTCCATCATAGAATGCATTATTACTCATATGATTGTATGATGAAACTTACTCCGTTATTATCACACCATGGTTTATGTTTCATACATTCCTGGCAACAACATTCTTGAACCCAGGGCATACCAGGTCAAACTCCTGTTAATCAAGTGAAACCCAATCTCCATCCACTCACATTGGAACCCAAACATACAAACCTAGCATAAATGAGCGCCACCCAAAACAATAGCTCCGTCCCGGAAGTAAAAAGAAACGCCGTCCGGCAAAATGCACTAGTAGTAAGAATAGAGTCTGTGAAGCAACAGTGCTTACCTTTTTATTGATGATGAACGTCAGAGGGGCAAGTCCAACAGAGACCAGGCTCAGCAGCAGGACAATGCCGGCAAAGCAACAGAAACCACTGCGGCGGCTTGCCTCACTCTGATAGCTGCTGTCTGTAGAAAAAAACAGTTATCAAAACATCTTCTTAAAATCGCTTATCAAGCGAGAAATCGGAGATTTCAGACCTCCGGGAAATGTTTTGTGTTTTCGTGTATTTATTGGAATTGGGGAGAGATTGTATGACGTAATTTAATCGGGTATTACACACAGCCAACCACTTCCTGAATTCCTCCACGCTAACTGCATCACTCAGAATTCAAGGCATCACAATAAAACTGTTGAAACCATTGCCATTGTTGTTTAGAAATTACACTTCATTCAGAATGTAGGTTTTACCAGTCTCTACAGTATTCCACCAAATGCCAGGTTATCTGCGATTGAATCTACCGTTTGATATCTTCTTAGAAACAGAAACAATCTCTCTCTGTAAATCTCCTAATAGTGTAAGAATAAGGTGGCAAGGTGGTCTTTATATGGTTAGGGTTGTTGACTCAGAATCTGAAGGTTCTGGGTTAGAATTCCTGGTGAGCCCCAGTGTAGTGCCTTTTACACCGATTTCCTTACTCGACTTAAGTGAAAATGAGTACCAAGCTTCCGTTATGCTGAGGTCACATGACTGAACCGGGGCCCGGCCGGGCTGTACATGTTTCGATTAACGAAAAATCAACATATTATATCAAGAATATACGAAAAGAGTTCCCATTATCAATTGTTTCAACTTTTTTGTGCTTTGTTGTCTTTTATTTCATACTTTTCGTTCCATAAGACTGCCCGGCCGGGCCCCGGTTTGGAAATGTGACCTCAGCATTACAGACGTAAAGCTGGAAACCCTGTGTTTGAAGAGAGCCACACCTCGAGCACATTATTAAAAGATAGCAGTAACTTATTGTTTGATTGTGTGGCTATACTTTATAATAGCCATAGGCTAGTTGGGCGTCCTTGGCTGTATGTTCAGCCAAGGACATTACACACAGTGTGTGTAATGTCCTTGGTTCAGCTAAACGAATAAATGAATAAATGATATAACAACAAACATACCATGAGACCAATCTACTTTACAAAAGACTATGCAGTATGGGGCGAGATTTGCTTTTATAATCAATGGTGGAATTTATAGCAATCATACATCTTTGTATTGTCTTGTTTAGTTTGCAACATTTCAATATCATGTATTTGAATTTGCTATTTGGATCCATTTAGAGAAATTCTGGTATACATGTAGAAGACTATAGACTTGTGTATAGTGAATAACGCATGACAAAATCAACATTATTGTATTGATTACCCTACATGTAAATGCGGCTGTCATAGAGAAACAATCGAACAGTTCCTTCTACACTGTAAACTTTATACCAGTCAAAGAAGTACTCTGTTATCATCTCTTTCCAACATAGTAGAGCTACAGCATCTCATGATCAATGACAGTACTTTATGTTCTTTACTGATACGAGGGTCCACGTCACTCTCACATTCACAAAACTGTACTATACCTTTATTTACTGTACAGGTAGATTCTCGTAATTGATAGATCACCAACTAGTCTTGTTTGTACTCTTTTACCCACTTTGTAATTATGTATGTATTTTGTCATTGTGTTTTACTCTTGTTTTATATGTGTTTTTAGTAGAAGGCGTCATATAACCAATTGTGCTTCCTGCCTAATACTCATTAAATGTATGTGAATAAAATTTAAAAAAATTAATATTTGCGACATACAGTCAAAATTGTTATGCATTTCCTATTACTAGTAGTTCTGGACAAAATGGGCAAACATTTGGTCAACAGATTTTTCTGGAATCTCTCGGTTTCTATACTCAATTTGTGACAATCGAGTCTGAAGCCCCTGTCTCACATAGCCGAATATGTTCTCCCGAACACTAGCCGGGACTAGTCGGCTGGTGTTAGGCGAGGTCAACTGCTGTTCGGCTTCGCCAGCCGCGAGGTCGACTGCTGTTCGGCTTCGCCAGCCGAATGTTTCTAAATATTTAAAACATTCGGGTGTGGACTTAGGTTTGGGCATAGTTGGCTGGTGGTTGGTAGTAGGTCTCGGTCGGTAGTCAAATTTGTTATTAAGCTAAACCTCTGACACATTGTCAACGAGCGTCGGCCGTATTTGTTGATCGCCGGACGGTAGCTCGAGTTTAAGATCATCAGAGGGTCACCTGGCTTAAAAATCGACTCTGTCACATGAAGCTAACCTCAAAGCAGGCATTTTTGTGGCTGCAAGGCGGTATCAAATTAATTGGCAAGACAGTATCATTGGCAAGACAGTAACATTGGCGCAGGGCAGTATCCAATACACCACCCGAAGTGTGGCAGGATATATAAAGGACATATTAAAATTAAAAGCGCGGCGAGTACGTACCTGCGGCAGTGTGCGTATACTTTGAGTAACGTTTCACCGCCTCGGCTTTTTCGTACGTGTGTGAAGACGTTTCCTGGCTTTCTTGGATCTTGTCAGAAGCATCGTTGCCATAGCGGACACGCCCTCTAGAGCCCCCCTGATGAACAGCAGGTGAATTGGGCGGCGGTCCGCTGGTTTGGCCGCTACCGGACCCCGAAGGAACGGTACGGACAGGCACTGCCTGCTCGTACATATCTGGACTGTTCTGTGCACACACCCGGCGCAAACCGTGTATTACTGTGAAAGATGCATGAATATAGCAAATAATACCATAATTAGTCTGAAGACGTAAGGACATTTATGCCCTTATATGAAAGAACTAGCTGAGTATTAGGAGCGTGGGTGGCATTTTGTTTTTTTGCCACCTACCGACTAATTTTCAGGGAAAAGAAGCGAATCTAAGTTTGATGTCCACGCTTCAAAGTAATCCTTTCATAAGGGACTTCAGAAGAAGCAATTTGATGGCTGGATTCTAGTGCGTGTTACGTTTGCAGAACTTTTCAGTCACATGTGTGCAGCGTCGTTGTCATGCGCACTAGCCACGTCCAGTTGCGCCAGTTCGTCGCACACCCCCATGCAAAATGGACCACTCTAAAATTACCTCTGCCACAAATAAAACAAATTTACTGTTGTATAAGTACCCGATTACAAAATAAACCTTCACTGTTTTGACCCCTATAGTCTAACAGGGGCACCCCCAAGCAAGAATGGACTCTCCCGGGTGGAGGTCTTTTTGGATTGGCCGTTTTGCATGGGGTGCTTTCGGAAGAATCCATTCTTGAATGTGGGTAGAATTCGAGAAAATTCCATTTTGGACTGAAATCATTTTTAAATAGTTTGTTTTGGGCAAAGGTTTTCGTTGGAATGTTCAATTTTTCACTGGGGTGTTTTAGAACAGTCTATTTTTGCATGTAGGAGGAGTGGGAGTGAAATATGAAGCATTTGCCCGCAAATGTTGTCTTTCCACCTTAGTACTTGCCATCCTTTTGCAAAGAATCACGACAGTTTTAGCCACGCGACATAAACTGTGTCAAAACAGGGCCATATAGATACGTAGGTACCGTCGCGGGGGGTAGGTCAAAAGTTCAGTGATTAGATCACAGTTGCTCTTTGTGCCGTTTAACCTAACAAAATGGCTTCAACGGATTTCTAACTTTGGATTACAATTAATGTTCTATCAGACATAGGAATACTGTTTTAAACGTTTGTACAAGGTGATAATAGGCGTCATATTAAATTTATGACGTCATCTTTCCAGGGAATAAGACAAAATACAACCAGATAAACACAGATCATCAATAAGAATTACAGAGACTCGAACGTTACATCCAAACACTGTTTCTTTATTCACTAAGAATTGTCAGAATCTGGTGCAGATATATTTGCCGGTCATTTTACACTGTAGCTGTGAAACTGTGAATCATTTGCTACATTTGGTAATTAGTTCAGGCATCTCTAAATTTACGCCACAAAAAGTTTTTCTTAACGTCAACAACCAAAAATCCACTAATTTTTTACATCCAAAGGAAAAGCGTCCACACAGTAAAAAGATGTGGGCGTCTCTAATGTCCCCTTTACACGAATATGATTGATATTATACGGTGACATTTCTACCCCATTACAGCGGGATGACATCCCAGCCATTAATAGACCGATCCTGACTGCCCATCATAATTAGCAGTTCAACCAATGACAACATGGCAATTAGCGGTTCGACCAATGGCGGCATGTCCGTCAAATATTTGCATTTACATGTTTTTATTTTGCATTACTACGTTTTTCACGGAGGTGGGCGGGGCCATGGAATCGGTGCTAAGGCCCCGTTCATACGAATGCGCATTGAGCTCGATTCGGGCAAGCCACATTCCTCACATCTGGTCCACGTGCAACACGTTCCTTCTAAACCGTGCCCGAGAACGATTCGCCGAAACCACATTCATTGTTGTTTGATGAAAACAAGCAAGGTGGCGTCTTGCCAATGTTAGAGGTTAGGGGTGAAAGTGCATCCAGCCCTAGAACTTGTCGTGTTTTTCTTATGGATAATCGCTTGCAACCGGCTCAGAGGAGTACGAAGGAGACGCAGGCTACGGGTGGCCCTTGTAAGAATTCATTGCCGACGCCACCACTTGTTATCTGCGGACCCCGAGGTCACTGACCGGGTTGATATGCAAAGTAAACCTGATGAATGCGCATCGGCACGTTCAGACGCAATTCGCGATCCAGTCAAGGCGGTTTGAATCCGCCTCCAGATGTGGATTGGGATCGATGCGCATTCAATGCGATTCGGAGCGTTCAGATGGAGCCACATGAATCCAGAATCCGGCCAAACCACATTGAATGCGCCTCCACCGGCTTCGTTTGAACGGGGCCTTAGAGTTGATTCTGACTCGACATCCACCTTTCTTTTCAACTTTTACTCGAAGTCTAGCTTTTAAGTTAAGTTTTAACCAAATCAAAGTTTCTTTCTTATACAGACATTAAGGTTTTAAATGTAACTTGGAGTTTTAATGATTAAGCAGAACTAAGAAAAAGTTAATTTAGAACTCTACACAATCATATTTCTGTCTTGATTGTATCAGTATGAACTGTATCACTCTTCGTTCTTTTAATATTAATATTAAAATGAAAATTGCTATTTTCTAGACGTTGCCACATAACGTCGACCACAGTGCAAGACAAGTGAAGCTTGTCCATTTTCTATGTAAATAAATAGTCGAAGCTGACAGCTTGAGTAGCAGGAATCAAGCTACAAAGAATTTCTTTTTTCTGAATGTTAACATCATATCATTCTTTGAGTTATTGATATCCACAATTAGCTTAACAATTTGCATTGTAGTTATTCTTCCTGTGGTCTTAATCGCACAAAACTACATAACATACAACCTCTCACCATTCTAAAAATGTCAATCTCCTTAGAAATAAGAAAACATGTACATGGGAAAAATTCAAGCAAACCTTCGATACAGGAGTTCCTGTATTTCAGTAATGCCATCATACTTCCATGGATTTTTCTGTATCAGGTTATCTCCTGACTAATTAATAAGAACACTAAAAAAGTCATCTTGCTTAAAGGCACAGCTTTTACGTTTTACCGTCAATGGGTCGAAAAATAGTAGCCTGGATACCAGACTGGCTCTAGGGCCAACATGCCCCAAGGAAATTCAACACTATAGACACCCCTCTGTTGTTGCTAGGGGTCTAACTGAAAGGTGTCTGTGGTAAAATTTATTTGGTGGCATGTTGGCCCTGAAGATGAATAGCTGGGTTGTGTAGGCCCTGGAAACAGTCTAGTATCCAGGCTAGAAAAACAGTAGACGACCTAAGACGCGTCTCACAGTGACGCTGAGATCTTGACTTGTTGCCTAAGGGCGTCCTGTAAATGAAGGAAGGAAGATACCTTGCGTAAAACTTTAAATTCGTGTCTTCAGCAAGTTTTATGGTAGCGACAACGAGAATTCAAAGTCAATATTCGATCAACTACTATACTAAGCAGGCTCGTGTCATGTTTAGAATGGTTTCGAGAATTGTTACGGTGTGTACTTACCTGGAGCGACCTGGCAGAAGAAGGGTAGTATGAGGCCGCATGAGTAGTCCTTCCACTTTCCGAAGAACTCACTTCGAATTCCGAAGCCCGGAGTTACGATGGCGCAGCAATCTTCTTCCCTTTTATTATCTGGTTGACTCTGATACCACGGGCTGTACTTCCCAAGTGCAGAACCATCCACCCACTCAAATCTTCCTTCTTTATGTTGATCGTGCAGGCCGATCCAGTGAGGGTATCTAACAACATAGGGTGTTGCAACTAAGGACAACAGGAATCTGTTGGTCTCAGCGTCTCGGGGCATGGCGAGGGTGCCGCCATCATTCAAACAGGTCTTGGCCGCATCGCTGAAGGTCGTGATTGTCTTGAATTGCTTGTAGCAGGTTCCTTGCCACTTGGTGTAACTTTTAGGACAAGATGCTAGAAAAACATTTTAGTTTAACAGCAGACAGAAAGATATCACAGCTTATAGTATATAAACGTTATGGCACAACAATTGTATTAGGTACAACGTATGGGGCATCTATTGATAACAACAAACGTCAGTAACACCTAGCTTCATTGCACAGTGAACCAGTAACGCCTAGCTTCAGTGCACAGTGAACCAGAAACACCTAGCTTCAGTGCATAGTGAACCAGTAATTATAACACCTAGCTTCATTGCACAGTGAACCAGTAGCACCTAGCTTCAGTGCACAGTGAACCAGAAACACCTAGCTTCAGGGCACAGTGAACCAGTGACACCTAGAGCACAGTAAACCAGTAGCACCTAGCTTCAGTGCACAGTTCACCAGTAACACCTACATGTAGCTTTAGTGCACAGTGAACCAGTCCTCTTGGACTAATTTTTATAGTGATATATTATCCTGAGCTTTTGGTAGTTCTGGGAATGGGAATGGTTCTCTTGAGTTAGAGGTGTGTATATGTGGCCACAAGCTTTCGAGGAGGTGACCTAATCAGCCCTGAAAACGAGAGATTGTGTAAGACAGGCTGGATGCCTTACCTGCAGTTGCCTTGCGCAGTTCGGATGTTTGAGGGCGTCCAGGTCCGTTTGGGCACTGTGAGATTCCTGGCTGACCAACTGGACCAGCCGGCCCCATGGTGCCTTTTTCTCCTGGAGGTCCAGGTGGCCCAGGTGGCCCAGCAGACCTAGGGCCAGCCGGCCCCATGGCTCCCTTTTCTCCTGGGGGCCCAGGAGGCCCAGCAGACCTAGGACCAGCCGGCCCCATGGTGCCTGGAGGTCCAGGTGGCCCGGGAGGCCCAGCAGACCTAGGGGCAGCCGGCCCCATGGCTCCCTTTTCTCCTGGGGGCACAGGAGGCCCAGCAGACCTAGGGCCAGCCGGCCCCATGGTTCCCTTTTCTCCTGAAGGCCCAGCCGGCCCAATTGGTCCTTGCTCTCCCGGAGGTCCAGGGGGTCCGACACACCCGGCAACTCCTGTCTGGTTTTCTAAAAAGATAGGACCGAGCTCCAACAAAGACCCGTGCGTGCCCGACTGTGAGGCTTGACGGTCACATGATCAATGTTAAGTTAACGTCAGATAAACAATAATAAGGAGAACGTAATTACGTTTGCGAAGAACGTTAGGTTTTTGGTGCCGTTTGGCCATGGACTGAGTGTGTAAAATTTGTTCGTGGACAGCAAAACTCGAGAAGTTGTGGATGGGTCCGTATGATCAGTATGCGGATAGGTGTCTATAAAACGAAGGTCAAGTTGGGTTATGGACCAGCCGGCCCCATCCACACATAGCAACTTTCTATGGTACTGCAGAAGAATGACATGTCACGAGCATGATTTTTAACGGTAGATGGTGATATAGGTTTGGGGCTCCTAGCGCCTTTTTTGAAACTGTTGGGGCTAATTTTGTTTGAGACATGTTTTTTTGGTATGCAGATAGCTTAAGTTATGATGAAATGCTTATCATGCAAATCATAATTAATCAATGAGGAGATTCGTCGGTGAAGATTAGACATCCAGTTGATAAGATACGCCAAAAACAGTTACTCAAGCAACTGGATATGGTTTCAGGTAGTATCTACTACCTTTCGTCAGTGACACTATGAGACTGCAGGAGAATTGCAGGTTTATAAGCACAAACTATTAATTGATATGCAAATATGTGAAGACAAATTTTGGGAAAGTCCAAAAGGAAACAAAGGTTAGACAAGTCAAGACAAGGATAATGCAAATTGGGATTTGGCACTTGGCGCTCCCAGCCCCAAGGACAGACAATTACACTTAAGCTCCTGTTCTGAAACAACAGGAGCTTCTTCACTACTTTGCATTATCCTTGTCTTGTCTTGACAAATCCACCCAAAACAATACTTCCGTACCAGGAAGTAAAACGAAAGCTTTAAAGCCATCAAACTTGCCTAGAGCCTTTCTCATATCAGAGAAAAGCTTCTCCAAGGCGGCCGTTCGGTTTCGCTCGGTTTCCAGGTCTCGTTCCAAGGCGTCAACAGAGGTGGACAGTTGGGATACGTTGTCCAGGTTGCATTTCAAAGTGTCAAACGTGATTGACAGTTTGTTCATTTCCTAAAATATGTAACCATACAAAAGTTTAAAGGAAAATTGAGAAAGAAGCAAGTGTGTAATGTTGAAGGTCCCCTTATATTAAAAAACAAGAAATCAGAAATTTCAAACTTCCGGGAAGTAGATATAGTTTGCATTAGTGAATTCCATCATAGTATGCATTATTACTCATATGATTGTATGATGAAACTTACTCCGTTATTATCACACCATGGTTTATGTTTTACACATTCCTGTCGACCACATCCTTGAACCTATAGCATATCGGGTCAAACCCCTGGCTGTCAATGAAGTGAAACCAAATCTCCACCCACCCACTTTTGAACCCAAACATACAAACCTAGCATAAATGAGCGCCACCCTAAGCAATAGTTCCGTCCCGTAAGTATAAGGAAATGCCGTCCGGCAAAATGCACTAGTAGTGAGAATAGAGTCTGTGAAACAACAGTGCTTACCTTTTTATTGATGATGAACGTCAGAGGGGAAAGTCCAACAGAGACCAGGCTCAGCAGCAGGACAATGCCGGCAAAGCAACAGAAACCACTGCGGCGGCTTGCCTCACTCTGATAGCTGCTGTCTGTAGAAAAAAAAGTTCTCAAAACATTTTCTTAAAATCAAGCGAGAAAACGGAGATTTCAGACCTCCGGGAAATGTTTTGTGTTTTCGTGAATTTATTGGAATTGTGGAGAGATTGTATGACGTAATTTAATCGGGTATTACACACAGCCAACCACTTCCTGAATTCCTCCACGCACCCTGCATCACTCAGAATTCAAGGCATCACAATAAAACTGGTTAGAAACCATTGCCATTATTGTTAAAAAATTACACTTCATTCAGAATGTAGGTTGTACCAGTCACTACAATCTTCCACCAAATGCCAGGTTATCTGCGATGGAATCTAACGTTTGATATCCTCTTAAAAACAGAAACGATCTCTCTCTGTAAATCTCCTAATAGTGTAAGAATAAGGTGGTCTTTTGATGGTTAGGGTTGTTGACTCAGAATCTGAAGGTTCTGGGTTAGAATTCGTGGTGAGCCCCAGTGTAGTGCCTTTTACACCAATTTCCTTACTCGACTTAAGTGAAAATGAGTACCTTGCTTCCGTTATGCTGAGGTCACATTTCCAAACCGGGGCCCGGCTTGAGCTTTGTTGTCTTTTATATCATACTTTTCGTTCCATAAGACTGCCCTGCCGGCCCCGGTTTGGAAATGTGACCTCAGCATTACAGACGTAAAGCTGGATGCCCTGCTGTGTTTGAAGAGAGCCACACCTCGAGCACATTATTACTCCGTGAAGGAGGCATACCTCCTGCAGGAGTATTGTGGTCAGCTGGTTTTTCGTGTTCGCAGCTAAAACTCACGGTTCCCGTTATTCAATCGGCATGTAATTTTACACGTCGTCTGCAGGCATGCCTGTGATGATGGACGTATATCAATATTTACCGTAGGTGTTTTCGCGGTCAATGTCATATTTCAAAAGCACCCCTACATTTAAGGGCATATCAGACTGGCCGCGAAAAACCTGTTGTTTTGAATAGCGGGGGTGGGGGAAGAAACCTTCAGGCAGAAGTGCGGTGTGGTCGTTAATGCGGACCAGATGCGGATTGTAATGCTTTATGAATTGGCCGGAATTGTCAAATGTGTTCGCACCTAAAAGTCATGTTTCTGTACGTTGTATTTCTATGAAATTGGGCATGTGGTGTGCCGTTATGTCCGTGTTGATGCAAGTGTCTTTGTTTTTACCGTAGCGGCTTTTATATCGAGGTAAATTTCATATGTCAAAATCACCCCTATTTTTATTATTCTGTAAAATAGGCCGTAGGTTAAGTAGTTATGTGGTAGGCGAGGTTCTATAAGCAGATATTAGGTGGTTGTTTTGTATATTCGTTTGTGAGTATCTGTTGGGATTGTGACTTATGGTTTGCACCTACTACGATACCCTATCAAATAAATAATATGTAGTGCACTATACTGTTCCCAATCTGCAAAATATAAAAATTCACGGAGGATTGTCGCCTATGGACACTTGTTAAGAGATAGTAGTAACTTATTGTTTGATTGTGTGGCTATACTTTATAATAGCCACAGGCTAGTTGGGCATCCTTGGCTATATGTTCAGCCAAGGACATTACACACAGTGTGTGTAATGTCCTTGGTTCAGCTAAACGAATAAATGAATAAATGATATAACAACAAACATACCATGAGACTAATCTACTTTACAGAAGACTACGCAATATGGGACGAGATTTGCTTTTATAATCAATCTTGGAATTTATAACACTCATACATCGTTATATTGTCTTCTATGTACAATGTTTAGTTTCCAACATGTCAATATGTACTTGAATTTGCTATTTGGATCCATTTAGAGAAATTCTGGTATACATGTAGAAGACTATAGACTTGTGTATAGTGAATAACGCATGACAAAACCAACATTATTGTATTGATTACCCTACATGTAAATGCGGCTATCATAGCGAAACAATCGAACACTTCCTTCTACACTGTAAACTTTATACCAGTCAAAGAAGTACTCTGTTATCATCTCTTTCCAACATAGTAGAGCTACAGCATCTCAATGACAGTACTTTATGTTCTTTACTGCTACGAGGGTCCACGTCACTCTCACATTCACAAAACTATAATATCTTCGACATAGTTCAAACCTTTATTTACTGTACAGGTAGATTCTCGTAATTGATAGATCACCAACTTGTCTTGTTTGTACTCATTTTCTTTTACCCACTTTGTAATTATGTATTTTACTCTTGTTTTTATATTTGTGTTTTTGAGTAGAAGGCGTCATATAAGCAATTGTGCTTCCTGCCTAATACTCATTAAATATATGTGAATAAAATAAAATAAAACAAAATAAAATAAAATGAATATTTGGGACATACAGTCAAAATTGTTATGCGTTTCCTATTAGTTCTGAACAAAATGGGCAAACATTTGGTCAACAGATTTTTCTGGAATCTCTCGGTTTCTATACTCAATTTGTGACAATCGAGTCTGAATCCCCTGTCACACATAGCCGAATATGTTCTCCCGAACACTAGCCGGGACTAGTCGGCTGGTGTTAGGCGAGGTCGACTGCTGTTCGGCTGTGCCAGCCGAATGTTTAAAAATGTTTAAAACATTCGGGTGTGAACGGGAGGTTTGGGCATAGTTGGCTGGTGGTTGGTTAGTGTTCGGAAGTAGGTCTGGCCGCGGTCGGTAGTCAAATTTGTTATTACGCTTAAACCTCTGACACATTGTCAACGAGCTTCGAGCGAAGTCAGTCGTCTCGTTTCACACAGCAGTTCACTTGTTATTTTAGTACTTGGGGGGAGGGGGAGTTGGTGCACATCAGTTGTTTTCATCAGTTATGTTGTTGTCATCATTGCTTTTAATGTTATTTTGTTTGTCTTTTTGTACATGTGTGTGCATTCAGATTTATTCTTTTGTTAAGTGGCACTGTTAATATAAGTACTGTTACTTTAGTGTTGCGCCACTCTGTCTTTGTTTTTGGTATGTTGAATAAAAATTCGGCCCTCTTTGTTGATCGCCGGACGGTAGCTCGAGTTTAAGATCATCAGAGGGTCGTAAAAATTTTGGCCTGAAACTCGACTCTGTCACATACATGAAGCTAACCTCCAAGCAGGTCTTTTGGTGGCTGCAAGACGGTATCAAATTGGCAAGACAGTATCATTAGCAGGGCAGTATCATTGGCGCAGGGCAGTATCCAATATGCCACCCGAAGTGTGGCAGGGTAAAAGGACATATTAAAAAGCGCGGCGAGTACGTACCTGCGGCAGTGTGCGTATACTTTGCGCAACGTTTCACCGCCTCGGCCTCTTCGTACGTGTGTGATGAAGACGTTTCCTGGCTTTCTTGGATCTTGTCAGAAGCATCGTTGCCATAGCGGACACGCCCTCTAGAGCCCCCCTGATGAACAGCAGGTGAATTGGGCGGCGGTCCGCTGGTTTGGCCGCTACCGGACCCCGAAGGAACGGTACGGACAGGCACTGCCTGCTCGTACATATCTGGACTGTTCTGTGCACAAACCCGGCGCAAACCGTGCATTACTGTGAAAGATGCATGAATAAAGCAAATAATACCATAATTAGTCTGAAGACGTAAGGACATTTATGCCCTTATATGAAAGAACTGGCTGGGTATTAGGAGCGTGGGTGGCATTTTGTTTTTCTGCCACCTACCGACTAATTTTCGGGGGAAAGAAGCGAATCTAAGTTTGATGTCCACGCTTCAAAGTAATCCTTTCATAAGTGACTTCAGAAGAAGCAATATGATTGCTGGATTCTAGTGCGTGTTTGCAGAACTTTTCAGTCACATGTGCGCAGCGTCGTTGTCATGCGCACTAGCTGCCACGTCCACTTGCGCCAGTTCGTCGCACACCCCCATGCAAAATGGACCACTCCAAAATTACCTCTGCCACAAAAAATGGACGTTGTATGAGTACCCGAG
The DNA here is from genome assembly GCA_013266295.2 of Branchiostoma floridae x Branchiostoma japonicum. Lineage (NCBI taxonomy): Eukaryota > Metazoa > Chordata > Leptocardii > Amphioxiformes > Branchiostomatidae > Branchiostoma > Branchiostoma floridae x Branchiostoma japonicum. The sequence goes on along the minus strand of CM023829.1, from coordinate 17,377,408 downwards.
TCCAAAATGAACCTTCACTGTTTTGACCCCTTATGGTCTTCCAAGGGCACCCCCATGCAAAAATGGACTCTCCCGGGTGGAGGTATTTTTGGATTGGCCGTTTTGCATGGGGTGCTTTCGGAAGAATCCATTCTTGAATATGGGTAGAATAGGAGAAAATTCCATTTTGGACTGAAATAATTTTTTAGTAGTTTGTTTTGGGCAAAGGTTTTCGTTGGAATGTTCAATTCTACACAGGGGTGATTTTGGATCAGTCTAGTTTCGCGTTTAGGAGTAATGGGGGTGAAATATGAGGCGTTTGCCTGCAAATGTTGTCTTTCTAGTTAGTACATGTGCTTGCCATCCTTTTGCGAAACATCACGACACGCGACATAAACTGTGTCAAAACAGGGTCATAAAGATACGTAGGTACCGTCGCGGGGGGTCGGTCAATAGTTCAGTGATTAGATCACAATTGCTCTTTGTACCGTTTAACCTAACAAAATGGCTTCAACGGATTTCTAACTTTGGATACAATTAATGTTCTATCAGACATACGAATACTGTTTTAAACGTTTGTACAAGGTGATAATAGGCGTCATATTAAATTTATGACGTCATCTTTCCGGGGAATACGACAATAAGGTGGCACAAAACAAAGATCGCGTGTCGGCGACATGAAAAGGAGGTGCAATACATCTTTACGGTGGCTCATATGCAAATATTTACAGGCCATCATCCAATCACAACAGAGCAGTGGTAGCCGGGACGTTAGCCTGGAAACCGGACTCCACACAGCGGACAGATCTTTTGTTTGTTGGTGCCTGTTTCATTTCTTTTGTGATCTTCTTCTTCTTCTTTGAATGATCTGAACATGACGAATTGATACTAGGAAGTTGAAACGTGGATACAATCCTCTACTTCCTCAGTCGTAACGGTCCCTCTCTCCTGCGCCATAGCCGTGTACTTTGGCAAACCTGCCACAGTGATACATCCAAAGATAGCAGACTTGTAACACCTCACGCTGAGTCTGAATCCCAGGCTGTGTACCTATGGGCTCCGGTATATATACAGCTGTCTGGGGGGCCGTCTACAGAAGTGCGTAACATCCTGCGAGAGTGTATCAAGGAGTGCGTCATAGACGACGTCCGTCTTAACATCCTCACATGACTCCTTAAGTTATCATTTGCCTTTTAAGGTGAACATCTAAGGTACCTGGTAGCCCTTTTCGCAGTTTCAGAGGATAGGAAATCACTGTTAGGCGTTTTGCGGGACCCGGAGTCAACCTAGGAGACAGCAAAGTTATCAACGTTGGGATATCAATAGTAGAGGTCTGACCTTGACAATAGGTGAGTAGCAATACTTTTTTTTGGTTTGTTTCGCATAACCAGTAAACCGCCTTTAGGCGTAACACACCAGTTTTGTACAGTAGGTACAAGTTGTGTTAAGACTGGACTGTAAGGTTTGAACCGCTCACATCGGGAAGGACCCCTACTCTTTTCAAGAAGTGCGGTGGGATATTTAACGTGCTCGAGGTGTGGGTCTTCTCAAATACAGGACCTCTGGTTTTACGTCCCATGTGAGAGGACGTCCCTAACTGGCCGAAGCTAGGTACTCATTTTGAGTTGAGTGAGGAAATAGGCGTAAAGTGTCTTTCCCAAGGGCACAACATTTGGGCCTGCCTGGGATTCGAACCCAGAACCTTCAGAATCAACAACCCTAATCACAACCCTAATCACGAGACCACCTGGCCATCACAACTTGAAGAAAGGACTCAAAGTTACAGAGATGAAAAGAGGTTTTCTTTAAAAAAAAAAGTTGTTTGTAACCTTGTTGGTTGTTGACAATGTTTGGATATGTTGTATGGAGCTAAGTGTCCATCACCTGACATGCCTCTTGTTTTAGTGGAAAATAGCTATGAGCGATGTCTTCGTAACATCTACCGGGATCCCCACACTGCTAGAAAAAAAGTAGAAATTGGTTAATAGATCTAGACTGACTAGTATGCCAGAGTAGTTAGCCGGCAAGATGACTACAATTTGCAACTGTTCTGTCTATTTCGAGTATTTTTTTCAGCATACTGTGGAGTCTGGTAGAAGCTGATTTCTATAACGATTCTTACGCATCTTTCTCCGTCATGTGCATGTTTATCGAATCATTTGTTACAGTTAGTGTGGCTACATGTTGACAGATTTGTAACTATATGGATGCAGACCGTGTCACTTCGTATAAGAATGATTCTGTGAAGCGAACCCCCGTTTTGTATCCAGAACCGTACCTCATCTAGTTCTATAAAGCCTGAATGGGTAAGGGTTAGAATCAAGCACGGTTCTGGATAGTCTCCGGCCGCGTATCGAAGAACGTAGATATATCCCAGGCACGGTTTTGGATACAGCACCCCGCCAAAGCATGCTTTTGCAGCCAAGTAGCCGCTGGCATGGAATAGCTTTGTCAGTCCGAGAAAAAATGTGCCGTTGTGACTCTTAAATTTCAGGTTAACGTTGCGAGGAAACATTTTTACAGCATAACACTGATGTCAAGTACCACTCGCATGTTATCAACACAATTTCAAGCGATAGCTAAGTGTTTACTTTTCCCACATTATGCAGAGTTTATTATGTGTTTCATTCCTCGTAAATAACTCGAATGGTCCATAAAATAGACATATTTAGCGGCACTTTTGTTTGATGTGCGTCCAAAATAAAGAGATCTTTATGGGGGTGCAATTTGGCGTGTGGCGAATTGTATGCATTGAGTCACTTGTAGGTGGTGTTTTGGACGTATCCTAAATCTTGGAAAGAATGATCAAAGGCCGAACTAGCATTCTGAGATACTATCATCGTAAAGGCCCCATAACCTTTTTAAGGCTGTAGGGGCAGTGGATTGTTAATCCACTGTGTCTAGCTAGGGCACGGTATTGGAAGGTGGAGCTCATCCCTCTCCTTCCACTGCCTTTTACCTCCCCAAGCGAAGTCAGGTGCCCATTTCACAACTGGGTGGAGTGAGGAAAGTCTTGTAAAGTGCCTTTTCCAAGGACACAGGGAATCGAACCCGTGACCTCTCGATCTCGTGTCCGCTAGCTTTGGTGGCCACTCCACTTTTCGACGCCATTCATTCAACTTTGAAAGTTACGTTGTCACGTTGCAATGAAGGGCTATTCTCTTAGCTATAGAGGCGCTTTAAAAACCTATTTGTTTCGACATTTGACGAATCTTAAAAAGATTGACAGCCTCATATCTGTATTGAAACAACCCCAAATGTAAAGACATTGTTGTCATTGCTTCATTCATTGTCATTGCAAATACAATAGAAAATAGATGTTGGACGATTATTCTCAAGTAAACAACACAAAATTGTGCTTTTTGGTGCGCGACTGTCGCAAAATGATGAGGTTTGTATTTTGTCCTCGCTTAAAGTCTCAAACTAGTCAAAGAGCATGCAGTCGGTAGAAGGTAGCGATTCGACTGACTGTGGCTGACCTTGGGAGGAAGTCAAGTAGAGGTCACTGAACCTTATTTGATTTACAATTCTATTGGTTCAACTGCGCAACGCAACTGTGATGCTTGCCTTATAACGTTAGAGGTCGTCACGTCCCGATATTTTTGCCAAGCTTTCATTTCTTAACATCAAGAAAGCGCGCGAACTTTTCACTTCTATGAATGTGTTTCATAAGCTGTTGCTCCTCAACACGTGATGTACTGTTTTATAAGTTGTTCGTCGACCTTTAGACATAGACCTAGTGGCGTGATTAGAAGTTGTAAACAAACGCCTCAAAGTTTCTTTTTCCGGCTTCAACCTCACGTGTAGCTACGCCGAATCCCGCGAGATCTTGGCTACAACCAAGTCGTCTGATCATAGATTTGAAGTGCATGACTTGGTTTGGTTTCTTGTTAATTCCGCTAGAAAAATAAGAAATATATCACTTAAGAAGAGCTCCAGCCAACCTCGGCACAATCTGACAGGAAAAAAAATATTACAGAAAAAAGTGAAGAACGGTGACAGCGAAAATGTCTTCTTTAGTCACCTATTCCTCAGCAAATGTATATCCTCGACCCACAGGCATATCATCTTTGTCAATATTCGTATGGTGAAATTTTCTCTCGTCACATAGACAAATATGTGGATCACTTTAACTTTCGCATTAATGTACTCGAAAGAAAATGCTTCTAAAAATGGTGAAGATGCATTTGAAAAACTGCACTGAGTATACAACATGTGCAACTATTTGAGAGTTCGAAATGCCAGTTATAGACCAAAGGTTAGATCAGCCAAAGGTAACATCGTTAAAAGAATGTCAAACATTCCGTAGCTTTAATTAGACAGACTCTGGGTTCAGAGTCCAGGGTTTCTGACCGGTCACTCGACCTGTCCTGTCACTAGTAAAGAGGGCAGAGATGTATTGCGTCTTCCCGCCAAAACGTGCACCAATCGACGGCGCCGTTACAAACTGTTGATGCACAAAGTCTATCACGCACGCCCTGCGTGATAGAAAAAAACTCGGACTCTTCAATCTAATTAAAAGCATTATCGGTCCCTCCAATCACTTACAGGCTATACTTAGGTTCTGGGTGTTTGTCTTTTGATGGTCAGTCGCTTCGGCTAGTCCTAAGTCTAATATTTATCGAAAATCTGAGGTGTTAAGGTCGGGTAGGGGTCGGCCTTCAGTTCTGTCCATCACTCTCTTTATTCAGGAGTTAGAACAGGACTCACAATTTTTTCTTCTTTTCGTGCGATGTGATACGACAGAAAAAGCCCGATGGCCACTAACACGTGGCATTGGCGACCTTTAACAGGATTGTTGAACAGACTAACTGGGTCATTCGCGGTTATAAAACACATCGTGCGCTCTATAATCTAACGTTAATTTGAATTGGACTGAACGCAGTAAAGTAATTTATCTGAAGATAGCAAAATTCCCAAAGCGTGCTAAGCTAGGGCACGTGCACACTAGTGTATCACATTCACGAAAACGTCTCAAAGCGTTTGCCGCTTGTAACGCGGAGCGTGAAGGGCTCATGAACAATTTCTGACTTACATCAAAACCCCACGAGTAAAGTTATATCTAGCGAGTGCTAGGAGTTTCGACCAGAAAGTTGTAAAGCAAAGACTTTATTTTCAATTAAATAATGACCTAGCTGAGTAAACATGGATACTTTGTTCATTTACAGTTTAAGACATGGCCTACCTAAGGATGATGTACCTCAGCGTTTGGGTTTGTGTCTGCGTTGTGGCATCCCAGCTCGCGGAAGCAGCTCCGATCAAGGATCCCACGTTCAAGGATCCCACAATCCAGGATCCCACAATCCAGGATCCCACAATCCAGGATCCCACGATCAAGGATCCCACGATCCAGGATCCTGTGCAGATGGACCTGTTGTTCATCGTGGACAGCAGTGAAGGTGTTGGGCAGAGACAGTTCCACAGGTTCAAACGGAGCATGAAGGTAACGAGAAACAATATACTGTATTCTAATTTAAAATTAATACTAGTAAACGCATAGCCTCGTCTATCAATAAAACGAAAAAGTAAGATTGACATGCAACAATTCTTGCTTATGCTTTGGAAATGCGTGATTTTGCTTTAAAACACCACTTTTGAACTTCACATTATATCTTATAACGTTAACGATCGTTTCTCATCGCTTCAATGCAGAACACTGCAATCATGAGACATAAAAGAAGCAAATCTAAAAGAAGCAAATCTAAAAAAAGTAATAATAATAAAAACACGTTGCAAAGCAGTTTGAATTCTGGGTTCCTCGGTAACATCATAGCATGACGTCATTTTCAGACGACAGTACGCAATTTCCCCGCCGCCATCGACAAGGATAACGTCAGGGTGGCCATGATCATGTTCTCGGACGAAGCCGACACTCGCGTGGTCTTCCACTTGGACAACACGTTTGACAAGGAGGAGATAATAAACGCCATTGGACATGCCAAATACACAGGTAAGAACTAGAAAAACAACAACTGATGACTACTTATTTTGATGAGAAAGAAAGATATTGTTTCAGTCTAGGAAGTTCGCATCTTTCACCCCACCCCTTGGAAGTATTGTTTTGGCTGGCTGAGCTGTGGATTAGTGCGGACAGAGTAGGTTGACAGCACGTGGGTGGGGGGAGGAGACTGACAGGTAGAATGACAGGTCAAAAGGTCAGACACAGGAAATGGGGTGAACCTGAGGGAAGGTTGACAGCACATGGGTGGAGGAAGATTGATAGGCAGAATGACACATCGAAAGGTCAGACACAAAAATGGGGCAAACTTGACGATCAGGAAAACTTCCCTAGGGGTAGCTAGTCCTGTTAGCAAAATGAATATTAAACGCACTTAATTTGATGTAGGGGCGATTTTCTGGTCATTTCTCTACATTAAACTGTTTGTGACCATCGCAGGGAATCCAGGCAGAATGATGGGCAAGGCGCTGGGCTTAGCCAAGGACAAGGTTTTCCAGAAGGAGCGGGGCTCGCGGGAGGACGCACACCAGCTGGTCTTCCTCATGACCACCGGGCCCAGTGACGACCCTAAGGACGTCAAACACCATGCAGCAGAACTGTTGAACAACGGTGAGAGAAAGAATTATACACAATAAAACAACACATATTTGCTTGCCTGTTTCAAGAACCGTAGATTGAATTAGCGTATATTAAATAGGACTTTTTAAAGTTATTTTGGCAACGCCACCGGTACGGAGCCTTTGAAATCGGAGATTTCAGACTTCCGGGAAGTGCATGTTTTGGGTTTTCGTGTATTGGAAATGTGTGTGTGTGGGGGGGGGGGGGGTAATGTAATTTCATCGTGTATTACACCATGCAACCATGAAACAATCAAACTCACAAGTCAGCTACCCAAAAAAATACTTTCATAACTGGCAGTAAAAAAAGATAAGGCGATGTAGTGACTTCTGTCCTATTTATCAGAATTTTGTTTTTCTAATAGGAGTGGAACTCTTTGCCACTGGGATATCCATCGACTCACCCGTTGACAAGGAAGAGCTGTTGAAAATTGTGTCGGCTCCCCCCGAAACTCACTTGTACATCCTGCAAGCCGGTCGTTGAACACATCATCTTGTGCCAGCACGCTATTCTGATTGGAAACGAGCTGGAACGTCACGAAAGACAGTTGTACAGTGTGTGACTTTGCACTGAGGCATCACTGCCATGTTATGTTCCCACAATGCATTATTTCAAGCCTAACAGTACCATTCCATAGATTGCCCATCATGGAACATTCTACAGTACAGTGCTTGGGGAGTTCACCATACATGTAGCCATAATTGTTATATTGTTTGTTATATAGATCAATAATTGAATTGTTATATAGATCAATAAACCGCTGCTTTAAAGTGTTCATGACACGAAATACGACGTTATAATAATAATCTGATTGTAGTTGACATAACTAGTATTACCTGGCTAACAGACACATTTACAATAGATATACACTGTTCTGTTACATTCGAAATTTCAATGCCCAGCCTCGGAAAAGTCAGCACAAGCCAGTCCCGGCAGACCTTTGCATCTCTATGTTTTGTTTTTGCATTTCTGTATTTTTTACGGAGCTTGACGTCACCCCGTGATGTCAGCTCCGGAAAAAGCACCGACATGCAAAAATAAAACATAGAGATGCAAAAATTTGCTGTGATTGGGAAGCTTGCCGGAGAGTCTCCAAAAATGTCACTTTTGGACGACCGTACAAACTTAGTTTCTGTAAGTCATCGTGATTAAAAACAATTTCAAGCTACTACATATGGTACGTATATTATATGATATTCATATGTCTTTTACCTACTTTTTTTTCCGTGTCATGAGGTCTTTAATAGAAGGGCCAGTATATCTTGTGGAGGGAATCATTGTCAGAAAGTTCTTTAGGCTTCCAGCAGTTTATATTTCAAGTCCCATGCAGTTACATATAAATTCACTTACATGTACGTATATCCCCTTTCTTTTCTAAAAACAAATTCAAAATTGAAATGGACTTGAAATTGCCCCTTCCACGTGTCATTCTGCTATCAGATACAGGTTACTATGTGTACTACTGTTATTACCAGTATTATATTCATATATTCATATGGCAACTAAAGTCGCTATACATATGCACGTTACACTTTTCTGTTCGTTTTCGTATGGTTTCAGAGTAATGTTGTTAACTCATATTGTTCAGTAAATATGATTATTGCCATAATTGTACATTTATATTGTTCCTCAAGTTTGTATTTATCTGCTACACAGTACTTAGTATATACTTTTCTACCCTTTCAAACTTATATCCATTTTTTATACCATAACCTGAAAAACAGTTGACTTCTTTTACAAATTAAACAGGCAAATGTGGCAAAAAAGATGACTGTTTTTATTCTATGAGGCAGTAATTCTGGCAAAAAAGATGACTGTTAAAATTAATTCTATGAAGCAATGATTCTGAATAACCCAACCACAAGCTCGAACTAATTCTGTCTCTATAATGGTAACGTTATGTTTAACAAAACAACACAAGCCTAGTGTTATAAAGGGGTGGAAAAATTTATTCCAATGATTCAACATGATACATTGTATATCACTGTACAGAGCGCTGTGTGACAAAAACTCGACAAACTTGAAAGCAGTCAGGTGACACAACTGGCATTAATTGCATCATAGTGTTGGTCTATATTTACACAGTTTTGACATCAGGCATTAGATGGAGTGAAAATATAATAGACTGATACTGGAAGAACATTAATTTTCCTTGGTTAGATATTTCTGTCAATGGATGTAGTAGTCAGTCTTCCTGTGCAGATAAGAGCACGGTCACATTTGCCATACAATAGCTTTATGACAGTAAATTGAGTACATTCGTAGGGCAGTCGTACATACAGTTGTAGGATGTGTCATACAAAATTCAGCTGCGCTGTGATGTAACAGGTTGTCACAGATTGTTGTTCACCATTGGTTCTGCCATAGCTCTGCCAGAAAAATTGTATGACCAAAAAAACCCACAAGAAATCAGAGATTTCAGACTTCCAGGAAGTATTTTGGGTTTTCATGACCTTCAAGTTCACAGACCTCCAGGAAGTGTTTTGAATTTTTGTTAATGTATATTACAACTGTGGAGGAGATTGTATGGTGTAATGTAATTGGTAATGCACCACTTCCTGAATTCCTCCACATACTGTCCACTTACTCCCACCCGGGCATGTGCTGGGTCAATGTCAGGCTTGACCTCCCTATCAATCAACTGTCAAAATCATCTCCCACCCACCATGCAACTGAAGCTATGAGGAGAAGCAGAGACACAAACCCACAACTCTGGCACCCAAAACAATACTTTCGTACCTGTCAGTTAAAAAAAAAAAACATACGACGAATATGACCAAGCCTTAACATACACGGGAAGAGACTAGAACCACATGTACAGTTTGAACCATCTATAGTACAGATTAAGTACAACAGCCTTGGCCCCAGTCACATTGTTGTCTTTAAATAATTGGAGAAGCAGAATGTTAATATTTGTATGAGCCCTCTGAAGCACGTCGGCAGAACGTACTGCACCTGCGCGAAACCCGTAGTGTATTGTGCATAGCACTTCGGCAGAACGTCTCATATAAGGTTGTATTAGAGCACATAAGGTTGACAGCCTGTCTGTAGTTTTCAAATGTTGTGTAGAAAAAGATATGGTCTGCAACAGGCAAAATTCTGATGCAACGTTGACCAAAAATCCAGCGAAAATCCAGGTTTTGCGCAGGCGCAGTACGTTCTGCCGACGTGCTGCCCTCTGAATAAGACTGAATGCCACCTGTACAAGCTCTCAAGCAGTTATGCAGGGGTATGTACAATATATACAAAAATTCTCCAATTCCATCTTACAGTTCTTGTCAACTGCCTTTTTTTATACAACAAAATACTACTGACTGAAGGAATTTTACAGGTCTGAATGAATTTGGGAGGTAGTGCCACATGATTTCCATAGCTTGTCCTTTGGTCCACAAATAATAGAATACTTAAGGAAAAAGGCTCAATAACTGGCAACTTCCACAAAGGAAAAGAACCAGTAAGAAGAAATGTGTCTTAGACACCATTTAGATTTTGACCTCAAAAAATGACCAATAAATTGATTCTGAATGATACTAAGATCATTTAGACTGAGAGATTTTGTGTTCTGAAATCATGTAAGAAAATCCCATTCGATTTTTCATCCGATTTGTCACTTTTATTGTTTTCGCTTCAGGCATGTTGAGAAGCTGAAACAGTTTTGCAACCCAGAAGTTTTCAGTCATATGCATTGGATCATTTAATGATGACATGAAGAGCTTTGTACACTTTGTACCTAAGGCCATCATCATCAGGTCAGGTCGTATTGATTTGATTATATGGATGACATCTGCATGTGCATCAATTTTTGTTTAAAAAAAAAAAAAAAGTTTTCAACCATACTGTAAATCAAACAAAACACCTGGAAAATGAGCAAATATGTGCCACAAATTGCAAAAAAAAAAAAAAAATGGAAAATGGATAGTAATGTCAATAATTACAAAATCTAAGAAGAATTGGATACTATTGAAAATGAATACTACTGTTGTAGAATTCCAAAGTCTCAAATGAACGAAATTGAAAAATCTATTGTTCGGTATACCATACTCTGTGTGTTTGGTCATTTGTTGAACCTTCCTGACCACTTACATTTCATAATGAAGGCAACTATTTTTGACGAACTTTTTTTATAATTGCGCGCTCACATTAGTTTTGGGGTTCCCAGAGGATGTCATCCGTATAATATTAATCAAATCAACATGGCCTAAACAAATTTTAGGTACAGGTACAGGTACACGGGTTAAGGTACAGGTGTAGAACTGTATATGTACCTAAACAAGTTTGGTCAATTATCTGTGAGTTATACATGTAGCCAACTGTTTTTTTTTAGTGGTAAATTGTTGTCTTTGTATGAGGGTTTACATATTATGTTAATCTAAAAACAAGTCACGTTTTTCTGATTTCCAAGACCTGAATTGTCAAAATTGTCATCTTTGAGATGCAATTTACCTATTTCTAGTGTAAAAAATGGTGCACTAGTGTTTTATTTTGTACAGGTACATCAGATGTTCAGGTCCAGACCTGTACCTAAATATTTTTACAGTAAGTACTGGTATTACACATACAGTAGGTACACAGCTCTAACAGGAAAAACACAGAGGGCTAGAAGTGCGAACATTCAATGTTCAAATAATAATAAATAACACTCAGACTAAAAAAAAAGCTTCAAAAAGTACCACAGATATGAAATAATATTCTTCAATTATGACAATGTGTGGATTAATATAGTACACATGTACAAACATTTGTAGACCCACAAAGTTTGAAAAGTAGAGACAGTATCTAAATTATTTACCCAGTGTTTGCTCCATAGCAAGGAACAGCAAAAAACAATAATACACATCCTTAAATATAAACAGAACATAACCACAACCCTCCACGCTATGTCTAAAATCCCTATGTACAAAATATGTCCACGCTACACGACAGGTTTGACTATATTTATAAACGTGGGGCGTTTTAACCTGGGTTTTCTCCTTTTGGGTTTTGATCTGCTTTTATGTATATGTACAGCGAAAAATACTACGACTAGAGTCAACCCTGCCAGCGCAAAGACTGGCATGGATTGTATAGAGTTGTGCGGGTGGCTGGGCACGCCGGGTTGGATGTCCCATCCCACGCCGTCCGACACGATGTGCTGGATCCCCGGCTGGCGCCGAACCACGTTTGGTACGGGCGGTTCCATCAGGTCGATCGACAACAGCTTCTGGTGCTTGTAAAGATTTCTGTGGACAAAATTTGAAACCTTTCAAATATGGTTGTTGTTGTAGCGTCAGTTTCATTATCTTGTTAAGACTTAAGATCATAACAATCATTTCTTACAACTCTTCTCAGAAACTTCTGGTATATCTTCTGATAAACAAGTGCTCGACACTCCTTGACAATAAAAGGAACATTCAAACGGTTGAATCTCCTTATAAGACTTAGCAAAAAGTGTCTAAAGAAAAGAGAGAGGGGGACATCTAGATAGATCTATAGAGAAACCAGTCTAGAGAGAAATAGAGACAGAGAGACAGATCTAGAGAGAAATAGAGACAGAAAGACAGATCTAGAGAGAAGTAGACACAGATTTAGAGAGAAGTAGAGACAGAAAGACAGATCTAAAGAGAAATAGAGACAGAAAGACAGATCTAGAGAGAAATAGAGACAGAGAGACAGATCAAGAGAGAAATAGAGGGAGAGAGGGTGAGGTTGAGAGGCCTAGATCTAGAGATACTGTAGATACTAGACTAAGTCGATAGATAGACAGAGAAGAAACAGAGACCAATCTAGGGAGAAATAGAGACAGACACATCTAGAGAGAAATAGAGAGAGACACAGGGAGGTTGAGAGATCTACATGTACATCTAGAGGTAGAGGTTGATAGAGATAGAGAGACAGAGAGACCAATCTAGAGAGAAATCGAAACAGAGACAGATCTCGAGAAAAATAGAGGGAGAGACAGAGAGAGGTTGAGAGATCTACCTCTAGAGATACTGTAGATACTAGTCGATAGATAAGAGATAGACAGAGAGAAGAGACCAATCTAGAGAGAAATAGACAGAGACAGATCTAGCGAGAAATAGAGACAGAGACAGATCTAGAGAGAAATAGAGACAGAGACAGATCTAGAGAGAAACAGAGACAGAGACAGATCTAGAGAGAAGTAGAGACAGATCTAGAGACAGATCTAGAGAGAAGTAGTGACAGAGACAGATCTAGAGAGAAATAGAGACAGATCTTGAGAGAAATAGACGGAGAGAGAGACAGGGGAGGAAGAGAGATCTTAGAGAGATCTACATCTACATCTAGAGATAGATACTAGTCAATAGATAGAGACAGACAGATCTACAATATGTAGAGAAGCAGAGACTTTAGTGCGAGGCTGAAGACAGGACAGCCTGTAAGACTTACGTTGGTGCTGATTTGTTGAGAGGTTCCCCTTTAGCCCAGGACAGGTGAGGACAGGCAGGTAAGGGGCGAGTCTGGCCAGCCAGACTGGACTCCAGCACCTTGGAGTACCTGGCAAGGTGGTTACCTGGGAGGAACAATACCATGGGCATGGTTTAAAGGTCCAAATGAGGTCAAGCTTAAATCTAGAACCTAACTTCCTGTGTCTGACCTTTTGTGGCCTATGGTTAGAGATTCTGCCCCCCCCCGCCCCCCCCCACTCACATGCCTTCACTCAGCTGTATGGACACATACACAAACACACACAAACAGACAAACACACACACACACACACACACACACAAACACACACACACACACGCACACAGACACACACACACACACATGTACACAAACACACACACTCACTCACTCACTATCCAGGATTTGATTATACTGCTGCTGTAGTCCCTGCCACAGGGGTCGGCAGCAGTCGGCTAGTAGTACTGGTCTTCACACACACACACACACAGAAAAGAATGCTTGCATACATTGTACCTGGAGGTAAACAATACTTGACAATGTTACACAAACACAAACACAAAAGATACAATAAACAAATAGAGGGATCCATGGTGTACCTTCCATTCTTTCTGGTAACTCCACGTTCATGATAGAGAGAGGCGAGCCTTGCTGCTCGAACACTGGAGGCATGTGGTTGTGAGATGTGTACTGTAGGAGTGCGTCCAGCAGCCAGAAACAGTCTAGGCAGGACAACAGATGTAATGTTAGCAAACAGTCCATTAAGATAACGCTGGTTCATGGTAGCACTTCGGCAGAACGTACTGCGCCTGCGAGAAACCCGTAATGTATTGTGCATAGCATTTTGGCAGAACGTCTCATATAAGGTTGTATTGGATCATATAAGGTTGACAGCCTGTCTGTAGTTTTCAGATGTTGTATAGGAAAAGATATCGTCTGCAACAGGCAAAATTTTGATGCAACGTTGACCAAACATCCAACGAAAAACGTGAAAAATCAGGGTTTTGCGCAGGCGCTGTTCATGGTCATGGTTAGAGGTCAAAGGTGAAGGTCCCTTATTTGTTTATTAAAGTACTAAACAGTTCTTGTCTAGACCATGCTTGATACATGTCCAGATGTGTTTTATTTACGTCTCAGGGGCCTTCAACTTGTCCACAATGCTTATTAGTAGTAACACTTAGTACATAATTCAAGTAAGAGTAATATTATCTGTTAAAAAAAACTGACATCACTTTATACCCAGGTACCCATATTGTAAAATTAACACCACAACACAACAACATACATGTATCATGACAAGTTCCAAAGTAACTGACTGTTACAAATGTACATAATTCCCACACATTTATAGTCCGTAAATTCATTGTGTTCGAAGTGTCAAAAATCCACATTTTGCAAACAGAGTGCTTCGATTAATTGACAGGAAATCTGTATGGTTCAGGATATGACAATTTTAAGATGGAGAAAATTGCAAAACGTAAAACTGTGGCAAATATTTCAAGCTTTACAGTAAGTAACAAAGACCTACTGGTACATTTGTATATCAGGAAGAACAATCAATTAACAGGAAATACTATATTCAATGGCACTATCTTCTTTGGCTTTTTTTGGCGACACCTAGGGGGTGGAGCCTGTTCTGCCATGAGATTACCTTTCTGTAGATGGCTGTTGTCCAGACAGTTGGAGTCGCCGTACAGCGCGACCCTGCCTGCCTCCTCTCCTGTCATCTGATACAGACCCAGGATGGGCACCGTGTCCACAGTCTGGGACTCCTGCTTCAGGACCTCATTACCTGGTACAGTCACATCAACGACACACACGTTACTCTTTATACAACACAGAACTTCTTCACTAAGGCCATACTGAAGACTTGATTATGTAGATAACATCTGCATGTGCACCACTTTTCACCCTTCTCCCAAAAAAAGTTTCCGACCAACACACTACATACTCGTCCATTTTTGGTAAATTTTTACAATGTACATGTAAGTTATTAACTGTGCACTGTAAGTTATCAACTGTGCACTGTAGTTGACCATTGCCAGAGGGAGCAAAATTTCTTGAAAAATCGGGTGAAAAAAAAAATTCATGGTCATGCTGATGTAATCCGTAAAAATTCCTTGCTCTGGCCTTAGAATAGTAGGGAAATGTGTAAGCCATACTTAACATAAAAGAACAATGTACAGTGCACAGTTGATAACTTCTTTTCATTACAACTTTGAGTACTTAGTCTAGTACATACATGTATGTACCCCTTGGGGATCAACCCAATTCTGCAGAATTCTGGGAACTGGAGCCAGAATGTTGGGAACTGGAGGCCTGAGTTCATCCCCAAGGGGTCCTCAATGGCTGCCATGTATTTCTTACTTCATTTTTACCTATAGTTTACGATCATACATGTATTAGCCAATCTAGATGTAAGGTTGCTGAGATATGGGAATTACATGTGTAGTCCGGAATTAAACTGAATGTCCAGATTTAAACTGGAGGCTGTTTATAACATATTTTGTTGACTGCCTTTAAAACCAATCACTGTTACTGTATTAATTTTTATGTAACAAGATGCTGACCTTGGTCCTTTAGCGTCTGTGTGATCATGATCCCGTCTTCAGGGAACTTTGCAATACTGGAGCCTGATGCATAGTACACTGGGGACAGAGAAAAAAAACATGTGCTCAAGATATCTTCTTCATAACTGCTGAGCCCAGAAATGGGGGATAGAGGTGGACATGTACACTGTACAAGCCACTTAGACAATTGCTGTTAGTAGTATTTATATAATATGTACAAGGACAGGGTGGCAGCTCAATACAGTGAAGCCTGTCCCAGCTTGGTTTTGAACTGGGAGAGGGACTTCACCTCTACCACACTAGACCTGACTTTGGCAAGGTATTTCAGTTCTAACTGGGAAAGTCTTAGTCAGTAGACCTACAATGTACATGTATTGTAGAAGTGTCCAAATTGTCCAGTAGAAGGCTGAGTGTAAGTATATGTGGGCATACATTGTACATGTAGGATACATACAGTGTACGTGTGGTTGAAACAAAGGAAACATGTAGCTTACGTATGTGGCAAAGAGAGTAACAATAGACTCATTCAAATACTGGTGACTGTAACAGTAGACTAATTCTAATACTAGTGCTGGCTATATCTAGACAGCTTAGGTTTGCCTTCTTTTTCGGAAGCAGAGGAAGACGAAAAGCTCCACTTTTTCTATAATTTGTGGGTTCTGTGATTTTAGGAGGAGGGTAGCTTTGTGTTTGTCTGTGAATGTGGGAAAGTTTGGGTAAGTCGAGGTGCCTTCTTTAAACAATTTGGTTCGTTCATCGTGGTTAGATTAACAATTAGAAATAAGGTGTGTTTCGTCTTCCACAGATTTTGACGAACAGTATTCACAGATTCTTTTACACACTGGTAATTTCTTATATCGTCTCTCAACTTCTGGGGGTGAGCACTGATTCTAAATTTGCTACAAGAGAAACCATGCCAACAGTGCCTTGAGGTAACTCACTATCGTGATCGCCTAGTGTAAAGTCTCCCTCGTACACCTGGTCGCTGAAGGCCATGTTCCACGGGTACATCAGGTCATTCAGCGCCGGGACGTTCGCCCCTCCTGTGTCTGGCATCCACCATTGCCTGTAGAGTAACATTCAAAGAAATGTAAAAAAAAACATGTGCTGCAGTACAGAATGGCTTAGCCCCTGGGTTGTTGCCAAAAAATCAGAAGAATGGTTTAACCTTTGACATTGTCTGTTGCTAGTCACAGTTGCTTTGGATGAGGGAGCTCATAGAAGAATTTGATAAAGAAGGATGTTATGATTGATTTGCTTTAATAATTTCATAACGTTTATGGATGGAGACAATTCACATTGTGAAATAAAGTTGAAAAGTTATTAATGGTTAATAAGCAACTGTCAATTATCTTTTGAGCTGCAATTCCCATCAACATGAAAATTTTGCTAAAAGCTAATAGCTGCAGTACCACTACATTCTAAAAGGTGGCGCTGTTGCACCACTCCTCACCTGGTGTTCTCATCATAGAATTTGACCTTCTTCATGACAGAGACGTTGTACCAGTCAGCGATGACGATCACCGACAGCCCGTTGTCGATATCTCTCTTCAACTTGGAGATTTCTTCGGGGAAGAACTCTTCCTCACTGTCAACTATAAGTAAGGTTCCTGTACAAAAATGAACACACGAATCTTTGAGTGAGAATCGACAACTGATATTTCTTATACTTCCGTAAGTGACATCGCATTTTTGCCTCGCAGATATCAGTATGTTATGGGATAGGGTTGATTCAACATACTACATTAAGAGATTGACTAGAAAATTGAAGTTTTGCCGCCCTAAAATTGCACTCGATGCCTCTAAAGGATAAGATTTAATTAGAAAGAACAAAATAAACACTGCTGGAGGACTTCTAGTTGTTCAAGAGCAGACGGAAGTTAAGTACAAGTAGTTACCATATTGATTGGCGTCAAAACATGTTAGCGGAGCGCCCAGTATTTCCACGTAGTACCCAGCATTCCGCAGGTGTTGGTACGTGTCCTTGAAGTTGGTGTGAGGGTGATCACCATTCCTGCAAAGTCACATTATGTTAATGACAATATGGTGTCTTATGATTGGCTGATTCCTATACATTCTAGGTATGTCAATAAGACAATGGTTTTCTGTGATTGGCAAATTTCTGTCCATACTATGGAAGTAAGAAAATGGTTTTCTGTGATTGGCCCATTCCTGTCCATACTATGAAGGTAAAAAAAATGGTTTTCTGTGATTGGCCCATTCCTGTCCATACTATGAATTTCAAAGTAAAAAATGGTTTTCTGTGATTGGCCCATTCCTGTCCATACTATGAAAGTAAGAAAATGGTTTTCTGATATTGGCCCATTCCTATCCATACTATCATATTAATGGAAGTAAGAAAATGGTTTTCTGTAATTGGCCCATTCCTGTCCATACTATCATAATGGAAGTAAGAAAATGGTTTTCTGTAATTGGCCCATTCCTGTCCATACTATCATAATGGAAGTAAGAAAATGGTTTTCTGTGATTGGCCCATTCCTGTCCATACTATGGAAGTAAGAAAATGGTTTTCTGTGATTGGCCTATTCCTGTCCATACTATGGAAGTAAGAAAATGGTTTTCTGTGATTGGCCAATTCCTGACCATACTATGCTAATATGGTAATGGTTTTCTGTGACTGGTTGTCACAAATGTACCTAATTACTATAAATCCTGAAACTTTTGTGGTGCTTTTAGTTCTTTCGCCTCTCCCACTAGCACTGCCAACAAACAACACTGCAAATATGCCAATATATTACTAAGTGTATCACAGAATTGTTTCAACTGCAAATTCAAAACAATGCAAAAGCCCCCCTTTTCCCTTCCACTGCGAAATAAAACCGCCGCAAAAGTACGTGAATTTACGGTACAGTCCCCAGATCCCCGACAGTGACTCACCAGTCCAGGGGGTCGTTCTTCATGCGGAGGTTGTCCCGAGGGAAGTAACCTGGTGGATACCGCAGGTTGTGGTACTGGTCCCACAGGACTCGTTTACTGGAGAAAAAACATTAGTTTACTAGGGATTCAGCTTAACGATCAGACCTTAACACGAGGTCTAACAAAGTCCTGCTTCAGAGGGTTTCTACATTTATCAAATCATCTGAACTTAAGAAGAGGAGCTCACTGAATCATTAGCCTTAACATTGTCTGAGCCTTAACACTGTCTATAGATTGTCTAAAATTTGTCTAATTTACACATCAATTCATAGCTTTTGGATAAATACCTGTTGAACTAGAGATTCCGTTAGTCACTGACAAAAAGTAGTGGATGCTACTTGAAACAGTTTTCAAAATCTATCCAGTTGCTTGAGTAACAGTTTTCTTGTGTATCTCATTACCTGGATGTCTATTTTTGTTGCAGATAAGAAAATGTTGTATTCTGGTGTCGTATGTATTTAAAATAATATAACACTGACAGTTCTACCAATCTAATATATATTGTGATTATCTATCTTAACCAGTACGTTTCACACACTACGTACATTCTAACATTCTAAGTTCTAACACATACCTTCTTGGAGGAGTTGGCACTACTTTTACGCGGACCGGTAGTTTCACAGTTGAGGTTCTTTCTTCCTTCTCTCCCTCCTAAAAAACAACAACAACAAATCGGAGATTAGAGACATTCGGGAAGTATGCTTCCCAAATTCCCCCATGTCGACCACTAATTCCTGCTGGCTCCAGGCCAGATTCTGAGACCGTCATTATTTTATACCTGTCAATCTCCCCTCCCACCCACGTGCTGTCAACCTACTGTCTGGATGAAGATGCCACCCAAAAAAATACTTCCGAAAAAACACTTTCACCGAGCAATTTTACAGGTCCAGGTACACGTGTATGTAAGGTGGTTGAACTCTGACCTCCGGAGGTGAAGACACGGTGAGCGTGACCTGGCCCTGGGCTATTCCCTCCCACTGGGCAGCCTTCTTGGCAGCAGTGATGGACACGGCCAGATATCCTGACCACGGCCAGAGAACATTGGAGTAGGAGAACGCAACCTGGGATGGACATACATTTGTAGGTCAACAATATTATACATGAAGTAACAAGAAATCAGTGATTTCAAACTTCTGGTACAGTATACTGTAAATCACTTTATGTTCGCGGTAGGAAAAGTTTGCGGTCTGAGAAAAATGAAATATGTTTGTGGAAGTATACATTCACGGTGGCGGCAGGTGCAGCAAAAAGAAAGCCGGCGAATTATTTGTTCACAGTAAAGATAAGTTTGTGGTACAGAAGTGACCATGACTGCAAATATAACAGTACTGCGAAAAAACTGTGATTTACAGTAGTTTGCATTCACGAATTACATACAATACATTTGTACATGTACTTACATACAATACATTATTTACATACGACTGTATGATGAGCCTTACTCCACTATTACACTGGCTTATGTTTCATACATTCCTGGAGACAACATCATTGAACCCTGGGCATACCAGGTCAAACCCCTGTCAATCAACTGAAACCCATTGGAATCTCTGCCCACTTGCTTCAGAACCCAAACATACAAACAAAGCTTAAATTAGCGCCACCCAAAACTATTCTTCCATCCCGGTAGTAACAAGGCAACTCTAGGAGTAACATATATTACCAAGGCTTTCCTACTGGAGAACTGTCTTATCAATTAGAACATTCTTAACATAATTTGTCCATTCAATGTTTTACATGCTTTCACCAGAATGCTCTGTTAAAATTTGCAACTGTCAGGTTTAAAAAGAAATAGACAGTCCTTTGTTGTACATGTATGTCCATTTTGTTTGTTTGAATTGGTCTATTGTAGTTCTCCTTTGTATTAATTGGCTATCTGTGAGTCTCCATGATGCTGATTGGCTGTCACTCTCCATGGTGCTGATTGGCTGTCACTCTCCATGGTGCTGATTGGCTAACAATAACTCAATTGGTGCTCATTGGTTGGACTCAACTTGCTTAGATACTGTCAGGCCAATAGGAATCATTCATAGTGCTGTCTAGCAACTTGCAACTGTCAGGTTTCAAAAAAAGCAGACAACCTTTTGTTGTACTTTCTGTGCAGTCTCATATTTCACCACAACGAACTCTATGATTAACTACACATGGTACAAATTGGCCAATTGCAGCTCTCCTTTGTCTCCTTATCTATCTGTAAGTCTCCAAGTTTCTGATTGGCTGTCACTCTCTGTTGTGCTGATTGCATGACTCCATGGTGCTGATTGGCTAACATTAACTCAACATGGTGCTGATTGGTTGGATGTTAATTGCTTTGATACTGCCTGGACACAAACCTCTATAGTCTCCATTCTGTGGTGTGTATGGCTGCCAGATAGGTTTGTCCACTATCCTCCCTGTTACTCCCATGCCGTTCAAAATTGTCACCTGTATTGGGCACATTGGACATTGTTAAATACTGAAAACAGTATCAATTTGTTTGGCTTGAAGGAAGAATCATTACCACTAACTATACAAATCACATACCCCATGCACATATTGTTTGATAATGGACGTGTTTTAAAAAGATCAGTCAAGGTTCAAAGCTATTGACATGTACTCAAATGCTGATGTTAAAGGGGTCCTAAAGTCCAGAAGGGAGTGCTATTTTCCGACAGACATTAATTTTAGGAAGTGAAAAATGCATATTACTTTACAGCACACAATAAAATAACCATTATGCACGCAAGTCTTAAAACGCATCGAAACCAGGACAAACTCCCCAGATACCCTCTAAAATATCCCAGACTGCACCGCGCAACCCCATTGGTGTCTATGCTTTGACCAAGAACGTTACGTTTTAGACCTGATTTTAGGGGCGATAAGAAAAAATCGTATCGTTTTGTGTTCTTTGATATCTTATCAACAATTGGCCTTCTTAGTGTCCTTATCGCCCCTCATTTATACCGAAATTATTGACAATGAAAAAAACGGCGTAATATAATTATCTTTCCAATAAGCGGCGTAATCTAATTATCTGTTCAGTAAAGATTTACATACAAATAAATTGAGAAAGTCAAAACACGCAAGATGAAACTGGCAGCTCACTGTATTAGACATCCTGATATTATAGCACCCAAGCTAGAGGTCAAGCAAAGTAAAGTAAGTAAGTTTTTAATAATCAGCTAATTGGTGTGCTTGTCTCCTATCGTTTTTGCCGAAAATGTTTATGTTGACTTGAAGTGTATGAGCATTTCGTAACCCAAAGTTCCCGGATGTATCTATTGTGGTTCAGTATGGAGGGGAAATGATATTGATATCGCTTTACAAACACGCGCCGCTTAAGTCGCACAAGCGAAATTTGTAAAAAGCCGGCTAGTCATGTATTCATTGAAGCATAGTCTATCAGAAAATGGCACTCCCTTCTGGACTTTAGGACTCCTTTAATGATGTAATGACAGTGGTGTAGTGATCACGCCATCTAGCAGAATACACAGGTACTGCAAACTAAACTACACAGCTTAAATGCTGCCACAATCCCTGCTACCTGTTGCAGTACTGTAATACCTACGAGGTATTCTAGGAAAGAAGGAGGTTATGTAAGAGTTTAAAATCAGCCACCTTCGTGAACTTTTGAGCTTTCTGTAAATGTCAACTGGCTGGTTGCTGTCTGCTGTGTTTTTATAGCAACAGAGGGCATGGAATTGGAAAGATAAAGGGGCGTTATATAACATTTTTGCAAATAATCTCATTGAAAAAATCTTTGTGTGATTGTAATTTACTTCCACTTTTCAATATGTGCAATTATCTCACATTTCTGACATTTATGGTTGGACAGGTGCTAAAACAGCCCATGCGATGCGCACTCAGTTTGTTGCACCACCACAAACTACCAGAATGTAAACAAACATGGCTGACAGCTGTGTTTCCTACTTTTAAACACACTCCTAAGGCATCATATTTAGGCACCTCCACTTCCTGAACAGCACTTATTTGGAATGAAGTAGGGTTGATTCAACTTACTTTGTAAAGAAATGACCAGAAAATTTACTTTTTGTATCATCCTAATGTTTTACATAAAACAGCCTCCAGTTTAATTCGGGACTTCCAGTTTCATTCCACACTACTTTCCATATCTCAGCAAGCTTACATCTGGATAGGCTAATGTTGTTAACTACAGGTAAAAATGATGTAAGAAATACGTAGCAGCCATCGAGGACCCCTTAGGGGTTAACCCAATTCTGCAGAATTCTGGGAACTCGAGCCAGAATTCTGGGAACTAGTGCCAAGTTCTGCATTCTGGCTCGAGTTCCCAGAATTCTGCAGAATTGGCTTAAACCCTAAGGGGTCCTCGATGGCTGCTACATACATGTATTCCTTACATCATTTTTACCTGTAGTTAACAACATTAGCCCATCCAGATGTAAGCTTGCTGAGATATGGAAAGTAGTGTGGAATGAAACTGGAAGTCCCGAATTAAACTGGAGGCTGTTATAATGAAAAGTTGAAGTAGAGATGTGAGCACTTACATTGACAATGGTGGGCATGCCTCCATAGTAGATGGGCTGCGTGCAGTAGGGCCACATGTACGGACAGTCCGTCAGATCGATGTAGCTGGGGCTCAGGCTAGGAAAGACACAGCATTAAATTCAACTATTATACAAATAAGATTAAAAATGAGCTTCACTTTATCATGGACTGTTCGCAATATGATCATAAATGCTCAAATTGATCACCTTTCTGGATGCATGCTTAAAAGAATTTAATACTTTCCATCTTATATAAATTAATTTAATTCCTTTCTAGGAGATAACCCTTACTGTGTACAAAGAAGTAAATGCATGTACAATGTACATGAAATAATGTTTAGACCTTAAACTGTAGTGTAAGTCAAACTCAACAAGTTGATTTATCCATATACTTCAACGTGTATGTACGTGTAAGTTCATTTCTGACAGTTGTATCCACTGTCTTGTTTATAATTATCCACTTGTTTTTGTGGCCTAAATAACAACAAATAAGTAAATATTTGAGTGCCATAAAGGACACAGAACACTGAAAGTGTCTGGGCCTGATTATAGTATTACAGTAAAAATAAGGTAGCACTACACTGTACATGTATATCATATTTTGGAGAGCAAGACACAAGCATATGAATTTAGGCTTATCTAGTTTGACTCTGGGTCATTTTTAAAATATTTTATGACCAGGTTACCTAATAAGATGTCTAAATAGAAATGTCTATAATATATTTGTACTTCATTAGGCCATGTTGATTTGATTATATGGATGACATCCTCTGGGAACCCCAAAACTGATGCGAGCTTGCGAATAAAAAAAAAGTTTGGCAAAAAAAAAAAGTTGCCTTCATTATGAAATCTACGTGGTCATGATGGTTGAACAAATGGCTAAACACACAGATTATGGTATGGCGAATAATAGACTCTTCATTTTAATTTCTTCACATTTTCTTCTTCCTTTGGAATTGATTTTAGTATTCTACGATATCAAAATAGTTTTCCAATATTTTTTTTTCTATTTACGGCATATATTTGCTCATTTTGCAGCTGCTTTGTACGATTTCCAGTATGGTCGAAAACTTTTTTTTTTTTTGGAAACGAACGAAAATTGATGCGCGCGCGGATGTCATCCATATAATCAAATCAACATGGCCTTATGAGTAAAAAAAAGAATTGGATCATGACTTTAAGTTTTTTGTCTCGGTTCTTGGATGTTATTCAAAGTCAGACCAGGTTCAGCTGAACTGGTACCCACCCCTAGTCCTTCCCAAACCCAGTCGGGTACTGTACCTACCTAGCCTGCGGCTTGTAGCTGTTGAGGACCTGGTAAGCTTTCAACAGGTCCAACTTGCCATGGCCTGTCAACAA
Organism: Branchiostoma floridae x Branchiostoma japonicum; assembly: GCA_013266295.2. Taxonomy (NCBI): domain Eukaryota; kingdom Metazoa; phylum Chordata; class Leptocardii; order Amphioxiformes; family Branchiostomatidae; genus Branchiostoma; species Branchiostoma floridae x Branchiostoma japonicum. Next base: position 17,353,076 of record CM023829.1, on the reverse strand, counting down.
AAAAAAGCGGAGAGCGTCTCCGTCATTCAACATAGCAAACCTAGGAGCGGAGAGCTAATTTCAGAACTGTCAACGGCCAATCATTCTTCTGACATAGCACGAAAAGTTAGAAACTACTGTAATTGAAACGGGCAAGTCAAAATGGCAAGGATCTGTGAAATAAAATCAAACCATACTGCTGACAACAGTAACATGAATATCATGTTTTTCTGATACACTGGCTGGCATATAGATATATAATTAAAAAAAAAACATATTCTACTGACTATTGGACCTACTATCCAATATGACATTATTTTTAACATGCACATATTTTTAAGTGAACAGTGTTGTGTTCTCCCATAATAGCTTGATATGATGATAATAATAGCTTTATTACTCAGCAACTGTGTAATGGCACTAATGCTACGGTCACAATTCCCAACCTGGGGCCTGGCTGGATAGTTTGCAGAAACGAAAAGTATGAAAGACAACAAAACATAAAAAGGTTGAAAAACTGAGCACTATTTGTGTATATTATTGATAAGAATTGTTTGTTTTTCATTCAAGCAAACAGCCGGGTTGGGCCGTTTGGAAATGTGACTTTAGCATGAGCACATATACATGTACATGTATGGATACTAATCCTTTAACAACAATTCTAGTATCCTTTAACAACAATTCTAGAAAAAACAGTCTTCCATGTACTATGGGAAGAGACATATCATATATAATTATATAGTTGTACAGTTCCTTTTGCTTACCCATTGATTATGTATCAGTATTCTTTGTTATATCTTTGTTTCCATTAATTCATTTTATCATCATTATATTAGTGTCATGATTAATATTTGTTACATTTGAAGGAAGAGAGCTTTGTTTGTATAAGCCTTGTAGGCTTCCTCTGTCCTCCTGCACAATGTCATTGTTTTTTCCTTTGATACATTTGTTTACTTATCTGTACAGTCAAACCTGCTCAAGCCGGTCACCCAGGGGACCGGAGAAAAGTGGCCGCGTTGGAGAGGTGATCGACGAGAAGAGGGTCGATCCTCCCGACTCACAACATGACTGAGACCTAATGGTCTCCTATTCAAGGTGTTTCAATATCAAATAATGACCCAGCGGCGGCCATCTTGGCCTTTTAGACGAAAACATTGCCCGGCAGTAGAAACCCGAGACAAACTGGTCGGTTTGAGAATCGATGTCGCCACTGATTGAAAAATTAAAAATTTAACCCCGTCAACTGGCCGCCATGAGAAGGGATCGGGCCATGGGCGGACCCAATTCGTGGTGGCCGCGGCCGCGTTGGCCAGGTGACCGCCCTGGGCAGGTCGCTTAATGCTTGCGCCTTCTAGCCGGTCACCCGCGATGGCCAGGTGACCGGCTAGAAGAGGTGACCGCCTAGGCAGGTTTGACTGTATATATTTTGTGTGAAATAGATTAAACTGAAAACTAAAACTTGAATATCGTCAAATGTTGCTTCTTCAGACGCTGTACGGGGTGGAGTCCCACTGACCAATGTACCTATGCAACAGCTCGAGTTAACGTGTTGCGCTAGATACATTGCCCGTGGAAAACCACCAGAGTTTCCCCAGGGTCCTATCACAGTTCCATCCAGAGTGCCAGTCAAGCAGAAGTGATGAATTCTTCTCCAGTGTCTCTTATCATTACCTCCATGAAAAATGGAGGTATTGTTTTTGGTATGTCTATGTGTGTGTGTGTCCGTGTGTGTGTCTGTGTTTCTGCATGGCCCTTAGGTCAGGTTGTAATGGATATAGTTGGGTTCCAAAGGGAGTAATAACTTTTACATCTGGTAGCGCTTGCTGTTTTCACAGGTGTTTTTTGTTACATGACCTCCTTGACAGCTGGTGTTGTTTCCCTTGCACGATAAAGAAGAGGATTGCAAAGGAGATTGTAAACAGGTTATGTTGCATCAGTGGCTGTCTAGGCAAATGGAACCCCTTTTACATGAGAGATTTTCAACCCCTCCTAAAAAGTTGTGAATGAGAAGAGGACACAGTCACCATCACACAAGATCTAAATATTTCAGGGAGGTCTGAGGTCTCCAAATTCTTGTTGACTGTGGGTAGATACAGTGTATTTGTGTGGGGTTACGTATTGTACTGTAATGTGTGTCTTCACGCATATTCTTGACTGTCAGAAAAAAATAATAGCGAATCAAGTTTGCTATAGAATTTCAGATGATGATAATGTTGTAGAATCGTTTTCCTCGTTTCTGTTGCAATAGAAATATTGAATACAAACTTCAATGTGCAGTACTTCCTTGTTCAGTATATTAACATACCTGTGCTTCCAAAATGAATATAAACATACATTTGTTGGATCACAAAATCTAAAAAAGCAACAATAAAAAGAGAAGCCCTTCCCGCTGACCGTAAATTTGTCAGGACTGTAACTGGAAGCACAACATTTATTTTCCTTTTAAGTCTTATTACTTCTGAATCAACAGTTGTCCTTGGGAATACAGAGAAAATCTTCAACAGTGCCGGCATGCATGTATAAAGGCACCCAAAGCAATTTCATTGCGGCAAAAAACAAGAAATGTTCTGGACGAGGAAATCAGTCTGATACTGACATTTACTGCCATTTCTTAGCACATGTTAGTCATCATTTCATACTCGAAGTGTTTGAAATAGCTCCAAAACAAGCTAAAAGAGGAGTCCCTTAATTTTTTTGGTGCCACCAATAAATAGCTAGAACCAGCCTACGATATAAAACAAGCAACCTTTTTCCATCAGCGACATCAATTTTTTGCCTCACAGATATCAGTATGTTAATTTGGATGGTGTTGATTCAACTTAGCAAAACAAATGACCTCAAAATTAACTTTTCAAAATCCAGTTTTACTGGCCTGAAATCGCTTTGGGCGCCTTTAAGACATATATAACGGCTCCACGGAAAGTTTACCTTGCTCGAACATGTTGACTCCGGGCAGGCGGCGGGCGGAGGCCATTAGCGCCTGCTTCATGCTCGCCGGGTTCACCATGGGAATACGATGAATCACCGCGCTGAAACGACACCAACCAGCAACATCACACACACGTGTCTGCGTAGGCCTCCATTTTCAACCATGGCTCTTATTCATTTCAAGATAGAAATTACACCCATGAAGGAGAAACAAGACTTAGTGCTCATTTCTCTTCCACTCCTTTTTTTGGGTACTTTGTTAAACAATACAAGTTTTGGATGTACTCTCCCACTTATCATTAAAAAAACGTGAGACTATTCATTAGCCACTGCCCTCTAAGAAGAAGGCAAGCCCCTAGTAATGCTAAAGGCACAATTGCTTACTCTTTCCTTGTTTACATTGTAAACAAGGAAAGAGTAAGCGATGTAAGTACCAAACTCTGAAACAATTCTAGGCAAATATACTTGACATTTCAAAGCTTTACATTCTCAGACCCTCCATGACAAGATATCTTCCCAACTACCGTAAATGCATTTAATTTTGCGGTGGTCATATTTCGTGAAAGGGAGGCTTTTGCGGTGTTTTGAATTTGCTGCTGAGACAATTCCGTAGTACAGTTACTGTAGTCATACAAGGAAGGTATACACGTATTTGCAGTGTTATGAATCTGCAGTGGAGAGATCGCTGCAAACTGTGAAAATAAAACCATTGCGAAAGTTTGCACATTTACAGAATGCCCACGGAGATGCCATCCTGGACAGGGTGAAACCTTCCTAGTTATCCCACCGCTGGAGAACACGCTAAGTGCAGCTTTAATTCTGGAGAAAGGAGGAATCATTAGGGTAACAGTGCATTACAGTCCGCCTGACTACTTGTCAATGTAGTGCAAATAGGGAGATAATGGAAGCAAATGGCAGGTCCATTAAAATGAGGAGAAGGCAAGAGGCAGGGAATAATTATGGCTGGGTTGGGGTGCTTTGTCATGCATGCATGTGGGGGAACATGAAGCGAAGTTTAGAGTCCCGATTTACAATGCACACACATGCGGGCAAAACCTGACGTACGGAAACTGCGTACACACACCGAGCGTACAAAAACTGCGTATTTTTTCCTGCGCGTAAATCAGCCTGCTTTCACATACACCAAGAACGTGCGTTCAGACCGTACGTTACCTCGAGGGCTGGCGAGCGATGTGAACGTAGTACACGTTCTTGACATGCGTCAAAGCAAGCCGATGCATGCAGGAAAAATTTGACATACGCAGTTTTCGTACACTCGTGTGCATACGCAGTTTTCGTACCATCAGGTTTTTGCCATGTGTACATCGGGTTTTAGATAGAAGGAAGGATAGGAAATTATGTAGCAATTTTAGTGGAACCTTCTACAAGCAACCCTCAGTAGGTTTAGGATATAACTAGTGAATGCAATTTGACAACAGGAGGGCCAGAGTTAAGAAGGGAGGCTAGTCTCTAGGTAACATATTACACAGATGTACACTTAAGATTAGAGTCTTGCATGAGACATCTACAATGATCAACCTTACGTAACACTGTAATAAACTGACACTGTCTCTAAGGAGTTTGTTTTGTCCAAGGGCTTATAAAAATGAAAATCAGCTCTCACTGTACTACTAATTTTTGCCTCAGGAAAAATGAACACTAATTACAATTTTGGTTAGTTCCAACTGAGTCAATACGTTTTGTCCCCATGGTATATGTCCGTAATTATTACTTACTCTAGAAAGAATTTGAGAGAATAATCATCTAGTTGCGTATTCCGTATCAAAACATCTGAGCTGATGTTGTATTTATTTGCCTGTGATTATAACATAAGCAAGGAAGTGCAAATATCGGTATACAAATGGTGAACCAAGAAATTAAATACGGTATATTCATTTCTAGCAGATCAATGTTATACATGTACATGTATGGTACTATACATGTACATGTACATGTTACACCATATTGTATCACATCATATACATGTACTATCATATACTATGTCTATCATAACACAATCTTCTATTCCTGGATTGACCAAGATTATTTCTTAGTACTGTAAATGCAGAAATTTTTGCAGCAGTTCCCCTTTCGCTGTGATCTTTTACCATTAAATTCTAATACTGTGAATATGTATGTATTTTATACATGTACATAAATGTAGTAATGTTTCAACTCCGATTCAAACACCATGGAAACTTTTTCCCTCGTACTACGAAATAAAACTACCACAAAAGTAAGTGCATTTACAGTATCATTTACTGCCATATGGCACGCCTATTGAATATCAACCTTACCTGGCGAGTAGGGTGACTGCACCAGCCACCACAGGTGAGGCCACACTGGTGCCAGACAGCGTACGGCAACCACTCCTACAGGTAACATAACAGGTAACACGTTAGGTTAGTCTTGCTTAAAGATCACATGTACATGATTGTGTAACTACATTTATATCATACCCGGGCGGCAATACAGTGCTCCAGGCCGTGTTGTATCCACCCGTACAACATAAATAAATAAACAAGACGCCATAGGCGACAATTCTCCGTGAAATTTTATAATTTGCAGATTGAGAGGTGGTATTGGCACTGGCATGCCTGCAGACGACGTATAAAATTGCATGCCGATTGAACAAAGGGGACCGTGGGTTTTAGCTGCGAACACGGAAAAACGGGTACCGCTCAAGTCAACGTTAACTGCTTAAAAATCAGCCGATTACAACACTCCGTCCGTTGTTCCAGTCCAAACCGGTCCGACTGAACCAGTACCCACCCTTAGATGCACATCAGGCTCCTGGAATGTGCGAATGTGCGAAAAAATGACGCCAGGACTGTCTACAGGGAACACTCGCATATTAGCGCGACTGGCCATACACCGCGACTGGCCAAGCCCAGACCCTGCAATTAGTAACAGTTGCACATCAATCCGGCCGAAAGCATTGCGTAACACAGGCTACTTCTTCCTATATTCAGCGCCGTGTTTCGAGAGAATAATACCGGGAAACGATTACTTTTCTTGTTTTGAACGCATAAACATAGATGTACGCTAATCTAGTATACCTGCCATGGCCAGATTATCTAAAGATGTGTGTATTCTGTGTACAATCTACAGAAATGTACATCAGGTCCAATCATCCGATTTTCACGTTTCAGTTTTTTGGACTCGGTCATCGGTATTAACATTAAATTTTTCCTAATGTTGACCTCTGACCACCCCACATATCCGTCCCCATCAGCCCCGCCCCGACTTACTACCGGTGACATAAACGGACGACAACATTTCAACGACATGGGGATGTTTCGAAAATAACCATTTACTCCAATATCAAAACAGCTACGGTAAAAATAAAAAGACGTGCATCATCCCGGACATAATGCAACACCACATGCGAAATTACACAGAAATGCGACGTACGGAAGAATGCGTTTTGGCTGCGAACATCTTCCAAAAAACTTGGCATCTCTTAACCATGGGCAAAAACATCTGGAACCACTTATAAAAACCACCCCGTATCTGCATGAAGTTCCACCCCCCCACTGCTATTCCAAACAACGCATTTTCCTGGACCATTCCAATTCGCCTCGTAATTGTAGGGGTGTGTTTGCAATATTACATTGACCGCGAAAGCAGCAACGGCAAAAATACGCATTCGTGCATCAACACGGGCATGCCCGCAGACGGCGTATAAAATTGCGTGCCGATTACACAAAGAGAACCCAGTGTTTTGACTGCGAACATGAAAAATCAGCCGATTACAACACTCCGTCCGGAGGTCCTGACCTCCTTCACGGAGTAATAAATAAATAAACCGGGCTTCCATAGAACGATTCGAACGCGTATCGCCCCAACCGTGTGCGCCGCTTTCGAAAATTCGAATACAGGATTTGGACATTGGAATGGATGTTGTAGCAGTTTTTTGTTTAGGGACGCCATATTAATTTTCGCTCATTTCGACATGAAAGACGTGTTTTCTAAGGTGGGTATGATATAAATAGCATACAACACGGTGAATTCCGCATAACCCTCGGTCTCGGCCCTCCCGTGAGTCGGATCGCGGTCGGGCCAATACCTCGGGTAATACAAAATACACCGTGTTGTATGCTTTATGTACATCATCGTTTTAGCTTCATCACTTAGTAGATCTCCATATTGTTCCTCTACATAAACATAAACATCCCCAGCCATTTTGTACCTCAGGAATAACCATAGCAGTGATTACAAAGGTACATGTACCTTTCTGCGGATCGGATATACATGTACACTCAACGTCCACATTGACCAACGAGCAAGAAGTTTTAAAACTTACGGCACAAATATGAACTTGACTAGAAAGGTAACATTTGCAATGCAAATGTATTATGTTTACCTTCACGTGGTCTAGCCCGACAAACTACTGCTCTGTTTATTCTTACTCAAACACATTCATGTACTAGTATATGGTAACCAGCCCCTCCAACTCTGTCCTGCTACATAATGTAACCAAACACAACAGGGTGTCTGCTACAGCACCAGTTACCATGGAGACAGCTGTCTGGTTCAGGTCATCGACCTTCTGTGTTTGAAGAAAAAGAAACTGAGCAAAAAAAATATGTTTTCCTTGCACGAAGGTAAACATAATTACCCTCTCCCACCCCAAAAAATCTGCTTGGAAATCCATAACATACATGTATCTACAATAACAGCCTTCTTTACCAATTTTTAGCCGTGTTGCCCAGACTTCCATTGTCATGTTGAAAAGCTTACAAAGTTTTATAAACTAAGAGCCCCTCATCCCACCCACAGTGGCACACATCAGCGTGTGCCCTTTTATATCCCCATGGGAGGTACGATGGGACTGCTGGAAACCAGCCAAATCCAGACTTGCTCTCCAACACTCCTCCTAAAGATGCCCTTGCTTGATTGGTCGAGCTCTGGGGACTAGTCTGGGGAGCAAGGCTCCACAGCGAGGTTTTTGCTTAGCCTTGCTGTAGCCAATGCCGTATTCGTGTTCAATGCCATTATGTAGAGGACAAAAAACGTTTGCTGTTTACAGCGCGGTCAAATTTGTCGTACAACTTTGACGTTGTAGGATTTTCAAGCAGGCTGGGACAGAACCAACTGCCAACAAGGATCTTCGCCAGCGTTTTTAGTTACATTAAGACAGCTGAATTTGGTACGAGACATGTATGGCTATATCCCAAGCATGCCCTCGGATCACGATTGTACGACGATCATACAGCAACTGTGACCAGGCCCTTACCATCTACTGGAGGGAATCTGAAATCTACCCAAAATGCATTTTCTCATACTCAAAATATTAAATTAAAAAAAAAAATCTATGTAAGGAGTTTCTTTATATGCTACCACAAATAAATATAGCTAGAACCAGCCTACGATACAAATAAGCAACCGTTTTCCGTCAGCCACATCGCATTTTTGCCCCACAGATACCAGTATATACGCTATGGGATAGGGTAGATTGAACTTACTACTAACATTGATTTTGAAAATCCAGTTCTACCAACCTGAAGTTGCATTGGATGCCTTTAGATTTGTTCATAATGTACTGTACTTGTGGGACCTAAGCTTTGTTTCACCAGCTAATAAGAATTGTTCCCTATCTATATTGTATCCAGGCTTGTCTGAGGACTATAGCATCTCTATCCAGGATTTTTCAGTGACAAGGTCGATTGTCTTTGTCCACGAGAGGTTAGGCAACAGACTCTCCAGCATTCAGGCACCATGGAGGATCGGCCTGGACTCTGGGGACCGTTTTCTCGTCACGGTAGGGGGCACAGCCATTAACCAACCAATAACTGCAGCAGCTATGCACAGCTGGCCGTGAGACAAGGCAGTCTACGACACATAGATTTTGTCCTAACATTCGGTAGATCAGCCTAGCCTGGGTGCCATCTGTTTTGTAATGGGGCTCTTTCGCACTCGCTACTCCGAAGTTTTGTTTTTCGAGGTAGCCGTTACAAATTGGATGGCATCCAGGCTAAGATCAGCCTCCCAAGGCCACAATAACTCAATTTCTTGGTTCTCAGATCAATGGCTTTATTTTTTTTCTGATTTGCCAAAAAAAGTAACAAAAAAAAACATGTTCGTGTACCATATAGGCTCTGAATCACCAAAATGCTCATAATTCTGTAAACATTATGCATGTTGCAAGATGTTGTTTCCACCGTAATGTACTCAGTTATTTAACCTTTTAACAGTTATAGTGAGTACAAAAACTAGTTTTGTCACTTACTTTTAAGTGGTGTCTACTACTATAATCAAAATATATATTATAATATAATACAGCGTTTACCAGATACTGTTGCTGACTTTTTACCTCCGGGGAAGGAGATATCCTTCCGCAGAAGGGTACTGTTTTTGGTCATGTTTGAATGTGTGTTCGCAGCTGTAGCTCATAGTGGGTTTGTTTGAAATTGTCAGCAGTCGTTGTGATCATTGTGTTATAATACTTCCCGGTGGTTTGGAATATCAGATTTCTTGTTCCGTTTACTAACAGATGTTTATCTATTCGAACTGAACCCAAATTATAATATCTCGCCCTTTCTAAAAATGAAAAAGGACGTCAGAATGATAAGGAAATGCAAACCTGACAACCTCTAACGCAATCACTGTCACCAACCTAATAACCGTCCACTTTATTTACCGAGCGGTTTCCCCGTCAAATTCGAGTGGAACGTCAAAGACCACCTACCGATTGACTGCGTCTATTAACGTCTACACATTTGTGCATAAGATTGAGACTTCTTCCTGCATATCCGACTGCCCGGGAGGATTACCGGGCTTATCTCTTTGAAAGAGCAGCTAATCTATGGGGATCCTAAATCCAATGTTTTCAACCCCCCACTTATGAAGAGGTCATGAGGACACTTGCATAGCATCCATCTTCCTGTCAAACCTCCTCATGCAAGAAAAACGTGTGAACTCCACATCTCTCCTCCCCAGAACGTGCTTCAAATGCCCTTGCCATTCTCCTCTCCTTATAGAAAATAAAAAAAATACAATAATAGATGATTTCTATTATAGCTAATCTCAAAATTTAGGGGAAAAACTGTCATGCATGATAAAATGGGGTCAAGCGAAACAGCAACAGGGTGACCTTTGACCTCTACCCACAAACCCTTGGGGCTTGGATGGAAGTGCACATTAACCTGCTGTACAACAGGCTTTTGGAAGTTTTTAGAGGACTGCAATAAATCAGGCCCTATTTCGACCCTGACACCGACACCTTTTCAATATGTTGGAGTTGTTGGGGCAAAAGTACATGGTATTAAGTGCGAAGTATGGTATATGCATGCTTAGGTGTCCTACGACGGAGCTTATGGAGCTTAAACTTGTACATGTAGTCATTCATCATCATAGTTTTCTTCCGCCGTTTTTAACCTTCACTCTGCTACCTAACCCTATAACCAATAGGGAATCGGTAGCCAAATTGCCTCTTCAGTGTGCTAAAGGTTAAACTAAAAACATGAAATCAGAGATTTCAGACTTCCTGCATATGCAATCCTTGGCTTCCTGAATTCCCCCTATGTCTACCTCTAATTGCTGCTGGACAGATTCTGAGATCTTTGACCTGTCATTTTGCCCGTCAATCTTCCTCCCACCCACTTGCTGTCAACCTACTCTTTCCAGACAAAACAGATACACAAACCCACAGCTCAGCCACCAAAAACAATACTTTGTATAACATGTACCTGAAGTAACTATAAATTCATTTAAATTCATAGCACTTAAATGTTGGGACACAGTTAAAATAGTATCTTTGAGTTGGTGGCTGAAACAGCCAACGTACTGTACTTAGCTACTCCCAATTCAGCCATGGCTGCCAGGAGAGAGTAGCTGGAACCACCCAATAATATCAATAATAATGATAATAATAATATGATCATGTTTGTAGTGTGACAAGTTGGCGATGAGAGGTCCTGACTGTTAAAAACACCTAGAAAATTTCAAGATTTACCGTACTTTGCAGCAGGTTGATAAAAGTACAGTACTTCTTTATTTTTTTGAGTTAGCTAGCAGTCTGTTCCTCCTTGAAGTCAATAATAAATGACAAATGATCTTAAAGGCACCTAAAGCGATTTCAGGGCAGTAAAACTGGAGTTTCAAAGTCAATTTTCTGCTCATTTTTTTAATGTAGTAAGTTGAATCAACCCTATCCTATAGCCTACTCATCTGTGGGGCAAAAATTGGATGTTGCTGACAGAAAACGGTTGCTTGTTTCGTATCGTTGGCTGGTTCTAGCTATTTATTAGTGGTACAAAAAAAAGGGACACCTCACGTAGCTCCTTTTTGGGCTATTTCAAACGCTTCAAGTATGAAATGATGACGAAAATGTGCTAAGAAATGGCAGTAAATGTCAATATTAGGCAGATTTTCTCGTCCAGAATATATTTCTTTTGTTTTACCGCCCTGAAATTGCATTGGATGCCTTAAAGATTCAGAGCAACTCCTTGCCATGTATACGTACACGTAACTGTGGTGGCAAAGGATGAAATTACTGATGGGTCAGGAATAAAGAATGGCCACCATTTTGAGCACAAGTGCTGCACAGCCAATAACGAGGTATTTCAATGGTCTTCACCAATTAGCCTGGCCTCCCACTGGGTCACCCCTAATCCATACAAAACCACAAACAGGATTTTCATAGTCCACTTCTAGCTGCTGGGTCTACCAGCGGGGACGTAAGCTTTCTCCGCCTCCATCCCCTGACTGTCTGAGAGGAGGCTAGTACTAAGTCCCTGCTAATCCCCACACATGTCGTGTGGGTGATTTCCGTAATCTCCAAGCAAAATCTTTCGGTGGCTGCAAGACAGTATCAAATTGCCAAGACAGTATCCATTTGCCAAGACAGTATCCATTTGCCACTCATTGGCCATCGTAAAAAAAAAAGAAAGATACCAGTACAAAATAGAAAAACACGTCAAATTTTAAAATAAGCTGTAGCCTAAACCTCTGCTTGGAGAGTATGATAATGGACACAACAATGGAACAGGATCCATTTTTCGTCTATTCCAAAACCATGCATGCAGGGCTGGTAATACTGCACAATATGAAATACATAGTACTCATGAGCCTCTGGTCTTTCCACCATGCCAAATTGCGACTTGTTCATATTTTTTTTGTAATCACGAAATCTACTGTAGATTGGGTAAGTAAAAGTTGGTTGAATCACAATCATAGTATTCTATTTTGTAACCTTTCTTTACAACACAGCATGATTATCATTTATTATATATTAATCTTGTAGAATAAATAGAATATGAATAAATGTGAGGATGCTTCCATTTTCATCAAAGTACACTCAAATCTCCATATTAAACATACATACATACATACATACATACATACATATCCGGGCTTTGATTATTCTGCTGTCAGCTTAAAATCCATGCAATGTAATATTCTGTAGTTTCTGAGAATACAAATATTGTTGAGTCAATACTTCAGTCAACTGCCCTATCCCCTTTATTCATCAAAATGTCACCGGTAAGCTGCATTTTTACCTCCAGTCCCGACAAATACAGGGGCTGGATCTATCAGAACGGGTGGAATGTCACGGCCAACAAGATTTAGCGGAAGGAAAGCTTTGCTCTACAGAGAATTTCCATATACATGTAAATCCACTTTAAGGACATGTTTGCTTATGAAATGAAATCCCTTTCTATGACATTTTGCTTGGAAGTTTTCCCAGTGAAAATGTAAACAAACCTTACTGTTGTATCTCTGGAATTATTCTTTAGACCAACCTAACATTCTACTAAAATGCCATGTTGGGTTGCTTATTTTCAACATTATACAAGCATGTTTGTTCAAGGTTTACTTGTTTCTATGGAAAATCTGCATTCAAGGTGACAAAGTGCCCACAAAGAGGGATTGGCTAGCTCGTAGTCATATTACATGTATCTCAGAATGTCTGATCACATGCAGACCATTCTTTGGTATGGAGGGACAAAGGAGTCAATGTCCTAGAGGTCAAATTATAAAGAGTGAAAACCCTGGTACATGTACCTTCTACAATGTACATGTGTGTAATGGCCGCATAGGTCTGCTACATTTCTCTACATCTTTTACACACCATGAGCCAGTGCTACATGCTTTCTTGCCTATTCCACCCTAAACTCCACACATGCCGTATTGCAATGTACATAATACTGGAAAAGCCCCCCCCCTCCCCAAAAAACACAAAAAATTAACTTTCATTCAAATAACTGAGGATATTGAGGGAGGGGGGCAAAAACAGTTCTGCAGTGTCCTTGAAAACATTTTGATCTGATGCCTACAGTACAAATGTGTATACGTACTTGAGTCCAGATCCCCTGACCCCGGAGCCATAGGTGACGATATCCGGCTTGACTCTCCCGTAACCTCCTGGCAGCTCCTAACAGTTGGGAGGACAAACATACAATGTGTTACAGACTCCCTAATGCGGGCGGTCCACGCGACGTGCCAACGGATATGGCAGAGGGCAGCTCTCGAGGTCAGCTCACTGCATTTGCCTTGACCGGGGGGGCACTGAGAGAGTCTCGTTACTGACGTTAGCACCTGCTGGTGCGGCAGGTCGCTGGTTTGCCGTGCCCCGGATTTACCGGCCTTTGAGTCCCAGCCTGTTGCATCACCACCTGCCGTCAGACTGCCTCGCCCCATGCATATTAAATTGCATACATTACAGCCATTACGGCGATCAAAGGAAAATACATCAAAGTCTCTAGAAGTCTTTTAACCTTTGATAAAGACCTTTGCTTGTGCCTGGATTAGAGAAAATTTGCTTTTAATGGTGCGCGTGTGTGTTGGCTGGAAGTCCTGATAATTTCGGTGATCTTGTTTTGCATCACATTTCACATGGATATTAAGACTATGTATATGTGTACAGTCAAACCCTTGCTCCTTTGTAAGTAGAATATACTATGCATGTATAAGGAATAGATCTAGAGTTACATGTACATAGTATTGCGTACTTGTAGCTAAAGAACGGCACAGCAAAATAAAACATACAAGCACAGAAGTACATTAATCATTTGAGGATCTAAATGTAAAATGAAGGACAAGGAAAACTTGTCATTTGCTCTGTCAAACAACATTATTCTAATTTTCCCACTAGGATCATTTGAAAATCATGCACATACATGTACATGTACATAGATCACAATTTTTCATGATCTTTATAAATTAATGTTGCTTTTAATTTGCTAATTATAGTACATGTAGTAAAAGGTAAACCACAAACTGGCAGATTTTGGTTTCTGACACATTCAATTGGTGTGAAATATAGCTTGTTACCTTTGCATAATAAAAATGTTCACACACTGCATTTGAATAGCATACAAAAATATGGCTAACACTGTAACAGCCCAAAGCAAAGGCATCCGCTTTATGCACCATCAGTTAGCTTTCAAGGTTGATAAGGCCTAGGAAAAAAATGTTGTGTTTCCTGTTTCCTGACCGACCCTAGCAAAAACCCACCAACCCTACCCTTTTTTTGTTTCACCGCTGGTATTTTAGGACATAAAATTTCTGACCTGACATCTGAATTTCAAACCCTCTTAAATGTTATCTCACGCATTTTCAGAAGCAAATTTTTATCGAGTATATTTCATAAATCGGGTGAACTACATGTACATGTATTTGTCCCTTCCCCACAAGCAAACGGAGGGACGGGTCCTGGAGACAGCCCTGGTTCTGATGCATTTCAGTTTTACAATTTGTATCTGTTGTTACACTGTATTTCTTCAGCTGTATTTGTTGGGATCACTTCTGCCGAGTGAAAAAAGAGAATCCCTACCTTGACCGACCTAAATTTTTTCAGGACTAAAGCCACCTCAACAGCAGAAAATCACCCTTTCTTCCTCAATACTCCATCACTCAAGAGAATAATTCCATGCCGACAGTTTCTTCCCCAGAACCACTTTCCACTAGGTACGACCTCCAACGGTTTAAATCTAGGGTGAACAAACATCTGACCATGCAGTCCTCACTGTAACCCAAAACATGCAAGTGGCTCTCACGAGCCTTGATTTGAGGTGAAAACCGAAGTAAATAAAAATTAAAAAAACCCGGAAACAGAAACCTTTTTTGTCTACGCCTGCCCACACACGGCTACAGCTGGGAAACCCCCTTTCAATTCTGCCCAACGGTGTAGAAGTAACAGTCCTACAGGCCGTCCCCTTCTGGGCCCGAGGCAGTCAGCATTAATTAGCAGAAACTAATTGGACACCCACAGCTGACTGCACCCCCTAATGAATCCACTGCGTTCAGATCAGTTCTTTCGTGAAACTGCCTTCAAATGAATCAAAGAGTTTTCCCTTTGTTTCATTACTGCCGATTTTCTAGCAAGTTGGGTTTATGGAATATTGTTTTTTCCCCTTCTTTGCAATGACCGTGCGTGACGTTCAAAATGACTAAGAATCTGGACCCTCTGGACCAACTTGCATGCCACCTTGTTGGGCTTTACTGTAAATGAAATTTTGTGGTGGTTTTGTTCCAATTGGTATGAAGGAAGGAGGTTTGGGCAGTTTTTGAAGTTTGTAGTTACAACAATTCCACAGTACAGTAGAATTACAAAACACATGCAAGACCACCGCAGACATAAAACCGCAAACATAAATTATCATGATTTAGTAACGGTATTCCTAGCAAGATCCCTGCATGTTGATGGCGCACCTCTTTCAAAATGGTACATCTCAGGTAAACTGTCATGCTGCATGCAACAGCTGGCCACCTTAAAGGTTATTTAAAGGCACCCAAAGCTGTGATTTCAGGGCAGTAAAACTGGATTTTCAAAGTCAATTTTCTGGACGTTTTTTTTAAATGATTGTATAAGTTGAATCAACCCTATCCCATAGCATACCAATATCTGTGAGGCAAATATGCAATGTCGCTGACGGAATACGCTTCCTTGTTTTGTATCGTAGGCTGGTTCTTGCTATTTATGGGTGGTATCAATAAAAGGGACTCCTCACATAGCTTATTTTTGGGCTACTTAAAACGCTTCAAGTATGAAATGATGACAAAAACGTGCTAAAAAATATCAGACTAATTTCCTCATCCAGAATATTTTCATTTTTTGTTTGGTTGTCCTGAAATTGCATTGGATGCCTTTAACGTTATATAAAATATCAGGACGTGTCTTACCCAAGTGGTCATTCCTCGCGACGAAAACCTGGCGATCTTGTCCTCGAAGTCGATCCCGCCCACCCCTATCACGTCCATCTGGTCGGCGGGGTTGTTCAGGGTCCTGTCGGCGAGGAACGACAGATAATAAACATGTTAGTCTTACTACGACACAGTTAATTGCTTCATGTGTAAATTAATGGCTGCCTTGCAATCAGAACACTGTGTGACTGATGTGCATACAAAGCATGTTCTTCTGATAGCTTGGGGAAATATTTTATGGGCAGTGTTTTATTTCCCTAGTGGAGGGAAGCACCGCGCGATGACGGCATGTTGACAAGACTTTGGGACACCCACAGATCTGGGAAGCACTTTGCAGACGCAAAAACACGGAGAATACTCCAAATGAATTATAGAAGAGAAGTACAGGTATTGTGTATGGGACTAGAGAAGGTACCGCTATTAATAAATAGGGCTCGAAAATAATACTTTTTTCTGCATACCTGCACTGGTGCAGGTAACATTGAAAATTACCTGCACCAGACAAATTTTACCTGCACCACTCAGAATTTAGGAAGTATGGATCACACTAAAACTGTTCATAAACCATTGCCATTACATGTATTTCTTTTATACTTCATAGGTGCTAGGTCAATGCAGCTGCAGCAAATAAAAATCCACAATGCACCTACATACATTGTATAAACCCAGTACATGGCCCAGTGCAGGTTTGGTGCAGGTAGACATCAGAAATACCTGCACAGCTTTCTTGCACTAACCTGTACATGTGCTTGGTTTATTTTGTATATAATGATTCAAATGAGGTCAAGGTTTGCAAACCTACATGTATATATTATAACATTCATCCTAACCCTGCAATGAAGTCTCTATTACAAATGTATGTGTAACATACAAAATGCATTATCTTGCATGTTACTTGTACATATTATGTATGTATAAATGGTTACCTATTTTCTTGATGGTACCTATACTGCAATATTTATTTCAAGTCATTCTATTGCAATATTCTTATGAAATCATGACCATTTGTCTTAAAAAAAAGGAATGTACATGTAAAACAAAACAAAAATGGCTCATGGTTCAGAGTTTGTAAGTCATAATGTACATAAGGCTTACAGCATTTCCATTAGGGACATCTGTTGGCAAACAATATGCACAGGGAACTTTAAACATCAGTGTTTTACTACTACAACACTGTACTAATAATAATTGGCATTTGACACCTACGTATGTTGTAGAAATGTGTACATTTCAACACTTTTCTCTCCCAAACTTCTACCAAACAAACACTTACACTGTAGACTAAACAAAAGATCATGAACAAACACAATCTATTATCTATTGTTACTGTACATTGTTTATCCAATATACCCATTTGATGAGGCACCACAAAAAAACCCTCAATGTTGTCGGGGGCTTAGGTTTGTTTGTTTCTTTGTTTGTTTGTTTTGCATAACCAGTAAACCACCTCTAGGCGTAACACACCAGTTTTGTACAGTAAGACCGTACAGGAAGGTTTGATCAACCCATTCTTTTCAATAAGTGTGGTGGGTTCTTTAGTGTGCTTTAGGTGTGGCTTTCCTCAACCACGGGACCTCTGGCTTTACATCTCAACCGAGAGGACATCCCTAACCGAAACTAGGCACTCATTTTCACCTGAGTCAAGTTCGGAAATTGGTGTGCGTTAAGTTCCTTTCTCAAGGGCACAACATTTGGGCCTGCTAAGGATTTGAACCCAGAACCTTTAGATTTGAAGTCAACAACCCTAGCCACAAGACCACCTTGCCATTCTGAAGGTTCCCCTTTCTGGATACGAAGAAACCAACCAGATCCAACCAGACTGTACTACCCGTGTGTGGCCCTACGTTCTACATGTACAAGTGGCCAACCACCTGCTCAACACTTCACGCTGTTGCGAGTCCCTCGAGTTGCCGGCTAATTTATCCTGATGACTCTTCGACACACCTGATCAAATCTCAGGCAATAGGCAATCAACCTTCAGTTGAGCAGCTGCATCAATCAGTGCTGTGTTACTAACAAAGACACAACATTGTGGATCTGTTGCCCATCTCTGTTTAAGGTTCAGTTGTTGTAGAACTAGACTTACTTGTAATGTATGTTTACAGTACAATGTACCTTCAAAGAAGGAAAACATATTGTTTTTGCTCAGTTTGAAAGACCGATACTTCTTAAACATGAAATCAGAGATTTCAAACTTTCGGGAAGTGTTTTAGGTTTTTATGAATGTGTTGGTACTGTATTGTATATTATAAACGTGGGGAAATACCCGGTTGAATTAATCATAGAATGGATTATTATAATTACAAATACAATTGTAAGACATCACTTACTCCAGTATTAGACCAACTGAAGGTTAATGTTTCATACCATGATTATATACAGTACACATTTTTGCCAACCTCATACCACATCCTTCCATCCAGGGCATACCGAGTCACAACCCTGTCAATCAACTGAAACACAATCTCCACCAACTCACTTCCAATATTTGCTGTTGAGGATAAAGTACATACAAACACCCCTGAAGCCAGCATTGCCCAAAACAATACTTTAGTCCTAGAAGAAACAAATTGAATGTGTTTTTCTCCTTGTTGTTTCCGACCAAACCCAAAAGAGCACTATAGTATGGAAAACACGCAGACTACTCAGGTACCCTGGACACCAAGGTGGGAAAGGCAATTTAGTGAGGGATGTGATCTGAATGTTGATTGGCTCAAAATTTCCTTGATGCCAGCTTTTCAATAAGTGCCACCAATCAATATGGTGCTTTCTCATGTGTGTCTATCATGGACCCTGTTGCTTTGGAAATTTTACGTCAGGAGGGAGTCACTGATTAGAAACTGTTGCATGATATTACTCTTCAACAGCTATTCTTAAAAATATTAAAATATTCTTCGTCATAATTACATTCATGATTATGAAATCAAAGATAAAATTGATAAAACTCTGCTTTGCACATAGCAAAATTTAGAACTGGCATATTTGAGAGCCAAGGCGCACTGTTTCTTAGTGATGCATCAACTTACAACAGTAAGAGATCATGATGAAAAAAATTAACAAAATGTATAATAAGACCTACATGTAGTCATGTGAACCACAAGTCTTGTTCTTGATACATGTACATGCAAAATTGTCTTCTTTGTAGAATTTTGGCACCAAAACTTTGAATATCCTGCATTTACAAATCTGCATTCAGATTTAAATTTGCAACTAATCTTCGACATAATTGCATCATTTTTTTTACATTTCCACCGTTTGTAAACAACGCGAAAGCATGTGCCGCAAAGCACCCTAGTTTTCGTTAGACCTGCAATGTCGCAGAACGCCAAATCAACTATATACTGCGTATTTCTATACATGACATATCATAAAGCTGCGTTTATATGCTGCATCGCTGTGCAGTGTTATAAGGTACATATTGTAGATTCAATGATTGTATGATGTAAAAAAAATGACCAAAATCAATGACTTTCTTTAATGTTTTTATCAGTCCTGATTCTATACAATAGCAAACAGTGTACATGTGTGTACATGTACAAATATATGTTCCACTTTCAGTACACAATGTACTTTTCTACTGCCAACGTTACCAAATTATTCTGGGGAGAACAGAGGCACCATTACCAATATTACCCCGGCCAGCCTGTCCATTTGGGAGGCTGAAGAGTGCATATCTGAGGGCACGGTGTGTGTACAGAGTACTCCAGCCTGACTCTCACACCTCCCAGTTCCAAATTAAAGATGGCAGACACAATACACTCTACCGAGCCTTACCTGTAGCTCTGCCAGCTTCCAGGGTCACAATTCATTCTCCTTAATCCGGGACAAATTAAGTTATATCCCTTTGAAGGATTTGGAAGGTTTTAAGCGATGGGCCCCAGCTCAGCGGCGTTAGCGAGGCAGCATTAGAATGACAATGTCGGACTCAGATACAATTTCCACCGTCCAGCTGAGGGATGGCAACTGCACCAAATGAAATGGATTTTTCGTTCATTGTAGATTAGACGGACATTCTGTTTTGTCGCCTAATCAGTAAGGCTTTTGTTAGTCTTTAGGCACGTGATTTAAAACAATACAGAAGGTGACAAGGTGGTCTTGTGGTTAGGGTTGTTCAGACTAAGATTAAAATCTAAAGGCTCTGGGCTCGAATCCCTAGCAGGCCCCAATGTTGTGCCCTTGGGAAAGGCTCTTTTCACTTTTCAATTTTCTCACTCGACTCAGGTGAAAATGAGTACTAGTACCTAGCTTTGGTTAGGGACGTCCTCTCGGATGGGACACAAAGCAGAGGTCCTGTGTTTGAAGACACATCTCAAGCATGTTAAAGATCCTACCGCACTTATTCAAAAGAGTAGGGGTCCTTCCTTTTGTTTTTTCATGAGTGGATCAAATCTTACAGTCCGCCTTACACAGCTTGTACTTACTGTACAAAACTGGTGTGTTACATGTGCGCCAGCATGTCGGCAGAACGTACTGCACCTGCAAAAACCCGTAATGTATTGTGCATAGCACTTTGGCAGAATGTCTCATATAAGGTTGTATTAGAGCATACTGTATAAGGTTGACAGCCTGTCTGTAGTTTTCAGATGTTGTATAGGAAAAGATATCGTCTG
This sequence comes from Branchiostoma floridae x Branchiostoma japonicum, assembly GCA_013266295.2. NCBI lineage: Eukaryota > Metazoa > Chordata > Leptocardii > Amphioxiformes > Branchiostomatidae > Branchiostoma > Branchiostoma floridae x Branchiostoma japonicum. Next base: position 17,332,410 of record CM023829.1, on the reverse strand, counting down.
CAACAGGCAAAATTTTGATGCAACGTTGACCAAACATCCAACGAAAAACGTGAAAAATCAGGTTTTGCGCAGGTGCAGTACGTTCTGCCGACGTGCTATGTACGCCTTATAAGGGCGGTTTACTAGTTGTGATTTCAAACAAATACTAGATGTCTTTGGGCTGCCTGGTGTTCCATCAAGGTGTGTGATCAGTGCGGGGAAGGAGAATACAAATGGAGTTCATGGAATATCAAAATAGTAAAAAAGAAAATGGTCTCGAGTATCGTATACATTAAAAAAATCTCAAGTGGGTCAACTGTCTGGGATCTTTTTTTCTTTCAGGAAAAAAAATCTACTGGTATATATGTAATAATAACACAAGCTGTAGCCATACACATGCACACGTATGTGTGATAGATCCTATTACAGCCACAGGTGGCCTACCAACACAGGCCTACAGCACTAGATATCCCTAATGGAAAAGTAAGTAATACAGGCAAGCAAAGCCCTCTCACATTCAACATCTCCAATATCAATGAGCCTCCAATTACTTTCATCCACTCTATACAAAAATCCCTCCAACACAAAAAGTAGGCCAACTCTTTTGGGATGAGAGCTTTTTGTCAGTAAGTGGCCAACAAATCATTGTGTATACAATACCTAGTGGAAATTTTGGTGAGAAACACTGTGCAAAAATGAAGGTCAAACAGGGCTCAAAATTCATTTTTTGGAATAGGTGCACTGGTGCACCCAACCTAAACAATTGGGTGCACACAAAAATTATTGGGTGCACCATATAAAACAAAGAATGTCGGCAAAACCTGTGACGACTTGGCTTGGGCCCGTATGGAGTGTTTGAGGTCGTCATTTTTTAGATATGTGTACAAACTCCAACAAATTATTATTTAGTTTCTGTATCAAATCTCAATGTGACTAATAAGGGTCCAAATGTGCACGAAAATGTAATCAACATACTACAACAAAGATTTTTTTTTCTGACACATAATACGCTAAAACTTGTGTTTGGAGAAGATGAAGAAAAAGAAACTGATCAACAAGAATATGTTTTCCCTCCGTAAAGGTAAGGCCACACCAATTTAATTTGTTGCTTCTCGGATTCCCCTCTTAATTTTTTTCTGATTTGCAAAAAAAAAAAATTTTTAAATTCTGGTTCTAAATCAACTAAAATATGCTCATATTTTGGCTCCAACAGTTGAAGAAAGTCCTTTTCTTCCTAGTTGTTACAGTTGTTACATCTACCAATGCAGTGGTTTGATTAAAAGTTCAAAATTCATTGTTTAAATTTTAACCCAGTCTTTTGTGTTGACTTCATGGCACCTACATGTACATGTGTATTCTAACATTTGGGGCTATAATAGGATGCCCAGGCCTGTTTTTATTTTTTATTTTTTTTCGCCCTGTCGCTTCATATTTTTTCTGAAAAAATCCGACAAGCAACAAATAAAACTGGTGTGGCCTAAACATAAGAAATGGTGTCTTACCCATACAGTGGCCCATCGTTGCCGATGGCTGACACCATGATGACTTTGTTGGCCGTGAGCTCCCAGACTTTGTCCACAAACGGATGGTCCATGAAGTCGGGTCCGCCGATACTCAGGTTCAACACGTTGATCTTCTTCAGTATGGCATAGTTGAAGGCATCGAGGAACCATGACGTATAGGAGACCTGGGGGGGGGGGCACATTGAACAGACCTGATTTTATAACCTGCCTCTCAAATGTTCAAGATTCAAGAATGTATTTATTGCACATTCGCAGTGACGCAAGCACTGATTGCAGACAATTTACAATCCGTTTAAAACTAGCACATATACGTTAAAAATTACACATTAAAAACATTACAAAACGATATCTTATTGCACGACAGTACTAGGAATCCTTAAATTGTTACCATATGCCAAATATGTGTATTCTGATTGACAGGAATTTGCATTCTTATGCTAAAAGCCTCATTGCTTTTCATCATAAACGTTCTCCACTTTAAGTTTGGATTTCTACTTTTCCCATTTTGACAAGTGCTAAATTTCAATATGAAGTGTTTACATATACATTGTAATTGACAAGTGTGATGCTCAGTTATGAATGATATTAATAATAATCTTCATGAATACTAGTACTCATTTTGAAAGAATTCTTCCTGCAGGAATTCCTGATGGCAAAAGGTGAATTCCTGCAGGAATAATCACAGGATAAATTATTCCATTCCAATGGCAGAAGTCTTATCAAATTCTGTTTTACAAATGTTAGATTAGATTATTATACATTTTACACAGTAAATGTAGAATTTAGAAAATAAGGATAATACTACAGTAGCCTCAATGTGCTAATAATCTAATCGTGTAAACACTGATGGCAAAGTATGCTCTGCATTGATGAACAGAGAGTAAGAGTGCAATCAGTTTAAAAAAAGAACTTCCAAGAATAACATTAAGTTTACAACTATGGACAATCTGGTTTGCCATCATTTAGGTTTATTGTGAACCCCTAGAATACCCTCATACATGTACATGTACCCTAGAATACCCTCATATATACATGTACATTATATTATGAGGTCCGATTCCATACCTGCCAAGACTCTTGAATATAACTTAAAACCTATTGTGTTCTTTAATATGCAAGGATTGTTTTGTTTTGTACAATGTAGTAGTTACATGTAGTTGTATTTTGTTGTAGTTGTTTGTATCACTATGGCCTAAGATCACACAATTCAGCCAGCCTTATTTTTTTTTAGCTGGATGCAATGTGGTTCTAGCATGTACTACTTTCTCTCAATAAACCAATTCTTATATGTACATGTCCCATAGAAATCCCTCATACATTTGTACATGCACACTCCTGGTCCATTACCCTAATCATGTGCAACAAGACCTTTCTACTACTACTAACAGCAAATGTACATAATGTCATGTACATGATTGTGTACATGTATCTATAACACACAGTGATATATGTACAGCAAAAACAATTGTGCTCTAATATATTAGATTTCTGAAGTATACTTCTCTGAACATTATTTTAATTTTATGATATTTCTATGATTAGCTAGCAAGAGAATATTGATGAACAACAACCAGAAAGTAAAAAAAGGTGACTGATTTTCAACAATCTCACGTTTGATGGGAACTATTTCTTCACAGTAGGCGAAGCTCATCGAATGCTCTTTCTTAAGATTCAGGCTTCAAGTTCAAATGCACATCAATGCAGATGACTAATACTGATAGTGGCTGCTCAACCGAGCTCAGTGTCAATTCCCCGTGTTGGGATGTTTCTCTGTGTGATGCGTTACTTACTTAGTTTGCATGAAAGATGCACATTACAAGCCGATGTATCTACTTCTAATCCCTACAGACAGCCCAATAGGAATTATCATGTTCATCAAACGGTAATATCAGGCGCTGTCACATACATCAACGTCCCATTACCTTCCCCGCAACTCCCCAGCCAATCAATTAACGGCAATTCAAAGGCAACTGACAGGGTTCTTCGAGGCAAAGGCGCGGAAGTAAGTCGCATTTCAAAGCTGGTTTCTTGCTCGGTGCTAAGCTACGTTCCCTTGTTCTTTACGTCGTGGCAGTGACATTGACCGTACCTCACATGACTGTCACACAGGGCTCTGTGTTTACACATGGAGACTGTGGACCGAATCTGCATCTGCAAATAAAGGCCCGCCTTCACTTACAAAGGCATCCAATGCACACAGATGGTTGCAGATGGCAAGGGAAATGTGTATGCTGATGAATTAATCATGCAGGTTTGCAAATTGAACTTGTGGATGTACATGTACATGTACATGACTTATTGTAACTATACAGGGCTCGAAAAACATTTTTCTGCATACCTGCACTGGTGCAGGTGACATTGAAAATTACCTGCACCAGACAAATTTTGCCTGCACCACTCAGAATTTAGGAAGTATGGATCATACTAAAAAAAAATGAAAACTGTTCAGAAATCACTGCCATTATTTCTTTTATACTCCATAAGGTGGTAACAGTCAATGCAGTAAATAAAAACCATATACACCTACATGTACATGTATATACAACTTTCCCAGTACGTACATGTACATTGTGTACATGGACCAGTGCAGGTAGACACCTGCACAGCCTCAATTTTACCTGCACTAACCTGCATATGCAGGTGGGATTTCCAACCCTGTACGGGCCATATACTAGTAATAGCTTCACATGACAGGATAACACTCGATGGCTGGTACAGCAAAAAACGACCCCTTTTTCAACCATAGACTTTATGTCCTATAAGGATGCACGATTACTGAATGAAGTGTTGAAAAAGTGAATCACTACCTAACCTACATGCGTGCTATATTCGTGTATAATTATCTGCTACTGAGACATATAACGTGCCTTTATCAGGACCGACACTCTATCTGAAAACAGGGCCTTAGTACAGGCACACATTATCAGCTAGTAACAGAATGATTGCACCATTTCCCGCTATCTCCTAAATTCTGCCGTGTCATAATGGCGGGAATGCCGATTTAATGATGGCACGACCTGGCCTATCAATGGCAGTGCTCAAGTCAACCGTGCCGCAATCGCACTTATTGCTCGTTACGGGTGGGTAGCCCGCGCCCATCAACCCAATAACGTCCGCGAGCGTGTGTCGTTCCTCGCGGATTACACGATATTGAAACATATATAAAGTCCGACAAAAAGGAGTGAGGGGCTGAATTGAGGTTAAATATATAATATTGTTAAGTGGGCATTAATAATATCATAAAAAGCCAAAATATAGTGATGCACTTCCTCGTATAAAAAATGGTAGCATTACTGACTGGGTCTACTTTTTTTGTACATACATGTAAGCAGATATAAGAGCAGCTTATACTAGCAACTTTGCAGCCTTAAATTGTTACCTAAATCCACTGCTAAGAGAAGTGGGGGATAAACTTTCCTAAGTATTTCTCAACCATTGTCAGATGGTTTTCTTCAACTCAGTTTTGTTAAGATTTTTTTTAGCATATTCACCTGTAGAGTATATGAAAGGGAAATAGAAGTACATGTACTATGCACTTAAATTGTACTATTGCCTCTTTTCATTAAAGTACATTAATCTATTACAATTTATGTACTCCAATAGTTGTTAAAGTCAAAGCCAAGGAGTCAGTGTTTAATTTTTTTGTGTGTGTCATCACACAATGCTACACGAACAGAAACTTCTGAAATACATTGTACTGCTGCATGCTGCGTACTATCGTGAAAATCATATAGATAACGTTACATGTACATTTGTACAGGTACAAAATGCCGGAATGCAAAAAACAAATACAACGTTACCAGTACTGTATCTGAATAGACTCACACTCCAGTATATCATTCTTTTTTACTTAAATTTGTTCCGAAAAATGTACTCCTCCAATAATGAAAAATTCAAAACTGGAAAAAGATGACAACAATGTCAACACTGTATGGGTGATGAAATGATCACGGTATTAGATTTTGATTCAAGATCCACTCCAAAGCACGGGTTCTTTGCCTAAGGTACCTGAAGTCTAAATAAACTGTTTATTCACATGTATGTTTCTGTCATTAGGCCACACCAATTTAATTTGTTGGTTCTCGGATTTTTCAGGAAAAATATGAAGCGACAGGGCGAAGAAAAGAAATTTAAAAAAAAAACAGGCCTGGGCATCCTATGATAGCCCCAAATGCTACGATAGGAGCCATGAAGTCAACATACCAGGCTGGTTTATAATTCAAACAATGGATTTTGAACTTTTAATCAAACCACTGCTTTTGATAAATGGAAAAACTGTAACAATTAGGAATACAAGGACTTTCCTCAACTGTTGGGGCCAAAATATGAGCATTTTGGAGTTGATTCAGAACCTGAATAGTTACTTTTTTTTTGCAAATCAGGAAAAAAATGAAGCGGGCAAATCCAAGAACCAATTGATTAAACTGGTGTGGCCTTATCGAAGACCACGTACATGTTAAATATACTGTTGGTCAAATTGTTCAAGTACAGGTCCGGACCAGTACCTAAACCTCTGTATTTATACCTGGTGTTACATTTAGCTATGCAGCACTGTTCAGAAACTTCCTGATAGCTGCTGTGGCCTGGTTGGACGAGCTCGTGCAACAGGCTGCGTCTGCTTACCGGCGCGTCAAATGAAGCAGATTTATGGCCGTTCGACCGCACACCGTTATCGCCAATTAGGCGGGAAAGGCAGCATTATTTATTTGACGATCCGTCATTTCCACCCAGTCAGAGGGAGCCAGTGTCTCCAACTGATTATTGCCAGGTGAACCCCGATTGTGGGTCATTTCAAAAGTCAAAATCAAATTCTGTACAGTCATCTTTTCGCAGAGGGAAAAATAAAAGATTACATCTGTCTTTAATATTGCAACATGTTTGGTCAGCAAGTTGACTTTACATGTATTTGTCTGTCCATTTAATTTCAATTCGCAATTAATGTTTCACATCTTTAACTGAGTGTTCTTATTTTATTTTGCCTATCATGACAGACTAACACATCATAAACAACTTTGCAAGAGCAAAAACGAATAATACTAGAAGGAATATTACGATTTATATGACAGCAAAAGAAAGAAAAAAAAGAAAGACAAAAACATGGGGGTCGTTATGATGTCAGTTTGGAGAAACTCTTAACTTCTGGTGACGATCCCTAACCAAAAGACTACTGGTAGATCCTTTTCCACCCAGGAGAGAGCTACATCATTAAAACATATCATGTGTGCACATTGAAAAGAAGGCTTTAGAAAGCAAACGACCACATACCAAGTGTTGGCAGGAAATGCTATTATGTTCTGTAGCCCCTTCTGAGTCTAATCTACTGGTAGAAGCCGGCTGCTGAGCGTGTCTCAAACGCTGACAGAAAATGGATCAATTCCTTGCACGGCCCTTATCACCGCTATCTCTGTCCGACCAACGAACCAACCAGCCTCGCAATCAATTTCCCCGTACTACAAAGACTCCTCCATTTCCATGACGACGAGTAGAGACGTGATAATGCGAGGAGATAGGATCGTTTGGGCGACCGGTATTCATAACCGGTTTCCCCGGGTAGTCAGCGTATGACAGCAGCACGTATTCAAACAGACAAATATAGATTTGGCTGGGACATGTGAGGATACAGAGGCCATTATTCCTTACTCCTTGGCTACGACATTGTGCAAAATAACATCAGTAACCTGTCCTTTCTTTGAACTAACCGGAGCAGGCAAGACTTTTTTTAGTGGGTGAAATGGATACGTGTTTGTGGATGTTACTCATGCATGGCTCGAAATCCTTTTTTCTGCACATCTGCACTGGTGCAGGTATCATTTAAAATTACCTGCACCAGACAAATCTTACCTGCACCACTCGGAATTTAGGAAGAATGGATCATACTAAAAACTGTTCAGAAACCATTGCTACGCTTAATTCAAATTGTAGGTAGTACCAGTCAATACACAAATAAAAATCCACATACATGTACACCTATATAAACCCAGTGCAGGTTAGGTGCAGGTAGACATCAGAAATACCTGCACAGCTCCAATTTTACCAGCACTAACCTGCATATGCAGGTGGCATTTCCAGCCCTGTGTCTATAGTTAGAAGCATGGTAGACACAGACAGAAATCTTTACAAAATTTCTCTCTATCCAGTGCATCTGATTGACTTGCAATGGGAGGAGAGCAGCTCATTGGGTTGAAAGTCACCAATCACCCTAAAAGCTCTCTCTACAACCTCTAATTGCCTGGCCTTTTGATGTTTTCCTTTAACAGGATTACATTAAGCTGGGGTGGCATTTCGGGCCCATCTACATGGCCTAAATCACTTGTTCTTGGAACTGGGTACATCATTCTCCGAACAAATACCCGTGAAATGTCTCATGTATGTATTTTGACATTATGTTTTACTCTACTTGTTTTTATATTTGTGTTTTTGAGTAGAAGGCGTCATACATGTATAAGCAACTGTGCTCCCTGCCCAATGCTCATTAAATATATGTGAATTAAAAATTAAAAAAAATAAAAATAAAAATGTCTCGCCAACTTCCTAATTCCTGTTTCCGCCTTCCTACAAAAATTCATCCCTTTCTACATGTGTAGAATGATCCAGCCAATAACTTTGACACATTGAAAAAAAAAATTGAAACATATTATCCATGTCATCTAAAAACACTGGAAACAAGATCAAACTTCAACTTTGTCATTTATTTCTACACTCCCTCCCAAAACAACCTTAAAATGAATTTGTTCACTACTGTAAGTTCATTTATTTTGTGGTGATTTAATTTCGCGGTAGGTGTGGAAAGGAGGTTTAAGCGATTTTTAAAAAAAATTTCCCGGTCGAAACGCTATTGTAGAACGAAAACACATATTTGCAGCATCGTGATTTTTTTTATTCGACTGTGAAAATAAAACTACCGTGACTATGTCAAGATTGGCAGTATGTCTGTATGTCATTTGCATACAGTGTGAGAGATCCCTGTCAATACATGTCCATGTAATAGTGGTACAGAGGAAATGTATGCTGGCTAGCATCCACAGATAGGCACCACTGATGTCTCCTACCCTCAATTTAGATATAGCTCTGATAACGCACCTGTCTGGTACTGTAAAATTAATTTATTTTCGCGGTAGAAGGGAAATGGAGGTTTTCGTGGTGTTTGAAGTGCATAGTTGAAACAATTCTGCAGTACGACAGCAATACAAAACACATGTTCACTGTGTCATGATTTCGTGTTAAGAGGACACCACGAAAAGTGCAAAATTAAAACCGCAGCGAAAATAAAAGCATCTACAGTACTATCAATAGAATGAGTACAGAATTTTCCTGGAAGTCAAAAACAAATCATGTAGTATCCATCAAAAACAATAGCTAACAGCAATAAGCTTTCTTGCAGGCCGAATTTTAAGATACAGATGTTAAAGGTACTGATCATCTTAAGGAGTCGGACCTTACCTGGTTGTTGGTAAAGACTCGGAAGATGTGCAAGTCGGCGTCAGGTGAGAAACCCTGGCACTCCTTGGAACTAGCGATGACCCCCGCTACAAAAGTCCCGTGGCCCAAACCTACAGGTAGAAACAAGATGGTGAGAAACCAGTCAGACACAGGTGTGTGATATTAAATGTCTACCTACACTTGTGTCACCACCAATGCTTGATTTTCCAATGTAATAATTTCTGCTGTCTAAAAAATGTAGTGAAACAGCATAATTTCTATCTAAAAAGCTGGTAGCTTTACAATATATACATACATGTATATAGTACCCATTAAATACAGTGTACCTGCATTTGAAACCAGAGGATACAACAGTGTGAATACAACAATAACGTAGGAAAATTCAACCTTCAAGGGGAAAAAAATGGAGATGTAAACACGACGCGGTGCGTTCCCGAGGACAACTTGTCACCTCTGGGAGCAGCTATGCAGACACTTGCGAAGCCTGCCTACAGAAATCACACACTAATTGGTCTGTACCATTTGGAGGGGCCCCAGGGCAGTACCAAACCCCCGGCTTGTGGCAACCTCAGATGTTGGTATCAACAAGAGGCTGGCGGTAGCAACAGGAGGGGAAACTGTAGCTCTACACGTAAAAGAGACGCTGCCGACATTACCGGACTTAACCAAGCAGGGTTAATGGGCTTCTAGCCCTTATCTAGCTTTACTTTCCACTGGTCAAATGCCATGTCTGAAAATCATAAGCCGTAGAAAGCAACTGTCCTGCTTTGTTTGTCTGAGGCTTCGCACCCGGACTACTAATGCCTCCATCTCGGTAATGTTGCCCGTATCAAAGTGGAGCCGGCATATTCGATCTCTGTGCATGCACATAACAGCTTAGGGGAGTGTACAAAAGGTAATGCATTTACCTGGAGGAGCGCCAACAGTGGAGGGCACAACCACAAGGGTTTCAGCACCGTGGAAAGCACCAATAGTGACTAAACAGTGCCACCTAAACAAGCTGCACAACAAGGTGCTTGTTGGAAGTGCACAGGAGCCGGGTAACGGATGGGGTTGGGTCCTCTGTACGGCTGAAATGCCGCCATGTGCAGTGACCTACACAACACCCTGTTGCACGGCTTCTCCAGTAATGAGCGTACATGCAGAGGAAGTGGGCATTAATATTCAGAACCTTCCCATTCGCTCACCCCGGGATGACTACATCACGTACATGTACATGTAGCATCCTCACTGACTACAAGGCAAGATCTACTACTGTAACATAACACACTAATAAATTGTACTCTCAAAATCCTTCCAATATGATCCATACTGAGTTACGACTTCCATCATTTCATGTGCATGTGGCTCAAACAACAAAAAGTGACCCGGGTAACTGACAATAAAATGCTTCGAAGAAACGAGCCCAGTTGCTGAGATACACAAAATGAAATTAAGATTTAATGTACAATGTAGATATAAATCTGTAGGAGCACAAATACAGCTCAAGCATAATACAGAAGACGGTCAAACACACATACGTGTATCCAAACGATGAGACTACATACGGCCAGGAGAAATGCTTTTACCGGGGATTCTGGGCAGGGCATCTGACCTTTGACCTCTCCCCACTTCACAGCAGGATTGCCCGTGGGGTTCTGTGTCCCAGCGGGGAGGGCTAATCAGCACAACAAATCAGCATGCACGCACGCCGCTCGCCCCGTGCTCGTATTACCTACGAACTCTGCAGAGAAAGGGTAATGGGCGCAGAAATCATACTGCTTGCAAACTTGAGGTTGTGGCCCAGATTTTTAACATCTGCAAATAGGATATTTGGGTCAGGTAATTTCCAGGGAAACTTCATTGGCGTAATGGGATGAAACGGGAGCCGAGTTAAAAGGGTGACGAGACACCTAAATCCCCCGTGTGTCGACTTATGCAAACACCTCGGAGGTGAGAGCCAGGGCCGAGCATCAGCTGTTAATACTCCAAACCCGTCCAGCCCCGGCATAATTGTCTGTGTCGGCTACTTAAATCCACACGTACATCAGCCACAAGCTGTCACTATCGCGCCATTTCATCTGATCTGGGACGGAGAGAAGTGCCGTCTCCGTTGCATAAACAATAGCGCCGTAGATCATGTGGTGGAGCCTGCCGGCTCTCTCCCCTCCAGGACACCACTGCCTGCAAAATCACCCTCCCCATCACATGACGGATGGCCGCACGGTCCCCGGATTGTCATTACCAGCTTTTCCCTCACAACTTTCGGGGGCGCTGAAAGGCTCCGTTTCACACGCGGGCGCTAAAATACGGGGTTTGCGGCGAGAAACGATGTCTGATGGGCTGGGAGAGCTAATATTTGACACCGTTGGCGGGTTCCCTTCCCCTGACCTTCACAGCTGCGAGGGAAGATAAGCAGAGAGGCAAAAATGGTATGCAGAACATCGGCCGCGCCTGTCGCCATGCATTAGAATCATGGCTCCCCTCCTTTCTAGGGATCCCACGCCACTCTTCATTGATTAAAGCCGTGGGATACCGGCAGTCCAACTGACGAACGGTTCAAACTAGCCAAGCAGAATCCGTCAACTGAAGGTCTTTCATATTGATTCTGGTCCATATACACAAAAACTGGCCTCACCTTTGAACCAGTTAAAAGTAAAACTGCGAAGACAACTTACTCTGCCACATGATGACTAATAATAGACAGTACATTTGTAATGCTTATAAGGGGACAGTGATGTGGTATGACAAAGGCAATATGTGTACAACTACACAAATGTAGTATCACCCAATACCTGGAGCAATTTTTTTATACATGTAAGCAGTTCATATCATAATAGGGTAATGAGAAAAAGTGTATTTTTATGTGATAGATGACAGTATACTGTATATATATTATTATATATATATGTGTGTCTGACATCTTGACCCCATATCACACTGTCAATTTTCCCCCCACCCATGTGCTGTCAACCTACATGTACTCTGGAAAAACAGATACAGTCATTGTACACAAGACATAGCTCAGCCACCAAAAACAATTCTACCACACCCAGAAGTAAAAACAAGTCTATCATTATTATAATTATTATTTTTACCTTCACCGAGAAGGTTACCTTTTTAGTAGCTTTCATGTATATGTGTGTGCCCATCTGTGTGTTTGTAAACATGATACAACTCGAGAAGGCTTACATGTAGATGGACTGTCTTGATATTTGGTACGAATATGGGGAGGTCTTGATGAGATCTTGAAATGATAAGATTTTGGACCCCCTGGCAGCTTGGGTATGGAACTTCCGGTTTTGGTATTCGATGTTCAGGACATGCTAGATGTTTAACCCTAAACAGTACACCTGGGGTCCGCGCGGACCCCAGCACTATATATTCTGTAATAGTTTTTTTGTTTCTAAAGATTTTTTTCTGAAATTTCAGGTAATTGTCACCCACAAAGTTGTGCCTCAACTTAGTGCAGAAAATGCCGTTTCCCCCATTTTTTAAAAATTTTGTATCTGATTTTCTTTTGGGGTCCGCGCGGACCCCAGCTGGCTCTCGAGCGTAATAGATACACTGGCGTTCTTATACTTTACTTTTTTTCTTATACTTTACTTTATTTTCAGGCTTTTATGATAAGTGACACATGCCTTCTAACATTAATAACATTTTATGTAATTCAATGTGATTTTTATTAATAATTTATGCTAATTTGATGACGTCATTGGTCAAAACCAAGATCCAAGATGGCGGATAATTAAATATGTATGACATCATTGTATGACGTCACTGGTGTTGCTAAGGGCAACATAAGCTTTAGCAGACCTTATCATTTTATCATAAACACTTTTTTTAAAGTTGCGTTGTATACCATTAAGTTTTAAGAGAATAACCTATTTATAACGGTTTTAGCCATTAAAATAATATGAATGACGTCATAATGACGTCATACTACGTCATAACGACATCAAAATTGTTGTATTGATTAATTTTCACTAGTACACCATCTTCTAAAAATTTGGTGGCCATACGATATACCGTTCCCGAGTTCTGAGGGGGGCAATAAGCCCCCTCCCCCAGTCCCACGAACCTCAAAAACTTTAAAAAACGGGTATTTCTTAATTCCTTCTTTTCTTCACCAAAAAATTGGAAAAGGTAAAAATGTATGACTTTTGTACGTAATGTGGACTCAGAGGTTCACACATCGATTCAGCAAAACAATTGAGCTGGTAGCATACTAATAATTTCTAAAAATTAGCAAAAAACTGTTTTGGGGTCCGTGCGGACCCCAGGTGGACAGATTAATCAGTCCGGGAAGGTGTACTGTTGAGGGTTAATAATTTTAGATGGCTGATAGCTTTTGTACTTGGGAAGAAGTGATGTAAACTTGTTCTGGAACTGCAGCGGGATTTGTTTAAAAATCTTTGAAAGAGGATTACTCAAAAACAGGTTGACAAATCACCAGGATTTTTTGGTATGTACATGTGAGTAACTTGAGTGATGCTTGACATACAAATGTAATTAGATAGCAATTATGCAAATCATCATCTAATTTGCATAATTAATGAGAGAATACCACATTAAAATTGTGGTAACTGCCAGGAATTTAATACTTGTGGCATTTGGAAGCTAAGTGAAGGTAAGGCCACACCAATTTAATTTGTTGGTTCTCGGATTCGCCTCTTCATTTTTTTCTGATTTGCAAAAAAAAAAAAAAAAATTCTGGTTCTGAATCAACTCAAAAATGCTCTTATTTTGCCTCCAACAGTTCAAGAAAGACCTGTTACTCCTAGTTGTTACAGTTATTACATCTACCAATGCACTGGTTTGATTAAAAGTTCAAAATTCATTATTCAAATTTTAACCCAGTCTTTTGTGTTGACTTCATGGCACCAATTCTAGCATTTGGGACTATAATAGGATGCCCAGGCCTGTTTTTATTTTTATTTTTTTCCGCCCTGTCGCTTCATATTTTTTCTGAAAAAATCCGAGAACCAACAAATTAAATTGGTGTGGCCTAAACATTGTTAAACAAAAAACTTATTCAAATCAGGATCTCCTTTGCATAATTTATGAGGAAATGCTAGAATAGCCTTCTTTCCTAAGATAAGACAGTCATTGGGTACAAAATATGATCACTGATATAATTTATGCAAATAAGGATCTTACTTGCCTAATCAATGACATTTATGATTCGTCAGCCGTCAAGGTTAACATCATTGGGTGAAGGTATGAGATTGTGGAACTCTAGTTTTACGCTTAGGATAACTTGCGAGCACGTCAGTCCGACCCTAGCGCAGTCGGATAAATTTACCAGGGGATGCGTCGATGTACATGCAACGTCTCATGCCAGCTCGCCAAGGTGACAGTTTCATCACGGAGATTGCCTGATTGCGTCCTGCACTTGAACATGGGTCTAATCAATAGGGTGATGCTAGCTGTACACACAGCTTTCAATTGGAACACCCTACTTTAATTGCCCTGTATAATAAAGACCAACACTGGTGACTAGGCTGGAATGTTGATAAGGTTGCGGAAGTCGAACTTGAAGGATGGAGGCATTTCGAAAAAAACGCAGAAGCCTGCCCGTTAACTCTGTTTCCGTTTTGTCCAATCCTTATTTCTCCTCATTGCTATACAAATTTATACAACAAACGTGTCAAATCAGGTAACCACTACCACTGGAGGTACAATATATACCAGCTCTCACTCCTATGTATGTATTTTGTACCATGTATGTGTAAAAATATATGTATAGATTTATTAGGACTACAAATGATGTAAACTGTATCTTTGTCTGACCCTTTACTTAATATACATTATCAATATATTTTGTCTGACCCTACCACCATGACCTTACTAAAAAGTGGCCTATTTGAGCATCTCATGAATAAAGAATGGATGAAACAAACAAATATACAAGTAATCACAGCACAAGTACATGTATGAATGTTTCTGCCATATCACGTGTTTCCTTGGATATCTTGTTCCCATGAAATGATCTGCAAGCGCAGACCTCATAGACAGCCATAGACTATCCTGGGAACCAGTTTGTCTATGGGTACACTGGGAACCAGACTCGTGAGGCCGTGCACAGAGAGCTCAAGCGCCCACAGTCAATCAATCAATCAATCAATCAATCAATCAATCAATCAATCAATCAATCAATCAATCAATCAATCAATCAATCAATCAATCAATCAATCAATCAATCAAACTGGTTTATTTGAAGAAAAAAAAAGGCGTTGCAGCCAAAGGCTGAATTATGCCTTCTGTACACATTAAAAGCGTTAACAGTATGATATTAAAAACATAAGGATACAATACATTTCTATACATTATGACTAGTAAAATTTCATAAGCCACTTTCGACTTCTTCCAGCTCATTTAGTAGTGTTCAGGAGTCGCAACAGCGATGGTACAGGACAATTCTTAAATCTAACAGTACGACTGACAGGCAGGGTTAGCTCATTAGAGTTTCTGAGGGATCGTCCGGTTGTTGGTTATCTCGTAGCGGGTATCAAGTCAGCAGTAAGCCTGCACATGAGTGATTCTCTGGCCCCTCCCACTGTCCACCGTTGAGGCTGGAGGATGTTGGGGGCGTGAGTCAGTGACAGATATCACTCGCCTGCGCACACGAAAGCCCTCTGCGCACAGCCTCACCAGTTTGGTTCCCAGCGTAATCATAGACAAAATGGTAGCCATCAAGATATAAGGGGGTGGGGGGCGAGAGAAACGTGTCTATCTCTGAACTCTTTAATCATAGTTAGATACAGTTTTGTTGCCGACATCTCCTCACCCATGTGTCAGGGACCCCCACGGTAGTATAAACTAATCTTGGATACTACAACTATACAAGTCATGTAACTACCGCTAGGTATATTTCTTTGTGTATGTTGTATGTTGTATAACACATGTTTCATTGAGAGCTAATAAACTACAATACCTACATGTAACCACAATTCCCCCCCCCCTCCTAACCATTGAAAAGGCAGGGCTTGAAATCCTTTTTTCTGCATACCTGCACTGGTGCAGGTAACATTGAGAATTACCTGCACCAGACAAATTTTACCTGCACCACTCAGAATTTAGGAAGTATGGTTCATACTAAAAACTGTTCAGAAACCATTGCCATTATTTCTTTTACACAATCATCATACATGTAGGTGGTACAATGTAA
Organism: Branchiostoma floridae x Branchiostoma japonicum; assembly: GCA_013266295.2. Taxonomy (NCBI): domain Eukaryota; kingdom Metazoa; phylum Chordata; class Leptocardii; order Amphioxiformes; family Branchiostomatidae; genus Branchiostoma; species Branchiostoma floridae x Branchiostoma japonicum. Next base: position 17,316,318 of record CM023829.1, on the reverse strand, counting down.
CAGTCACTGCAGCAAATGAAAGATGAAAATCCATATACACCTATACATGTACGTATATTAACCCAGTACATAGACTTAGCTGCAGGTAGACATCAGAAATACCTGCACAGCTCCAATTTTACCTGCACTAACCTGCATATGCAGGTGGGATTTCCAGCCCTGAAAGGATAAAGATTTTCCCAATACACATGGAAATTTAAACAAATGTAAATATTTCATTAATTAAGTGTTTATTAACATTCCATCATCTCCCCTCCTAAACTTTGAAAAGGACAAACATTTCCTAATATACATGGAAATTAACAAAATGTGAAGGTTTCATTTGAGAGCTAATTAACATCCAATCATTCCACACCAGGGCTGGAAATACCACCTACATGTACATGTACATGTACATACATGTATGCAGGTTAGTGCAGGTAAAATTGGGGCTTTGCAGGCATTTCTGATGTCTACCTGCACCGGTCCATGTACTGGTTCACATACAAATGTGGGTGTATGTGGATTTTAATTTGCTGAATTAACTGTTACATGTACATGTATAAAGTATAAAAGCAATAATCACAATGGTTTATGAACAGTTTTTAGCAAGATCCATACTTCCTAAATTCTGAGTGGTGCAGGCAAAATTTGTCTGGTGCAGGTAATTTTCAATGTTACCTGCACCAGTGCAGGTATACAGAAAAAAAAGAGATTTCGAGCCCTCAGCCCAAGGTATCCTAACCTTTGAAAAGCATAAACATTTTGCCAATACAAATGGAAATTAACAAAAGCATGAACTGACAAGACAACCCATTTACACACACAATGCACGAAGCTATGACCTTTTACCTATACAAGATTGAGTTCTTCAATTAACTGAAACTCTGAGTGCAATTACTCTACTTGTAGGTAGACAAAAAAAACCCCGTAGATGCCATCTTATCTAAGCCTAAATGGGTACAATCTGCTATCCAGGAGTTGTATTACCCTCAGGTTGTGTTACTGTGAGTCCCCACCTTATGAGGGGCCACATATCAAAGAAAGTCATTCCGCTAATGTAGTCACCCTGCACGGAATGACTTGACAGCATTCCCCCTCCTTAACACCTTCCGCGGGCTGTTCAAACAAGCCAAGATTGCATTCCTTTCCGGCGGACCATCGATTTCTTGCCACAGACCAATTAGCAAAGTGATCCGACATCGGGATTACTCTTCATTTCCTCGTGTTCTGTCCTTTCCTGCGATTGGCTGGCGGCGCGCAGTCCCGCTTGATGCGAGAGTTCGGCCCCGTTCCCAATTAGTCAAGTTGCCAGGCACGCTGACATCTGACGCGAATACGTTTCAAACAAAGCAAATTCAAGTGTTCATCAATTTGAGTTGTGCTTGTGCCAGACTTGCTCATGTGATTGGCAGATACCACCTAAGGCTTGCCAACTTCTCTTATCGTTGGGCTAACGGTACCGTAATTTGGCTGTCGTCTATGCCGGACTGGGTATAAGCAATTCCACTTAATGAAATAGACAAGGGTCTAACAATTAACAGTAATCTGGAAAACCATTTCAATTCATTTCTAGACCACATTTTGTTCACTCAGGAGGTACTATGTCAAAAGTAATAAACATGAAACCTAATTTTTTTGGAGATTATACATTGGATCAGTGCCAGAATGTTCCCCAAATTTATCAGCTAGGCCTTTGGAACAGTTTGATACTTCCAAAAAAATTGCACTATCAACAAACAGGTATATTTGGAGCTACTTTGCAGAAATGTTGAGAAATAACATTCACTAGACTTGAAATAATGAGAAATTATATTACATGTACATGATTCAGTGTACGAAATACTTTTTGAGCCAGGTTGCCCAGTGGCAACCTACATGTTGTAGGATGAAAGCTAGGTTGCCCATCAAAATTCCAGGTTGCCCGCAACAAACTCTTCTATATTATGATTAACTTTGTTAGAGTGCAATGTGCATTTATACATTTCTGACAAAGAGTTGTTCCCCCTTACCTGAAGTGATGAGCTCTTCCAAGGGAACTTCTTAGTAAACAGTTCTCAATGGAAGAAAGGGGCATCCTTACCACAAAGTTTAGGTAGTGCACTGGGCTACCTGGAAATAGGTTGCACCAAGCAAAATATGGTTGCACGGCGCAACTGGGCAACCTAGTATTTCGCACGCTGTCAGATTGTACATTTATTTCATGAGCTGGCAGCTGCACATGGAGATTCAGGCATGACTCTCAGGTGTTAAAACTCTGCATGTAAAAGAACCCAACACACAGGAGGTTCCATCATGGTTGGCTGGTATTCGGCTGTAAGTCAGCTGAACACCAGCCAACCATTCGGGAGTAAGTCAGCAGTGTTCAGGACGTGTTCGGTTATCAAATATGACTCAAATTTAACTCGGATTCGTTTTGATTCATACAGAAAGGTAGGCGTGGCCTAAATCTGGTCAGACTGCCCCCGAATGTCACCCGAACCTGGTTGGCTGGAGGTCGGGAACAAATTCGGGGAAGGTCGTGAATGTGAGACAGTTTAATTATTGCATGTTACTGTGCAGTTATGGAGAAGAAAAAGAGAGAGGCAAAAACTTTCTATAAAACCTTCATGTAGATTTAATCCTCCTCTTCCTTTTACTGGACAGAATTACAAATTAATTTCATTTCTCTCACTTTCTTTCTTTAACAAGAAAGGCTTAGATCTACCACAGTAGGAATACATGTGTAGCTTGTCATGCTTGACTTACATAGAAAAGTCGAGGACTAGCCCTGAGTTGGTATCATGCTGTGCTTTGGAGTTTAATCTCCCAGCAACATACTTTATCCTCATTTGTTCCAGGTCAGGGATGACAAGTCGTCTGCTTTTGGTCACTTCGCACTTCATGTAAACTTGGCTGAGCCAAGGCCTATAGGGACTCGTCTGTATACTTTAGAGCTCAGCAAGGACTTCAACTGAACTTCTATAACCCTCTGGTACTCCAGAGGACTTTGTGTAAAAGTCTTAGCCCGGTTCTTTGCAGAGGCTGACGTCTATCAACATTTCTGTGTGATGTATAGCCCTATTCATTTAGCTAACAACAACTTCCAAATCAAATCCTAGCATGTCGCCTGGATTTCTAAACACCAACTCTCCCTCATTGAATTCTAAAAGTACCAGTTATCCTTGCCAAGACGCCGCAAAACCCTGCCAGAAAGCTGTCTGGAATCGCAGAAACGTATCAAACTTTCCACCGCTGGCTCAAAGTGAAGTCCGCAGCCGAGAAATCCGTGGAAATCCTACGTTAACCTCTTCGGTGCTGGTCGAACGCACGCTAATAGACCTGTCGATGAATGAGTGGCGAAGGGAGTTGGAGATTTATCTCCGGGGTTCCCCTTCCAGAACCACAAAATGACTTCGTCTGTCCGGGTTATGAATTGGCTAAATAAAGCGTATTTTTTCTAGACGTTGGAACTGCTTGTCTACTCTCTACTGATTACGCTGGCCATATTGGGGAGGGATTTGGAAGACCATAAATCCACCAGAGGACGACGACTACATCTCATTCCATACAAACCATTCAACTTGGGACAAAGCCAATGTACATACATTTTCTTCCAGCGAGTTTGGACTACACAAGCGAGAACTCAACTTCCGCACATTGCCGAGGTTGGTTCAAAGGGCCACTGTTGTAGAGAAACGTTGTGAAATGAAGCTTCGTGTTGACAGTATTGATTTTTTTCTCCCACAACATGGAGTAACAAGATTACGGGATAGGCAATCCTATCAAGCCTGCCTTCCCATGGATAGATGGATGGGAGGAATTGGATCAAATTAACCCAGTCTCCGCCATAAATCTGGAACTGTTACTGGGTTTACTCCAGATTACGCTTCACAATGGAGGAACTACGTAGATGGCTTCTGGAGCTATTAACAATGTAAAATGTTGACAGGTTATTCAATGTCGTCATTGGTAGTCTTGTCCAATATCTATCAATGTACTTAATACTGTCCACAACTATCACTGTCATTAGTACTGAATGCTGTCCACAACTATCACAGTCCTTAGTACTGGATGCTGTCTGCTACTATCACTGTCCTTAATACTGTCCACAACTATCGCTGTTCTTAGTACTGAATGATGTCCACAACTATCACTGTCCTTAGTACTGAATGCTGTCCACAACTATCACTGTCCTTAGCACTGAATGCTGTCCACAACTATTACTTTCTTAGTACTGGATGCTGTCCACAACTATCGCTGTCCTAAGTACTGAATGCTGTCCACAACTATCACTGCACTTAGTACTGAATGCTGTCCACAACTATATTGTCCTTAGTACTGAATGCTGTCCACAACTGTCACTGTCTTAGTACTGGATGCTGTCCACAACTATCACTACACTTAGTGATAGTACTGATTGCTGTCCACAACTATTGCTGTCCTTAGTACTGAATGCTGTCTACAACTATCACTGCACTTAGTACTGAATGCTGTCCACAACTATCACTGTCCTTAGTACTGAATGCTGTCCACAACTATTACTGCACTTAGTACTGAATGCTGTCTACAACTAAAACTGTCATTTGTACTGAATGCTGTCCACAACTGTCACTGTCCTTAGTACTGAATGCTGTCCACAACTATCATTGTCCTTAGTACTGACTGCTGTCCACAACTATCACTGCACTTAGTACTGAATGCTGTCTACAACTTAAACTGTCATTAGTATTGAATGCTGTCCACAACTGTCACTGTCCTAAGTACTGAATGCTATCCATACCTATCGCTGTCCTTAGTACTGAATGCTGTCCACAACTATCACTGTCATTAGCACTGAATGCTGTCCACAACTATCACTATCCTTAGTACCGAATAATGTCTGCTACTATCACTGTCCTTAATACTGTCCACAACTATCGCAGTCCTTAGTACTGAATGATGTCCACAACTATCGCTGTCCTTAGTACTGAATGATGTCCACAACTATCACTGTCCTTAGTACTGGATGCTGTCCACAACTATCACTGTCCTTAGTACTGAATGTTGTCCACAACTATCACTGTCTTTAGTACTGGATGCTGTCCACAACTATCACTGTCCTTAGTACTGAATGCTGTCCACAACTATCACTGTCCGTAGTACTGAATGCTGTCCACAACTATCACTGTCCTTAGTACTGAATGCTGTCCACAACTGTCACTGTCTTAGTACTGGATGCTGTCCACAACTATCGCTGTCCTTAGTACTGGATGCTGTCCACAACTATCGCTGTCCTTAGTACTGAATGCTGTCCACAACTATCACTGTTCTTAGTACTGAATGCTGTCTACAACTATCACTGTCTTAGTACTGGATGCTGTCCACAACTATCACTACACTAAGTACTGAATGCTGTCCACAACTGTCATTGTCCTTAGTACTGAATGCTGTCCACAACTATCACTGTCCTTAGTACTGAATGCTGTCTACAACTAAAACTCTCTTTAGTACTGAATGCTGTCCACAACTGTCACTGTCCTTAATACTGAATGCTGTCCACAACTGTCACTGTCTTAGTACTGGACGCTGTCCACAACTATCACTGTCCTTAGTACTGAATTCTGTCCACAACTGTCACTGTCTTAGTACTGGATGCTGTCCACAACTATCGCTGTCCTTAGTACTCAATTCTGTCCACAACTATCACTATCCTTAGTACTGAATGCTGTCCACAACTATCACTGCCTTAGTACTGGATGCTATCCACAACTATCATTGTCCTTAGTACTGAATGCTGTCCACAACTATCACCGCCTTAGTACTGGATGCTATCCACAACTATCATTGTCCTTAGTACTGAATGCTGTCCACAACTGTCACTGTCCTTAGTACCGAATGCTGTCCACAACTATCACTGCACTTAGTACTGAATGCTGTCTGCAACTAAGACTGTCCTTAGTACTGAATGCTGTCCACAACTGCCACTGTCCTTAGTACTGAATGCTGTCAGAACCTTCTACTGTGCTAACACAGAATAGCCAAGAAGTTGCTACCAATATGGAGACATAAGGATGTTCCAATATTTAAAAGTTGTCACTTTTTAAATATATTCTAGTCAACATTCTTAAAAAAAACCAGAGATTACAAGCTTTTGACACAGTAACTGTTAATGAAACACCTTTCCCAGAGCCCTAGATAAGTATTTTTTTAAACCAATGAAGCACAAATCGTTTTAGAATAGACCAGGCATAAACTTCCATACATACATGTACAGTAGGCGTCCGACATGGTAGCAATGCATGCATGAGGAGTATAAAATGTGACTTAAGGGGGATGTTTAGCTCCATGTACTCCCAGTTGGGTCATGTTGCATTAGCTTATAGATAAAGCCTCTTTACAACTGTGATATACCTTTCATGGTAACATTACAGGCAATATGCCTTCAGGCACATATTCCAGATGCCTCTGAATGTTACGAAGGTTTTCAAATGCTCTTTTATGCTTCCTTAAGACAAATTAAGTTTAGTCTGGAGCACAATAATGAAGCAATATCCCGGTAACCCACCTCTTTCTATTTCCATTGCAATGCTTGGCCTGTAGCAACGACAACGGCCATACTGGAAAAAAATTCTTTATCAAAACCGTTTTTGTTGCTGAATAAAAGCCTTGCTACGAGTTATTATTTCTTAATCACTCCTGTTATGTTGGGATCTTCAAACAGTATGCGACCACCAGAGGCGTTTTCCTTTTCTCCAGAGTCAGATCTTGTTTAAACACCATTCCTTCCTGACCTCTGTTAAGAACTTCATCTTCTCCGAGATCCTTCGCTAAGAAAGGATTTCAGAGAATGACTACAAGAGTTCATTGTCGGTAAATCTTTTGAATGAATGTTCCTTGGGGAGCTACCCCCCCACTACATTATCTCATTGTTGGAGAGAAAAGGTAGCTGTGCCGCCTTGAGTCCTTCGCTATCTCCTTACTTGCATCCGGGGGCTGAGCTAACTCCTTGCGGGAGGGCAATTAAGTGGTGTAGCCCGGGTTGGTAATCCCCCAGTCAGTTTTGCTGTACTTCTCGTCCACTTCTGTCGCCGCAGGATATGCATGGGAGGCGGAGATAAGCTCTCCCTGCAAGTCAGGCATGGCTGGGTTTTCCCTTCCACTCTAAAAAGCACATTCACGCAAACGCTCCCAAGATCGACTAGAAAGCGGGTAGGCAAGATACCTTTCTGCGGATCGGATACACATGTACACTCAACGTCCGCCTTGACCCACCAGCAAGAAGTTTTAAAACTCACGGCACAAAAATGAACTTAACTAGAAAGGTAACATTTGCAACGCAAATGCATTTAATGTTTTCCTCGACATGGTCTAGCCTAACATACTACTGCTCTACTAAAGTAAAACTTAGTCTTCATTTCACAAAAACTACTGCTCTCTTTATTCTTACTTAAACACGTTTATATATATATGGTGACCAGCCTCTCCAACTCTGTAGGGCCACTTGCTACATAATGTAACCCAACACCACAGGGTGTCTTCTACAGCACCAGTTACCATGGAGACAGCTGTCTTGTTCAAGCCATTCACCTTAGTTTGGAATGGAACAAGATCTAGTCTAAGACGAAGAAACAGAGCAAAAACAATATGTTTTCCTTCTGTGAAGGTAAACATAAATAATTCAGTTGTGGCCAGTGGGACTGCAAGTCAGATGACTTTGCTACTTTATGAAGGACTAATAATATACAGCAGTAGAAAAACCTATCATAACCTTAACTATGAATTATCGCACAAGACGACTGTAAAGTAAACTTGGCATCGTAACATAACTCAAGGTTTTCTAAGTACTGCCAGCTATCTACGGTGTAACTAAGCGCCTTCTCAAACCCTCCCACAAGTCCATTCTGCTTTGGAAACACGCCAGTATCTTGGGGGGACATTCTAACAGACCTACGCTGACCTTTCTACATTCAAAAGTTCGTGAAACATGGGTCCCTCCAGGCACTGAAGACATTTCCTCTCTCAATAAAATGTCTCAGACTCCGGCTTGAATGGGAAGAGCTCTGAAATGCTGTCGAGATGCCTTTAGACGGTGAGCGTGATTGAGTGGATCATCTTGTGAAGAAAGTGATGTACAATCCCGATTCTACTGATTCACGTCGACCTTCAAGCATATCTACAAAGAAACATGTAACAAAGAGTCTCCCTAGAACACATAATCACAGTCTAAAAGGGGCTCCACAAAAAAACATTTCCCATAAACTACATATATGTGTTTCCCTTTGAATCACGAGCCATGTCGCTACTAAATGGTTCCCGATTAAAGATGTCAACTTTTCCGGACGTAAATCTCGGTTGAAAAAGATGACAATTTCGCTATGTCTTTGACAAGATCTACAGAAACAAAGTGCCCTGGTCGAGGCTGATTTATACGTAGCATTTAAACTGAGTGGATTTGATTGTGTTCGTGGATTAAAGGGAACGATAAATGAAGCAGTCACATGAAAAGCAACTTGCTTTTACGACAACTTGTCCAATACATCAGTGTCAAGATAGAAAATACATTTATCAGTAGTTCTCTTTGCCTCTTGCCTCCATAGTTGATATCTACATCATTTAAAATACAACCTCATACAAGGTGGGGCAGAAAAAGTCTGACGTTGTAAGAACAAATGGCAGCAAACTTTAATAGACACTTAAAATATTAGGCTTTAGTAATTAATTTGTTAAAATCACTTGTCCATGGGTCTCTTTGTCACCATCAAAAGTTATTACTTTTGCGGACAGAAGTATAGTTTAGGGTGGCTGAGCTGTGGGTTTGTGTATTTGTCCAAAGTAGGTTGACAGCACGTGGGTGGGAAGATTGACAGGCAGAATGACGGAAGGTCAAAGGTCAACAGGAGTTAGAGGTCGACATGGGGGAATTCAGGAAGCCGAGAATTGCTCAGAAGTCTGAAATCTCTCTGTTTGAATATTGATTATATGTATAATAATGCTTAGGTCACAAGACTCACATGTCCAAACAGGCTATTTATTAATAAGTGAACGAATAATAAACAATTTATATCAACAATATACAACAAAATGTACTCATGATCAGTTTTTTCAACGTTTGTTGTCTTTTATGTCATACTTTTCCTTCCTGAAAACTGCCCAGCTGGGCCCCAGACTTGGAATTGTGACCTTAGCATTACACAGGGAGCCTGTTAATAGTGAGTCCTCTCAATACTAACCCAATGACTGACAGAAGAACATACCCTGAAAACAAAAAAAAAGGAATGCAAAGGAGTTCCACAAGTTTGCCTTTTCGCTGTCCCCAGTGTTCGAAATACCCACTAGCACACTAGCAATTGCAACCTGATTTTCTTGTGCGCTAGTTGCTCCCTGACTCAGGTAGCGCACCATGCAACCTGAAAATATGTACCGCTGAACTCAAAGGTGCACACTGTGCTACCTGGTTCAAAAAAAGTATTTCGAACACTGTAACCCAATGACTGACAGAAGAACATACCCTGAGAACAAAAAAAAAAAAGGAATGCAAAGGAGTTCCACAAGTTTTCCTTTTGGCTGCCCCTGAAATTCATTGGTAGCATAACACAGGGAGCCTGTTAACAGTGAGTCCTCTCATTACTAACCCAATGACTGACAGAAGAACATACCCTGAAAACAAAAAAAGAATGCAAACTTAAGGAGTTACACAAGTTTTCCTTTTCGCTGCCCCTGAAATTCATTGGTCATTCTCTGTGCAAAGCAGACACGATGAGAGGATGAGGCTGTCAAGGATTGATAGTGCCAAGGGCCATACAAATTCATCTCCAGATCTAATAAAATGGACAAGTAGGAGGTAATAAAGATCATGGGTATATCGGGCCGTACAGTCTGATTGATGGGAACCTTATGGGCATTCCCTACGCTAGGGCTCCCGACGGCAGGCTTTCAAAAGTCATGACAGGGTGCCATGATTGGCCATGTGTTGGGATGGATTTTTCCCTGTCAGTACACACAGACAGAAAGAGAGAATCCTCAAGCACAATCTGTAACGATTGTTTAAATGTCTTTTTTTTTTTAAAAAAAGGCTGTCAAGAAAACCAACAATAGTCTTATTCTGATCACCCGGATGGAGGCCTGGCGAACCCCCGTCTTGTATTAGCCACACAGTGATTTACATGTACATCATCACCAGGACTCCAGGAAGAATAGTGTGAAGAGTTAAGAGTTGTGGGACCCGGCGGAGTTCCAGAAGCACACAGACAGAGAGAATCCTCAAGCACAATCTGTAACGATTGTTCAAATGTCTTATTAAAAAAAAGACTGTCAAGAGATACACGAACAACAGTCTTATTCCCATGAGTCCACATTTCTGTCAGTGATCACCCAGATGGAGGCCTGGCGAACCCCCGTCTTGTATTAGCCACACAGTGATTTACATGTACATCATCACCAGGACTCCAGGAAGAATAGTGTGAAGAGTTAAGAGTTGTGGGACCCGGCGGAGTTCCAGAAGCACACAGACAGAGAGAATCCTCAAGCACAATCTGTAACGATTGTTCAAATGTCTTATTAAAAAAAAGACTGTCAAGAGATACACGAACAACAGTCTTATTCCCATGAGTCCACATTTCTGTCAGTGATCACCCAGATGGAGGCCTGGCGAACCCCCGTCTTGTATTAGCCACACAGTGATTTACATGTACATCATTACCAGGACTCCAGGAAGAATAGTGTGAAGAGTTAAGAGTTGTGAGACCCGGCGGAGTTCCAGAAGCACACAGACAGAGAGAATCCTCAAGCACAATCTGTAACGATTGTTCAAATGTCTTTTTATAAAAATCTGTCAAGAAAACGAACAACAGTCTTATTCCGATGAGTCCATATTTCTGTCAGTGATCACCCGGATGGAGGCCTGGTGAACCCCCGTCTTGTATTAGCCACACGGTGATTTACATCATCACCAGGACTCCAGGAAGAATAGTGTGAAGAGTTAAGAGTTGTGGGACCCGGCGGAGTTCCAGAAGCAAACAGACAGAGAGAATTCACAAGCACAATCTGTAACGATTGTTCAAATGTCTTTTTAAAAAAAGGCTGTGGAGAAAACGAACAACAGTCTTATTCTGATGAGTCCACATTTCTGATCACCTGGATGGAGGCCTGGCGAACCCCCACCTCGTATTAGCCACACGGTGATTTACATCATCACCAGGACTCCAGGAAGGATAGTGTGAATGTCACACTAATGGAGATCAAACAAAAGAGAAGACCATATACCAGTAAGCAGTATGTACATGTATACATTTTTGATAAATACAACGCTGGTGACTTTTCTGTGACCGGTTGAACTTTCTCCCGTACAGAACATGAATAGCGTACGCATCAACTTAGTCAAACAATAGACCGTTAAGAGTTGTGGGACCCGGCAGAGTTCCAGATTCTGAAGTACCGGAGTGAACAGCGCTTCCAATATACTTCTGCGCTGAGCAGACATCGGTCTTGGTCCGGGGGGTAGTTCCCCCCGTCCCTGGCTACTGGAGATGAGGCATGGCACCATAAATGCTTAACCGTCAAATCAATGGCGACACAGAATGGTCGCCTGTGGCAAAAGCTGCTTTTACTGCACCAATTAGAGGCTGTTCTATATGGCTGGGGAAACGTGTCCCCTGGAAGGAGTTGTCTGAGGAAAACATCAAACATGAGTCTTGAGATAATCTATCTCAGACCCCCTTTTCCACTAGACGGTGATCGCTGAGTGACCGTACTGCGACCAGTGTTCTTGCCAGCGTTTGTCATTCCATCATTTGTTTATTTGTTTATTAAAATTTTCCACATGGTAAGTGGAAGGGACGGGAGAACAGGTGAAACACCTTTACCAGCTCCCGCCCCAAGTGTACATCATTAAAAAAAGCTAGGTTATCATTGGAATTGTACATTATACATAGAACACAATAATACACATAGTATGCATAATACACATAGTGAGACAGTAACACAGATTTCCGGTCAACGAGGCCTCAAAGCTAAACATGTTGCACATCTACAAGCCCAGGACCATGTGCAGGGAATGTCTGTTTCAAAATTATTCTGAAACCTGTTGGTTACTGACAAGACAAGGCGCCGTTTGAATAGCAAAATGTCGGACTGACTCGACGCTGCAACCCCCAAGTCCCTAATAGGCCTGTCTAGTTTGTTCCATTCGGCTACCAGGCGAGGAATATACGACATTGCAAATGTAGACATTTTACAACGAATAGGCATTAGCATGTGGGACCTACTGCCCCTTGTTGGTCTTGTGGAGAATGATACATAATCATTAGACGGAAGTTTGCTGGACAAACATTTTGCCCATTCCGTCGTGCTTGATGGACTAAAAATGAAAACTTTATTTAATGGGAGAACTTTTTGAAAATGATAAGACCACAACGAAGATGATATTGACCTTAACAGAGCCAATTATTTCATAATTGCCCCACAAATTATGGGAAATAGCATTTGAAAGGGTTAAAAAGTTTTAAAAAATTTCAAGGGGACCCCCCCAAGATAACTCCCGCCAAATTGATGGACTTTCGCTCCTGTATAAGTGAGAGGGCAGAAAAAATTTGGAGCTGACTTGAACCCCGATTGTGACCAAAATTGGATTTCTGTAACACTACATGTACATGTAAGCCTTATAATTGGAGTATGATGCAAGATGTAAAAGTATGATCTAAAAGACAACTTACGAAACGCAAGAAATGTTTTAAAAAATTTAAACAATCATGAAATTCTTTAAGTGATCTGTCAAATTTTTGGTCGCTTAGTGTTTGTAGCATCTAGTGAAAAAGGGGTGTCAGCTACATACATTGTATATTAAGTCCAGTACAAAAAGCTTGGGCCCACCTATTATAAATAATAAGGGTAGCATCAAATTTTGGTCTGCAGGAGCACTGTATCATTTTTTTTATTGTCAATAATCCGTTTTTTAAAAGCAAATTTTCAATCCCAGTTCATGATGCAAAAAAATGTTGGCTTGACACAAGCCTGTTTTATTTCTAATAAACATCTATCCTTTTTCATTTTTAATGCCTGCGTCGATCTCAAAATCGGGCGACCTTTCGGCGATCAACAAATACGGCCGAAGCTTGTCAACAATGTGACGCAGGCATTATATAAACAACACGTTTCGCTTGTCAGCGAGCTTCGGCCGACTCTGAAAAATCTCCGGGGATCCCTAAAATTCGCGCGATGCTCGACGAAACATCGGGCGTACTACTGCCGTAAATGTCCTTCAGAGCTCGCCGACTCGTCGGCCGATCGATTTTCGCACAATGTGACGGCCCCTTAACAAGCATCTAACGCTGCTTTCATTTCGGACAATAAAATGTAAACCAAAGCAAGTGAAGACAAATTTACCGTCGTTAAGTGTTTTCTCATTGGTCCAATTTGTGCGGTCCTTCAAGTTGCGGAAATGCGGGTGGTTCTCGCTCAGCCCTGTGTCGAACACTGCAACCTTGATGCCACTCCCTAATAGACAAAACATCAGTAAAATACATGAATAATTATACATAAAACATGAGAGGTATACAAACTCAAACAAAGCAAGAAATTGGAGATTTCAAACTTCCCGGAAGGAGATATGGTTTGTGTTAATGACGTACACCATAGAATGGATTAATAAATTTTCCTCATGCGATTGCACAATGTAGCGTACTTCATTGTTACACCATGAATTATATTTCATACCATGATCACACAGTACACATTCCTGGCAACCACAACCTACGGCACAAGGCATACCAGGTCACAACACTGTCAAACAAAGTCCTTCTAACTCTGGACCCCAAACATACAAACCCCCCTAAACCAGTGCCGCCCAAAACAATACTTCCAATCAATGGCACGACCATGACATAGATTTGTAAACACACTTTCTCTCCAATAGAATTTTATCCTGTCAGCAAGTTCTAATTCTTTAAAATTTTAACAAATAAACAAACAAACATAAAAGTTGAATACTTCAATAATACTTTTTTGCAGGTTCCGAATTTCGACTGAAGAAGCCTTAATGTTTCTGGCAATACATGTACAATCATGTACGAATGTACATTGTACTTCCAGGTGAAGAGTTTTACCATATATCATTCAATAAACCCCTTACAATTTAGTCTACAGCATTCTGAAGCCATATATCTTGTACCTTTTATTGAATGTGAAGGTCAAATGTGACCAATTTTAGGCATCTCTAATGGTCCCACAAGCTATAGGAGTTCGTTATTTACTGGCCTTATTGTTTTCCCGTCCCCAAGAATCGACTTATTAACTGTAGAGACAACGACTGTTTCTACCTCAATCCTCTGGACCACACGTAGAGGGCGACTGCTTCGCGTAATTTGTTTTGCACAGACGTATACAGAAGCCGACAGGGAGGGCCTTCGCTAGTCCACTTACCGGAGAACCCCATGGCCCACAGTAGGTCGGCCTGGAGCACGTGGGTGACCTGGCGCGGGACCGTACGCAGCAGACGCCGGCTGGTGTGGCGGCCCGTGGAGTGCCAGAAGGCCGCTCCCTGGGAAAACATACATCATCCTGTCGTTACAAGGTGCGAGGGCATTCGTTACCGACACACGCACTCAGCGATCAACTCTGCTACACCGATCCAGCAAATTCAGACGTCGCAGGCAGAACAACAATAACAACGACAAATGACAACATGCTGCAGAAATCATGCTTTTCTCTAGTTCTGCTGAGATCTGCAAACCAATAATTGTGGATTCTCATACATAATGTTGTTGTTCTGCCTGCAATGTCTGAATTTGCTGGATCCGTGTAACTGTAAATGGATTTGCTGGAGTTTATATAATATGTCGGTGTAGAGACTCTGATCTGGTAGAATTGGCGATTCTAATAGTAGAGATCCTGATTGTAGTCTCTGTCAACAGAAACTCCAATCAGAATCTCTGCTGGTACCATCTGCGATTCATGTTCAGTATCATACACATACAGCATTTAAAAGATATTAATAGGTTCTATGGCAAGCACAGACTATTAAAATGATAGCAGAAGCTACATTGTACCAGTAATGTGATTGAATGTTTAACTTTTAGGATATGCTGGGCAATGTTAACTTATAGCAATAGACCTCATCCTCTCTGTCGGTAGAATTGGCAATTCAGCAGAGATCCTGATCGGAGTTTCTGTTGACAAAGACTCCGATCGGGATCTCTACTGGTAGAATCGCCAATTCTACCTGA
This sequence comes from Branchiostoma floridae x Branchiostoma japonicum, assembly GCA_013266295.2. NCBI lineage: Eukaryota > Metazoa > Chordata > Leptocardii > Amphioxiformes > Branchiostomatidae > Branchiostoma > Branchiostoma floridae x Branchiostoma japonicum. The sequence continues at coordinate 17,301,160 of CM023829.1, read as the reverse complement.
TCAGAGTCTCTACCGACAATATATAAACACACAATGTACATTAACACAAGGTTAAAAACAACACACATGCGGCAAGGTGTTGCACTAAACAAAAACTTCACTGTTGTAATTCCCAAGCACATACGTGTACTACTGCACATTAATGCCATAAAAATTATCATAAGCAGAAACATGCCACCTACCCTACAGCTACATGTACATTTGATTTGTTGCTTCTCGGATATTTTTAGAAAAAATATGAAGCGACAGAGCACAAAAAAACAGGCCTAGGCATTCCTATGATAGCCCCAAAAGCTATGATAGGAGCCATGAAGTCAACATACTGGTTTGTAATTCAAACAATGAATTTTGAACTTTTAATCAAACCACTGCATTGATAGATGGAAAAAGTAGTAACAACTAGGAAGAAAATGACTTTCTTCAACTGTTGGGGCTAAAATATGGGCATTTTTTAGATCATTCAGAACCTGAATATCTTTTATTTGCAAATCAGAAAAATAAATGAAGCGGGCGAATCCGAGAACCAATAATTGATTAAATTGGTGTGGCCTAAGCACAAAGAAAATACATAGTAACAGTGGTAGTATCCATCTAGAAAATGATGCATTCTTTTCATGAAGTCACTACATGTAAGTTGCAGACAGTTGCATTTGAAGACATTTTCCCACAAGTTCACATCTAGCACAGTAGTCTGGCAAACTTTGTAATTGTGGACTGTCATCTTAGAGTTAGGAAAAATTGTACAAGCTGAACTTCACAGCACGTGCTATGATCCATTCTTCTCGTGAGAAAATATGCATGTTCTGCCCAAAATGCTTAGAGATGATATTCTTGATAATGTAAGTTAGTAGTCCCAACTCCCAAGCCAACGAGCTACATTCAACCAAAAACAACAGTGTCTCCCAACTGGATACCTTCTTTACTGTCACTTTATTCTTTGTTCCCTTCTCGACAGTTCTGTTTGCCTTAGCCTTGGGTTTTATAAACTCGGGTAGCGGGCGTAGAGGCATCTTCCTTCTAGTTTGACCCTTGCTTCTGTGGAGGACTGGGTCTAGAACTTTCTTCCTGGACTGCAAGTTCCAGAAACAATACATGGTCTGTATCAGTATCTTCATTTGTATAGCCAGTATAACCGTCCATCGGAGTAACACACCAGCTTCCGTATCTTTATAGCCGGTATAACCGACCGTCGGCGTAACACACCAGCTTCTGTATCTGTACAAATGTATCTGTATAGCCGGTACAACCGACCATCGGTGTAACACACCAGCTTCGCAGGCACATGGCATGGTGGCAGCTGGCTATATTACGCTGAACGACCTGTTACACCTACATGTAACTTTTGCACATCAAACTTTAAGCATTGTTTAAAGCTATCTAGTAGTATCTAGGGGAAAAAAATCCTTGGTTGATAACTCTGGCATGACTATTTCATGTTCTTTTTTGAGTTCAGGTACATGTATTAGGTACTTAGTTGGTACGTCCACCAGTTTATTAGTCATTTTTTACATCATGCGTAGTCTGGTCATTTTTCTTCTGTCTTCCAGTGACGCCCACTGTAGGTTTGTTTTTATTTCTGTCACACTAGCACCCCTTTCATAGTAACTGTTGTTCATTCAGAATCTTGTAACTTTGTTCTGTACCCTTTCCAGTTTATCTTCGTCTTTCTTTGTATATGGATCCCATACAGTCACGGTATATTCTCGGTCCTTTTATAATCTGTGCAGGTACATGTACACTGTAGTAGTAGTAATAGCCAGTCTTTGAAATTCCAGGTTTACCATCCTGGAATCGTTTTGAGTGGAAGGCGAGTTGGTGTTGCAATGTGGATATGAAATGTTTCAGTCTTCATGGTTTATCCTCACATTTCTAAGTGTAAGGACAAGGTAAAACAAGAGTCAAAAGAAACACAAATAGTTTGTCGGACATACAAAAATACAATCATGTACCAATTTTCGCTGGCAGTTTCCTCTCTTCTAGATCTCCTTGTCTGCGAAACATCTGTTTTCAAACTAAGTCTTTCATGAAAGTAACCAGAACTTTTAATAGCGGCAGAAAGCTGAGGCAAATCTGGACATTTGTCTCCCAACCATTTGAGATGGTTCTGTTACTCAGATAAGTAACCGTGCAGGCTGGAGTCCTGGGAAGGTTGGCCAGATAAAATCAGCTGTACGAAGAAGACGTCTCCGTAATGGGTGTTCGCTATCCCCCTTGAGATGCGAATGAAATACGGACACGTTTCATATCCTCCACATCTTAGACCCGGTGGTTCTCGGAGGAGGCCGGTTACATTAGCGTACATCCCAGCAACTTGCCGGCAGAGTGTACCGACATCTTACGCCAAATCCTCGCCAAATCTGCTGCCGTCCGCATATGGCTCCAAATCCATTTGCTCAAAATCGAGGGCTCTCGGGTCCACAAATGGCATCTCGTACGTACCGATCTACCGATCGTTTATGTCTCAGCATTTACCAGTAGTGATATGGACAGAACAAAGCCTTCTATAACCTTTATGTTACTTTGGGAACCAAACTAGCTTCACTAATTCTCTCTGCTTACATTTGTAACCCCTCCATCAGTTAATTATATACATATATCACAACCAGGAGATCTGCTAAGACTTAATAAAAACTTTTTCTTTCTTACTACCTTGCTTCTTACAACGTTGGTTATATTCAATGGCAAAGATTTACCGAGTACTTTACCACGTCTAGAGCAATGCCTGTCAAGTCGCATATGATACGCTATTCCTCACCAGGCACTATCAGTGAAGCAGGCTTTTGGGGCTATCATTAGGAGGCTTTCAGTTGCTGCGAGCGAGGATATCTTCTTCTGGCAGAAAGCTCTTCCTAGGACGATTTCCCTCACAGTTGTAAGTGAACCAAATCAACCCTCTCCCATACTCCTCCCCCTGGCCGCTTGTATATCGCTGAAGAATTCTATCTTCCCTTGCTTGAAGTCTCTTCCCACTGCAGTAGTAAAAGTGGCTCTGTCCCTGCTGCTAGATTTACTTTACTACCCAGCAAGGTGGTAGAATCATAAATGGTCGACCCGAAGTCCTACAGAGCCAACATCCCTCCGAAATAATGCAACCCTTGCAGGTTGTAACCTTCTCCAACATGATGGAAACTGTAGATCTCCTTACCGTTTGCTTCATTCTTGGGTCGCAGCTAAAAAAGGAAGCAGCTGCACTAAATGTCATCCTTTTAAGAAGTAAGTACGCTGCGCTTCCTCCTTTTGGCTTTTGAACTTTAAATTACTTGTCACATCTTTGGAAACTGTGTAAGATTTTACATAGAGAACTGCATTGAAATACAGAACCTTCTAGCCTCTTTTATCATGTTTTTATACCCTGCAGACATACACAGGGCATGCAAAACATATACAAATGTAGTTCTTGCCTTTGAAATCTATACAGACATGCAAATTTTGATGCACTTAGTCTAGTATACATATTCTTTTGTTCTAATTGTAATAGAGTTTATGAATTACTAGTATATTGACCTTCAGACAAATTATTACCTAAGATTTTTACATGACATTGTGTTTTCTAAAGTAAATCTTGAAATAGCTGCAGTGTTTTTAAGTTTGCAAACATTTGGAACGCTTGTGGAAATGGCAGACGCGGCACAAAATTGCAACCTTTAGAGAGAGTACAGTTTAGCCAAGTTGACCTACAATGTGCAACAAAGCTGTGGGAGGATCTAAGGGCTAAGGCAGGGTTCTAGCCAGCCTGAAATTTTTTTTCAATGAATTTTGAACTTTTAATCAAGCCATTGCATTGATAGATGGAATAACTGTAACAGCTAGGAAGAAAAGGACTTTGTTCAACTGTTGGGGCCAAAAATAGGACAATTTTGGAGTTGATTCAGAACCAGAATTTTCATTTTTGTTTACAAATCAGAAAAAAACTTCAAGTGAAGCGGGCAAATCCGAGAACCAATTGATTGAAATTTGGTGTGGCTTTACATATTATACTATAGGCTTGCCACTCAGGCGTAGCCAATTGCAGAATGAAACAGCATGCTGAGAATACTCTACAAGAAATGACCCAATACTGTATGAGCCTATTCTTGTTAAAGTTCTTCTATGACAACTGGTGTTTATAGTCAAGTCCTGATGGAGTAACGACAGCACTTCTCTTCTTAACAGGCTTAACTCTTCCACATGTGTGCCTCTGATAACCTCTCTTCCTGCTAGCTAAGGCCTACCAGTTTATTACAAGTCTTTAAAAAGATAACACCTGAAGGAAAGCATACTTAAGTCTTAGTCTGAAGGATTTTACGCTTGGCAGTTGAATTATTCTCATTGATCATGAAACGGGAAAGAAATTGTCAAGTCAGCTTTTTGGGGACATGACAATCAAGACGACAAGAAATCTCATACCTCAGTGTAATATTTCACACAATTTTTTTTGTGTGTGAATTTCTCGTTTTATTCATTTACAGTAAATTTCTTTTGCTTGCCGAGTCTGTCTGCATTTCTCCACTTCCTCCTATGACAAGACAACAGACATGCAGGAAATTGAAGACAGGAAATGAGATGACCTTTTCTAGGACCTTTGACCTAACTTCCTGTCAGTGTCCCTGGCATGCTCTGGCATGTGGAAATGACTAAGGGAACACAAGCAAACATGCAGATATACATGTACCAAGGAGGTTTAAAAGAGAAACCTCCTTGGATATTTTTGAAAATGAAACCACTGTACAAGAGGGTACTGACCAGGTCCTGCTTTCTCAAAATAGCTTTCAGTATACAAAGAGAAAGAAAGCCAGAGTGATGGCTTCGACAGTAAAACAGGAGCCCCAAACATACATTTTTGAGACAAAATGGCAAAAAACAAACAAGAAAATAATTTTGAAAGCTCACAGGAAAAACATGAAAACACATTAGCATACATGTAGGGCGAGAAATGTAAAAATATCTCAACTGGCAAAAGATCTAGAGAATCCTTAAGTTAGGATTTTATCCTCAAAATATTTATGTCTCACACAAATTTTGTACATTGGTGCGAGAAATATACATGTAGTAGATAATAAACAAATTTTAAATATTTCTTAAGAAATGGTACAAACAGATTTGAACCAAAAGGGCATGGCAAAAATATATAGTTTAAAATTTTAACAATTCATTTCTTTTTCTACAGAATGCAGCAGTCAGGGTCATCTGACATCTGAATCCGTTGTTGACCAATCGAGAAAATCCTCTTCCACTAGCCCATGCTCCATTTTTGTTTGCCTGAAGCAACTCTGGGCAGCTCTAAATGCCAGTCCCTTATGGACAATAAAGACATGTACATCAAGCACTAAGTCTTATAGTATCAGATTAAAGATCCTGAATAGACTATTTTTCAACGAGCCTTTAGGAGGTTTTAACAAACATTACGTATTCCTCATATCATACATGTACATGTACATTTAGCTATCGTAATGGTGAGCATCTGATTTTGCCTTCAAGTTCAAGGTACAATTCTGGGCTCAGTGTTCAAGATTCTCCCATTGAGCAGGCACTTCTGGTTGGTGGAAGGATACGTTTTCCAACAAGAAATCCGAGAAGTATTCTGGGTTTTCATGAATTTATTGGAACAACCGAGGAGATTGTATGAGGCAGGGCTCTAGCAAGCTCCAAATTTTTTTCCGTCAGCCCAGGTTCATGATTGGACCTGAAGGAAGAATGCTCACAATTTAGGGGGGTCCGGGGGCAAATTTTGGATTTTTAAGCCTTTAAAAATGCAATTTCCCACATTTTGAGAGGCAAATAATGGGGTTGAGAGTGGTCCTTTGGATGTTTTTACATTTTTACCAAAGATTTTCATCAATTTTGTCCATGAAGGTTAACTGATTGGTTTTGAAAAATTTACGTCACATGCCACAATGTTCCTGCAATTGACAATTGGAAAAAATGACGCTGGCTAGAACCCTGGTACTACGTATTTTAATTGAGACTGGGCAGTGCTGGAGGGTCATTCGTACAGTCCTGGGCTTCCTGAATTCCCTCATACTGGCTCTTGGCCAGATTCTGGGACCTTCAACTTCACCCCATTTCCTGTGTCTGACCTTTTGACTTCCTGTCATTCTGTCAATCTCCCCCCCCCACACCCCACACCCATGTGCCATCGATCTGTACTCTGTCTGGGCAAACATACACACAAACCCGCAGACAACCCTCTTAAAACAAAACCACCATTAAAAAAACACTTATTACTGCATCTTACGTCTAACCAGTCCACTAACGGTCAATCCTGAGAATTGAACATACTTGTATATATAACAACAACATTGGATATCTATGATGACTACTTCAAATTAGCTCAATCAAACACAGCAACCTACAGATACAGTTGTACATGTAGGTCTTTCACCAGAAAATCTGACCTGTCCTTGCTGAAATGATATACACACTCAATAATCTAATATTGATTCACACCAATTTAATCAATTGGGTCTCAGATACACCTTTTCATTTTTTCTAATTTGCAAAGAAAAAAAAAAGATTTTAGGTTCTGTATCAACTCATATTTTGGCCCAAATGGTTGAATAAAGTCCTTGTCTTCCTAGTTGTTACAGTTTTTCCATCTATAAATGCAGTGGTTTCATTTAAAGTTCAAAATTCGAATTCATTGTGTGAATTACATGTATAACCCAGCCTAAGTGTATGTTGACTTCATGGCTCCTATCATAATATTTCAGGCTATCATGGCATGCCTTGACCTGTTTGTTTTTTTTAAATTCGCCCTGTCGCTTCGTATTTTTTCTCACAAAAAATCGCAGAACCAACAAATCAAATTAGTGTGGCCTTATCATGATCATACACAGCATTGGCTTGTATTTTGAGGCTTATGCTTTTGTGTTGATGAAAGCAACTTGTACATGTATGTAAAACGGTTGTCATTTCTGCACTAGATTGAGCGGGGGAGACGTGGGATCTGGCAATACAAGATTGAGATCGTACATCTCTTCCCTTTCCCCAGTGACATGCTCCGAGCACTGCCTTTTCACATCCCACATTTGTATTCATAGAAATGTCAGTTTTTCGGCTCTGCGACCCGGAAAAGCAATCTACGTACGTCTTCCACTTTTGGAATGCAATAAATGGGACAATCGGTCTTCTTCATCGTGGTACATTGGTATACATGTATATATATGTCAGCTTTGGCAATAGCAGTGGCTTACCACAAAATGTTCATACTAATAATTAAAGTGGTTAAGTTGGCACCTTCTTGGTACGCATGCAATCTGCATATTGGAAAGATAAGCACGTCGGCAGAACGTACTACGTCTCTGTTTAAGGCCATATTTGCGTATTTAAGGGTGACATCCCGTCTATAATTTTCAAGTGTTGAATCAGAAAAGATCATTGTCTTCAACAGACAAAATTCTAATGTAACATTGTCTGTATGTTTGTGTGTGTGTGTGTGTCTGTGTCTGTGTGTCTGTCTGTCTGTGGGTGTGTGTGTACAATGTATGTGTCTGTGTTTCCACATATTTGTGATCAGCATAACTTAAGGCCTTCATGGACTGTTATATTTGGTATGTGGGTAACAGGTCTTAGGAAGACAAAGGTCAAGATCAAATGTGGGCCTCCTGGTGGCTGACCTTGGTACTGCAACAGAACTTCCTTTTTTTTGCAAGATGTATAGAAAACAGTTGTGTGTGTGTGTGTGTGTGACTGCACCGTACCCAAAGTTGACTCAACTTAGGGTAGCAAGGTGGTCTTGTGTAAGAACTGTTGACTTAGAATCTATAGTTCTGGGTTTGAATCCCTAGCAGGCCCCAGTGTTGTACCCTTGGGAAAGGCACTTTACTCCTATTTCCTCACTCGGCTCACACAAAATAAGGACCTAGCTGTGGTTAGGAACGTCCTTTCGGACGGGACACAAAATCATGACACCACGTATATGTGCTTTTGTGCTACAATACTGTTTCGGTTGCGTACTTAAAACAACACACAAAAATTCCACTCGTACTGCCGTTAAATCCCTGCGAAAATAACTAAATTTATAGTATGTACGGCTCCATTCAAGATTTTTTAAGTAAAAAGAATCCACACTTATACAGTGGACATAAGATTGTGAAATTTGAAAATTATGGAAAAGAAACTTCAAGTTACGGGCAGATATGACTTCCCACTGAGACGCCTGTAGAAGCTACAGCTTAGGCCACACAAATTTAACTTGTTGCTTCTCGGATTCGTCTCTTCATTTTTTTCTGATTTGCAAAAAAAAAAAAAATTCTGGTTCTGAATCAACTAAAAAATGCTAATATTTTGCATCCAACAGTTGTAGAAAGTCATTTTCTTCCTAATTGTTACAGTTGTTACATCTACCAATGCAGTGGTTTGATAAAAAGTTCAAAATTCATTGTTTAAATTTTAACCCAGTCTTTTGTGTTGACTTCATGGCACCTATTCTAGAATTTGGGGCTATAATAGGATCGCCAGGCCTGTTGTTATTTTTATTTTTTTTCGCCCTGTCGCTTCATTTTTTTCTGAAAAAAACTCAGAAGCAACAAATAAAATTGGTGTGGCCTTATTGTGTATCACAAAAACCTTCTTCCTGCGAAGTACACGGTAACAGCGTGAAATGGTGGGAGCAGGTGCGATATGTCTTCTGTCAATCCGCTGTTTTTCTTGTCGCCTGGCAACCCAAGTCCCTTTCATTCCCAGCAAATGTTATTTAAGAAAGCCGTTATATCAGAGGTAATCATGTTACAGTTAGCGGTAAGGTATGGCTGAGGGGAAACGTCTGTGACGCGCTGCTGCAAGAAAAGATTACAGCTGATGCCAAATTGACGACCCAGATAACCCTTACACATGTAAATGTAAGTTTCCCCCCCCCCCAGCAGCATGTTCTGGAACTGCTGCTTAACAGTCTTTTATGGAGGATTACTCAAGAACTGTTTGAGATCTCCGAAAAAAATTGTTTGCATTGTACAGTAGTATTCTAACCCGTAACCAGCCTAAATTTTTTCCGTCATCTGAATTTTGTTTGATGTAACATCATGCACCCAAGGCGTGACAATCCTCGGGGGGTCCGGGGGCCCCAGGAAAATTTTGAAATCTTGAAACCCTGTTTCCTGCATTTTGAGGGGCAAATTTTGCTGGTACAATGTAGACCAAGCTCTTGTTGAAAGCCACATTGCCCCGACGACTGTGACATGACTGCTATGGGACTGGTGAGGTGTACGAAATACTTTTTTGAGCCAGGTTGCCCAGTGGTAACCTAGGATGAAAGCTAGGTTGCCCATCAAAATTCCAGGTTGCCCCAAATTTAAACTCTTCTACATTATGATAAACTTTGTTAGAATGCAATGTGCACTTATACATTTCTGACACTGAGTTGTTTCCCCTTACCTGAAGTGATGAGCTGTTCCATGGGAACTTGTCAATAAACAGTTTCCAATGGAAGAAAGGGGCATCCTTACTACAAAATTTAGGTAGTGAACTGAGCTACCTGGATGTAGACATAGGTTGCACCAAGCAAAATATGGTCGCACGGTGCAACTGGGCATCCTAGTATTTCGCACGCTGACAACAACTATAAGTATAATCATAAGGTGTGTAAAAATCACTGGATGGCTTCTCATGTACAGTCTCTAGTAATTCAGCACTAAGGACAAACCTCGTGTCAAGAAATGAGATGATTTTAACGTTTTCTTCAGAATCCAGAGATACACTAGCAAGGTAACATTTGTAAAGCAAATGCATAATGTTTACCTTCACATGGTCTAGCCTAACAAACAACTGCTTTGTTAATTCTTACTTAAACACATTCATGTATATGGTGACCATTTGGTGACCATCCCCTCCAACACAACACTACATAATGTAATCCAACACCACAGGGGGTGTGCTACAGCACCAGTTACCATGGTAACAGCCGTCTACATTGACCTTTTTTGTTTGGAGAAGAAGAAACTGAGCATAAAACAATGTTTTATCTTCTGCGAAGGTAAACATAAAAACTGTTTGTTTTCTAGTCATCCTTCCATTCCTAGAGTACGAGTTTTTAATCTGAGTAATAGGAGTGTTGTACCTTGCACTTTCCTGAAGTTACCGTACTTTGGAAATCAGTGGATCCTTTTAAAGCAACCTTTCCACTGAGGAGTATGACTGCATTAACACCTGGTGGCTCTAGCCAGCTCAAATGTTTTTTTCCATCAGCCCAGGTTCATGATCGGACCTGAAGGAAGAGTCTAGGGAGGGCCGGGGGCAAATTTTGGATTTTTAAGCCTTTGAAAATGCAATTTGAGAAGCAAATCATGGGGTTGAGAGTACTTGTGGTGGTCCTTTGAATGTTTTTATATTTTTACCCAAAATTTTCGTCAATTTTGTCTGTCAAGGTTGACGGATTGGTTTTTAAAAATTTCCCTCACATGCCACAAAGTTCCTGCAATTGACAGAAAAACTGGTGCTGGCTAGAGCCCTGAGTAACACTACACCTTATCAAAATCTTACATCAAACACTACGTACGGTTGTAGTGCATTTTGTGTGTACACGTAAACCCTAACTTACATCATTACACGTAGCAGCTGCATTACCCTTTTCTAAGAAACAGCCTGGAAGGAAAGAACCTAATAATACCCGGCACAAAGGTAGATCCAATTTGCATGGCCCGGGGATATGTTTAACATCTGGTATTGACAGGATCCTGCCAATTATGGCTGAGAAGAACAGATCTGTGCCCTGTAGGCACATCAAAGGGTGGCAGACAGGACACTGATTGCACCTGAGCTGACGGATTTTCTCCCATCAGCCTTTATAATATAAATCAGCTCGATAACGACTGATATCGCCGGCTTGGCGTGGTTCTCGCATATCAGGGCTGGAAATACCCGGGGTGCATATATGCAAGTTTTTGTGCCCCCAAAAATTGGACCTGTGCACCTAATTTTTGACTCTGGGTACACCTAAATGGTTGTGTAGGGTTACGTGTTATGCAAAGGTACTATGTACACTAGTATACAGCATCTTAGTAGGCATCCTTCCATCTCGAAAGATGATGGTAGCACGTCTGGTGTTGTGGCCGTGTGCAACGTCTACAAAATGTAGTGTGGCTAACCAGCCCTTGTATACAGCATATTCTTCAGATTATAGTGTCAGAAAAATACTTAACTCTTTGTTGTGTATTGCTTGTATTTGAAGTTGCTACATAATTTCACATTCAAGGTCTGAAGAGACTGTGGCAGTAAGGTTTGTAATTTCATTTTGATGATATTCAACTACATGTAAATGTTGTGCACCTACATGTAAAATGTTTTCTGTGCATCTAAATTTTTAGTTTAGGTACATCAGTGCACCTACATGTATTCACAAAAATGTATTTTGAGCCCTGCCTATGCTACCAAAATTATTAACTCGCGCTGTTCATAGAATGAAATTATATAAAAGACCATGAAATTTCGGTCTGCAGGTTTCAATATCTACACAGCTTTCTTTGCCTGTGTTCCCCACTCCAATATTTCCTGAGTTACTACCACCCAGGGCGAAAAATGACAGTCCAAATCAATATGTTACGACAAAGTAGCCTTTCTCCGTGTACACACATTTCTGTATCTGTCCCTACATTTGCCACCTGAGCCCATATTTTTCAACTGTAGTACATTTGTACATGTAGCAATGTGAAGTAGGGGTTTAGGCCTACTGCCCGAAGATCCAACTCACTGGAGGGCTGGGACAAAGGGTGATGCGGAATACACCGTGTTGTATTTTATTTATGTCATACCCACCCAAGAAAGCACGCCTTTCAATGCGAAATGAGCAAAAATTTGGTGTCCCAAAACAAAAAAATGCAACAACATCAACTCCAACGTCCAAATCCTGTGTTCGAATTTTCGAAAGTGGCGTACGCGGTTAGGGCGAAACGCATTCAAATTATTCTATGGAAACCCTGGAAGCCTGGGCCGTACCGTAAAGTACAGCCCGGCCTGGAACACCGTTATCAAAGGTTATCATGGCCTGGGTATGATACAAATGTATTTCTGATGTCTACCTACATGTACACTGGCCTATGATAAAACCAGCCTGTCACGGTAGTCTTATCTAGCCAGCAGCAGCACAACAATTGCCTTGAATTTTTTTAAGAAGCATGCTTTACAGCGGCAGGTTAGAAGAAACATCTTAAAAACATTGGTTTTTAAAATGATCCATCAACATACAAATGTAGGTGTACAAAATGGACAAGACATCTGTGTACATGTATGTTCCCACTGGCTCCCATAAGGTCACAGACACGCATACATGTATAACATTAGAAATCGACAGGAAATGAGATAAATTTTTCTGAGATATTCCTGGGACCTTTGACCTAACTTCCTGTCAGTATCCCAGACTTGCCTAGCATGTGCAGATAACTACGGAAACTCAGGGACAGATACACTAAAAAAAACATTGAGGCAAAAATGGCCAACTGGCAGGAACACACTAACACATCATTCTAGCACGTCGGCACAACGTACTGCGCCTGCACGAAACCTGGATTTTTTCACAGTTTCCTTGGATGTTTGGTCAACATTGCATCAAAATTTTGCCCGTTGCAAAAGATATCTTTTCCGACACAACATCTAAAAACTATACACGCGATGTCATGCTTAAATATGCCAATACAACCTTAAACAAGACGTTCTACCAAAGAGCTATATGCACAACAGGTTTCGGTTACAGACGCAGTATGTTCTGCCGAAGTGTGCATCATTCTAAATTTGCTCTAAGAACATGACCATTTACTCACATAGGCCAGGCTGGTCCTCTTGAGTGGACGTGAGGACTGCCATGTCTGTGCCCAGCAGGGGGTCCCCTTGTCTGCACATGGCTCCAGGTTCTCATCAGGCAGCTCGGTGGTGTATTCTGGAAAACATAACAGGCAGAATGTGGCTTAACCTTTAGGGTCTTGGATTTGGGTCTTTTTCAACTAGTCCTTTGAACAGCTTTGCTAGCCTGACAACTGGCGACACAGACTCTTTGTTATCCAGGAGTATTACCAGTGATTGCACTAGTTTAACCAAAAACAAGTATACAATTCACTCTATATTTGAACAACTTGCAGACATTCTGAGCCTGAATTGTGTTGTTCTGACAATATGGTTGAGAAGCGCTTCAACTAATTCACTTATCCCGTCATGAAAGTTTCTTGTTTTTCTTGCTTCCCCCCTAAGAACTGTTTCTGTAGGCGAGGAGGGTACAACATGTATGTTGATAGGATATTGGGATTTTCTTTATTCTTTTTGCACAACAAGTAATTTTTCTAACCTGCTTAAGTTTCAATGCCTGTCAGACATCTTCTTCAGAGCTTCTGACGCTTTTGTGACGAGAACGCCTCCACGTTTACATAAACTTATCCATGTTTGGGATTGTGTTTTCGCCGCAAAAGCGCCACCTTCATTGGCTACATATAGCGGCGAGAAGCAGTACTCCAGTCAGAAGCTCTGAGGAAGATGTCTGATAGACATCGAAACATATTAATCAGGTCAGAGAAATTACTACTTGTGTATGAAAAATCCCCAAATCCTATGTTCTACCAACCTGATGAAATTATTTTCAGAGGCTGTGTTGGTGATTACAGTAATTAGTGTGAAGAAGGTACAGAAGAAGGCAGACACAGTGACTCCAAGACACCGCTCCTTACAATCTAGCATCTTGAGGTATTATCTGTTCCATCCTCTAGATCTCATCACCTTCAACTTCATGAGAAACCAGTAGTGCTTCACACACGACTAAACAAGAAATCAGAGATTTAATAAAACTTCCAGGAAGTAGATATAGTATGCATCTGATGAATTGCATCATAAACTGCATTATCAGCGTGCGAAATACTAGGTTGCCCAGTTGCACCGTGCAACCATATTTTGCTTGGTGCAACCTATTTCTACATCCAGGTAGCTCAGTGCACTACCTAAATTTTGTGGTAAGGATGCCCCTTTCTTCCATTGGGAACTGTTTATTGACAAGTTCCCATGGAAGAGCTCATCACTTCAGGTAAGGAGAAACAACTCTGTGTCAGAAATGTATAAATGCACATTGCATTCTAACAAAGTTAATCACAATGTAGCAGAGTTTAAATTCGGGGCAACCTGGAATTTTGATGGGCAACCTAGCTTTCATCTTAGGTTGCCACTGGGCAACCTGGCTCAAAAAAGTATTTCGTACACTGATTATTACACAATCATACAATTATGTGACGAAACTTTCATGTACATTGTTTTCCCACTGGACACACGCTGGGTCAACTTCAAGCTTGACCTCCCTGCTAATCAACTGTCAAAATCACCTCCCACCCTTCATGCTCGGTGGGCGTCACTCCACCGTCAGGGAAAGTCGTGTAAAGTGCCTTTCCCAAGGGCACAACGTCGGGGCATGGTGGGTATCGAACCCGGGACCCATGGGTTCCGAGTCCAACGCTTTAACCATTGCGCCACACCGACGCCACATTTATTGTACATACAATGTACATGGCAGCATACATAACCTTTTCAACCTTCTTCATCAATAATGAAAAGAATGTGTTGCTATACACATGTACTGTATCTGGGATGTGGAATTTTTAGGCCACACCAATTTAATTTGTTGGTTCTCGGATTTTTTTCAGAAAACATAACAAGCGGCAAGGTAAAAAAAAAAACACAGGCCTACAAAATGTAGACATCCCATGAGAGCCCCAAATGCTACGATCATAGGAGCCATGAAGTCAACATACCAGGCTGGTTTGTAATTCAAACAATGAATTTTAAACTAAAATCTGAGAAACAACAAATCAAATTGGTGTGGCCTACATGTACATGTATGTGTTGAAAAAATAATGCTAGTACTAAAAACCAACTGTTGTAAATGGTATCAAATACAATAATAATATCATTAGACAGGCTACAAGTTTAATGCTTCCATTTGCATTTCCCACGAAACTGTGGCACCAGTGCAAATTACATGTACCAACTGTCTTCATTTAATAAAATTCACTGTTTGAGCATTCATACATAGAGTTTTCTTGGCAACTGCTTTTGATTGATAGGAACAAAATGCTTAAAGATGTACAAATGAGAAAGGACTGTACCTCCATTTTGTGCTTGTGCTACCATGTACTCTAACTCAGTAATCCGTCCCATCCTGAAGTCTAAGGTTAAAGCTCTTTAGACGTTGCCCAAAGATTTTATTTCATTGATTTTGTGGGATCGCCGGCTTAGTTGACACCGCTGCGTTCTTTATCTTTAGCCACAGACTTTGGGAGAAAAAGCCAACGCTGTCAAAATACCGCAGATCATAAACTTTAGGGGACTTAAACAGATCTTATTATTTCCTACACAGTCCAAATCTCAAGTAGAGGGAGGATTTAATTAGAGTGTCTGTAAGACATATATCAAGTACTTGAGGAAGACGCTGCCTTCTTAAGTATATGTCGACAAGGAAAAGTTCCTCCTGGTAGCTACATATTACGACTTCTGTCAGTAACGGCTCTAGTTGAACAATGCAACAAGTTGCAGCATGCGAAATACTAGGTTGCCCAGTTGCACCGTGCAACCATATTTTGTTTGGTGCAACCTATTTCTACACCCAGGTAGCTCAGTGCACTACCTAAATTTTGCAGCAAGGATGCCCCTTTCTTCCATTGGGAACTGTTTATGGAGAAGTTCCCATGGAAGAGCTCATCGCTAAATTCGTGTAAGAGGAAACAACTCTGTGTCAGAAATGTATAAATGCACATTGCATTCTAACAATTTGAAAGTTAATCACAATGTAGAAGAATTGAAATTTGGGGCCACCTGGCTCAAAAAAGTATTTCGTACACTGAGTTGGAATCGTCACTCAACAGTTCAACTGTGTAGGTAGAGTCCGTTCGGATTTGCCTCTTTAGCATTGAATTTCAACACAAGGAAAGGCTGGAGTGAGTTTAGCAATTTACAACACATACAATCATAATATAATATAGAAAGTAAAAGTGATCTCAAACCAGCTTCTCTCTTGAAGGATGGGGAGCACCACAAACTTTTTGCAACTTATAATATAATATTGATTATGAATACACCTATATATCATATGATCTGCTGCTCAGCGAGTCACAATGTTCTAACTGCACAACGTGATGTCACAGAAGCAGTGGATTGCTTATTCCTTGACAAAGACTGGAGTTGTAAGTCAAAAACTTAGGTAAGTCTGATTTTTTTTGTGAATTACAGTTCGAACCTGTGTCAGAATACTTCTTTTTTTTTTTTTGTTCAGAATTGTAACATGACAATACAAAGTGTGCACTAGGCAGCAAGTATGCTGGTAGCGTGCACACCTAACACATGATACTCATTTACACCTGAGTCAAGTGAGGAAAGTGTGTAAAGTGGCTTTCCCAAGGGCACAAGGTCGGTGGCATGTCAGGACTCGAACCCAGGACCTCTTGGTTCCGAGTCGAGTACTCTGTCGTTGCGCCACACGACCCCAGAATACTTCTACAAACACTGAGATGGACTTTCAAGCTATGCAGCCTGTATTTCGAGCCCCTGCAACAGTGTCCTAGCCAGCGTCCGTCTTTCCGCCATTTGACGGAATCTTGCCGCTCATGACGGACAAAAATTTTGCCCAATCCGTCATCTTTGACGGACAAAAATCAGCATGTAAAGATATGGAAAGAGATGTCATTAAACTAAGCTTAGTCTACTAGCAAAATTTGCCTGTCAAAATGCACGAAATAGCTTTTCAGAGGGTCAAGATTTCAAAATCCCTCGACATGATGTTACATCACGCAAAATGACGGAAAAAAATTTCAGGCTGGCTTAACAACACTGCCCTGCAATGTCTAAAAATAACAACAGGATGACCACTGCCCACCAAGCTTGCCACCCTTCTTCCCTCTTCCTATACAAGCTGATCAGTAATGCCCATTAAATCCGGGGAAGCTCTAGAATTCCCAACGGCACAACTCAACAGGATAAGGGCTTGCACTCAGGCGATTCTGCATTAAGTCCTCCAAAACCTCCAAGTGGTTTGACCTCTGGTAGAAGACATAAGATAAGGCTTGAATGCCAGAGGTTCCTCCTGATTTGATTCTGTGATGGCAAAGCACACCTTAAAACAACGCTTACCTCAGTTTGATTTATCTTATTTACATCTGTGTACAGAGGGCTGGTGCGATTTGACCCGCGGGAGGGCTGGGACCGAGGGTGATGTGGAATACACGTATTTTACATGTATTTATGTTATACCCACCCGAGTAAACACATTTTAATGCCAAATGTGCAAAAAATGTGGTGTTCCTAAACAAAAATTTGTAACAAGATGAATTCCAACGTCCAAATCTGGCATTCAGATTTCTGAAAGTGGAGCATGCGGTGCAGGCAAAATGTGTTCGAATTATTCTATGGAACTTGGGAGGCCCGTGTGATAACCAAATAGAACCACGTGTGATATGGCTAGTTATCATTAGATTCTGGTACTCAATCAACTCAAACATGCTTATATTTTCTTAATCTTAATCTTATGAATACTGAACAAGACCCTTTCGGGCATCACGTTCAGGGATTTTGCCCCCAACAGTTGAAGAAAGTCATTTTCTTCCTATAGTTGTTACAGTCTTTCCATTTATCAATGCAGTGGTTTAATTTAAAGTTCAAAAATCACCGCTTAAATTTTAACTAATCCTTTTACAAAAATTTTACTATCCATGGCTTCTGGGGCTATAATAGGATGCCCGGGCCTGTTTTTATTTTTCACCCCTGTCCCTTCCTATTTTTTTTCTGAAAAAAGCTGAGAACCAACAAATTAAATCAATGTGGCCTAAGTATTAAATAGTTGCCCAAAATAAAGTGAACATGACTGAGGCGAGGCAAAATAATATCAAAACAAGGTGTGTAAGTGAACAACACTGACAGAACAAGAAGTCAGAGATTTTAGACTTCAAAAAACACAAACTGAAAAGACGTAAGGACCTAGCTAAGATGCACGGCAATGACATAGCACTGCCATCACTTTATAATTTTTTTTACAACATAATATGGTGAAAATTAAACCTACAACTGATAAATCCTAATCCCGATTCACCTCTGTTACTGGACAGCAAATAATCAGAAGCTACATGTATTTCATAAAGCTGTCAGAAAATTTACATGGCAAGTGCATGATATACACTGCAACGTGGAAGGCAAATCAGCACCAAGGACATGTCTTGTATTCTGAGTAGTACTGTGTACCAGTTCGCTGGACTCAGTTCTGGACTTGTAAAAACGTTTAGGTTCAAGTAAAAAAAAACTAAATTGCGGGAACCAGTTCCGGACTTGGTTGGAAAAAAAACAACATGTCACATACCCCTTTTCGTTCCGAACCACATAAAACCTTCCATAGATCGCAAAATCTGTGCTGCAAAATGAAGAAAACATTGCCATTGGGCATTGTCAAGTGTCGGCCTCCATGTTATGTGGCCACAGTTTCGCCCAGACAACATTGCAAGGTTGCCAACATGCAATTTTGTGTATACCGTGGGTTCAGGTCCGGACTTACAAGTCCGGAACTGAACCTAAACCTCTGGACTTGAATCCGGACCTGAACCTGAACATGGGTTTAGGTACACAGCACTAATTCTAAGTAGAATCATGTGTAATGCAACTGGAGACATCCTTATACCAAGCAAAATGGTATCTAGTAGGATGGTAATAAAATGACAGGGCTCAAAATCCTTTTTTCTGCATATCTACAAAAATGTAAGTATAAATGTGCCGTGAGACCATGTATTTTCAACGCTGTTAACTACGCCCTGATTTTGGAAAACTAATAAACGTAATGTTACCGTCCAAAATAAGAACGTACCGGGTGGATTTTCTGGGGAAAAAATAAACATAAGTAAGTTAACGGTACCGCTACGTTTATTCGGGACCTGAGAATTCTTCAGTCATTTTCATTTTACGTTCAGGAACGAAAATTTGCCTGGCTGGAACTTTTCCCGATTCTGAAAAAAAAATAAACGTAACGTTACCGTCTTAAATAAGAACGTACCGGGCGGATTTTGAGGTGAAAAAAAAAAAAGTACCAGTACGTTTATTTGAGAGGTGAGAGTACATGATACATGGACCAGTGCAGATTACATATACGTGCAGGTAGACACCAGAAATACCTGCACAGCTCCAATTTTACCTGCACTAACCTGCAAATGCAGATCGTATTTCCAGCCCTGAATGGTGTGAGGTAAAATTGTGTTAAGTCGAGTGTGATATTAGATGTCTAGACATATATAGAAAAGTGCAAATCCTCCGTTTGAAGATCGACTATTTAGAATTCTCTTTGCCTCAGTTTATTGTGTTGAGCCGTTCTAATTCTTGCTGCCTGTGTTGCTTATATGAAAGGTGCCTCTCGTTTAACCTTGTCCTTGCTGCTTAACCCATAACCAGTACAAGTTTGGAACAATATGGGTACCTCAGCAGGCTGAAGGTTAAAATGTACTGCTTGTACTACAAATGTATAAAGATTACAAACCAAAGAAAAATCATAAAGATAAAAAGGTAAAACGTTCACTTTCATATTTCAAGTTTTGGACAGAAGTGTTTCATTTGTTTGTGATTCAAACTACATATTCAGTAAAAAATCATGATGCTTTCTCCTTGGCTCATGTTTTCTAGCAGTTAAATATTACCAAAACAGACCACCAGAATTACATTGTTCATGAAGACAGGAAGTTCGGTGACATTTGACGTTTATTCATGTTCCTGAACTTCAAGAATTTTTTTTATTTATTATATGTCATGTATTTATATAATTTTTTTTAAATCTATTAAGAGTTACCACATTTTTGGAAGGATTGACATAACAGGTGACTATCACCTTTTCAAGATGTCAAACTTGAGACCAGACTGTAAGGTTTGAACCACTCACACCGGGATGGACTTTTACTCTTTTCAATAAAATTAAGTGCAGTGTTCTTTTACATACTCGAGGTGCGGCTCTCCTCAAGACTCCCAAGTATGGAATCCTCGGCTTCCTAAATTCCCCCACGTCGACCTCTACTTCTCGCTGGCTCCCAGCCAGAGACTTTTAACCTCCTGCCATTCTGCCTGTCAATCTTCCCCCTCACCCACATGAAATGAAGTATTATCAATATGTTTTCCAGCACATTGATAAAGCCAGAATAACAACCACCAATACAACACATGTCTGGTACATGTATGTAGCACAACACCACAGAAACTTAACACCATTTCTCTTACAGTAATAGCCAATACTCGCTCGGGGCCCACCTTAAAGGCACGTAAGTCTAAGAAGTTGACAGTCGCTGTCTTAAGTGTCTGGGAGGTTGAATTTTTCATGACAATCCAAAGGTTCGGTGTTATTCAGCGGGGACATGATAAATGATACAGTACGCCCCTTAACCCATTTCAAAGAGTTGGGTGGGAGAAGAGCTCTGGGCTGGAACAATATACAGGCGAGTTACAGAGCCATTCCAGTATGTCAGAATGGCTTTGTTGTCCTGAAATCTGGGGTAAAGTCCTGGGGACATACATGTACATTGGACAGCACAGTAGATATTGGCACATGAATATATTAGTAAGACCAGTGTTCTAGCCAGCCTGAAATTTTTTGTCCATCATCTCAATTTTGTTTGAAGTACATTTGTAAAATTATCATGCCAGGTGCGAAAGCGCAACAATCCTAGGGGGGTCCGGGGGGGGGGGGGGCACTTGAAATCTTGACCCTCTGAAACACAAATAATTTCCTGCATCCTGGCATTCAAAAACTCATTTTTTCCTACAAATGTTCAACTATCGTGGAAGTCCCTGCCACCAAGTGCAGTAGGGGCATCATCACTAGATAGCTTTAAACAATGTCTAGAGTTAGACGTTCAAAGGCTAGGTGTAATAAGTCGTTCGGTGTAATGTAGCCAGCTGCCGCCATGCCGTGTGCCTGCGAAGCTGGCCATGGTGTGTTACGCCAAAGGGCGGTTATACCAGCTATACAGATACAGATATACAAGTCCATTAGAAAGCCATTCCACCCACGTACGGCCCATCACAGTACATCCTTACTTCTCCCAAATATGACTTGCCTAAGGAGGGTACTTTCTGCCGTACGGCTGACAGATGTTCCTCTCCGAGCATGAACGTCAGATCTGGCTACACGGATTGACCTCTGACCAAAACGGGTCCCGCATTCTCCTTGTAAACCTTTTAACGTACATGATATGTTTTTAAAGAGACATGGTACTTTCCTTAAACATGATCACTTGAAGATATGAAGAATCACCCTCGAAAGCTAAAAGTTTGTCTTCAGGTCATGATTTAAAAACCTGACAATGTACACGTATCCATCATGTAGACACATTAGGGAGATGATAATAGCAACTGCTGTGTTGTGTCGAGGGAAAAAATTTTCCTTCTGATATGATTTAATCATTACGTAACTCAAATGTGTCACAAATATGACATTCCCTTCTATAAAAAATATGAAGCGACAGGGCGAAAAAAAAAGGCCTAGGCAATTCCTAATCCTATTGTAGCCAAATGCTACAATAGGATTCATGGAGTCAACATACTGTACATGTACCAGGCTGATTTAAAAGTAACGAATTTTGAGCTTTTAATCAAACCCTTGCATTCATTATTTTAATTTGATAGATGGAAAAACTGTAACAACTAGGAAGATGAGGACTTTCTTCAACAGTTGGGAGCTAAAATATGAGTATTGTGGAGTTGTTTCAGAACCTGAATATTTATTTCTTTTTTTTTTTTTGCAAATCAGAAAAAAATTAAGCGGGCTATTTGGAGAACCAATTGATTAAACTGGTGTGGCCTAAGGTTTAAAGTTTCTCACTGACAAGATCCAGACTATCCTGATTATTATTTTTTTTTTTTTAAATATGAAAAAATCATAGCAGGTGACAGTGTTCTGGCTCCCATACTACACTGTGATTTGGGCCCCCTGTGCTGTGATTGAAGGTAGCAGTACACAGTTTTCGCCCTATGGGGATTTCTATAGTTAAGAAGCCCACAGTGGGAAGGTTCAACGCTACAAAATCTATAGTAGGGTGCACAAGCAAGCTACAAAAATTTAGTATGTTTGGGTTGAGGGTACAACCTACAAAATATGTGAAAATCAGCTCAAGTTTGTCTGCTCGTTCCTTTGTAAAACCCACTTTTAAAAGCGCTATGCGGAGGTCAATTGAACTGCAGCCGACTCACCCGAAAAGCCAGTTGCGTAATTAAGGCGCATTTATACACGTACTGCAAAACCTTCACAATTCAAATCACACAGTCTCAAACCCGATACATTCCTATATACCACACAGCACAATTTACATCTGACTGGCGCTAACATCAGGCTTTCTACCCAGTCTTCAAGAATATTCTCCGTACTATTTTGTATACCCGCGTCATGGTCCACGGGGGTCGCCCATGAATACTGTGTTCTGCGACCTTAAGCTCCAACGTTGTCTCTCTGAGGAGAACCCTGTGACCCTTCATTATAAATATTCTAAACTTTTAAGAATTAACATTTGGTTTTGGAGTAAGGTCATACCAGAGGGAAAACTTTACTTCACAAAATTTGTCCCTCAGGACCAGGTTAGGAGTTGTGAAATTTTCTAGGGGAGGATGCCGGCTCCCCTACTGTGGTCGTGTTGTCGGCATCTCGATACAGTGTCGGCTTGCACCATGCATATATATATATAGTTGGCCTTGCACGTCGGCACAATGTACTGCACCTGTGCGAAACCTGTAATGTATTGTGTATAGCACTTTGGCAGAACGTCTCATATATTATAAGGTTGTATTAGAGCATATAAGGTTGACAGCCTGTCTGTAGTTTTCAGATGTTGTATAGGAAAAGATATCATCTGCAACAGGCAAAATTTTGATGTAACGTTGATCAAACATCCAACGAAAACCGTGAAAAATCTGTGTTTTGTGCAGGCGCAGTACGTTCTGCCGACGTGCTAGTTGGCCTTATGTACATGTACCTGACCCATGGGTGAAAATGTTCTCCATAGAATTGATTTAAGATAGCCTGAAAGGTACCCAAAGCGATTTCAAAATTTTCAAAGTCAATTTTCTGGTCATTTTTTAAATTTAGTAAGTTAAATCAACCCTATCTCATAGCATACTGATATCTGTGAGACAAAAATGCGATGTCGCTGACGGAAAACGGTTGATTGTTTAATTTAAAATTGTATCGTTTGCTATTTATTGATGGTACCAAAAAATAAAGGGACTCCTCGCGTAGCTTGTTTTGGAGCTATTTCAAATGCTTCAAGTATGAAATGATAGCAAAAATGTGCTAATAAAGAAATGGCAGTTAATATCAGACAGATTTCCTTAGTAATTTTTGTATTGCCGCCCTGAAATGCCTTAAAGATACATCCTTCTATGCTTCTCCAAGGACATCCAATCATAAAACATGTCTACAAGCAGATAATAATCGAGCCAGCCGGGCCATGTCTGACCATAAACACATCATGCCAATTTTCCAGGCAATCAGCTAAGCTATAAAAACGTACGGTACTTAACTATCAGAACTGGAAGCATTTAAAAAGGAAAGAAAGAAAGATAACAAAAGGACAAGAAATTTCGTTGGGATCCAAGTTTTTGTGGGACCTAATTTTGTAGTAGGTGGGGAAAGGAGGTTTTTGCCGCATTTAAAGTTTGCGCTTGAAACAATTCTGTGGTACAGTTATCTGTATCTGTATCATTCTGTATAGCCTGTATAACCGCCCTTCGGCATAACACTCCAGCTTCGCAGGCACGCGGCGCGGCGGCAGCTGGCTACATTACACCGAACGACCTGCTACACCTAACCTTTGAACGTCTAACTCTGGACAATGTTTAAAACTATCAAGTGGCAATGCCCCTACTGTACTTAGCTTGGTGGCAGCGAGTCCCACTCTACGATAGTTCTAGGGAAAAAATGAGTTTTTGAACACCTCAATCCTTGGTTGATAATGTACAAATGTAAGATGCAAGAACTAGAGCTTGAGTTGCTTGTCACCATATATGTGTTTGAGTAACAATTAACAGAGCAGTACATGTAGTTTGTTGTGCACGACTATATGCGAAGGTAAACATTATGCATTTGCTTTGCAAATGTTACCTTTCTAGTTTTCTAAGTACTACATTTTGATTTGATACCTAATGTTCTCCTTTTCTGGGCAAATACTGTAGCTTTGTATTTGTACATAATAAACTTCTGCTCCAATGGCTACCCCCCACCCCCACCCCTTTAGTAATGTGTCAATGACCTAATAATAGTGATATGATCATCATAACACATCACATGCCGATCGTCAGGACTACTGCACAAACTCAGGCCCATTAAGATTCCATCAGGTACATGTAGTCAAGTCACTATCTTTACGCTGCACTATCTTGTCGTACCATCGCGCTATAAATGTACGTCTCGAGCTGAAGCTTGCACAATTACACTGACATGTGCAATCTCGGAGTCTATTATTCACAGTGGAGCCACGACAGAAATACAAATTGTTTTCACAGTATTTTATCTGGTACTAAAGGCCTTTGTATCAGTGGGACTGAAAGAGAAGGTATTACTAGAGGCAATAACAGATATAAATGGTCTAGTGTCCTGTCAGGGATAAACGAAAAGAGAGAACCAAGCATAACCAGGGCTCAAAATCCTTTTTTCTGCATACCAGCACCAGTGCAGGTAACATTGAAAATAACCTGCACCAGACAAGTTTTACCTGCACCACTCAGACATTGAGAAGTGTGGATCATAATAAAACTGTTCAGAAACCATGCATTGTTCTATACTTCATAGGTGGTAACAGTAAATGCAGCAAATAAACATCCACAATTACATGTACATTTACATTTGTATATGAACACAGTACAGTACATGGACCAGTGCCGGTAGACATCAGAATTACCTACACAACCTAAATTTTACCTGCATTAACCTGCATAATGCACCCAGTTGTCCCAGTATCATTTTCGAGCCCTGATAGCTGGTTCTATCATACAATTCTCAAAACTATAGTATATGCCTTATCAAATATCAGTATGTCAGAATATTTCTCTTCATCTGCATAATTTATGATAAAAAAGTAATAAATTATGAAAATATGCTAATGACATTCATATTTAATCTATTTCCACTCACAATGATTTCATACAAACATTCTGTAACTAGCTGCATGAATTATGTAAATGAGCCATAAATTTATATGCATATGCCAGTTTTGTTCAGAAACCATTGCCAGGCATTAATTTCTTTTATTACTTTAGAATTCAAAGGTGGTAACAGTCAATGCAGCTAATATACATGTAGATACACATAGTATACACAGTATACATGTATAAACCCAGTACATGGACCAGTGCAGATTAGGTACAGGTAGACATCAGAAATACCTGCACAGCTCCAATTTTACCTGCACTAATTAAAATAACCTGCATATGCCCAGTACATGGACCAGTGCAGGTAGACATCAGAAATACCTGCACAGCTACAATGTACATGTAGCTCCTATTTTACCTGCACTAACCTGCATACATGCATGCCCAGTACATAGCCCAGTGCAGGCTAGGTGCAGGCAGACATCAGAAATACATGTACCTGCACAGCCCCAATTTTACCTGCACTAACCTATATGTACAAAGGTACAGATACTTCATGCCATTACATGTAAATACTGTCCTCACCACTGCCACTAGTAATGGTACCCTAGTGCTGCCGTTATGTTCCCAAAAAACCCGACTATTCTCTCCCGACTTAATGCTTACTTTGCTGCATGCTGACTCCGTCCCCACCTGTTGCCAAATAATAACATGCTGCCCTATCCATTTCCACCGCTACCTTATTATTCCCAGTCATAACTGACATATTAGTACCTTCACTTAGACAAGCCCGATAAAACATGGGTAGCGACTGTGTATAAATCATGGCTACGTTACAGCAGCTGGCTAATTGCATTGGGTGATGCGCAGGTCCCACAACACTCAAGGTAGGGAGGGGTTCATGTTTCAAAGGGTATTCACAAAATAAATATGATTTTAATACATATTTATTTTTAAAAAAAGGTAGTTGAGTTTCTTACTGCTTACTCATATAGGGGGTAAGATACTGTTTTAATATTTATTTTAAAAGCAACTAGCTATAGTCTAAGAAGAATATGTCTATTGTAAATATTTTTTTTAATTTTACATGTTTCAAAGGGTATACCATCTTTCACAAAATAAATATGATTTTAATACATGTTTATTGGAAAAAAAACTAGTCGAGTTGCTTACTGCTTACTCGTAGAGGGGGTAAGATACTGTTTTAATATTTATTTTGAAAGCAACTAGTCTAAGAAGAATGTGTCTATTATAGTATTGTAAATATCTTTTTTTAATTTTACATGTTTCAAAGGGTATACCATCTTTCACAAAATAAATATGATTTAATACATATTTATTGAAAAAAAAGGTAGTTGAGTTGCTTACTGCTTACTCGTAGAGGTGGTAAGATCGTAACTGTTTCAATATTTATTTTAAAAGCAACTAGTCTAAGAAGAATGTGTCTATTGTAAATATTTTTTTTAATTTTACATGTTTCAAAGGGTATACCATCATTCACAAAATAAATATGATTTAATACATGTTTATTGAAAAAAAGGTAGCTGAGTTGCTTACTGCTTACTCGTAGAGGCGGTGAGATACTGTTTTAATATTTATTTTGAAAGTAACTAGTCTAAGAAGAATGTGTCTATTGTAAATAATTTTTTTTTTTTAAAGAAAAAGGAACAAATACTGTGAGTGAACCATCTGGCAAGAAATGATAAGTCATCAAAAAATATACAGATAAATGTGATCATCATACACATTTATTGACTGTACATTTAAGTAGTTTAGCACCTACATGACTAGTACTTGGTTGAAAATAGTTGATTGACGACATAGGAACCTTGTAACGGTGCTTTCCAGAGCACCCCAGTTGGAACAACTGTTGCTAGCTGACTAAAATTTAAATCATCGTTATATTACGAGCGGTTCGTAATGTGATTTACCGTACCAGCCTCTTTAGAAGTTGCCGCCTGGAAGGACTTTGAAATTATGGGAAAAATTACGAGGGTTGGGAAGATGAAGGTGCAGAAGTTGAATCAATCTCCAGATGGATTACTCTAACTCTTACCCTGCAGTCAAGGGTTGAGAACCTAATTTAGGAAAGGCATACTGGAGGTGAGCTAGTCTCAGAACTTCATCAGTGGGCCCCCATTCTCATCAATGGAGGAAAACCAGAGGTCACCAAGTCTATTCAAATGGGACAAGGTGGTCTCGTGGTTAGGGTTGTTGACTTAGAGTTTGAAGGTTCCGGGTTCAAATCCCTAGCAGGCCCCAGTGTTGTGCCCTTGGGAAAGACACTTTACACCTTTTTCCTCACTTGACTCTGAAAATGAGTACTTTAAGCTTGGGTTAGGGACGTCTTCTCGGATGGGACGTAAAGCCAGTGTTTGAGAGAGCCAAACCTCGAGCACGTTAAAGACCCCCAACACACTTATTGAGAAGAGTAGGGGTAGGGGTCTATCCCAGTGTGAGTGGATCGAACCTTACAGTCCAGTCTTAGACAGTTTGTACAAAACTGGTGTGTTACGCCTAAAGGTGGTTTACTGGTGATGCAGAACAAAACAACAAATGCAATACCCAAAGATTCTGAAAATACATTTTGTTTTGTACAAAAGACCAGTGCATCAGGCACTCAGTATTTGTCTTGCTACAGAAAATATCAACTTACAGCGAATCAATTTACTATTACGGTGGTTTTATTTTGCGGTAGGAGGGAAAAGTTGCACCGAGGACAGTCTGTATCACATCCATCTAGCACGTCATCAGAACGTACTGCACCTGCGCTAAACCCGTAATATATTGTGTATAGCACTTTGGCAGAACGTCTCATATAAGGTTGTATTAGAGCATGTAAGGTTGACAGCCTGTCTGTAGTTTTCAGATGTTGTATAGGAAAAGATTTCGTCTGCAACAGGCAAAATTTTGATCCAACGTTGACCAAACATCCAATGAAAAACGTGAAGATACAGGGTTTTGCGCAGGCACGTACAGTTAGTGCTGTGTACTGGTTTGCTGGACTCAGTTCCGGACTTGTAAAAACATTCAGGTTCAAGTCCAAAAAAAACTGAATGGCGGGAACTAGTTCCGGACTTGGTTGGAAAAAAGTCACATGTCACATACCCCTTTTCGTTCCGAACCACATAAACCTTCCATAGATCACAAAATCTGTGTTACAAAATGAAGAAAACATTGCCATTGGGCATTGTCAAGTGTCGGCCTCCATGTTATGTGGCCACGTTTTCGCCCAGACAACATTGTAAGGTTGCCAACATGCAATTTTGTACATACCGTGGGTTTAGGTCCGGACTTACAAGTCCGGAACTGAAGCTAAACCTCTGGACTTGAATCCGGACCTGAACCTAAACATGGGTTTAGGTACACAGCACTAGGCACAGTACGTTCTGCCGACGTGCTCATCCATCTATCTGTCGCCGTGCCCGTCTTGCCCAGAAGGTGATAATTACAGATACCGGGGAATAATCCTCCGACGTGGCAGCTTCTTCGGCAGGTATTATGGACTTCAAAATTGCGGGAGGCAGAGACATGTGTGGAAGTACAAGTAACTGTAATTTGAATTTGAACAGAACTGTGTGTACTCTCATGGATACTGAACATGTAGCACCTGGGCTTAAAACACCACAGTGCAGGTAAAATTGAGCTATGCAGGTACATGTATTTCTTAAGTCTACCTGCTCCCTTATGTACATGTGCTTGTCTGTGACAAAACTAGAGATATATAGTAGCAGTCACATTGTGGCTACCTAAAATTGCCTTAAAGGGGCATTATGTAATAGTTTTGCACCAAAAATAATATTTCAATTGAAAAAATACTTCGTGTGATTGTCATTTTCTTCCACTTTTCAACATTTTTGTGTAATTATCTCCCATGGTTGGCACTAAAACAGCCCAGATGAAGCACACTCAGTTTGTGGTGCCACCACAAACTACCAGAATGTAAACAAACATGGCTGACAGCTATGTGTCCAACTTTTAAACACACTCGTAAGGTGTTATATTTTGGCACCTCTACTTCCTGAATGGCAATGGAGTAGGGTTAATTCAACTTACTTTGTAAAGAAATGGCCAGAAACTTTACAGTCTGGTCTCAGGGTTGACATCTTGAAAAGTTGACCCATTATATCAACCCTTCCACAAAAGTGCTAAATCTCTTAATTTTCCAATAAATTTACTTTATTGCGAGATAAAATTTGATCAACTATAGTCTTTAAGCAAGTGCATGTACCGTGGCGGTAAAGCAATAAAGAGTGTAATGAAAATGCCATAAAATATAAATGGTCTGAGTTAATGCTACATTGAGTTGTAGGAGACATCCTTTGGTAGGTAGGACTACAATTGACAAGCACACTATTTTTCAAGTAGCGTTATCACCAGCTACAGTATATTATTAGACTTATAGAAGAGCACAATCATTACAACATACATGTACGGTGTACATACACGAGTAGAAAAAAATAACTACCTCGTTATTTTAGCTACGTGTAGCTTGACAAAAACTGAAATATGGATTCACGTATACTGCAATTCCCATTTAGAATGTTACAGAATCTGATGTAGTGATACTGTTCTTTATATCATACCCGGGCGGCGATACAGTGCTCCCGACCGTGTTGTATTTTACTGTACGACCGGGCGTATAAACCGGGCTTCCATAGAATGATTCGAACGTGTTTCGCCCCAACCGTGTGCGCCGCTTGCGAAAATTCGAATACAGGATTCGGACGTTGGAATGGATGTTGTAGGATTTTTTGTTTAGGGACACCAAATTTTCACTCATTTCGCCTTGAAAGACGTGTTTTCTAAGGTGGGTATGATAATAAATAGCATACAACACGGTGTATTCCGCATCACCCTCGGTCTCGGCCCTCCCGCGAGTCGGATCGCGGTCGGGCCGATACCTCGGGCAATACGGAATACACCGTGTTGTATGCTCTATTTATACGCTAGCAGCATTTCAGAACGTAAAAATGAGTCGTATTGGTGACTTTTCTATTCATTCCACTATTCCCAGATCCCTTACAGTTAAAGGTTAAGAAAAAAAAACAGTGTGAGTGGTAGCTGATATGTTATAAGTTTCTGTCTCACCACAGTATACAAGCCGTGCAGTAGATACCGGTAGATAAAAATACGGACAAAGAATAACAAGATAGAATACTGGGTGCATGTGCACCTTGGTGCACCCAAAATTGGAGCTGTGCACCCAATTTTTTTTCTGTGGGCTAACCGGTGCACCCATATATTTTTGCAGGTTTACATATACATGTATAAAGATATGTTTACTAGTATACAGCATATTCTTGACATCTATGTGTCAGAAAAATTATAAAATCTTTCATGTTCAAGATTATTTTATATGGTGCACCCAAAAATGTTTTTGTGCACCCAATTTTTTAGGTTGGGTGCACCAGTGCACCTATTTCCAAAAACGAATTTTGAGCCCTGCCTAGGAAACATCCATACAACGTACACAATATATACAGAGATGAACGCAGCCTTTAAATGCAGGGAGCTATCATTCAACAGATAAACCTGGGTAAGCACAAACAGACCTTACAGTAAGACCATCCGTTTCATAAACACCATGCAGGAACAACAGAAGTCCCAGTAAGCCGAATCTCCGGCAGCTAACAAAGTGTCGTCTGCCGCTGACTAACAAGATTAGTGGGCTCACCTTGCCAGAAATCCTTCCCGAAGACGCCGTCATTAATCAGGCAACGCGCACGGACCGGCTTTTCTTTTACCAGGATTTTTAGCAGCAGCCGACGGCCTAGAAAGTGTGTCTGTGGACAGCCTCCGACAAATACGGCGCACCACCGTCCTCTTTCAAAGCTACCACCTAAGCCCCCTTATACATATACAAATGGAACAGGCTACCTAATGTCCCATTGGATGGATCGGGATGGAGGAGAGAAGTGATGTGTAAATACCTGGGCTTGGTTATCTTGTCGCAGCACACCATTATTTACCCTCGCCGGGGACCGTAATCACATGCCCATATTTAATGTAGCGGGGACGAAACGATCGGCTGCCGAGGGACTAGGCATGCATTTAGGTTGGATGGCAGGTTGGGTACCCTGGGGGGCTGTGTACGTCGTTACCACCCCGGCGTTATATGCATCTCACGTTCATTACCAAACCTAGCTCGGCAACCCGCACACATTACCCCCTGTGCTGCTGATATTACATCCCATGACCCTTTGGCATTTAGCAATGTCATCTGTTCCACCCAGTTTTCAATCCGCCGGGTGTATACGGCCGAGGTGTGGCCGGCGCACTGAATTATACAGTGTTACAGCGAGGGCAATCTAAGGATCAGGGTTTTCGGACGGTGCCCACTCCTCGGCAATATTAGGACGTGAACAGGTGGCAAATTTGGCACGTTGCGTGGAGTCGATAGGCTCCACGGTCATCCCGGGATGGCTCATCCGAACATCCGACGTGATCACTGTCTCCAGTTGATCACCATTTATTTGCAGGCGAATGACCGGATCGCAGACTATATGTAGATACATGGTTATCATCTAATTCCCAAACAGTGAGTAATTGCGTGTTGGCAGATACGCGCGTACGTCAGCGGCACCCCACGACGGACAATGTGCCGAACGATGGGGGACGTGTTAGCCCACCAACACGTTACACGCCAGGCCGTCCATATCAACACGACAAGATATATAGCAGCCGTAAGGGCGGCTGTTTTTCGGACACATGCAATTGGCTGTTAAGGGAACCATGACTAGTCCTCAATGTTACATGCCACCGTGTGACTGTCCACCCATTTAACGACTACCCATCAAATGATACACTGCAAATCATAAAAAGGCGACACTTACCGATCCTTTTCAGCGTCCTCCGCACTCGACGTTGCGGAGTCACCCGTTTGACGTTGGGGTGGTCCTCGAGCGCGTTGCGTCCGTCCTGGGCCCGCTCCCGCAGCTGCACAAGATAAATGTCAGAATGCAATCACTTTAATGCTGGGCCTGATTTATACAAATCTCAGACTAGCTCACCACTTGATCATGTCTTGGGCATTCGGCCGGCGGGATCAAGCCTGGGAGAGATAATGTTTTATTAACAAGTGCCTGTTGGTGGATGTGAAAGCTACACAAAACCGTACCGCCAGATGGGGTCAGTAGCAGGGTCAGCGTGTCTGAACCACTCCAACACCCCCCCCTCTAAAAATGGACCATAATAAATCTAATCAAATTAACGCAGCAATATTGATCCATAGCAATCACGCTGGCAGGCACCTTGGCAGGCGTATCGATTGCCTGTACTGTGACCGTGGTTGTCTACGATTCATTCTATGGAAACGTGGTAACTCCGACTGTAACATACGGTCTGTCTCCATTTCTGTAATGGCTCGGACTATTTATGGCCCGACGCCGCTACCGCAAGAGCTATATGGCTTTTGTGAAGACATATCACACCTTTGCCATGCATCACGGTAAAGAGCAAGCTACTCAAAACTTTACCAATTAACAGCACCCGGCAGAACCTTCCCACTGGTCAAGGGCGCCGGCTTCCGTCGGGAATCGGCACGCGGAATATCATCCATGGGAATATTAAATCCTATTTGCATAAGTGACCCTTGACAACCTTTGTGTCCCAGAAATGGAGCGCTATCGATCCCTTCCCCGGCTTTCTCATCCAATCTTACTGGTAACACTTGAGTCCGAATTGGCCCCCGATGAATACCTCAGTGTGCTTTGCCAAACAGCAGGAGAAGCCCATTCGACCATGCCGCCTTGATTACTGGTAGGTACTAGGGTTGTGTATGCAGGACGCATCTCGGTGATAGAGCTAGCAAATGTAGGAGAGATAAAGGGGGGGGCCATGTGACTAGGTTGGACAGATGGACAAAGGGATTAACTATCCATGAGATGGCACCGGCAATCTCGTCTGATTGAATTACCTCCTGTCATGACCATTAATCAGGGGTACAAGTAGGTGCCGGCTCCACTTCATATGAAGGACTAAGAGCTAAGTCCCCACCCACAGCGGCACAGTCAAGTGCGGTGGTGTGGCGGCGAGGCAAACGAGGAAAAGACGAATTCCACGCTGTACCTCCCATCCAGCCGCCCTGCCAACACGCCTGCCATGGTTGTTAAATCAGCAGCTAGAGATGACACTGTGTAACACCACGATACATCTCTCTTAGACTGCCCGGCTCCAGAACTCTTGGCGCACATTTTACGCACGCCTCCCTTGCCTCGCTCGGCACTTTACGGCGCGGCAGGTGCTGTGGGCTCGTTTTTGAAGTCCGGCCAGCTGCAAGGGGGCTTATCTCTAATGACAAGATCCTCACTTTCTGTATCTTCGTAAAGCTTCATCATTTGTCACTCCCAGAAGTGTGGACGTAACATTTTACTGTGAAAAGTTAAGTCCTGTGGGGCAGATATCTGTGTGTACGTGTGTTGACCGTATTCTTCCCTTTTATCATTTACAGATAACAGGAACATTTGATGACATCTGATGATGAGACATTTTCATTGTTACTTCTGGGTACGGAAGTACATGTATTGTTTTGGGTGGCCAAGTTGTGGATTTGTGTGTCTGTTTGTATGTCCTAATAGCTTCAGTTGGTGGGTGGGAGATGATTTTGACAATTGATCAACAGGAAAGTCAAGGTTGAAGGTGACCCAGCACATGCAGGGTGGTAGTACAAATGTATATGTGTAAGTGGGCGGTATGTGGAGGAATTCAGGAAGCGGTGCAACCCTCGATTAAATCACGTCATACAATCCCCTCCACAGTTGAAATACATACACGA
The DNA here is from genome assembly GCA_013266295.2 of Branchiostoma floridae x Branchiostoma japonicum. Lineage (NCBI taxonomy): Eukaryota > Metazoa > Chordata > Leptocardii > Amphioxiformes > Branchiostomatidae > Branchiostoma > Branchiostoma floridae x Branchiostoma japonicum. The sequence continues at coordinate 17,267,358 of CM023829.1, read as the reverse complement.
AAACCCCAAACCATTCTCATAGGTCTGTGAATTTGAAGGTCACGAAAACTCAAAATGACTTCTCAAGAAGTCTGAAATCTTTGTTTTCCCAGTTACTTAAGTTCTTTTGGTTCACCAGGTGGCTTTACACTTCCTTAAAAGTTGCCAAGTAGCTAATGCTAGCCCTGGGGGCTGGCTTACTGGGGAACTCCGTCATGTCTATTTTGCTTAATGAGGACCCATATGTTCCTGGCTGGAAATGACAGAGTAATGACATGTTAAAACAACAGGCATTCAAGCATGCCAAACAGCACTTACAATACATGTACCTACAATGTAGCACTGCATACATCAACAACAGGCAAATCTAAACTGTATTTTCTGACTGAAAAGAATGTCGTTATGATTTTTTTACTGTAAAAATCACCAAAAAAGCTAGAATACTGCAATGAACATGCCAAACTGCTGTATTGATAGATGGAAAAACTGTAGCAGCTGGGAAGAAAAGGTCTTTCTTCAACTGTTGGGGCCAAAATATGAGCATTTTATAGTTGATTCAGAACCTGAATTCTTTATAAAGTTTATTCATTTTTTTTCCAAATCAGACAAAAATTAAGAGGGCAAATCCGAGAGTCAATTGATTAATTTGGCGTGACCTACATGTAACCTGCATATGCAGGTGGTATTTCGAGCCCTGCTGATGGATGCATATTAACATTTCCAGCAACGCGCTGCTGCCACTGCCTTATGAAAGCTCATCCATCTCAACGTGTTTGAAACAGGGTAAACAATATGCTGCAAAACAGCTATTAGCACCAGGGAATGACATTAATTTTGTACTGTTTTCACAAAGGTCGCAAGATACAGATATGTGTATCGATTCTGTTTAATGTTGTCTGTCAAAATCATGCATATATACATTTGTATAGATACCCACACATGTACATGTGCTATAAATTCCCGATTAAAGTACACATCCGGAATAAAGTACGCACCCCTGATTTGGGGCTGGTTGGAGACAAATCTGCCGGTTTGAAACGTAAACTGCAAAAACTCAAATAAAACATGCAACCCTTCTACGCATAAGGACGCAACAATGCAGAGATTGCCCTCTGATCACTTGGCTTCGTGTAACGCGTACGTTTAGTCACGTCATATCGATGTAAAGTTACAGCAACTTAGCAGGAGCTGTTTATCAGTTTATGTGAGATTTTCCCGTGAAAATGACCCTCTGAGTGTTTACATGTGGTCCCATTCCCACCAATAACAGTGCTTAATTTCAATGCATCACAATCCAACCAATAAGAAGCAAGCCTCGCCCTAAAAAATTTGCACGCATACACGGGACTTTTTAGGGCCCTGAACCACGCAACATGGAGAAACTTAACAGAGGGTAGCAAGGGGCCAGCTACATGTACATGTAGGTACTTTTGCAGGTTACATTGTACATGTATCAAGGCTTCAAATACATTCTACTTACCTACCAGAAGCAAGCAATTTGCGAAGAAACTTTTGAGATTGAACAAAAAAATATAAAGAACTAAAGAAATTTGGCAAGCTATCAGACTACAGGCTAGGTACTTGTATTATGGCCCACATACTGCAGTTTAGACAGAAATAATAAAAAATTGTAAATATTGAAATGTTCGCGGTGGTTTCAATTTCACAGTTTTTGCAGTGACCTCTCCATTGTGACATCCTGACACGGCCAATATGCATTTCCATTGTGTATTTTTTTGTGTTACTTATTACAGAATAATTTGTTTCAGTTGCAAACTTAAAACACTATGAAAATGTCCTCCCCCCCCACCCAGGAATTATGTCCTGCCAAAAGAAATATAAATATACAGTACTTTAAGTGTTGAATTTTGTTATCAATATAAAACACATCAGTAACATTTTTATGATGGACAAAATACATCCAAATACTGTGAGCAAGTCATGATAATCCATCCTTCCTAAAAAGAAAACAGTTCTTGTAGAGAATCACTACAATCATACGAGGCAAAAAAAAAGAGAATGAAAGCGTCTGCCATGTCTATGGTCGTCCAAGTTCTAAAGGCAGTAATATTGAAGACACATTGCCCCAGTAGGGTGGTCTGATTATTGCTTCTTGTCTGATATCTCCCGGAGCACACCTGTTCCCAAAACCACGGGAAAACCCGACGCGGGACAGCGAATGATCTACCACAAAGCCACGGGACGGATAATTTGTCAGCGCGCCACCTTTGTGCGAAGGAAAAACCTCCGACGATGCTTTCATTAGCAGGACAATGAGCCGCGCCGCACCCCCACGGTGAGTTGGCGCTTCTTTTTCTTTCCGTGAAAGCCCTGGAAGGAAGTAGATATCAAAGTCGTCCATTACGTGCTCTCCCGTTGATGTATGGCCGTGCTGATATCAGTAATCTACCCATCCCCCTGACGCACCCCCAGCCATGTCTCAATAGTAATACCTGCCCGCAGGCTATAGCCCAACGTTTCCCCTCCCTTGTCACATAATGGCTTCTTTTCATCTCACACTCACTTCCATGCATATACACCATTCTCCACACTTTTCCTCCTGAATTGTGGCAACGTTTTTAACCAAAACACATGAAAATCCGGGTAAAACAAAGAGGATTTTTCCCTGGGGTCTTGGTATTGTTAGTTTTCCGTGGTGGTAACAAAGTAACGGGATTGGATAAGGTGATTTCTCCCCGGACACACATTAAGAATCTAGTGTTCCCACCTACTTAATACCACTTTAGGTGGGAGAGCTACGCCTGGAAAGAACCAGCTCCAAATCAATCAAAACCTGTGGGGAGAGCTTCGGCACATCCTAGGCTCGTAAAGTCACTTCTTTTGTAGCAGTTAACAGCACGACATGCTAAGATGTGTACATACATTTCTCAGCCTTCAAATCATAAAATACATAATGTCCTTTTCCCTTCATAGGGCTGGAAATCTGCATACCTGCACTGGTACAGGTAACATGGAAAATTACCTGCACCAGATAAGTTTTACCTGTACCACTCAGAATTTAGAAGTATGGATCATACTAAAAACTGTTCAGAAACCATTGCCATTATTTCTTGTATGCTTCATCTATATATAGTCAATGAGGCAAATAAAAATCCACATACACCTACATTTGTATATAAACCTGGTACATGGATAGGTGCAGGTTAGACGTAGACGTCAGAAATGCCTGCACTAACCTGTATACGCAGGTGACAATTTTCAAGCCCTGCTTCATGTTGTTCAGTTTGCAAAATAGAATCAAACACATCACAGAAAATTAAACAGGCATCTTTCATCAAACAAACCTGACGGTAAAAAAAAAAAAACATTTAGAGCAAGAAAAACACATTACACAATCTTTTTCCCTAGTCTTGATTACACCACTGACACCCTTTTATCGTCAAAAAGCTTTTTGAGCGCACGACATGAAAAATAGCAGCGTAACTACATTAGCTATTTAGTATCTTGCCTATAAATGGGTCCAATGAGAACGCTGGTGTGATACCCTTGAGGGATGAAATTTATCAGTTCACTTGCACCAGTCCCTGCAGTCATGAGTATGCACATTTGTGTGGCAGCTATGATATGTACATATAAGGCCACCCCAATTTAATTTGTTGCTTCTCGGATTCACCTCTTTTTTTTTTCTGATTTGCAAAAAAAAAAAATTCTGGTTCTAAATCAACTAAAAAATGCTCATATTTTGCCTCCAACAGTTGAAGAAAGTCCTTTTCTTCCTAGTTGTTACAATTGTTACATCAACCAATGCAGTGGTTTGATTAAAAGTTCAAAATTCATTGTTTAAATTTTAACCCAGTCTTTTGTGTTGACTTCATGGCACCTATTCTAGCATTTGGGGCTATAATAGGATGCTCAGGCCTGTTTTCAAACTGCGGTTGGGGAGGTAAAAGGTGGTAGAAGGAGAGGGTTGGGCCCCGCCTTCTAATACTGTGCCGTAGACACAATGGATCAACCACCCACCGCCCCTACGGCCTTAAAAAAAAGCTACGGGACTACCTTTATCTTTAACTTACCTTACCATGCATATACTACATCTGTAGCTGATCTTGACTACATGTCTGTTACCCTTACAATATCAGCTATCAAGACCCTCCAGGTTTCCAACTAGCAGTTTAAGCTTTAAGGGGCTCTATGCAGTGATTTGGACCCCCTACGATGTGATTAACTGTCTTTCAACCAACGTAGGGGTGTTTCTTTCTGACCCTTCATAAATCTTTTTTTTTTAAATCAACATTTGGCTTTAGAATAAAACTCTAACAGAGGGCAACTTTATCTTATCAATAATAAAAATATATACCTCAAAATGCAGGTAAGATAGCGTCAGGGGGTTATGGATTTTAAATTTTTTTTCAGGAGGGGGATGCTACCCATAAAGTGCGACAGTGTCAAAAAAAATTCTGGTGAGTACTCATCTGCCCCCCTCCCCCATTTCCCACAATCCTTTGCACTAAGTGTCTCCCAACATAATGGATGGACTTGACATTTGCACAACAGGAATAACTCTGATCAGGGTCTCCTCGGATTCGCAGCATGATGGATCCTCGTATTTTCCCGGGTAATAAACAAGGCCGCGCCGCCGCAAACTCTTCGCGTGTGAATAGCGGGCGCAAACGAAGCTAATTTGCACTCTCAGATGATGGATTATTACAGCGAGTGATAGTACGAAGGATTTGTGTTTCATTAAGGGGTAAGAAAGATTGCTGACTCTTTGGGTACAGATTCACAGGAAACAGACACTATACATAAAATATAGACACTGTATAATTATAAAATACAACAATGTATATGAACTACACCTATAAACATACAAATTTGCCATTTTCATAGATATTATTCTTGGAAATCTGATGCATTACCCGCGTATTTCAGGGTAGAGACTCTGATCTGGCAGAATAGGCAATTCTAGCAGTAGAGATCCCAATCGGAGTCTTTGCCAACAGAAACTCCAATCAGAATGCTGCTAATGTGTTACGGTGGTTTCCTATTTACAAATACTGAATTTCAAGTCAATCCATTGATCTTAAGTGACATGCATATGGATCAAAGTTGAAAAGTTCTGTCTTTTATTTTTAAGCGAATATGACTCCAATCGGGATCTCTGCCGGTAGAATTGCCAATTCTACCACATCAGCGTCTCTACCCTGACAATTATATATCATAACAAAATGATAATATTATTCAACACATAGAATCTACATCTACAATACATGGATATACATGTATGTTGCAAAATTCACTTGATTTACTTACAGATACTAAATTATATTGTCTAGCGTTCATAACGTTCATAACTTTTATATGGCAAATGTTAACAATTTAAGGATTTCTAGTAGTATTGTACAAGACTTGTACATCTGTTAAGATTTACTTGCAATTACCAAAAAGGTTTCCAGATTGTCTGTGGAAAGGTTCTTGAATCTGGGCCAAATAAACGGGATGCCCTGGTCCATCAACAAACACTACATGTAAATTTTCTTCAAACATGCGCTTTGCTTATGGGTCAGAGACTCTATCTTACTCACACTGTGTACCAGTGTTCTAGCCAGCGAACGTCTTTCCATCATTTGACAGAATTTTGCTGCTCATGACGGTCAAAAATTTTGCCCAATCTGTCATCTTTGACGGACAAAAAACGGGGCGTAAAGATATGGAAAGAGATGTCATTAAACTAAGCTTAGTCTCTCACCTCACCTCACCAGTCCCATAGCAGTCATGTCACAGTCGTCGGGGCAAGGTGGCTTTCAACAAGAGCTTGGTCTACGTTGTACCAGCAAAATTTGCCCCTCAAGATGCAGGAAACAGGGTTTTAAGATTTCAAATTTTCCTGGGGCCCCCGGACCCCCCTAGGGTTGTCACGCCTTGGGTGCATGATGTTACATCAAACAAAATTTAGATGACGGAAAAAACTTAGGCTGGTTACTGGTTAGAATACTACTGTACAATGCAAACATTTTTTTTCGGAGATCTCAACCGGTTCTTGAGTAATCCTCCATAAAAGATCTTTTAAGCAGCAGGTCCAGAACAAGCTGCTAGGGGGCCCAAACTTACATGTACATGTATATGTCGCTTCTTCCAGATCTCTGACTCAGCACTCTAGACTGATGCATAGCAATCATGATATACCGGATATTTTCAACTCCATACAAAATTGCATGTTCAGAATATCTTAATGTGCAAATTTTAAAATCGCCTGCAAATTGCATGTTGTAGGGGAGTATTTTGAGCCCTGACATGTACATGTAGCTTTACCATAAACAATAGAAGCGTAACATCGGTGTAGGTTAGACATCCAGGTAATAAGTTACGCCAAAAAACAGTTACTCAAGCATCTGGATATTGGAAACAGCCAGACCAGCTTTCTAGTCAGCCTGAAATTTTTTTTCTGTCATCCCAATTTTGCTTGACGTAACGTCATATCAAGGGGGTTCTCTTGAAACTCTTAATTCCTGCAGTTGGAGGGGCAAATTTTGCTGGTAGACTAAGCTTAGTTTAATGACATCTCTTTTCATATCTTTACACGCCGATTTTTGTCCATCAAAGATGACGAATTGGGCAAAATTTTTGTCCATCATGAGTGGCAAAGTTCTGTCAAATGACGGAAAGACAGTCGCTGGCTAGATGATCACTGGGTCAGACGTTTCAGGTACCATCCACTAGTCTACCTTTCGTCAGTGACACTGGTCAGGGACATGGAAGCGTAACTTCCTACCAAGCTGCAGGAAAGCAGCATTCATGTGCAAAATCAATACATGTACATGTTGCTCAATGATACTTACATGCACATGTATCAAAACTTCGAGTACGCCAAAGCAATATAAGCTCCATCAGTATTCAAAAGACTTCTTCAAATTACAAGTGCTTCTCTCTGTGTGTAGGGAGAAAGGTCAGACAAGGACTAAAACTTTCTCCTCTTTGGCATGCATAAGAGGCGATGAAACATCATTCTACATGTACAATATATGAGTATGCTCAAATTTTTATTGCAGTCATTACCAAAACTGCTAGGGGGCATTGCTGACTGCAGGCTACAGTTCCCATATCTTCTGTATGCAGTACATGCATTTAAATTCCTTTGGTGGCAGAAACGTTTAATGAAATTTGTATACATGTACTAATCATTGTGAGTAGAATGTATGTAATCTTTGAAAGGTCAAGTTCAATTGAAGTTCAACAAAAACTCAAACTTCCATAATCCTAGCATAACATTGTGCATGAATATTGTGTCAAGGCTCGAAATACTTTTTTCTGCATATCTGCACTGGTGCAGGTAACATAAAAAATTACCTGCACCAGACAATTTTTACCTGCACCACTCAGAATTTAGGAAGTATGGATCATACTAAAAATTGTTCAGAAACCATTGCCATTATTTCTTTTACACTTCATATAGCTGGTAACAGTCTCTGCAACAGATAAAAATCCACCAACATGTACATGTATGTTCACCTATAAACCCAGTACAATGTACATGGACCAGTACAGGTTAGGTGCAGGTAGACATCACAAATACCTGCACAATTTTACCTGCAATTTTCCCTGTATGTGTATGAATTCATATTTGATCTTAGCAAAGTTAAGTTTGCAACTTAAAAAATGAAATGCTTGATTATCCCTTTGTAATGCAGATTTGAGTTTACGGTAAAAAAACACCTTTTGTACGATCGATGTTAATACAAACTTACCAGAACAACCTCAAAGTCGCTGGGATAGTCGCTCGCGGGGTTATTCCGTGGTACGATCTGCCAGGACGGAATTTCCGCTTCCCGTAACGCGGCCTGGATGAAGTTCTTGCGGGCAGTTGGGGTGAAGTATCCATTGAAAGTCACTATGTATTCTGTGGGTGGGATAAAGAGTAAGACAAGTTACAGAGGACGTTGTTTCCATCTTTTACATGTTTACCTAAAAATCATCAGAACGTACTAACTGCACCTGCACAAAACCCTTAAATTGTGCATAGCACTGTAGCAGAACGTCTCATTTAAGGTTGCATTTGTATATTTAAGGATGACATCCCATCTATACGACGTGTGCTGTAACTGTTGCCATCCGCGCGCTAGGTCGGAGGTGCAAAGTCCATGCCAGGGTTTTCGGTGGTGCAGTTTTGCAGCACGAAAGGGCCTCTTATGGGGAGCCACTAAGTGCAGTTTGTAATTGCCATAAAAAGGCATTGTGTATACAGAAGTCGTTGGCAATATTTTTCAAATGGTGTAGAGTAAATGTGCTCGACATAGAATTACTGATATCAGTAGAATTCCTGTAGGTTCACTAGGAACGCGGTCATGTAAGACTCGCATTTATATGTTTTTATACACTGTCCCCAATGTAATGAGAAAACTCATGGATGAGACCTTAAAATGAAGCCATGCCTTACAAAGAGGATGTGATAGGGGTACAAGAAGATTCTGGATTTCTTCAAAATTTGTGTCCTAAATAAGTGTCTACTGCTACATGTTTTCACTGGTCAGAGTCATGAGAATCCATTCCTTCAGCTATCCTATTTCAAAGTCTACAACAAAACTGCCTCTGCAGTTCCAAGACAGGCTGATAGAGGGCCAAAACTTATAAGTCTTCTTCCTGAGCACAAGTACTATCTGTCACTTCAAAATTGTGAGCACAGCATGTCCAGAACATGTTGTACGGAATGGCTCAGCTGCATTACCAAGAGAAGTTGCCAGGTGGCCCCACAGACTCTGATAAAGTTTGACAATGTGGTTCAACAGTTGATTTTCCCTCCTACCACAAAATAAAATCACTGCGGAAGTGAAATGCATTTACGGTAACATTGCATTAACAGTGTTAGATATACCCATCTGCAGTCTGCATTTTGCAGAGACATTTTGAATATTGCAGTCTTGCAGAAGAAAAATTAGGCAACCTGCAATTTTGCGTCTACTGAAAACATCTGGCTAGGGGTTCAACGTCACCCTCTGTTGATATGGCCACATTTTCAACCATTTTGCTTCTAAATAAACCCAGGTAGTGCAGTTTCTAGGAACGAAATTAAGTACTTCTTTGCTGTTATTGCTACATAAAAATTAAAAATTTCTACTATTACTAAGGTGAAAAAAAAATTAATTTTTTTTTTACATATTTGCACAAAGTATTTCTGAATTGCAGAACAAAATTTTGACATTCTGCAATATTGTTGAGTTACTGTATTTCTACATGTACCACTGATCAAAGTCAAATGTCTTCCCTTTCGTTTTGGACAAGAATAGAATACTAGTAACTACATGTAACAATGTGCTGGTTCTGCCATGCTATTGCTATGCCAAAAAACAAGAAATTGAATCACGTAAAGGTTACAATTAATATACATAAATACATTAATTATTCCAGACTAACAAACTGTCTCAAAATGAAGTTTCAATTTGCATATATCATGCATTTCATAAAATCATATTTGCATTTAGAAGCTTAGCTATGCAGACGAACTACCAAGCAACTTTTACTTGATGAAATATGAATTTGTGTTATGAAATGAGTTCATTATTGCACAGAAATTTCATCCCTTCATAATATATCATTTACCTCATATTGTGACATATGATAAATATACCAAACACATAATGAAGGTGACATTCCTTAATATGAATTCATATCTTGAGATTATGCATGAAATTTTCAAGGCCAGTCATTTCAGAAATGACAGGCAATCAAATTTCCTTGCGGCCTTGATATTAAAAAGGGGGAATTGGAATTAATGACAAGGAAGTTTTTCTTGTATGCACTTGATTCAAAGTGACATGTAAACCAGTCAACTTGCCCAACTTCACAATTTGTATCAGTGCTCGAAATAGTTTTTTCTGGTTGGCAGAAATTTTGGGTGCAATTTGAAAAATTTACGTGCAAAATTATATTTCATCCGCGTCGCGCAATAGTTTTCGCACATCTTGCCATATTCGGTAAATCGGCTACGTAATGCTTTCGTGTCACATGACTTCACCTGGGGACGAGAGCAGAGCTCGTTCCCAGGATGTTCATTTAGGAAAACAATAATGTCAATATGGCTGCCGTGCGCCCAGCGTGATGCCGACACAGCATGAAACTTCGGAGATACGGAGTGCAAACATGATATATCGGTATTTTCTAGGTGCAAAATTGCACATTCAAATATTTTTACGTGCAAATCTTGAAAATCGCGTGCATTTTGCACATTGCACCTGGGTATTTCGAGCTCTGTGTATTGTATGTAACAAATTACAATTTACATGTCACACTTCTCAAATCCATTGGGCAGAATTGAAGTAAAAATAAGAAATCGGAAACTTCAGACTTCTGGGAAGTATGACTAGGGGTGCAGACCGGAAAAATTGTATCGGTCCGGTCCGAAAAAACCCGAAAAGTCGGTGGACCGTTTTTTTGGAGCGGAACAAGGAGGCCTGGCAGGAAAATGAACATCCGGCGTTAAAATAAAGATATTTACCTTATTAGTTTCCGTCTCTCTCATTTCGCAACAATATTTTTCCATATTTTCCTTACCGACAGACATCTAGGAATCAAAACTGAAAAATGAGAAGCTTACAGGCTGTTTCTGTCATTATTGAAGAATTTCAGTAGAACATGTTAGTTTGCCAAATTGTTCAGGTACAGGTACAGGTCCGGACCTGTACCTAAAACCTCTGTACCTGTACCTGTACCTGACGTTACGTTTAGGTACGCAGCCCTAAGTATAACGTGTGATTTTCGTAACCTTCAAAATTTTGACTTTTGTGAATATAGTGGAGGGGATCATATGATGTAATATTTAATCGGGTATTACATCATTGTCTTCCTGAATTCCTCCATACAACACCCACTCATCCCACCTGGCACATGTTGGGTCACCTTCAGGCTTGGCCCCCCTTCAATCAACTGGCAAAATCACCTCCCACCCAGTATGCAACCAAAGCTATTAAGTTAGAACAAACAGAAATACAAACCCACAACTCAGCCACCCAAAACAATACTTCCGTACCTAGAAGTAACAAGCTGTACAGTACTAGTCAAACCTGCCTAGGCGGCCACCTCTTCCAACCAGTCACCTGGCCATCGCGGCCACTTTTTCTTGGTCCCAAAAATTTTCCCCATTGACGCAAGCATTAAGCGACCTGCCCAGGGCGGTCACCTTGCCAACGCGGCCGCGGCCACCACGAATTGGATCCGCCCATGACCCGATCCCTTCCCATGGCGGCCGGTCAACCGGGTCACAATTCTTTAAATTTTTCAAACAGTGGCGACATCGATTCTTAAACCAACCAGTCTGCCTTGGGTTTCTACTGCCAGGCGATATTTTCATCTAAGGACAAAGATGGCTGCCGCTTAGGGGTGGGTACCGGTCCAGGTGGACCGGTACGGACCGGAAAAATAGTATCGGTCCGGTCCGGAAAAACCGAAACGTGGTGGACCGGTTTTTTGGACCGAAACAAAAATCCAAACTTGTTACTACCGATGATCACTACACACAAGGAGGCCCGCCAGGAAAATGAACATCCAGCATTAAAATAAAAGAAATTTACCTTAGTTTCCGCCTCTCTCATTTTGCAACAATATTTTTTCCATATTTTCTATACCGATAGACATCTAGGAATCAAAAAGGAGAAGTTTACAGGCTGCGTATAATATAATTTGGTTCAAATAGAACCGAAAAATTTCACTCGAGCGGCACCACATGCCCACGCTGGAACGCACGTAAATTCCACTCGAGATGAGAAATTAGCACCCGACAAAACGGACTGTAAGGTTCCCATTGCTGTATTACTCTTGTTTACTTGTGGTCAACTTTTTTTCTCCGGTTGAATCGCGTAAAATACCAAGGAAAATACAAAGAAACTTCAGCGATCGGCAAGATCGTGGCGCCATTTTGAATAAATCGGCCGATCCTCGCGGAACCTCGCGAAACCTCGCGAGAGGCTGCAATTTAACCTATAATCGCTAGAGGGCGGATATGCAATCCTGCGATGTGATTGGTTGGAAACTTTAATGTCCTAATTTATTCGGTTCTCTTTGTAAATGATATCAGGTTTTAATAGCAATAGGATCTAGGACTAGAGGAGAAGTTTAAATATGTATTTTGTTATATTTTCTTTAATAAAATGTTCAGTTCTGTTTAGATCTCAATTGTTTAGATCTTTGTAGTGGTCTTAGTAATTCAAATACTAGATTTGCAAAATTATTCTGTACTGATACTACACCGTAAATCATATGCTACTAGTAACTTACTACTGTACAGAATCAGGTACAGGTACAGGTCCGGACCTGGACCTGATCCTCTGGACCTGGACCTGGACCTGGACCTGAATGAGCTGGACCGGTACCCACCCCTACTGCCGCTGGGTCATTTTGGGTCAACGGAGCAGTCTACTACGTAATATGGGTGGGAATTTCAGCGTGCTGTAATTGTTCTCGACAAAATTAAAAAATTTTCGGTAAGTGCCCGGAAGTGTTTTGGAACAATTAAAGTTACTGTACTACAGTTTGTATCATCCGTGGTGTCGATGTACTGCACTCTACACCGTAGATAGAAATCGATTAAACCGTGAATACACTCACAAGGGGCTTACAGCCGGTATCCCGTCGGTAGCCTGTCAAAGTGCTCGAAAATGTTAATACCACCGTGCGTACTAAGAAAATTACAATACAGTACGTAATTGAATTTGATGAATCAAATTTGCAAACATTGCTTCATTTGCCAGAAACTGTGAAGTTTAGGCCCCGGGAATCTAAAGATACCTGCAGTACTTGACATTGAAACACCTCGAATCGAAGACCATTAAGTCTCAGTCATGTTGTGAGTTGGGAGAATCGACCCTCTTCAAGCAGGTCACCTGTCCAACGCGGCCACTTTTCTCCGGTCCCCTGGGTGACCGGCTTGAGCAGGTTTGACTGTATTTCCAGCCCTGAGGATTCGAAACGAGTCGTCTAGACTAGACATTATAAAAACACAGCAGATCTAATTTAGATTTCAGTGAAGGTGGCACTTTTAACTCAACAAGTACTACCCACTGCCATCTTTGCTCTTTCACAAGATAAATATATTCCGCCAAGACAAATAAGCAAGAGTGGCTTCTGTCTGTTGTAGAAATCTCATGGTACCAATCGTGGCGTGTACGAACGTGATAGTAAGGTATGTTTGTAACAAGGCTGGTGATAGGTCAAGCCTGATAATGACCCGGTCACAGTCGTTATACGACCGCCTCGTACAATCACAAACTGAGTGACTCAGTGAGGGCATTATTGGGGAGCCGTGCATGTGGCAGTGGTAGAAATCCTTTTTTTCCGGTGTTTTGCAATATTGCAGACTGTCAAAATTTCGTTCTGCAATTCAAAAATACTTTCTGCAAATATAAAAAAAATTTTCTAAATCTTTTCAGCTTAGTAATAGTAGAAATTTTTATATAGCAATAACAGCAAAGAAGTACTTAATTTTGCCCCTAGAAACTGTGCTACCTGGGTTTAGAAGCAAAATATGTGGTTTGTGCTGCACATTGGGGCAAAACTGTGGCTATATCCACGGAGGCCGACAACATTGAACCCCTAGCCTGATTTTTGTGAATTCATTGGCACAACCAAAGAGATGGTCTGATTTACATAAAGGGGCATTATGTAACATTTTTTGCACCAAAAATTGAAATACCCGTATTTGAATTGAGAAACATCACGTGATTGTCATCTACTTTTTAACAATATTTGTGCAATTATCTCACATTTCTGACATTCATGGTTGGCGCTAAAACAGCCCACACGAGTAGCACACAAGGCGCACACGTTTCATAGCACCACCACAAACTACCAGAATGTAAACAAACATGGCTGACAGCTGTCAGGGCTCGAAATAGGGGTGCATATGCACCTTAGTGCAGGTAAAATTGGACCTGTGCAGGTCTTTCTGATGCCTACCTGCACCTAACCTGCACTGGCCCATGACTTTTTTGTATCATCCTCATGTTACATAATAATAACTTTATTGCACAACAATTGTACAGTGTACAAAGTATGGCATCTACTACTACATAACTACGTATACCATTTTAAAATGCTAACCTAACTAATACATGAGTGGGTGGCTAGTATAGGAGTGAACTTCTACAGTGAATTTCTGATATTTAAACAGTCTTTTATATATATCCCTATGTATACCATGTATGGATTGTCGCATGTCAATATGTATTGGAATTTGCTTTTTAATTTAAATCTATGGAGGTAAAACTTGGTATGGAAGCTGATAGTCTAGTGTACAGTGAATTACGTATATCAGCATATTTAGGACATACAATCAAGAAGTGATATTCATCCTCAACTAGTTCTGGACAAAAAGGACAAACCCTCTGGTCACATAATGTAGTAGTTAGTAGGACAGAAACCTTGTTGTGAACATGCCCTACGCGGGTGACTTGTGCGGGTGGAGCCATCACTTTGTCTTGTTCTCATTTCTTATTGTGATTCTCACCATTTGGAATTGAGTCATCTTGACATCTTAACTATAGAAATCCCCATTGGGCAAAAACTGTATTCAATTTACCACCTTTGAGCTAAACATAGGCTCATATACCCCCCCCCCCCCAAAATGCACAGAATACGAATGATTTATTGTACTATACATGTATATTATGAGCTTTTCAAACCACTGTCACATTTGAAACATGTCATCATATATTGTACAGGGTTCTCACCGGAATTTTTTCAAAGCGTAGAGGTCAGGTAGTGAAGGACAACTTTCTGAGGCCCAAGCTGTGCATTGACTGGATTGAGTGCAAAAGACATGACAGTAGCAGGTTCGGTGTTCTCCCCCAAAAAATTTTTAAAACTCAAAACCCTCTGAGATTTCCTGCTTATTGAGGGACAAATTCCTTGGTTATAGCTTCATAATCTTCATACTAAAGTCAAATATTAATTTCTTTTAACATTTATGAAGGGTCACAAGGCTCTTCCCAAAATGAAACACCCCTACGCTGGTTGAAAGACAGTATCGGAAAAAAAAAACACTCCGAAAGTTTCTGCTTTTACAGTACATGATGTGTATAAACTCCCTTGATATAAATTTGCTGGAAATTCCTTCACATGAATGATGAAACAAGAATGTCATCTTATAACTTACCATTACACTTTCCAAGCCTTATAACTTACCATTACACTTTCCAAGCCTCGAGATACAGTATACATCACAATTCCAGCCTGTAGGTTAGGAATTCTTGGCTTGTAAATCATTGGGAATGTCGGGAAAGAACTGGCTAGGAATGTGGAAACCAACCACACCCAGTGGAGTGTACTGTAGATCCTGAAATGTTTGCTGTGGTCTTATTTTCAAGGTGTCCTCTTTAAAGCTGCATTATGTAACATTAGGACGATATAAAAAGTCAATTTTCTGGTCACTTCTTTGCAAAGTAAGCTGAATCAACCCTACTTCATTGCAAATAAGTACCATTCAGGAAGTGGAGATGCCAAAATGTGACCCATTACGAGTGTGTTTGAAAGCTGAAAACACAGCTGTCAGCCATGTTTGCTTACATTTGTACATTCTGGTAGTTTGTGGTGGTGTCACAAACTGAGTGTGCCTGGTGTGGGCTGTTTTAGCACTAACCATAATGTCAGAAATGCGAGATAACAATGCAAATATGTTAAAAAGTGTAAGTAAATTACAACCACATGAACAAGTTTTTCAATTAAAATTTTGTGTTTGTATTTGTAAAATATTTAAATTTTTGCTGCAAAAATGTTACATAATGCCCCTTTCACACAAAATCATGACACCACGAATATGCATTTTGTATTTCTACAACTGTGAAATTCAAATACTGCAAAAAACATCCTTTTCCCGTTTTTAATTGGGGTATAACAAAATCAAAAAAAAGAAGGAAAACTAGACAAGAGAGACAGGAGGTTTCTTAACTATTTTCTATTTTCTTCCATTTCCCTCATACCACAAAAAAAGCTACGGCAACAGTAAATGTATCTACAGTATAGTAGTGTGGAGAAGTATCTGTGTGACATGTGTTAGTGCTTGTGGGACTGATATGCGATAGGTGCTCCCCTCCCATGAACTCAGGGATGGTCTGGCCCTCCTGCTGCGAGGGGTCAAAGGTCAAGCCCTCCTAGTGCTTCTTGGAGGCCCAGTATGGGGAGGAGACTGCTATTTTTTCCTAGAGACAGCCCTGTTAGAAGAGGGTCTGCATGGGGTTTCCTAGCAATGCATAACAATAAATTTCGGACGTCGGTGAAGGTTAGACATTCAGAAAATAAGATACGCCGAAAAACAGTTACTCAAGCAACTAGATATGATTTTGGAAACGGTCAGACGTTTCAGGTAGCATCAACTACCTTTTGTCAGTGACACTAGAGAATTCTTCGCAACCGCAGGTTTATAACCACCAACTATTAATTGTTTCAGATCGGGATCTCCAGGGTTGGACAAGTCCACTTGCCCAGGGTAAGTAAAAGTACTGTTCGGGCAAGTGCATATACCCCTTTACTACTGATTGGGCAAGTAAATTTTTTTGGATGCGAAGTATAGCCGCTATGGTGTTCAGTGCAAAATTACTCATCATTTTGCCATAATGATATTATATTAATGCCCTTTTGTCAGAAAATCCATTGCAAGTCTCAAACCACCTTATTTTGATAAATAAAGCATGAAGAATTATAAACTCTAAAATAAAATAATTTCCTTGCTGGTAGTAAAAATGCATAAAAATGTCATATATATTTTGGGCAAGTGAAAGGTTGGTTCGGGCAAGTGGAAATAACCATGTACTTGCCCAATAGGGCAAGTGGATTTTTGAAAACTTGTCCAACCATGATCTCTATATACATGTATATACCAGTTAGAATTGCTGAATCTACATTGTACCAGATTGCGATCAGAGTCTCTATCCTGACATATATAACAGTTACTGCAAAGCTTCTAAAACCTTCTGACAACTTTTACAATACAAGCCTTGACAAGTTTCTTTATGACTGATGAGCCTAACCATGTTCATGTGCTTTAAACTAAATAAAATCCAAGGTGGTGAAAACTGTCAAGTTCAACTTGGTGACAACTGTTATCATTAACTTAAAGTTGAACTTCAGTTTAAGTTAATGTGAACAGTTTTCACCAAGTTGGATTTTCTGTGTTCTATCCCTGTGCTGGCCCCAACCTTGTACAGTTAGGTTAAATCCTACAGGAGTGCTTCATTCAGGAAGTCTAGCTGTTACAGTGTATTGGCTCTTGTTCAAACTAGATGTACAAGTAGCATGAGTCACTGCCATCGCACAGTAAAGCACTCATCCACATATATTAGCCTCTGTCACACACACACATGGCCTTCCAACCTTCTCCAGACCATGGTGGGAGTTAGACCCAATTCACACGCTGGCAAAATTCTTGCGTACGAAAATTGCGTGCGCAAATTGCGTACGAAAATTGCGTACGTCGATTTTTTTCCAGCATGTAAACCAGTCATTTTTTTCGTACGCAACTTTCGTACGCAATTTGCGTACGCGACCTCGAGGGCAGGCGTACGATCGCCCGGATCGCCCAGCGGGGTGTCTGGGTGCCTCCCCGCCTCCGTGTAAACGCGACTGATCTTACGCAACCCCTTTCCTGTCACAAATTACATTATTTTCCGGCGTTTGTGCCAGCCACGCCGTGTTTACTTGTTCATTTCTCCGCGTTTCATTTCGCTTTGCTTTCCCTGTTGTGTTTTGATTCTTTGCTTTGAGTTTAATGAGCTTGTTTGCTGTTGCCTGGGCATGTCGGAAGGGCGCAACAGCGCGAATTGGAGTATGGATTAACGACAGGATCAAAAGCAAAATAGAGACTGTTATAGAAAAAAGAAGGTCTACGAGGGCATTGCAAGAGGTATGAGAAATGGAGGCTAAAAATTCCGAACTACAAAACTGGTCATCAAGAAGATGAGCGATCTCAAGTATGCCCATCGCGGCAGGTCAATATGGGGTCACGGTAGTGTGCCCGGCGCAGCGGGAGTCCCCGGGCTCTCCCTGTCAGCATGTAAAAAGAAACGATCGTACGCTCACGTGCGTACGTAATTTTCGTACGCAAGAATTTTGCCAGCGTGTGAATTGGGTCATAGCCTCCCAACCTTCTCCAGACCATGGTGGGAGTTAGTTGTAAGTAAGGTTTATGTGGTTGGGAGTTGGTCAGTGAGGTTGCCTACTGAGGTCTTTGAAAACCGTCTGCACAAGCAGACTACGAATTTTGCAAAACCAAAGTTGGGAAATCATATTCTGCAAATGTATGTATATAAATGAAATTTATATAAATTTGTGGTGTCAGGAATTTGCGGTGGAGAATTCACCGCGAAAACCGTGAAAGTTTTACAATTTACAGTATATAGTTTGGCAATTTCACACCAGATAGTGTTCCATATGGCATGCCTGTAGCCAGGGGGGGGGGGGGGTCGGGAGGTTCGGAAGAACCCCCACACACAAGCAAAAAGGTCCACTTTTTATCTGAAGGTCCAAGATTTTTCTTTAATAGGTGGACTGTTTGTATCACCAGTGGGACTGGAATCCTATATGTTTCTGATTTTCCCTTTGAAATCCTAGATCAAAAATGTAGGAAATGCCATTTCAGAAGGTTCAATTTTCAAAACTCCCCTAGCTAAAGGAAGCTTGTGCCTTCCGCGCTCACCTCGCGCCTACGTAAATGTAGCTCGTTGGTCCCTTCGACAGTAGGATTACCCCCCAAGCAAAATCCTGGCTACGGACATACATGGCGATGTCATACACCACATTCACAAGAAGCAGCACTGATCCACTATATCTCCTGCTATTGTGTTCAACACAAAAACCTACATGAATACACACTCTATAGTAGACATGACATCATCCTCACTACTTGTGGTTCAATGGCATCACTGTTCTCCCAGGGCTCGAAATACTTTTATTTTCTGCATACCTGCACGGGTGCACATTGAAAATTACCTGCACCAGACAAATTTTACCTGCACCACTCATCAGAATTTAGGAAGTATGGATCATACTGAAAAGTGTTCAGAAACCATTTCCATTATTTGTTTTACACTTTATAGGTGGTGACAGTTAATGCAGCAAATAAGAATCCACATACACAATTACACATACATACATATATGTAAAGCCAGTACATGGCCCAGTGCAGGTTAGGTGCAGGTAGACATCAGAAATACCTGTACAGCTTCAATTTTACCTGCACTAACCTGCAGCTGCATATGCAGGTAGTCGTATATCGAGCCCTGTCTCCCTAGACAATTCCTCAATTGGTCTTCATTTCCGCTAGCATTTTGCCAACTCTACGCACACTGCCAACACCTGCCTGTTCTTAGTTCACATTCACCCCTCTATATATACATACAAAAACACACACATGTACACCCTGAACTTTAAACCATTGCCTAGTCCTTCTATTTCCCCCAGTGGAATAAGATAGCTAAATAAACACACAGATACAAACGTGGAAGTATGTCTATCTTGTTGGGGCTCAAGTCTAGGAGTTGGTATCATGTATAAACAGACAGGTTTATACAATATACACTGCAGGGCTTGAAATACTGGGTGCATATGCAGGTTAGTGCAGGTAAAATTGGGTCTGTGCAGGTATTTCTGATGTCTACCTGCACCGGTCCATGTACTGGTTTACATATACAAATGTGGGTGTATGTGGATTGCCATTAGCTTTATTGACTGTCACCACCTATATGAAGTGCAAAAGAAATAATGGCAATGGTTTCTGAACAGTTTTTAGTATGATCCATACTTCCTAAATTCTGAGTAGTGCAGGTAAAATTTGTCTGGTGCAGGTAATTTTCAATGTAACCTAAACCAGTGCAGGTATGCAGAAAAAAGGATTTCAAGCCCTAAATTCATTAATTTTTGCGGGTGCTTAATTTCATGATGTTTTACATTCGTAGTTGAAACAGTTCTGTAGTACAGTAGTGATACATTTGGAAAGTTTGGAAACGCATATTCTCAGTGTCACGATTTAATGGTAGAGACGTCACCAGGAAAACTACCACAGGCTTTCAAGATTTTACCTCGATTAGATTCTAGACACCTTGTTTTATAGTCTGGATACCAGACGATAGGCCAGCTCCTCAGCTCTAGGGCCAACATGCCACCGAAGAAAATTTTACCACAGCCCCCCCAAGTTACACTTAACATGATGTACATGTAGATCCGATTAACATAACAAAGACTTCGCAACTGCCAAGCAACAGTTACTAAATATTCGACAGATCGTTTCACGAGTTAGACAACAAAAGTTTTGTGTGTTTTGTTGCCTTTCAAATCAAACATAAAACCAAGGGCAGACATATTCAAGCAATTCTGGTTGCTCAACAGTTGCTCAATGACTGCCAGTTATAGGCTGTAACAAGTGTTGTAAATCTATTGGGAAAGGTATGTATGACGTGCTTTAATCGGGACTGTGAACAGAAACTGTGCAGGGTTGGAGGGTCCCTCATGCCATCCTCGGCTTCCTGAATTCCCCCATGTCAGCCCCTAATTCCTGCTGGCTCCCGGACATGTACAGATTCTGGGACCTTCAAGTTTACCCCAGCTCCTGTGCCTGTCCTTTTGACCTATCACTGTGCCTGTCAATCTTCCTCCATCCACGTGCTGTCAACCGAAGCTGTCCAGACAAACATACACACAACCAGACAAACCCACCCAAAACAATACTTCCGTACCAGCAAGTAATCAATCCACCAACAAGTACCTGCATACCTACAAATATTTAGCAGAACATCTCATATCTATCAAACAAGGCACAATACTAACTTATCTTTAAAACTTCCTAAAGTCCGATTAGAATCAGGCCGGAGAAAGTTTGCATACAGGGGTGCATTTGCCTGGAACGATCTACCTGCCACAGTTAGAGTGGCCACGTCCAGCCTATCATTTAAGAGGCTTCTGAAGCAACACTGCTGACCTCTAACCTCCTGACCTTGGCCTGGACTAACGACTTGGATTTCTGGTACACGATTCTGTTTTGACGCTCGGTTATGTATGTATTGTTATTATGTTTGTTTTCCGTTTGTCTCAGTTTGTGACGTCCTACCTATGTACAGGGCATGCCTGAAAAGCAATCAGTTAGCATTGAGTTGTATTTACCCTATATAAATAAAACAGAAACAAACAAACAAACAAACAAGCACTCACCATGCTCTACCACTCCAGTCTTGAAGCCGATCTCCACTCTCTCCAGGGCCGTCACGTTCCCGCACTGCCGCGGGGGGATGAACGGGAACGGTACCTCCGGCATGACCGTCACCTGCACCAGACGGTCGCTGCTCGTCTCAACCTGCTGACCAATCAGCAGCCAGCACAGCACCGCCAACCGCCACGTTGCTAGGAGACGACTCATATTCTTAGAACGGTCCGTTTCACATCCGGCGGATGGTCAGTCCAACAGTCCTTATTATAGTCAGCTCATCTGTCGTGTCTTTATACAGCTGGCGTATATGGAGAAAGATGCCGGAAATTTTACGTTGATTTTTTCCTGTCCTTTTCCGATATTGAAGGAAAATGCAAAGCAAAGTCAACAATGCAAATACTGTATCCTTCTCCAATATGTTTGCAACAAAAATGGCTTTCACGGTGATTCTTTTGCAGAAATATTTGAGGACCGTGTTTGGAGAGTGCAGAGTTGAGTACGAAGCAAGTTTGGTTGACAGTCATCCGAAACAAAAGGTGGAGGCGTGCTGGTTTCTACCGTACAATCCGGGGCCTAGGAGTGGTGCTGTGGTACGACTCTGTGGGAGCACCATGATTCCACACCTATAATAAACAAACAAAAACAAAATAAATAAACACAACCAACCAATGACAATGCTGAAAACCACAGTGCAGTTGGACAATTGACAACGTGTACAGTCAAACTTGTCTAAGTCGGCCACCCAGGGGACTGAGGAAAAGTTGTTTTCTTAGACAAGTTGTCTTCTTATACAAAAAGCATGGCGACAAAGAACACTTGAAAACCGCAGCAAAATTTCCACCCATTTTACAATAGACTGCCCCATTGACCCAAAGTGACCTAGCCAGCGCCATTTTACATTGCACAAAGACTGTCATGTCCAAATCAATGGCAAACTGGCTGATTTCATCACTATTTCTCCCTACTAATCATCAAAAAACATTTTCTGCCACACGTTTGAAAATGATGCGGTCGTTATAGGCAGATATCGAGTTATGTGCGGACCCAAATAGTGCGGTCGCGGTCGCGTTGGACAAGTGGTTGGCTTACACAAGTCCCTTAGTGCTTATGTCTATGGGGGGGAAATCGGGACCGAGAAAAAGCGGTCGTTATGGTCAGATGGCGGCTTATAGAGGTGGTCACTTGGGCAAGTTGACTACAGTGTATATAACTATACTGTTCTTTCTGCTTCCTTCAGATTCAGAAAACTTATTTAGTTAGTCATTTAAATTTTGGCTTGCTTAGGATTTGTAAACATTGACTTCAAAATACTGTACTAGTCTCTATGATTGAGAGGTGATCAAAGTTTTGTTATTTGGTAAAAGATAATTTAGCTGATTCTATCTGTAATCATGAAAGGTAAGGTAAATTAAGATTGACACTTTTACAGTTGCCACTAGCAGTGCAACACTATAGTTCAAACTGTTTAAAGTTAAAACTTTTCATCTAACACAAGTTAATTTCTCACCTAGAACTTCCGACCAGCACCTCTGGTCTTCCTCAGGATCAAAAGTTTAACTTTAAGCATGTACATGTAACTACTAACACATAAACTTTCATGATATTCTAAGGTCAAACTGTTAGACACGATCTACACATGTGGGCAAAAACCTGATCTACAAAATCATAGGTTTTTTTTTAATTTTTATACAAAAACTGTGTGCGTTGAATTTTTCCTGCTTGTAAACCGGCCTTTGTCAAGAACATATGGCTAGCGTACAATCTGAGCGTACGTTATTAATGTAGTTCAAAGCAGGCCGATTTAAACGCACAGGAAAAATTCGACTTACGCAGTTTTCGAACGCTCGTCGTGATTTTGTGCAGTCAGTATGAAGCACACGTGTAAATTGGGTCCAGCAGGGGAGTGAGGCAGGAATACATGTAGTTAGTTAGTCTTGACCTTTTGGAGGGAGACATACCACATTTCATTCCCTAGAGTTTATGTACATATGATGCCGTACGAAAGACGCGTTCTCGGCAAACCCTGACGCTTGGCGATCGCGTTATAGTTGAATGCGCCATGCCTACTTATCGCATTACTGTCAAAACATTAACTCAAGCGGAACTCGTTCTTATCGTGATACGCACACGTTCGCGATGTCTGAGTTGTTAACTATAACGCAAGCTGTACTGTACTTTATACAAACTGTTCTGCTCTTTTGATTCAAGATTATATAACATTTAAGTAGCACTGCTTTTGTATACATCCAGTTA
Source organism: Branchiostoma floridae x Branchiostoma japonicum (assembly GCA_013266295.2). Classification (NCBI taxonomy): domain Eukaryota; kingdom Metazoa; phylum Chordata; class Leptocardii; order Amphioxiformes; family Branchiostomatidae; genus Branchiostoma; species Branchiostoma floridae x Branchiostoma japonicum. The sequence goes on along the minus strand of CM023829.1, from coordinate 17,243,993 downwards.
ATGGATCAGTATTGGCATTTGTAAAGCCGGCAGCTCTGTGTATGGGGGAGTTTAACAGCCGGGAATCCATCCCTACGAGCTATTAGACGGTTCTAGAAGTCACCGCGGCCCGTTAAGGATGGATTCCAGACTAGGAGTTTAAAAAACGTAAGCCTCAAGCATCGAAACTCTCTACGTAAAAGAACCCAACACACTTGTTAAAAAGAGAAAGGGTGCTTGGCTGATCATTCGTGACCTGTGGCAAGGCCGCATTGCCCTTAATTTAAGAATAAGAAATAAATAAGCTTTTGTAATAGTGCAGGTAAAATTGGAGCTGTGCGGGTATTTCTGATGTCTACCTGCACCTAACCTGCACTGGTCCATGTACTGGGTTTATATACTGTATACATGTAGGTGTATGTGGATTTTTATTTGCTGCATTGACTGTCACCACCTATGAACTATAAAAGAAATGTTAAAGGCAATGATTTCTGAACAGTTTTCAGCAAGATCCATACTTCCTAAATTCTGAGTGGTGCAGGTAAAATTTGTCTGGTGCAGGTAATTTTCAGTGTTACCTGCACCAGTGCAGGTATGCAGAAAAAAAAGCATTGCGAGCCCTGTACATGTGCTAAGGGCCTTTTCCTGCTGACTTTTGACCTGTTGTTGTGATCAACTTACAGTTTATAAATGGGCCCATCGCAGGGTGAAGGTTATCCACAACCAGCATCACTACAGACTTAATGCACACACAAAGTATCCTTCACAGACAAACAGCATCTTCTATATCTGAACTACATTAAAAATCATTATTTTACAATATTTCTTAAACATTTTCACAATCAATTTTCGCCCAACGTGACTCAAATATACTGTAGTACATGTACATAGGAACTTCTGACTATCAGCTAAAGCATTATTAAAGCATTTAATAGTTGTCACCGTACAAATTTCCTTTGTAATGTATTATACCTACATGTACATGTATTCAATAATAGCCAGTCATTGACAGACAATGGGTGTGAAATACTCCTTCTTACCCCTTGCATGGCACAGAATCAGTGTTAATTGGCTACTTTGCATTAGTGAAATAACCAGGTTTGTGGGCCTTGTGATAAATTACTTGTCAATAGGTCCCCACTAGAAATCTACTAGATGTCGTTCAGTGACGATCCCCCCCCCTCCCAAAAAATCCATGGCCCTAAAAAACATTAAAAATCAAATCAAATCAAAACATTAAACCAGCAGTACCCAATTACAATTACCAACACTATACTGTAATTCACCTTGTCTCAACGGTAGCAAAATTTCTGTGTATGAGGAAAATGGACATGTTCACGGAATTTAATCTTCACGGTGGCGGCAAGTGCAGGAAGGGGTGAAAGACAAAATAATTTGATAATGGTAATGATACATGTAAGTTCATGGTACAAAACTGACCGTGAAAACCGTAAACATAGAAGTACCGTGAAAAAAATCAGGACTTACAGTACTCTGCCAAAAGAAGTACTGTAGTACATGTACCTATTAGATGAGTCACACAGAGGCCTGAGTTATACTATTTATAGTAAACCTTTCCAAATACAATGACAATGAACTTTATTACACATTCACACCCTACATGGGCCAAATACATGTACAGTAGGTTAGAAACTTACCTTGACCTTGTTGAAAAGCGGTCTTATGTTGCACCGAACAAGCTTTCGAGTTTAAATAAAGGCTTACTACTACTACTACATAACTGTACTATATTACATCTGTATCTACAAGATCTCCTCCCTCTTTTTGAAACATGCATGAACAAATTTACATAGTTTTTCAATTACATTTGTAGTTCCTAGATGACATAAAAATTATATGTTTGAACAATTCTCCTTGGGTAAGTGCGCATATTTCTGTTCTAATTGTGTAACTGTTAGGAACTAATATCATGTTTGAACAAATTCTACTTTGGGTAAGTGTGCATATTTCTGTTCTAATTGTAACAATGTAAGGAACTAAAAATGTTTGAACAATTCTACTTTGGGTAAGTGCGCATATTACTGTTCTAATTGTAAGGAACTAATAAAGCATATAGTGGGTGGTCACTTACTGAATGGTGATGCGTTTCTCTTGCCTCAGTGCCTCCCAACCCACAGACCCTTCATAATCTATCTCATCTACAGCAGTAGCCTGACTGGGGATTCTTTTATCCATGCTGCATTGACTTGGTATGTTGCCTGTAACCAGCTTGGCAATCTCTGATTGGTTCAAATTGACCTCCAGGTCACCAAATGCCTCTAAGACTTCCAGATGTGCAAGAGAATAAATATCCTTTAGTCCCTTTTGTGAAGAACTCTCTCGGTCGGGGAATATTTCACCACCGTTTCGATAATACAAGGGTGGAGCTAAGATAGACTCACCTTGACTCGCTGACGGCCATTTTACGGAAGAAAAAGGTTACTAGGGATAAACCTTAGGGGAGGGCTTTCTTTCTTCCCACACACTGCTCTTCCCAGCCAGACTTTCTGTTCTTGAAAGGTCACACCGTAAATCCACTTACGTTTGCACGGCAGGAAATCCGTTTTATCATCCCACGACTTCTACGAAAACCTCTCGGGATAGCATCCGAGGAAATTGACAGACGTCTTTTTAACTCAATTCCGTTCAATGTCATTCCAAGCAATAACCGGAAAACTAAGGAATTTTTGTGGGTTGTTTTTAGACGGAAGATAATGAAAGATTTGCAGTAGGTGGCTCTACCTTGTACAAATATTCAAAGGTCCCACCCAGTAGGGTAGGGAAAAGGCAGACTGCTATTGAAACACATGCGGGGATAGTCTATTCACAAATGTCACTTGGTAATAAGGAGATACATGTAGTAGGTGGATCAACACCAGCAAAACCACAATTGGAAACATTAGACGCTAGGGAGCCCAAAATCTAATCATTTTGAGGTCTCATCAAGGCCTACCCATCTACCAAGTTTCATGACAATCCGTCCAAAGCTTCTTGAGTTATCCTGCTAAACCACATACACACACACATACATACAAACGCTACCAAAAACATAACCCTCTAGATAGAAAATCAAACTGTATACTGACATATGGGTACAGAGTATAGATTCTAACTTTGTTTGCATACAATTTCCGATGAATGTTGACCTACCTTTGGAGGGAATTAGAAGTATATCCTTGCAGAATTTGATTTCTCCTCCTTCCACAATGCCAAATATTTCCAATTTCTAGGTGGATTCTGTGGCCACATTTGGGGAGGTGGCATCGGGTTACTGTTAATGTGAACCACATGGAGACAGTGAAGTGCAGGACTTGTTGCATGGCCCCTCCACATGACCCCAACCTGCAAACCTTGGCAGTCTGTTTCTCAGTGTCTGTGGTGGGTGGGAAGCCACGAGGCTACCAATGGGGGTTTGGGAAGCACTGTGCACAGGATGGATGCCCTTTCCTCATCTGACCCTTACCCCTTCCCTCATGACCTCAATGAAAAGCGGCCTGCAGGCTGATTTGAGCTAGCCTGGGTACCATCCTGGTTAGTTTACGTCCGCTCCCACAGTCGCGTTGGTCGATAGCGACTGTGGGAGCAGACGTAAACTAACCAGGATGGTACCCAGGCTAGATTTGAGCTTCTTATAAATAAGCAAAGGTTCAGACAAATATTCACCGCATCTATATGGGGGTCCAAGCAAAGCTTTGTGGTAAATTACACTGAATTGTGGGAAACTAAAGGCTGTCTAAATCTATAAGCAAAAAGGGCATTCATATATTTGGATGTACAGAGATCTTTTCATGTGAAAACAAGAAGTCAGAGATATCAGACTTCCAGCAAGGATTTGGGGTTATACATATGTACATTGTGACCTTCAAGCATGTGCCAGGTCACCTACAGGCTTGACCTTCCTGTCAATCATCTGTCAAAATCACCCCCCACCCACCATGCAACCAAACAATTAAGACAAGCTCATACACTCAGCCACCCAAAAGAATAGGGGCCAAATAAGAGCGTGGAAAAAGAGCTATTTGCAATTTTAGTACATTCTACAAATGGGATCCTTAGCAATTTGGAAACCAATACACATAAGACATGCTCTGAGTCTAAATATTGTAATTCTGTACTACTACTAGTATTATACATTCATCAGCTTCCTAAGACCATCTTGGCTCTTTTTTAATGAAGAAATATTATGTATCATATTCATAAAATTGCCAATAACAACCTGCCGTCTTCTATTTGAGAATCATCTTCTAAGAAATGGCGGAGCCGTCATTGAGCGATGTTGTTCAATGGGCCATGTCAGCGTAGAATGGGAAAAGTAATGGAAAGTCAATGTTGAATTTAATGCTTCGTTGAGCTGTGCAAACTACGGTGCTATAACAGCCATTTGATGCCATCAACCGACCATGTTTCTCATTAGAAAATTGTTCAATCCTGTTCTGTCACCTTATTGCCGTATCATTATTCATATCATAAATATAACTAGGGCGCTACATGTACCTTGTGGAGGGATACCGACAATGTATGCAGGGCTTAAAATACTGGGTGCATATGCACCTTTAGTGCAAGTAAAATTAGGGCTGTGCGGGTATTTCTGATGTCTACCTGAACCTAACCTGCACTGGTCCATGTACAGTGTTCGAAATACTTTTTTGAACCAAGTAGCACAGTGTGCACCTTTGAGTTCAGCGGTACATATTTTCAGGTTGCGTGGTGCGCTACCTGAATCAGGGAGCAACTAGCGCACAAGAAAATCAGGTAGCAATTGCTAGTGTGCTAGTGGGTATTTCGAACACTGATGTAGTACTAGGTTTATATGTAGGTGTAGGTGTATGTGGATTTTTATTTTAGCTGCTTTGCCTATTAATATTGAGTCAGTCAGTCAGGCTTGCCTAAGCCTGATGTTTCTGACTTAGGGAAAAAAGATGCTGCAGCAATGAGCAATAGTTCAATGCCAAGAAGTGGTCCTTGTGGCTTTGCACTGCGTAAACTCGTTCCAAAAAAAAAATCCTCTTTTGCAGGAGACACCTTCAACTGAGTCTAGTAGAATCTTAAAAAAAACATACCTCGTTCAAATCAAACTTTACAGTGCCCTTCCGTGAATAGTTTCATCAGGTTGGTAAGTCACTGAATAAAGAGACTCTTTCTATACAACCAAGTGTTTTATTCAGCCGACGTTTCGGTGACCGTCTGTCACCTTCCTCAGGGCAATTCTGACTGGTTCACATTGCACTGCAGCATAGGTGTCGCTGCTGTAGATGCCGTTCCCAAACGTATTTACATATCTACAAGTACACATGCACTGTTTAGGGAACTGTATTTACAATGCAGTCCCAAACGTACGGGAGTGGATATATACAAAATAGTTGTTAAAACAGTTACGGATAACAAACATGTAAGACGAGTGATATTTTTTACATGTCAGTCATATGCTCTTACTTCTTAAGAATGCGGTCCCAAACGTGACTGAGTCTGTATCCCCCCTCACAGTGCCCTGTTTTCAAACCATGACTGAGACACGGCCAAAACCCCACACACTAGGCCTCCATCAAGAGCGACAACCCCGGTACTTTATATCAATCTAACTTCAAAGTTCCCGACCGTTGGAAACATTTCTGTCCAAGACAAACCAGTCCCATGCTGCTACCACTTCCTGGGCAGCTTCAAATGTCAGCTTCAAATGGTTCCACAAGACACTATCCCATCACTCTCAACTCAAGTACAAAGTATGTACATATAGTGCTGTGTACCGGTTCGCTGGACTCAGTTCCGGACTTGTAAAAACGTTTAGGTTCAAGTCCAAAAAAACCTGAATTGCAGGAACCAGTTTCGGACTTGTTTGGAGAAAAAACCATGTCACATACCCCTTTTCGTTACGAACTACATAAAACCTTCCATAGATTGCAAAATCTGTGCTGCAAAATGAAGAAAACATTGCCATTGGGCATTGTCAAGTGTCGGCCTCCATGTTATGTGGCCACAGTTTCGCCCAGACAACATTGCAAGGTTGCCAACATGCAATTTTGTATATACCGTGGGTTTAGGTCTGGACTTACAAGTCCGGAACTGAACCTAAACCTCTGGACTTGAATCCGGACCTGAACCTAAACGTGGGTTTAGGTACACAGCACTATGTACATACGTGGTTTCTCTCTTATTTGGTGGGCATGTTTAAATTTGAATTGGTTTCACAGCCAAACTTGAAAGGGTAAATTTTCGCAAGCATTGTGATCTGTATCCAGTTGCTTGAGTAACTGTTTTTTTGGCGTATTGTAATCTGTACATATACTTTTCTATGTAATATATTTTGGGTGGACATAATTCCAATGGTGAACTTTGTTTGTAAATTATATAACACATATCAAAAAGACCAACCCTGAAACAAATATAACATCACATGGATTGATTGAACCTCTGACCATGAGCTACACGTTCATTTAATTCTCTCCTTCAACGTAAAGAAAGAAAATTAACTGTAAAAGACTCTGACTAATTATGTCAAGGATATGCTGCATGCGTATACACACATTACTAACCGTACACAAATGTAGGTGCTCCAGTGCACCCACAGTTTGCAACTCTGACTTTGGGATGCATAAAAGTGCATATGCACCCGGTGTTTCAAGCCCTAACCCAATACTTCAGATGATATGAGCTCCAACAAAATGTATTGCAGCAAGTGAAAGCAACAGTTTATTATTTCCACCAAGAGGGGCGTTAGAATATAACTTAGATTGTTTCCGATTGCTCTGTGTCTATTTCTCCTGACCTGTTTATACTTCATGCAAATTTCCTTTTCTGTTAGTGGCAAGACTTTGCAAGTACACATGCAGGGCTCGAAATACCTGTACTGGTACAGGTAACATTGAGAATTACCTGCACCACTCAGAATTTAGGAAGTATGGATCATACTTAAAACTGTTCAGAAACCATTGCCTTTATTTCTTTTACACTTCATTCAAAACATAGGTGGTACCAGTCAATACACAAATAAAATTTTAAAAATCCACACACACCTACATGTATACGAACCCAGCCAGCGCCATTATACACTGCGCAAAGACTGTCATACTGTCGAGTCAATGGCAAACTGGCGGAGTCAAGATTTCTCGCTACTAGTAGATATCATCAAAACACCATTTTCCGCCACACGCTTGAAAATGATGTGGTCGTTATAGGCAGGGTTTGGGACATGTGTGGTCCCAAATAGTGCCGGTCAGTGTTCCCGCCAGACGGCCATCCCACGGTCCTTTGACGCCCTCTTCCCGCTGGGGACGGCCTAAGCCCGAGAGGAGGCTGTCCCAGAAAAAAATGATAATGCCAAATTTTTGCAAGTCTGTGGTTTGATTGGCAACAATTATTTGCCTCTCAGTCTCAGAATGAGGGAAATGGCGTTTGAGATGGTTGAACATTTCAAAATTTCCCGGGGGGGGGGGGGGTTGGCATGTCCCCGGACCCCCCTAGAAAGCTCGCGGTCGACCCTGCGGCCCTCCAGTTGGGACACCCAGAAACACTGGTGCCAGTCGCTGTCACGTTGGACAACAAGTGGTCAGCTTAAGCAAGTCCCTTAATGCTTACATCTATGGGGGGAAAAAATGGGACCGAGAAAAAGCGGTCGTTATGGCCAGATAGCCGGCTTATAAGTTATAGAGGTGATAGCTTTGGCAAGTTTGATTGTAGTTTCACACTCGGACTTGAAACTCCACAAATGTCTCCCTTTCCCATTAATTAAGTTCCAGCAAACTTAAATCTGTGGCGGATGACCTGTGAACCACAGGGTTATCCTAGTGAGCAGTGAAGAAGGTGACCCAGTGTACGAAATACTTTTTTGAGCCAGGTTGCCCAGTGGCAACCTATGATGAAAGCTAGGTTGTCCATCAAAATTGCCCCAAATTTAAACTCTTCTACATTATGATTAACTTTGTTAGAATGCAATGTGCATTTATACATTTCTGACACAGAGTTGTTTCCCCTTACCTGAAGTGATGAGCTCTTCCATTGGAACTTCTCAATAAACAGTTCCCAATTGAAGAAAGGGGCATCCTAACCACAAAATTTAGGTAGTGCACTGAGCTACCTGGGTCTAGAAATAGGTTGCACCAAGCAAAATATGGTTGCACAGTGCAACTGGGCAACCTAGTATTTCACACGCTGGTTTAAGTACAGTAAGTATTAAGTCAATTCACAGTAATAAGGTATATATATACTAATAAGGATCCATATGCATTATTCTATGAATAATCACTAAATGTAAAATCATGTATCATTTAATGTACATATGCCAATAAATATTTATCTGACTGAAAGTTATTATCTTAAAGATACCTTGAAGAAGATTCTATAATAATTTATAACATCTAGTTCTTGAAATTATTCATTTACTGCATGCATGTCTAAAGCATAATGAAATAACAGGACTTCTAAGCAAACATCATAATTAATATAAAACAAAGGTTCGGCACGTTTTTGCTAAGGTCGGTTTGGCAACCGGAATCAAACACTACTACAAATTATTTTTTCCACAAAGCCATAATTTTGAACCTGCATGATAATTTATACTACAAGTTTAGGTACCAAATACCGTTGGGGCACGGCACAGTTATGTTATAAACAAGTCAATGTAGTTACAACGACTACTATATAGTATAAAACCACGACTCGTTGCTGTATCCACGTTTGTTTACATATTCCTATACGGATGTTTATGGCAAAATTTGCAAGCCATGTGCAAAAACAAAAGCCTCGATAAATTTTCTCCAAACCCACCTGATTTTTTCCACGCTTTACATCTTTAGATGATCCCTGACTCCACTGGTAGCGTAAAAAAGGTGTCCACTTGCCGCTGGTGTTATAATAAAGGTGAAAAGTGGCTATTTTGCGGTGAAAAAACGGGATAAACTTGAAGAGCTTTCGCAAGGACAGAGTTTTAGTAATTCTGACACGCCATCTTGAGAAGTGCATTGTGGGCTAGATTGTTAACCTTTGACCTGTGGGCATGCTATGCCGTCTGCTAGCTGACTGTAACTTTTCAAATTTCACCATTTCTTTATTTTGTAATGTTTTTAAAACAATCTGTTGCAATTTTATTTCAATATTTGGAGGATTTGATAGTATAAGCACATGAAGAAGCAATATTCTGTTGCTAAGTTGCATCCGGGATCTAAAAATAAAGGTAAAAATCTCACTACCCTAACGCCCCCCTCCCCACTAACTATGTTCAGTACAGTTCATGAACTAAAATTTTATGAAAGAGCTGTATATGTGAATTGCATGTGCAATGGTTCCTGCAGGATGTTCCATAATAATTTTGGCTTTTAAGTGACTATCAGATTATGAACAATGTTGTTGTTGTATTTGATTAACATCTATTATCTTGCTAGACATGGTCTCTGGGTAAATGTGTATGCTAGCCTGGGTGCCATCCTCTGTAGCTACAAGCTTACATGTACCACTGGGTGAGACCGAGGGTGATGCGGAATACACCGTGTTGTATTCTATTTATATCATACCCACCTTAGAAAACACATCTTTCAATGTGAAATGAGCGAAAATTTGGTCTTCCTAAACAAAAAAACTGCTACAACATCCATTCCAACGTCCGAATCCTGTATTCGAATTTTCAAAAGCGGCGCACACGGTAGGGGCGAAACGCGTTCGAATAGTTCTATGGAAGCCCGGTTTATACACCCAGTCGTACAGGAGAATACAACACGGCTGGGAGCACTGTATCGCCGCCCGGGTATGATATAAAAAGGGGATATAAAAAGAGTTACAAAATATTACTCCTGTGAACATATCCTGAGTGTAACATTAATAACAGCCATTCTACCCGATATGTAGAAATATGGCGACTAGTCCTCAAGCGAACAATATGGTGGATAGTGCTTCTGAGGGTGAGGAGGACTTTGAAGACTGTGTGGAAGACGTTGTCTCTGGTGAAGATGTGAACACAAGTCCAGGAACAGACTTATCAAGACCTACAAGAAATACTCAAGACGAAACCAAGAATGAAGAAGAGGTAGGATTTATCAAATTGTAATCTATTGAGATTTACTACATTTGTGGAAGGATTGACTATCACATTTTCAAGATAACAATCTGGAAACAAAACTGTAAGGTTTGAACCACTCACAATTGTACACTGGGTTGGGCCCCTATTCTTTTCGATAAGTGTGGTGGGATCTTTAACGTGCTTGAGATGTGGCTGTCATCAAACACGGGACCTCTGGCTTTTCATTCCATCCGAGAGGACGTCCCTAACTGAAGCTAGGTACTCATTTTCACCTGATTCAAGTGAGGAAATAGGTGTAAAGTGCCTTTCCCAAGGGCACAACATTGGGTCTGCTAGGGGTTTAAACCCAGATCCTAAGCCAAAAACCCTAACCACAGGACCACCTTTCCACTAAATTGTGGTGATGGAAAGATTTATCCATCTTTAACTTGATTACAGGCAGCAAATAGAGCCAACTGGTATGTCGATATACTAGCTAGGTGCTGGTTTATTCTAGTTAGAATCTAGAATATTATATATAAAATACAACACGGTGTATTCCGTATCATCCAAGGTATCGGCCCGGCCGCGAGTCGGATCGCCCGACGGCCAAAGGGTGATCCGACTCACAGAAGGGCCGGGACCGAGGGCGATGTGGAATACACCGTGTTGTATTTTATTTGTTTATTTATTTATTGAATCTTCAGACACCTGGGTGGCCTTAGTTCAATTTTGACAAATTGATTTTCAATAGGGCCCAGTACATAATACAATAAAATGGTTTTGGTTTAGGGACACCAAATTTTCGCTCATTTCGCCTTGAATGACGTGTTTTCTAAGGTGGGTATGATATTAATAGCAATACAACACGGTGTATTCCGCATCACCCTCGGTCTCGGCCCTCCCGCGCCGATATGTCATATATATACCCACCCAAGAAAACACGCCTTTCAATGCAATGAGCGAAAATTTGGACACTGTCCCTAAACCACAAAATGCAACAACATCAATTCCAACGTCCAAATCCTGTATTTGAATTTTGTGAAACACGTTGAACAAATCATTCTTTGGAAGCCCGGTCCGTACCGTAAAGTAAGGACCGGTCTGGAACACCGCTATCGAACGTTATCGCGGCCCGGGTATGACATAAAAGAAAGTATGGAACAGATTGTCTTGACGATTATCAAGAAGCATAGAACGACGTAAAAGAAAAATGCACTGATTATTTGATTTGTTGTACACTAGGATCCTTTGGCTAGATGTATACCCCCGTGCCACAACAGTGTGATGATCTGGTCGTTGGAAGAAGCGCTGCAGCATCAGGTTGAACAGATAGGGGTCTCTGCATGTGGAGCCACTGCAGTCATAAATGTCTTGGTGAGTTTACCTCGTCTAGCCTGGGTGCCATCCGTTTTGTAACGGGCCTCTTTTGCACTCGCTACTCCGATTTTTCGGGGTAGCCATTACAAATCAGATGTCATCCAGGCTATACCTCGTCCAATCGACCTCTTTGAAATCAGCCATCGATCCGGCAGATCGCTTCCTAGTATGTATACGTAACCGACAACATCGGAAGCGTAGTTGTAGAGTTTCAAAGTTTGTTCCAACACAAAAAGGAAACTTCGTAAGATGAATGATCCACTGGCCCAATCCGTCATCTTTGACAGACAAAAATCGGCGTGTAAAGATTATGGAAATTTGAAAGAGACATTAAACTAAAGCTTAGTCTACCTGCAAAATTTGCCTCTCAGAATGCAGGAAATAGCATTTCAGAGGGTCATTGGATTTTAAAATTTGCCCAGAGAAGCATGCCCCGACCCCCCTAGGATTGTCGCATCTTCGGCACTCGACATGAAACAAAATTGAGATGATGGGGAAAAATTATACGCTGGCTACAACACTGCATTCAAGTGTCGCCATGGGGATTATTTTTATTGCTTGCCTTGTTTCTACACGTTGTATTTCAGTCAGCTCTTGGTATCCCATGTGACCCTGGGGTTGCAGACCTGACAATTGACACTCGCCTAAGAGAGGAGGATGCCCCCCTCCCTCAGTACCTCTTCTCCAGAAGTGTGGCGGGCACAGTGCACCAGGTACAGCATCACTGGTTATAACTTAAAGTTTGCATATAGGGGTGCATCTGCCTGGAACGATCTACCTGCCACAGTTAGAGTGGCCACGTCCAGCATATACATGTATTTTAAGAGGCTTCTGAAGCAACACTGCTGACCTCTGAACTCCGATTTATGGTACACAATTCTGTTTTAATGCTTGGTTTATTTATGTATTGTTATTATGTGTTGATTTCCGTTTGTCTCAGTTTGTGATGTCCTACCTATAGTATATGTACACTGGCATACAGAAATACTAAGCATTGATCGTGTGTGTATCCACCCTGTTAAAATAAAACAGAAAGACAACTTTGTTACCTCCAGGTTCTGAGGTATTTTTTGGGGTGGGTTCATCTGTGGGTTTGTGTGTATGCTTGTCCAGCAAAGACGGTTCCTGGGAGACTGGATTAATTACTTGATTGACAGGGAGGTTAAGCCTGAAAGTGATCCAGCATGCACCAGGACTGGGAGTAAGTGGGCAGTATGTGGAGAAATTCAGGAAGTAGTGGACTGTGTGTAATACCTTTAATACATGATTAAATTACATCACACAAACCCAATGTATCCACGGAAAACCTAAAATACTTCCCGAAGGTCTGAAATCTCTGATTCCTTGGTTCTTGGACAATTTACAAGATAAAAAAATTCAGCAGAAAGATGTTATGAACACACTATATATGGGGGCCTGCATGGGGGGGTCCCGACAACGCTCTACGCTAAATTTTGAGAGCCGGCTACGTATTACGCTGAATTCAGGAAATCTCTCGATTACGTTCTACGGTAAATTCCGGGGCACTACAACGCATTACGTAGAATTAAACGGCAAATTACGCCCTACGGAAAATGCGCCGATTACGCTCTACGTTGAATTTTAGAGTGGTCCGTCTACGCTCTACGTAAAATTAAAACGGCCGATTACGCTCTACGGAAAAGGGCATGCGGGGCCCCATATATGACCTCCATGCTGCATGCGGCAGTCCTGGCATCACTTAACGATAAGGGTCTGCATGGGGGATTCTGGCAACGCTTAATATTAATGGTAAATTCAGGAGCGGCGATGATGCTGATATAAATAGTAAATTCAGGCAAGCTGACCAGTAACACTTAACGGAAAATTAAGTTCCTGGTGAATTTAAATGATGATGATGATAAATTAAAATAGCTCACTATGCCTCACGGAAAAAGGCATGCAGTAGGGATGCGTACCTGAACAAAAGTTTAGGTTCAGGTCCGGACTTGAATCCAGAGGTTTAGGTTCAGGTCCGGACCTAATGAGTCCGGACCTAAACCCATGGCATATTTGAAGGCTGTTATAACAGCATAACGCGAGCAATTTGGCTAAATTAAGTTGAAGACTCTTTAACGAAGACTTCTATCAAAGACTAAAAGGGTGAAAAAACTCAAACTCGTCTGGTTTATTCCCTGTGACACACCAGTGCAAGTGATCCCGGCACTGTATTTGCAAGGTATACTAGTCTTTGTACTGGTCTAGAACGAAAATAATTTTGTGAGTGCTAGATTTTTTATTACGAGTCCGGACTTGAATCACTGGGTTTAGGTTTTTTTGGACCTGAACCTAAACGTTTTTACAAGTCCGGTTTAGGTACGGCATTTAGGTACGCATCCCTAGCATGCAGACTCTCATAAATTCAGAAGAAACAAGATATCATCATTGTAGTGTTTGCTTTTTCCATAGGCCGCCATACCGTGGTCGTTGGACGTTGGGCGATGGGTCCAAAGAAGTTGCACAATGTCTAAATGCATGTTACGCCTCGAAAATAACAGTGTCCTGATGTCAAAATGACGCTAAATTTCAGCTCGGGACAATTCAAATTACGTTTCGGCAATTTTGGGGCAATTGGACAATTCTGACGTCCACGTCATTTAGGAACGCGATCCATCCGTGGGAAGCAAAGGGAAGCAACACTGTTTTTTTTTCAGGTCTTTCAATTCACTCTTTTTAGCATTGCTACATCATGTACAATTCGAGCAAGTCATTAATAGTGCACACCCATGCCACCCAACTGGCTATTCCCATTTTGGCGGCCTATGGCCAGCTTTTCTTAAAAGCTTTCTTGTTTGTTTTCTTTTAACATCTTTTTCTTGATTTTGTTCAGGACTTGATTAAGGGAATGATGGCACTTACCAATGGCAGAGTTGTGGGAAGATTCTTTGACTTCCATCCACAGAGAGAAGTGAATTTGGTGCATTGGCTTGGGCACTGGATTGAAAAAGGTTGGATATTTACCTCCGGGGAAGGAGGTATCCTTCCGCGGAAGGGTAGGGCGACTGGTCGGCATTTTCATGTTCGCAGCTATATCTCGCGGTTGGGTGGGCGGATTTTTGTGGGACTCGGTATACGTTTTGCTGTTAGGCTGCAGTTGTGGCACGTTCCTTTTTTTTCGTTGTATGTGTGTTTTCGGGCGTGGAAATGAAACCTTTTGGAGGCCCCTGGACACCCCTTTTTGTCTGAAAATGGTTATGCATAAATTACTTGGCTGTTGTCAAGGTATAGCCGGGTGCGTCCATTTTTATCAGGCGTCTGACAGAGGGGTGTGTGGTTCCGATAAAAAGAAATTAGGTTTTAGTCAGATCGTAGGCGCGGGACGGGGTCGGAGATTAGTTGTTTCAGATGTAGGCGATCAGATGCAACTTGGTGCAGTTGACGGCAGTGGTTAGCTACTGTATTACACGTTATTTTTAACGTTTGATTTTCTGTTCTGGTTGTCATTCTGTGTTTCGTTCCGTGTTCCTTGCGGCTTTCATAAGTTTGTAGATTTATGTTTTAAGTTGCAGATGAAAATGGGTTGGTGGTTTGTTGTTTCAAATGTTAGTTTTTGACACTATCTGTCAGAAGTGTTGGATTACATGTATTTAACGTTATTATTAATGGTTGCGTTGTATTGTTAGTAGTTATCGAATATAGCGCATTCTGTAACCGAATGTTGTTTTAATTTTTTTGTATGTAATGTGGCTTGGTTATTGTTTAGTAAAGTTATGCTATACATTTTTATTGTTCGTGTTTAAAAAGGGTTTAGGTAGGTATAGTATTTCGTTAGTTTTTTATCGCGGTTTGATGTGAGTTGAATGTTATAGACAGTTATCTGTTATATGTACACCATCATGACCGTTATATACACAACATCGTCAGCTTAGATGTAGTTAGCCGTCAGTCAGCTTATATGTAATTAGCCGTCATTCAGCTTAGATGTAATTAGCAGTCAGTCAGCGTCAGTCGGACGTTGCCAGTTATAGCAACAACTGTAACATAACACCGCCGTCAGACGGAGGTTTTGTGGCCATCAGTTACAAGGTTACAACGATATGGCCTTTAAAGTTTAGAATATAGGTATCCGTTGGCCTAAACACCGCTATATATAATATGGACTGAACTGTACATTTTCGAGGAACTTTATTACACGTTATTTTTAACGTTTCATTACACTGTTCTGGTTGTCATTCTGTGTTTTGTTCCTAGTTCATTGCGGCGTCTTAAGTTAGTAGGTTAATGTTTTAAGTTGCCGTTGTTTTAAGTGGCTGACGTTCTTAAGGCTGACGTTATAACTAGAACGGCCTTTTTTGAAGTTGCTCTATTAGCTGACGGTTTAGTTTTAGCTGACGACATTGTCAGCTGCATAGTTGACAAAATGACGATTTGTAAACGTTCTACTTCTGCACAAAACAACATACCACTCTTCAGGAAACCAAACAACGAAGGGCGCATAACATAACAAGCTACTCACACTACAAAATAACACAAACCGATCGACAGTTACCTTCCATATCTCAACATGCTACTTAAAAAAAAATTACATTTACTACCAGTTACAATGTCAACGCCCAACCATTACCAGATACACCTTTCTATAGCACTAAGAACGTACTATATATAACAAACAACATATACCAAAAAAAAATTCGACAAACCCGGAGGTTCAAAATCGCCGATTTTACTTGTTGTTTGTTTGTTTGTTTGCTTGCTTGTTTGTTTGTTTATTTTATTAGAATCTCCATTCGTGTTACGTAAATTGTCAGGTAAGCCGAGGTACGGGAGGTGGAGAGTTTCCCGTGCGGGAACTGTGCCACGTAAGAGGGCCTGCATGGGGGGGGGGGGTCCCGACAACGCTCTACGCTAAATTTTGAGAGCCGGCTACGTTTTACGCTGAATTCAAGAAGCCTCCCCCATTACGCTTTACGATAAATTCCGGGTAGCTACAACGCATTACGTTAAATAAAACGGCGAATTACGCTCTACGCAAGACGCACCGATTACGCTCTACGTTGAATTAGAGCGGTCCGTCTACGCCCTACGTAGAATTAAAACGGCCGATTACGCTCTACGGAAAAGGGCATGCGGGCCCCCACGTAAGAGGCACAGTTTCAGCATTGGAAACTCTCCACCTGGAAGGTGTACTCCAGCAGTGTACGAAATACTTTTTTGAGCCAGGTTGCCCAGCGCAGTGGCAACCTAGGATGAAAGCAAGGTTGCCCATCAAAATTCCAGGTTGCCCCAATTTAAACTCTTCTACATTCTGATTAACTTTGTTAGAATGCAATGTGCATTTATACATTTCTGACAAAGAGTTGTTTCCCCTTACCTGAAGTGATGAGCTCTTCCATGGGAACTTCTCAATAAACAGTTCCCAATGGAAGAAAGGGGCATCCTTACAAAATTTAGGTAGTGCACTGGGCTACCTGGGTGTAGAAATAGGTTGCACCAAGCAAAATATGGTTGCATGGTGCAACTGGGCAACCTAGTATTTCGCACGGTAACTCCAGTTACATTAGCTCTGAGGAAGTTGTCTGAACATTACCGGTTGTGTAAGAAGAAAATCCCTATATCCTCTGTGATTTCTTGTTGTAGGTGCAGTTCCCGTTGCCACCATGAACATGCAGAAAGGCGTGCCCCCAGGTGAACCTATCCCCGATGCCTGGCACCACCAGATGATTTTTGGGATCGGTCCAGAGGGCGTACACATGGTCAACCCACTTATAACAGAAAAGGTAATGGTTCCAGGGCTGGATATGCAGGTTAGTGCAGGTAAAATTGAAGCTGTGCAGGTATTTCTGATGTCTACCTGCACCTAACCTGCACTGGTCCATGTACTGGGCATATGCAGGTTAGTGCAGGTAAAATTGGAGCTGTGCAGGTATTTCTGATGTCTACCTGCACCTAACCTGCACTGGTCCATGTACTGGGCATATGCAGGTTAGTGCAGGTAAAATTGGAGCTGTGCAGGTATTTCTGATGTCTACCTGTACCTAACCTGCACTGGGCCATGACAAAACCAGCCCCAGACACAAGGGGGGCATACGTGTATGACCAGCAATGTTCAAAAAAGGAGGATGTATATTTGGTGCAGCTGTACATGTGTATGTTCAATACTATCATTTTGGCATTTTGCACCAAAATCTTGATAAATTGACTAAATCTACCACCTCTGATCTCTATTCCGTGTCAATCCTGTCTACATGCATGCATGCAGTTACACCATTCCCTCCTCACTAACTACGGAAACATAAGGATCAGTGTTCGAAATACCCACTAGCACACTAGCAATTGCTACCTGATTTTCTTGTGCGCTAGTTGCTCCCTGACTCAGGTAGCGCACCACGCAACCTGAAAATATGTACCACTGAACTCAAAGGTGTACACTGTGCTACCTGGTTCAAAAAAGTATTTCGAACACTGAGGACACAGATGCACCACAAACAAAACCTCTGTACACTGAGGTAATGAAGTGACTTGCTGACTTTTCTTCTTACTTACCGGATGGAAGTATTGTTTTGGGTGGCATTGTAACAGTGGGGTTCAAGCGCCACCAACTGACCAGCCCAACGGGTCCTGGACCTTTTGGCCTCGCTGTTATATGGCGATGACTTGTTGGCTGGCTGCCCGAGTTTGGCGCAGGTTCGATTCCCGGCGTCCCGGGAGCCAGGGGTTTTCCTGTTTCTACTCGCCTCTTGCGTTTCAGCACTAGTTTATGTTAGGTTTGTATGGTTGGGTTCCAAAGTGAGTGGGTGGACATTGTGAGTTTCACTCGATTGACAAGGTTTTGACCCGGTATGCCCTCGGTTACAAGGAATGTAAGAAACATAAACCATGGGGTATTAAGTAATATCTTTTATATCATACCTGGGCAGCGATACAGTGCTCCCGACCGTGTTGTATTTCACTTTATATCATACCCGGGCGGCGTAACAGTGCTCCCGGCCGTGTTGTATTCTCCCGTACGACCGGATGTATAAAACGGGCATCCATAGAACATTCGAACGCGCTTCGCTTGCGCCGCTACAAAAATTAGAACGATTCGAACGCGTTTCGCCCCAACCGTGTACGCCGCATGTAACATTCGAATACAGGTTGCTGCAGTTTTTTGGTCCAGCGACACCAAATTTTTGCTCATTTCGCCTTGAAAGACGTGTTTTCTAAGGTGGGTATGATATAAATAGCATACAACACGGTGTATTCCGCATCGCCCTCGGTCTCGGCCCTCCCGCGAGTCGGATCGATACCTCGGGCAATACGGAATACACCGTGTTGTATGCTCTATGTACGACCGAGCGTATAAACCGGGCTTCCATAGAACGATTCAAACGTGTTTCGCCCCAACCGTGTGCGCCGCTTTTGAAAATTCGAATACAGGATTCGGACGTTGGAATTGATGTTGTTGCAGTTTTCTTGTTTAGGGACACCAAATTTTCGCTCATTTCGCATTGAAAGACGTGTTTTCTAAGGTGGGTATGATATAAATAGCATACAACACGGTGTATTCCGCATTGCCCTCGGCCCTCGAGCCTTCGGCCGTCGGGCGATCCTACTCGCGGTTGGGCCGATACCTCGGGTAATACGGAATACACCGTGTTGTATGCTCTATATATCTACTTGTACGTTCCAGAAGTTTGAAATCTCGTTTTTTTTGTTTACTCCATGTAGCTGGAGTTGTTCCAGCATCACATCTGTAGTGAGTCGGTGCTGCTGATTCGTCAGGCCGACGTCGTGACCAGGTGCAGCGGAGCCGACCTGAACCTGCTGGAGAGGGGCGGGGACTCCAGGTGGAGCAACAGGTGGCAGGACATGCGGGTGGCAGGTGAAACGGGTTCAGCTATACATGTGGGACACAACATTGCTGTTTTTCACTTCTGGGATGGGAGTATTGTTTTGGGCAGTGCCAATTTTGTACACTGAATGACTCTAATAAGCAATAAGCATGGTGTAGTAGTAGTAGTAGTAAGCCTTTATTTAAACTCGAAAGCTTGTTCGGTACAACATAAGACCGCTTTTCAACAAGGTCGAGGGTGAGGGCGGGGTCACGGATTACAAACACACAAAAAGTAAGTAGAATCAAATAAATAGTAAATCATCAGTCCATTTTCAGTCCAATTTCAGATGGATTTTTTTGACGTGCTTGAGGTGTGGCTTTCCTCGAGAGGGACCTCTGGCTTTACATCCCATCTGATAGGACATCCCTAACCGAACCTAGGTACTCAGTTTCACAAGACTTAGTGTAGAAATTCATGTAAATTCCCAACAGCCTCTAGAGTCTGAATCAACTATCCTAACCACAAGGCTACATTAATAACAGGGTAATGGATTATGAAATTTCTTTGTAATATTACATGTAAATCTTATTTTGCTACGTACTCCATTCTACATGTAGGTGGCAAGTTGGTCTTTTGGTTAGGGTTGTTGACTTGCAATCTGAAGGTTTTGGGTACGAATCCCTAGCAGGCCCCAATGTTGTGACCTTCAAGGCACTTTACACCTATTTTCTCAATGGACTCAAGAGAAAATGAGTTAGGGACGTCCTCTCAGATGGGACATAAGGCCGGAGGTCCCGTGTTTGAGGAGAGCCACACCTCCAGCAAAGATCCCTCCGCACTTATCGAAAAGAGTAGGGATCCTTCCAGGTGTGAGTTAATCCAACCTTACTGTTCGTCTTTTCTTACCTCCATATGGTCTTACGCAGCTTGAAGTTACTGTACAAAATTGTGTGTTTTGCCTACCGGTGGTGCAAAACAAACAAACACAAAATTTATGTCATGTTAGAGGGTCTGCATGGGGGGATTCTGGCAACACATAATGGTAAATTCAGGCAAGCCGGCAATTAGGCTTAAAAGTAAATGAAGTTGTCTTGTATAAAGCTTTGGGAGCGATCTCTTTGGAATTTTCTGCTGTATTCATGGGGTGTCTGGCAAAACTAGTCAGCAAACCTTGGACGCTCTCTTATGATTTTTGGGTAATCTGGCATTCGACTACGTGATACGAAGAATATTTCAATAACACTTAATTATTAAATGATAAATTCAGGATATTAAAAGTAACGTACGACGTGGAACAAAAGCAATCAATTACGCTTCATGAAGAATCAAGCGACCAGCTACAATTAACGGTGAATTAAATTGGCTCGCTACAGCTCATGAAAAAAGGCATGCAGACCCTTATGTTAATTATGCACTCTCTCCTTTAATTAGAACAATGTATGGAGATGATGATGGAGACTTTACTGGCATACAAGGGTGACATCCAGCCGGCTCAGCTGACCAGAACCCACGTCAGGATCCCAGCCGCGTACAGATCCGGCATCACTCTCTTCATGAAAAGGGACACCCCCGAATATTTGGAAATGTTGGAATCTCCTGGACTTGCCCTAAAGCAGATGCAAATTACAGCATGACTATCTACATGTACATGTAGATATGATGTAAGTGAAATGAACAATTTTTAAGCCACGCCATCTTATTTTCATGGTTCTCGGACACATCAAAAGCCAACGAGATTAATGCCCTGTTCCACAAGTGAAATATTACATGACCTATAGAAACTGCTACGGTGTAAGAAAAAACAATGTGCATCATCTCAAGCATACTAACAGACAACATGCCAAACTACATACCAATGCAGCAAAGGGATCGTGAGTTATACATGATGTAGCTGCGAACGTACGGACACGACTGACCACAATACTCAGGATCCGTCGGAGGTTACTGACCTTCATGGAAGGGGGCCGAAACAAAACTGGAATCTGAGAAATAGAAAATTCTTTCCCTGAAACTACAATTGTACAGTCAAATCTGTACAAGTTTGACTATTCATAGGAACTGTTGTATTTCAGTGTTATTGCAGCTGTCATCTGGTCTTTAGTGAGTTGTACTGAAATGGTAGTAAAATAGCCTACCCATTTTTTGCATGTCTAATTTATACAGTAACTGCAGCCTTGTATCGTGTTTGTGTAAGACAGTGAAAGGTCTGCCCTGAGGTTCTCCACATATCCCCATGTGTTTATTTTGTCATCCCCAGAATGTCTAACAGATCTTGGCATTAGATTAGACTGTAACAGACCAGAATGTGTAAACAACCTCACTACATATACTGTAATTCCTGATTTTTTCACTGTACTGTTATGTTCACTGTTTTCACTGTCACTTCTGTAGTTCCATGAACATGTCCATTTTCTTCAGACCGTGAAATTTTGCTACCATGAACACAACTCTGCAAGCTGAGGTTAGGACATTGTTTTGTTTTGTTTTTTTGTTTAGCTTTACCAGACATTTTGTTGCACTGTCTGTTTTGTTGGCCTTTCTTTGGGTTATAAAAAAAAATCGTCCAAGACCTAACTCTCCAAGCAGAGGTTAGGACTTTTTTTAGCTTTTTTTATAGACATTTTGTTGGGCTGTCTGTTTTGTTGGCTTTTCTTTGGGTATAAAAAAACGTCCAAGACCTAACTCTCCAACCAGAGGTGAGGACTTTTTTAAAGCTTTTTTATAGACATTTTGTTGGGCTGTCTGTTTTGTTGGCTTTTCTTTGGGTATAAAAAATCGTCCAAGACCTAACTCTCCAACCAGAGGTTAGGACTTTTTTTTAGCTTTTTTATAGACATTTTGTTGGGCTGTCTGTTTTGTTGGCTTTTCTTTGGGTATAAAAAACGTCCAAGACCTAACTCTCCAACCAGAGGTTAGGACTTTTTTTTAGCTTTTTTATAGACATTTTGTTGGGCTGTCTGTTTTGTTGGCTTTTCTTTGGGTATAAAAAATCGTCCAAGACCTAACTCTCCAACCAGAGGTTAGGACTTTTTTTTAGCTTTTTTATAGACATTTTGTTGGGCTGTCTGTTTTGTTGGCTTTTCTTTGGGTATAAAAAATCGTCCAAGACCTAACTCTCCAACCAGAGGTTAGGACTTTTTTTTAGCTTTTTTATAGACATTTTGTTGGGCTGTCTGTTTTGTTGGCTTTTCTTTGGGTATAAAAAATCGTCCAAGACCTAACTCTCCAACCAGAGGTTAGGACTTTTTTTAAGCTTTTTTATAGACATTTTGTTGGGCTGTCTGTTTTGTTGGCTTTTCTTTGGGTATAAAAAAACGTCCAAGACCTAACTCTCCAACCAGAGGTTAGGACTTTTTTTTAGCTTTTTTATAGACATTTTGTTGGGCTGTCTGTTTTGTTGGCTTTTCTTTGGGTATAAAAAATCGTCCAAGACCTAACTCTCCAACCAGAGGTTAGGACTTTTTTTTAGCTTTTTTATAGACATTTTGTTGGGCTGTCTGTTTTGTTGGCTTTTCTTTGGGTATAAAAAAACATCCAAGACCTAACTCTCCAACCAGAGGTTAGGACTTTTTTAAAGCTGTAAGGCATTTTGGGCAGTCTAGCTATCTGTTTTGTCGGTTTTTCTTTGGGTATAAAAAAAAACATCATCCAAGACCTATAACAATCAATTGGCTTGGGGTCTAAACGTAGGCAGGTCAGTCAAGTGTAAGTCATTTTGTATTAGTTGGCTGGCGAAAAAAAAGATACCGGTACAAAAACGATAAAAACACCTAAAAAGTACCTAAACTAAAAAGTTCATGTTGTAGCATTATCTTTGTTTTGAAAACCACACACTGACTTGATTTTGTGACTGATATCCTCTGAACACCCTAAAACTGCTGCAATTCCTCTGGGTCCTGTGATGTTTATTTGGATATAAACTAAAAATTGAAAAGTGTATCTGTTGCTTCTTTCAGAAATAAAAGAGAAGCTTGGGAATGTTTAAATTATATAGGTCACAGGGGTAAGCTCCAATCATTTTCCCTTTTTTCACCAAGAGATTTTAAACCAGAGATACAAGTTTCCAACTGGTGTACAGAAAATGCGAAAAGAGGTGAAATGGAACAAATATAAAGCTCCTTTCGCTCTTTTTCGTTTCTTTTTGCACTTTCTGTACACCCCTTTCCAACACAAACACCATTGAAAAAAGACAACAATACAAATACATGTATTTTTTTCATGTTACTTTATTGTTAGAGATACAACCTTACAAGAAATTCCTACCTCTTTCTGCAAGTTTCCAAGCTTCTCTTACGACTTCTACATTGTAGCTCCTTTTCTAGCCTTGGTGTTGAGCTCTAGCTCATTTGGCAAACTACCATCTAATGTCCGGTACTTTGGAAGTTAAAACGTGCTCCTTCAAGTTGTAACAACTCCATGCATCCCAAACTACACAATTAACTAAACTACATGTATCTGAAAGGATGTCAATATAAAGCCCCTGTCACACAGCAGAATATGGCCTCCCGAACACTGCCGAACTCCTCTCAACTACTTCTTAGGAGTAGGTCGGGAGCAAGGACAGCCCTGGTTGGCTGGTGTTCGGCGAGGTCTGAGCTACTGTTCAGCTGCACCAGCCGAATGTTTAAAAAATGTTTATAACATTTGGGTGTGGATGGAGGTTCGGTTGGCTGGTGTTCGGGAGTAAGTCAGCAGAGGTTGGCAGCCAAATTTGACTTAAATTGAACTCAAATTTGATTTGATTTGTATCAAATGGCAGACGTGGCCTAAATCTGGTCAGACTGCTCCTGAGCTTCAGCCATGCAACGTGTATGGAGGAAGGTTCTGAATGTGTGACAGGGCTTACGGCGAGTGCTGTACAAAGGCCATACTTTCCGAAGGCTTTGAACTAAGCCATTCCTTATTAAGGAGTTTTAGCTGCTCTTTGATATTTTCCCAGTGCTGTCCTTTGATCTATTTTACTAAAGCCTATATTATACTGGAATGCATATATAAAAGCCCTGACTATACATGGCGAGTGGTGAAGCGTATACAGAGACACTGGATACTACGTACATGTAGTTCTTAGTGTTTGGGAACAATCTCTAAAGAACTTTATAAAAAATGGTAGATCTTTCTTTGTCCAGTGTTTCTGCCACCGTGTCAACTGTAGGGGCAATTAACAGATGCATAGAACTTCTGCTATGTGGGATAAACCATTACTGGAATGGTGGGGGTTCAAAAATCCCTAAAAATGTGACTGGTGCCATAGCTGAGTAGGGCGAATGTTGCCTTTCCCCCTAGAAATCATTGGTTTATCCCTACATCTTGCGGTTAAGGAATGTTTGCTTAATATGACTACAATAAACATCAATAAACTCAATCAATAAGAAAAAACAATAAAAACATGTTATTATGAAAAATATGGAGATAACTGCCATATAATAACACTTGTGCAAAAATAACGCTTGTTACATTCTCAGAAATACAGCTAGTGTGACAGCTATAATTTCTGTATGTGCAGATAAAAAAAATACTTGAGATACCTATTATTCTTTCACAGGGTCAATTTTTCAGGTCACCAAGAGAATTTTAAGTTTTGAATACGAGTTGGTATGGTTTAGATGTCTATACCAAAGCCCTTTATCGACCTGTACATGGAAGAATGAAGACAATTTTGTTTGTGGTTAAGATATCAAAAGTTTAAACTACATGATGAGGGTGAAAGCTCAAAGTTGACAAATCGACAAATGTAACATTACATTTTGTACTTGGATATAGGGGATTTCTTTTCACACAACCGGTAGTGACTTACGTTTCGATGTCTATCAGACACCTTCCTCAGAGCTTCTGACTTGAGTTCTGCTTCTCTCTGCCATGTGTAGCAAATGTAGGTGGCACTTTTGCGACGAGAACACAATCCCAAACGTGGCTAAGTTTGTATCCCAGTTCATCACTGGGGTTGACTAAGTCTTTCTTATCCAGACCCAAACTTAGCCATGTTTGGGATTGTGTTCTCACTGCAAAAGTACCACCTACATCGGCTACATATAGCGGCGAGAAACAGTACTCCAGTCAGAAGCTCTGAGAAAGGTGTCTGATAGACATCGATACGCCAATCTCCTGGGGAACAAGCGCCCTCAGAGTCAGAGGCATGTTAGAATGTAGTGAATTCCTGGTGGATGCATGTGAGAGTCTATACCAGTTCTGTAAAAAGAAAACCCCAATATCCTATGTTTTACCAACCAGATGAAATTATTTTTGGTACATTCGTACCTGTTTGGTTCCTACAAAATAAGGCAGTACATTTACATTTACATTGTAGTACACATAACTTTGCAAATGTAAGGCACATCAAGCTTTCTTCAATTTCTGACACTAACTTACCAAATATTGCTATTACAAAACTATATGGCTGGAAAACAACTTGTTTTACAACAAATGTTGCTGCTTTTTTTTACTACTCTAAAAAAAATGGCAACAATATGGCTTATACTCTTATCAAATCATCTTGTAGCTATGGTAGCACCAGTCTCCTTTGCAGTTGTTGAAAATTGTTGAGCCTGGCTGGCAAATTGAACCCTCTCTTGTAGAGATGGTAGCTACTCCTGGTCTACACATTCATGGGTTCTTTCTCTGGGTTGGTCTGGTCATTGTCACCCTCGTGGGTTTTGCCTGTGAAGAAAAGGAGACAGAAGATTGTGTATTTGTTTCAAAAAATTGCGATGGGACGGGCCGACGGCCTGGGATGGGTTCGGGATGGTCAGGGATGGCGTCCTGAGCGTCCGGGACACTTTCATTTTTACAGAGGTCACCTTATTCACGCATTGCGCAATCTTGCACCAAAGCGAGGATTGGAGGGCAAACAAACAAAATTGCGTCCCCGAGATCATTTACATGGAGGAGCTTGTATTTGCATATTAATGAACATCATTTGCATATCTGTGACTGGGCACATACGGTACTGACCTCGCGGGCGTGCTTGCCCTCCAATCCTCGCTTTGATGCATGATTGCGCAATGCGTGAATAAGGTGTACATGTATAGCCTGGCCACTGCCAGTTTGTTTGTTTGATCTCCATTAGTGTAACAATTCACACTATTCTTCCTGGAGCCCTGGTGATGATGTAAATCACCGTGTGGCTAATACGAGACGGGGTTCGCCAGGTCTCCATCCAGGTGATTTGTAGTGAATCCATCATTCCATATACATGTTGTAGTATTTGGACCATCGCACATCGGGGCTTGCCCCTACTCTTTTTCGAAAGATGTGGTGGGTTCTTTAACATGCATGGGGTGTGGCTCTCCCCGAACACGGGACCTCCATTTAACATCCTATCCGAGGGACGTCCCTAACCAGAGCTAGGTACTCATTTTCACCTAAGTGAAGTGAGGAAAGTCATGTTAAGTGCCTTTCCCAAGGGCATGCACAAGATCGGTGGCATGACAGGATTTGAACCCGGGACCTCTCGGTTCTGATTCGAACACTCTGCCGTTACGCCACATAACCCCACATGAGGAGCCAGTCTTCTTTAGCTTTAGTACACTCTCTCTCTCTTGACTTCGCTACCAAAAAGACTGGACTCGCACATATTCTATCTGTCTGTCAGAATAGTTTTTAAATGCAATATAAATGGAGTTACAACCCTGTACTTCGCCATACCCCTGTCCTGTCCAGAAACGTGTGCCTAAATAGTTCTATGCCCGAATGGGTTAGGCCAAGGGTTAGGCTCAGGCAAGGTTCTGGATAGTTTCCACGTATCCAAGAATGTAGGTTTGCCCCGGGCACAGTTCTGGATATGCCTATGCGTGGACTATCCAGAACAGTGCCTACCCTGACATACATAAGGCCGTGTTGATTTGATTATAACTGTTATGGATGACATCCGCACGCGCATCAATTTTCATTCGTTTTCAAAAAAGGTTTTCAACCATACTATAAATTATACAAAGCAGCTGCAAAATGAGCAAATATGTGCCATAAATTGTAAAAAAAAAAATTGGCAAATTTTAAACGGATAATAGAATGTTACAAAGTCAATTCCAAAGTCTAAGAAGAAGAAGAACAAACATGAAAAATGTATTGTTCAGTATACCATACTATGTGTGTTTAATCATTTGTTCCACCTTCCTGTCACCACATTTCAAAATGAAGACAAGTTTGTTTTTTTAATTCACTTGCTCGCATCAGTATTGGGGTTCCCAGAGGATGTCATCCATACAATCAAATCAGCATGACATGTAAATGGCAGTGATGAGCACGTCAGCAGAACGTACTGCGCCTGCGCAAAACCCTGATTTTTCACGTTTTTCGTTGGATGTTTGGTCAACGTTGCATCAAAATTATGCCTGTTGCAGACGATATCTTTTCCTATACAACATCTGAAAACTACAGACAGGCTGTCAACCTTATATGCGCTAATACAACTTTATATGAGACGTTCTGCCAAAGTGCTATGCACAATACATTAAGGGTTTCACGCAGGTGCAGTACGTTCTGCAGCCGTGCTGCAGTGATGAACCCACCTGACTTGACCACTTTGATGCTGCCGTCCGGCTGCTGCACAGCCCGCATGCCTGGCCTCAGAGCAGTGGCCTTCCTCCCATCATACACCACAATAGCAGGGGCCTGGAATATAGCAGACCCACAGGTCATTCAACTGTGTACATGGCCTAGTCTTTTTCCTGGGGGACAGCGCTGTGTTCAAATGCCCCTACATGTATGTTCTGACACCCTTATGTTCCGATATACATGTAGGGTTAGAGTTGTCAGAACATAGGGGTGTCAGAACATAGGTGTGTCAGAACATAGGGGTGTCAGAACATAGGGGTGTCAGAATGTAGGGGTGTCAGAACGTAGGGGTGTCAGAACATAGGGGTGTCAGAATGTAGGGGTGTCAGAACGTAGGGGTGTCAGAACGTAGGGGTGTCAGAACATACACATGTAGGGGTGTCAGAACATACAACATAGGTGTGTCAGAACATAGGGGTGTCAGAACATAGGGGTGTCAGAACATAGGGGTGTCAGAACATAGGGGTGTCAGAACATAGGGGTGTCAGAACATAGGGATGTCAGAAGATAGGAGTGTCAGAACAGAGGGGTGTCAAAACATACAACATAGGTGTGTCAGAACATAGGTGTGTCAGAACATAGGGGTGTCAGAACATAGGGGTGTCAGAACATAGGGGTGTCAGAACATAGGGGTGTCAGAACATAAGGGTGTAATCTTTTACTACTGCTGGTACATTACTTGTTTTCCTGTATTGTATACTTGGGTGGGTTTTTTTTTAACAAACAGTCCTATGAGTTTAATGGGTATAATAATGATAGCTAGTACAAAGACAATCTATGATAATCTTAAGTGTGTGTTGTAGTACTTACCAGTAAAATGCTCGAAAATCACAAGACTGCTTAAACAACAACATGTGCAATTGTGGAGTCTGTTTTCAATCACCTTAATAATCAAGCACTTAGAGAAGGCACACTACAAAAGGTTGAATTGTTTGTTGATGTTTACCTCGTGTCCGTGGTAGCCCGCACACAGTCCTGAGCAGCTGACGATGGACAGGATCATGGTCAACAGGAACTCGATAATGGCCAGCACGATGATGACAATGAGCAGAGCTGCCTGACTGTCCTACATGGAAGAGTGGATAGCCTGTGTTACACAGTCTCTCACTGTCAGGGGCTGATTGGGCCTCCTCCCCATTAGAGCTTGTGTGGCCATTCACCTCTAGCACGAGAACCATTCAAATTCCCTGAACTACCAATAGGAGCTCAGGATTCTTTATCACTATGAAAATGGGTGTCAGGGGCTGATTGGACTTCCTCCCTGCAAATTTGTGTTCTAACAAAAGAACCATTTCCATTCCCAGAACTACCAATAGGAGCTCAGGATTCTTTATCACTATGGAAATACATGTAGGTGTCTGGGGCTGATTGGGCCTCCTCCCTGGGAGTTTGCGGCCATACACCTCTAAGTTCTAACTCATAAGAACCATTTCCATATCCAGAAATACCTATAGGAGCTCAGGATTCTTTACCACTATGATCATGAAAATCAGTCCAATAGGAGCTCAGAATTCTGAGGTCACCCCCCCCCTACAGATTATGTTGGGGGGGGTCGATGTTGAAACCCCTGTGTATTTTTTCACTAAAATCCATTGCCGCATGACTTTAAAATTAGCTAGGTGTACTGAGCAAAATTTGCTCCTCAAAATTCAGGAAAAGGCCTTTCCCGGTATACCTAAATACCTCAACCGCCCTCAACCCCCCTCAACCGCCCTCAACCCCCCCATTTCCTGGGCTAATATGCAGTGAACATGTGCTAAGAACGCTTTTTAACGCTCTGGATACATTGCCTATGCAATTATAAATAGGAAAATCACTGTAACTCTGGCGTTTTACCAGTTTTTTTACGGCGCGCCGTGCGCCTGAGGAACAGGGTCCGCCATCTTGTTTGTTTACGTCGCGCCGCCAGAACGCATCGTGCCGTAAGTTTCAAGTCAAAATAAGGAAAGTGAAAAAGCTTGTGCAGCACGGAAACTCAGCAGATATAGAGGGAAACCTCTTTAAACATCATGTTTCTGGTGGTGGATTTTAGCGCTCAATACTTTAGGGCGGATATTTTGCGGGGTGTACCACTCCCTAAAGGCGGTAACTCCACTTATGATATATTAAAAGTTATAACCATACACCAGGTATTACTGTGGGAACCCACACATGGAAAAAGAAAGCGAGGTCGTCCAGCAAGAAACTATCTTAACCAATTAATGGACGACACCCAGCTCGACAGGAATAACCTGATGGTAGTAATGAAGGATAGAAAGAGATGGAGAGCAGTCATTGGAACCGAGGGAAGCTCGACCCAGTGAGTGAGTGAGTAAAAGTTATAACTTGAAAAAAATCGCAAATACTTAGACGTTACTATGTGATTTTTATTTATAATCGTATAGACAATGTATACAGAGTGTAAACAAGGGTTCTTAGCACATGTACACTGCATATTAGCCCAGGAAGTTGGAGGTTGAGGGCGGTTGAGGGGGGTTGAGGGCGGTTGAGGTATTTAGGCATACCCGGCGTTTCCGAAGGTTTTCAAATTTTCCAACTGGGGAGCATGCCCTACATGTAGATTGGTCGCCACTTTGGCACACGTGAGGGAGAAAATTGAGTCATCAATATCCCACTCCCCCCAAACGACATTTTGTGGCGCCATCTCTGAAAACGTCCTTCCAAATGAGGACTTGCAACAACCCAGAGCTCTAGCCAGCTCAGAATTTTTTTCCGTCAGCCCAGGTTCATGATCGGACCTGAAGGAAGTGTGCTCACAATCTAGGGGGGTCCGGGGGCAAATTTAGGATTTTGAAGCCTTTAAAAATGCAATTTCCCACATTTTGAGACGCAAATCATGGGATTGAGAGTGATTGTTGGTTTTTGTCAATTTTGTCTGTCAAGGTTGACTGATTGGTTAAAAAAATTTCCGTCACATGTCACAAAGTTCCTGCAATTGACGGAAAAACTGGTGCTGGCTAGAGCCCCGCAGCAACCTATAATGTCCTTGGTTACGGTTTGGCTTTTTATAGAATGACCACTCTAGAGATGTCGGCGTAGCATTGGTTACAGTGACGTTACCTTCCAGGTCTTGTAGGGCGGGGGAGCGGGTGTGTTGCCAGGCGCTGCCGTTGGGATGACGTAGTCCACGATCCTGATGTAGTCGTCACGTGACGTGTCCAGGGTGCTGTCAATCACTCCTAACACCCAGGTGACCAAGGTCAGCACCATGGCCAGCAGACTACAGGTCAGGAAACCAGTGATCTACAGATATAATGACAATGACAATCACATACACAAGAGTTATTTTGCTAACAAGCGACAAACACAAAAAGTCCACTACAATGACGTATGGACCCCCCACGAAGCCCATATTTGCACTTGACATCAGCCTTAACAACGGTAAACTGCCTGCCAAAAATAATTGACGTTGAACCATTCCTTCAAGAGTTATGCCGCTAAATCCTTAAGTTACCCAAACTAAAAATGGAACCCTTCTGACGAAGGCAATGAAGTTTATTTGCACATTCATGCCCATGGGGGCTAAATGCAGTACAAGAAGTTTACAATACAAAATGTTTATAATACAAGAACTTGAAGCCCCTGTCACACATATCCGAAAAAGGCTCGAAATACTTTTTTCTGCATACCTGCACTGGTGCAGGTAACATTGAAAATTACCTGCACCAGACAAATTTTACAAGCACCATTCATTACTATGAAGGATGGGCCTAAGTAAGTAAGTAAGTACAACATGTGCTGTCTCACCTTACAGCCATTGGAGGGTTCCCTGGCACTGGCGATGGCCAAAGCTCCAGCAGCTATGACCTGTTATAAAGAGAAGCAGATCAGCTGTTACATCAACAAGTTTTACCTACTGGAACTACATGTAGTTATTATAAACTATCAATACTATTTCCAGATACAGAAATATTGTTTTGGGTGGCTGAGCTGTGGTTTTGTGTATCTGCTTGTCCAGACAGAGTAAGTTGACAGCACAGGTGGGGGAAGATTGACAGGCAGGAATTAGTGGTCGACATGGGGGAATCTGGGAAGTTGAGGATTGCATATTTCCCTGAAGTCTGAAATCTCTGATTTTTCATTTGGCAGTGTTCTACGTAGACTTGTTGCACAAGCACAATATTTAACGTAACTTAGAGTTTGTTTGTTTTTAGACTTGCTATCAATCTAAAAAATTTTCTATCTTTTCCAAACTGTGATTTTTGCCAGTTTTTTCTGGCTTGTATGATCTGATGAATCCCTTGTAAATTGATCAAATTGAATTCCTCAAAACCTTTAAAATCATTTTTATAGAAATGGAATGTTTAAACTTACTTTTCATCATTCATGTGCATGTGTAGTGTCCAAGAAATGTTTTTAAAAAGTTTGTATGAAATGTATATCATACCATACACACTTGGGTATTGAGGAAAAATATACCCAAAAAAAACACTGAAATACATACAGGACTTCGACTCACTCCAGAAAGACATAAATACAACAAGCAATCAGAGATTTCAAACTTCCTGGAAGTAGAATGAAGTTATTGAATTACATCATCACAGAAAGCATTGTTACTCATACCACATCCTTGAACCCAGGGCATGCCTGGTCAAAACCCTGTCAATCAAGTGAATCCCAATCTCTGCCAAAAACATACAAACATACAAACCTAGCATAAATTAGAACCACCCAAAACAATATGTTTACTTCCATCTGGGACTAGTAACGATCCAAATTTTGTTATAAGCCTGCCAACACTAGTAAGACCCTGAAAGGGGCACTAAAAATAAGTATTTGTCTGTAGTTGAAAATTTCTCCGCTGGTTTCCTGTTTTTTGCTTATCAAAAATAGAGTGAAAGGATGTAAAAAGAACGGTTATCTTATTAAATCCAATTTCAAACGCGCGGCAGAGTGGGAGACCGTTAAAATTCGTTGAGGGGAACGTGGACAGGGGAGGGGAAATCCTGTAGATTCAACTATAGATAAAGTTGAAAATTAAAGTCGAAATGTTGTGAAATCTTTCCTCCCACCACCACCAAAAAGACCTAACCCAACCCCACTCAAGTATTCAATATGTCAGCAAGTTTATATTTTATAGGGCCCGGGCCCGGTCACATACGATCATACGATCGCAAATTGAGGGCATTCTTGGGATCTAGTCATGCATGTGTTCTGCTAAATTCAGCTGTTTCGATTGTTTTTAGATCCTTGTCAGTGGTTGGTTCTGTCGTAGCCTGTTTGCAAACCTGAAAATAATTTGCAAGGCATCTAAATCACACGACAACCTACTACGGCCATGGAGGTTTAAACCTCCTTGCTACGACGATTTTGACCGCGCTGTTGCATATCAAATTTTTAAAGGCTGGGGGAACTAGGATATAGATCTCAAGGGGTCGTGCCAAAGTGATTGACATTCCAAGTTCGACCTCGCAATAGTAGCGGCTCTTCCACCCTTCACAAACTTGTCATTCCTGTACCAACCCCTCAACCTACACAGTGTAACCATAACACGCCTGAACCAATCATTTGTCACGCAATTAAACCAGTTTAAGTCGCTTCCAGACTGACCCCCGCGACCCCATTGGAATTTACTTGGTTGGTAGCCAAGTAGACCTTTTAATACTGTCTGCCCACGGTTTGGGCATTGGATGCACTCAATTGGTATTCATGTCTAGTACAACATTCTTTTATGGAGTCATGTGAAAGTGAGGAGGGGTTTTGTTAGCTTACCCTTAGATGAAGTGGTACATTCTCAACTCGTAACTAGGTGTGAGTAATGTGGAATATTATACTGGGAAAGTAGGGGTGGCATCAAACTATTATAGTCATACTTTCTATAAAATTACGTATGTTAGTCATGTGAAAGGAAGGGAGTGTACATTACTGATATAGGCGGGGGGAAAGGACACAATTCTCAGGGTATCTGTGGGAAGTTTGAAAGAGGGGAGGATCGACATTTTGCCGAATGTGGTGATGCAAAAGTAGTGAACGTAGAGCATCAAAGTACATATATATATTACACTTCCTCTTTTTGTTTTGTTCAGGTACTAGAAGCACAGTTGTATAGCATATATTATGCATTCTTGAATAGTATGCTTCATCATACAAAATTCATAGACTCGGTCAAGTAACGGAAGCTTTGTGTCATGAAGGTGACAATTACGTTCTTATGTGTACAGTTAATATATTGCCCGTCGATTTCAGATCTAGACATAGTACGTCGGCAGAACGTACGTACGAAACCCGTCATGTACAATTATTGTGTAGCACTTCTGCAGAACGTCTCTGTCATACGAGTATTCGCGTATTTAAAGAATGACACCACGTTTATAGTTTTCAAATGTTGTGTCGGAAAAGATATCGTCTGCAACGGGCAAAATTCTGACGCAGAGTTGACAAAAAATCCAAGGAAAACCGTGAAAAATCCGGGTGTCGCGTTGGCGCAGTACGTTCTGCCGACGTAGCCTGGTTACCAAACGTATTTGTAGCTCCCGGGTCCTACATCCCCTCCGCAAAAAATACAGTATTTTTTGCGGAGGGGATGTAGGACCCGGGAGCTACAAATACGTTTGGTAACCAGGCTACTGCCGACGTGCTACCAGACATCACCTTTGCATCATTTATATACAGGTCATGCAATAGGACAATGGGAATAGTCCAATGTCTCTTACACAATGGGGGGGGGGGAAGGACTTGTCGTTTACACCTTATTTTTAAAGGTGGAGGCATGTTATGCTTTCCGACGTCCATTTGGGTTGTCTCCAATACTCGAATTTGTGTGCTCGTTTGAGAAAATTGAACTGTGTCACCTGGTATTTTGGCCCAGCGCTGGTGACGACTCCAGACAGGTTTTGCCTGGGGCAATGTGCCTTTGAAGTTAGGCTGTTGTTTTGTCTGTTATCTGGTTGTATTTCATGGCATGGACTACAGTTTTCCCGCCAACAACTGACTGATCTCAGGACCGGGGCGCATATAGAAAACCTGGCCTCCACAAGACTGAAAACACCGGGTGAAAAATAGTAAAATTTGGTCAAAAAGGGAGAATAATTGGCCAGGGGATTTTAGCCACCGTAGAGTTCATTTGCCCGCGCTTCCAAAGGCCCTCACCGCGGATCACTCCCCTGGCCAATACTTGACCCTATCTTTGCCAGATCTTACTACTAGTATCCAGAACCCCTTTAGAAAGGCCTGGTAGACGTAAAAGAAAATGTGTGATGTAAAGCGCTTCACCATTGGATATGGCAATGGGTACAATGGCGCACGAACAAATGGCCATAACCTTTACTTAGTCAGATAACGCCAGCTGTCTGCCCTGAGGAAAAAGTACACGTCACGCAGGTGGGGCAATTTACTACTGTAGGTCTTGAAACTTTTATTTTGGTAGTGACCTCTCAAAACACAAATTCATAACACCGCGAATGTTATATACTATATTATAACGTTAGAATTGTTTCAAATGCAAATTTAGAACACCACATAAACCACTAGTACTCTTTCCATCCTACCGCGGAATAAAAACACTGCGAAAGTAAATAAATTTTTACAGTACTGTGATGTGATGTCTGAAGGACTATATTATATGGTGGGGAGGTAGAGGCATTTCAACTAACACCCGTTACTAGTACTACTACTATACTATTACTAGTAATCGTGGCACTGATCGTGCGTGTATGTCATGTACAACATAACAAGAGCTATGAGATCACATTTTCCGGTCATGTAGAAAGTGTTGGAAGCTTCCTGCCTTGCAAAACACGCATACACAATATACCCACGCGCACACACGCACATACTCTTTGCCGTTACGTTTAAGTTTTATGTATTGAAGATCCCTATAGCTGTTGTCTGATTTTTCTACTACCGCGTTGCTTCATGCACGCCCAGGTTACAGCACTACTAAAGCATGCACAGTTAGATCCATACCTTCTCCCCAACAATGCGAACCTAAATAGCGAAGATAATTACACATAAACGCATCGCCGACCTTCTACAATACAACTGCCAGGGCCTGTAACCGTTTGTCGTGCAATTTGTTCACTTGACAAGACTGTTATCAGTTGGGGATATGTTTCTACATGTGCGTTTTGTATCCAGAACTTTATCACAGCCCTATACCTTTTTTTATACAAATGATGTGAGAACTTACCATAACGCTGCTCCAAATAGGGGCACCGACTACCGCTGTCAGGGGTGCACAATATCCATAGCACACCGCCAGTCCCACAATGCCGGTCAACAGACTCACACAGCCCAGAAGGACAAGCAGGATCCCAAGACACCAGGCAGCGCGCACGTTGTAGCCCATCTTCTTCCCTCGCGACGTCTTCTACTAGCACGAGCCTACGAGTGAGAGAAATGGACCTGAGAAGAAAGGGACTTGGGTTAAATACCAGGGGACTTGTAAATGGACGATGACTGAGTCAGTGAGTTGGCGTGTCACCCACAATGCCCAATAGAAAACAACGTTGTTCAGAGGCTCGGGTAAGAAGGTTCCCGAACACGTTAGGTTACACCCATCCGCCCGCGGGCTGTAACAGCCTGGGAGGGAACCGCCCATCCGGTCATGCTCACCCTCCCCGCCCACCCCTTATCTCCAAGCAGATATTGGAGGGAGGGAGCTAGCGTAACATTACTACTCTCCAAGCAGGGGTTTATAGGCTTCGGCTTATTTTTTGACGTGTTTTAGCCGTTTTCATCGGGCTTTCTTTTTGTACTGGTATCTTGTTTTTTTACGCCAGCCAAATTGGACACTGCCCTGCCAATGATACTGTCTTGCCAATTTGACAATGTCTTGCAGCCACCATAACATCTGCTTGGAGATTGTCGTTACATAAATTCTCCCACATGTTTGTCGACGTTGTGAATCAGACAAACGAGACAAGTTGATGACGATCTTTCTTCCCAACATCTGCTTGGAGATTAGCTCCTGTCATCGGCTGTATTTATGCATTGCCAAGGACTGAAATGAGGAAATATACGAACCATATTCTTCCATTCATGTATCGTTTTTTTTTTAAAACTTGTTAGTATTGCATGGAGAAAAGGGGCATTATTTAACATTTTTTGCACCAAATATTTTAATTGAAAAAATCGTGTGATCGTAATTTACTTCCATTTATGACATTTATGGTTGGCGCTAAAACAGCCCACACGACGTGCACTCAGTTTGTGGTGCCACCACAAACTACCAGAATGTAAACAAACATAGCTGATGACAGCTGTGTTTGCAAATTTTAAAGCACACTCGCACGGCGTCATATTTTGGCACCCCCACTTGCTGGATGTATGGCACTTATTTGCAATGGAGTAGTGTTGATTCCATACATTTTGTAAAGAAATTACCAAAAATTGACTTTTCCTTAGCCTCCTGTGCAGACTCCGTGAGCGGGTGGCCGTTTTGTAATGGCTAACTTTTCCTATCGTCCTTATGTTACATAATGCAGCTTTAACAGTGTTACCAATGTGTGTAATGTCCTTGGTTGTTACGGATGTCTGACTAAATGTTCGTGACATTACAGAAAGACGCGCACATCAGCAGTGCTGAATCGTCAGACGCCCAGCTAGGCCGCCTACGCCGACTATACTCTGTAAATCCGGGGGATTAAATGTGTTTTTCAGCTCCCCTCCGTCTTCTTTTTACCGCGTGATGCAAATGAACAATGGCGGGTACAAAGCAGGCCTTGTCCCGTCTGCCATGTGACATTTACAGGAGAGTTGGTGGAACTTCTAATACAAGGTCAGACGAGGTGGGAAGGAGGTGGGACGATCCATTCTGCAGCACGGGGGTGCTAACACAGCAGAGCAAGAAGAGATAAAGTTCCTTGTCTCATAGAAACAGGCTATGCACAAATTCAGTTTTGTTAACATCAAGGATATTAACGTTATACCTTGTTAACATTTAACTAAAAGCGTTTCGCCCATTTAAAAATCCGATCTATAAAACGCCCCCCCCCTCCTTTATTTGTTGGGCCATGGGTGCCAGTTCAGTAATCGTTGAGAATCGATGATTGGCCTACTTGTCAACCAGATCAGGTACATCTTGGGACGCAATGGACCTTCCCTGACTGTCCATCACAATTAGCAGTTCAGCCAATGATAGCATGACAATTAGCGGTTCGACCAACGAGACTGAGAGAGAGCGTCGGTCAAATATGTGAATTTTTATGTTTTGACCGAGGTAGCTAGGGGGACCATAGGAAAGGTCCATTATCAGCCTACAGATCCCCTGAACTTCATATCAGACTCCCCTTTTGGCGAACCAAATAACTCTTTTTGGCTATTATAAATCTCCAAGCAGATCCTACGGTGGCAAAAAACAGTATCCAATTGGCCAGAGGAGATCTATACCCAGAGTAGTGTCATTCAGCCACCGAAGACCACCAACGCCAAAACGCACCAGTCAACATTGTTCACAAACTACTCTTGTGAAATGTTAGTCTAGAATGATTTTGGCCAAGAAGATCGTATACGTTACAAGGCATTTCAAATGTAAACATCTCGTGCAGGAGGCACAAACATTGAAACTCCATCACATTATTTTCTTTCCTTCTACAACTGTAAACACCCCCACTGCTACAGTGGTCCGGCCCGTCTTGCGTCATCAAATTAGTTAGCGATGTCAGGCCTGAGCGATGTTACGTCTGCGAGAGTTGTCAATCAAGGCACTGATTTGACCTCGTTATATAACCAATCGCTGGTGTGCACTGAAAACGATATTAAAAACGATCTACAACGTTATCAACGGAGTTCATGGTTTAATTCCAGAGTAGTACATACTTGGCCATACTTATGGAACCTCCTTGACAAGTTTTTAGATCAAGGTAGCTAGATCAAGGTGTATGGATGTTGACGTGAAACAGTTACAAGACTGGCTGGTATTTTAATCGAATTAATGAGGCAGTCAGCCAAGAGGCGTTTCCACAACCGCCGGTGTCAGGGGTTATCTTTGAAAGTTGGAAACACAACATGGAACTCTCGAGGAATTCAAGCCATGCTCTTCTATAGTGGTGTGTATGACTTTAAAACAGAACAGGGATAGCAGGCCTCTGGGAAAGGGGGAGGGAGAGGGAGGAAGAGAGGGGGGGAGAGGGAGAGAGGGAAAAGGTAGGGAGAGGGAGGGAGAAGGTGAGAGGGAGAGAGAGGAAGAGAGAGGGGGAGAGGGAGAGAGGGAAAAGGTAGGGAAGGGAGGGAGAAGGTGAGAGGGAGAGAGAGGGAGAGCTAGGGGACAGGGAGAGAGGGAAAAGGTAGGGAGGGGAGGGAGAGAGAGGAAGAGCGAGGCCGGGAGAGGGAGAGAGAGGGAAAAGGTAGGGAGGGGAGGGAGAAGGTGAGAGGGAGAGAGGAAGAGAGAGGGGGAGAGGGAGAGAGAGGGAGAAGGTGAGAGGGAGAGAGAGGGGGGAGAGAGAGAGAGGGAAAGGGTAGGGAGGGGAGGGAGGAATGTGAGAGGGAGAGAGGGGAGGGAGGGAAAGGGAAGGACGGAGAGAGAGGGAGACGGAGGGGAGAGAGAGAGAGAGAGACGGAGGGGAGAGAGAGGAGAGAGAGAGAGAGAGAGAGAGAGAGAGAGAGAGAAGCCTGGCGTCCAGTCTATCAGCTATATCGCGGTGGGTTATCGTGCAAAACTCGTACCGGGAGCCTACTTGAGCTGGGCCCCGAAGAGAGCCCGCCCACACCAGAACTGCAGTCTCCAACCACATGTTGGGAGGCGAGATCGTATCTTTTCCATCCCAACATGATAGCAAATTTCCTTGGTGGCATGTAATGATGTTTTCCCTACTAGCCTCCTTGCTTTTTCGGGCCAACAAGTGAAGAAGGAGCCCCGTAGCAAATCGGATGGCACCCAGGCTAGGAGCTGGCCCGCGTGGGCTAGGGAACAGTCTGGCATCCAGTCTAGTTATCAAAAACCGAGAGAAGATAACGAGACTACTTTAATATTCTGGAATATTCCTTTATCTCGAAGCCTGGACAATTTTCTTAATATGTGTGTCAGCTGCGAAGGCAATACAGCTGCGGGTCAGCACTGTTTATATTTTTTCAGCCCCACTGATAGTTTTGACAGCGTTATGTAAATCGTGCTGGCTGGAGATAACATCAGGGCTGACTCTACTAGTAAAACATCTGGAAAGACTAGTACTAGTAGTTCGCGTACAGAGACAATCATGATAGACAATCCTTGTGACATAGTGGATGGCAGACTGTTTCCAGGGCCTACACAGGCCAGCTCCTCGGCTCCAGGACCAACATTCCCCCAAGGAAACTTTAATATACCACGACTGTTACCCGGGCTAATACACAGGGTAGCCCCCTTCAGTTACATTTGCCCCTGGAGCCAAGAAGCTAGCCTGTCATTGTAAAATGACCTGGCAACAGTCTGGCACCCAGACCACCCCTCCCCCGAGTAATAGACCCTGCCTGGACCCTGTCTGGACCCTGTATACAGTACACATGGGGGGTATGTTGGCCCTAGACCCGGGGAGCTGGCCTGTGTAGACCCTAGAAACGGTCTGCCATCCAGCTACGTTACCAATTGACGTTCGACATCTACAACTTTCCGTAAAGGGTCCAAAGGGTCGGGGGATTATTTGTTTTGCCAAAGTCACTGACGCAGTTTTTGGTCAATTTGAATACGAGAATGCACTACTTGTAGGTCACCTTCAATCAATCAAATCAAGTCGTGTGTCACCAGATGTTTTGTCCACAAGAGGAGGGGCGCAGAATTGGTTGAGAAATGCACAAATTAATTCTCATGACAAACGGGCACCAAAAGATTTTCTGGTGACTTTAATCAGTTCAACTTCAACACAACCCTGCAGTTTACAAATCGCCATAACCAGGTCATGTGTAGGGTGATGATGTAGAGCCACACCCATTTGCACGGGAAACAACGGAGCAACATCGCAGGCCTAGAAACACGATATGTTGCAAATCTTGAGAAAAAGATGCGAACGGCGATAAGAAAAATATCTGAGTAAAACGGTTTAATACCACCGCCAAGCCAACTTGGCTTTCTGACTTGGGTGGAAAATGAAATCAGCGCGGTTTTCTCTGACTGAACAACAACGACAAACTGAAAATCCGCCTGCAGTCGTAATTCCTTGGACCACACCCATCCTAGGTCACCCACCTCCTGTGTTTTACGACGTGCCCTGAAGGCGGGGAAGGATTTCCTGATCGCTCGCTGTGAGGGAAACATGTACTCTCCACCGGACTAACAACGCAAGCTGGAAAATACTCTCAACTCTAGCCAAATAGTCAACAACAGTCCTACCCGACCGAAGATTCTACTCTACTCTACTCTACTCTACTCTACTCTACTCTACTCTACTCTACTCTACTCTACTCTACTCTACCGGGCGTAGTGCTCTTTGGCTGCCGGAGAAAAACGGCTAACGGCCCGGTACGAGGCTGGCACCCAGGGTACACTACTTGTGACAACGCGGGCTAAAAAATAGTCAAATCTGGCCAAATACGGAGAATAATTTGCCAGGGGGGTTTGGTCACCATAGTGATCAAGGAGTGTTACCCTTTGGCCGAAGTACTGACCCTATTTTTGCCGAATTCTACGACCCACAACAACCCCTGGGTACAGTAACATGTGCAGTCCGGCTTTTCAAAATCTCAGGATATTGAAAGATTGTTTCCAGACCTTACAAGAGCTTATAGCAGCTAGCGCGGTACTCCAAAATTTTGGACAGGAGCCGCAACTTTATAGTACTCCATCCAAACAAAATATAGCCAAGGCTCCAACTCCAATCTTGGAAACTGTACAGGGACAGCATATTTTTGCGCTCTGCATGCAGACGATATTTTCTTTTCGCTGGTCTGCAAAATTCTGCCTGACAGCATTTCCCCAGCGACAAGTCAAGTCGTGTTATAGAACGGTCGATGATTATTGGAAATACGTGGAATTTGTGCTAAACAGTACGTACAAAGGTAATAGCTATCTCGGTATCAAAACCCACTCGTGTAGTAGTTGTGGTGTCTAAATGTTAGAAAGGGGCGGTGGACTGGTGGTATTAGAATAGAGTGCTGTGTACAAACACTAAAGAGCAAATGTCAAAGCCGTTGACTGAAAAGTCCGACCGAAGAAAACAAAAGATCCGTACTTACAGAAGGAAGAGGGGTCCGATGGGTCGGTATGCACGTAGAGTGGGGCACGCCTAGTTTTAGGGCGGGGGACGCGTGGAAAACAAGACCTGGCCAGAACTACGTGCGGTATTTAGTGCATGCAATGGGGACCATGTGTCCACTCGGGTCAAACTAGGGCGGTCTGACAGATACCACCTGTGCACGGAGGTACAAAAAGATGGAGGACAACTCACCGATAGAACCTTTGGGCTCCTTCCTTGGAATGACAACCAACACACGGTGCGAGTAGCGGGGGTGTCAGACCTGGTCTCTCCCCTCTCTCTCTCTCTCCTGTTGGTTGTTATGAGAACCACATGACGTGGTGGCGCGTGGTAGAGTCGCCGAGAAATCGTGCTGATACCATTTGCCTGGTGGGCCTCCAGGGCTCTGAACGGGGTTATTGGCCCGCCTCCCGTGTACCCGCGCCAGGGGCCACCGTTGGGGTTCAATGTCGATTCTGGAGTAAGCGGGTCGGCGACCAGATCCTTATTATTTGGACCACACAAGGCAGAACTTGTCGCCTTCCTGTTTAATACTTCCCAAGCAGAGGTTAGGCCTGTTTTCGGACATATTTCAAGCCAGGATAACGAAAGAAAAGCCGACAGATAGTCATGCCTTCAAGTACCAGAGCTGTCAACCAAGGATTGAGGTGTTCAAAAACTCATTTTTCCCCTAGAACTATCGTAGAGTGGAACTCGCTGCCACCAAGAACAGTAGGGGGGCATCGCCACTAGATAGTTTTAAACAATGTCTAGAGTTAGACGTTCAAAGGTTAGGTGTAACAGGTCGTTCAGTGTAATGTAGCCAGCTGCCGCCGCGCCGCGTGCCTGCGAAGCTGGTGTGTTACGCCAAAGGGCGGTTATACCGGCTATACAGATACAGATACAGAATAGAAAGCCCGACAGAAAGTCCGAAAACAGGCCTAACATCTGCTTGGAGAGTACCCATATAAGATCTCTACAGATCGGTTGACCTTGACCTTCTGAAGCGGTTGTTTAGGCCCAGAAAGAAATGTTGTGTTTCCTTTTTTTTGGGGGGGGGGGGGGGTCGACCCTAGCCTCTTTTTCGGGGGG
This sequence comes from Branchiostoma floridae x Branchiostoma japonicum, assembly GCA_013266295.2. Classification (NCBI taxonomy): domain Eukaryota; kingdom Metazoa; phylum Chordata; class Leptocardii; order Amphioxiformes; family Branchiostomatidae; genus Branchiostoma; species Branchiostoma floridae x Branchiostoma japonicum. Next base: position 17,201,148 of record CM023829.1, on the reverse strand, counting down.
GGGGGTAGGTGACCGCTGGCAAGGGACATCTGAATTTGAAACTCCCTGAATCGTTTAATATTTCACGCATTTTCAGAAGCAATTTTTTAAAAGTAAATTGGGTGAAATATTTGTCCCTTCCGAAGCCTTCCTTCCCATGGTCTGATGCATTTCAGTTTTAGTACTTTTACACTGTTCAACTGTATTTGTGGATCAGTTCATCAGCCAAAATATGTATTTAAAAAAAATCCTTACCAACCGACCCCATTTCTTCAGGAATCATTATAACTGGAAACCAACATTTTTTCCTAGGTCGTAGGTGGTCGAGCAAAACATGAACACAGCGCACGTATTCATTGTATTTGGCGGGAAAAAGAAAACGGGAAGCTCTTGTGCAGAATTCGGAAATCTGGCCGACATGGTCATCTAAATCTAGGTCAGGGTTGTACCGCTTTTTCAGCAATGACCTTCAGCATACTGGGCGTAGAGGTCACAGTGTCCTGGATACCTCGGGGCTGCACGTTTTTTACCTTCGCCAAAAAGGTTATGTTTCTATAGCGTTTGTGTGAAATGTATGTATGTGTGTATGTATGTATGTATGCATGTATGTATGTATGCATGTATGTATGTATGTATGGTCATGTATGTGTAACTTTTGGAGTTGGTGCAACTATCTCTAACGGTTTACGGTTAAGTTTATACTAATAGACAAGGAGAGATAGAAGACCAGAGGCGGGTGATTTCTCTTGTACGGTTTGTTGTGTATTCGTGCACTTGAGGCTGACAAAGGCAAGGTACGGGGAATATCAATGGTCTAGTACTTATACAATATGGTCTAGCTATACAACAAGTTCTACCGGTTACAGATACAAGATACAATATGGCTAAGTCTACTACATGTACGGAGCTAACAACAAATGCGTGCTACTAACCTCGATCCTGGTCTCGACTGATTTCAAACTAGCGGGAAGAGATGACGCCAATAGTTGCTCTCACCAACTATTGGCTAAGCTAATGAGCATGTAAATGAGCTGAGTCTATCTAATGAGCATTACGTCATGGTGGTCTATATGTCACAGGTCAGGGCTGTTACATATGTATGCGGTTAACCACGATAACTCAAGCTATATTTTGATGGATTGTCATGAAAGTTGGTAGGTGGGTAGGTCTTAATGAGACCTAGAAATTAGATTTTGGTGTGTTGGTGTGTGTCAACAGCATAACTTGAGAAGGCTTAGATGGATTTTTATCTTGATATTTGGTAGGTGGATAGGTCTTGATGAGACCTCGAAGTGATTAGATTTTGGGCCCCCTGGTGGCTTGTTATGGTACTGCAGCGGAACTTCCGGTTTTGATATCTCGTGATCTGGACATGCTAGGATCACGAATTTTGGATGATAGATAGCGCTTTGGCCCAGGAAGACGTGACATTAGTTTGGGCCCCCTAACAAATTGCTCTGGAACTACAGGTGCGTTTGTTGCAAAGTCTTCAAGGGGCGATAACTCAAGAACCGGTTGACGGATTGTCGTGATTGTTGGTATGTAGATAGCAGAAGTAATGCTCGACATGATTAGATAACAATTATGCAAATCAGGATTTTATTTACATGATTAATGAGGTCATTCTATAATTCTGTTTTATTCCAAGATAGGACCATGTAAGAAGATCTGCACAAGTTTCGACCTAGTCTCGTGTTCTCGCGTTGTCATGGTAATGTATTTTTTTTGCACCGTACGTTACCCATAATGCCATGATCCATGGTGGCATGGTTTATTCACCTTTTCACACTTGTGTTTGAGTTGGTAGATGGCATTAAAAATGCAGCAAGAAAGAAAATTACACTTTTGGTAGCGGTTGGATGTTTGGATGTGGTTTACCACCATATCTGGATTGTCACGAAATATGGAATGTGGTTTGGTCTTGACCTATCCAAGAAATGATCACATTTTCGACCCCCTCTCGGCGGCTGTCCTTGGTACTGCAACAGAACTTCTGGTTTTGATATTTTGTGTTCTGGACTTGCTAGGGTCATGCATGATTTTTGGGTGACAGATAACTCTCGGACAGCCACGTGGAGAAGTGCTGAAGGTTTAGGCCCCCTGGCAGCTTTTTTTGGAACTACAAATTTCACCTCGATTTTTCCTCGATTACTAATCTGTATCAGTATAGCCGGTATATTAAAACCGCCCTTCGGCGTAACACACCACCACCTGTTGTGTCAGGGATAATAACATTAATCACATGTTCCTGAAGTCTACCAATTACAGTTACCATTTACCTGGGGCCCCGGTATTTTTTGTAGCCTCTACCAGGCTTCGGGAAGCGTCGGGAAAGAGTAGAAAGACGCGGCAAACTGTACTCTCTCGCGGACCAACTCCCCCTGACGTGTTATCTGTCTATTTGGCCAATTTCTACTCTTTCCAGCCGCTTCCCGAAGCCTGGTAGAGGCTAGATACAGATACAGATACAACTTTTCTGTCAAACAGGGGAACCGAGATTTGTGAGGAAACGTTCAATGGATATGAACATCCTATGCCACACGGTAGGGGGCGTCATTATCCACCAAGGACTTCTACTTTGACTACATAGGGCCTTTAAGGCACCCAAGTCGATTCAAAGAAGTAAAACTGGACTTTCAAAGTCAATTTTCTGATCATTTTCTAGCTATGTAGTAAGTTGAAACAACCCTATCAAGCATACTGATATCTGTGGGACAAAAATCCGACGTCGCTGAAGAAATACGGTTGTCGTATCGTAGGCTTGTTCTAGTTATTTATTGGTGGATCCAAAAATAGACCCTTTATCATGTAGCTAATGTTCGGGGGCTATATCAAACACTTCAAGTATGAAATGATGTGGTGAGAAATGGCAGTAAATGTCAATTTCAGACAGATTTCCTCATCCAGAATATTTTTGTTTTGCCCCCCTGAAATTGCATTGCAACTTTTTTTTTTTTAATGGTGTCGCTCAGTGCAAGACCAATTGTTTTTGGCCACTTCTAGGCATAGAGCTAGGGGTACGTATGTGAGTGTAATGAGGTTGAGTCTGGAAATGGTGGTGGACCTTTGTTTTGAAGCTTTGTGGATTGTAGTCGGACGGGAAGTATGTGTTTGGAAGAGAGTTCCATAATTTTTCAGTCCAGGGAAAGAAGCTGTTGTTGTAGAATGACTTGGAAACAGGTAAGTTAACGGTGTATTGATGAGAACTGGAAGAGAACCTAGTGGCACGCTGAAAGGTTCTAAGCGGCGGAACAAGGAGTGCAAGTTCTCCTGAACCGTGAAAGTATCTGTAAAAGATAAAACTGTATACTGAAGACGTGTTTGAATCAATGGCATACGTTATCAGCGAATTCGAAGTAAACTGCCTAAAAAAGAAAAGAGAGAACTCATGTAAGTTTTTATTATACTAGTAAGCCAATAATGGAAGCGCTCACACCATGCACCCCCCCCCCTCCGAACTCACATTGACAAGTGCAATTTTCTTTGGTGTCACTCGAGACATTCTTGGCTGCTGATATCGCCCATGTTTCTCTAATCAGGCAGCTGACCTGTGACTCCAGGCTGCATTCCAACGCCTGACCTCCTGGCTGCACTCTCCGCAAGTTGTAAACACCGCTGGTGTCAAGCACGAGTCGTGTCGACTCTCGTGTACAGTATTGACGATTCCTTGACCCCAGGGCATTTCGTCTGACCTTCGTTTAGTAGCCTCCTGTGCAGGCCTCCAAGCGGTGTTTGGTTTGGTTGGTAAAGGATCTCCTATAGTGTGTCAATTCACACTATTCTTCCTGGACCTTCCTGGAGTCCTGGTGATGATGTTAATCACCATGTGGCTTATACGAGACGTGGTCGCCAGGCCTCCGCCCGGGTGATTTGTAGTGAATCACCAACTCCCAGTATATAGTATTTGAACCATCGCACACCGGGGCATGCCCCTACTCTTTTTCCAAAGGTGTGGTGGGTTCTTTAACGTGCGTGGGGTGTGGCTCTCCCAAAACACGGGACCTCCATTTAACGTCCTATCCGAGGGACGTCCCTAACCTGAGCTAGGTACTCATTTACACCTGAGTGAAGTGAGGAAAGTCGTGTAAAGTGCCTTTCCCAAGGGCACAAGATCGGTGACATGGCTGGATTCGAACCCGACCTCTTGGTTCTGAGCCGAAGACTCTGCCATTGCGCCACACGACCCCACGACACGACGTTTTAGCGAAGGACCACTCTGGAGACGTCGGCGTAGCATGAATCTCAAATTTTTTTGCTGTGGTCATGTCCAGAGTGTGCTCCCTGTTTAATATTCGTGCACAGTTTGAAGCAAATCCATCAATGCGAAGTTTATAATATATAAATCGAAGTTGACAGTTTATTTTCGACTTTTTGTCGAATGACCACTTACTTCCGCCTTTTTGAGATATATAAATGACGACTTCTCCCTGCAAAATATCGGTCCTAACGGAACGGGGGCAAAATTTGGTCATTCGCTAAAAGTCGCTCCCCCTCCGAGTGGGTCACCCTGTGGGTGTTTCAATACTGGGTTTTGTAGAATTGTTAACGCGTTCTTTTGCCGGCTATCGTAAAACCAACCGGCCATCGTAGGACTGTCTGTGAAACCCGGGTGGGCATTGAATATTTCAAAATCTTTTGATGGGATCAAAGACCTCTTAATGTGCGTTTTTTTGCGACGTCTCAGGGAGGAGCCTAATGATACAGTATATATTGTGTGCAATTCGCAAGAATTCTAGGAATCGTACAGGTATGTTGTCCCCAGGAATGAAATGTCCACAGGCATGTCTCTGACCCACATCTATGCCCACATTCCTGGAAACCTTTGGGACCCTGCTGTGGGAAGACCTCTCTGCCCCGGATGCCCTACTTTCTGTGACCCCGGGGCTCGTTCACTATACACTCAGGAGAGGAGTGCACTGTATCTGTATTGGTACCATTCTTCCTCAAAATCATGAAATGATTGCAGGGCCGCAGTGCCATGCAAACAGTAACCCTAACAGCAACCACCGTCGCCATGGCAATGTATGTTTTCATTGCCAGTCTTGTTCTACATCAATTTCCCGTCTTACTGCTTTTCTATTTCAAGTTACTTCATGTATGACTTTACTTTTATCATAGAGTTTTCGTGAATGTCTTGCTTTATATTGTACATATGCGAATAAAGTTCTACATAACATAATCTGTGTCAACTGAAGAAATTTTAATTATGCTAATGCAGTCCAAATGTACATAATCTATCCATGGTGATGTTGTTGCTGATGATGAACTGGTTTATTAAAAAAATACATAACATACTAAAAGTACAACATAGCCCCTAGGCTAAATTGAAGCGTACGTGCTAAAAACCACCTCCGAAGACTATTTCTTCAGCGACGTGGGATTTTTGTCCCACAGATATCAGTATGCTGGATAGGGTTGTTTCAACTTACTACATAAAAAATGAGCAGAAAATTCACTTTGAAAAATCCAGTTTTACTTCTCTGAAATCGACTTGGGTGCCTTTAAAGCTATATGTAGTCAAAAGCGTTGTATAGAGTAGAAGTCCTTGGTGGATAATGACGCTCCCTACCGGGTGGCATAGGATGGTCATACCATTGAACGTTTCCTCACAAATCTCGGTTCCCCTGTTAGACAGAAAGGTTGTATCTGTATCTATATAGCCGGTATATTAAAACCGCCCTTCGGCGTAACATACCACCACCTGTTGTGACAGGGATCATAACATTAATCACATGTTCCTGAAGTCTACCAATTACAGTTACCATTTACCTGGGGCTCCGGTATTTTTGTAACAATTACTGGTGGAAAAATTGAGGTGAAATTTGTAGTACCAAAAAAAGCTGCCAGGGGGCCTAAACCTTCAGCACTTCTCCACGTGGCTGTCCGAGAGTTATCTGTCACCCAAAAATCATGCATGACCCTAGCAAGTCCAGAACACCAAATATCAAAATCAGAAGTTCTGTTGCAGTACCAAGGACAGCCGCCAGGGGGTCGAAAATGTGATCATTTCTTGGATAAGTCAAGACCAAACCACATTCCATATTTCGTGATAATCCAGATATGGTGGTAAACCACATCCAAACATCCAACCGCTACCAAAAGTGTAATTTTCTTTCTTGCTGCATTTTTAATGCCATCTACCAACTCAAACACAAGTGTGAAAAGGGTGAATAGACCATGCCACCATGGATCATGGGATTATGGGTAACGTTGGGTGCAAAAAAATACATTACCATGACAACGCGTATGCGGCCCATGCGTACTGTGTCAGGTCTATTTTGTCATGGTAATGACTTGGTTTGCCCCTGCCTTACCCAGAATTCTCCGTTTTTCCCAGCATGCCAAGGGAGCTGTGGCTGGAGCATGTCTTGATTTACGTGACCTGTTTCGATTGGGCAATAATTGTCCGTTATTAAAGCTCATTTTGACCACGGTTACGGAGTGGAGAGGGTGCAAAATTGAACAAAAATGAAAGATGTTTCAGAGACTTCCTAAAACTATTTAAAAACTATGCAAGAGTTGCACAAGAAACTGTTATTCAAGGGACTGGATGGATTTCTGTTTATCCAGTTGCTTGAGTAACAGTTGAGTATCTCATTACCTGGATGCTATAGGTCAAAAATCTCATATCTTCCTCGTTTGTTATTTGTGTTGGTTTTTCTGTAGTACAGTACTTTGTTTTGCCGTGTGTTATGCAATGTATCGTTGTAAATTACAGTACTCGGCCCAACCTTTTACGGAGATATCACACCAATGTACACCGCTGCAGTACCGTACAAAGCCACTAGATCACCCATAATTGACCTTGACCTTTGTTGTCCCAGCCCCAACCTACCTACCAAATATCATGAAGATACATGTACCATTTATAACCGATTAAAAAATCGCCAACCCTTAAATGGTGTACCTAACACATAACCTTCTTGACGAAGGTAATCAGTCTGCCTATGGTCTATGGTCGAGCTAGCTGGACACATAATAAAATAGGCTACGGACGAGTTGTAGAGCTTTTGAAGATAGATTTCGGACGAAAATACAGGTATTAACAGAGCGGGTTTAAATTTCATGGAACGCGTACTGCAAACGTCTATTGAGTAGCCTTTTTGTTGCAAAAAAATGATAGTTTCACGTGGTTCCCGAGAACACCTTAGACCCTTGAAAAAACTTCATGTAATATGGCATTGTATATAGCAATCTGGTATATCATGATAATGAATGAAGACATTTATTGTACACTCATACCCACTTGGTTTTAGGTCACAACAAAAGAATAAAATACAGATAACGTTACATATATACATTGCTAAGTAACTACAACTAAGTACATTCGATTTCTTCTCGTTTCTTAGTAATGGTAAAAAGGTAAGAACAGATATGTTTCATAATTGAAGGTTTGTCTAAGCTCAATAGAAATATAAATTTGTCAGTACTGCTTAGGTGTATGAAGTAGGGGAACATGGGTTGAATCAAACTACATGTATAAAGTTTAGCTCTCTCTTTGTTGTATAGTTTACATTCTAATGCAAAATGTTTCTCATCTTCAATTCTTCCTAGATCACAGTATCTACATATTCGTTGTTCCCAGGGAGTACGGTTATGTCTTCCGGTTTCGATGTGTAGTTTGTGGCAGCTGATTCGTAGTTTTCTGGTGGCAGTTCTGTGCCGTAGGTTATCAATACTAAGGTACCGTTTTTCAGTATAGGTGGACTTGAACAGTCTGTAGGACCTATTATATGTAACAGGTGTTGTGTGATGTGTTTGTAAAGGACGTTCAAACCCAAATATTGACAGTGCAAGTTTCATATAAGCCATGAAAACGTCTATTGAACTGCCTTTTAGAGAAAAATTGATAGTTTTGTGTTGTTATTTAAAACTTAGAACACCTTAGGCCTTTCAAAAAGCTTCATATAATATGACATTGTATATAACAATATGGTATATCATTATGGGTAACGGGTGAAGTGTAATGTGTTTGTAATTGACGTTCGAACCCAAATACTGACAGCGCCGGTTCCATATACATTGTACACTATAAACACGTCTACTGAACCGCCGTTTATCTGAAAGTTGATAGTTCCGTGTTGTTTTCTAAAACCAAGAACAACTTAGGCCCTTCAAAAAGCTTCAAGTAATATGGCATTGTATATAGCTATCTTTCTCCGTACTGGCACCCTTTGGAAAGTTGATGACGGCGTGTTTTTTTTCTGAAGTTAAGGACACAGTTGGTAGTAGAAAAGACGTCTTGTGACATCAAAAGATATACAGGATTCTAGTATTGATAAAAAAAAATAGGCTACGGACGAGTTGTAGAGCGTTTGAAAATAGATTTCGGACCAAAAGACAGGTATTAACTAATACAGGTATAATCTAATATCATATTGCTGGCTATTGGTGAGTTGTAGAGCGTTGGAAATTAATTAAAGCCCCTGTCACACATTCACGTATTTCTATTTGGCCTCCGAACAGTATCCGAACGGGTAACACCCCCAACCATGGTTTATATATAGGGGTAGGTCGACGCAAAGTCGGGTGGTGGTCGGTGAATTCGGTTACTAATAGACTGCTCCAGCAGAATGTTTAAAAATGTTTAAAACATTCAAGGGCGCGGTCGGAAGGCTAGGTTGGATTATTTATGGTTGGCTGGTGTTTGGCTGTAAGTCAGCAAAACACTAGCCAACTATAACTGTGGGATATTAAAGTCAGCAGTGTTTGGGGCGTGTTCAGGGGTCAAATTTATTTTAAATGAGTTTCAATTTAAAAATTCATATTGAAAAAATGAGAGCAAAGTGGGCTGACAAAACGTTCTCGCGTCTTCGTTTTGCGATATTTGCAATATATTCATTTTGAGATATTTGCGATTTATGAACTTCAGGTGTGAAGTTCAGTAGACAATGCTTGAAGCTCCTTGGTTGTACCAAGAAGGATTTACACACCGTCACCGGTGTTTAAATCCTTCTTGGAGGCAGAAAACACATGGTCATACCATCTTTATTACCTCCATGAAATGTCATGGAGGTTATATTTTCAGTTGTCTGTCTGTCATTCTGTCTGTCTGTCAACAAAATAACTCAAGAACGGCTGGATGGATTGGTTTCATACTTGAGGCGTTGGTAGGGTCTGACAAAAACTGGAAATGATGAGATTTTGGGCCCCCTACTGGCTTCCCTTGGTACTGCAGCAGAACTTCCGGTTTTGATATCTCGCGATCTGGACATGCTAGGGTCATGAATTTTGGATGGTAGAAGAAGACGTCAGGTGAGTTTGGGCTCCCTTGTAGCTTGTTCTGGAACTGCAGGACGGTTTGTTTAAAAATCTTCGAGAGAGGATAACTAAACAACCGATTGACGGATAGTCATGATTTTTGGTTTGTAGGTAGCTTAAGTGATTCTTGACATAATGAATTTACAATTATGCAAATCAGGATCTAATTTGCATAATTAATGAGGAAATTATCTAACTCTGCTGTGTTCGATAATAGGGCTATGAAACACTTGTGACATGTAATTGAGAACCACAGGAACATTGGCAGATATGCATCATGTAAATGAAGACCTAATTTGCATAATTAAAGGGAAAGTGCTACAATTTTATAGTGGTAACTGCTGGGAATTTAATACTTGTCGTATTTGGAAGTTCAGTGAAGGTGAACATCACTAAACATGATTTATTCAAATCAGGACCTCATTTGCATAATTTGGTAGCGGACTTAGAAACTTGGTAGCGGACGTAAATAAGTTTGATATCTCAAATAACTTACAATAGCGTGGGTTTCTCCAGACTTTTTTTTCATTTTAGGGGCCTTCAGTCAAGGAAGCTATTAATTAATCTGTCGACCGAGGCTCTCTTCGGGACAGAAGGGGCTTTCCGCCGCCGGGATACTAGTATTCTTTGGTACCGGGTTGTAGTTTTATGCGGTAGGAGTTCAATGCCAGTCTATCGGTGTGGCCAGGTATACATCTACCGCGTTAAGCCCTGTTATTGGTGGTGGGCCGGCTTACTCTCTCCTTGCAGCCAAGGGCTGAATTTTGAGGAGCTTACAATGGTGGTGGGGCTTAATCGCAAGGGTCTGGAGCGGCTGCCATTCGGCGCTAACTCAGGTGACCTCAATACGACCCCAATGCGGCCATAAGACTGTAAGGTTTGCACCACTCACACGGGAAGGACCCCTACTCTTTTCGATAAGTATGGTGGGTTCTTTAACGTGCGTGGGGTGTGGCTCTCCCCAAACACGGGACCTCCATTTAACGTCCTATCCGAGGGACGTCCCTAACCGAAGCTAGGTACTCATTTACACCTGAGTGAAGTGAGGAAAGTCGTGTAAAGTGCCTTTCCCAAGGGCACAAGATCGGTGACATGGGTGGGGATCGAACCCGGGACCTCTAGGCCCTGAGCCGAAAGCGCTACCGCTGCGCCACACGACCCCACAAATTACGACCTGACACATATTAGGCCTAATCAGGCCTCACGAACATTGCCCCAGCATATGCATACTAGTATGTATGTTTATTCTTGTAGCGTACGGGAAATTAAAACAGCTGTTACCTGCTAGAAATTTTTTCACATAAAATCACATAATCACCGAGGACATCGACAAATTTGATAGAACGAAAACTTTATTGCACGACAATTGTACACGGTACAATGTATGGTAACAACTATATCGAACGAAGTACAGAAAAGTATAGAATAAAACCTAATATAGAATAAAGCTGAATAAATCCTCCGTCATTACATGTACTTAAACAACAAGGGCTAGCATTATCTTTTATATAGTGTTCATATCTTTGATATAACATTCTGATCGGTTATGTGGAAAAAGGTGATTTGAACTTCACATAATTTCACATTTGACTCCGCGCAGTGTGCGGAGTAAAACCGCTTCACATTACTTCACATTTTTTCACATTTTACATTCACATTTTTTTGGGTCACGTTTTCGAGTTGGGCGATTTCACATAATTGTTTCACATTTTTCAAACGGTCACATTGCTTCACGTAAAATGACATTAGACGATTCACATTTTGAGACAAAATCACATATTGGGTTTCACATATTTCTAATGGTATTCACATTATATCACATTTTCTTAGACTTTTGCACCAAATTCACATAATTTTCACATTTATATGTACCTGGTAGTGATATACTTTTCCGGACTTCAGTGTAGGGGTGTTTGCCCAAAGAAAAAAAAGCACAAACAAGAGTTCCACGACCTCATATCTCCATGAAACAAAAATTACATATATATATTTGATTAAAAAAAATTATGTGAAAGTCCTATCCTTTGGCAATGTTTTATGTCAACATGTCATAATTAATTATGCAAATGACCTCTACATTAACATAATATATGCATAGCGATGTTAACCTTTAACTAACTTACACATGTCACAACTATGAAATTCCCCATCATTACAGAATTTTTAGATTGATTATGCAAATGAGGTCCATATTTGCATAATTGGTATCTGTTGATATTCTACATGCGATAGATTCTACACATTACAGGTATGAAAGTCCTATTGTGTAAAACACTGGAATTACAGAATTTCCTCATTAATTATGCAAATTAAGTCCTCATTTGCATAATTTGCATCTAATTATGTACATCTCTGTGTAAGCTACCTATATACCAAAAATCATGATAATACGTTGCTCCTTTCTGGACTTATCTGCTCTTAAAGATTTCGCCACCCCACCCCCCTGCAGTTCCAGTACAAGCTGCCAGGGGGACCAAACCCACACCACTTATTCCTGACAGGAAAAGCTATCTGCCACCAAAAAATCAAGACCATAGCATGTTCAGGACAAAAGATACAAAAACCGGAAGTTCTGCTGCAGTACCAAGGTCAGCCACCAGGAGGCCCAGATTTGACCTTGACCTTTGTCTTCCTAAGACCTACCGACATACCAAATATCATCACCATCCATAAAGGCGTTCTTAAGTTATGCTCACCAGTAATTGGCGGAAACACACACAGACAGACACACACACACACACACACACACACAGACAGACAGACCCAAAACAATATCTCCATTTTTCATGGAGATAAAAAGACCCAAAAGATGCCATGTTACAATTTAGGGGTGTTCTCGTGAGAGCAGATGCGACGTGTAGATGCTGCTACTCCAATGATGTCTACATGTACCTTCCACTCATGAAGCTTCTAAAAGACTCTTCCAGATCTCTCTGGGTGATTGTCTGACAGCCCTCGACATCATTGGGGTAGCAGCGGCTGTACATCTGGCTTTCTGCTCTCACGACCACCTGACGGGCCAATCTGCCATTCATCTTCGATCTTTGTGTTTCGGTAGTTGATTCGGCAATCGTTTCCTCTAGGGCCTGGTTTGCCTCAGGGGACAAACTCAGGCCCATGCCTGCTACCTCATTCCGCATAATCTGGGCCAACTCCTCTACACTGTAGTCTGGGAAATGAAATATGAAGGCTATCCGGGAGTCCATTCTAAGATTAACATCCAGGAGTGAAGTCATCTCGCCCGGGTAGCCTGCAAAGATCATGATGGGATCCCCATCCTCCATCTTACTCATCAGCTCCTCCAGGGCCTCCTTCCCTACATCCTTAGACGAAGAGGCGTCGGCCTGTGCTAGGCGGTACGCCTCATCTATCAGCAAAACCCCTCCCCTGGTCTGCTGGATCTTTCTTCTCGTCGTCTCCGTTGTTTGTCCAACATACTTGGACACCAGGTCCCCTCGCTGCACAATCCAGAGGAGGGGTTTTGTGATAATCCCAAGGCTGTGGAGGAACCCTGTATTTAAAAAAATGGGAGGAACATAGCATAAGGAATTGGCCCTGACAACTCTCTATTATAAGATATATCGGTAAACCCATCGCAAATGATCTTGTCAGGAAAGGTTGAACGATATGATATTAGTACTTTCCAGTCAAAACCTTTAATAAGAACGTTAACCCCAATATCTGTCCTGAACAGCTTTCTTGTTTTGAACACATCAGTGATCAAGGTTAAAATGTCAAGCATGATCAGACAGGTGGCCCAAATTTGTGTCCCATGCGGGGAATAACGTCTACACGGAACCCCTGCATCGCTTATTTATAAGTAATCCCCACATGCTATTCGCGGTTATATACAAGAGTGAGCCAAGATTTACCATACCTGTCAATGCTTGTGCCACTGTGGTCTTCCCTGTGCCGGGGTTACCCACAAACATCATATGCAGCCCCTGAGGCCGCACCTGGCGACCGCATTTCCTTCGCATGTAGATGGACTTGGCAAACTCCTCCATGTGGCGCTTTAAAGTTGTCAATCCAACAAAACCGTCCAGGGTTTTCATGAGGTCTAAAAAGAGTAAACAGATGATCAACACTTTTACCGGTTACTACTATGTCAAATTTCTATGATGAAATTCTCCATAATCATACAATTTAGTTCCAATACATTCACACATACCCACTCCACTCCAGAAGAGGTTATTATGATTCATCAGAGAATAAAATTGTTATCCTTGAATAATCCAGTTTGTTGTGTGAAATTTACCATAAGTTGAAGCCTGAATGCAGGGCGAAAATTATAGCGAGCGAGTTCTTGAATACGTCGGGGGACCCTTCCAAAATAATAATAATTATAACTACAAGTAATGCCAGAGTTCAAAGTTTATTACAAATTAAAGTGCCTAAATCTGGGTTATAATTGCAAGACGTTTTGTGGAACCTTACTGAACGTGTGACAGTCAATCAAGTCGTCTCCACTGCTCTTGTTAACCTTTAGCCTGTCTACTCTTAGTACATTAGAGTACATTAGAAGCTTGTGGACAACTTGGGTCAGGCAATGAGAGATGGCCATTTCGGCTTGAGGCCAGGAACACAGGGACTGGACATAAGCAGTAAGCAAGAAGCGGGTCTGTATATGGATTTAGAGAAGGATTATTGTCGAAAAGACAGTTGAGAGGTAATTTAGCCAAAAGCCGGGTCCCTTTGTATGCCAAAAGATATGATCTATCAGAAAATAATACCCACTTCTGGAGTGGAGTGCTCCTTTAGACTTTCATTTCTTGTCCCTTCTATACTACTCTTGTATGTTGTTCACTCAGTGTTCAGGTGTGAGAGCATGTATGTGTCTGCAGAGTGCAGACTTTGATCAGTGGGATCCCTGTTGGTAGAATCGCCACAAGCAGAGATCACAATCACAATCTCTGTCTCAGGACAATCAGCTGCCTTTTTTGGCGACGTCTCAGGGAGGAGCCTAATGGTACAGTATTGTGTGCAATTCGCAAGAGTTCTAGGATCGTACAGGCATTTTTTCCACAGGAATGGAATGTCCACAGGCATGCCTCTGACCCACATCTATGCCCACATTCATAGAAACCTTTGGGACCCTGCTTTGGGAAGACCTCTCTGCCCCGGATGCCCTACTTCCTGTGACCCCGGGGCTCGTTCACTATACACTCAGGGGAGGAGTGCACTGTATCTGTATAGGTACCAAGTCTTCCTCAAAATCATGAAATGATGACAGGGCCGCAGTGCCATGCAAATAATAACCCTAACAGCAACCACCGTCGCCATGGCAATGTATGTTTTCATTGCCAGTCTTGTTGGTTGTAGTCCAGAGGGGAAGGGGCATATATAACATAACCATGATTCATGAGTGCTCTTGTTCTAGAGGCTACAGGGATTACAGTGGGGGGTAGCACGTCGGCAGAACGTATTGCGCCTGCGCAAAACACTGATTTTTCACGTTTTTCGTTGGATGTTTGGTCAACGTTGCATCAAAATTTTGCCTGTTGCAGACGATATCTTTTCTTATACAACATATGAAAACTACAGACAGGCTGTCAACCTTATATGCTCTAATACAACCTTATATGAGACGTTCTGCCAAAGTGCTATGCAGATTTCGCGCAGGTGAAGTACGTTCTGCCGACGTGCTAGTGGGGGTATGTCTGCATAACCATGTATCTGCTCCTGTTCTAGAGGGAATGGGGTACTATGTCTACATATTATCTGCGTGCTCCTGTTAAATATATCTATCTGCTCCTAGTTGTTCTAGAGAGATGGGGCATACATTTGTATGTCTACATATAGCAAAATCTATTCTTCATACTTACCATCCACAGCAGTCGTGCTCATCGTGCTGTCTTTACCTAAGAAGAAGAACAGAAACAGTTCATTTAGCTTTTCTGATTTGGGAAAGAAGTGTTCATGAATACTGCAACCTATATGTTACTGTTTAAATGTCATCTACTAATCAAAAAGAACATTTTAACAGGCATTTCATAGACCGTTGTATGTATGATGAGCCTCCCCCTCCCCCATCTAGTATTTGACTCTTTCTCGACCTTATTGCTGTATCGGATTTGCTGAAATCATGTTGCGCTTATTATCTAAAAACATGATAATCTACTAATAATATGCATGGTTTTCCCGAAAATGTAACAATGCACAGTGTGTAACTATATGAATGATTCCAAAGCTGTCAGAATAAGCTGTGACAGGTTATTAGGCTGCTGCAAAAGCAGTATCATTCATGTAAATGTTTTCTGGGAAGGTGGTAAGAGTGCAAATCATTTGGCGTGCCATAGGGGGAGCCCAACCCTGGCTGACGACACTTGTTTGCCCGGGCTGCAGGAGGCGTGTCACACGGCGGTGCAGTTCCACTACCTGCCGCAATAGTTCGTGTCGTCAGAGAACGGCCGGCCAAGAGGGAGTAATGAGCAAGCGATAAATTTAAATTCCTTTGCTTTCACAGGGGTCATTTTGCGGTAGAAGTGAAAGGGAAGTTTTCGCGATGAGTTTAATTCGCGGTTGTACTGTAGTAATACATTGGTAACGTATACTCACGATGCTATTAATTCGCGGTGGAATGGTCACCGTAAAAAAAAACACCTCAAAAAGTTTTAAGATTTGAAGTACCTTCTCAATGTTAAATTGGGTGTTCAAGTACCCCGAAAGGAACCGGTTTCACACACAAGACGCCAAATAGACGGAGGCTGTACGATCTGCGAAGTACGAAGTAAGGAGTGACCTCTTATGTTAAAGTCAAAGGACGGGTGACGCAGCAAATTTAGTGAACTGTTATTATGTGGCTATTGCTCACAATAACATAGTATATGCAAAAAATGCAAGCCCGGGGGCTAATTACAAGTACATTGGATACAAAATAATAATTTAGACCCCCATTCCACTAGGACGGCGCTCTCGCTGCGACTTGAATTGAATTTGCGTAGCCCTTCATTTCATAATTTAAATATTATGTAAAGTGTAAAAGTATGACTGAAAAAACAACAAAACACACAAAGCGTAAAAAGATTCGTTTTTTTAATCTATGAAATTCGTTGAGCGCTCCGTAAAAATCTTAGATCGTAGAGAGAGCGCCGTCCTAGTGGAACGGGGGTGTAAAAAATAGAAATGAGTATGAGATAAATTGAGGATCCTCAATTAAAGCTACTTCTCATATAGTTATTGTTGGGTCTGCATGTAGCGGAGAATGAAATGCACGACGTTTTGAGAGGCATATATGAATTGGAAGGTGTTAATGGAAATACAGTCTTTGGAGGCTGGATCATGCAATAAAGGTACATAAAGCTGAGAGACATTTTGGTGACTACTTCAAATAATTTATCTCTTTCAGTACTGTATTTAGGGCAATGACAAATAAAGTGTACTTCATCCCCCTTTTATACTGCTTTTTCTGTACAATAGTTATATGTCTAATGTATATAATGTCTAATAGGAACAATATGGCTGTTTTCTTGAAGTAAAATTCAAGACAATTCAAGACATATTGCTAGCCTTTCTGTGAAATGATCAACCGTAGTATATCCTCAGGCCTCCGCTAATCATGTTATAAAAAAGATGAAAGATATAAGGGCCCGGGGGCTTAATTTTCTTCTTCGTCAAGCGACAAATCAACGTATTTTGGCACATCAAAGTTGCCATGGAAGCAATTGCTGTTGAGCAGAAACACGGTGGTCGGTTGCTAGGGTATTCTTTCCCGTTGCTAGGCGCGTTCGAAAAAGTATCGGGTTATTTCAGCTAACCGTAAAACATTTGAATATAAACAAATAGTATGGAAGGGAAGATTTCATTAAAATTAAGTAAAATCATCGTCATACCCTTCTTCTAATGATAACTTTTTACGTTGAATGGCTGATTATTATGGAAATTTTGCTCGGAAATACGATTATTCTCTGGATTTCCGAGCGCCACATTTTTAGCCAAACATCGTTAAAGATTGGCTACATATAATACCGAAAATTCCCGATTTTAGTATTTTTTGATGACTAGGAATAAGATAAAAAATCGTGCTTTAGGGATTTTTTAATTTCTGATTTCAAGTGTAGTTTTTGTTGACAAATAGGTGAAAAAATGGCATTTTTTTTACAATTTTCACACTCAATCATCCATAATTCAAAATCAAGGACATGTTTTAAAAATCCCTAAAACACGATTCTCGGGAAAACTGTTACGGTCATTTTGAGCCGTCAATGAGATAAGTTGGACGTTTCTCGCCTGAGATCTTTAACGATGTTTGCACGCATGTCATGCGGCACGGAAATAGGGAGGGGGAAATTGTAACCGCCGTGGACAACTATTACGATATTCAAGGTCACCCATGATAACGGCAGTAGCTTCGCTACATGTTACATGTCCACTACAAAACGATAGCATACATGTACTGTCCAAAAAACGGTTTATATTTGTGATAAGATATTTTTTTTCTGTTTGGCGGTACCCATGTAAAAAGGAGCCTAAAAACCAAGGTTTACCGTAAATGACCTCGGGTAACCCCAGATCGAACACCATTCGGTTCGAATTACGTCAGATCGAACATGGTTCGGGTTCTAAAGCAGGTGGGGACATTTGGGCCCAAATTTTACCACCGTGAAATAAAGCTATTTGAGGTTAGCCAGCCTGATAACACCTGATATTTCTATACGGAACAACAATGATGCCATCGCAACTACCGTGCTAAAAAATTCTATCACCGCAAAATCACCGCCATTCCAACCAATTTTAAAAATGGTAGAACACCATGAATTTCAGCATACTCTATCACAACAGACATGAATATTGTACAACGCCAGACACATGAGGTGTCCAGATGCCGTCCAGTAATTTTATTTCGGCACTCGAAGTAACACAGATACAAAGAGGGCATCAACTGGGCCCCAAATTAATAGCATATCAAACCGAAACTCAGCACAGGACCGTCTGCAACTTATAACATGTACCCACAAACTTATGAAATTCTATCTGCCGCAAAGAACTCGTAATGAAAATCAGAATGACAACCAAAACCGTTAAATCAGACGATAAAAATAACGTGTAATACAGTAGTTAACTCCTGCCGTCACCTGCGACCGGTTGCATCTGATCTCTAACATTTGGAACAACTAACCTCCGACCCCGTCCCGCGCCTAAGATCTGTCGAAAACCTAATTTTTTATCGGAACCAAACACCCCTCTGTCAGACGCCTGACAAAAATGGACCAAACCGGCTATACCTTAACAACAGCCAAGCCATACAAGCATAACCATTTTCAGGCAAAAGGGGGTGTCCAGGGGCCGCCAAAACGTTCTATTTCCACGCCCGAAAACACATATACAATAAAAAAAGAACGTGCAACATCTGCAGCCTAATAGCAAAACGTATACTGAGCCCCCAAAAAATCCGTCCACCCCACGGCGAGAAACAGCTGCGAACATGAAAACCACGACCAGTTACTGTACCCTTCCGCGGAAGGATATCTCCTTCCCCGGCGGAGGTAACAAGTGTCATTTTCTGCACTTCGTCTTGAATACAGGAATACGGCCGGCTAACTCCTTTTGCTGATTTCTACAATTTTTCCAGCCACCGACGTAGTCTGGTAAAGACTTAACCCCCAGGTGTTTTTATTCTTCAATGACGCGCGCTTCTCGGGTTTTTATACATCAATTACCGGTCCCTAACAACTACGTCTGGCAGCATAGCTGGTAGTAATCAGTGGGTGCTAAATGCATTATACCTCAACCTTATCAATTTAGTTTTCAATTACGCCTATAAACACCGCCTCGGGGAGCTTATGGCCGAAAATGGTGTTGCTGAAAATGTCAGACACCACCAGAAGCCACAGCGAACAACACATGTCACCCCCCCCCCCTCCTCCCCTTTGCCCCGGCGCTGGTCTGATCTGTACATGTATGACAGGAAAACACCGAAAATGGAAGTCGTGTGGGCTGTGTAGTCCAGTGTAACCAAGTATTAAACAAAGAGCGAAGTTGTTTAAGTAAAAGCAGTGAGTGAGCCTCCCCCCGTCTTTTTTTACTTTCCGTGATGCATCCAAAGCATATATCTAATCAACCACTACACATTGTTTAACAAATTGTACGTTAACATTTGGCAGATGAGTGCCTGTTTATTTGGTACGAGTTATTGTGTGCTGGTTGGTGTCCCCCGGGGAGCTTACTATCTACCATACTATTTAACATCTACATGGCAGATATTGGTATCCAGTTACAAAATACCAATGTTGGTTGTTTTATTGGCAAGGGTAATGTCACAGGGGAGACTGGAATCCAGGGGAAGTTTTTTTTAAATGATTGTTTCTAACTCAGTAAATGTGATGCATACTACTCACTAGTGACAGTAACCTTCGTCTATAGCTAACTTCAAAATCTAGTACATGTAAGTAGTATGCAGCACATTTTAGGGTTAGAAACGATTATTAAAAACCTTGATTTCAGTCTCCCCTGGATTCCAGTCTCCTCTGTGACAGTAATAAAGAAACACTTCCTGTATGCAGATAATATCTGCCTATTCTGTCCTTCGGAGAAAGCCTTGCAAAAGCTAATTGATCTATACAAGGCTTCTGGAGCCAACAACGATGTTCTATGTTGTACAAAGAAAACTAATTACATGTATCTCCCATGTTCTCGCCTACATTTAAACGGCGCGCCTTCCTCAGTCAAGCTGTACGGCGACATTTTGGCGCACATTTCCTCTGCAACATACTTTGGCTTTTGAGTCATCCCAAACATGTCCGATGTCTCGCAATTTCATACTTGCGTCATTTGAAATTTAAATGAAGAAGGTGAACATCATTTAATGTAACTTATGCAAATAAGTACCTCATTTGCATAACTCATGAGTAAATAAAAGAATAGCCTTCATTGTTAAAATGGGACTGTTTTTTAAAATTTCTAATATTCAAGTGAAAATAATCAACTAATATGATTTATGCACATAATGTTCTACCTTGGTTCTATGTTATTTGATGTTTCAGGCTTCACTATTGTTTTCATTTATTTGGGTATTATGATTTCAAGCGCAATGTATGTTATTTAAGTTACTTTGCTTTTGAATTATTTAGTAATTTTGTAACTTAACAGTTACTTCTGTTGTTAGTTGTATTATTTTGAGTTTGATGTTTTTGTCTGGGGTCTTCCCCAGGCCCAGGGCTCATTGAAAAGCGCCCTACGGGTGATATGTATCCCCCTGGTTAAATAAATACAAACAAACAAACAAACAAGAATCTTGCATCATTAACGAGACGCATGTATAATTCGTCAGTTGTAAGGTAAATATCACTTGGTTTTAGTATGTGGTCGTGAAAATTTAGTTGAAAAGATTTTACATAAATTATTTGTTTTAAAGTGAACGGAAAGCCATAGCGTCATGTCGTTACCAATTTTCACATAAGCAGCTCATGATCTACCCTGGTTTCCAGAGTTTACCGCGCGGGCCTGTCTGAGATCGTGGGCGCGCTATAGTAACAACAGCCCCCGTTACAGTATCCGGCCCGCCAGGGGAGATTGGCTGCCCCGCAGTACTCTGGTAGGGCCGGGTTCAGCTGTCATTCGGAACGCGTAATGACAAATACATACCATGCCGGGGGAGTTAGTCCGCTAAAGGAGTACAGTTTGGTTCAGAGCGGCCAACAGTATTTCTTTAGCGGATAAACTGTATTTAGACAAGTTCTACTCTTTCTAGCTGCCTCTGAAGCCTGGTAGAGGCTTTAAAGGTAGTTACTCGAGAAGCAATTAAAAATGATTGGCACGAGAGGAAATTGAAAAAGAAGAAATAACCTTTAACACGATCCTAGTGGGTCAAACCAGGCACTGGAAATTCTCTTCAGTTTTTCAAGCTTCCTGAGCTTTCATTACCATATGGACCTGTGAATGCATACGCCTCAACCACAATATAGTCGTGACGGAAAGCTTTGGGATTAAACCACCAAAACATATGTTGCAGCATGTTTTTGTGGATTGGTTTTCGGGGTGAATATACTTTTCCTCCAAGTTCTATGTTTCCTCTCGTTTTCTTGCTAAATATTGACATTTGAAGAAGACGTGATTGTAGGATTTTGGAGCCAAAACTTGAAATAATCTATGGAGCATAATTTTGCCTAATGATTCCAATTATGATAACTTCGTAGACATGATTTTGGTCACGTTTCAAGTGTTTATGTACGACCATAGACGCCAAGCACGCTATATGTTAAAGAAGTATAGAACTCTGGACCAAAATTAAACTGATTTGTAAACGAATTGCAGGTTTTTAGCGCACAATGACGTCACACGTGTGCTATATGTGATTATCACTAGGCAACGTGATGATTTAACCTTTTTATAGAAAAACTACATGTGCTAAACATGGACACTTGTAAATGTTACAATCGTACAACGAGTGCTTTCAAAGCGTCAGAGGCTGAGATATATCGCCACAGTCTCTATACTTGAAATACG
Organism: Branchiostoma floridae x Branchiostoma japonicum; assembly: GCA_013266295.2. Lineage (NCBI taxonomy): Eukaryota > Metazoa > Chordata > Leptocardii > Amphioxiformes > Branchiostomatidae > Branchiostoma > Branchiostoma floridae x Branchiostoma japonicum. Next base: position 17,179,464 of record CM023829.1, on the reverse strand, counting down.
ATCTATGGTGTAAATTGAAGATGTCATTTTCAAGCAAAATTTCTAGCTTATTAAATGGACATCTACCACTTTTACTGTCGCATGCAGTATCTTAAGTACATAACATTATTAGTTAGGGCTGCGGTGTTTGGCAGATTCCTTTTTGTTTTAGTGATTGCCAAAGGAAGGAACTAAACATATTCGGTATGCAACACAAGATGTAACGGAAAATGGTAATCAGACCATAATGACTTGATTATATGGATGACATCCGCGCGCGCATTTTGTCCGTTTCCAAACAAAAAGCTTGCAAACCATACTGTAAACTGAACAAATTTACAGTATGTAGGTCTTAAAATATCTTAAACTCCATGAACTGGAATAAAGAAATATATCACAATAAGATTGAATCTAATATATAAAAATGCCAAAAGTACACATATGTATACGAGCAACATGTTTCAGAAGGTATTATTTTTCACATGTACGGTTGTACTAAGCATTACGAAAGTCGCTATACTGTCAATAAGAATTATGTCTTGTATCGAGAACATTCAAAACCCTGATGCCATTTTTTTCACGATGGTGTTATGACTAATGACGTCTTTCGTGCATTAGTTGGAGAAGTCTTTGACGGATTCTAGTGACTTCTTTGTGCGAGTCAGACGTTATTATTCGTAATTTGATGTGTTGTTGTGCCGGGTGATGTGTGGGCGGAACGCCGATGCGATGTTGTCGGGCTCACTGTGGCCGCCACGGCCGACTGGTTAGATCATACTGCTCCCGTAGGAAGGCCCTGCAACATTTGTTTGGGAAGCATGTTACCAGAAAGCGGCGGGTCTTTGTTACAAAAACATGATCATATCATGTCAAAGGGCTGTAAAACGACAGGATATGGGGAAAAGATTGGTGGGGCTAGGTACCAATGGGTAGTCAAATTAAGAACCTGCACTTTACACCCTCTGTGTCCAACTGCGAGCTGGAGCTACATATCAGTATTAAAACTGGGCCCTACCAAAGGATGCCTGAAGAAGAAAAAAATCTGTATAGTGTATACGTCGGTGAAGGTTAGACATCCAGGTGATATGATACGCCAAAAACAGTTACTCGAGCAACTGGATATGATTTTGGAAACGGTCAGACGTTTCAGGTAGCATCCACTACCTTTCGTCAGTGACACTTAAGCTGGAGTCACATTACCAACGGGGCATGCTCGGCATGTTCCCCGGGTAGACGCCGGCCGGCGTCATGAAGCCGAGCGTGCGCCGTCTGTCAGGGTCACAATTAAATGTTCCTTTACGGCTCCCTGTCGGGGCCGGCGTTGAGGCGGCTTCTGATTAAAATTCATAAACTTTTGGTCCCCTTGAGGTTTCTGTCAGGGACCCGTCTGATGCCTGGTCAGTCTCCCGTCTTGACCGTGCGGGGTGCGGTAGGGTGCCGACCGGCTCTTGCAGTCCGGCCGGGCAGCTGTTGGGTCCCTGGCGGGGTCCAGGGGTAATCCTGGCGCATCCCTGGCTGGATCCCGACGGGCTCCTGTCGTGTTTTTGAGCCGGTATATATAAGCGCTGCTAGGCCTGTCACCATCACTATTTTTCTTAATGTACGACACGTCACGTGAAGAGTAGACTGAAGTTGGCGATTCAGCGTTTAGTGCAACCTGCAAGAGTGTGGAACGACCTTCCACTTGTTGTGCAGTCGACACAGTCCTTGAGGTCGTTTAAGAAGGGTCTCTATGAACATTTCCAGCAGTAGTATATGTGCAATAGGATTGTTTTTAAATAATTGTAAATTTGTACCTGTAATATGTAATATGTTGTATGTTGTTGTTATTGTGACTGTTTTAAGTATTGTATATATATATATATGTATGTATATGTGTAAATGCCAGGAAGACTAGCGGTGGACCCGGTTTGGGCCCACCGCTAATGGTAATTCAAATAAAGTTTCAAAGTTTCAAAGTTTTCATGTGACGGGTTTAACGGTGTGGTCACATTCGTCGAAGGCCGTCATACAATTTGGATGTCGTAGAATTTCCAAACAGGCTGTGACAGAATCTTCTTCTTCTTCCCAGTACGTGCAAACCTCAATTGGTTGAGGGCTCTAGCACGGTGGGGGTAGGGGTATACGTATTGAATGGGGTGGTCGCTGTTTTTGTGTGTGTAGATTGTGGTCTGCAGCTCCTCAATGGACAGGGGCGCCACTCCCTGACCGCCACCGAAAGCAGGGTGGCGGTGACTACCCGTAACTGTTGTTAAGAACTACATGGTGCTAATTAATAATGGCATTCTTGAGGGCCTGTAATGCCTTGGCTTTAACAATATTTTCTGGTAGACGGTTCCACTTTCTAACTGTTCTAGAGAAAAAGGAGTTCAGATGGTAATCAACTCGTGAAGCTGGTGGGTAAAAGGCTAAGCTGTTTGATGAATCTACCACCGACTAATGATTTAAGACAGCTTTTTCTGTAATAAGACAGCAGGACACATGCAAGGTTATCCCATGGATTCCCACAGCTGGCCATCGAACGACGATCGCACGACTGAAGAATTGTTTGGTCGGACAGAATATTTACAGACTACAACAAGTTCCAATACATTGTAGTTATTAAAAATTCCAAACTGTTATTAAAAACCCCAACAATTATTTTAAATTACAAACTGTTATCATTGATTCTTACCTCGGCGAAAAATGATGACGACAAACAAAGAACATCATTAGATAAACACAACTCACTCTGAACAAAAATCTCATGCGTAGGTGGACCCTCGTATACAAAAGGTAGCTGCGAAGAAACCAACGAAATTAAGGCTAGCTGTCTAGACGTCTTCAGGCATCATTTCCTATTAAAGAAGAATTTCCGTGAGTATCAAACGTCAGCCACTGATGAATGGACCTCGTGCGTAGGCAGAGCCGAGAATACAAAAGGTAGTTACCAACAAGCCAACAACATTAATGTATTTTCCATTCAGGAATGTCAAATTTTATTGCTTGATTAGGCTAGTTGTCTTCAGGCACCATTTATCATTAAACAAGAATTTCCCTGACTATCAAACGTCAGCCACTGAATGGACCTCATACGTAGCCTGGAATACCAAAATTAGCTACGGACAAAGCAACGACATTTTTGCTCCACAACATTTTTGCTCCCTGGGCAACTGTATCGCTTGAACAGGACAGTTGTCTTCAGTCACCACTTCTCCGGTTGTTCTTTTTTACTTGTCAAGGTTATTATTTGACATCTCAAACGTGTCTACAAGCGAAAAATTGCTGTTAAGTTGTAGCAATGGCGTTTTGGGAATCTGACGCTCCTTCATACTGTCATGAAATATATTTTATGAATGAGAGACTCATTAACAACTAGTGATAAATGTAATAATCAGTTCGCCCTCGAATGGTTCACATGATTTGGGATGAAGTCAGCAAGAATCTGATCAGCTCTTTACAGGTTTTAACCTAAAGCCCATTTGATAGGTACATAACATTTAGAACCGTTTAAGATAATTGCCTGGCCACAGATGTCACCCATTGCTTTGTGGAGGGGGGGACATGGTTACAGGTAATGGATTCTGCGATCATTTAAACATGTTTACCGTTAAAAGCCGGGTGTCTTCTAGCCTGCATGAGTGTCAGCCTTGTTAGCTTTCGGTCCGCTCCCCAAGATCCGCTACCCTGCCAGCGGATCTTGGGGAGGGACCGAAAGCTAACAAGGCTCACACTCAGGCTAGGTGTCTTCGGGCCCTTGGTTGTCAAACAAGTGTGGCCACCCGCTGAGGATGTGGTCAACTGACAGTATATACATCCCGTTATCCAGCCGTAACCCTAGAGTCCACACGTTCTCTTGATTGCTAAAGCACGGGTTCGACCTTTCAAAAGTGGGCGTGAGTTTGCATTGTGTTCAAACATACATCTAAACTCGTACTCTGTCTGACTTCATTGTTTTTACATTCATTTTTTTTAAGTCGAAGGTGTCTCTTTGAATCCCTCTTGGAGATTCATTTTGATTCATTACTAAAACTACTTTAAACTTGGTTCTGGGTCAAAAGTCAATAGCCGGCACTGTCCTCCAGAATGGGATGGTTGTCTTTCATATGCTAGTTTGTTCTTGACTCTATATAACTGCAAACGTATGTTGGCGCCAAGAGTACAGTAAACAACTTTAAAAGAGTTTCCAGGTTTTGCAAAGAAGCTTAGATTTATGTAGATCGTTAAAGTGCTAAATGGTTGCCAACAGTATTTGTTACTAAAAGGTGTTTCTAGTGGTTCCATCTTTCAAAGATCTCAAAGGAGATAATTGCATTGTGGATGTTTAAAAGACACTTTGTAATCATGAGTAGTCCCTAGAGTATCTTAATGGTCAACCTGACGTCAATTACATGTGAATGCCCACGAGAACAGTTCCTAGAATCTTCCAAGGGAATAACGCTTATTACCTTTAATAATGTCTATTGATCAGATCCTCGGAAGGTCTTCCAAAGGCCGTGGTGGCTAAAAGCTTTCTCGCATGTACGTTTCAAAACGCACGTAATGCACATGACAGTCCCGGAGGTCAGACTGGTGAATTGTTCTTTTACAATTACAATGTTAACACTTAACCAGCATGGTACCTAAGTTGCAATGTGTTGTCAGGCATGTCGAAGAGTTGCTGTGTAGAAGTTGAAAAAAAAAGAATTTATCACGGTATCTGATGGAGGTTTGGTCCAGGTAACATATAAACTAACGGACATTGTATGCGATTTTAATTAACTATACACGGTATGTCATCCTTACATACGCGAACACGACAGTATGAGCGTACGTTAAGGGAACGTTTTGTTTTAAAGTGTACCGCCACTTTCCAAACAGTGCCTTTGATGACAGTTTGAGTTGACATTGTAAAACGAGTTTCAAAAACAAAACAAACAAACAAACAGTTTCAAGTAGCATCCACTACTTTTCGTCAGTGACTTATGACAGAATCTGTAGTTGAACAGGTATTTATTCTTATACCTTAAATGTTATAATTTTTGGATAAATACCTGTTCAACTACAGATTCTGTTAGTCACAGACAGTGGTTTACTGCAAACAAAATGTCCCTTAATCCCACAAAATGCAAAGCTATGCTTGTCGGGACACATAGGGCCAAAGCTGCAAACAGTCACCTACATCTCTCACTAGCAGGCACAGACGTAGACCAAGTGAAGACTTTTAAGTACTTAGGAGTCTTCCTAGATAGTGCGTTGCAATGGAACGATCACATCTTACACGTTACTAAGAAACTGTCTCAGGTTATCGGCATCGTAAAGTGTTTAAAACCATTCATCAACAGAGAAGCCTTAATGACAATTTACACATCTTTGTTCCTTCCCCACTTAAACTACTGCAGTTCTGTTTGGGATCAAGGTAACAAGGGTTGCATCGACAAATTACAGAAACTACAGAACAGGGCGGGTAGGGTGATCCTTGGGTGCGATTACTACACACCTAGTGACACCATACTGCACAGACTAGGTTGGACACCAGTGGTTGAAATGCACAAGAGGAACAAAGCAGTGTTTGTATACAAGGCCCTAAACGGTATGTCCCCTCCCCACATCTCAGGTCTGTTCACACAGCTCAGGGAGGTACACACTCACAATACACGCCTCAGATCACAGGGTGGGCTACAACTGCCAAAAGCTCAACTACAATACAAAAAGAAATCTCTGTCTTGTACTGGTGCTACTCTATGGAACTCACTCCCACCCCAGGTAAAAAGTGCAGTTTCTGTTAATTCATTTAAGCGCCTTTATAACCAGGAATGTCTTGCCACATCATAACAGACAAGTCTACCTTGTTATCAAATAGCATTGATATGCAAATTCCTTTTGTTATTCCTTTTGTTATTTTCCTGATTAGTTTTGCATTATTGCCATTATGAGTTGTGATTATTTTGTTTTATGACTACCTTACTGAGTTGTGGCATTATATATACTTTTACTTGTACCTAAGTTGACTTACCATTTTGTTATATTTTGTTATTTTCTTGTATTATTTATTTATGTATGCCTGCAGGGCACATTGAAAAACGTCTTAATGGCGATATGTACCCCCTGGATAAATAAATAAACAAACAAGAGTTCGAAACGTCCGACAGTTTTTAAATTTTATTTAGTTGCTTGAGTACTTGTGTATCTCATTACCTGGATGTCTATCCTTCATTAACGTACTTCTGTACCAGTTTGTGTTTTTTTTTGGTTAAAAATCATTAATCTCACGTACTTATGTTTACTTTGTAAAATCTCTGTTTATTATCTACGGACTCTGTTTATTGACATCTTTGACAGTTTTTCTGTGTTCAGTTTATGGTCGATTATGTCAATTCTGTGCCTCTGTTTTTCTCTTGATTTATGTTCCATACATATTGTACTTCCACATCGTGTCTTATAAGCCCACACAGGCTCTAAACGTAGCGAAAACTCACTCAATGGTAAGAAGACTTTTCCCGAAAATATATTTCTGCGTGGGTAGGTAGCACATCAAATCCAAACAACCGCAAAATCCAATCCCGAGAGCATGCTGTGCAAGTGGATTGCCTATTGTTCCTTCATGCTATAGCAGACCTTGTTGAAAGAAGTTACCATCGTTTGATAGACACGCGCGCACAGAGTATATCATTCCCGCTGTATCATCAACGTCGTTTCTGGTAAAAACAACGCGTAGGTGCCGCAGCCAGACTCCAATAGTCGTGCCAAGCTCACCTCCGCAAAGCCACAGCAACTAAATTTTACATAATGAGAAATAAATTGTTCTCCAACTCACCGCTGATGAAGACCAAAAGATTCAGTAGAAAAATCTGTTAATTGAAATACTTTGAGTTTTGAGTTGGAGGACAGTTAATTTCTCATTATGTAACTTACCAACTTAGATGAACTTTCATGCTAGACCTTGTTACAATATACACGAGTTTTGTCTGGACAACCTGCGGGTACGCAGTTCCGATCCGGTTTGGCAACCAGGCATTACGCAGTCCCAAAGTCTTAAACTGGAAAGAATACAACGCAGGGCTTTCCAAATCATCTTAGGGACTGACTACACAACCTACACAGATGCTTGCCTCACGCTAGGCCTTACGACGCTACTCCAAAGACGTGACCACCTCTGTGAGACCTTCGCCACAAGACTGCTACAGTCTGAGTCCTTCCGCGATTGGCTACCCCCCTACCGAGAAGACGTCGGCGGCAGAAAGACGAGAAACAGCTACCAGTTGGACACTATTAAAACACGAACCAATCGATATAAGAATAGCCCCATACCTTACTTGGTAAGACCTCTAGACAGACCTTCCTGGACTAGCATTTCTGGAAATACGTTGTAAGTTGTAATACCGGGTAATACAAATTAGTTGATTGGTGCGAATCTTTTTTAATTGTCTTGACAATGTTTTCAGTGTGCTGAAAGAATTTTATGTCTGTAAACTGCTACTGTGCTTTAGAGTATTCTCATCACGACGCAAAGATGAAGTGGATGTATTTATTTTAAACATGTATGTTTGTCGAAGAGAATTTTATCACAACTCTTTTTTAGTAATTGTAATCTAACTGTATTTTCCAGTGCAATTCAGTACGCGAGTTATAACGCGCACTGCGATACTGTAAAATTGTTCAATGTGAATGTGAAATAAACCAATTACTACTACTACTACATGCTAGCTAAATTTTATTGCTGACATCTACGTGCGCATTTATTTCGAAAAAATAACAAGAAATTTCCCCCCCCCCTCCCTAGCCCCGGCGATGTACTAATGAAGTAACCAAGAGTGTAGTTGCAGAAGTGAAACTAGTGAGTACGGTAGCCAAGTTCAAGTTAATCTTTGCCCTTAAAGAGATCATTTCTTATCTTAAATGTAAAGTTTTCCCAGTCTTTGTTTCCATGGTGTAACCAAAGCTTTCAATTGGATCAATCACTACACATTGTTTAACAAATTACTTAACAAATGAGTGCCTGTTTATTTGGTTATTGTGTGCTGGTTTTTGAGTGCGCTGGGTTAATATTAATAATAACGTGTCCAAAAGTCTTAGGCCCACTAACGGTGTCCCCCGGGGAGCTTACTGTCTCCTATATTATTTAACATCTATATCGCATATCTTAGTGACCAGTAGAATAATACAAATGTTGGTTGTTTTATTGTCAAGTTTAGTAAAAAGAACATTCCTTTCCTGTCGTCTGGCGAACGCTTTACGAAGGTTAATTGATCCATTGGGGGCCTTTTGGAGCCAACAACGATGTTCTATTTTGTACCAAGAAAACTAATTACATGTATCTCCTATGTTCTCGCCTACATTTAAACGGCGTGCCTTCCTCAGTCACGCTGCACGTCACCTTTTTGGCGCACGTTTCCTCTGCAACATACTTTGGCTTTATCACCCCCACATGTCCGATGACAATTCTATTTGTAACTAGAAAGGCCGACATTTGCTCCGTAGCAAATACAGCATATTTCGGCCATTTCCTTCCCCATTCCAAAATGGACTGTTCCACATCAACGAAATTCCATCCAGTATCATGTGTTTCATACCCCTAAGCTCGTAACAATTGTTCTCGAAACACCCACAGAGTGATTTTCAGTGTTAATAAGCCCCCATGTAGTTCTTTTCAGTAACAAATATTCTCAAAACCACCATATACAGGTTTTTGGTAAAAGAGTTCTTTGGGTCATTTGCTTTTAGTATTGGGGCACAGGAGCCAAAAATGTACATTTTTTGTCTGAAAATGGCATAAAAGTCACGCATACCAAAAGTGTGAATAAGGTTTTGTGGGCATGTGTCCAAGAATCCCCCATACCAAATTTCAGGTCATTTGGGCTTAATATTAGGGCACAGTACATTTTTGTTTGAAAATAGCAAAAAGTCCCATTTTACACAATTTCAAAGCGGTGTATGCCAGCAATGTGAATAACTTTCTGTGGGCATGTGTCCAGTGTACCCCCATGCCAAATCCCAGGTTATTTGGTTTTAATATTTTTATTAGAAAGTAGCACTGGATACAGGATCAAACGGTTCCAACAATATTAATTTCTTCATGCAGTTTTAGAAACACGCCTTTATCTGGAAGACTATTTTTTATCTGTATAGTCATGTACAAATGGTATTTGGTATCTTTACTTTGTTTATATAATCAAGTTTATTGCAAAGTCATGCAATAATAGGAAAGAGACAACTACTGTCTAGGAAAACTTATACTTCTACTATAAGGGCACAGGAGCCAAAAATATACATTTTTGGGCTGAAAATCGATTAAAAGCGATTAAAAGTGGTATATGTCAAAAGCGTGAATGATATTCTTTGAGCATATGTCCAAGGTATCCGCATACCAAATTTCTGGTCAGTCGGATTTAATACCAGGGCACAGAAGCCAAAAATGTACATTTTGTGTCTGAAAATAGCAAAAAAGTCCCATGTTACACAATTTTAAGTTGTGCCAACAATGTAAATAACATTCTGTGGGCATATGCCCAAGGATCTTCCATACCAAATATCAGGTCATTTGGTTTTAATATCAGGTCACAGGAGCCAAAAATGTATTTTTTTTGTCTGAAAATAGCAAAAAAAGTCCCATTTTCACAATTTTAAAGTAGCACATGATAAAAGTGTGATTCATGGTCTGTGAGCATGTGCCGAAGGCAACTTCATACCAAATTTCAGATCATTTGGTTTTAATGTTAGGGCACAGGAGCCATTGTAAATTTTTTGTCTGAAAATAGCAAAAAATCCCTATTTTACACAATTTTTTAAAATTGTGTAAAATAGGGATTTTTTGAAAAGTTGTGTATGTAACAGGCGTGAATGACTTTGTGTGGGCATGTGTCCAAGGTGTCCCCATACCAAATTTCGGGTCATTTGGATTTCATACCAGGGTTCCAGGTCCCAAAATGTACATTTATTGCCTGAAAATGACCAAAAACCCAAAATAAGACATTTTTCAAAGCCTGTATAAAAAAAAGAAGAAAAAAAACAAACAAATGGGAGTATTTGGTCACTCTACCTCCACACAAAATTTCAGGTCATTTGGCCGAAAAATGAAGAAATTGAATCCAAATTAACGAAATGGCAGGACGGAGAAGAAGGATGAGGAGAAGGAGAAGAAACACTACTACGAGCGCCCGCCAACCATGGTTAGGAGTGAGTCGGCTGGCGTTCGGCTGGGTTGGCTACGGTTCGGCTGCGCCAGCCGAATGTTTCAAAATGTTTAAAACATTCGTGAGTCGTTCGGGAGGTTCGATCATATCTGGCTGGTTTTCGACCGTAAGTCAGCAAAACACCAGCCAGCCATCCGGGAGTAAGTTAGCAGTGTTCAGGGCGTGTTAAGGGATCAAATTTAACTCCAGTTGAACCCAAATTTGTTTCGATTCATATAGAAAGGTAGGCGTGGCCTAAATCTGGTCAGAGTGCTCCCGAACGCTAGCCGAACCTGGTCGGCTGGCGTTCGGGAACAGATTCGGGGAAAGGTCGTGAATGTGTGACAGGGGCTTGAGCGAACTAACTTAGCATGACGGGGTACGGATCGTAGAATTTGGCAAAGTAATTGGCCAGGAGAGTCAGTCCTCGTGATGGTTAATTTCCCCCTCCGAAGGGCGCGGGCTAATGAAGAAATTAAAAATGATTGTCACCAGAGGAAAAATGAATAGATAACCGGCCCCCTACCTTCAATGCGACAGGAAGTTGATGGGTGTTCTGTTACCATAGAGCAAGTTGCGTTATAACACTCTTCAGATTTTCAAGCTTTCTGAGCGATCATTACCATATATATGGCCATGTGAATGCAAACACGTCAATCATAATACAGTCGTGACGCGAAGCCTGGCGACTAAACCACAAAAACATTATGTTGCAACATGTTTTTGAGGATTTTTTTCTCGGAGTGAACATAGTTTTCCTCCAGGTTTTTTGTTTCGTCTCGTTTTCTTGCTAAATGTTGACGTTTGAAGAAAACGTGAAGGTAGATATTTTGGAGCCGAAGCTGGAAATATTCTCCAGAGCATAATTTTTCATTATGAAGTATGATAACTTCATAGACATGCTTTTTGTCACGTTTCAAGTGTTTAATATACGGGAGCAGACGCCAAGTACGCTATGTGTTAATTATATATAAAAGTACTCTTTTTCTCCAGACCGAAAAAAAAGCTGATTTTTTAAACGAATTCCAGGTTTTTAACGCACAATGACGTCACACGTGTGCTATATGTGAGTATCACTAGGCAATGTGATGAGATAATTTAACCTTTTTATAGAGAAATTGCATGTACTAAACATGGACATTTTTTAATGTTCTAATCTTACAACGGGTGCTTTTCAAGTGCCAGAGGCTGAGATATTGTCCTGCCGACCCTACCAAACGCCACAGTCTCTATACGATCCTAGCCTCCTTCGCAGACTTGTGGGCGGCGTTAGGGAGGGGAGCCGAGGGAGTTTGCCGGGGAGAAAGGTTTCACCGGCGAAACCTCTCTCCCCGGCAAACCCCCTCGGCTGCAAAACCGTTCCTCCGCGACATAACTCGCATCGCTCGCCAAAAAAATTAACGCCGCCCACAAGTCATGGTGTAAATTGGACTTGCCATTTTGCACAATGCTCTAGTCTGTAGTCTCTAGTCTAGCTATTGAATGGGCATCTACCCCTATGACTGTCGCATGATGTTTCTTAATTCTTATGTACGTAACGTTATTAGTTTGGGCTTCGCATGTTTTGCAGATTTGTGGAAGTGATTGCCATTTTGCAAAGGAGAAACTCAACACAACACAACACAACATGTAACAAAACATATGATCAGACCACACTAACGGGATCATATGGATGACGTCCGTTTGCGTATCAATATTATTTTCGTCCGTTTCCAAACAGCAAGTTTACAACCATACAACCGTACATCGTACAACGTAACGGCAAAAATAGCAAATACATGGATACTACTGTAACAGTTGTAAAATATCACCTTTGAAAGTCGAAGAAGGTGTGAAAGACCAAAAATAAAGAGTTGAGAGTTTGGCCTACCATGCCTCAGTTATATGGCTTAAGTTGAGGGAAAGATCTTACGTATTATCGTACGATTTTCTTCCGATTTCCTTTACAAAGTGTGGCGTAACAAATTGTTGAACAGTGACGACCTAAAATTTTTTGGCAAGCGACGGAGGCACTCCCCTAGTGTAAGGCCTGGTCCAAGTTACCCCCAGCAAAGCCTCATTTTCCTATTATAATGACCTACTTTAATATTATAATGAGCAAAGGTGCCAGGGAAAACTCTTGAATATGCATCAGGCCAGGCGATAATTGCACTGGCTTGAACGCGCAATGCCCCGCCCGGTGTTTTGCATTTGTTTGTCGCTTAATTTCACACCCCCTCCCCAATGCCTTTAACTTGGACCCTCTATGATTGAAACATTCTTTTTCGAAACAAAGGAAAATTGAAGCGCGAGCGGATATCACCCATACATTCAAATCAACACGGCCTAATGGTTAGAAAAGCCATGATAGTTTAAATGTTCGTACAGGATTCTGTAAGACACTTATGTGCTGGTATGTTGTTGTTTGGAAAAAGCATGGAGGTACCTGCATGGAAAAAGTGTCACTACAAAAACTGCAGCTGGGTCCCTGAGTTCAGTAAGACACTTGTGCTGGTATGTTGTTTGGAAAAAGTGATACAAGAACTGTACATTCTGAAGCTACCATGCTGGCTAATATTTGACATATGTAGCTTGTCAAAATGCTGTTACAAGAAAAACTCAGAAACATGAAGAGAAATAATCTATTCCTTCCACCCATAATGGGACATGAAAATGTAACAATAGATCGGTTTGGAGCATGTCTGCCAGCAGGGATGATGCCGGGCTACACAATACACATCTTTTCGTCTCGCTTTGCCTTTGGAAGTCATTCGGGATCATGTTAGATTTACTAATCTTTTTCTTCAGGGGAAGTGTAGAAATATCTATTATCTGTCCTACAGTTTAGGAGCAAATTGGTTCAGCTACGAAACCAACACACTAATCTAACTAAAGGCCCAATTTATACACAGGTTTTACCGACGTTGCCAATATCTGCTGCTGTCGGGACGGCGCTGTCGGGGTTTATACACATGTACAACGCCCCTAATCTAAAAGGTCCAGAGCCGTTCAAATTGGACTGGTCAGTTGGTGGCGCTGTTAGTAGTGTTACAGCTACATCTACAGCTGCTATGTATAAAATGCACAATGCCATTTTCGTTAAAAAATACACAGGTTGAGGTATGTGTATAGCGACTATCCACAATGTGTGACTTGTGATCTACAGACTGCATGAATCGATCGGATTTTTTCCGTTGTCTCGTGAGACCTTTTCAACGTTTTTATGGAGAGTTGATACCCTAAGAAAACACGGACCCTAGAAAAAACCATAGAAACGCAGAAGAGGCCACAAAACACTCTCAAAATAACCCGGGCAGTGAATATTATGTGGCTTGTACTTATCCGGGAAATAGCTCCTCCCAAGCAAGTGTTCGGCTCCTTTCTCAACCAGCAATGTTCACTTTCAACATTATTTGGATCAAGGAGGTTTAAACTGCCATGTTTGGATGGATAATGGCCGCGTCCAGTATGTTGGCATGGCCTACTAGTATCAGCAAGGAGCTTCTACAACGGCGTTGTAGAAGCTCCTTGGTATCAGAGAGCCACTGACTGCACTCTATGCATAATTAAAGATAATTGCAAATAATTACTTCGAAAGAGGGTGCTAAAACAATTAATCTATTCATCTGTCAAGTTGATTGATTGTGCAGGATTAGCCAGGGACAGAAAATTTCCAGAATTCACATATCCAAACTTTAAAGCTTGAGACCCCACCTTTCCGCACTACCTACAAAGTTGATATTGGGTGCAAACAAGCCGCACCGAGTTGGTGTATATGAATTGGTTTCCGGAAAACTCATTAATCCACCGCATATTTAGCTATCAATCAATAATGTCATGGCTACCCCCTAAAATGCTGTCCAAGTGAGCAAAATTTTGATATTACTTTAGATTCAAACAATATTCTTATTTTCCGGCAACCGATTCTTATACTACGCGACTGTCCCTATATCCTCTGAAAAAAATCAGTATTCCAGGCCATCGGCAAAGGTGGCGTCTCAGCCTATCTTTGTAAAATCGTATACTAGATTTCCTAATTAATTATGAAAATATTATGCATATTTTCTAGACTTATTAAACATTTTTGAAACGAATGGTCTCTTGTCTAAGTGTCTGCCAAATTTCAAGTTATTTTGTCGCTTCAAACTCGAGATATTTGCGATTTCCCTCGTACCCCTGAATACTAGTAGTCCGTATTGCCCCTATTCTCCCTGGCACCAGGCCTTACGGTAGGAGAGCACCGCTGAATTCGAACCGCCATGTGAGCGCACACAAACACAACAGTGCACGTTTTAACGTCATCATCATAATTACTTGTTCTTCTGTAACAATTCTAGCACTATATGTTCGTTTGTATACTTCTGACAAACATAAACATATGCTTGTTCACTTACCTCGGTCTCCCTAAAAGAAACAGAACTCAGCCTCGATAATGTAGTGACTTGCCAGGAACGTTTAACGTGTTAGTCTGTCGCTCTCAGGTCGTACAGTTTCTGTCGAACATGAATCTCGCATTTGGACTATTCCATCTTCAAGTCTATTTGGGGTGATGGAGTGTTGTGAGGTAACAGTATGGGCAGTGTGCACAAGCAGGTGGTTGGCTGCTTTTCAGTTCATTCATATGATCTATGTTTGTGGAAGAATAGGGGATCAATAAGTAAACGTATCTGCTCTATATTTGGTTGATATCTCGATGGATGTACCGAAAAATATCACCCATTTCCACTTGCATCATTGAAAACATCGATCAGAATATCTTCGAATCGTATAAAGTAAATTTTGATTTCGTAGCTTGTTCAAAATTTGTCTCTAATAAACCACGAAATATTTACACGATTGGAACATTGTTTTACATTTAAAATCGTTCGTGTACGGCGTGAAAGTATTAGTCCGAGGTCCACTGATGTCTAGGAAATTAAACCATCTCAAAGTAGCAGGCCCAGAACTTGTGTAAACAAATAAAAAAAATGACCCTAGCAATATGTGCTTTTTTGAATAAACAAAAAAAAACAACACAACATGTCGTATGAATACCAAATTTGCAGGAGACGATGTATTGCCAAAAATAATTCCTGTAAAAAGCCCACAGATTTGCATTTTCGTATAGGGGGCTAAATACATGCTGATAATGTTACATGTATGACATATATGAAGGAATCGTATGACGGCATCTTTGACAGATTTGGGCAGATTTTGACAACTTTTTTTAATTGTACTGTCTGGTAGAGACTAGAACATGACCATATTGCTCGCATATTGTTTGAAGAGTTGATGTTGAGCTTATAAATTATAGTTAAAGGTAGAAGAAAACCATGAAATGGTAATAAGACTTTTTCCAAAAAAAATCTGCTGGAAAAAGAACCTTTTTCGCGTAGTAACTGAAGTGCAAGTGAACCGATGAACTTGCTGACATGGATTTATCGCAAAATCAACTTTGGATTCGAGGTGCAATTCTTTGGAAGGTTCTGGCAATCGCCCCCGATAGACAGCGCACCTGTGCGTGGGCACGTAGCGCATCAAACACAAACAATAGCAAACTCCCAACCCGAGACCCTGCTGTGGCGTAGTAGTAGTAGTAGACTGGTTTATTTCCACACATGTACAGGAGATAAAAGCATGTTTGCAGCCCTAGGGCTAAATTTCACAACTTTGACACAATGTGTTTCAAATGTGTCACATATTCATTAAAATTCAAGTTATGTTACAGATTGGTTAAAATACACACTTTGTAAATTGGTGGATAATTCTCATAAAATTCATTCAAGTCAATATATAACAAATTTGGTAGGTAGCTAGATGTCGTATAAAAAGAGAGCCGACTCAAGAGAATCTAGATTACTATTATTATACTCCTATTTTACAATAAATCGCAGATCGGGTTCGATTTAGATGTGATTATAAGTATATGAGTGGATACTGAAGACAATTTATTACAAACGTCAACCTGTCAGTATAAGAGAATAATGTTTACAACTTCATGTTGGAGCGAGTGAACTGCCGTTGAGTAGTCTGACTATGTAAGGTATTGGAGAGTCTCTGTATCTATTGATTCGATCAAATACTTTGGCTGCATCAAGGAAACAAAGACGGGGGGAGCGAATTGGTGGACCTCCTACTGATGCTTCATGCTAAAGCAGGCATGATTGACACGCGTGCGCACAGAGTTGCATTCCCGCTGTTTCTTTGACGTCGTTTCCAGTGAATAACATCGAGCCGTGACAAGCCCGCCTCCGTAAAGCCACAGCAACTAAATTTTATATAATGAGCAATAAACTGTTCTCCAACTCGAGGAATTTTACTCAACGCTAATGAAGACCGAGAGATTCGGTCGTAAATTCCGGTAAAGTACCTTGAGTTAGAGAACAGTTTTTTCTCATTATGTAACTTAATAACTCATAAGAACTTTCATGCTGCAGCTAAATTTTATAGCTGATATCCATGCGCGCATTGATCGTAAAAGAAAGAAAGAACAAGACATTTCATCCCTTCTTCCTCTTTGACCCGGCGATGGTCTGCATGACAAGAAAATACCGTAACTGGGAAGCTGAGTCATGCAGACTGTGTAGACTAGTGAAGTAATAGGACCAATATTGATTGTGTAGAGTTGCAGAAGTGAAACTAGTGAGTAAGGTAGCTAAGTTCAAGTTAATCTTTGCCTTTAACCACGCGACGATACTGTCGTCAGCTTGACACTGGAAAAGACGCCGGGCTTACAAACTTTTTTACTTGTCAAGGTTATTATTTGACATCTCAAACGTGTCTACAAGCGAAAAATTGCTGTTAAGTTGTAGCAATGGCGTTTTGGGAATCTGACGCTCCTTCATACTGTCATGAAATAGCTTTTATGAATGAGAGACTCCTTAACAACTAGCTATAGTGATAAATGTAATAATCAGTTCGCCCTCGAATCGTTCACATGATTTGGGATGAAGTCAGCAAGAATCTGATCAGCTCTTTACAGGTTTTAACCTAAAGCCAATTTGATAGGTACATAACATTTAGAACCGTTTAAGATAATTACCTGGCCACAGATGTCACTCATCGCTTTGTGGAGGGGGGGGACATGGTTACAGGTAATGGATTCTGCGATCATTTAAACATGTTTACCGTTAAAAGCCGGGTGTCTTCTAGCCTGCATGAGTGTCAGCCTTGTTAGCTTTCGGTCCGCTCCCCAAGATCCGCTACCCTGCCAGCGGATCTTGGGGAGGGACCGAAAGCTAACAAGGCTCACACTCAGGCTAGGTGTCTTCGGGCCCTTGGTTGTCAAACAAGTGTGGCCACCCGCTGAGGATGTGGTCAACTGACAGTATATACATCCCGTTATTCAGCCGTAACCCTAGAGTCCACACGTTCTCTTGATTGCTAAAGCACGGGTTCGACCTTTCAAAAGTGGGCGTGAGTTTGCATTGTGTTCAAACATACATCTAACTCGTACTCTGTCTGACTTCATTGTTTTTACATTCATTTTTTTAAGTCGAAGGTGTCTCTTTGAATCCCTCTTGGAGATTCATTTTGATTCATTACTAAAACTACTTTAAACTTGGTTCTGGGTCAAAAGTCAATAGCCGGCACTGTCCTCCAGAATGGGATGGTTGTCTTTCATATGCTAGTTTGTTCTTGACTCTATATAACTGCAAACGTATGTTGGCGCCAAGGGTACAGTAAACAACTTTAAAAGAGTTTCCAGGTTTTGCAAAGAAGCTTAGATTTATGTAGATCGTTAAAGTGCTAAATGGTTGCCAACAGTATTTGTTACTAAAAGGTGTTTCTAGTGGTTCCATCTTTCAAAGATCTCAAAGGAGATAATTGCATTGTGGATGTTTAAAAGACACTTTGTAATCGATCATGAGTAGTCCCTGGAGTATCTTAATGGTCAACCTGACGTGAATTACATGTGAATGCCCACGAGAACAGTTCCTAGAATCTTCCAAGGGAATAACGCTTATTACCTTTAATAATGTCTATTGATCAGATCCTCGGAAGGTCTTCCAAAGGCCCTGGTGGCTAAAAGCTTTCTCGCATGTACGTTTCAAAACGCACGTAATGCACATGACAGTCCCGGAGGTCAGACTGGTGAATTGTTCTTTTACAATTACAATGTTAACACTTAACCAGCATGGTACCTAAGTTGCAATGTGTTATCAGGCATGTCGAGGAGTTGCTGTGTAGAAGTTGAAAAAAGAATTTATCACGGTATCTGATGGAGGTTTGGTCCAGGTAACATATAGACTAACGGACATTGCATGCGATTTTAATTAACTATACACGGTATGTCATCCTTACATACGCGAACACGACAGTATGAGCGTACGTTAAGGGAACGTTTTGTTTTAAAGTGTACCGCCACTTTCCAAACAGTGCCTTTGATGACAGTTTGAGTTGACATTGTAAAACGAGTTTAAAAAAACACAAAAACATATGCCTGTACGTGTCTCCCAAAACGCTGGGCTAGAGTGGTTGACGAACTAAGCCATTCCGGTCCTACATAAAGGTTACTACTAGCAATACCTTGTTTGGAGCCCCCCTCGTAATAAACAGCAGCAGCGCAACAAAAGTGGCAAGGACGCAAATTCTGAAGTTTATCCACGACAATTACAAAATCAGATATACTAAGACAGCGTTACCAAAGAATACAGTGAAACGTGCAAAGAATTGATAGAATGGTAGCTTGAAATAACCCATTGTTAGTTTCCCCATCAAATCCTTGATTGTACTAGTCGTGTTGTCAGTGGCCAAATGTAAAACATCAAACAGAATGTGGTAAACTTGAATAGTAAGACCCCCTTTTCACTGGGTGGAGAGCGATGAACGACCAAAATTGCATTTGTATGTTCTATTATTCTATAATTGGAATATGATCCATGGTGTCAATTGGAGGTGTTATTTTCAAGCAGAATGCACAACGTTTCCACTTGTATACCATGGTAGTCTTTTAAACACACCTACATGTGATTGAAGAAAATGATTGCACTTTCTTGTTGTGAGACATTAGAACAAGTTGCCCAGGTATTCAATAAATAGATACACAATCGTAACACATAGGGTGCCATTGTAAAAGGCACCAACATTCTAATGACATATACCTTACCTTAACCTTAGATCCTCCCGCAACTTTGTTGCATAGGCCTACTTGGTGGCGAACTTTTTTCTCTCCAAAGGTTTTGGTTTTGTGTCGCTACTGCCATTTCCTCTAGTGAATTTATTAGAAGTTTTTTACCATCATTTGGTATTCTTCGTCGCAGAGTCTTCCTCTCAGGCGCATACCTCCTGGTTTCCAGGTCATCGCAGTTTTGTTGTTCTGTGATGAGGTACAATGTAGTCTCCATGCGTCCCGCAACAAAGCTTAGTCTCCTTTCATTACAGTTAAAGAGACGAAACTTTTGTTCTTTGCATAAGATTTTCATTTGTTACATGGCCCCGCCAGGAGCCTGAAGCCACATAGTGTTCTATGACATCTACACTGAAACGTGCCAAGTGGTGCATTGTCTCTGTGGTGCTTTTTCAGGACTTGCATTTATGTATAGCTGTCGGTGCCACAATGCACTGGTAAAGCTTCTACCTTAATTAAGCGTATACTGATTTTCTTTGAGCGCCAAAGTTTTCTTAGGTACTGCCACGTGCCAGTGGCTGTGCCAAGTCTAGTTTTAATGTCTTCTCCTGTGCCCCCGTTATGGTAATAGTACTTCCTAAATATGTAAAGCTGTATATATATTTATTTTTTTGTTGTCAAGCATAATTTGTGCAGAATTTTCAATAGATGACATAGATTTTTTTTTACCGCTCACCCTGAGGCCAATTTCCCCTCCCTATGGTAGAAGTTTTGCTGGTAGCCAAAGCAGCTATATCATCCGCAAAGTCGAGGTCACTCAGTGTCCCTTCGACAAAGGTTATGCCATCCCCAGTTTGTTTGGCCTTCCTCACGAGAAAATCAATGACAATAACAAACAGGAAGGGAGATCCCCGCATACATCCTTGTTTGACTCCTGTAGCAATTCCAAACATTGACCCCTGTGTTTGTTTGAATACAGCACTTGGAGTTTTTGTACAGGGATTTAAATATATTAATGTATTTCTCAGGTATGCCATAAGTTTGTACAATCTTCCACACTGTGTCTCTGTACACAGAATCAAATGCTTTGCGGAAGCTGGAAAAATACTAGAAATTGACTGAAATTTTATCAGAGGGCTTGGCTGGTCATTGGAGTACAGATTTGTACGCAGGTTGCAAATTGTAATTCTATGGTCGGCTAAGTCCTCTTGCCAATTTCTACTAATATTTCATTAACCCACGTAGTCTGGTAGAGACTTTAGCCCCCGGCGTTTTTATTATTCAATGACGCGCGCTTCTCTGATGTTTACCAGACTCTGATAACTACACATGGCTGGTTAGCTGGTAGCAATCACTGTGATAGTAAGAATACATTTACCTCCGCTTTATAAATCTAATTTTTAATTGCGCCTAGAAACACCACCTGAAGGGCGCTTCTTTCCGAATATGGTGTTGCTGGAGCTGTCAGGCGACAGAAGCCACATCTATCCCACGCCTGTATCAACTCACGTTGATCGAACCGGTGCCGTATGCACTTTATTTGATTGGCGCCTGGATATATTTGGAGCACAGTTGTTTTGCCTCCGTATTCTATTCCCACCACTACTACGGCCCCCACCCTGTGGCGATGTTATTCTTCAATAACTGGAGCTAGATTGTAATTCATGACTACTGTACTGCCAAATAGCTGACACGGTAAGAATTAATAACCGCAGCTAATCATGGGCTGATTAGAAAACTAAAAACGTCAGTGGATCGGAAACAAGGCACTTGCATTTTTGACTTGATAAACCTGGGAAAATCTTAAACGTAACATTTTAACAGTCTCAAACATTCCCGATCGCTTTATATGCTTAGATATTAACAAGAGTGGTCTTCACCACTTCCATATACACATGTACTCCATTCTAGCTTATCGAATGGGCATTTACCCATTACTGTCGCATGCTGTCTCGTATTATCTCATTAGTTTAGACTGCACATGTTTTGCAGATTCCCTTCTCAGTGATTGTCATTTGGCAAACATATTCGATATTCAACACAAAATGCAAAACAAAATTGTAACAAGGCAACACTGACTTAATGACATCCGCGCACATCAATTGCAATTTCCGTCCGTTTTCAAACATAATTTTGCAACCATTCTGTAAACGGTATCATCATCAAAAGCTTTCCTGGTATAAAATTTGATAGCCTCCTTCGCAGACTTGTGGGCGGCGTTAATTTTTTTTTGGCGAGCGACGCGAGTTATGTAGCGGAGGGACGGTTTTGCCGAGGGAGGTTGCCGGGGAGAGACTGGTTTCGCCGCGCGAGGCTTGTATCGGGAACGTACGGCAAAGGCACTTCTCGTGGAAGTGGGATCAACGGTTATCAATCTCATCAAAGTTTACAACATTTTCCTCAAATATTTCACGTATTGTTCTTACTGGAAATCTCGGAATATGTTTTTATATTTTCCTCCCTAAATCAACACAATGAAGTGAACACAACTCTTCATTTTCCACCAGCCAAATACATGTATTCGATAAATATATGTACATCACATATGACGATATCACTTATGTTTCATATGTTCTTTTTATGCAATAGATCTGTCTTTACAGTGCTCGTGTATGTACATATTGAATGAGCCATCTGTTCTAAGGTATAGTTCAAAGTCTCTGTTCAAATACTGAAATATGTTAAGGCTCATATAGAGTGCAATACAACGTAATAAACCCAAAAATGTTTACAAGTGGTGCATAAACATCTCAATCACAATGCTCATTAACACCAGTAGGGTGTTCTTTTGGACAAACGTCTATGTTCATTGAATAATTACCAGCATTTTTCTGGTTTTCTTTCATTCGTTTCACAAGCACTTAAACCATATATGTATATATATATTACATTGTGGCAGTTGATAGGTAGTTGTTGTGCAGAAAATATACATACAGTCAAATCTTAACCACAACATGTACAAATGGACTGATCTGAATAAAGTACAATTGTTGGTGGAACTTAGCGTACTTGCCATGTACAGTATCACCGTGACAGCATTAACCGTTTTACAGAGAGCTCATGTCAATGTTCTGCTGTGGGTCCACGTCTACACGGTTTCCTCTACAGCACACGTTGTACAAACAAGAGACGACTGACCTTGCTATCTCTACTACGACTTTACGGAAGGATTCTTGGCACACACTGTACACGACAACGTCCAGAAAGGTGTTGGACCACCCTACCCAAAGTGACCAAAACAGGGCTGTTGGCAGATCATGACCCAGACAATTTACGATTGAAATACCCAACCACGGAAGTGGCATTGCCGTTTGTACTAGGGCTAAGATCAGAACAACCTTAGCGTACGAACGATTACTGTGGTAGCTTGGAGCTACTGGGTCAGGGTTCTGAGGTGGAACCCCGGGCCCGTTCATGTTAATGTAGAGAAGTGCAGCAGCCGGTGGCTCGGGTGTAGTACACAAAGCTATTAGGATCCGGACAACACAATACATTGTCACGGCAAGAGCACTACACGATATGACAAACGAGCCCGCGGTAAACCATATACAGGCCTTTAGATCATAAGTCGTCACGGCCATGACCGGATCGTAATATACGGGAACCGCATAGACAGTACAGAAAATATACCAAGCGTATACTCCAGCCCAAGTGGAGATCAGAAAGATCCAGGCCTTCTTGCGAGAGATGCCCTGGCCGTCGTTCATCAAAGCACAGTGTCGATCCAGGTTCAGGGCTAACGACAAAAAAATTATACTTCTTTTAACACAATATTCTTATAACACAATCAAAAGAACTCATTCTATATAACCCTATTTAAATTCAAAGGTAATCTAAGTCATAATACGCTGTCGGCTATTCCAAGATCAGGGTGTACCAGAGTGTTACACATGCAGAACTAGTAGGAGAGAACAAATTCCTTCCTAAAAATGGCAATATTGTTACAAAAATGTTATTACACTCATGTATATGGCCTAAATCTCAACGGAAACTACACGCTCTACGAACACTACAAGATGGTAATTTATGACTGTCATTGCACGTATTTACAACTATCATCAAAAGGCCACCGTCCTTAGATGTTTCAGAACATTGAGTTTACATGCTCCCAAAGTCAAAGTCAAAGTCAAAGTCCCATAGCTTTTATATTTGTATTAAGAAGCCATTTTGTACTTCTCAACGGACACTACTAGTAGTATTATTAAGATTTACCTGCCAGAGCACAGAATGTCATTGTGGACGAGGCATGGATGACGATTGCGGCAGTCTTCTTAGCCGTCTCTGAGTACAGCCACATCCCGGTACCGGCGGGCACGACCATGAACGGGAAGGTCAACCCGAGGAGCAGGTCCGACCAGGCCATCGAAGCGACAAAGAGTCTACTGTTTGATGGAAAGGTGTGACGTCTGGTGGTTGCTATGATGACTAGAAGATTCCCAAGGATCGCCAGCACGGCTTCGGTGGTTATTATGGCCGGCTCGGCAGGAGAGAACGCCGCCGTGGAGGGCATCGGAGTGGACGCGTTAGTCACGAATTCGAAGGATTCGTTTGAGAAATTCATGTCTCTGTCTTCGCTCGACTTGTTGTTTTGATGCTGTTGTAGATTCTGCTGGATGAAAAGGTTGTTGTATTTTTAGTACCACCACGCGATACGACGAAGCAAGAAGGTTTTACCGAAACCTCCTTGGACGAAACGTGCGTGCCCGCACGACGAAACTAGTCTGCAGATGGAAAGACGAAAACGATTTATAAAGCGCAGACTTGATGACGTCGCATCCCGCCTACTTACTTCCGTTGCTAGGATTTATCAGGAGCGACAAGATTTAAATGTCTAAATCATCTGTGCTGAGCTGTGATTGGCTCATGAGTGCGATACTACAGACAGCCGACTTGTCCGCCCCGCCGGCGAGTTTGCTGTTCTCGAAGCGGTGATGCGTTGGGTGCGCCACTTACCGGGAGACAGGGGAAGCCCAAGCCTGGTTAACGGCACTTGTTTTACCGGACTGAAGGAGGCGTGTCACACGGCGGTGCAGTTTCGTCCCTCCGTGTCGTCAGAGAACGACCAACCTAGAGGGATACTAGTAACTTTATATTTATGATAATGATTATGATATGATTTGCTTTCACGGGGGATTTATTTTATGGTAAAATGGAAAGTGATTTTTTTTTCTCATTTATTTAGATTTGTGGAAGAATTTGAAGATGTCAAACTCAACAACGAAATACCCTTTTTGGCAACTTGAAAACACTGATCGGCTTTATCGCTGACTTGGATGACCTTTCAGATGATATTCTGGTACATTTACTTTTAAGAGGTTCCTCTTGTTTATCAACAATGTACAATACTCAAATACTATTACATGTACAGACATTTTTGTTAGTATCAAATCGTTTTTTTGTAACATCTTGATCAATCCTGTCAGTATTTATATATTTCTTTCACCTGTTCATTGATTAATTATTGGTGTTTTTATCATGCTTTGCTTGCTTGTATTGTGTATTGTCTGGTGGCGACATGAATATAAGTGTAACTAGAGTGTGTCGCCACTACGTCTTGTCACTGTATGTTTCAATAAAAAAAAACTGAGATCATACTGTAAGGTTTGAACCACTCACACTGGGAAGGACCCCTACTCTTTTCAAGTGTGTGCTGGGATCTTTAACGTGCTCAAGATTTGGCAAAATTAACATTACATAAATTGTCAGTAGTTATTCACCACCCTGGGTAACGGGAGGAGGAGCATACACCGGGTAAAACTCTTATACTGTTTTGTTATGTGTGTATGTAAGTTGAGCGTAACTTCAAATTGTCTTGCGGTGTTGGCAATGTGATCATTGTATGTTCAGTCTTCCTTTACCTGGCTGGGCTGACCGATTGAAAAATGGGTCCGTACATGAAAATAAAAGGATAAAAATCCAGATTTCCACATCCAAACTAAATAATGTTGAAAAATGATGTGATTTATGTAACTAACATGTTATAGATTATAAGTTATAACGTTACATTTCATGCCCCCCCCCCGCCTGTACCGCGTTATCACACTTCCAGAAGAATGGACTCTTCCAATGACGTTTTTGTGTGTGATTGGCCAAAGACCGCCGCGCCGCCATTTTGAAAATTGGGAAAGGGAAGGCCAAATCTTAGGCCAACTCGGAGCGATCTACTGACAGTTATTCTTGGTAAGAAAACAAATTTACGTTTAACTGTCAATGTATATAGTTATTGAAACGAGGACTAAGGAACTGCTGGCTTGCAGTACGAAGTACGAACTAGTACGAACGAGGCTTTCATGATATCTGCTATGCATGATAATCAGATTGGGGAGGGAGGGCCGGGGGTGCGTGCTTTTGATAAAATTTTATACAAAGTAACATCTCTTTCTGTTTTAGCTCCGGTTTCTAACATTTCCTGCACCCTTACCGCCTCAGCCTGGCCATTAGATTTCTCCACAAACCCCAGTGGCTGACCTTAGGCCATAGCAAGTAAATTTTATGGATGACATCCTCCGGAGACTCCAAAATTAATGCGAGAGGGCGAAAAAAAAACAAGGCAGGCCAAAAAAAACAAGATTCCTACGTTTTCAGATTTTGAGATCGTAAACCTCGTTGAATAAGAATTTAGGCGGTAAAACATGATATCATACCTACTAGTAACAGGTCTTCTGTCGCTGTATTCAACAGTATTACCAGTCCATGCAGATGTGTCTTTATTAAATAGAACAAAAAAGAGCTTGCTGTACCATCTTCAAGGTAGATACTACACTGGGTATTCATTTGTAATGGAACACCCTGGACTGTCAACACTTGCCATCAAACACGAGGAATTGCGCCTCAAGTTTGCTGGATCCCTTGTGGTCTCTGAGTTTAGAGACTGGCTACCAGGCAGAACACATACACAGGGCTCAATCACTGACAGAGTGACTCATAAACCGAACTGTCTGGAAGCCATACTCTACCTATATTGTGCCAACTGTTACAACACCGATTTGTCTCTGAAACAACTTTGAAAAAAGAAGTGACTAAATAAAATTTTCAATTATTGTACAAATGGTTTTGATTCAGTGGCAACATCACATATAAAATGAATAAAATACAACATTGTATCAAAATAAAAATAAAAGAATAAATCAGAGCCTTGTCTTGCAGATGGACGTTCATGACATATTTGCCCTTTTTTGGCATGTTGACCACCGTCGCAGGGCAACAAAATGTCTTGTTTTTTTTCTCTGAAATCAGGCGAAAATCAATGCGCGCGAGGATGTCATCCATAAAATTTACTTGCTGTGGCCTTATGTATTATGTCCTGTAATTGTGTAAATGGCGGCGACCTTATTGTTACCACAAGCGCAGCGATTCAGTGCGCGGAACTCCTTGTTGTGAATAGGTGCACTGGCGCACCTAAACTGGAAATTTATGTGCACTAAAAAATACGAGCAATCACTGTTTTTATTGACATCATTTACATGCAAGTTATATAATTTTACAGGCATATGCAACGTATCTGTAGGCAATTTCACCCAACTGTCTCAGGTCTGCTTTTTGCCTAGACCACTCGCTGGCCGTGACATCATGGCGATCGCTAGTATTGTAATTGGGTGGACATTGCACAACCTAATAAGTTACAGACCTTACTGTACTGCCTCTCTTCAGGACTTGAATCTGAAATTTTATAGCTATCTTCTGTATTTATATTTGTATGGCTGGTATAACTGCCCTTTGGTATAACACCAGCTTTGCAGGCATGTGGCATCTTCACACAGGGCTGCACATAAATTATGTTACAAGTTGTACCACCTGCATACTAGTATGCATATGCAGGTTAATAGTTAGTGCAGGTAAAATTGGAGCTGTGCAGGTATTTCATATCTACTTGCATCACAAATTGTAACAACATCAATTCACGTCCGAACGTCCGAACCCGGGATTTGAAGGTTCACAAGTGGCGTAGGCGTAACACGTTGGACTTACCCGTTTTGTATGGAACTTTTGAAAGACTGTGTGATAACTGTTATTACTGTGTGATACTGCGGACATTTCAGCATTTACAGTATATAACCAGTGTACCAAATACTTTTTTGAGCCAGGTTGCCTAGTGGCAACCCAGGATGAAAGCTAGGTTGCCCGTCAAAATTCCAGGTTGCCCCAAATTTAAACTCTTCTACATTCTGATTAACTTTGTTAGAATGCAATGTGCATTTATACATTTCTGACAAAGAGTTGTTTCTCCTTACTTGAAGTGATGAGCTCTTCCATGGGAACTTCTCAATAAACAGTTCCCAATGGAAGAAAGGGGCATCCTTACAAAATCTAGGTTAGTGCACTGGGCTACCTGGATGTAGAAATAGGTTTCACCAAGCAAAATATGGTTGCATGGTGCAACTGGGCAACCTAGTATTTCGTACACTGATAAGCATGAAGTAAATACGCCCCTGCAAGAGTTGTCCTTGATCCAATTGTATAAACACGTGGCTAATGTCTGTTATTCTTTCTACCAGAGGAGGTGAAGTCTGCTATCTCTGCCATGTTTCAGGTGCCATTATTGTTGACCTGATTGTTGAGTGCCATGGGGGACATTTCACAGCTGCAGGAGGAGGTCCGCCGGTTAAAGGAGAAACTTCGTAACAATGAGGCCGACTTGCACCTGGCTGCACAAGCCGGGAAACAGCTGCTGGAAGACAACAATGAACTGCAGATGCAGCTGGAGGGTGTGCACAAAGACTACACCAAGAAAATTGAGGTTTGAAAGTATTGGTATTTTGGAAGGAAAATGATGTTTTTCTGGTTACAGTCCTGAAAAAAAACTTAGGGTTGATTAACTTGATACAAATTGTAGCTATTAAGGTAGTTGTTTTTTGTGTGTTTACCTTCCCAGAGTAAAACATATATTGTTTTTGCGCCGTTTCTCCTTTTTCTTTCGTTCCAAACACATAAGGTGGTCTGAGACCCATGGGGGACCAGCTAGGCCACAAATAGGCATATAATAATTAGTGTAACTTGATTCCGGTACTGTACCCCGGTACTTGGTCATTAGGTATTTTGGACCTGTGCCCAATCAATTTTACTGGTACAGAACCGGTACACAGTATCGGTACACAGCTCTACTGGAAACACAACATTTATTTTCCTGTTCTAACTTTTACTACCAGAGTAATGAAGGGGGAGTAAATGCAATTGTGTTTGCTCTGAGGCATAGTACATGTATTACCATTCTATTTACATGCTTTATGCTTGGAATAAAGGTTGATAATAACTTTATTGCACAACAATTGTACAGGGTACAAAGTATGGCACCTACTACTACATAACTACCATTTCATAATGCTTCACTTATACATGAGTGGGTGGCTAGTATAGGAGTGAACTTTTACAATGAATTTCTAATGTTTATACAGTCTTTTATATATGTCCCTATGTACATGTATACCATGTATGGATTGTCGCATGTCAATATGTATTGAAATTTGCTTTTTAAATCCATGGAGGTAAAACTTGGTCTAGTGTACAGTGAATTACGTATATCAGCATATTTAGGACATACAATCAAGAAGTGATATTCATCTTCAACTAGTTCTGGACAAAATGGACAAACCAGCTCTGGTCAGTAGGAGTGTTTTGGAATCTCCGTTTCTATACTAAAGTTTTCTGTGTTGTACAGGATCTGGAACAGGAGAAGTACAGCCTACAGCTGAAACTGGACGCTGTGAAGGGACAGCTGGAAGCGCAGGTGGCTGACCTGGACCTGCAGCGACGTGAAGAGGTGTCCAAGGAGAGACAGCTGAGGGAACAGCTCACTACTGAGCATGCTCAGAAAGTCAAGACTCTTACTGTAAGTAGTGCTGTGTGCTGGTTTGCTGGACTCCGGACTTGTAAAAACTTTTAGGTTCAAGTCCAAAAAAGCTGAATTGCGGGAACCAGTTCCGGACTTGGTTGGAAAAAAACATGTCACATACCCCTTTTCGTTCCAAACCACATAAAACCTTCCATAGATCACAAAATCTGTGCTGCAAAATGAAGAAAACATTGCCATTGGGCATTGTCAAGTGTCGGCCTCCATGTTATGTGGCCACAGTTTCGCCCAGACAACATTGCAAGGTTGCCAACATGCAATTTTGTATATACCGTGGGTTTAGGTCCGGACTTACAAGTCCGGAACTGAACCTTAACCTCTGGACTTGAATCCGGAACCTGAACCTTAACGTGGATTTAGGTACACTCACTAACTGTAAGCGTTTCATGGAAGCTTTTGTGTAGATAGCCCTGACAGTCCAGTGTCCGTAAACCCCCTGTCACACATATCCGAATATGGCCTCTCGAACACTGCCAAACTCCCCCAAACCAATGGTTAGAGTTAGAAGTAGGTCAGGAGCAAATTCAGCTGTGGTTGGCTGGTGCTCGGCGAGGTCGGCTACTGTTTGGCTGCGCCAGCCGAATGTTTCAAAATGTTTCAAATATTTGGGTGTGGATGGTAATAAGCTGGTGTTCGGGAGTAGGTCATCAGTATTTGGGGAGTGTTTGTGGGTCAAATTTGACCCAAATTTAACTCAAATTCGATTTGATTTGTAAGGTAAGTGTGGCCTATCTCTGGTCAGACTGCTCCTGAACTTCAGCCACCTTGGTTGGTTGGTGGTTAGGGGAAGGTTCTGAATGTGTGACGGGCTTATTAACTTCAACAAGAAACTGGAGATTTTAAACTTCCAAGACATTTGCGCAAAACCTGGATTTTCACTGGATTTTTGGTCAATGTTGTATCAGAATTTTGCCTGTTGCAGACCATATCTTTTTCTACACAACATTTGAAAACTACAGACCGTGAGATGGGATGTCATCCTTATATATGCGAATTCGACCTTATATGAGACGTTCTGCCGAAGTGCTATGCACAATACATTACAGGTTTCGCGCAGGCGCAGTACGTTCTGCCAACGTGCTGGTCACCTTCAGCCATGACTTATCTATAATAAATCAACTGTCAAAATCACCCCACCCCCTCTATACTCTTTGGCAACTGGAACTCAAACATACAACCTAAAAAAGCAGTGCCATCCAAAACAATACTTCCATCCTGGAAGTAAGGATGTGGTGTAATGGTACTTGGGCATTTGGCCCAGAACCTATTAGGTCCTGTGTTCAAATCCATCAACATGCCCCGAAGTTATGCCCTTGGGAAAGGCACTTTAATCGACTTTCCGCACTTCACTCAGGTGAAAATGAATACCTAGCTTCGGTTGGGGATGTCCCTCGGATAGGACGTGAAATGGACCTGGTCCATTGTTTGGGGAGAGCCACACCCCACGCACATTAAGCAACCCACCACACCTTTCGAAAAGAGTAGGGGCATGCCCCGGTGTGCCCCGGAGACCTGGCGAACCCCTGTCTCGTATAAACCTCAAGGTTTGCCCTTAATAATAGCTCCGTGCTAGTTTGGTGTATCTTCAGCCAAACGAATAAGGAAAGGAAAGGTCCCTGTTCCACTCCATGCGATGCATAGGGGTGGTGCCCATCTCCATTTCTGTAGCCCTTGGGCCACACGGTTGTGCAATCACTACAGCAGGGGGCTAGCCCGCTGGTAGTGTTGTGACACTGTTTGACCTTCCCATACTCTTTCTCAAAGATGCTGAGTGCCAAGCAGAGAATCTTAGCAGTATGTACCATTTTTAAAGTCTTTGGTATGACCCGGCCGGGGTTTGAACTCACAACCTCCTGGTTACAAAGCGGGCACTCTTCCCGATTGAGCTATTGCACCGATAGTCCCGATATTTACTCAAATATTTACGAATAAATATTAAATGAATGTTTTGTGACTCCAGGACCAGATTCGTGACTTGACGACCTCCCAGGAGGAAGCTGCCATGTTGGAACAGCAGCTGCGAGACAAGGTGGAACAGCAGGAACAGCTGCTGTCTGAAGCCCAGAGCCAGCGACGGGACCCCAACATGTCTGTGAGCCTGGGGGAGGACAGCATGGCACTCCAGCTGGAGCTGGACCAACTCAGAACAGACAAGGTTTGGCCTCAACAGTGTACGAAATACTTTTTTGAGCCAGGTTGCCCAGTGGCAACCTAGGATGAAAGCTAGGTTGCCCATCAAAATTCCAGGTTGCCCTGAATTTAAACTCTTTTACATTATGATTAACTTTGTTAGAATGCAATGTGAATTTATACATTTTCGACACAGAGTTGTTTCACCTTACCTGAAGTGATGACCTCTTCCATGGGAACTTGTCAATAAACAGTTCCCAGTGGAAGAAAGGGGCATCCTTACCACAAAATTTAGGTAGTGCACTGGGCTACCTGGGTATAGATATAGGTTGCACCTAGCAAAATATGGTTGCATGGTGCAACTGGGCAACCTAGTATTTCACACGCTGCCTCAACCAGGGCTCTAGCCAGCTCAAAATTTTTTCCGTCAGCCCAGGTTTATCATTGGATTTAGGGAAGGAGCACCATACATGTAGGTGCGACATGATTTAGGCTTTTCAAGCCTTCAAAAACGCAATTTCCTGCATTTTGAGAGGCAAATCATGGTGTTGAGAGTGGTTGTCGATCAGTGGTCCTTCTCATGTTTTTCTATTTTCACCCAAGATTTTTCTTAATTTTGTCTGTCAAGGTTGCAGATTGGTTTAAAAAAATTTCCGTCACAGGCCGCAAAGTTTCGGTAACTGACAGAAAAAACGGGTGCTGGCTAGAGCCCTGGCCACATCAGTTATTGTTCTTAAGTTATATAACAACACTTACATCGGAGAGTGTTATACACCTGTACATGTTTTGCCCTCAACTTGTATATTTCTTGTACTTGTGGTGAATTCAAACAAATAAATAAATTATGCAGCATTAGTCCAGTGTACAAAAATAACTACAACTGTCGATTTGTGCAGGCAAACCTAGGTCTGCAGCTGCGGGACTCGGAGGACACCGTGCAGCAGCTGCGCTTCAGCCTGGACAAGCTGCAGGAAAACTCTGCAGCTCTCAAGCAAGAGCTGGAGGAGACAGAGAGGAAGGCGACTGGCTACTACAATGCACTGGAGGTACATGTATATATAGGGCTTTTTGGCAATACCTCAGGGGTGGATTCAGCAGCTTTTTTCCCATTCCCAGCATGCATAGCACTGGGGGGTGGAATTTATGTGTTCCTTTGGTGCTTCTACATTCGTTGATGACAGAATCTGAAATAACAAAGGTTGCTCTCATAATATTTGTACACTACAACTGTGAAATTATTTTGAGAAATAGGCTCTCCTTTTCTACTGACAGAACGTTATCACTTATTAGAGAGTAAACGTTTACGTTAACATTATAAACTAAATGTTCCTGTTTACTAGAAAACACAAAAATTTCACACTCTATTTGTTGTCAGATTCGACCTGTAGTAAGTCATTGGAACACAAAATGAAATGAATGAAACAAGTGTGAAGCAGTATCATCTGCAATAATGGAGTATGCTATAGTTTTACTTTTATCAATAATACAGCTGTTGAGTTTTCTTATTGCAGTTTGAACAAAGAAATTCAAGCCCCCTTTACTCCACGTATACCCAAAGTAGCTGCTCAATGTGCATTCAAGAATCAAAGCTCCGAGAATTGATTCCACTGTTACATCATTCTATATTTACAACAGTATTATTCAATCTCACATATGTACATGTGCTTGTACAATATGACATTTCTAATCATGTTCTTAATCTACAGAAAAGTCGTGAGGACATCCTTGGACTAGAGGCGCAGATAGAAGCCCTGAAACTACAGTCTGTAGACCCCAACAGTCGGGGCAACTCACTCTTTGCAGAGGTAAACAGGGTAGTTGGAAGTATTGTTTTGGGTGGAGCTGGTTGTATGTTTGGGTTCCAGAGTTAGGAGGATGGTATAATAGTCGAGAAAGTTAAATGGAAGTGAGTAGGCGAAGATTGAGTTTCAGTTGATTGACAGTGTTGTGACTCAGTATGCCCTGTCACAGATTGTGGTCGCCAGGAATGTGTACTGTGTAATCGTGGTATGAAACATAAACCATGTTGTAATAGAGGAGTAAACTTCATCATACAGTCCTATGACTAATAATCCATTCTATGATGAAATTCATTAATTCAAACCATTATCTACTTCCTGGAAGTTTGAAATCTCTGTCGTCTGTGGTGTAGCGGTAGAGCATCCGACTGTCAAGCAAGGAGACCCAGGTTCAATCCCCAGGGTTGGACCCAGACATGTCCGGACATGCACCCAGACGTTGTGCCCTCGGGAAAGGCACTTAATAACACGTATTTCCCCCCTCAGTTAGAGGGATCCTGGGCCCTACTAGCTATAGGGTTTAGGTTGGCGTTAGGAAGGGCATCCAGCCGTTAAAAAATCCTGCTTCAAAAAAAAAAAAGACTTGCACTTGATGCAAGCACGTCTAACCCCCGTTTCGGGGAAAAAAAGACGTTAAACTGGATAGAAGAAGAAGAAGATTTCTTGTTGTTCCTGTGCAGGTGGAGGACCGTCGTGTGGCTGTAGAGAAGAAGATGATCAGCCTACAGGTACAGCACGAGTCTCTGAAGAAACAACACATGGCAACAAAGCAGCAGCTGCAGAAGTTGAAGGTACATGTTGTTGTACTCAGTCTGTCGAATTAAGAGCTAGGGGAATTTTCCCAGTACAGTGACCCTGTAAATACTGTACATAACGTAAACATCAGGTACATGTGTACAGGTACATGTGTACCTGTACCTGAACAATTCACGTGCGTCACAGTGTGGGCAAGTGGCCGCTGGTGTAAAGCAGCGGCTCGATCCCAACCAATACGCAGCTTGTAAACTTCTCCTTTTTGATTCCTAGATGTCTGTCGGTAACGAAAATATTGTTGCGAAATGAGAGAGACGGAAACTAAGGTAAATCTCTTTATTTTAATGCTGGATGTTCTTTTTCCTGGCAGGCATCCTTGTGTATAGTGATTGTCAGTAGTAACAAGTATGGATTTTTGTTCCGGTCCAAGAAACCAGTCCACCTGGACCGGTACACAGCCCTAGCATCTACTGTAGATGGCATCTGTCTTCTCTGTCAGGACCAGTGGAAGAGTAGTTCTTCAGTGAGCTAAACTGGTTTGAGATCACTTCTATTTTCTTCTATTTTGGGATGTAATGTGTTGTGTTGTTTCTCCAGGCCCAATTTGCTGCCCTACTACAGATGGGAGGGGGGCGGGCTGATGCCTCTCAGGTGCAGCGGCTGGAACAGGCGCTGTCCCAGAGCCGCGCTGAAACACAAGTGCTGTCCAACAAGCTCAAGGCCACCGAGAAACAGCTGGAGCTGGTGAGGTCACAACTCTTCGATGCACGGAATATCCTAATAAAATAAATATACTGTTATGTGGCACCAATTTATTACTAGTACTGCTGGGACAGAAGTATTGTTTTGGGTGGTGCTAATTTATGCTAGGTTTGTATGTTTGGGTTTCAAAGTGAGTGTGTGGAGATTGGGTTTCACTTGATTGACAGGGGTTTGACTAGTGCTGTGTACTAGTTCGCTGGACTCAGTTCCGGACTTGTAAAAACGTTTAGGTTCAAGTCCAAAAAAAACCTGAATGGCGGGAACCAGTTCCGGACTTGGTTGGAAAAAAAACCATGTCACGTACCCCTTTTCGTTCCGAACCAGATAAAACCTTCCATAGATCGCAAAATCTGTGCTGCAAAATGAACAAAACATTGCCATTGGGCATTGTCAAGTGTCGGCCTCCATGTTATGCGGCCACAGTTTCGCCCAGACAACATTGCAAGGTTGACAACATGCAATTTTGTACAATTATTATTACCGTGGGTTTAGGGCCGGACTTACAAGTCCGGAACTGAACCTAAACCTCTGGACTTGAATCCAGATCTGAACCTAAATGTGGGTTTAGGTACATATGTAGCACCAGGTTTGACCTGGTACATGTATGCCCTGGGTTCAAGGATGTGGTTGCCAGGAATGTATGAAACATAATAAACCATCATGTGTAATAGCAGAGTAAGTTTTATTATACAATATATGAGGAATAATGCATTCTATGATGGTATTCAATAATGTAAACTGCATTGTATGTCTACTTCCCGGAAGTTTGAAGTCTCTGATGTTCTACATGGAGTTTGTTTTGAGACTATTTCTGTGGTTTGACCTGTTTTAGGTGGATAACAACCCCAGGAAGACCTTTGAGCAGTACCAGAGTAACTTCAACGAGCTCGGAGGTCGCAAAGACTACGCAACCTTTCTGGAAGATCGTCTGAAGGAGTCAAAGTAACATTCTTTTCTTTTTGTGTACTTGGTGCGTGGTTGGTCACAGATGTTGTTCCTCTTAAAGGAGTCCTAAAGTCCAGAAGGGAGCGCTATTTTCTGATAGACTATGCTTCAATGAATACATGACTAGCCGACTTTTTACCAATTTCGCTTGTGCGACTTAAGCGGCGCGTGTTTGTAAAGCGATATCAATATCATTTCCCCCCATACTGAACCACAGTAGATACATCCGGGAACTCATACACTTCAGGTCAACATAAACATTTTCAGCAAAAACGATAGGAGACAAGCACACCAATAAGCTGATTATTGAAAACTTACTTTACTTTGCTTGACCTCTAGCTTGGGTGCTATGACATCAGGATGTCTAATACAGTGAGCTGCCAGTTTTATCTTGCGTGTTTTGACTTTCTCAATTTATTTGTTTGTAAATCGTTATTGAACAGATAATTAGATTACGCCGCTTATTGGAAAGATAATTAGATTACGCCGCTTATTGGAAAGATAAGTAGATTACGCGGGTTTTTTCATTGTCAATAATTTCGGCATAAATGAGGGGCGATAAGGACACCAAGAAGGCCAATTGTTGATAAGATATCAAAGAACACAAAACGATACGATTTTTTCTTATCGCCCCTGAAATTAGGTCTAAAACGTAACGTTCTTGGTCAAAGCATATACACCAATGGGGTTGCGCGGTGCAGTCTGGGATAGTTTAGAGGGTATCTGGGGAGTTTGTCCTGGTTTCGATGCGTTTTAAGACTTGCGTGAATAATTGGTATTTTATTGTATACTGTAAAGTAATATGCATTTTTCACTTCCTAAAATTAATGTCTGTCGGAAAATAGCACTCTCTTCTGGACTTTAGGACCCCTTTAACATCATGCAGGGCTAGAAATACCACCTGCATACATGTAGCTTCAATTTTACCTGCACTAACCTGCATACATGTATGCAGGTTAGTGCAGGTAAAATTGAAGCTACATGCAGGTATTTCTGATGTCTACCTGCACCTAATAACCTGCACTGGTCCATATACTGGGTTTATATAGTAGGTGTATGTGTATTTTTATTTGCTGCAATTTGACTGTCACCACCTATGATGTGTAAAAGAAATAATGGCAATGGTTTCTGAACAGTTTTTAGTATGATCCATACTTCCTAAATTCTGAGTGGTGCAGGTAAAATTTGTCTGGTGCAGGTAATTTTCAATGTTATCTGCAATGTTATCTGGTGTGCAGAAAAAAGTATTTCGAGACCCGTGACGTGGAAATACATGTATTGTGTTGCATGCTGTGCCTGTGTTGTTTTGTTGTTGTTTACCTTGTAGTTAAGTCGTGGGAATTTGGTTATTTGGATAACATCTGGATCCTCTGTTCACCCCAAAACTGATGCGAGCGAGCAAGAAAAAAAAAGTTAGGCAAAAAAATTTTTAAAGTTGCGTTTTGAAGTTCATTAGAAAATCTAAGTGGTGAGGAAGGTTGAATGAATAACTGAACACACAGAGCATGGTATACCAATCAATACATTCTTTATCTTTGTTCTTTCACAATTATCTTCTTTGATTTTGGCTTAATGTTGAAAGCAAGAGGTAACTTCCCTTCCTCTAGTTATAATCTTCTTCTTTTCCTCTCGACCTACATTTGTATGTCATCCTTCAGGTACCTAAAGAAACAGTATCGTCGCAACCTTTTTTTTGGAAACAGACGAAAATCCATGTAGATGCAGGACTAAAAATACTTTTCCAGCATACCTGCCCTGCACCAGACAAATTTTACCTCCACCACTCATGCTAGAAACAGTTTAGAAATGATTTCTTTTATACCTAAATAATGAAGCAAACAATCCGCATACACCTACATGTACATATTATAAACCAGGTACAATATCATTGGACCAGTGCAGGTTATGTGAAGGTAGACATCAGAAATACCTGCACAGCTCCAATTTTACATGCACTAGCCTGCATATACCCAGTACATGGACCAGTGCAGGTTAGGTACAGGTAGACATCAGAAATACCTGCACAGCTCCAATTTTACATGCACTAGCCTGCATATACCCAGTACATGGACCAGTGCAGGTTAGGTACAGGTAGACATCAGAAATACCTGCACAGCTCCAATTTTACATGCACTAGCCTGCATATACCCAGTACATGGACCAGTGCAGGTTAGGTACAGGTAGACATCAGAAATACCTGCACAGCTCCAATTTTACATGCACTAGCCTGCATATACCCAGTACATGGCCCAGTGCAGGTTAGGTGCAGGTAGACATCAGAAATACCTGCACAGCTCCAATTTTACCTGCACTAGCCTGCATATACAGGTGGGATTTTCAGCCCTGGGATGTCCTCCATATAATCAAGTCAGTGTGACCTGAGTCTAACCCTGAGTTTAACTTTAAAGCTGCATTATGTAACATGAGAATGATGCAAAAAGTAATTTTCTGGCCATTTCTTTATAATCCTACTCCATTGCAAAAAAGTGCCATTCAGGAAGTTGAGTTGCCAAAATATGATGCCTTATGAGTGTGTTTAAAAGTATGAAACACAGCTGTCAGCCATGTTTGTTTATGTTTTGGTAGTTTGTGGTGGCACCACAAACTGAGTTCGCCTCATGTGGGCAGTGTTTCAGTGCCAACCAGATATGCCAGAAATGAGAGATAATTGCACAAATATGTTAAAAAGTGGAAGTAAATACAATTACACAAATATTTTTCCAATAATATAAGAATATTTTAATTTTTGGTGCAAAATGTTACAAATAAAATGTCCCTTTAAAACCCTTCTGGTTCTTTGGGAGCCTACTGCAAAGGGAAAAAGAAGTAGGGGGAGACCCAGATCTAGAGTCACCTACTTAGACAACCTGCGATGTGACACTGGCCTGCATGATACTAATGAATTGCAAAGGGCCATGGAAGACCAAGTGTTATGGAGGAGACTTTCTGGATTGGTTTGAGTGGGAGCTCGAACTAAGTAAGTAAGTAAGTTTAAAACCCTTTTGTTGTTCTGTGTAGGGAGGAGACTAAAAAGGTGAAGGCCCAGTTGGAGCAGCAGAAGTTCCTCCAGATGGCGGACAGGGACAGACTGCTGCACTGTGAGAGGAAACTGTACGAGGCTGAGAGCAGGGCAGAGTCCCTCCACGGACAGAACATGAAACTTCTGGTACAACTGGAGGACATGAAGCTCAAATATCAACCAGGTGGGTGGGCAAAAAGACAACAAGACTGGCAATAAAAACATAAATTGCCATGGCGACGGTGGTTGCTGTTAGGGTTATTGTTTGCATGGCACTGCGGCCCTGCCATCATTTCATAATTTTGATAGACTTGGTACCTATACAGATACAGTGCACTCCTCCCCTGAGTGTATAGTGAACGAGCCCCGGGGTCACAGAAAGTAGGGCATCCGGGGCAGAGAGGTCTTCCCAAAGCAGGGTCCCAAAGGTTTCCAGGAATGTGGGCATAGATGTGGGTCACATGCCTGTGGACATTCCATTCCTGTGGACAAAATGCCTGTACGATTCCTAGAATTTTTGCGAATTGCACACAATACTGTACCATTAGGCTCCTCCCTGAGACGTCGCCATAAACAGGGTTACTCTTGTACTCTTGTAATCTCGCAGCACAAGTCATGTTTTCTGTGCAAAATGTATTGGAGATGCTAGGTTGTCGGCGCAAAAGTTTACAACGGCCCAGGTTACGGCTTTTGAAATAAACTGGGTCCCTCTTCAGCCAGCATGTCAGCGATACCTTTACAGGTGGCCTGGCTTACAGCTTGCCTTCTAAAATAAATAGCCTGTGTTGATGGCAACCTGAAATATTGATGGGCAACCTTAGACTCTAAGCTTTTGGCTTGGGTTGTCCAGTGGGCAACCTGAGAAAAGATTTCGTCGAATCCTGCAAGAAGCTATAGCTACAGCATCTGCCGGGAATACCAGGTTGTGTTAGATGTAGTGGAGGTATGAATGTATCTGTAGTGGCACAGTTTGTTTTTTGGCAAACATATATTCAGCAAATTGAAGATGAATTTCACTTTGTCATGAAATGCCCTTAGATATGATATTTTACGTAATAAGTAAAGCCATTCACATCATCAAGTACAGCAGATTGCAAGAGACAGATTTGAATTTATCTTAAGATGCAACAACTACAATAATGCAAAAATAGGTAAACAATGCAAAAATAGGTAAAAGCAGTGTTCTAGCCTGCCCAAACTTTTTTCCGTCATGTCAAGTTTGTTTTCCGTACCATCATATCAAGGCCAAAGGCGTGAGGCGTTGCGCCATGCTCCCCCTTGAAATTGTGAAATCTTGACCCTCTGAATTGATCCTCCTTCCTGCATTTTGAGGGGCAAATTTTGCTAAGTTTAGTTGGTTAAATGACATCTTTCCATATCTTTACACACCCCTTTTTTGTGACGATGACAGATAGGACAAAATTTTTGTCCGTCATGAGCGGCAAAATTCCGTCAAAAATGACTGAAAGACAGATGCCGGCTAAAATACTGTATAAAAGACTGCTTTTTTATTAGAAAAAATACTGTAACTCGAGATAATTAGCCCCACTTGATTTTAACACTTAATCAAAGAATTATGCTAGCCCTTATTGTTTTAGTGATTAGAATGTTAAGTTTCATTCTGTACCTCTATTTTATACTGTGTTCAGTAGTTGTTTGCCATACATTGTACCATATACGATTGTCGTGCAATAAGGTTCTTCATATGAGTGGGGGGGCATTTCTCAGAAGGGTATTTGCATGGAGGCAGATGAGAGGTGTTAGTTACCTTCGCCAAGAAGGTTATGTTTTTGTGGCCGTGTGTCTGTGTGTGTGTGTGTGTGTGTGTGTGTGTGTCAACAGCATAACTTGAGAAGGCTTGGATGGATTATCTTGATACTTGGTAGGTGGGTAGGTCTTGATGAGACCTCGAAATGATTAGATTTTGGGCCCCCTGGCGGCTTGTTATGGTACTGCAACGGAACTTCCGGTTTTAATATCTCATGATCTGGACATGCTAGGGTCATGATTTTTGGATGGTAGGTAGCTCTTGTGCTCGGGAAGAAGTGACGTAAGTTTGGGCCCCCTAGCGGCTTGCTCTGGAACTGCAGAAGCATTTGTATGAAAATGTTTAAAGTAGGATAACTCAATAACCGTTCGATGGATCGTCTTGATATTAGGTATGTAGGTAACTTAAGTGATGCTTGACATAATTAAATGACAATTATGCAAATTAGGATCTAATTTGCATAATTAATAAGGAAATTCTATAATTCAGCTACCTTCCATGATAGGACTATTATACCTTGTGACATGTGTAATTAAGAATGAGAGGAACATTGCCATATATTAATTATGTAAATGAAGACCTAATTTGCATAATTAATGAGAAAATACTGTGATTCCATAGTGGTTGATGTTGGCAATTTCATACTTGTGCATTTCGAAGTTGACTGGAGGTGACCATCAATCAACATAACTTATTCAAATCAGCACCTCATTTGCATAATTTATGAGGAAATGCTAGAATTACCTTCTTTGTTAAGATAACACTGTCATTGGGAGGAGAATATGATCAACTGATGTAATTCATGCAAATGAGGATCTTCTTTGCATAATTAGGGGGAAAATCTATAATTTGCCAGTCATAAAGGGTAATCTCATTTGGCGAAGGTATGAGGTCGCGGAACTCTAGTTACATCATACAATCCTCTCCGCAGTCCAATACATTCACAACAAGACTGGCAATGAAAACATACATTGCCATGGCGACGGTGGTTGCTGTTAGGGTTATTGTTTGCATGGCACTGCGGCCCTGCCATCATTTCATGATTTTGAGGAAGACTTGGTACCTATACAGATACAGTGCACTCCTCCAGAGTGTATAGTGAACGAGCCCCGGGGTCACAGAAAGTAGGGCAGGGTCCCAAAGGTTTCCAGGAATGTGGACATAGACGTGGGTCAGAGACATGCCTGTGGACATTCCATTCCTGTGGACAAAATGCCTGTACGATTCCTAGAATTCTTGCGAATTGCACACAATACTGTACCATTAGGCTCCTCCCTGAGACGTCGCCAAAAACCCAAAACACTTCCAGGAAGTCTGAAATCTCTGATTTCTTGTGTGTTTTTTTCAGAGCTGCTGGACAGCACCAAAGTTCGAACTGGAAGGTTGGAGAAAATCCCGCTGCGGAAGACAAAGGACAAGACAGCAGCAACTACAGCTGTCATCTCTGACAGGGGAACAGCAGGGAAGACAGCTGGGGACAGCAGTGGTGTTGTCAAGAACAGCACTTACTTAGCTGCAAAAACTGCAGGGAATGATAGTACTACAGTAACTACAGAAAGTCTTGCCAAGAATAGCACACCTACATGTACAGTCGCAGGTCAAGCTCCCAACAGCATAGTGGGAAAAGTTATTAGCAAGGACAGTGACACTGCAGTACCCAGTAAGGGAGTTAGGGGGAGCTGCAGTAATGAAACAGCAAAGGAAAATGCTCCTACTGACCTTGACAGTCAAGCCTCTGTTTCAAGTGACAATGTTAGCACCAAGAATGTACAGCCTGGAAAGCAAATTGAAACGAAGGAAGAGTTGAACATGGAAACAGACGAGTTTGTCAGTTCAAGGAAGGTTCGCTTTGAGGCGCCCATACAGCCAGTGGGTAGGTTGTCTATGATTGGTCGGAGGGATTATGACAGCGATGATGATGATGATACAAGAAGAGTAAGAAGACCAATTGAGAGAGGGCGGAAGTCACATAAAGTTGTACATGTACCTTCAGATGGTAGACCAGAGTGTAAGCAACAATAGCCAGGAATCTTGATATGTACAGTAGGAAAATATAGATCGTGTGTATACGTATTAAGTCCGTAGGCCACACCAATTTTATTTGTTGCTTCTCGGATTTTTCCAGAAAAAATATGAAGCGACAGGGCGAAAATAAAAACAGGCCTGGCCATCCTATTATAGCCCCAAATGCTAGAATAGGTGCCATGAAGTCAACACAAAAGACTGGGTTAAAATTTAAACAATGAATTTTGAACTTTTAATCAAACCACCGCGTTGGTAGATGTAACAACTGTAACAATTAATAAGAAAATGGCTTTCTTCAACTG
This sequence comes from Branchiostoma floridae x Branchiostoma japonicum, assembly GCA_013266295.2. Classification (NCBI taxonomy): domain Eukaryota; kingdom Metazoa; phylum Chordata; class Leptocardii; order Amphioxiformes; family Branchiostomatidae; genus Branchiostoma; species Branchiostoma floridae x Branchiostoma japonicum. Next base: position 17,136,977 of record CM023829.1, on the reverse strand, counting down.
TTGGAGGCAAAATATGATCATTTTTTAGTTGATTCAGAACCAGATTTTTTTTTTTTGAAAATCAGAAAAAGGCGAATTCGAGAAGCAACAAATTAATTTGATGTGGCCTTAAGTCTTTTGAACTGGAAATAATAAACATAATTTGGAAAAATTCTTGGTTCGCAGATATTTTAAGTAAGAATTACCATAAGATCAATATGAAAACAGAAGGCTAGGAGAAACATTTGAATAACTATAATTCTCTCCCTAAAATTGTATGCACCACCAAGGTATGAACCTTGCTCTCGAACATGCCATTTTTCTTCTAGTCAAGCATTATATTTAGAAAATAAGAACCCGCCAATTGGTATGGCAGTCCTATGACATGTTAATCCTAATAGATAAATACATATGTACTAATATTAATACATTTGTTTTTATTTCGCCAGTGGATGTCTTAATTTTCTTAGTCTAGGTGGTTCTTATATACATTGTAGCAAGGCTGAAAACACTATGTTGCCTAGTTGCGCCACCTATTTACACACCAGGGTAGTGCAGTGTACTACCTAGTTTTGGGGAGAAGACTATAAGCGTCCTGTAAGCTACCTATCCCTGTTTACAGCAATGAGTGAAACCAGTACCAGATCGGAGCTCACCATAAAGAAAGAAATAGCGGGCCGTCACACTGATTTTCAGACTGTAGGCGTCTGTGGTGTAGTGGTTAGAGCATCCGACTCGGTCAAGCAAGGAGACCCAGGTTCAGTCCCCAGGGTTGGACCCAGACATGTCCGGACATGCACCCAGACGTTGTGCCCTTGGGAAAGGCACTTAACACGTATTTCCCCCCTCAGTTAGAGGGATCCTGGGTTGCCCTACTAGGGTTTGGGTTGGCGTTAGGAAGGGCATCCAGCCGTAAAAAATCCTGCTTCAAAAAAGACTTGCACTTGATGCAAGCACGTCTTACCCCGGGCGTTTAGGGGGAAAGATACGTTAAAACTGAATAGAAAGAAGAAGAAAGAGGCCTTTCGACTTTTACTCCACGATAGAAATATATCAAAGTTACATGTTTGTACTAACTTAGATGTTACAAAGGTACAACCCTTGTTATTTGGCAATTTGCGTGGATAATATAGCCAACTGATCTAATAATTTATGCATACAAGGAGCTTATGTGCAAAAACAATGAGCAACATAATTCGGCAAAGGAATGAGGTCGTGGAACTCTTGTTTCCTATATATATATATATATATATATATACATATATATATATATATATATATATATATATATATGTGACTTGTTTTAGCGATGTTGCGCAATCTTGGGGGATTCCCCTGTTTGAGTCACAGCAACGACGTTTGACCTTAGTCACGTGATTAGGTGGAAATCCCCAAGCCTGGCCATTGTCCCCTGCAAACTAAAATTTTGAAAGCGGAATAGATTCACTTGTATGTGGCCATGCCAATTTTTCAGGGAATATTAATTTGCCCCTTGAGTGTAGTAACTTTAGCGGCACCGAGTTCCGTCTCCAGTCCTAAAACTGCGTCGTTTAATACAGTCGGACCCACCTGCAAGGAGGTTGGTACGTTTTGTACATGCTACCTCATTTTGATATCACCTAACCTGTGCCGTTCAACTCAACAGTGACGTTAGTTTCTAAATGTATGTCAGTTCATATAGCGACCTAATGATATTAGTATCGCTGAAATGTAACCGTTGAATAATATGTTACAGTCACCGTCGGGCGTTGAGGGCCATAATTTTTTTTTCGCCGTGGCTATATACACACCGGGTGTGTATATAAAAGACAAATAGATTTTATATACACACCGAAATACTAGCCTCCTTGGTAGGCCCAAAACCTGGGTTTTTGTGAGTGTTTGAGGATTCAGGGGCAAGTTTAAACCTCGGTCTTCAAGTTTATCTTAGTGGATGATGAAAATCAGAAAACAACACGGAAATCCCCACCGAAGTTCGAAAACACAGGGTTTTGACCTACGACCAGAAGGGTTCACGGAAAAACCTGGGCTGTCTACCAGGCCAGGCTACCAGGCCAGGCTACCTTGCCTGTCTAGCACGTCAGGCACTCCGATCCCCCCATTCATATCCTCGCGAATGATGAAACATCCAAGCAGCTGCGCCCTCTAGTGGAATGCATTAAAATTACACCCACTATTGTACGTATTGCATACAGCAAGAATCTCACGGTTCCTAAGAGGGCGCGTGGGCCAGAGTGTGTCCCTTGAATCAGAACAGAGTGCCGTGTGACCACGTTGCTTTAGGTGGCCTAGCTGCAGAATGCCATTTTACCAAGACTTAGCAACAACTACATGTACTAGGTTCATGATATACCACACTTCTTGTCACCGAAGTTTTGATGGAGTAACAATACTAACATGAATTCTGTTATCTTTCATTTGGACATGATGGACCCGTCTCCCTTTGTATGGATAATGGAGAATATACAACGTATATATATACAAACGTCATGATAAATATTTCTGTTATTTCTGTAATAGATATTTTAAAATTTATTACTTTGTACTTGTAGACAGATTTGTCACTGGTGTGTTGTTTTTCAATGTGCGTTTCCGACTCACGTTAGACGTCATGCGAGGTCATAACTTCCCGTGGCTGGAAAGTTATGAGCTTCTGATTGGCGTTAGTTGAACTTTTGACCTAACTGGGGGAGGCTGCATTGCTCGCACATGTGTAAACAATGTGCCCGTGCGGCAGCGTGAGGGGGCTCTGGGAAAATGATTGACACCGCCATCTTATGAGTTTTGCATCTCGGCAAACTTTGGGAACCAACAAATCCCAGTTTTGCGACATAACAACAAATTTGACAGTATCGTATGGTGTGGCATGGAGCTGGCCGGATAACGCCACTTATCATCCACGGCGCGAGGGGTCCCAAATCCACCCACACCATGCTAAATTGGAAAATCTGGGTCAAACCGTGACAAACGGGCGGTTCACGCTAGCCTGGATACCATCCTATTTGTATGCCGGGGCTCCCATACTCGCTCCCTAAAAAAAATATATATTTTCTAGTGAGCCGAGTATGGGAGCCCCGGATGGTACCCAGGCTAGGTTCATGCTCGGGGCGGAAGAATACCCGGAAGGAGCCTCCTTTGCAGGTTCCATTGTTCCGCCAAATTAAAAACAATTACAAACCACAGTAAACGGCCAAACAAACTGTTGCATTCTAGCCACAAGATAAGGGGGGTAAAATACAAACCAAAAACAAACTGCTGCATTCTAGCCTTGTTTCAGAGCAGCAGTATGAACCTGTAGTTGTTGGTAAGGGACTGTACAATATTTACCGGGAGGGGAGGGCTGGTGCGTAGGGGGGCGAGGGCCATGGAAAAAATTCTTTGCTTGTGGGGAGGGCCATGAAAAAAATTGGGGTTTGGGGAGGGCCATGGAAAATTTTAAGAATCCGACACACCATTGTAGGTTATGATACTTTTGAAAATATACGATCTTCTCGAAAAAACTGGCACGTTGCGAACGAACATACATATTGTACCGCATATCTCTAGTCTTCCCTACAATTCTAATGGAATCAGCCAGACGCCCCATAATTCCGTTCGAAATCGAACACTGTCGTCGAAGAAGAGAAAATAGCTAAAACAAAGGATTGATATCGTTTTGATTACAGCAAGGAGCTCTAAATAACAGCTATGATTTTGCACTGCTAATCAATGTGTTTTTACTAGAACGTTCAGTTTCAGCCAGTGCCTGTCATTCAGTCATTGGACGGAATTTTGCCGCTCATGGCGGACAAACAATAGCCCCAATCCGTCATCTTTGACGGACAAAAATCGATGTGCAATGATAACGTTATAGAAAGAACAGGGAAATTTTCATAGATTCCAAGAAAATCTGTGGGCGTTTGTGGCGGAGCCAATTTCAGATAATTTATAATACGCGACCGAGCTAGGGGTCCGAGAGAATATCCAAGTTAAGTGATTGGGCGTGGCAGAGCGGGGCGGTACGGCGAACTTCAAAGGCGGCCGACGTGACATAAAGGCACTAGCTAACGGTTTTGTTGACGGATAGCGATAAGTCATACTCGTACATTGTTAGCCGATAAACCGCTGCATGCTGTCGGAATACGTCTTCACTTCATTTTGTAATTTTTGCACATTGTACTCGTGAACAGAGATTAACTTCACTAAGTCAATCAGAAGATCAAGACTGATACACTAAGTGACTCGAAGCGGCGACTGGACTGAGCACCGGCGTGCCGGATCAAACTCGCAGTCTGTTCGCCATATTTGTTTAGTAATATCAATTTTCGTAAAGTAAATTTGGCCCCTAAAATGCAGGAAATGGTGTTTCAGCAGAGGGTTATAAATTTCAAAATTTTTGGGGGGATGCCCTCGGACCCCCTACAATACTTACGCCCGCGGCGCTTGCCGCGCGGCTGCGGCATGCAAGGTGCCCCTACACTGTGAAAAAATCCTGGTGAGAACCCTGCAGTGGTAAAACTGTTACTTACCTTGATTAGCGTGTAAATGTGGTTGCTGATCAAGTGTGTGGTTTTCATCGGTGGTTTCTCTCATCGGAGACGGTAGGAAATACTAGAAATGTTTGAACTTTGAATATGACGTATAAAGTAAGTCGCATGATTGGGCGGCGCGGGACCGGTATTGAAAAGGTTTTGTTTTGCCAACTTTTGTCGCCGCAATTGTGTGAATATGCATGTGTGTATTTCTCGTAGGACATAGATATCTATTAAATCTATAAAGTTTTGTTGTGGTTAAAGTTGGTAAACTGTTTCTTTTCTGTGACCATTAATATTCCGTATACCACATAGAAGTGAGTACGTTCGATCTTGACCGGACATGCATATGATCATGACGGTCCCCTTCCCCCAGAAGTAAAACGCTTGCATTATTCTTCATCAAAAGAGATATCATTAAACTAAGTTTACCAGCAAAATTACCCCTCAAAATGCAGAAAATAGTGTTTCAGAGGGTCAAGATTTCCACATTTCTCCCTGACTGTCGCGCCTTCGGCGCTCGACATGATCTTTCGGCAAACAAAATTGGAGATGACGGGCGGGAAAAATCAGGAGGCTAGAACATGAAATTTGTTTTAAAAATAAATGTTAAAGCATATAGGTCCAATGATTTGTCTAAGCCTCGATAGCACATATCTAAATACAGTCCCAAGAAACACCGGTTCTTGTTTTATAGCATGCGTCAGCTATCCAAAATTGGACGCTGTCGGCCTGACGTTCAAAACTGGCCTACTTTGTGTTGTTGTCTTACAAAACGCGGATTGTTTTTCTACAATTTGTAATACATGTATATGATGCCTGTAGGGGGAGGGCCATGGTAATTTTTTTTTAGGTGGGGGGAGGGCCATGGAAAAAAAAATTGACTAGACTTCTGGCGCACCAGCCCTCCCCCTCCCCCCGGTAAATATCGTACAGTCCCTAAGTCTTCGGTAAAATTTTTCAGGCCGCCGACAGCCACGTGGTCACGTGGCACTCTATTCTGATGCAAGGGACAACACTCCATCCTGCATGCGTTCTTAGTATTTTAAAGTTAAACTAACCGCGAGATCCGTTCCCTATTACTGTTACTGTTTATTACCCTTGGCTGATTAAAACTTCAAACAAACAAACTTTGAAGAAATATCTAGATCAGTTTATTTGTAGATTTCTTGCTGTATGCAATACGTACAATAGTGGGTGTAATTTTAATGCATTCCGCTAGAGGGCGCAGCTGCTTGGATGTCTCATCATTCGCGAGGATATGAATGGGGGGATCGGAGTGCCTGACGTGCTAGACAGGCAAGGTAGCCTGGCCTGGTAGCCTGGCCTGGTAGACAGCCCAGGTCTTTCCGTAAACCCACGACCAGAATGTCAGCCAATTTTTCGTCTCCCGCAGGCCTGGTCTCTCGCGCCAACATGGCTGCCGCGCCGTCCCTACTGAAGTTAGGGGACGAATTTCTCACTTGGGCAGAGTTTAAGGCAGCACTGGACAACTTTCAAGAAACAACACACACTGAGCTCAGTAAGATCACTAGCAAAATGGTGGAAACTGAGAACAGGAAATTACGAAGGCGTCCAAAAGTTTCCGTGTGCTCATGTTTATAGAGCGGTGAAGTTTGGATGTATTCATAATTTACGAGAAGCCGCGCCTGACAGGGTCCGAGGAATCCACGAAACGAAACGAAATCCACAAAACGAACGCACAATGGCCTTTTGTAATAGTTTGTCTGACCAAAAACTTGCAACATGAGCTTTGATATTGACAGATAAAGATCACAAGGATTCCAGCTATGTATATTTAATAGTTCACCGGGTGTGTATATAAAAGACAAATAGATTTTATATACACACCGGGTGTGTATATAAAAGACAAATAGATTTTATATACACACCGGGTGTGTATATAAAAGACATATAGATTTTATATACACACCTGGTGTGTATATAAAAGACAAATAGATTTTATATACACACCGGGTGTGTATATAAAAGACAAATAGATTTTATATCACACCGGGTGTGTATATAGCCACGTTCTTTTTTTTTTTTCTCAAGACTATTAGGAGTGTTAAGGATCGTGTTTGTACAATAGCGTTGTTACTAAACCAACGTAGGGCCGGCAAACAATGACGCCATAGGCACTTGTCTGGACAGGTATTCTGGCCAGTCGCTGTTTCTATCATGTCAATTATCCATAAAAATGGGTTGGTGGAAAAAGTGGCCCAGTCTGGTCGGCGTGTGGGGTCGGTGGGGTGAGTGGGGAAAAGCGGTTCGACCAGGTTGTGCAGCACGTCGACAGTACGTACTGCGCCTGCGGGAAACCAGCAATGTATTATGCATAGCACTTCGGCAGAACATCTCATATAAGGTTGAATTCGCGTATATAAGGGTGACATTCCGTCTGTAGTTTTCAAATGTTGTGTAGAAAAAGATATGGTCTGCAACAGGCAAAATTCTGATCATGATGCAACGTTGACCAAAAATCCAGCGAAAATCCAGGTTTTGCGCAGGCGCAGTACGTTCTGCCGGCGTACTAGGTTGTGCCCAGTAGCAGAACGACGGAGAATTGCTAGCAGTCCGAAGTGTTCCATATACATCCAAACATGAAGCACACTGATTGGCTATATGGTGGTCTGCATGCAAATGTCTTTGTTGCCTTCGCCAAGAAGGTTATGTATTCCGTAGCGTTTGTGTGTATGTATGTATGTATGTATGTGTGTGTGTGTGTATGTGGTTTAGCACGATAACTCAAGAAGCGTTGGATGGATTGTCCTGAAAGTTGGTAGGTGGGTAGGTCTTGATGAGACCTAGAAATTTTTTAGATTTTGGACCCCCTAGCAGTTTGTTTTGGAACTGCAGGACGGTTTGTTTAAAATTTTTGAGAGAGTATAACTCAAGAACCGGTTGACAGATCGTCGTCATTTTAATTAATGTAGGTAGCTTACACGATGCTTGACAAATTTAGATATCAAATCAAACTTTATTGCACGACAATTGTAACAGGTACAATGTATGGCAAGTTCTTCACAGGTACAACATATCAAATCGGTATCTACACTATTACTAATCTAATGCTTATGAATTCTAGATTTTAATACTTGTCTTATACTACACTATTCTATAAACGTGATACAATATACATGGAACATGGCTGATATGGAAATGCACAGGAGATCTCTAGAACTACATACTACATACTACGCTATTTTGTGTGTCTAATTCAGTATGGTATAATATATGGAATATATGATAATGTACATCAGTTGGTGAGGTCGGATATTACATGGTTTCTTTTAGATAAAGCGTTATATATATATATTGGCCTATATACAGAGAGATTGTGCTGGGACATGACATGAATAAAGTAAAAGTATCTGAAATTGTTTTAGGTAATGTTACATTTGTATTGTTCCTGATCGCATCCATAAGTGTTTTTCTTTCTTCAGTGTAGGTCGGACATGTTAACATAAAGTGTTCTTCATTTTCGACAGTATGTTTACAGGTAGGACAACGTCTCTGAGTGGCTGGTACATTATTATGACGACCTTTTTCTATTTCTAAACAATGTGCACTAATTCGCATTTTGGTTATGTTGGTAACGAAAGATTTGTTTTGGATGGACGAAAGGTACTTCTCAAAAATGAAGTCAGTTTTGAATTTAGAATAGGTTTGCAGTTTGCTGTAATTTCTGATAGTTTGCCTCCAGCCAGAAACAAACGTGTCTTTCAACCGTTGTTTGAACACGTTTCCAAAATGTTTGGCGTTAACCGCTGGGTTTAACCAAACACTTAGGAAACCGTGTCTACATAAAATATCTTGTATATGAACAACCCAATCATGTTCCTGTTCTACAGCAATATCATAAGCTTTTTTAACTATTCTATCACTGGGCAGGTGGTGTAATCTGAGCCAGTATTTAATGAGGTGAGTTTGAGTGTCTATGTATAACGGGAACGCCCCTAACTCTCCCCTTACAGCGGCGGTAACAGAGCTTCTAGGGACACGGAGAAGGATTTTGTAGTAGTTCAGAAGAACATGTTCTAAGTCGGGGACTTCGTATGATATAGTAGGTTGTTCTATAGATATGTTTTGATTTCTTAATGTGTTTGAGTTATGTACTATGTTCAGTTTGTCGCTGTATTTCTTTAAACGGACGAGTATAGGGCGGCTAGAATTAGGGTCAGTTTTCCTCCCGATACGATTTGTTTTGAGGATATTTACTTGTGATCCTAGTATCGGGGATAGAATGTCAGATAACAATTATGCAAATCAGGTACTAATTTTGTTCATGCTAAATTCTGGAACACTGGTGATGCGTTTCACAGCTCAAACTACACTTTGGTGGTATAAACCATGGCTAATTGATAGCAACGTAGTTGTATAGTGAATGTATAGTGAATGTGTGCGATACTACACGCATCAACGTGTCTAAATGTGTAAACGACCACAAGAAGGTTCTTTTTGAAGCACTTTGGCAACAGAAAGCAATTTGGGGGGGGTGCGGTTTTTTGGCGTAGTACGGTAATGTCATTAAGTTATTTTACCTTTTAGTCTGATGACGACGATGACGACAAACTACTCTATATACATGTACTAGCTACTTGAAAAAACAACTGTTTACAGATTCTGCTTCACCTAAATCACAGATGATTGCTCATAAACTTTAACTTTTATCGTTTTATTTTTTATTTCTTTGTTCAAGAAAAGAAAAGAACAAAAGAAGTGGAACCATCCAACTTGGCAACATAAATCAAATCAAACCAAAGTAACACAAATGCACATATGGAAGTAATATGAAATCATAATAAATAGGTAATATGATGTAGTAATACTGTATGAGCATAAACTTTAACTGACTGTATGCAAACCTCATTGATAACATGAAATCGGAGACGTTAGACTTTCAGTAAGTATGCACGATTGGAAGCATCCTGAATTCCCCCATGTCGACCAATTACTCCCCGACAGATTCTGGGACATCTGACCTCCTGTCATTCAGCTGTCATCTTCCTCCCCCCCCCCCCCCCACGTGCTGTCGGACAAACATACGTACAAAACCATACCAGTCAGCCACCCAAAACAATACTTCTGTACCCGGAAGTAATGAATGAGAAAATGCTATTAATATAAAATAATTTCATATTTGTTATACATAAGTAAAGTAGAAGTAAAAGTCATCATGGATCCTGAAATTAAGGCATCATTTTAATAAATATCAAACACTTGTTGGTAGAGGTATGGGGCCGTAGAACTCTAGTTCACATCATCTAGATTTAGCAGATCTACCAGATTTGTGTAGGTGTATATTCTGTATGTTGATCAATTGTACAGTTTTATTGTTTGTTACAGACATTGTGAATGATCTGGCTGGCCTTAAATAACATTAAATGATGGAGTCCAACTGCACTTCTGAAGTGATTGTACACACGGGTGATGGGTAAGGAACCACTGATTATAATTGTGTTTACCTTCGCAGGAGGAAACATAATAATATTTGTTTTTGCTTTGTTTCTTCTTCCGCTCCAAATAAATAAGGTCAATGACCTGGACCAGACGGCTGTCACCATGGTAACTGGTGCTGCAGCAGACACCCTGTGGTGTTGGGTTACGTTATGTAGCAGTCATGGTAGGGCAGAGTTGGAGAGGCCATGTTTATGTTTGAGTAAGAATAACATGTTAACAGAGCAGTAGTTTGTTAGGCTAGACCATGTGAAGGTAGACATTATGCATTTGCTTTGCAAATGTTACCTTTGTAGTTACTTACTGAATCAAGAGTGCAGAGACCTCATACATCCATGACATATTTGGAGTTTAAAATTGTCCTATGTCTTACATCCGTAAATAATTTCATCAGGTTGGTAATCGAATGAATAGCAAAGTTCTTTCATCACAACCATTTATTTTTCACGAGCCGACGTTTCGATGACCGTCTGTCATCTTCATCAGTCGGCTCGTGAAAAATAAATGGTTGTGATGAAAGAACTTTGCTATTCATTGTCCTATGTCTTATTTAACTGTTTTGCCAATCATCGAAATACGGTTTTGATTAACTTATATGCGTCCATTGACTAGTTTTGTCGGTGTGTATGTGTGTTTGGTTGACAAGACTGTTTCCCTAGTAATTTCTACATGTTACTTATGTCGGGGACACTGATAGGAAGAATAGAATGTCATTCTGAACCCAGGTAGGCTTATAGCGCAAGAAAATGGGTAAAACTGCGATATTTGAAATAGTGAAAATCTTACATAATATCGCTTTAAAGTTTTGTTCAAATTTGTCATGACGTAAGTATCTGTTCACCGGCAGTGCTGTTAATGGAGCAACAGGAGGGGCCCTTTCAACCAAACCTACGGGACCTCTAACGGAAGGTATGCAAAATGCAATGTTTTAATTTAAATGCTAATAATTAAAGTCGAGCTATGATTGATGATCTCAGCAATGTTTGTGGTTGTCACTTGTTTTACAGTTACTCTATGAATCTGTGAATCTATTGATGAATTGGTATATGTGGGCAGATGTTATTGACAAAACGAAGGACAAGTTCTATTATGGGCCTGACCTAGCGGCTTTCTACTGTACAGTACTGCAGTGGAACTTCCCATTTTGGCATCTCATATTACGAACTTGCCATATGCTTGGTCTCAATTTTTGAGTGGCAGGTACGTAGCTGGTAGGCTCGGAAAGAAGTAATTCTTTAAATTGGGCACCCTGGCAGCTTTTCTTGGAACTGCAGTCATACTTTGGTTCCAAACTTTTATATATATGTTTAGATCAAATATGAACTCTTTAGCTTTTTATTATCTCTCTTTAATAGTTACCACAGAAAGTGCTGTGCACATGTCCAGCGTGACAGGCAATGGAAACACGGTGGTTCAGACAGGTGACAATGCTGTCATCATTATTGGAGACAAGAATGTGATGAACGCAACAGAAAAACAACTTCCTGTGGAGCGGCCTAGCAGTGCATCAGGTAATCATTATCTGTGAATCATGTCTGTAAGTACATGTAACCAATAAACACATCATTCAACCTTTTTTGTAAATGAAAAAAAAACAACCCATTTTATGTACCGATGACCTATAGTTTACATTTTGCTTTTAGTTAATAATTGATTACTTGACAAATTCCATTTCTAACATTTAGACTGCATTTTTTTTTGTGTGAGAATCTTTTTAGTTTAGTTTTAGTTTAGTTTTTGTTTAGTTTTGGATAAATTGCTTTAGATGAATCACATAAATAATGTTCTAGTTCCTGCTATGGGGCGGCCAAACCCAATCTTCACTCCTTGTCTGCACGAGGACATCCTCAGCGAACTTCATGAGAATTTCACAGCTGACAGTCCCCCGGTTCAGGTTTGGATCCATAACATCAACATACATTCATATCGTTTCCTCCTTTCTTTCTTTCTTTCTTTCTTTCTCTGTTTATCTCAGGTTATGTTAGAAAAAATGTACGCCGAAATGTTCGCATCTACCCTACTATGACAAATTACCACTGTAATAGCATTTTAGAAAACACATGTTACTACACTCAACATTGGATATTCATCTACGATGGAACACCTTAGGCTGTCAACACTTGCCATGAAACTAGAGCAATTGTGACTGAAGTTTGCTGGATCCCTGATGGTCTCTGAGCTTAGAGACTGCCTACCATAACACAGGGCTCAATCACTGACAGAGTGACTCATAAACTGAACGGTATTTGAACTGCCATACATGACCTGCCTCATAAATCAGTATGAACTGAATACTAGTATGTGTCCATACTGATTATCAAACATAGTTTATTTAATGATAATCTACCTATATTGTGCCAACTATTATAACATCAATTTGTCACTGAAACAAATGATATAAGCTTTTGGCCATTTTCGGCAGGTTGACCACCATCGGAGGGCAACAAAATTTCTTGACATGCCATGGAGGTTATATTTTCAGTTGCGTTTGTCTGTCAGTCATTCTGTTTGTTTTGTCTGTCTGTCTGTCCGTCAGTCATTCTGCCTGTTGGTCAACAAGATAACTCAAGAACGGCTGGCTAAATTGGTTTCATACTTGGTGCGTTGGTAGGGTGTGACGAAAACTGAAAATATATATAAATGAGATTTTGGGCCCCCTAGTGGCTTCCCTTGGTACTGCAGCAGGACTTCCGGTTTTGATATCTCGCGATCTGGACATGCTAGGGTCGTGAATTGATGCAATGGTAGGTAGCTCTTGTGCTCGGGAAGAAGTCACGTGAGTTTGGGCCCCCAGCAGCTTGTTCTGGAACTGCAGGACGGTTTGTTTGAGAGAGGATAACTAAACAACCGATTGACGGATCGTCGTGATTTTTGGTATGTAGGTAGCTTTAAATGATGCTTGACATAATAAAATTACAATTATGCAAATCAGGATCTAATTTGCATAATTAATGAGGATATTCTATAGATCTGCTGTGTTCGATAATAGGGCTATGAAACACTTATGACATATGTAATTGAGAACGACAGGAACACTGGTAGATATGTATTATGTAAATGCAGATCTGATTTGCATAATCGAAGGGAAATTGCTACAATTTTACAGTGGTAACTGCTGGGAATTTAATAGTTGTCATATTTCGAAGTTCAGTTCAGTTAAGTACAAATTGGTCCAGTCGGAATTTTGACACAGAAACAAGACTTTTTAATGGCAACGTTTCAGGACTATCAACCTGCCCACAGACCATGGTTACAAGCTCTGCACTGGCTTAAACTATGAAATATTTAGTAATACATAACGATATGGAGTCTATAAACTGGGTAAATGTATCCCTAACTTGTAGATTGCTTTGTTTCCTGGAAATCAAGGTGTATATTGTGCAAATATAATTTTTTGAGGGGGAGGGGGGTAACCAATAACCCATTTGTCTGGAGCAACCATTCCCCCTCACCAACCATTTTTCCGCAGTCCTTTGTGTAGTTGTTGAGGCCACCTGGTTTCACTGTACCCAGTAATATATATAATGTTCTACAGGCCTTACATGGCGTAGCTGGTGTTGGGAAGACAGAGCTTGCAATCCAGTATGCAGAGAGATACAACAAGGACTACCCAGGTGGGGTGTTCTACCTGTATGCAGAAACAGCTGCGAGCATAGACACCTGCATGAGACTGATTGTAAGTCACTGTATATAAGGCCCCGTTCAAACGAAGCCGGTGGAGGCGCATTCGATGTGGTTTGGCCGGATTCTGGATTCATGTGGCTCCATCTGAACGCTCCGAATCGCATTGAATGCGCATCGATCCCAATCCACATCTGGAGGCGGATTCAAACCGCCTTGACTGGATCGCGAATTGCGTCTGAACGCGCCGATGCGCATTCATCAGGTTTACTTTGCATATCAACCCGGTCATTGACCTCGGGGTCCGCAAATAACAAGTGGCGGCGTCGGCAACGAATTCTTACAAGGGCCACCCGTAGCCTGCGTCTCCTTCGTACTCCTCTGAGCCGGTTGCAAGCGATTATCCATAAAAAAAACACGACAACTTCTAGGGCATGATGCACTTTCACCCCTAACCTCTAACATTGGCAAGACGCCACCTTGTGTGTTTTCATCAAACAACAATGAATGTGGTTTAGGCGAATCGTTCTCAGGCACGGTTTAGAAGGAACGTGTGGCACGTGGACCAGATGTGAGGAGTGTGGTTTGCCCGAATCGAGCTCAATGCGCATTCGTTTGAACGGGGCCTAATTCGTCTTTTACATGAACTGTAACATATATCATCTGCGCATATAGAGAATTATTTTAATCCCTATAGTTCACAAATAATTGACCACTCCAGTTCCCTTTATGTACACTTTCAACTTAAAGCTTTGAGTAATTTATTTGATCGTGAATGATTATGATGTAATGTAATTAATTATTTGTTAAGCAATTCAACCAGTAAGTATGCAATTCAGCCAGCCAACTGTGAGGTAATGGCTAATCCCAATGATCAAATAAGTTTTTAAAATATTTTATTCATTCATTCATTCATTCATTCATTCATTCATTCATTCATTCAAACCGTCAGTACTCTAAATTTTGCTGATACCTCAGAATAGGTTTTCAGTAAGCCAACACTGGATTGAAATATATTTCCTTTTATTTCCCTCTCAATGTCTAGTTCAACAGACTGAGATTAGGTCTGCAAGGAAAGGACAAGACTTCATCCCGAATTTGTGGCGAGGTGAGACGATGGCTACAGACGCACTCTGGTTGGCTCCTCGTTGTCGACAGTTGCGATGACGTGGCCGTGTTGAAGATGTCCTTCCCAGGAGGGCTGCCCAAGCACGGTGACGTTCTGATGACCAGCAGGGAGAACAGCTGCAACCTGAGAAGAAACAACGTTCACTTTACCATCAAGGTAGGCCTGCTTGGTGAGGAGGAGTCTATGCTAATGCTGATGAAAGGAACGTCTCGTCCAATGACAAATGAGGATGCTAAACAACAGATGATCGACCTCAAAGAAGACAATCCTGCTGAGTTTGAAGCCTTGAAAAGCTTGGCAGCAGAGTTTCGAGGGCTTCCTTTGGCGCTGCAGCAAGCTGTTGCCAGAATTGGCTGTGGACCAAGTAGGATGACATTCCAGGAGTATAAGAAGATGTTCCAAGAAAGGACATCCGAGTTGAAGGATGCACTGCCTCCTTCAGACACACACGAGGACAATCTGGAGGTTTGGCTAAAGTCAATACAACTTGGCAAGCACTATCCCAAGCTGCATGAACTTGCAGGCAATGATCTTAGGTCATTGTACAAGCTCAAACGCGAAGAACTGCTTGGAGTTGGAATGGATGAGGAAGACGTCGCCATCTTTCTGGAAGAACTGGACACTCCATCGATCGAACATCTGGCTCAGCCCAACAAGCACAGAGGAAGCGTGCTGACTGCCTATTCCCTCACGGTGGACACACTCCCTCCAGCTGCCAAAGAACTGCTGGGCTGTATCTCCTTCCTCTCCAGTGACAAGATTCCTGAACACCTGTTTGTCTCGGGAGCACGTGCCTTGCCAGAAGGGACTTTGAAATCTTTCCTGCTTCCAAGTCCATCAGTGAACTCTGAGTCAGGGGAAATCGAAGATAACGTCACGTCAAACCTGAAAGTGATACTCAAGACCCTTGAACGCTGCTCCCTCATCAGCCCGTGGCCTTTCCATGCAGTCTGCTCCAACGGTAGTGAAAAGAGAACAGGAGCAGCAAGGACATTCAACATCCATCCTTTGTACCAAGATGTCATATATTGTCAGATGACCACCGACGAAATGACAAGGTGCTTCTCCGAAAGTCTTGCTTTACAGACCAAAGCCTTCCCGACAAAAGAATTCTTTCAAGATGGTGACAACTTCAACAAGAAGTTCAAGAGCAGTCATCAGTTGCTGATTCCTCACATCACCAAGACGTGTGAGAAGTTGTTCAAGATGGAGAGAAGGATGAAGCTGCGTGTCACCGAGAGTGCTGACCCACATCCTCTCATCGCAGCTGTCAGCAGCTGTTTCAGGCGCCAGGGTAAGGCAGAGATGTCCAAACCAATGTTGGAAGGATCCCTGTCACTTCTCAAGGAGTCAGGCGATACATTTCAACTGGCAATGGGTAAGTCAGCCGGGATAGGGACAGTGAATGTTACACTGCGTGGACACTGGTGCTGCATAACTAGTCGTAACATTAGGTGTCATGAAACGTTTTCCTTTTTCTTGACTACAAAGGTCAAAGATACATGATTGTATGATAAGAAAAAGTACTAGCAATATTATACCACTCTATTTGCAGTTGGGAGAGAACTTGGGCAGGTTCTGGTGGAAGTGGAGGAGGATAGCAAAGCGGAGGAAATGTTCGCTAAGTCTGTGGAGATCTTGAGACAGCTCAAAGTCACAGGGGAAACTCATGACCTTGAACTTGGGAAAGGCAAGTAGTGTTATCCTTTGGACAATCCATTTTGTGTGCTTCTTCCTTTTGTAGCTGCAAAATTTGGGAAAGTATATAGCCAGGGTGCCAGACCCCTGGGAGTGCTAGACAATACTAAATTCTGACGACTGGTGATTAGCCACATATCTCTAGCTCAGAGTTGGTACCCGGCCTCTTAAATTTATCTCTGCAATGTAGATAATTTGAGGAAAGGTGCCAACTCCGGGAGTAGGGCGTGTTGAGTGAGCTGGTAGTAGGGAGCCAGTCAATGGAACAGTCTGGCACCCAAGGCTAGAAAATGATAATAACAGGCGACACTTTAAATCCGGAACAACACTTTAAATCCGGACAACTTTGATTATTAAGACATAATCATACGTGTGAGAAGGAAACTTAATATTCTAGATTATCACATACTACATGATAACAATTACGTCTACTAGGTAACATTGGTAGGTCCCGGTGGACTAGGTCAGTTCTGCAGAATTCTGCATCGGAGCGCAATTTAAAGTGTCGTTCCGGATTTAAAGTGTTGTTCCGGATTTAAAGTGTCGCCTGTTTAATATTATTGTTAATATTGAACATCATGTATGACAATTTCATGTCAAGGAATCCAGTGCCTGGCAAGAGCCATGTTCCTGCAAGAACAGCATGAGCTTTCCAATAGCCCAAGAAAGGATGAAATCCACACTCTACTGGAGGAGGCCCTGAATTTGAAGAAACAGTGGATGAAAGCTCAGGAGCTTTCTTGCCATTGTGAACTTGCTGTGGGTAAGTCTATTGTTTTATCTTGACATAGGGGTGTTACAAGATTTTACATGCAGCCTGATTTAATCAAATTGAATATTGAAACGATAATTGTAATTCATACCCTGAAACGCACTTTAAATACTAAAACTGTAAGTCCTCTGGCCCTATCTATTAGTCACCTTTGTTATCTAAATATATTGAGTACGTTATCTACCAGGCAATCAGGCAACACAGATTGATAATGTCATATAATAGATAGTTCGTGTTAAGATTTGTTGTTAATACTCCCATAAGCGAATTTTTATGGAAATCTGAACAACAAATTATAAACAAGAACTACTTTATCTATGGGACATTACCAACCCGTGTTATCTGATATGGTGGATAACGTGTCCATGCTGTCATTGTAGTGCCACATTATGTAAAGCCCCTGTCACACATTCACGAATTTGGCCTCCCGAACGCTAGCCGAACGCCCGCCAACCATGGTTAGGAGTGAGTCGGCTGGCGTTCGGCTGGGTTGGCTACGGTTCGGCTGGGCCAGCCGAATGTTTCAAGATTTTTAAAACATTCGTGAGTCGTTCGGGAGGTTCGATAATATCTGGCTGGTTTTCGACCCTAAGTCAGCAAAACACCAGCCAGCCATCCGGGAGTAAGTCAGCAGTGTTCAGGTCGTGTTCAGGGATCAAATTTGACTCCAGTTGAGCCCAAATTCGTTTCGATTCATATAGAAAGGTAGGCGTGGCCTAAATCTGGTCAGAGTGCTCCCGAACGCCAGCCGAACCTGGTCGGCTGGCGTTCGGGAACAGATTCTGGGGAAGGTCGTGAATGTGTGACAGGGGCTTTGACACCAATGTCGGGGGTTTACAGCACACCATAGCCTGGGGATATTCTACCAGGCACTTGAGTTGTGGAGCAAGGCTGACGAACTTCTGAGAAAAAGTGTGGAAATGAAAGAGAAGTTCTACAAAGGGGAACCACACATTTCTCTTGCTATCAGTGAGTACATGTATATTGATCCCATCCTGCGGGACCTTAAATTTGACTTTCCAATTTGACCTTCATGTCAGTCTGCCGTTACAGCAATTTTCCTCCCTCACTTCCTGTGACTCTACTGTATTCAAATAACTACAGAAACACAAGGAAACAAACACTCTGAAAGCAAAAACTTTACTTTTCAGGCTACACCAACTTGGCAAGAAACCTGGTGCTCCAGAAGAAGTATGGCGAAGCCTTGCCACTATACCAACAGGCAATGGACCTGAAGAGACAAGTTTTACCTGATACCCACCCCAGCTACATACGTGGTGAGTAAATTCTATACATGTAGAAACAGTAAATCTTGAAATGTTTGCTGTGGTTTCCTTTTCACAGTGCTCACACCACGTAATCATGACACTGAATATGTGTCCATTGTATACGTATATGCCTTATGATTTTGACTAATTGTTTTGGTTGGTCTCTTTTGTTTCATATGATTGATTACTTGTACCTTCTGTTCACATTATTTATTGTCACTACATTCAATTATTCGATTTATATGTTTGATTTTGCCACACATTCATTGTACTTTGTATGATTTGTTTTTGTCTATGTTTTCCTCTGTAACATAACTTGTTTTGTTGGGCTACCTTGGAAATCAGTTGTTTTAAACTGAAGGTACTACCCAACTGTTCTAAGATCTGTATATATATATATTTATATATATATATATATATATATAATATATACATATATTCTGTACTACAATTTTTCTAAACATTTAACTCGAAACACAATGAAAAAAACTCCTATACCAGCAAAAATGAATATTAGATTACCAAGTATATGCAAAATCCGGTTGAAAAAACAAACATCTACCCTTTTTTGATATGACCTGATGAAATTAAACTGATGTCATGGCACACATCATGCAAGACCATGCAAGACCTGCAAAGGTAGAAGCATCTAGTTCTTATTAGATACTCTGAACTTTCCAACATTCTTCTGCGAAATTTCCTGTAGGACTTGCCTACATGATGGGGATTAGTGAAATAACTGGGAAGAACACAGATGCCGTAAATTATGAAGAGGAGCTGCGACTTAAGCCAGACATGTACACGGAACGCTTTCTCCAGCTTAAAGGAGATCTGTCCATTTTCCAAGGTACGTCGATGACGGTTTGTTTGTTTGTTTCTTTATTCGCACAAACTTTAACATAACAAGACTGGCAATGAAAACATACATTGCCATGGCGACGGTGGTTGCTGTTAGGGTTATTGTTTGCATGGCCCTGCGGCCCTGCCATCCTTCCATGATTTTGAGGAAGACTTGGTACCTATACAGATACAGTGCACTCCCCCCCTGAGTGTATAATGAACAAGCCCCGGGGTCACAGAAAGTAGGGCATCCACCTGGGGCAGCTCTGAGAGGTCTTCTGTGGGACTCCCAAAGGTGTTCAGGAATGTGGGCATAGATGTAGGTCACATGCCTGTAAACATTCCATTCTTGTGGACAAAATGCCTGTACAATTCCTAGAATTCTTGCGAATCACACACAATACTGTACCATTTGGCTCCTCCCTGAGACGTCGCCAAAAAGGAAGAAATTTACACAAGACAAATACTATGTGCAGGAGGGGGCGGGAAGCCCTAATGGCGTATACAGGGCCCTCCTCCTTCCTATTTGTAACTTAATTAACACACTTTAATGAAAAGGAAATTCACGGAAATGAGAAATATAACTACGATAACTTAAACATATAAATGAAAATCATAAAGCTAATATACTATAAGATTATTAATTAAACAGAAAACAAATCTATCGCAAAGAAAACTAATACAATTTGATTGTTTAACAAAGGAGGTCACTAATTACAAAGATTATTTTAAAGGAGCGAAAACTATATACTGAAAAATAAATACACTGAATTTTTAAACAAATGATAAGAAAAGAACATAGGTATAAACAAAATACAGGTCTCAAGATGAGAATACACAACCAATAAAAGATTATATTGACCAAAGGATGATAATACAGAAAAAATGCTTTTAATTTGATTATTAGACATCCAGGTAGAACATTATACTCTGGTATAAAGTAAGCAACTGGATAAGTTCTTTAAAGAATAAGACGTATCATGTAATATTCAATATCTTTCATCAGTGACTGGGAATCAGTAAATGAATTTCTCAAATCACTGATGAAAGATAATTGATGCTATCTGACACGTCTGACTAAGTAGAAAATTTACCTAACTGCTTATTTTGTATTACTGGTATACATTTTCCAAGGTTTGTTGGACAACGCCATTTGGCAGGAAGTCGGGCTAAAATGTGCACTAGAAGTAGCCTGGGTGCCATCCTCCATAGGTACCGCCGATCGCGACTCCCTACTGTCGCTGGCTACCATGGACAGCAGGGAGCCGGCGGCAATTACGGAGGATGGCACCCAGGCTACTTCTAGTGCACATTTTAGCCCGACTTCCTGCCAGATGGCGTTGTCCAAATCTCACCCAGTGTTGACCACGCCTCAGCAATTTGTGATGCCTTAACCACATACTTATTTCAACTTTAATGGGGGTGCTTCAGAGGCGATGATATGCTAAAGAAAAATGATCACCTTTTTTTTTTACAGTTGTACCTGTAGGAAGAACAGTGTGGCTGTGACAGATCTTTTGGCTCTTCAGTGGCATGGCAGAGCTATAGAATCAATGTATAATCAAGGTTACCACCGGTACTGTAAATAGTAATGTATTAATTAGCATCAAAACAATGATGCTGCAGTCATATAAAACCAACAAGACTGGCAATGAAAACATACATTGCCATGGCGACGGTGGTTGCTGTTAGGGTTATTGTTTGCATGGCACTGCGGCCCTGCCATCATTTCATGATTTTGAGGAAGACTTGGTACCTACACAGATACAGTGCACTCCTCCCTTGAGTGTATAGTGAACGAGCCCCGGGGTCACAGAAAGTAGGGCATCCGGGGCAGAGAGGTCTTCCCAAAGCAGGGTCCCAAAGGTTTCCAGGAATGTGGACATAGATGTGGGTCAGAGACATGCCTGTGGACATTCCATTCCTGTGGACAAAATGCCTGTACGATTCCTAGAATTCTTGTGAATTGCACACAATACTGTACCATTAGGCTCCTCTCTGAGACGTCGCAAAAAAAAAGCACATTTGGATCTCATGCTATCATTTGGTCTGGAGTACTTGTACAAAAAACTGTCAAACCATTAACGGTGCACACGCCAGTCCTTCCGCGGCCGGGGAAGTGTGTGGTAAAATAGTGACGAAACGTGTTTCGACGGTTCAGGTTTGAGCCACATTTCACAGAATGATGTGAAATGTTATTAAATATTAACATGGATGTAAAGTGTAAGAAGTGGTGTTGTGTATGAGTGGAGTTGTAATACCTTTTGATGCAGATGATAAAGAATAGTTCTAAATGTATAAAGAAATGTAAAGTTCTAGCTATATAGGATTTTCTTAATAATTGATTTGAGTACACCCAAGGTTTGTCTCTTTCTGCCATCATCAGTCTTTTTTGCTACATTTTTCTGTTTTATCCTATGCAAAAATGTTTTTTACAATAATGGCTTTTCTGTGAATTTTACCAAAATTAGCAATTGAAGATACAAAACTGTTGGTCTTGTACAATTAATGTAGCTGAAGGGATGTCCTTCCATCCAATAAAGTTATTTTGCTTTAGAGTTATTTCCTGAAAAAGTCTATTAAAATGGCTGGGATGTTATCCCGCTGTAATGGGGTAGAAATGTCACCGTATAATATCAATCATATTCGTGTAAAGGGGACCTTAGAGCCGCCCACATCTTTTTACTGTGTGGACGCTTTTCCTTTGGATGTAAAAAATTAGTGGATTTTTAGTTGTTGAAGTTAAAGAAAAACTTTTTGTGGCGTAAATTTAGAGATGCCTGAACTAATTACCAAATGTAGCAAATTATTCACGGTTTCACAGCTACAGTGTAAAATGACCGGCAAATATATCTGCACCAGCTTTTGACAATTCTTAGTGAATAAAGAAAGTGTTTGGATGTAACGTTCGAGTCTCTGTTACTCTCATTCATGATCTGTGTTTATCTGGTTGTATTTTGTCTTATTCCCTGGAAAGATGACGCCATACATTTAATATGACGCCTATTATCACCTTGTACAATCGTTTAAAACAGTATTCGTATGTCTGATAAAACATTAATTGTAATCCAAAGTTAGAAATCCTTTGAAGCCATTTTGTTAGGTTAAACGGCACAAAGAGCAATTGTGATCTAATCACTGAACTATTGACCGACCCCCCGCGACGGTACCTACGTATCCTTATGACCCTGTTTTGACACAGTTTATGTCGCGTGGCTGAAACTGTCGTGATATTTTGCATAAGGATGGCAAGTACTAAGCTGGAAAGACAACATTTGCGGGCAAATGCTTCATATTTCACTCCCACTCCTCCTACATGCAAAAATGGACTGTTCTAAAATCACCCCAGTGAAAAATTGAACATTCCAACGAAAACCTTTCCCAAAACAAACTATTTAAAAATGATTTCAGTCCAAAATGGAATTTTCTCAAAATCTATCCAAATTCAAGAATGGATTCTTCCAAAAGCACCCCATGCAAACTGACGGCCAATCCAAAAATACCTCCACCCGGGAGAGTCCATTCTTGCATGGGGGTGCCCTTGGAAGACCATAAGGGGTCAAAACAGTGAAGGTTCATTTTGTAATCGGGTACTCATACAACAGTCCATTTTTTGTGTCAGGGCTAATTTTGGAGTGGTCCATCAGTCTGCATGGGGGTGTGCGACGAACTGGCGCAAGTGGACGTGGCAGCTAGTGCGCATGACAACGACGCTGTGCACATGTCACTGAAAAGTCATGCAAACACGCACTACAATCCAGCAATCATATTGCTTCTTCTGAAGTCTGTTATGAAAGGATTACTTTGAAGCGTGGACATCAAACTTAGATTCCCTTCTTTTCCCTAAAAATTAGTCGGTAGGTGGCAGAAAAACAAAATGCCACCCACGCTCCTAATACCCAGCCAGTTCTTTCATATAAGGGCATAAATGTCCTTACGTCTTCAGACTGATTATGGTATCATTTGCTATATTCATGCATCTTTCACAGTAATACACGGTTTGCGCCGGGTGTGTGCACAGAACAGTCCAGATACTAGTATGTACGAGCAGGCAGTGCCTGTCCGTACCGTTCCTTCGGGGTCCGGTAGCGGCCAAACCAGCGGACCGCCGCCCAATTCACCTGCTGTTCATCAGGGGGGCTCTAGAGGGCGTGTCCGCTATGGCAACGATGCTTCTGACAAGATCCAAGAAAGCCAGGAAACGTCTTCATCACACACGTACGAAGAGGCCGAGGCGGTGAAACGTTACGCAAAGTATACGTACACAACTGCAGGTACGTACTCGCTGAGCTTTTTAATATGTCCTTATACCCTGCCACACTTCGGGTGGCATATTGGATACTGCCCTGCGCCAATGATACTGCCCTGCCAATGATACTGTCTTGCCAATTTGACACCGTCTTGCAACCACCAAAAGACCTGCTTGGAGGTTAGCTTCATGTGACAGAGTCGATTTTCAAGCCAGGCGACCCTCTGATGATCTTAAACTCGAGCTACCGTCCGGCGATCAACAAATACGGCCGAAGCTCGTTGACAATGTGTCAGAGGTTTAAGCGTAATAACAAATTTGACTACCGACCGCGGCCAGACCTACTTCCGAACACTAACCAACCACCAGCTAACTATGCCCAAACCTCCCGTTCACACCCGAATGTTTTAAACATTTTTAAACATTCGGCTGGCACAGCCGAACAGTAGTCGACCTCGCCTAACACCAGCCGACTAGTCCCGGCTAGTGTTCGGGAGAACATATTCGGCTATGTGTGACATGGGATTCAGACTCGATTGTCACAAATTGAGTATAGAAACCGAGAGATTCCAGAAAAATCTGTTGACTAAATGTTTGCCCATTTTGTCCAGAACTAATAGGAAACGCATAACAATTTTGATTGTATGTCCCAAATATTTATTTTATTTTATTTTATTCACATATATTTAATGAGTATTAGGCAGGAAGCACAATTGCTTACATGACGCCTTATACTCAAAAACAAATATAAAAACAAGAGTAAAACACAATGACAAAATACATACATAATTACAAAGTGGGTAAAAGAAAATGAGTACAAAGAAGACAAGTTGGTGATCTATCAATTACGAGAATCTACCTGTACAGTAAATAAAGGTTTGAACTATGTCGAAGATATTACAGTTTTGTGAATGTGAGAGTGCCGTGGACCCTCGTAGCAGTAAAGAACATAAAGTACTGTCATTGAGATGCTGTAGCTCTACTATGTTGGAAAGAGATGATAACAGAGTACTTCTTTGACTGGTATAAAGTTTATAGTGTAGAATAGGAAGAATAGGAAGTGTTCGATTGTTTCGCTATGATAGCCGCATTTACATTTAGGGTAATCAATACAATAATGTTGATTTTGTCATGTGTTATTCACTATACACAAGACTGTAGCCTACATGTATACGACAATTTCTCTAAATGAATCCAAATAGCAAATTCAAATACATATTGACATGTTGCAAACTAAACATTGTACATACAAGACAATACAAAGATGTATGAGTGCTATAAATTCCACCATTGATTATAAAAGCAAATCTCGCCCCATACTGCATAGTCTTTTGTAAAGTAGATTAGTCTCATGGTATGTTTGTTGATATATCATTTATTCATTTATTCGTTTGGCTGAACCAAGGACATTACACACACTGTGTGTAATGTCCTTGGCTGAACATATAGCCAATAATGACCAACTATCCTGTGGCTATCATAAAGTATAGCCACACAATCAAACAATAAGTTACTGCTATCTTTTAATAATGTGCTCGAGGTGTGGCTCTCTTCAAACACAGGGCATCCAGCTTTACGTCTGTAATATTAATGCTGAGGTCACATTTCCGAACCGGGGCCCGGCCGGGCAAGGGGAGTCTTATGGAACGAAAAGTATGATATAAAAGACAACAAAGCACAGAAGAGTTGAAAAAAATTAATAATGGGAACTCTTTGCGTATATTCTTGATATAATATGTTGATTTTTCGTTAATCGAAACATGTACAGCCCGGCCGGGCCCCGCTTTGGAAATGTGACCTGAGCATAACGGAAGCTAGGTACTCATTTTCACTTAAGTCGAGCAAGGAAATTGGTGAAAAAGGCACTACGTACACTGGGGCCCGCCAGGAATTCTAACCCAGAACCTTCAGATTCTGAGTCAACAACCCTAACCATCAAAAGACCAGCTTGGCACCTAGTTCTTACACCATTGGGAGATTTACAGAGAGAGATTGTTTCTGTTTCTAAGAGGATATCAAACGTTAGATTCCATCGCAGATAACCTGGCATTTGGTGAAAGACTGTAGTGACTGGTACAACATACATTCTAGATGAAGTGTAATTTTTTAACAATAATGGCAATGGTTTCTGAACAGTATGGTTTAGTGTGATGCCTTGAATTCTGAGTGATGCAGGGTGCGTGGAGGAATTCAGGAAGAGGTCGCCTGTGTGTAATACGCCTTACAATTCTCTCCACAGTTCCAATAAATTTGCGGAAACACAAAACATTTCCCCGAGGTCTGAAATTTCCGACTTCTTGCTTGATAAGTGATTTTAAGAAAATGTTTTGATAACTTTTTTTCTTCTACAGACACCAGCTATCAGAGTGAGACTAGTGGTTTCTGTAGCTTCATCCGCTCCCACTGCAGCTGCATGGCCGCCGGCATCTTCGTGCTGCTGAGCCTGGTCTCTGTGGGACTCGCCCCTCTGACGTTCATCAACAAAGAGGTACGCACTGTTGTTTCACAGACTCCTCTCTTAATCTCTTAAAAGACAGTGTTCATTGACTAGAGGAGTGTCCATTAGCCACATTAGCCACCGGTGCCTAATGGACACTTCTCTGGCCAATGGATACTGTCATGCCACCGCAGGATCTGCTTGAAGATTATGTTTTTTTACTACTAGTGCTTTTTGCCGGACGGCGTTTCTTTTTACTTCCGGGACGGAACTATTGTTTTGGGTGGCGCTCATTTATGCTAGGTTTGTATGTTTGGGTTCCAATGTGAGTGGATGGAGATTGGGTTTCACTTGATTAACAGGAGTTTGACCCGGTATGCCATGGGTTCAAGAATGTTGTTGCCAGGAATGTGTGAAACATAAACCATGGTGTGATAACGGAGTAAGTTTTATCATACAATCATATGAGTAATAATGCATTCTATGATGTAATTCACTAGTGCAAACTATATTTACTTCCCGGAAGTTTGAAATTTCTGATTTATTGTCTTTAATGTAAGGGGACCTTCAACATTGCATACTAATATACTCCTTTCTTAAGCTTTCTCAATTTTCCTTTGAAGTTTAGTATTCTTACATGTTTTAGGAAATGAACAAGCTGTCCAACACGTTTGACACTTTGAAACGCAACCTGGACAACGTATCCCAACTGTCCACCTCTTTTGACGCCTTGGAACGAGACCTGGAAACCGAGCGAAACCGAACGGCCGCCTTGCAGAAGCTTTTCTCTGATATGAGAAAGGCTCTAGGCAAGTTTGATGGCTTTAAAGCTTTTCACTGTACTTCCTGGTACGGAAGTATTGTTTTGGGTGGATGTGTCTGTGTGTTTGTGTATGCTTGTCCGAGTAGAGTATAGGTTGACCGTTGACAGCACCTGGATGGAAGAAGATTGGCAGGCA
This sequence comes from Branchiostoma floridae x Branchiostoma japonicum, assembly GCA_013266295.2. Taxonomy (NCBI): domain Eukaryota; kingdom Metazoa; phylum Chordata; class Leptocardii; order Amphioxiformes; family Branchiostomatidae; genus Branchiostoma; species Branchiostoma floridae x Branchiostoma japonicum. The sequence continues at coordinate 17,110,054 of CM023829.1, read as the reverse complement.
GACTGACAGGAGGTTAAAGATCAGACCTTTTATAACTCCATGATCAGACATAGGAGAAAATGGGTGAAGTCCTCATTTGCATAAATTATATCATTTGATGGTCTTCTTTATCAAAATAACACATGTTATCCAAAATATGAAGCTGTTAGCAAAGCTTTCTCTTTTAAGGGCTCAAACAAAATCAGCCTGTTTTCAGTTCAAAAAAGGCACTAGGGGCCCGAAACCTATACCACATTTTCCCCGAGCCTAAGAGTCATGTACTGTTAAAAAACATGATCATCGCATGAACAGAATATGAGATACGATAACCAGCAATTCTTCTGCAGTACCATAGAAAGTCGCTAGAAGGTACATAACTCAACTACTGTATCTGTATCTGTATCTGTATCTGTATAGCCGGTATAACCGCCCTTCGGCGTAACACACCAGCTTGATCTTTGTTTGCGGACACCTACCCACCTACTGAATATTATACAGATCCATCCACAACTTCTCGAGTTTTGCTGTCCACGATCAAATTTTACACACTCACACATGGCCAAACGGCACCAAAAACCTATTATTAACCTTCTTCGCAAACGTAATTACGTTCTCCTTATTTTTGTTTATCTGACGTTAACACAACATTGATCATGTGACCGTCAAGCCTCACAGTCGGGCACGCACCGGTCTTTGTTGGAGCTCGGTCCTATCTTTTCAGAAAACCAGACAGGAGTTGCCGGGTGTGTCGGACCCCCTGGACCTCCGGGAGAGCAAGGACCCATTGGGCGCGGGCCGGCTGGGCCTCCAGGAGAAAAGGGAACCATGGGGCCGGCTGGTCCTTGGTCTGCTGGACCTCCTGGGCCACCTGGACCTCCAGGCACCATGGGGCCGGCTGGCCCTAGGTCTGCTGGGCCTCCTGGGCCACCTGGACCTCCAGGCACTATGGGGCCGGCTGGTCCAGTTGGTCAGCCAGGAATCTCTGTGTGCCACAACGGACCTGGACGCCCTCAAACATCCGAACTGCGCAAGGCAACTGCAGGTAAGGCATCCAGCATGTCTTACAGAATCTCTCGTTGTCAGGGCTGATTGGGTCTCCGCTCCTCGAGAACTTGTGGCCAAACACCTCTAGCTCAAGAGAACCATTCCCATTCGAATTCCCAGAACTACCAAGGAGCTCAGGATGATATATCACAATGAATTAATCGAAGAGGAGCTCAGGAGTCTCTTTCAATATGGAAACCAGTCATCTCAGCCTCCAACACTGCGGTAACAGACAGTTGTCAGTCTGGCAATAATACGTCCATGTTATCACGCATGTTAAGCTACACAAGAAAACAGTTACTCAAAGCAAGTGGATAGATGTTGAAAACTGTGAGACGTTCCAAGTAGCATCCACTTCCGTTAGTCACTGACGAAAAGTACTGGACGCTACTTGAAACGGCTGGCAGTTTTCAAAATATATCCAGTTGCTTGAGTAACTGCTTTTAACTTGGATGTCGAAGCAACAGGATTAAGATGTTCCCTGACTTAGTGGTGTCACCAAGCTTCTTCAATTCAGGGGCCTGGCCAGTGGAAGCATGATGTAGTCAGGGCTAGTGAAGTATCCATCCTGTGCAAGACTGTAGCATTTGAAAATGTGGCTTGTACCTAGTGTGTAATAATTCACAGTGTTTTCTTATGAATCAATGTTTGCTAAACATAAATACCCACATAGTTAGGATAAGTATAAGACGACAAACAAAAAGACAATATCGCATTCAGATACAGGGTATCTAAAGACGTGTGATTGTGCCCAGAACCCAGAGGTACTGGGTTCGAATCCTTGACATGCCCCGACGTTGTGCCCTTGGGAAAGCCACTTTACACGACTTTCCTCACTGCACTCAAGTGGAAATGAGTACTTAGCTTCGGTTAGGGATGTTCCTCGGATAGGACGTTAAATGAAGGTCCCGTGTTTGAGGAGAGCTAGTCACACCTCGAACCCACCATACCTATCGAAAAGTGTAGGGGTCCTACCCGGTGCGAGTGGTTCAAACCCTACAGTCCTATTGCCGCACCTAGGGTATGTATTGAGGTCACCTGAGTTAGCTTGGAATGGCAGCGGCTCCAGACCCTTCAGATTCAGCCCCGTCGATTGTAAGCTCCTCACAATTTCATCAAGTTGGTGAATGATTGAGTGATTTTTTATTCACAACCACTTGTTTGACAAGAGCCGACGTTTCGATGACCGTCTGTCATTTTCATGGGCAATTATGACTGGGTCACTGTCCACTGAAGCTAAGTGTTACTGGTTCACTGTACACTGAGGCTCAGTGTTAGTGGTTCCTGTGCACTTAAGCTAGGTGTTACTGATTCACAGTACACCGAAGCCATGTGTTACTGGTTCACTGTGCACTAGGTGTCACTGGTTCACTGTGCACTGGTTCACTGTACACTAGGTGTTATTGGTTCACTGTGCAATAAAGCTAGGTGCTACTGGTTCACAGTGCACTAAAGCTACATGTAGGTGTTACTGGTTCACTGTGCACTAGGTGTTATTGGTTCACTGTGCACTGAAGCTAGGTGTTACTGGTTCACTGTGCACTGAAGCTAGGTGTTACTGGTTCACTGTGCACTGAAGCTAGGTGTTACTGGTTCACTGTGCACTGAAGCTAGGTGTTACTGGTTCACTGTGCACTGAAGCTAGGTGTTACTGATGTTTGTTGTTATCAATAGACACCCCATACGTTGTACATAATACAATTGTTGTGCCATAACGTTTATGTACTATAAGTTGTGATATATTTCTGTCTGCTGTGATCAACTAAAATGTTTTTCTAGCATCTTGTCCTGAAAGTTACACCAACTGGCAAGGAACCTGCTACAAGCACTTCAAGACAACCAAGACCTTCAGCGATGCGGCCAACACATGTCGGAATGATGGCGGCACCCTCGCCATGCCCCGAGACGCTGAGACCAACAGCTTCCTAGCCTCCATTGCAACATCGTATGTTGGATACCATCACTGGATCGGCCTGCACGATCAATTTCAAGAAGGAAGATGTCATTGGGTGGATGGTGCTGAACTTTGGAAGTACAGACCGTGGGATCCGAATCAACCAGATAATTATAAGGGGAAAGAAGATTGCGTCACCGTAACTTCCAACGTCGGAGCGTGGAATGACTACCCGTGCGACCGCATACTACCCTTCTTCTGCCAGGTCGCTCCAGGTAAGTACACACCGTAACAATTCTCGATACCATTCTAAACATGACACGAGCCTGCTTAGTATAGTAGTTGATCGAATGTTGACTTTGAATTCTCGTTGTCGCTACCATAAAACTTGCTGAAGACATGAATTTAAAGTTTAACGCAAGGTATCTTCCTTCCTTCATTTACAGGACGCTCTTAGGCAACAAGTCAAGATCTCAGCGTCACTGTGAGACGCGTCTTAGGCCGTCTACTGTTTTTCTAGCCTGGATGCCAGACTGTTTCCAGGGCCTCTACAGACCAGCTCCTCATCTTCAGGACCAACATGCCCCCAAAGAAATTTTACCCCAGACACTCCTCAGTTAGACCCTGAGCAACAATAGAGGAGTGTGTGTGGTATAATTTCCTTGGGGGCATGTTGGCCCTAGAGCCTCGGAGCTGGCCTGTGTAGGCCCTGGCAGCAGTCTGGTATCCAGGCTACTATTTTTCGAACCCTTGACGGTAAAACGTAAAAGCTGTGCCTTAAGCAAGATGACTTTTGTAGTGTTCTTATTAATTAGTCAGGAGATAACCTGATACAGAAAAATCCATGGAAGTATGATGGCATTACTGAAATACAGGAACTCCTGTATCGAAGGTTTGCTTGAATTTTTCCCATGTACTTGTTTTCTTATTTCTAAGGAGATTGACATTTTTAGAATGGTGAGAGGTTGTATGTTATGTAGTTTTGTGCAATAAAGACCACAGGAAGAATAACTACAATGCAAATTGTTAAGCTAATTGTGGATATCAATAACTCAAAGAATGATATGATGTTAACATTCAGAAAGAAGAAATTGTTTGTAGCTTGATTCCTGCTACTCAAGCTGTCAGCTTCGGCTATTTATTTACATAGAAAATGGACAAGCTTCACTTGTCTTGCAGTGTGGTTAACGTTATGTGGTAACGTCTAGAAAATAGCAATTTTCATTTTGATATTAATATTAAAAGAACGAAAAGTGATACAGTTCATACATGCAATAAAGACAGAAATACAATTGTGTAGAGTTCTAAATTGTAATTATAAGTTTTTCTTAGTTCTGCTTAATCATCAAAACTCCAAGTTACATTTAAAACCTTAATGTCTGTATAAGAAAGAAACTTTGATTTGGTTAAAACTTAACTTAAAAGCTAGACTTCGAGTAAAAGTTGAAAATAAAGGTGGATGTCGAGTCAGAATCAACTCTTAGCACCGATTCCATGGCCCCGCCCACCTCCGTGAAAAACGTAGTAATGCAAAATAAAAACATGTAAATGCAAATATTTGACGGACATGCCGCCATTGGTCGAACCGCTAATTGCCATGTTGTCATTGGTTGAACTGCTAATTATGATGGGCAGTCTATTAAATGGCTGGGATGTCATCCCGCTGTAATGGGGGTAGAAATGTCACCGTATAATATCAATCATATTCGTGTAAAGGGGCCCTTAGAGCCGCCCACATCTTTTTACTGTGAGGACGCTTTTCCTTTGGATGTAAAAAATTAGTGGATTTTTGGTTGTTGACGTTAAGAAAAAATTTTTTGTGGCATAAATTTAGAGATGCCTGAACTAATTACCAAATGTAGCAAATGATTCACAGTTTCACAGCTACAGTGAGTGTAAAATGACCGGCAAATATATCTGCACCAGCTTCTGGCAATTCTTAGTGAATAAAGAAACAGTGTTTGAATGTAACGTTCGAGTCTCTGTAATTATTTATGATCTGTGTTTATATGGTTGTATTTTGTGCCAATACCATACTTGTAGGTTTGACACTCTAGCTAGTGGTAGCTGACATTTAAAGTATAGGGCTTGGTCAAATTCGTCGTACGTACGATCGCAACTAAGGACACTCTAATGTTAGAAGTGCAAGCCGTCGTACAAAATTCGGCCCTTCATGCCTTGTTACGGAAAATGCTGCCTTAGATCCTTGTCGGCAGTTGGTTCTGTCGCAGCCTGCTTGATCATGATAATCGTACGACGGCCTACGACTAATCCGTGGCGACTAAGAAAACTTACTGGAATGGAAGTTCGCGTATCGTTTTACTTTACACTCTGGGAATATGAGATTCTTATACTACTGGCGTCATCCCAAGGAATGAGGCGGCCTGCATGGGGGGGTTCCCGACAACGCTCTACGCTAAATTTTGAGAGCCGGCTACGTATTACGCTGAATTCAAGAAGCCTCCCCCATTACGCTTTACGATAAATTCCGGGTAGCTACAACGCATTACGTAAAATAAAACGGCAAATTACACTCTACGCAAAATACGTCAAATACGCTCTACGTTGAATTAGAGCGGTCCGTCTACGCTCTACGCAGAATTAAAACGGCCGATTACGCTCTACGGAAAAGGGCATGCGGGCCCCCAGGAATTCGAACAAAATACAAATAGCTATGTGGTACATTGGAAGACAACACACTCACTCACTCATGCATACATCCATACATAGATAACATATAACGTTACATAGACACTTGTACATACCATACATACACACTCACATATACATTCATCATCATTATACACACACAGTCCTTAACATACATAAACAAGAGTTCCACGACCTCATACCTTCGCAAAATCATGCTAATCGTTAGAACTAATTATACATTTTTCTCAGTGATTATGCAAGTAAGAGCCTCATTTGCATGAATCATATCAGCTGATCATATTCTCCACCCAATGACAGTCTTATCTTGAGAAAAAAGGCTATTCTAGCATGTCCTCATAAATTATGCAAATGAGGTCCTGGTTTGAATAAATTATGTTTAGTGATGTTCACCTTCACTGAACTTCCAAATATGGCAAGTATTAAATTCCCAGCAGTTACCACTATAAAGTTGTAGCAATTTGCCATTAATTATGCAAATTCTGGCTTCATTTACATAATCAATATCTGTCAATGTTCCTGTCGTTCTCAATTACATATGTCACAAGTGTTTCATAGCCCTGTTATCGAACACAGCGGATTTATAGAAATTCCTCATTAATTATGCAAATTAGCTCCTGATTTGCATAATTGTCATCTAATAATGTCAAGCATCACTTAAGCTACCTACATACCAAAAATGATGATGATCCGTCAACCGGTTCTTGAGTTATCCTCTCTCGAAGATTTTTAAACAAACCGCCCTGCAGTTCCAGAACAAGCTGCTAGGGGGCCCAAACTCACGTGACGTCTTCCCTAGCACAAGGGCTACCTACCATCCAAAATTTATGACCCTAGCATGTCCAGATCGCGAGATATCAATACTGGTAATTCCGCTGCAGTACCATAACAAGCCGCCAGGGGGCCCAAAATCTAATCATTTCTAGGTCTCATCAACACCTTCCCATCTACCAAGTTTCATGACAATCCATCAAAAGCTTCTTGAGTTATCCTGCTAAACCACACACACACACACACACACATACACACACACATACACACAAACGCTATGGAAAGCATAACCTTCTTGGCGAAGGTAATTATATAACTCACACACACACATATCATACTTGCACTCACACATAGTTACACACACACACACACACACCGGCTCACACGACACACACACAATAGGTACACCCCTTCGCCAATAATTAGACAGTCCAATTTACCCACAATGCAGTTCAATTTGACCTTTCGGTCCAGCTGGTGAGCTTTTTCGGGAATGGTAACTTTTGTCGTAGTTTTTCCATGTTTAAAAGCATTTTCAATCGTTCTAAGGCATAATTTATAAATAAAGATGACCTTTCGTCCTCTTTCAAAGTATTGGCGAGAAGCAGCCACCTTGATTTTAACTGCAGGGGCGAGAAATGGCACCGTGACCCGGGTAGCAGACGACTTTGTTCCAAGCCGATTCGACTACCGGGTCCTCATGCTTCAAAGAAGCGGGAAAAGCGGTTTCATGCCAAACGCAAAAGTCTTCCCAGGCGGACTTGTTGATGATTCAGACTTTTCTAATGAATGGATGGACATCTTCGAACACTCTGGTTTGGGAAACTTTGGTTCCTTGACAAGTATAAGAAATGTAAACAACAGGTCACCCATGCTGACAGCAAAACAAGCTTCTCTCGTCCCAAACGATGTAGGATACAGAATATGTGCCATCCGTGAGACTTTTGAAGAGTCTGGAATACTCCTAACCCGCCCATGGAACGTGCCAGACGCAGATACGACCATGTCTGACGATTGTCTCCACGAGTGGAGGGCACGAGTCGACTCAAACGGTCGGGAATTTCTCCGATTGTGTCAGGAACACAAACGCGTCCCCGATGTTTGGTCGTTGTACGAGTGGTCCAATTGGCTGACTCCAACAAGCTTCCAGAACAGGCGTTATGATACGATTTTCTACATGTGCTGCCTGGACAAAATACCACAGACGACACATGATAAAAGGGAGATGGTGAAAGCACAGGTGAGTTTGAAAATGAAGTAGCAGGTTTATAATGCTAGAGATGTGATTGGGTAGGAACAGGCCAATCACATTGGGTTTTGAGGATTGCCATCTTGATGTGATTAGAAACTGACCAATCACACAACATGATCTACTCATCTTGGGGAGATGGTGAAAGCACAGGTGAGTTTGAAAATGAAGTAGCATGTTTATAATGCCCTGTGATTAGTTAGGAACAGGCCAATCACATTGGGTTTTGAGGATTGCCATCTTGATGTGATTAGAAACTGACCAATCACACAACATCATCTACTCATCTTGGGGAGATGGTGAAAGCACAGGTGAGTTTGAAAATGAAGTACAGAGTAGCAGGTTTATAAATTTATATGTTCTGTGATTGGTTAGGAACAGGCCAATCACAACACGGGTCTTGAGAATTGACATCATAAACATTCTGTGATTAGGAACTGACCAATCACACATCCCCATCTACTCATTTTGGTTTTTGATATCTCACAAAGGCCCCGTTCAGACGAAACCACTGGAACCGCAATTCGGGTAAACCACATTCCTCACATCTGGTCTGTGCGCCGTATGTTCCTTCAGAATCGTGCCCAAGTACAAATCACCCAAACTAGATATCCTTGTTGATTGATTAAAAGAAGCAAGGTGGAGCCCTGCCAATGTCAGAGGTCAACGACCCTCTGCTTGCTCTGTGCCCCCCTCCCATCGTTGGTAAGAACCTGGGCCAAATGCCGGCGTAGTCCCTTCAGATGCGCTGGAGCTTGTCCTAGAATGGACACATTATTCGGTCATTACCGCTCTTGGAGTTGTGGTCACGTACCTTTTTGTATTGCATATACTATTAAATAAAGAAATATAACCGCGTAACCCATGACTGGGTAAAGTAAACCGATGAAATCGCATCGCGTTCAGACGCAAATCGCGATCCGGTAAAGGCAGTTCAAAACTACCTCCTGATGTGGTTTGGGATCGAGGCGCTTTCAATGCGATTTGGAGCGTTCAGATGGAGCCACATGAATCCTGAATCTGTGCAAACCACATCCAATGCGCTTTTAGTGGTTCCGTCTGAACAGGGTCAAAGTGAATGAAACTTTCTGATTGCTCTATTATTGTAAAGACTAATGAAAGGACCAAGATAACCAGGAAATTAGTTCCTACTTCTGTGTAGGGAAATATTGTTTTTGAGTGGTTGCATTGTGGGATACACTCACTCAAGATAATTCAGGAAGCCGAGGATTGCATACTTCCTGGAACTCTGAAAATCTCTGATTTCTTCTTTTTTTACCAGTGGTTGAGTCCACCAGAGATTCTGCGCGACTTCCGCAGAGAGGACCACTGGATCCCGCCTCCACAAGTGTACGAGCTCTCACGCATGTTAAACCTGCCGCGTCTGAACCAACTGCACCGCTTCAGCGAGGAGAGAGGGTTGTCTGGGTGTGAGAGGTGGTTGCCAGTTAGGATCCTTCTCAGCGATGGAGGCATGACTGTATTACCTGGTAAGAAACTAATCTTCAAGCAGATTTCTTTGGGGGCTAGACACCATATAGTTGGCCAGCCCGCAACCAGTTGCCCCCCCCCCCCCCCCCGTACTTCCTATGGACTGGCCAACTATATACTGTCCTACCCCCAAAGAAATCGGCTTGGAGATTAGCAAGAACCTCGCCTATGTACTAGTATAGTGTTGCATAGCTAAACATAACATCAGGTACAGGTACCGTTACACAGGTTAAGGTACAGGTCTCTCTTTTTTTTTAATTGGTTACCACCGGATTTGAAGGTCACTCCTATGTACATGAATAGGACTGTATCAGCATCTCTTCTCCCTAAAGCCTGTCACACATTCAGAACCTTCCGCTGACCACCAAGCAGCCAATGTCGGCTGAAGTTCGGAAGCAGTCTGACCAGATTTAGGCCATGCCTGCATTTCTGTTTGAATGGAATCAAATTTGAGTTAAATCTGAGTCTTTGATTCCCAACCATGCCCCTACCACTGCTGACATACTCCCGAACACCAGCCCACCACCAGCCAACCATGGCCGAACCTCCCATCAACACCCAAATGTTTTAAACATTTTGAAAAATTCGGCTGGCACAGCCAAACAGTATCATAGCCAACCTCGCTGAACACCAGCCAACCACAGCCGACCTTGCTCCTGACCTACTCCTAACCATGGTTGGGGGGATTTTGGCAGTGTTCGGGAGGCCATATTCGGCTGTGTGTGACAGGGGCTTGAGTCAAAAACATCATGATTCAGACAAGGTCAACTGTTCACTAGCAGTGAGGACTAGCTGACTCAATACATAAACAGGTGTATGAATGTGGCATTTATGTGAATTTGATGGAAAAAAATTAAAATAATGGAAAATGTTGTGACTACAATAAAAAGTGAAAAAGGCGTTATTGTCAAATTTGTCAAAAATCTGAAATCATGTGGACAATCAAGAATTGCACAATTATCTGAAAACTGGCCATGGAAAGAAATGATTTTTGATTGACAGAATGGGGCTGTTCATTGCCCCAGGCAGAGTGCCAGTTCAAGGACATTATGTGTATTGTCTTTGCACAGTTTAATGGACATTGTTTGAGCAAATAGGGCAAGGCGAAATATATAAAAATGCCAAAATGGCAGCGTTTGCTACCAAAGTTTGAACATCTCCTACTTGTAATAGTCCAGGACTAACACTAAGTAACAGTGACTTTCTTTCATAGGTGACGATCTCTTCCCAGACCAACCCAACCTGGAAAAGGAACAAGGTCTACAAATGACAGGGACACTCTTAGATTCAAGACAATCAACAAAGAACTTGAATAGGTTAGAATTCAGCGGAAAAGGAGTTTATAGCACTACAGTCTGCTGTAACATCAAAGACAAGTTTGGACACTTGATTCCTATGCAGGATGTGCTGTCAGATGACTAAAAAAAGTTTTGAAACCAGCCAAATGCTGTATTGAAATTGCCTTTTGTGAGGTATCTACATGGCTTCTTTACTTTCAAGCACGGAAGTATTGTTTTGGGTGGCTGAGTTGTGGGTTTGTGTGTATCTTTGTCCAAAGAGGGTAGGTTGACAGCACATGGTTGGGGGAAGATTGATGAGCTGAATGACAGGTCAAAAGGTCAGACACAGGAACTGGGGTGAAGTTGATGGTCGAAGAATCTTCACTGGGAGCCAGCAGAAAATTAGAGGTCGACATACGGGGGAATTCAGGAAGCCGAGGATTGCATGAGCAACCCCGCACAGTTTCTGGCACTTTCTGCCCTAGACCCAATTAAGGTATGTCATACAATCTCCTTAGTTGTTCCAGTGAATTCACCAAAACCCAAAATAGTTCTCTGAAGTCTGAAATTACGTTTTACTCGTTTTACTCAATGTTACCAGGTAGCAAGGCCTGAAGGCCACATAAGGTTATGCATTATAATAATAATAATAATAATAACAATAATAATAACTTATATGAGTAGGACTGAAATAGTTTGCTTAAGCCCCTGTCACATATTCAGAACCTTTCCCCATCACCCACCAACCAAGGTCGGCTGTAGTTATTATTAGGGAGCAGTCTGATCAGATTTAGGCAACGCCTACCTTTTGATACGAATGGAATCAAATTTGAGTTCAAGTTGAGTCAAATTTGACCCCCTGCACACGCCCCAAACATCACTGACCTACTCCCAAATACCAGCCAACCACCGGCCATCCAGTCCACAACCATGTCCCAACCACACCCAAATGTTTTAAACCTTTTGAAACATTTGGCTGCATGGTGCAGCGAAACAGTAGCCACCCTCGCTGAACACCAGCCAACCACAGCCGACCTTGCTCCCGACCTACTCCTAACCATGGTTGGGGGGGAGTTTGGGAGGCCATATTTGGCTATGTGTGACAGGGGCTTAACCTAGCCCATCAGGTGGCAGAGTACATTAAATTTTGTATTTGTGTACTACTACCAGTATTACATGCAAGGAAATGGAAGTGTGCCAACACTGACAGCGTTTTTCTATAGAGAGTTTCCATCTATATATATATATATATATTTGTTCGAATATTTTCACTTTGTCAGAATCAGAATACTAATTGTACTGTATACTGTAGCACAGACTTAAGAGTTGGATCCAACACATACCATGCTGTAATGTATATCATGTCAGAATGACTTAAAAGGTGCCTAAAAGGATTTCAGGGCAGCAAAACTGGATTAATTTTCTGGTCATTTTTCTTATCTAGTTAAACTTGAATGAACCGTATCCCATAGCATACAGATGTCTGTGAGGAAACAAGTGCTTTTGAAAAAGCTGTCGTTTGCCGGTGTAGTATGTACGAAAGTTTGTTTTGTGTACGACTCTTCTGTTTTTTGAGCAGAGCAACTTGTGCTGGACACTGTAAAGAAGTATAATGTTCCCTAGCATTACATTACATGTGGCCACAATGTAAACATCACTGTCATATCACTGTGGTCAGACCACATGGCATTCTTCTACACAGCGTGGCATGTGGTTGCAAGTTACAACATATATATAACACAACACATGATGTTTTATTGGTAAAATAAATAAAGTGAAAATTTTTGTCCCCTACCCCCAAAACTGTTTCAAATACAACAGTACAAGACCGAAAACAGATCGTTTCGCAAATACTCTTATGTACAAACTTGTCCGCTCCAGGTACAGTTTACTGCAAAGTTTACGTACAAGTGCACGCCCCCTCCCCATTTCGAAGCAGCCGGAACATATTCCCATTTATAACCTCTCGAAAACATCACGCAGCTTTGCTATTATATAAGTATAACGTTCATAAAGAGCTGGGCCCACTTGGAAAACAGCTATGTACAGCAGAATGGGGCTACCCAGCCGCCTTGAGATTAAATAAATACATAAAGAGCACGCACACACACCCTCCCCACCATGTCGCATACAAACCTGTAGTGTACATGCAGCCTTTCTCTGCATGCGTACCCTAGCGGGAATAGGCCGCACTGCCACTGCCAGCAAGTGTAGCGCTTGTAGGCTTATTAACATAATACATGTATCGATGAGCAATGTGTGGCTTTTGTCCGTTTATGGCTCGCTTGGGCGACATTTTAACGTGAAATCATATTTGGCATGTAGCCTTTTGTCAAAAATTGAGCTGTGTTGACATTTCATCTTATAGTAGCCTAGTTTTTAGCGCTTCATGCATAAGAGACCCCAAGCGCAGACAGCGCAGACACAATGACCCGACTCGGACAACAGCAAGATGACGTAATTGGGACGAACGAACGTACGTACGTACCTAGGAGCATGTAGGAAAGCCAACACAATTTCGATGTTGCGAATGGAAAACGGTATTTGTAACACATAAAAAAATCTAGTAACACATTCTAAAAGGTCTACAGTTCATTCAATAATTTTGTCATGGCAGGGACACATAAACTCTAGTTATACATTGTAAATAGCAATGAGTTTCATAACATAATAGTACTTGCCCATATATAGCCTAGCACAAATGATAAAAACTTGATTAAAAGCCATTCATTAAATACGTTTGAAAACTTTCTCATGTTAGTAAATCAATAATCTATATACCATTATACGCTTAAAGGAACGCAACACAAAATTTCAAATTCATTATTTTCCAGTAGTTTACACATAAAAAAGTTGATATATTTCAATTTTTAAATTAGTCCGCCAAACAATTACCCTGTGCACACGTTTGAACTTCGCGCTCTCCTAGCTCGCCCGCCGCGATGGCAATGATATATGCTTTGCCCTGACGTCTCCGTTCCGAACCCGCTTATTTGCATATTGGCAGTGCCATTGGGAGATCACTGGACAGTGATATGCAAATATGCGGCTTCGGAACGAAGACGTCAGAGCAAAGCATTAATCATTGCCATCGCGGCGGGTGAGCTAGGAGAGCGCGAAGTTCAAACGCGTGCACAGGGTAATTATTTGGCGGACTTATGTAAAAATTGAATTATATCAACTTTTTAATGTGTAGACTACTGGAAAATAATGAATTTGAAATTTTGTGTTGCGTTCTTTTTTAAAAATGCGAAAATCTGTCAGAAGCATTATGTGACCACACACACACTCACATCATCGTTCTTGTTATATAGAAGTATCGAAAAGGTTAGTCACTCACATCATCGAGAAGGCGTTATGGCTTTATAGAAGTAAGCAAAGTAAACGTTACCCGACTTTACTGACACTTCCTACCATTGCTACATCCAACTTTTCGTGCAGTGTCAATGTAATAAGGCTTGAGTAGGTCACCTATAACTCTCTCTATATAGGCAGTAACTAATCAACAACCGTAACACAAAACAATACAAAAATTAGCAAAATCTTTGTCCACATACTAGGATCCCTTGGTAGTTCACATTGCTATATCCTAAAGGACAAAGGTTCTATTTTCTAACTATTGTCACTAATGATGCTAACTAGCATTCTGGTAAACAATAAAAAAAAGTGCATCTAACAATCCAATTATGGCGTAGGTGATTGTCAATATGGACAAATGCGCTCGTTAGAATCATTCAATGTAGCATTACTTTAACTTACATTCTTAATAATGCTTGTTTTTATTACAGCATGAACATGCACCCTCCATTTGGATGAGTGAATAATGAATATGGTGTCTCTGCAGGTACATGTAGTAGACTGTAGGAAGGTGTGAATAAAACGGTCATTGCTTCTGATTACCATGCAATTTAATCTTAGTCTGCTGTATTATCAAACTAGTTATGTAGTGTTGATTATTCGATCCCGTCTACTAAAACAGCCTTACAGTTCCAGGGTTCCACCCTTACAGTTCCAGAGTCCAAAGTACCCAGTATCATGTTTGTTACCTTTTCCTGAGCACAGGATGTGACCACCCTATCACATTTCTATCTACAAAATATCAAATATTAGCCGAGAAACCAAAAATCTTAAATTCTGCTGTAGTACCACGGGAAGTAATGGGAACGATCTAGTAATTTTTGGGCTAGGTCAACTGAAGATACAAGATGTCTCATTCCAAAATTTCATATAGCAATTCATTTGAAACTGTGAAATGTTTTATTCATTCTTAGACGTCGACTTCAGCATGGGGTTTTCTCACCCAAGATAATATTTGACTTGCCAACAAATCTCAATATCATCAAGCCACATCAATAATGGTTAGACATCCAAGTAATGAGATACACAATATTTGATAATCAAGTAACTCATTTCAAAATCTATCCAGTTGATTAAGTAACTAGTCTTGTGTATCTTTCAGCTAGTTCTTCGAATGACCCATCCGGTCTGCTAGCAGGTTGCAAACGTTTCAACTGCATTAGCTCAGCTGATTGACCCTCATTGAGAACATACATATTCTTCTTCTTCTTTCTTTTGCAGTCGAATTTCTCGCACCACTTTCTCATATCCTCCCTCAAGATGCAGTGGAAGATGAAGACAAAGAGACCTTGGAGAGTGTTGAACGTGCAGAACAGGTAGGCAAAAACATGGTTACCACCGTTAATGACGAAGAAGCCGAAGAGCCATGTGAGACCAAACAGAGACATGATGCTGAAGGCCCGACGAAGCTGGCGGAGTATCCATTGGCGGTCTACATGTTCTTCCTTGGTACCTGTACATCAACATGTTATTCTTTTATCAGCAACAATTCATATTTGTATTCATCTGTGTTGGTAGGAGTCATTATAAAGCAAGTTTAAACTGTAATGTCCTTCACAAGACATAGGAATTACCCAAATTTTCGACTGTACAACTTCTCAGCAAAGACGGGCGGCGCCACAGACTTTCTGCAACCTATGACCCTCTGTACACCGGGTCACGTGTGTCATCTGCATAACGTGACGTCACAGATGCGGTAGATTGCTCATTCCCTGTTAAGGACTGGAGTTGTACAGTCGAAAATTTGTATTGTCTAGAACCTTACATTGCTGGCAAAACAGCCCATGCGTTCCTGTTATGATAACAATAGCAAGATATAATTTTTTACCTGTCAACGTTTTCTGTACCTTCTCCCTCTTGGCCAACTTGTACATGACGATGGAGAAGACCACGATGTTGAACATTAATATGAGACCGGCAGGGAGCAGGAAGGCGTACGTCAGAGGGAGATGGGCCAGCCAACAGCTGTGAACAGACGAAAACTTTTCTTTCAGGATAAGGCCACAGCAAGAAAAATTCTATGGATGATATCGCGCATTGATTTTCGCCTGACATGAAAAAGGAAATTTACGCCTTTCGCAAAAGTCAACATGACAAGAAAGTACCGAAATCTATTTTGTGCAGTAGCTTTAAATGTACTTTTAGAAGTGACACTATGTACATGTATCTTTGAGTGTAGTTGTTGAATTGACTGAATATCCGAATTTTTTCAGATTCTTCATAAAAGATTTATTATCAAAGGAGATTTCGAAATGCAGAATGCCGAACTTGAGAAATTAGTATACAGAAATATAAATAAAAATGTATCTATCTAGTATCTCTATGGTATCTGAAATCTCAGCATATCAAATTTAGATGCATATGACAGCACTACAATAAGTATCAGTCACGATTGCTATCCCACAGTCCCTGTAATGTAAGATTGGGAATTACTTACTAGTTGCTCATCCTGTATTCGTAGAGTCTTGAGGGCCCGACAGTCGACAACATGACAATGAGCGGAAAGCCTTAAAAGAATCAAAAACATTGTCAAAATTCTGCTGGCGTGGTGGCATGTGGATATGTAGCTCTGGGAGGGAAGTATTGTTTTGGGTGGTGCTAACTTTTGCTAGGTTTACATGTTTGGGTTCCAAAATGAGTGGGTGGAGATTGGGTTTCAATTGATTGGCAGGTATGTCTTAAGTTGAAGGATCTGGTTGCAGGGAACGTATAGAACAAAACCTTGGTGTTATAATGAAGTAGGTTTTATCATGCAATCCTAAAAATGCTTTATATAATGCAATTCATTAACACAAATTATATCTACTTCCTGGAAATTTAATGATTTTCTGATTTCTGTTATGCTTATTCCATTCTGATAGAGTCCATTCCAAGTTACCACGTGGGTTTTTAAACAATATTTATAATAATTTTTAATTATTTTGAATAAAAGTATTTTTACGTGACAATAGTTCTCAATTTTTCAAAAAGATTGAACATGAAAATTTGAATTTATTTGAATTCAATTAGATAGTTTAGAAACATTTTGAAAGTTACTCCACAAAAATCTTTATTTACAATAATTTCTAAACATCTATGTGATTCTTTTCACTTTTAGAAATATTTACAAAAATGGTAAATAATGGTAGAATGGTGATTGCCCCCATAAAAGTAGGTGCTAAACCGGCCCTTCTGTCTATCTTTAGAATTCACTGCAGGACACTTGTGGGTCTTTTGTGGAGGACCGTCTATGCATGACACCCAAGAGCAATTCCCTATACTTTGCACGGATGTGTGAATTGCTTTCTTCCCAGCCTACTGACCTATTTACAAAAAATGGTAAAAAATGGTAGAAAATTGTAACAAATGGTAGAATGCTGTTACCATTATTTAGAAACTATTGGAAATATCATATTCCACATCATGAATATTTCCAATGTTTTACAAAACTGGGGAAATATTTGTAAAGTTGAAATCACATTCAAGATATTTCCAAAGAATTCAATCTCTTATACAAATAATTACAATAAATTGAAAATGTTTGTAAATGATGACAATGACAACCCTCGCGGTGACTTGGAATGGACTCTATGAATGTTCCATGGAAATATAAAATGAAAAACTTCAAGTGTTAATGTTTTCTCGGGAAAAATAAGTTGCCATGACAGACAATGTGCATGAAAAAGTGTTGTTAACGATAATACGATAATAAAAAGTTATGCTCACCCCACGCTATAACTGCAGCTTTGTAGATAAAATTCTTAGACACATAGTGGCCAAAAACCATCACAGCAGCCAGATAGATCATTACAGCCTCAACTGCCATCCACATCAGCGCAACCAATAGGAAGTAGTGTAACAAAGCGGCTACAACGGTGCAACCAACCGGAGATACTGTTTGCTCGATGCCCGCTAAAAAGATGATCAGAATGGCCAACAAAGCCACGCAGAGGTTGATCAGGACCAATCGCTGGTTCCTGGCATGTGGACCAACGGCCCTTTGTTTTTGTTTCCTGGAATAAAAAAAATTATGGCCCCATTATAAACAATCCAGACACTGCATGAAAAGTTGGATTTACCAATGGTAGTAAATGCCAGTAAAGTCGGGTAATGTTTACTTTGTAAACAGTACTTTGTATGCAATCACAGTGAATAAAAGTCAAATGCGGTAATTTCATTTACTGGCATTGCTAAATCTAAAATTGCCGGAATTGACTTTTATTTACTACCATTGTATAATCCGGTACTGTTTACAAAGTAAACATTACCCGACTTTACAGGCATTTACTACCATTGGTAAATCCAACTTTTCATGCAGTGAGACACACCTGCTCGTGAAGTAAATACATGGGTCGATCGATCGATATAGCTATGCACATATTCAGACTGAAAATTAGTCAAGTTGGCTGATCCAAAATGTTGTATACCAGCTGTTAGCTTTGGTATACATGACATTTTGACGTCATTGCTGTTTCCATAGACAAAAAAGTGTTGTCGGACGTTGATATTCTATCATACATTCTTTGTGTTAATGTTTTCGTGACTGTATAGATTATTTTTGTGGGAAATGGGTAAAAAAAGAAAGCCCGATAAACATACATAACAAGACGCCTCAAAAAACGTCAAAAATTAGTTAAATTAAATTTCTAGAAGGGAAATCGAGTAACATCGGATGTATCTTCCCCACCAGCAAATGGGGGGACGTCTCTAATGCATTTAGACTGTATTTGTTTGAAAATATGAGCTGAAAACTAAACAAAAAAAAGAAGAGAACCCCTACCTACTGGCCCTATTTTTCAGGACTGAAATTTGAAACACAGCCGAAGTACTTGCCTTGTAATGATGAAAGAGAGTAGAGTGAGGACAAGGGCAATGATGGACACAACACAGCCCACATAAGTGATGACTTCTAGTGGTCTTTCGTGGTCTCCAAACCCTGAACCATGCACATCCTGGAAGATAAAAACAGCATCCCAAAATTAAACAAGAGTTCCACGACCTCATACCTTCGCCAAATGATGTTAACCCTTCTGGTGGACGAATTATACATTTTTAGTCATTGATTTCGCAAAAAAGAGCCTCACTTGCATGAATCATATCAGTTGATCATATTCTCCACCCAATGACAGTCTCATCTTTAGAAAGAACGCTATTCTAACACCTCCTCATAAATTATGCAAATAAGGTCTTCACTTTAATAAATTATGTTAAATAATGGTCACCTTACTTACTTAACTTCCAAATATGGCAAGTATTGATTTCCCAGCAGTTACCACTATGATATTATAGCAATTTCCCACTAATTATGCAAATCAGATGCTCATTTACATAATCAATATCTGCTAATAATCCCTTAGTTCTCAATTACATATGTCACAGGTATTTCATAGCCCTATTATCGAACGAAGCAGACTTATAGAATTTCCTACTTAATTGTGCAAATTAGGTTCTGATTTGCATAATTGTTATGTAGTCATGTCAAGCATCACTTCTGCTACCTACATACCAAAAATCACGACAATCTGTCGACTGGTTCTTGAGTTATCCTCCTTAGAAGAGTTTTCAACAAAGGATCCTGCAGTTCCAGGACAAGCCACTAGGGGGCCCAAGAGCTACCTACCATCCAAAATTCGTGACCCTAGCATGTCCAGATCATGAGATATCAAAACCGGAAGTACTGCTGCAGTATCAACGAAAGCCACCAGGGGGCCCAAAATCTAATCATTTCTAGGTCTCATGAAGACCTACCCACTTATTAAGTTTCATGACAATACATATAAAGCTTCTTGAGTTATGCTGTACACAGACGGACAGACAAACGCTACTGAAAACATAACCTTCTTGGCGAAGGTAACAACATAAAAAAGGAAAAATATAACTACCTCACGGGGGCCATCACGGTAGCTGAAATGGTAGCTTGAGGGTTTAAAGCTGCATTATATTTCATGATATTCATTTATATGTATTAGTTTTCGTGGTTATATATTTCTTTTCCGTTAATTCCTTTTCATTTATCATATTAATATCATGTCTATTACAAATGTTAATTAAGTTAGGAAGGAGGAGGGCCCTGTATAAGCCCCGGGGATCGTTCGAACCGTAAGGGTATTTTGATACGTGTCTGTTGAGAATATAGAATTAACCTTACTTACGAAAAGTACAGCAAAGTTGGTGAGGTGGTTACAGGTACACGTGTACCGCCCGTTGTCCTTCCCCTGACTCGTACACCCATCTGTTGACCACGCCCCTTGCCCTGCTTCAGCCTCAAAGTCCCAGAACACACATTTGACCACTTTACCTTCTTCAACAGAGAGTTCCTAGAAATAAATAAATAAACTAGAAAGGTAACATTTGCAAAGCAAATGCATAATGTTTACCTTCGAAATTCGCATATGGTCTGCTCTCAGTTACTCAAACCAAGGAGGTTAACCTCCTTGCTCAAACACATTCATATATATGGTCAGACAGGAGTCTAAATCCCTCCTGCTATAACATTGCAACATGATGTAACCCAACACCAGTTACCATGGTAATAGACAGTCTGGTTCAGGTCATTGACCAGGTCAGAGGTCACTGTTTGGAGAAGAGGAGGAAGAGGAAGAAGAAACGTAGCAAAAATAATGCATGTGTATGTTTTTCTCCGGTAAACATATTTACGAATATTCTTAATTCCGAATATTTACTGTGAACAAACTATCTGTCTACTTGTTTGTTTGTTTGTTTGTTTGTTTGTTTGTTAGACTCATCCACCATCCACCATAGTGATTCCGGGCATTATAATGTTAATTTCAAGGCCTGGCTTGGTATTGCGTAACGTGCGGTTAGACATTGAGCAACTTCTTGCGACTCATCCTCCATGCCCATCCACCATCCACCATGCACCATGGTGATTCCGGCCTAGCGCCTATGGTAAAAAAGAACATCAAGTACAATACCTTTCTGGGTGCAAAGGTGATGACAACAGGCTCTGGTAGGTTCTTGACCTGCATCCCTGCAATTCTACTGCTAATGATGCCGGTTTGCACGCGTACGGCATCCTGGGAAGGTTGAACAAACAGGCTGTCGTCGTTGTACAGAATATAGCTCAGTCGGACGTCTGTGGAGGGAAACAGGCATGTGGCGTTTAGTTAAAACCAAGATTGTTTCCTCTTTATCTTGAAAGTTCATCTGTGTTGGTAGAAGTCATTATACCATCAAGTAAGTTTGAACTGTAATTTCCAACACAATAAATTGGTCTCACCCAAACTTTCGGCTGTACCAGTCCAGTCTTTGTCAGGGAATCCTAGACGAAGACTGAAGTCGTACAGTCGAAAATTTGGGTAAGTCAAATTTCTTGTCTTGAAAATTACGGTTCAAAATTCCTTCATTATTTTCTCTTTAGATACAGAAAAATATTTTTATTGTACATGTCAGTGTAGGTAGTATAGAAGTGTAGCCATCTACAAAAACGGAGGTCGGGTGTGTTTTAAAGCTTTCTATCCGTGTAAACTATTTAATTTCCTTTAATATCAGGGCTAACTTTCTAAAATATGAATTATACTATGTGCCGTTGACGTAGTCTCTATACTGTGGCACAAATACCTTTTTAGTGAGGAGTAACGTGAAAAATCTGAATATATACAACTTTACTGCGTCCAGTTTTGTTATATGGTAGTGAAACAAGGAGCCCCTAATGCTCAAAAGTAAAATCCAAGCTACCGAAATGAGAGTACTGCGCCTAATCTACAAAGACACCTTGAGATTCAGAGTAAAAAATGACACAATAATTGTCATCTAATTATGTCAAGCATCAGTTAAGCTACCTACATACCAAAAATAATGACAATCTCTCAACCGGTTCTTGAGTTAGCTACTCCAAACATTTTCAAACAAACGCCCCTGCAGTTCCCAAACAAGCTGCTAGGGGGCCAAAACTTATGTCACTTCTTCCCGAGCACAAGAGCTACCTACCATTCAAAAATCATGACCATAGCATGTCCAGATCATGAGATATTAAAACCGGACGTTCCGCTGCAGTATCATAACAAGCCGCCAGGGGGCCCAAAATCTAATCATTTCGAGCTCTCATCAAGACCTACCTACCTACCAAATATCAAGATAATCCATCTAAGCCTTCTCGAGTTATGCTGTTGACAGACAGACAGACACACACGCGGCCACAAAAACATGACCTTCTTGGCGAAGGTAATAAGTAGATCGTGCTCAGTGGAATCAATTCTGAACAGGAATAAACCAGCTGGGATGGTTTGGGCACGTACTGACAATGCCAGAGGACAGGGATACCAAGAGAATATATCGTATCAATAGAAACCCAAAAAGAAAAGGCCACCTAGCAGACCCGCATCATTCTTAATCACTGGTGCAATCCCCGCGAATTCCGCCGAATGGCGCAATCCTGGACTGATGAGACTGAGTCACCAATTATGTCAATCCTTCCGCAAATGTGGGTAATCTTATTAAGAAGTGAATATATATCTATATATATATATATATATATAGATATATATATAGATAGATAGATATATAGATATAGATATATAGAACTTTATTGACACAACAAAATAAGTACAGCGACTTTCGTTAGGTCTAGACATACAGACAGACACGTGAGTACAATAGAGTTGACCAACGTAGAATACAATATATGAATCAACTTATACTACTTGTCCTAAGTTCTAGACATTCTTTGATATATTTACCTATTTGTAAGGGTTATTACCTTCTAGAATTAAATTAAACTTAATATCTATAGCATGTAATGTGACAAATTCCATTGAGCATGCGGAAAGAAGGTTGAACAGCTCTGTACGTTTTTCATCATATAGTGGACAATCCATAATAAAATGTTGTTCGTCTTCAATCTCATTTGGACAGAATGGACAAAATCTCTGGTCGCGGTTTTTTTTTATATCTTCCTAGTTCTAAATTCAGTTTATGACTACAAAGTCTCATTTTTGTAATTGCTCTACGAACTTCCAAATCATGTATTTCACCTGTTGTGTTGTTCATGGGCAGTATGCTCGAGAGGTTGGAAGGCAGAATGATGGAGATGTCAGCAGTCTGCGAAAAACCTCGTCTTTCGTCCTCCTTGGTAAAATTCCTCAACTGACCTTCAGTCAGGCTGTCAGAACTGTTTCCATTCCGAAAGAAGGCAAGTCCTGTGGTAAAAAAAAGTAGATTCACAAAATATAGCCGTGTCAGACGTCTGTATGAAATCCAGTATTAAAACATGCCATCAAGCAAAGGTCACCCCAATTTAATTTGTTGCTTCTCGGATTCGCCTCTTCATTTTTTTCTGATTTGCAAAAAAAAAAAATTCTGGTTCTAAATCAACTCAAAAATGCTCATATTTTGTCCCCAACAGTTGAAGAAAGTCCTTTTCTTCCTAGTTGTTACAATTGTTACATCTATCAATGCAGTGGTTTGATTAAAAGTTCAAAATTCATTGTTTAAATTTTAACCCAGTCTTTTGTGTTGACTTCATGGCACCTATTCTAACATTTGGGGCTATAATAGGATGCCCAGGCCTGTTTTTTTTTCGCCCTGTCGCTTCATATTTTTTCTGAAAAAATCCGAGAAGCAACAAATAAAATTGGTGTGGCCTAAAGGTACCATTTTTAATTTTATTTTTCAGTCGAATGAACTAACGGAACCTACGCATACTTTGATGTATGCTTGAATAACGGGTTTCATGCAGTTTGCAGTCTATTTGTGCACCTGCCACAAGATAGCATTTATGAAAAATCTAAACCAATTTAAGGTGTAAACCACATGCAAGAATAATGAATCTTTGAGACTGATGTTGTGTTTGATTGATCTGTAATCCAATACTATTAAGATAATATCGCGGACTGTGTGAAATCCCTACAGCCTTGTCAGTTAAGCCCCTGTCACACATTCACGAATTTGGCCTCCCGAACGCTAGCCGAACGCCCGCCAACCATGGTTAGGAGTGAGTCGGCTGGTGTTCGGCTGGGTTGGCTACGGTTCGCCTGCGCCAGCCGAATGTTTCAAAATGTTTAAAACATTCGTGAGTCGTTCGGGAGGTTCGATCGTATCTGGCTGGTTTTCGACCGTAAGTCAGCAAAACACCAGCCAGCCATCCGGGAGTAAGTCAGTAGTGTTCAGGGCGTGTTCAGGGATCAAATTTGACTCCAGTTGAACCCAAATTCGTTTCGATTCACCTAGAAAGGTAGGCGTGGCCTAAATCTGGTCGGGAACAGATTCGGGGGAAGGTCGTGAATGTGTGACAGGGGCTTTAGGGTCCTTAGAAGGCTCTGCGATTGAGGCTTTTTTGGTGAGAGGGGATCTTATCCTTCTTTATGGCATATCACCTCTATTTGTACCAGGATCTTGTGCCGGCCGAGCGTAGCGTTTAATAATTTCCATTAGAGTCGCTGAAATATTGCAGACTCTACACTGGGCAGGCAACAGTACTCGAATGCAAAACAAACATTCATACTGACCTTGCCCCTTGTCAAGTTCCTGTCGACTGACGTCAGCTGCCTGCAGTGCCACGTCTTGTCGCACGGAGGTGAACCTTCCTGTATAGTTTAGTTCCAGTATGTCTGCAAGCATCTCCAAGGCATGAAGAACTCTGGATAAGGTAAAACGTTTTCTGACTTCTACTCGATTGTAACACGTACAATGTAGTTATTTTCTTTTTTATCAATATATTCAATGTGTTAAAAGTTGTTATGTTTTTTAGATTGATTCAATTATGCAAAACTCATTGACTTTTTAACCCTTTGTCATATACATATAAATGCACATTAATGAATGAAATGAGGTATCTAGTTCTTTGAGAACTTTTAAATGTTACCTTGTTGGTGCTCTATCATTTTTATGGCTCTTTCGAAGGACAGTTCGGTTAACATTCATGAGGTTATCCGCAATTGTCAGAATGGATTCTCCGATCTGAAGGATAGATATTATGTAAATATGAAAATATGGAAAAGTAACATAGTTAGAATTCTTTGTTACATTGTTAAGTGGCTCTTTGTCCGCTTCACATAATGACTAAAAACGTAATGCTAAACTCTCATGAACAGTTTCATCAGGTTGGTAAATGACTGACTGGTTAAACGTAAGGTATTGTCAAGTATACGCACACGTGACAATAACATACGTTTGAGACCGTATTCGTAAAGGGGCCGTCACATTGCCAAAAATACCCGCGATCCTCGGTCGATCTCAAAATCGGGCGACCTTTCGGCGATCAACAAATACGACCGAAGCTCGTCGACAATGTGACGCAGGCATTATATAAAGAACACGTTTCGCGTGTCAGCGAGCTTCGGCCGACTCCGAAAAATCGCCGGCGATCCCGAAAATTCGCGCGATGCTCGACGAAACATCGGGCGTACTATTGCCGTAAATGTCGTTTAAAGCTAGCCGACTCGTCGGCCGATCGATTTTCGCGCAATGCGACGGCCTCTTAACACTGACACATAGCTGCAGTGCAAAGCATAACCATCCAAAAATTCCCTGATGAAGGTGAGGGACGGTCACCGAAACTTCGGTTTTGTTAAATTATTCCTTGTGAATAAAGACGCTTGTTACACAAAATCAGGCTACAGTGTACGTACAATCTGATTTCATTACCTGCTTCGTGGCGCTGACATTGACTATTCGTTGTATGAGCTGGCTGGCGCTAACGACATCATCAGTTGAGAGACTTTCAGCTTGTGATGTGATCATTTGCAGTTCTGTTGCCACAGCCAGTGCCGTCTCTTCGGTCACATTTGTTGTCTAGACACGACAGGCATTTCTGATCATTATAGGATTTTTCATATAAATCTTGTCAAAAATATGATGAACATGTCTAAGGCCACCCCAATTTAATTTGTTGCTTCTCGGATTCGCCTCTTCATTTTTTTCTGATTTGCAAAAACAAAAAATTCTGGTTCTAAATCAACTAAAAATGCTCGTATTTTGTCTCCAAAAGTTGAAGAAAGTCCTTTTCTTCCTAGTTGTTACAATTGTTACATCTACCAATGCAGTGGTTTGATTGAAAGTTCAAAATTCATTGTTTAAATTTTAACCCAGTCTTTTGTGTTGACTTCATGGCACTTATTCTAACATTTGGGGCTATAATAGGATTTATTTATTTATTTATTTATTTATTCAACTTCGTTACATAAGTAACTGGACAGGGGGAACAGGCCTAGAACTTGCCTTTTCAAGGCCCCCTGTCCAAATTAAAAACACAATAAATAATAGGTACATGTCAAATAATAAGTACAACAAGGGAAACAGCTACACACAGCTAAAACAAATAAAGCAAACACAAACAGCAATAAACAAATGATAACTAAAACTAGTCACTCAGTAAGTAGATTGGTAAAAAAAAACAATAAATAGTAGTTGTTAGTAGTTAAAGACAAAAATAAATTGATGACAATGTTCAGCAGTATCAACAGTAGTTAGTCCATGTGCATGTTCTGTACACGTCAAAATGGTTGGACAGTAGGAATTGGTAATGTTCAGAAACAGCTTTTTTGAAACGTTTGATAGATAGATTTGGATTTGGAGAATTTGGAATCAGCCTGAGGTGCCTGATTTCAGTTGGAAGGGCATTCCATATGTTAACAATTCTTAAGAAGAAAGAGTGCTTAAAAGCCGTTGTATGACATTTACTTGGGGTCAGTTTTGCGAGAGTATGAGCTCTTAAGTTAGGATGTGGAAAAGTTAAGTAGTAACCAACATCTATGTCATAGAAACCTAGGAAACATTTGAAAATAAAAACTAGATCTAGTATCTCACGTCTATATGATAATGGTAAGAGTGAACATCTTAGCAACCTTTCTTTGTACGTGTAGTCCGAGGAGTAATTATTGAGGATGTATTTTGTTCCACGCCTCTGTACACTTTCCAATCTTTCAATTAGTTCCTGAGTGTGAGGAGACCATACCGTAGAACAATATTCTAATTTGCTTCGAACAAGAGACATATACAAGGCTTTTTTAACAGACTCAGGGGCATGGAAGCCCAGTGACCATATGATGAAACCCAGTGCTGAATTGGCTTTGGAGACGATGTTTTGGACATGGTACTTCCAGGTTAATTGGTCAGTTGTAGACACGCCAAGGTCATTAAAATCGGTGACCACCTCTAAAAAGGTGTCTTCCATAATATATTGGAACCTAATTTGATTTTTTCCCCTGCCAATAGTCAGTATTTTGCATTTGTAAGCATTGAAATTCATCACCCACATTGTACCCCAATTATACATGTTCTGGATGTCTTTCTGAAGAGAAACACAGTCCATCACAGTTGTAATGTCTTTAAAACATTTCGAGTCGTCTGCATATAACGCCATAGTGTTTCTGACAGCAGAGGGGAGGTCATTTATGAATAATAAAAATAGCAGAGGTCCAAGTATTGAGCCTTGGGGAACTCCCGATAATACAGGTAACCAATTAGAATGTACATTTTCCACAATGACTCGTTGTCTACGACTAGACAGATAACTTTCAAACCAGGCGAGCAAGTTGGAGTGAACACCATACATTTTCAGCTTGTGGACTAAAAGGCGATGCGAGACACAGTCAAAGGCCTTTGAGAAATCAAGGAAGACAACGTCAACTTGGCCGCCGTTATCTAAAATAGAGCCGATTTTGTGATGAATTTGGAGTAACAGTGTTGCAGTAGACCTGCCCTTAATAAAGCCGTGCTGTAAGGGGTGGATCTGGTCCTTAAGGTAAGGAAAAATGCGGTTGAATAAGCATCTTTCCATTACTTTACTAACGATACTTAACAAGGAGATTGGGCGATAGTTTTCGACAAGTTCCTTGCGGCCTTTTTTAAATACAGGACATACATTAGCGTCTTTCCACTGTGACGGCACCTTGCCGAGACGTAAACTTTTGTTAAACAATGATGTTAGCTGAGGTGCTATTTCATGTGCGCACTGACGCAGGATGACGGGGGATATACCGTCAGGACTATACGCCTTAGAACAGTCAAGGTTTTTTTTTTTTTTATTCAACATGAAAGAAACAAAGACGGAGTGGCGCAGCACTCAAGTAGCATAACTTATTTTAACTGTGCCACTAAACATATGAATAATCTGACTACACAAACAAAAAGACAAACAAAATAATATTAACAGCAAAAATGACAACAACATAAATAATGAAAACGACTGATGTGCACCAACTCCCCCACCCCCCAAGTACTAAAATGACGAGTGAATATCAGTGTGAAACGAGACGACTGACTTCTATATCTTTTCCACTGACAAACTCAGTCCAAAAGAGCTAGAAGCGCTGAGTCTCAAAGATATATGTTTGTGTTAGTAACATTATTTTGGCATTTTGCTCAGCAGATAGTAAAGGTGAGCCTCTAAGGACAAGATGAAGTTTTGCAGTATCAGATAAAGAATTAAAATCAAACAGGTGACTGACTTCCCTTGCTATGTTGTCAAGGTAGTTCGTTCTGTGTATAAATATAGGACATTCAAACATAAAATGAAAGATGGTTTCGGATTGGCACCCACAGATGCATGATGGACTTAAAACCAACCCACGTTTGAAAAGACTATAATTAAGGCTGTAGGTGCCAATACGAAAACGAGCGAGAAGGGCGCAGGTGTAACGGGGACCGGAAGAAAAGTATAAAGGGCGGTTAGGGCGTACAGTTTTAATAAGATGACTTCGAAAGAGTGAATACTTTAAACTGCGGACATTGGGATCTAATGCGTCAAGGTTAATAAGTACATTCAGTATTTCTTCATTCGTAAAGACAATGTACCCCAGATTTGGGTGTTCAAAGACCGGTATGTCTGGAAGGTGATGTCCAGAGTTAGGCATAGTAAATACAGAGTGAAAATACTTATTAAACATGTCAGCCTTTTCTTTGGCAGAACTGGCCTCAGAAGTTCCAGACCTTATGACCGCAGGGAGACATCGAGACTTTGTTTTGGATCTGAAAAAGGACCAGAATTTTTTCGGGTTCCTTTGAACTAAAGGTCCTAGACTATCTAAAAACGATTCGTACTTGTTGTTAAGGAGTCTTTGAAGGTCGTTTCTGAGTTTTCTGAACTTCTTCCAGTGGGAGGGACAGTTTGTTCTTTTGGCCAGTCGCCATGCTGTCTTCTTTTTGTTTTGCTCGTGTCTGACCTCGCCATCGATCCAAGGTAAGGAAAAAGATCTTTTAACACACATTTTAGGAACACAAAGGTCGTTCCGAACTGCTAGTTACATTAGACCAATCAATACTAGGACAGTTTAAATCACCTGTCAATACTACCTGGTCGTATTCGTCGTAAACACGACTGAGAATGGACTGCAAATTGGAATTAAAGACAGTCATATCGCCACTGGGTGGCCTGTGATACACAACAAGTGCTATTTTAGATTGGTTCATAGGTTGAATGTCACAGATAATAACTTCGTCCATAGGTTCAAGATTTTCTCTTCGCTTAGAGGGAATGCTAGATTTAACGGCTAAGGATGCTCAGGCCTGTTGTGTTTTTTTTCGCCCTGTCGCTTCATATTTTTCTGAAAAAAATCCGAGAAGCAACAAATAAATTGTTGTGGCCTAAGCTCTAGAAAAATTCAGCAAGTTTGCATCCGAGAAGGTGGGCCGAAGTCTGTACCGACCCCCGTCTCGTCACCCCTCCGGAAAATGACCCAGCAAGAAAACGTCAGAAATTTGGGTCCAATATTTTTGTGGTGGATGAAGGTTGAATTGATTTCTAAAAATGCTGTGTACCAACTATTACAAAAATTGTGACAATTGCATTGCTCATTTCGTGTTAAAATATATAATGTTGTGGTACTGTTAACGGCAATTCAAATATAAGGGGATCGGAAAAACCCCGGTGACACACATCGGTCACGAGGCAATTACGACGGAGGCTTAACTACGATGGAGGCCCGGGTTTCCCATGATGATTATAACGTATACTTCGTCGATGTGAGAAGGTCAGTAGTTTAAAAAATTGCAGCCGTTTCTTATCAAATCCAAGAAGTATGGCGATATCGTGGCAGAACAAAAACAACTAGAGGTCGGAGATCTCATGCCTTCGTCAGAGGGACATTGTTCTAGAGAAATGAACATGTGTATTCTATACTTTAAATAATCAACTTGGTCTTGAATACAAAAGAATCTCTGTACTCCTTTTTTTTCTACGGAACACTGTGAAATGGTTCGCCACAGATTTACAGACTCACTGTCATCCGTGTTAGCTATTTGATTTTGGACTGTTACTGGGAAAAAAGTACTGTTACAAGAAATTCCGCTAGCTTACTGTATTATGATCAAAGTGTCATAACAGTGTTGCAAAATGTAACTAGAGTTCCACGATCTCATACCTTCGCCAAATGAGGTTACCCTTTATGACAGACGAATTATAGATTTTCCCCCAATTATGCAAATAAGATCCTCATTTGCATGAATTACATCAGTTGATCATATTCTCCTCCCAATGACAGTGTTATCTTAAGGTTCCGGGTCGGAGTTTAAATCTGACCAGGGTTCAAAATAGTGCGCAGTAAATCGCCGGAAACATGACTTTCATGTGTATGTTTTGGTCCCAATTCGCCCGATATTGTTATAGCTGTGTACATATCTTTTTATTTCCTGAAAAGCCTGTTAGTTGTAGCATTTATAGGTTGCGTAATGTTGGTGGTCCAGCGAAGACTTCCGGATATTAGTCCGCGCGGACGGTAATGTAGCCTTTTCGCTTGATCAGCGGGATGGTGCGTTCTATGTGCGTTATGGGTGTGTTTGGGGCATCGGAGATAGCGGAAAAGTTATCACGACAACATATATTTTTTTATCGTTTTTTAGAAACGTGAGGTAGTGAGCTCGCTCGAGGTGTAAGCCCTTACCCTGGGAAAATTCGTTTTTTCCATGCAGCCATGTGTGAAAAACGACGAAAAAAGGACCCTTTTCCTCTAAAATTTACTTTTATATGCCTTAACTAGAGGTCAACGATCTCATGCCTTCGTCAAAAGATGTTATCGTTATATAACTTAAGAAGGTAGAAGTGATATATTAGTCGCCCTAAATATGGAAGTTGGATTGTGAAAATGACCCCTGCCGATGCAGTCTGCAATCGTGCACTGGGCAAGGGAAAAAACATATGTGCAGGCTGTAAGGCAACACCGCCTGCAGCTACATGGACTATCCCCTCTGGGACTTTCTCCCTCTGGGACAGCCTGTAGCCCATGTGTCACAATGAAGGTAGGGTATCATGGAAGGTAACTAAATTATAGAATTGCTTCATTTATTATGCAAATTACATCATCATTTGCATACTGGTCATCTAATTATGTCAAGCATCACTTACCCTACCTATGCCCCAAATATCAGGATGATCCGTCGAACGGTTATTGAGTTATCCTACTTTAAACATTTTCATACAAATGCTCTTGCAGTTCCAGAGCAAGCCGCTAGGGGGCCCAAACTTATGTCACTTCTTCCCGAGCACTAGACCTATCTACCATCCAAAAATCATGACCCTAGCTCCTCCAGATCACCATATTTCAAAACCGGAAGTACCGCTGCAGTACCATAACGAGCCGCCAGGGGGCCCATATTCCTATCACTTCTAGGTCTCATCAAGACCTACCCACCTACCAAATATGAAGACAATCCATTAAAGCCTTCTCGAGTTATACTGTTGACAGACTCACGCACACACGCACGCCCATGAAAACATACCCTTCTTGACGAAGGCAATAACCACGAGATAGATTGGCAGCAGGATATATCAATCAAGTCTATTAAGTAGCGGCATGACACCTCTTTCAACTGAAATAATGGCAAATTCTGACCCGTGTTCTTGATAGTAGTGACAGCCCGATGGGCCGAGGGTGTCAGATTTGTTACGAAAACGGAAAAAAAACTCCGGTCCGAGACCTTAACAAAGAAGGCAATTCTAGCATTTCCTCATAAATTATGCAAATGAGGTGCTGATTTGAATAAGTTATGTTGAATGATGTTCACCTCCAGTCAACTTCGAAATGCACAAGTACATGAAATTGCCAACATCAACCACTATGGAATTAGAGTATGTTCTCATTAATTATGCAAATTAGGTCTTGATTTACATAATTAATATATGGCGATGTTCCTCTCATTCTTAATTACACATGTCACGAGGTATAATAGTCCTATCATGGAAGGTAGCTGAATTATAGAATTCCCTTATTAATTATGCAAATTAGATCCTAATTTGCATAATTGACATCTTATTATGTCAAGCATCACTTAAGCTACCTACATACCAAATATGAAGACGATCCGTCAACCAGTTATTGAGTTATCCTACTTTAAACATTTTCATACAAATGCTCCTGCAGTTCCAGAGCAAGTCGCTAGGGGGCCCCAACTTACGTCACTTCTTCCCGAGCATAAGAGCTACCTACCACCCAAAAATCATCACCCTAGCATGTCCAGATCATGAGATATCAAAACCGGAAGTTTCGCTGCAGTACCATAACAAGCCGCCAGGGGGCCTAAAATCTAATCGTTTTGAGGTCTCATCAAGACCTACCCACCTACCAAGTATCAAGATAATCCATCTAAGCCTTCTCAAGTTATGCTGTTAACACACAGACACAGACACACACACACACACACACACACACACACACACACACACAC
This sequence comes from Branchiostoma floridae x Branchiostoma japonicum, assembly GCA_013266295.2. Taxonomy (NCBI): domain Eukaryota; kingdom Metazoa; phylum Chordata; class Leptocardii; order Amphioxiformes; family Branchiostomatidae; genus Branchiostoma; species Branchiostoma floridae x Branchiostoma japonicum. The sequence continues at coordinate 17,077,722 of CM023829.1, read as the reverse complement.
ACACGGCCACGAAAACATAACCTTCTTGGCGAAGGTAATTACTTGGTGTGGCCATAGGTAATGACCTGACCAACCTTTCCTCCTCCCGCTGAAGTTACAGAACAGTCCCTGAATAATGTAAGCACCGTTATCTGATCCCAGACCCGTGATAGTAATGGGGTTGTCCAGCTGCCAGCTGTCCAGGTTGGTGGGGGAAGATCGTTACATATCTTAACACAAAAGGTCCACTGCAGAAACGTAGCCACGAGGCCCATTTTTGAACTTGACCTTGGCCTCTACAATGGTAACTTGCCTACCAAAAACCATGAACATCCATTCACATACACAAGAGTTATTTTGCTAACAATCGACAAGCACAAAAAGTCCACTACAGTGACGTATGGACCCCCCACGAAACCCATATTTGCACTTGACATTGGCCTCAACAACGGTAACCTGCCTGCCAAAAATCATCGACGTTGAACCATTCCTTCAAGAGTTATGCCGCTAAATCCTGGTTACCCAAACTAAAAATGGATGAATTTAAACCCTTCTGACGAAGGCAACAAAAAAACACATCGTAGGTGCGTCGTAGGATGTATGCAACAGTTCTGGGCAAACGGATACATACCTTGGATAGATTTTGCAAATTGATGTCACAAGTGATGAGCCGACAGAAACCAGCAGGCACGGGCCTCTCTGTTAAAAAAAAAAGTATTTTAGATATGGTGACAGGAGGTCAAAAGGTCAGACACAGTAAATGACTCTGACCTGGAGCCAACAGGAAGCCGAGGATTGCACGAGATGAAAGAAAGTCCCTATCAGACATAGCCGAATATGGCCTCCCGAACAATAGCCGAACTCCCTATGGCATCATTTCCGTGTCAACATTACGAACGTAAAAAACGTCACGTTTTGAGGTCAATACGTCACTTTTTTTTGTTTTTTTTTGGTCAATACGTCACGTATCTCGCCTACACGTCACGTATGGCCAAACGTACGGATACGCTGCGTATATGTGGTATGGCATCATTTCCGTGTCAAAAATACGGACGTTAAAAACGTCGTGTTTCTGGGTCTATACCTCACGTTTTTGGGGTTCACACGTCACGTATCCAGGCCATACGTCACGTATGGCGAAAAGCACGGAAACGCACGGAAACGTTACGTACATATGGTTCTGCAATTTCCGTCTCAAAATTACGGACGTAAAAAACGTCACATTTCTGGGTCTATACGTCACCTTTTTGGGGTTCACACGTCACGTATCCAGGCCATACGTCACGTATGGCGAAACGCACGGAAACGTTACGTACATATGGTTCTGCAATTTCCGTCTCAAAATTACGGACGTAAAAAGCGTCTGTACGTCACGTGCGTTCAATCCATACGTAACGTTAACGTAACGTAGGTTATGTCGTAGGTTAACGTAGGTTTACGTTATGTGTCGTAGGTTAATGTATGTGTCGACGTATGTAACGTATGTGACGACGTTTACGTTAACGTACGTTAAACGTATGTGTCGTCGGTTAACGTAGGTTTAACGTATATGGCATCATTTCTATGTCAAAAATACGGACGTTAACAGAAGTTACATTGCTTATGATACATCACATACACCTGCGCGAGTGAACGTGCTGTTTGCTTTGGTAGGTCTATTGATTCGCTATTGCTATTGGTAGGGCATGCCCTTTAGGTTGTTTATGGGCCGCAGTTATGCGGTCATGCGAGACAGGAACTTGTGGAGGCACTTTGTGGTGTCACCTTGAACTGAACTGAACTGGTGGGCCGCAGAACAGTCAGTATGAATGGGCGGCCCCAGGATACAAAGTACACTGTAGTACGGACAAAATTCTTGAAGCTTGGCTAGAAAGTCTTAATATGTAAATGGTTGCCAGGTGCAAACTGTACTGTGTGGTATATAATTATATAATGATCGTATTTATAATGATCAGTGCATGATTTGGGTTGTGAAGTTTTTTAGTTCATGTATAAATGTGCTGCATTACGCATTACTGCGGTCCAGGGTGAGATGCGAATAAAACCAAGGGACACAGAGTGTTTTTGCTCAGTTTCTTCTTCCTCTTCTTCGTCTCCAAACAAATAAATTCAATGACCTAGACCTGTCACCATGGTAACCAGTGGACTAGTGCAGTAGCGCCCTGTGGTGTTGGATTACATTTTGTAGCAGGACAGAGCTTGAGTTGCTGGTCACCATATATATGTACATAAATGTGTTTCAGTAAGAATAATTAGCACTGCAGTAGTTTTTAGGGCAAGACCATGTAAAGGTAAATATTTTGCTTTACAAATGTTACCTTTCTAGTTATTTGTTTGTTTTCAGTTACTTCATAGATTATACCCTAAACCCCAAAGCCTACAATAACTGGTATAAAGTGATATACTCCTTGAACAACCATTCTCTGGAGGGGAAAGTGTTCAATCCGCACTCCTAGAGGAGCCAGGGAAGTTTAAATCTCGTTGCAAAGACTCCTCAACCAAGACAAGAAATGAGCAAAATTACACAAACACAAAATTACATGTGGGTAGCTGATCTAATCTCCTGGAGCAAATGAATCTACTTGGAGTTTAAGCTGACCAAAGTGTTTTATTCCTTCAACCACTAAATTCCTCTTGCTAATCACCACATGATCATGAGTCACTACTTTATTGACTAAGCTAAGCGGCACCTCTTTGTTCTGGATCTGGTGTGGAAATATAGCACATGTAAGTGTGAACTTTTGAAGATGTCTAGTACGAAAAACCATTTTTGTCTACAAATTGATCACCCCTTTCCTTTGCTAATGGTTCCGTCCTCCTCATCCGTCAGATCAATAGACCTGTTCTGGTGTTGTCATCACTTTACACTGTGTATGGTTTAATATTAGCATGAACGTGAAGGTTGCAGAAAACAGCATCAATACGTGACCCCCGTGGGTACAAAGTAGTGCAGACAGTGCTAGAAAGTCATACTATATGAGAGTTAGCCGGGTGTAAACTATGCTGTGTGAAAAAAATAGTGTGATGACTGTGTGATTTGGGTTGTCAATTTTTTCCAGTTCGTGTATAAATGTGCCACATAATATACGCAACTGCGTTCCAGGGTGAGCAGGCTAGAAACAAAATTTTGACATGGAAATAATGCCATACAGACCCCTACATAAGGACCCTAGTATCATGCGTACAGAACAACGTTTTTTCATGCTATAATTGCAGTATCGTAGATGTATTTACCTTTATTTAAGGTACCGTCATCAAACAAACTAAAATGTTGACACAGAAATGCTGCCATAGACTACTGTCATTAAAACGGTTCAAACCTGTCACAATCTTCGCCCGCATAGCGATGTGCCCATGCCATGTTTGCGGATGGATTTTGATGAAGCGTGCAGTAATGGGGCCACTGAAGTCTCCGAAATCGTTGATGGCCTCCGTGTCTCTGTCGTTGTTTCCCCGAAAAACCTGCAGCATATGGAGATTTTGCGTACTGGCCAAGAAAATCAAGCCCTACTTGGAAACAACCTTAACCACACTTGATGTTACAATAAGATTTGAACCAAGGACATTATTTTGAACATTTAAAGATCTTAGGAGATATTTATTCCACTAACAGAAGGAAGGATTCTTACAGTAACTTTCCCCTCAGCATTGGTGTAGAACATCTCATCACCATTTTCATTGCCGTACGAAATGGTGTAGGATGTGACGTATTGGTCATGTATGCCAAGGTACGGCCAATCAGGGCTGTAGTTCCTGCCTTTGGTGATGATGCCGGTGATGACTCTTACGTCGCGAAGATCCCTCATCAGCCATTGGTGCAGGTTATTGGTTGCTGCGGCCCATGCACCTGCTGCATCAGCAGTTTCCCAAGTGTTGATATCTGCGCGATCAGCTGAGTGACGTGAATCAAACTCTGAGGATGCTGACCAGGATGGAGGTTCTAAAACAAACAAAAAAACACAAAACATCTGACATTTGTCAAAGAAATATGAACGCCAGAGCTAGAGTAAACTAGTTGTTTCAATTCATACTATCAGTAATACAGTTTACGCATAAATGCATATTATGGAATCAGCACAACAGTGGTAACCAATTCAAACACCTACACCAGGTCACACATAAGAAATTTGTTGAAATTGAACGTTACTTGAGGATAAGAAGTGGGTCAGAAGTTGACATATGGGGGACACATTAGAAGTAACCAACTTAAAGTGTGGGAATTTGGGCCTAAAGGCTAACTTTATCAGACTCCGTTAAAAAGTGCCAGCCTAAAGTTTCCATAATCTCCAAGCAGTTACATGTATCTTCGGGGCATTGCAGATGTCATCCCCAGCCACTAAGATGTCCTCATTATCTGATATTTGTGAAAGATAAGAAAGGTAAAGTCCCAATTAGCATTTTTGAGGCCATAGAGGCAGTGGGTAAACCTTCCATCTCAACCCACCACATTTTATTTCCCCAACCGAAGCCAAGTGATTAGTAACTTTAATTTGTACCTCAGGGCCGCCCATTCATACTGTGCTCTGCGGCCTATACACAACGTAAACTGATGACGACACCAGAACACGTCTATTGATCTGAGAATTGTTTTATTTGTTTTTTTTTCCATTTTCTGACAAAATCTATAGAACCTTTTTATAGAACCATTATAGAACTTTTTGTCCCACCTGGACTAATAAGGTAGGCTATATACCTTTTTTTTTCTAGGCCGACTGCCGACGTGGTGTGCCGATGGCATCATTTCCGTGTCAAAATTGCGTACATAGAAAACGTCACGTTTTGGGGTCTATGCGTCACATTCTATACGTCCCAAATCATGTAAGACGAACTCACGTGTTAAAATCATGTAGACCTCGTTTGCCCAGGCTCCTCCCTCACCGTCGAGTTGGCAGTCGGTAGACCGGCCGTACTTCTGGTACGTTTGCAGTGCATCTGACGACGAAGCGCACCATCCGCCATGCTTTACAGGACGTACAGAAGTGCGAAATAGGAATTAAAAGCAAAATGAAACAATGTAGATTGTGAACAGAACAAAATACAAATGGTATATAATAGAAGCATTCACACGACGTGAAATAACTAATATACTATGCACAGTCACCCCATATCTTAAACAAAAAGTTCCGAGGTCTACACTCTTGCACTTGCAACAAAGAGCATTTTGTAACGGAAGCATCCATTCATCTTATGTCCATGACATCATTACTGTTTACACATCAACCCTCATCCGACTGTATGGGGTCTGTCTGGACCCAGAGTGTATACTGATATGTGGCATGTCAGCATTTTGTTAATCGAAAAACCTCCTACCTTTGTTTGCAGTACATATTTTACAACTTTTTACTATTTTTTTCCGAGATTGGTTCATTGCGGTGCATGCAAGTTATACTGGGAGGTTATTTTGTAAAACAGATTTGGACACCATACAATCAGATTCCTTGCAAAAATGCCTAAGTGGAAAGAGGATTAAGGCGCACCTGGATTGCAAACACGGTATATCCCCGACTGGTGGCAGCGTTTCGACACTTCCTGATGGGGTCAGTGCGTGATTGGTAAGGTCCGTCCAGTATGGGGTCTTGGCCTTCTAGTGTCGGGATGGCGCGGTCACTAGGGACTAGGATACTAGTACTAGCGTCCCGCCAACACCCGAGACGCTGCAGCTGACCACTGGACGTCAGTACTAGTAGATAGAAGTGGTAAAAATGTACATATTTGTAAAACTTAAACTATCAATAAAAATTACGATAATGGCAAATATATATATCATCGTGAAATTCTATTTGTCTCATGGCCTAGTGTATGACGTAGGTAGGATCTTGAAAGGCATCATTTGCAAGCCAATACAACAAATGTCGATCCAGCTCCCTCCCCGGGACAGTACTTATATCACCCCTTTGCTAAAAGTGGTGTTAAATACAAGATAAATGGACAACAAAAGGAAATTAATTGCAAAAAAACGTTTAACACAAAACAAGCAACCGTTACATCCCATTTTTAACTCACAGAGATCAATATGCGATGTCGCTGTTGGTTGTTTTGTATTGTGGGCTGGTAGTACAAAAATAAAGAGACGCCTCATGTAGCTTCTTTTGGGGCTATTTCAAACGCTTCAAGTATAAAATGATGTCGAAAATTTGTTAAGAAATGGTGGAAAATATTAGTATCAGACAGATTTCCTCATCCAGAATATCAGCCGGACCAGCCGCCATCAACTACACGGTCTACATGGAAAACATATTTTAACGAATATGGCATCATTTCCGTCTTCACGTACGTAAAAAACAAGAATATGTAACGACAGCCATGTTGTGTACTCTAAATTTGTCTGCCACAGTGTCTGGAGAAACGACAGATCCGAGGCGGGTGCTGGTTACCGTTAGGGACTGTACGATATTTACAAATGTACCAGGGGAGGGCTGGTGTAAACATGGTCCGGAAAAATAACTTACTGGCCCTCGCCCCGGCTCATTTTTTTCACTGGCCCTCCCTTCGGCTCAATAGACGTGTTCTTGTGACGTCATCAGTTTACGTGATCTAAGGTTTGGAACGAACGTAAAGGCCTCAGAACACAGTATTGATGGGCGACCGACCGCGGGGTACAAAGTAGTACGGACACAAACACGGTGGTCTGTTGCTACGGTATTCTTTCCCATTGCTAGGCGCGTTCGAAAAAGTATCGGGTTACAAGACGCAATTTCGGGCTAACCGTAAAACATTTGAAAATAAACAAATAGTATCGAAGGGTAAATTTCGTCAAAATAAAATGAACTTATCGTGTTTACATAATTTCAATGTTAGATGTTTACGTTAAATCACTGGTTTGTAAAAGTTTCGCTCCAAAAGACGTTTATTTTCGGGTTTCGGAGCGCCTGCCAGAGTCAGTCAGAGTCATCGTTTTAGGCAAACCTCGTTAAGTATTGGCTACGTGTATTACCCTAAATCCCTGATTCCTATATTTTTCGACGACTGGGAATAACATGAAAAATCGTGTTTTAGGAATTTTTTAATTTCTGATTTTAAGTATGGTTTTTGGCGACTTATTGGTGAAAAAACGGCATTTTTGGACATTTTTCGCACTAAATTTAAAATTGAGGCCATTTTTCAAAAATCCCTAAAACACGATTCTGGGGACAACCGTTACAGTCATTTTGAGCCGTGAATGAGGTATGTTGGACTCTTTATGCTTCCTATACTTAACAAGTTTTGCAGACATTTCATGTCGCCCGAAAGTGGGGAGTGTGTTGTTGATACTAGCGTTAAGAATCATTACAATATTCAAGGTCACCCACGGATACGACAGTAGATTCGCTACATGTTACATGTCTACAACAAAATGATAGCGTACATGTACTGTCCAGGAAACGGTTTGTATCTGTAGAAAAGTGTTGTTTTTATCTGTTGCGAGGCACGGAGGGGGAAGGGCCTATTTTCGCGGGTTTATTGTAAATGACCGAAGATGACCCCAAAATAGAACGCGCGTTCGGTTCGAATTACCCAGATCGAGTTCGATCGAACCCAGTGCGGGTTCTAGAAAAGGTGGGAACTTTGCAGCCCAGATTTGACCACCGTGAAAGTTGGCTGAGAAGGTCACTCCGTGAATATTGTTCTGGAATACCACAACTTATATATTAGTATGTAAAGAGCTGACAGAAAAAACAAGAAAGCTGGCCGGGGCGTATTTGGAAGAACTACCTGAAAGCTGCATATTGTGTTCTGGTACAAGTTGTTGCAAGAATTACTAAATTGCTGTTTGAATTGTGCATGCTTTAAGTTGAATTGTGCATGCTTTAAGTAGAAGTGCCATGGCTATGGCAAAATGAACATTGTTTAGTGGCATGATTGAGGCCCGGCCTGGTAAAAAAGCTGTAAAAAAAGTCTTGCCAACTGCTTCGCTGATTGTTAGCTACAACCCGTTGTTTTCTACTATTCCTTAGAAATGTATGTTTTAATATATTCGAATCCAAGATCGCTATCTTTTCAACTTGTACGATAGTGCAAGGACATTATGTCCTTGGATAGTGTAAATAGCAAAAGTAGACCCCGTTCCTGAACTGTTTGGTCGCGGCAAAAAATTAAGTTGTACTGTAGGTTTTCTGGTGACTGTTACGTAGCTGGTTGTGGCCTAAAATGTGCACTGAAGGTCTTCATTCAATTACATAGATGCCCCGCCACAAATATCTATGATGGCGACACCAATTCAAGTTTATTGCAAGACGGCCAACGTAAACTGATGACGACATCGGTTTACGTTGAACTTCGTACCCAGCCATGCACAACGTAAACTGATGACGACATCACTTGAGGTAGCAGAATTAAGTTTTTACAGCATTTTAGAGACAATTGCGTAAATATCAGTTTTGATATTTACTACTGCTCGAGAACTTGCCACATAGTGTACCTGTAGCAGTTGTGCAATGAAGCTTGACTTGACTTGTTTTGACTCAATTGACTCAGTTCGACTTAAACGGCTCCCCGCGGAGGTCAACTGAACTGCAGCCTGCACACACTAGAATGCGTAACGCGGCGCATTTACACACGAAGTAGAAAATGTCACAGTACAAATAAGACACTCATCAGACTCATATATTTCTATGCCACACAGCACAGTTTACACATGGCTACCTCTCATATAAGACGTTCTAGCCAGCCTTTAAGAATTGTGTCCGTAACGTTACTACTTTGTATCCCGAGGACGCCATCAGGCTGTTCTGTGGCCTTTATGTTAATTACAAACCATACACAACATATACTGATGACGTCACCAAAACACGTCTATTGATCTGACGGCTGAAATGGACGGAACCAAAGGAAAGGGGTGATCAATTTGTACACAAAAACTCGGGCTACACCATGTTCACGTTCAGTATGTTACGTTTGTAACGTAACATCCGTAACGCATCGTAGTAAGATACGTAACATTATATTACGTTACGAGGTGCGTTTTGATGCGTTATGGAATTATAGAATTTTTCTTAACGCGGTGTGTAATGATTACATCATGGACGCACAAACGTTACGTTACACGGTGGTCAAATCTGGGCTGCAAAGTTCCCACCTTTTCTAGAACCCGAACTGGGTTCGATCGAACTCGATCTGGGTAATTCGAACCGAACGTGCGTTCTATTTGGGGGTCATCTCCGGTCATTTACAATAAACCCGCGAAAACAGGCCCTTCCCCCTCCGTGCCTCGCAACAGATAAAAACAACACTTTTCTACAGATACAAACCGTTTCCTGGACAGTACATGTACGCTATCATTTTGTTGTAGACATGTAACATTTAGCGAATCTACTGTCGTATCCGTGGGTGACCTTGAATATTATAATGATTCTTAACGCTAGTATCAACAACACACTCCCCACTTTCGGGCGACATGACATGTCTGCAAAACTCGTTAAGTATAGGAAGCATAAAGAGTCCAACATACCTCATTCACGGCTCAAAATGACTGTAACGGTTATCCCCAGAATCGTGTTTTAGGGATTTTTGAAAAATGGCCTCAATTTTAAATTATGGATAATTTAGTGCGAAAAATGTCCAAAAATGCCTTTTTTTCACCAATATGTCGCCAAAAACCATACTTAAAATCAGAAATTAAAAAATTCCTAAAACACGATTTTTGATGTTATTCCCAGTCGTCGAAAAATAAAGGAATCAGGGATTTAGGGTAATACACATAGCCAATACTTAACGAGGTTTGCCTAAAACGATGACTCTAACTGACTCTGGCAGGCGCTCCGAAACCCGAAAATAAACGTCTTTCGGAGCGAAATTTTTACAAACCAGTGATTTAACGTAAACATCTAACATTAAAATTATGTAAACACGATAAGTTCATTTTATTTTGACGAAATTTACCCTTCGATACTATTTGTTTATTTTCAAATGTTTTACGGTTAGCCCGAAATTGCGTCTTGTAACCCGATACTTTTTCGAACGCGCCTAGCAATGGGAAAGAATACCGTAGCAACAGACCACCGTGTTACCATAAACTTACGTTGACATAACCTTTGGATGTAAGAAACGTATAAGGTAAAACGTGACGTATAAACGCCCAAGCCTCACGTTATTTTCACACGAAAATTTAAGTACGTGACGTTTTTTACGTCCGTAATTTTGACACGGACATGATGCCATACCCCGTGGTCATGATGCCTTAACACAGTAACACAGGGAAGCGGGGTGACATGTTGGCCCGCTGCCAGTCACAACTGGAGTCTGGAATCTGTCATGTGTCAGGCTTGTTCTCGGAACAGTCATTGAAAACTCCGGAAGGACAGAAGTTCACGAGCGGTCCGTTGTGCGACCTTGTAACCTTTCCGTTGTCATTTAGCCAGGTTGCAAGAATTGTTGACTGAAAATCTAAAAGGTTCTAGGATCTAATGATTTGCAGGTTCCGTGAGACACAAATGTATATAAGCCATTGTACGGTGGCCCCTAGGCCCTAAGTACAGTATTTATTTTTATGCCACTTTTACTTTCTGTGGGTACTTTTTAGCCTCTACCAGGCTTGAAATAGTAGAAATTGGCCAAATAGAGAGATAACACGCCGAGGGAGTTATTCAGGCCTGGTAGAGGCTAGGTACTTTTGTTTTCTGTGGGTACTCCTTTTGTTCTCAATTACATATGTTACAAGCATTATAAATCATGCAAATTAGATCCTGATTTGAATAAATATCTGCTAGGGGGGGGGGCAAATTCACACATCCAAAATGCGGGACCCTAGCAAGTACAGATCAGATAGGAATTAAAACCGGACTAACACACAGACACACAGACACAGACGCACACACGTAGTATAATGCAGATTGTGTGTAGACCATATTGATTACATTGGCATAAAGATAATACCGCTGGCCGGCATCAGTTGTTGTGTATGGCGGTTATACATATTCTATGTTGTTTCTTGCTATACTGTCAAGAACAAAGTAAAGAAATGGCATGTACTCTTACCTGTACACCTATCCCGTGCTGCGACAATATGTTCTTGAGTCATGGCGTAGTTGTACAGCTGGATACAGGCTATACGACCCGCGAAGTAACGACCGTCTCCGTCCCTCACGGCCACCCGGACGCGGTACTGAGTTGCGACTTCCTGAACCCCGAAGACCCTTCTAGCGACACTTTGACCGTTGTTCCAGATGGATTGAACCCCTGAGGAACTATCGTAGCTTCCACCCACGTAGTTCCAAGCGTTCAGTTGCAGCACATTCGCAGCGACGTGACGTGTGTTAACTCCATTTCGTCCGACCACCCTGCAATGGACAGTTGGTTTGTTACAATCTTCGTTGTCAACAGAACAGAAGGAAAACAAACATACAGACAGATCAATGCTTCTTGTTGGTGTGATCTCTATATTTTTGATAACCTGCTGTTTTTCCTTGCTTTTCCTCTTTTTCATACAAACTAATTCAAAGGATGATATTGCTAGTAACAGGCCCGGTGATAGACTGTTGCACTACTAGCAATGAAGATCATTATAAAGGGGAACTGGGTGATGGAATGACAAATAAGATATAACTTCATCTGGTGCAGGCCATTTTTGATAATTGAAATTTGTGAAAGATAATTAAGATTACATATCGATTTGAAGAGTTAATGCCCTGTATCTTGTGAGTAGACAGCCACTCTGATCGGTTCCGTGCACTAAAAACAAGAATTCGGAGACCTCATATCTCCATGAAATATGGTTTCCTCAACACAAATAACATATATTTGATATGTAAAAGTCCCATCGTTTGGCAATGTTTCATTTCAATATGTCATCATTCATTATGCAAATGACCTCTATACTAACAAAATATATGCATAGTGATGTCAACCTTTAACTGACTTACACATGTCACAACTATGAAATTACCATCATTTACCACTAAGGAATCACAGAATTTTTACATTAATTATGCAAATTAGGTCTGTATTTGTATAATTGGTATCTGTTGATTTTCCACCTGCCATAGGTTATACACATTACATGTATGAAAGTCCTATTAGGTAAAACACTGGAAAAAACGAATTTCCACATTTATTATGCAAATTAAGTCTTCATTTGCATAATTTTCATTTCATTATATTCATCTCTGTTTAAGCTACCCACATACCAAAAATTATGAAAATACGTTGTTCCTTTCTGGATTTATCCGCTTTTAAAGATTTCACCGGAAACTCCCCTGCAGTTCCAGAACAAACTGCTAGGGGGACCAAACCTGTACCACTTATTCCTGACAGGACAAGCTATCTGTCACCAAGAAATCAAGACCATAGCATGTCCAGGACAAAAGATACAAAAACCGGAAGTTCAGCTGCAGTACCAAGGTCAGCCACCAGGAGGCCCATATTTGACCTTGACCTTTGTCTTTCTATGACCTACCAACATACCAAATATCATCACAATCTATCAATGCCTTCATAAGTTATGTTGACCACAAGTATGCGGAAACACAGACCCACAGACAGACAGACAGACACACACACACACACACACACATACACACACACACAGACCCAAAACAATATCTCCATTTTTCATGGAGATAATTAATGAGCAAATTGAACCTCGAATAGGCTGGATACGAGGCTATAAACCTACCTCATGGACAGTTCCTGTGGGCCCGTCTGCCGAAGATTCACCCCCCACCCATTGTTGTTCGCGACATAGTCGAAGATTGGTCCAGCCTGCCCTGTAGGATATATGTGGGCCAGTATGGTGTAGGAGAACCGCACATCCAGCTTGCCATTGTTGGGAATTTCCAGGTAGGAAGTTGCATTCCCGGAAAACAGGAAAGCGCCGTCCCTGCCTCCATTTGGACCTGGTGCTAACTGGACACCTGTTGCTATCCCGTTATTTCCGTTTCCTGATCTGTCTAATGCATGGGACTCCCCGTTTAGTGGCCAAAAACCGACTGGTTCAGCTGCAGAGGATATAATATGTGAATGGAGTTCAAATTAGTATATCGTGTCTTAATGAGGCATTGATACATGCATAATTACGTATTACAGTGTCTTTCAAACTGTACCGTTTTTATTTTGTGTAATCAGGTAGAATTCCATGGAGTATGTGGTAAAAATTACAGTTTATGCAATTAGGACAAAGTTTACATAATCTCTAATAGCTACTTTTTGGAGTTTCTTTTTCCTCAGTATTTCCAAGTATTCATCAAAGATCATCATCATGATTTAAATAAAATATCATACTCATTGAACACGATTTATTAATGATTCATAAGAGATTTTGAAAATGAGGTCCTGATCTGAATAAGTTATGTTAAATGATGTTCACCTCCAGTCAACTTCAAAATGCGCAAGTATGAAATTGCCAGCATCAACCACTATGTAATTATAGTATTTTCTCATTAATTACGCAAATTAGGTCTTCATTTACATAATTAATATATGGCGATGTTCCTCTCAGTCTTAATTACACATGTCACAAGGTTGAATAGTCATATCATGGAAGGTAGCTGAATTATAGAATTCCCTCATTAATTATGCAAATTAAATGCTAACTTGCATAATTGTCATTTAATCATGTCAAGCATCACTTAAGCTACCTACATACCAAATATCAAGACGATCCGTCAACCTGTTATTGAGTTATCCTACTTTAAACATTTTCATACAAACGCTCCTGCAGTTCCAGAGCAGGTTGCTAGGGGGCTCAAACTTACGTCACTTCTTGCAGAGCAAGCACAAGAGCTACCTACCATCCTAAAATCCATAAAATTAAGTCAGTGTGGCCTTAGTATACATAAAAACGCTGCCAAAACCATAGCCCTCTTGGCTAGGGTAATAATAATAAAAATCACTCACCGTTTCCTGGATGTGATGTTCTAACAGGTTGTACTGTAGTAGCAGAAGTCTTGGACATGAGATGTAACGTCCAGAGTAGGCTAAGCAACGTGAACGCCATGCCGGTCTGTCTCTGTGTGACGCTGTGCCTTGCACCACGCTATATATGCACGTATTGTTCAGCAAAAGGAACTTCCTTGTTCCTGCAGCTGGTTCTTACTCATACCAGCAGGAAGTCAAAGTGGCGTGTGGGCCTATGTAGAAATTAAATACTGCTATACAATAGGCTTTTTTTGAATATTATTAGACTATATTTTACAATGATATCTATTTTTCTATCAAAAATTGAGTAAAAGCTGAGTGTTGCCGTGTGTGGGCCGATCAGGCTGTGCCTGTTGGGTTTGTCTTGTCGGACAGATGTAAATGGTACGTTCCAGGAGGTGAAAAGTTCAACTTTTCTGGAATGTTCTAATGGATTGCGCAATGCTGGTGGTAGGAGGTCGTTACTTTGACTTCTAAATGACTTGTAAATGATGCAGACGAAAATAACACACCATATGTGTAAATAGATACGTATAAGGCCATAGCAAGTAAATTTTATGGATGACATCCTCCGGAGACTCCAAAATTAATGCGAGAGGGCGAAAAAAAAACAAGGCAGGCCAAAAAAAACAAGATTCCTACATTTTCAGATTTTGAGATCGTAAACCTCGTTGAACAAGAATTTAGGCGGTAAAACATGATATCATACCCAACAGGTATTCTGTCGCTGTATTCAACAGTATTACCTGTCCTTGCAGATGTGTCTTTATTAAATAGAACAAAAAAAGAGCTTGCTGTACCATCTTCAAAGTAAATACTACACTGGGTATTCATTTGTTAAAAATGTTTAAAACATACGATAGATTAGATATACCACAATTGAAACTTAGAATAGCTAGTATAGATTAACTCTGTTAGAATACTTTTTTTTGTATAGTTCATGTATTTACCCTTATTGTTTATTCTCTGCCATACATTGTACCAGTTACAGTTGTTGAGCAATAAAGTTGATTGATTGATTGATTGATTGATTGATTGGTTGATTGATTGATTGATTGATTGATTGGTTGATTGATTGATTGATTGATTGATTGGTTGATTGATTGGTTGATTGATTGATTGATTGATTGGTTGATTGATTGATTGATTGATTGATTGATTGATTGGTTGATTGATTGATTGATTGATTGATTGATTGAATATGGGCCTCCTGGTTGGCTGACCTTAGTACTGCAGCTGAACTTCCAGTTTTTGTATCTTTTGTGCTGGACTTGAATGAAGACTGGAAATGAAGACTTAATTTGCATAATTAAGGAGGAAATTTGGTAATTCCAGTGTTTTACATAAGGCCACAGTGAGTAAATTTTATGGATGACATCCTCCGCAGACTCCAATTTTTTTAAATTAAAATACGATAGGGCGAAAAAAAAACAAGGCGGGCCAAAAAAAAACAAGATTCCTACATTTTCAATTTTTTAGGTCATAAACAAGAATAGAGGCGACAAAACATGATATCACAACCAACGGGTCTTTTATTCCTGTATTCAACAGTATTACCGGGTACATGCCCATGTAGATGTGTATACATCTCCAAACTAGAAAACTTGTAGAAAAAAGCTTGTCGTACCATCATGGGAGCTACTACACTGGGTATTCATATCAAATGGATCACCTTAGACTGTCAACACTTGTCATCAAATGCGAGCAATCGTGCCTCAAGTTTGCTTCATCCCTGGTGGTCTCTAAACTGATAGACTTTTACGACATATTTGCCCATTCTCAGCATGTTGACCACTGTCAGAAGGCAAAAAAATTCTGTTTTTTTCTTCAAAATCAGGCGAAAATCAATGCGCGCGCATATACATGTACTGCGTAAAACCTATGGCAGGTGGAAAATCAACAGATACCAATTATGCAAATAAGGACCTAATTTGCATAAATAATGTAAAAATTCTATGATTCTATGATTGGAATTTCATAGTTGTGACATGTGTAAGTTAGTTAAATGTTAACATCACTATGCATATATTATGTTAATGTGGAGGTCATTGGTATAATAGATGATGACATATTGAAATGAAACATTGCCAAAGGATTGGACTTTCTGTCTTCGCTGTTGAAAAAGGTCCTTCACTGTTTCAGGAAGCTCGTCGTCTGTTTCAGCTAGCTCGTCGTCTGTTTCAGCTAGCTCGTTGTCTGTCTCAGCTAGCTCGTCGTCTGTTTCAGCTAGCTCGTCGTCTGTTTCAGCTAGCTCGTCGTCTGTTTAAGCTGTTTAAGCTAACTCGTCGTCTGTTCCAGCTAGCTCGTCGTCTGTTTCAGCTAGCTCGTCGTCTGTTTCAGCTAGCTCGTCGTCTGTTTCAGCTAGCTCGTCGTCTGTTTCAGCTAGCTGCTCGTCGTCTGTTGAAGCCAGCTCGTCGTCTGTTTCAGCTAGCTCGTCGTCTGTTTAAGCTCATAGTCTGTTTAAACGCGAAGCTGTTCTATATAATGCCTGAATACTCCATGCCTTGCTCCATCGAACACAGTACCGCGTAAAAGAGCGTGCCGCTTCCGGGGTCGTTTGCTGTTTAAGGTTTTGTACCTTTGGTCTTTCGTAGTTCACAAACTAGGCATGAGTCCTTCGCCCGGGGCGAAAAGTAGCACCGCATTCCTCTACTAGAAAAACTAGTTATTCATTCCAGGCGCGGTCACATCAGCGATTTCGTGTCTTAGGAGGCTACGACAGGACCGACCTTCGACAAGAATCTATGACAACCGTTTCAAGACAGCAGAATTTTTGTACGACTGTTCAAAGAATGTCCACAACTTGCTGTGGTAAACTTAGATGTCGTACGACGAAGTTGACAGACAGGGCCTTACCATTACGATGTGTCACGGCAGTTGAACAACCCTTGTGAGCTGAAGGTGTCGTCCTACTGTCCATCTTCGCTGGTGATTCTACGACATTCTAAACCGAGGACGACATATATCTTCTATGAGACAGGCGTCGATTTTAAGTGAGTATTCTGTGTTCTGTTTCATATGTTGGCTTAGAATCTAAAGGCTCTGGGTTCGAATCCCTAGCATGCCCCAATGTTGTGCCCATGGGAAGGACACTTTACATCTATTTCCTCACATAACTCAGGTGAAAATGAGTACCAAGCTTCGGTTATGGATGTCCTTAGGGATGGGACGTAAAGCTGGAGGTCCCATATTTGAGGAGAGATCCCACCGCACTTATCGAAAAGAGTAGGGGTCCATCCCTGTGTGAGTGGTTCAAACCTTACAGTCTTTTCTTACGTGGCTTGTATTTACTATACAAAACTGGTGGGTTACGCCTAAAGGCTGTTTACTGGCTCTACGAAACAAACAAACAAATAATATTCATGTATTATAAGCAGTAGTAAGTAAGCAGATTCATGTTGTTTACTGTATAAAATCCAAAACATCTTCATATCCACTCTAGCAGAACATTCCACCGTCGCCTCAAGAATTGATAGTACCTTGTGGCACAAGCTTTATAGTTATGAAGGTTGTTTATAGAAAGTTAACTAGTCAAGATATCGGCTCATAAACTTTCAAAAGCGAACTGCATAGAATGCCCGTATGTCAGAGATATTTCTCTTACGTGGTAATGAAATACGTACGCATGCATGCATTGTCGCTGGGGCGGAATGTTCTACTCACCTTTTTTCCATTCCCAGGATGCATAGTGCCAAGCTAGGGGGTTGATATACTATATACTGTTAACGTTATAGTTATACAGCTTGTTTTTCTGTGTTTTTTTGTGGTGTTTGAGCATTTTGTGTTCAAAATTAGGTGCCTTACTACAGTTAGAATCTGACAACAAATAGAGCGTGAAATGTTATTCTAGTAAACAGGGAACGTGTGCTTTATAACGTAGTCTCTACAGTGATAACGTTATACAGTCTGTCAGTAGAAAAGGAGACATAACTATTCATCGAAATAATTCAACAGATGTTGAAGTATATAAACATTAAGGGAGCAACCTTCGTTATTTCATATTCTGTCATCAACGATTTTAAAAAAAACACCAAAAGAACACATAAATTCCACCCCCTGGCGCTATGCATCCTGGGAATGGGAAAAAGGCGAATACGCGAGAACGGTGACATGGGTAATCGGATACCGAGGACACACCGTTTGTCGAGCTGGGTCGTTGCGTTTGTGTTCAGGTGTTGCCTTCCAAATCCGACCACGCTTTGTTTGAATGAAATAAACAAAGGAACGCCCGACCGAATCTGCGTAAACTTAGAATCCGCAAGGTTCACTGGATAAGTAGGTTAGAAAGACAATTCATCTTCTGTTATCAAGATTATCAAGTATCGAAGGAATTTTATCTTATTTGGGGACAACTCAAAGACAGGAAGCTTGGTCACAAGTTTAACATGTTATGATAATTTTTGTTCTGATTCTCCTTTCCCGATTTTGTTGTATGTCCCCACCGACGTAAATGACAGTTATTTGAACGTCTTCTCTCTACATTTTGATATTTGTTTGTTCCGCTTAACATACTTCTTGTAGCCACTAGCTGCCTCTGTTTGAAAATTTATGCGAAAATATATTCCAAAAATTAGACATACAATCAACAACATGCATTAACAAATACAGTGTATGTTTTAAAAAAAGTGGTGTAGATATCATGTGTCTGTAAGTAGTATTGCGTTTACACAGGCTAGCTTGCCGTGCGAGGCACATCGATTTATGGTACAGCACACTTGGTAAACACACAAGCAACAGGTGCACGGAAAATTTAGCCCCCTCTAGCGGACATTAACGGAACTGTATCGCTGGGACGATATTCGTACTGAATGAATGGATTTTGGAAGCGCAACTTGAACAAATGTTAAATGGTCTTGATTAACAACATCAATCCATACAATTATATAACAGATCTCTGGTTTTCAAAGGATAAAACAACAAATGTCGGACAGGTGTAATATTTGGTACTCCGCTATGTGGCGCTATTGTACAAAGTAGACCGTCCGCCAAGTTTGCAAAGCTGCAACGAAACCCAAATTATCAAATTGGGGGGAGGGGGTAGAGGGCTGTTCAGGGAAATAAAGAACACAAGATATGCGAATCGAAGAAACTGCGAAAGAGTAGAGGTTCTAAAATTGCAAAATAAAAGGATTGGGAAGAAGCAATTTTCTGGTTTGGTCCTCAGTCCTACTTCAAAAGTCAAAAGACAGCAACTTAAAGGGACCCAAAGCAATCTCAGGACAGCAAAATAAGAAATGTTTTGCATGAGGAAATTTGTCTGATATTGACATTTACTGCCATTTCTTAGCACATGTTGGTCATACTTGAAGCATCTGAAATAGCCCCAAAACAAACTACGAGAGTAGTCCCATTTTTTTGCTGCCACCAATAAATAGCTAGAACCAGCCTACGATACGAAACAAGCAACCGTTTTTCTTCAGCGACATCAATTTTTTTGCCTCACAGATATCAGTATGTTAATTGGGATAGTGTTGATTCAACTTACCAAGTAAAACAGATGACCTCAGAATTGACATTGAAAATCCCGTTTTGCTGCCCAGAGATCCCTGAATCTTACTTCGCTTCATTTTATTAGAATTTAGGCTTTATTATTAATTTCATCCCTGTAATTGTAATTGTAATGTACGGGATGTAGATCTAGATATGAAGAGGTTTAAACCATTAGTACGCGAAGGATTCGCCACACTGAAGTGCGATTCCACATGACGTCTATCCGCCATTTTGAGAGCCCTTGAAAAACTCTAATTGGACTGCATATCCCTATGAGACCCCCGTATGTCGATATTTTCTCTCTTCACGCTCTCAGTGATGATCAGTTTATATCCTAGAGTAGCCTAGAGATAGCTAGTAGCTCTGGGAAAGTGTGCTCAAGAAGTGATACTTTCCACAACCCATTTAACAAGACCTTTAGCATAAGCAGACTTCGTTGAACTACTAGAGGGGCTTGGAGTATTTCCAACAACCTATGAGCTCTTGTTGCTCACGTTTAGCGCCATGCCCTACTTGTTTTCAACGTTTGATAACGTCATGTAGCTTTGAAGTGTTTTAAAGCTGCATTATGTAACATTAGGACGATACAATGAGTAAATTTTCTGGTCATTCCTTTACAAAGTAGGTTGAATCAACCCTACTCCATTGCAAATAAGTGTCATTCAGGTAGTGGAGGTGCCAAAAATACCTTACGAGTGTGTTTAAATTTGGAAACAGCTGTCAGACATGTTTGTTTACATTCTGGTAGTTTGTGGTGGTGCCGCAAATTGAGTGCACCTCGTCGTGCCTGCGTACGAAGGTATAACTGTTATGTACCTTGTACCGTTTTCTGCCCAGCCTAGTGTAGATATTCTGTGCAAATCGCATCAGAGAATGTTCAGTGCCGTGTGTTGGACATGATTACCCTAGTCACCATCTCTCCCAGGGCAGTTGGCTGCATTTACCTCGGCACTACATGTAGCTAGACCCGGTTTAGGTCAGTTGAGGTGTTTAGTGAGACCAGACAAAAATGTTTTAAAGCTGTGGCTCCAGTAGTCTCCACCAGACTAACAACGCGGATTCAAAAACAGTAATATAACGTTATAGCCAATACAAAGCCACCGTACAATTCATTTGCCCGCGCAGTTAGAAAATAATTAACCCTCCAGCGGACTGACTCTCCTGGCCAATTATCCTTCCCTCTTCTATCTGCCGAATTCTACGATCCGTACCCCCGTAGGAAGGCCTGGTGGAGGTTACCTCCTTAGCACCCTAAAGCACAAATGACCGTCCAGCTGTACAGTTTGTGCTGAAGGATCACACGTGGTGTGCGTCTTGGACATTCACCAAGTTATTTGAAGCAGGCGTGCCTCCAGCATATCTTATCACATCTTTATCTTACAGACTAGCCATTGATGGACGAGGGGTGAGGGGTTATCACACGGCCTCAGATCCACAGTTTCGAGAAAGGAGGTTATCAAGCATCAAAAGTGCTAGAGGCCTTATACTTTGAAATATTGCATTAACGGCTGTTGTGGTTCCATGCAGGGTTTGAGTCTTTCTCCGTTAGGGTCATTGAACCTATTTGAACCTAAGTTACCTTGCAAATTGGAGCATCTTCACTGCAACATGTCATCTGTATGTAAATGATGCATGTTGTGTTACGTAATGTTCTACAAAGATGTCTAACCTTAGGACGTACTACAGTCTGTGCAATGTTTTTTTCTCCAATAGTCACGAGTTTTACAACAATGGATGAATGAATGAATGAATGAATGAATGAATGAATTTATTGTACGTTTATGCTCTAGTACAGGTCATGGTGATAAAGCAGAAGCAACATTACAGTGATATTAGAACGCGATATCTTACTACATCTATACAAACTGATGTAAAGTACTCTTCAACTTCTTCTCGCTCCTTAAGACAGTTACACAATGTTACAAGGGTAGGGCAACACCGCGTGTCTGATAACCTTCTTCAGCCCCTTCTTCTCTTCTTTTGTTTCCTCAACTGAGGTGAAAAATGATGCTTTTTTTCAAGTAGCTACTAGTGCAATTTGGCTTCGCTACGGCTCACGTATTTAAGGGTGGCTAATACGAGAGGAGGGTTCACCAGATCTCCATCCGGGTGATTTGTAGTGAATCACCAACTTCCAGCAAGTCGAATTTGAACCATCGCACACCGGGGCATACCCGTACCCTTGTTCGAAATGTGTGGTGGGTTCTTTAACGTGCTCGGGGTGTGGCTCTCCCCAAACACGGGACCTCAATTTAACGTCCTATCCGAGGGACGTCCCTAACCGAAGCTAGGTACTCATTTTCACCTGGGTGAAGTGAGGAAAGTCGTGTAAAGTGCCTTTCCCAAGGGCACAACATCTGGGAATGTTGGTGGATTCGAACCCAGGACCTATGGGTTCTGGGCCAAACACCCAACCATTACGCCACAGATCATACACAGCCTCTTATACCGGTTAAAATTCATCCCCAGAGACAGTGGAATGAGTTTGGAGTTCCCAATGTCAACTTGTACGTCACCTAACAAGCACGGAGGTGACTAGCACTCTGAATACAGTAGTTGGCATGTCTACTGACTTTAATTCCCGTTTTATTGATGATTTGGCAGACGTTTCTGATTGTTATCGATCGGTTGGCCTCTGCAAGAGGACAACTAGAAAGCTGATCAGCTAACGCTATCAAGGTCACGTACTAATTTTAGCAATCACTGAGGAAAAAAGTTCATGCACAAGAAAACTTGACTGAAAACAAGCACACAAAAATCAAACACAACCAGAGAAATCTAGAGATCTGCACGATAGTTCTGTTTTTCTTCTTTGTTTGAGCACCATGAAAACAATCATGATCGATTATGATATGTGGTATCTGATTGGTCAAAGCAAGGAGGTTCTATTTCCATGGTCAAAGTGACCATGTTACCCTGTACCGTGATGTAAACGTAGAAACAGCGCTAGCCGTATGAAATTTCTTTGTTTTTCATTAATACGCGCTGAAGTCCTCTCTAAAGTTTCACTTCTTGGAAGGCCTTGTCCACCAAAGGTTACGTGACGTCATGTATTTGACCAGTCGTTCCGACCACACAAAGACTGTGTACCGTACGGCTTGTTACCCAGATGTTAGTGGGGAGGGGGGCACGATAGTGTTTGCTGGACACACGCAAACCTACGCACGTGCATACTTGTATCCTGAAATGGTTTGGTTGCTGTCTTCTCTGACGGGTGACCGTACTAAAATACATTCTCCACCAGATTTGGTCGTCGATGATGGGGTATGGGTGCATTGTATCAAGTATTTGTCAAAAATGTATTAAATACATTTTTGACAAATACTTGATACAATGTACCCAACCTCCATTTTTTCGGCTTGGAGTGCTAGAGCCAAGAATAACCTTACAGGGACGTTGAGTTGCATTAGAAGAAACCAGGTATCTTCTATCGTCAGATGAATTAAACACCCAAATCGATTTCAGGGCAGTAAAACTGGATTTTCAAAGTCAAATACTGATATCTGTGAGCCAAAAATGCGATGTCACTGAAGGAAAACGGTTGCTTGTTTCATATCGTAGGCTAGTTCTAGCTATTAATTGGTGGTGCCAAAAACTAAAGGGACTCCTCACGTAGCTTGTTTGGGGGCTATTTCAAACGCTTCAAGTATGAAATGATGACGAAAATGTGCTACGAAATGGTAGTAAATGTCAATATCGGACAGATTTCCTCATCCAGAATATTATTTGAACTTCCGCCCTGTAATTGCATTGGATGTCTTTAACGTTATGATGTTGGTCGTTTGCGGCCTTTTCTGCGTTTCGGCGGGTTTTATAACGGTGGACGATCCTAACTGTTGTATTTTATGTGGAAGCAAAAAGGTTTGGCGAATCGTCGTCCATAAAAAAAGTACATTGACCCCAACCATCCACTTGCACACAGTAACTGCAGGTACTCCTCACGATTCTACACCTTTTGAGACCGATCCTGGCTGTCCATCACAATTAGCAGCTCAACCAATGAGAGAATGGCAATTTAGGTTCAACCAATGAGAGAGTGGCTACACGTCCGTCAAATTTTTGCATTTTTTAATGTTTTTATTTTGCATTTCTACGTTTTGACATACAATACAGGCACTGGTTCTGTCATCATAGACAGTTTTGTCCAGCTACATTAATAAGTATACTAAACGAGTCTGGTGTTTTACGTTTATAAAAATCATGTCAATCAGTACCCAATCAAGGATCATAGACATGACGTCATCCCTCCAAACCCCTTCCTGTTTATCACAGAAACGGAGTCATCAGAGGGTTAATAGATTAGTAATGTAGATTCATTGTTTAATCCCACAAGCTGATTAGCGTTCTACATAAGCGGATAATGGTTCTTGGAAGGGTGTGTTTGTCCGGTATTAGTTCCTCCGAACTGTCTGGTTTGGTTTTGCCCCGCTCACCGACCATCTGTTGCTACAGTCAAAACAAAATACCGAATCTCCCCTGATACCCAAACACTTGTACAGTACTTCACCGACAATTCTGAGTCGTCTGCAGCTCTTTGGTCTTTCAATACACCGCCTAGAGCTTGGTTTAGGAGTGAATGGTTCAAATGCCGGGCAAAGGCCATTTTGGCGGGAAAGGCGGTGGGATATATACAGAAGAGGCAGACTTGTACATTGATGATTAGCCCGCGCTCTCCTACGTAACACGTCGTTTATCAATAACGCTCGATGTTACCACGTTTCCTTTTCATTAAAACATTTAATGGCAGTTGACAAATTGTGGGATTTCGACGGGATTTGGGTCTCAGCATGAAGGGTCTGTAAGTCGTCTGCAAATGACGTCACTGACTGAGGCAAACACCCACTGATTGATTGATTGATTGATTGATTGATTCAAGGTTACTCTGCAATTCGTTCTCTCAGTCCACTTTTTCATTAATCTTTGAAAGTGGCCAAATGCACTTGACTGTGACCGATGCTACCCTTTGCACCTTTGTCCTTGCGGCCACTGACCGAATCGCTTCCTATATCACTGTCCTAGTTTCTAACCGACGTCAGCATTTGACGCACCTCGAATGCGAGGTGATCCATGGATCAAAATTGGCGGGATTTATGACAGAACTCGGGCTGATAACTCGTGCCGATGGGCCCTCAGAGACAGCTGCAAACTCGTAAATTTCTTTATGAACTTCCCAGAAGACTTGTTTCCCAATATCAACGGTGCTTACGCAGCAAAAGAGAAGCTATAATATCCTGTGCAGTAAATAGACAGTGATGTTGTGTTTGCAATACGAGCGTAGTTATATGTTATGCCTAGGAATTTGGCGCTAGTCGGTGGGTTCCGTTACCATGGCAACTAACCAATCTATGACGTCAACTTTACCTAGACCGAACCGTTCAATTTCCGTGTTTGTTCAGCCATGATCCTTGTAGAATAGAATGCGGGTCTCGGTTAGCAAATTCATTTATTGTTTTTATAACGTTACATCTAGTGCACTCAGACGACGTCATTTGCTAATGATAGGTAGAAGCAGCCAATTTGACAGTAACGTTGCTGAACGTAAATGCTTAGGAGCATGTCGGCAGAACGAACTGCGCCAACGCGAAACCCGTAATGCATTGTGCATAGCACTTCGCAGAACGTCTCGTTTATTGTTGTATTCGCGTATTTAAGGATGACACCCCGTCTATAGTTTACAAATCTTATGTCGGAAAAGATATAGTCTGCAACGGGCAAAATTCCGATGCAACGTTGACCAAACATCCAACGAAAACCGTGGAAAAATCCGGGTGTCGCGAGGGCACAGTACGTTTTGCGAACGTGCTTTGCTTAGATAGTTTGTATTCCAGACCGCTAGCCATGCCTAATCAATGCATTCAAATCTGTCTACACTTTAATGGCCCAGAATGACTCATCCCAAGGTTTACATGGATGTTTATGGATACCTGTTTTCTCAATCCAAGCACGTTCACTAGAGATGGCACTTCAAGCAACAATAGACATTGGGAATTCAAAATTGTAGGTTATGCGTGTGCGTGGTGCATGAAAGTTCTGATAACGTCACTATGACGTCACCGTGCCGCCTTGTAACGATTGGTGCAGTGGATGCATGAAAGTTTTGATGATGTCATTATGACGTCACCGTCACGCCACGCAACGATTAGTGCAGGTGGATGCATTATGGATGTTTTATGACGTCACTATGACGTCACCACCACGCCTCGCAACGATTGGTGCAGAATTAATTGACAGTTAATTGCCTGTTCATACATCACGTTCATGTGTATAGTACAGAAGGTTAGTGTTCAGAGAACAGGAAAATCACATGGAAATCCTCTTCACGTCACATTTCCCACACAACCTTCACCAATAGATTTGAACGTGATTAGATTGTTAATAACTCTCCAAGTAGAGGTTTAGGCTTCGGCTTATTTCTGACGTGTTTTAGCCGTTTTTATTGGGCTTTCTTTTTTGTACTGGTATTTTGTCATACGCCAGCCGCGTGGCGTATTGGATACTGCCCTGCTAATTTGATAGTCTTGCCTTTTTGATACTGTCCTGCAGCCACCAAAAGATCTGCTTGGATATAACTATACAGACAATGTCTATAAAAAAATTTATTCTTGAGGATCATTGTTAGGATATATATTACTATGCATGCTGAGCGCATCACCAAAGATCATCATTATTCATGTACATGGATATGAATAACTTTATGGGTGTTTCAATTCAATTTTGATAATAACTGGAGCAGTCATATAGGAGGCAAATTTTCGTAGTTATTCTTGTTACTACTTTCAATGCTCTCTAACTGAAATTTCTTGACACAACACAAATTTTGTCTGAAAACATTATGGCAGGTGTAAGAAAGCACGAATCCAAAATGCAGTATTTGTGTTATTTTGTTCAAATTCATTGCAACCTACTCCATTCCTTGAAACAATCTAGAGGGACATTGCTATAGTTGCTCAGTCATATTTGTGCTAAACATCCATGAAGTCTTGTGAGGATATTACTACGGAGGAACCAAAAACGCTTTTTTATATGTTATATCGACATTTTCTTTCTACCTAAGGATGGATTCCTCCAAATGAATTCATGTTGGATGTATTTCCAAAGTTATAGAGGAAGAACTTTATTGCACGACAATCGTACATGGTACAATGTATGGCAACAACTATTGACGATAGTGGTATAAAATAGGGGTATAGAATAAAACTTAACATCGTAATTATTAAAACAATAAGGGCTAGCATAATTCTTTGATATAGTGTTACAATCGCGTAGGGCTAATAAATTTTTCTAATAACACTGGTCTCTGGACTCTCTGCAGTATGTTTTGAAGGCACTTCGCATGGCAGTGCCATTTTACTGTGCAGTCACATTAGTCGTAGGTCTTACGATGTTGATGTCGTAGGACTGATTTTCAGGCAGGCTGCGACAGAATCAACCACCGACAGGAATCTATATAGACAGTACTTTCCGAGATAAGACAGCTGACTTTTGTCCGAAATATGTCTATCCTCGGTCTATCCCAAGAATGACGCACGAGCGCGCAGGCTAGCCTCCTTCGCAGACACACACACACACACACACACACACACACACACACACACACACACACACACACACACACACACACACACACACAAACACACACACACACACTCACACACGCACACACACACACACTCACACACACACACACACTCACACACACACACACACGCGAAGGCTGGTCGTGGGCCACAAATTCTGTACGACAGTTACACGGCACGTATGTGTGTACGTGTAGACCAAAAGCAAATTAGAGGATCCATAGGAAGTAGCCCATGTCCCAAGAGCCCTGTTAGTTAAAGGTTAATTGTAGACCATTAGAAATCGAACTCTCTCAGCCAAACTCCTCTTTGACGATAACAAGCGACTTCCCGTCTAAAACAGACGGCCTTCCGAGTGGATGATAATGTCACGTCACAAGAGTTTACCATCAAAGAATGATTATAGTCATGATGAAAGGCGTATGCACTCAGTTCTTGCCTTTCTTTTGGTGCAAATCGTGATTCTTTCGGTGGGGGAACGTGTGCTGTATGATCACGTTCTGTCCACGTGATCAGGGGATGATCTGAAATCGGGTTTACGAATGCACCTTTACTGACTGCCCATCACAATTATCAGTTCAACCAATCATAACATGACAATTAGCGGTTCGACCAATGAGAGAGTGGCTGCAAATAGTTGAATTTTTATGTTTTGACCAAGGTAGGTGGGACTATAGGATCAGTTCATTGTGGATGACTAAAGAAGGGTAGCAATCTTCCAGCAGTTGCGTACATAATGGCGCAATTCAAAGTCGAACTTGACATCATCTGGGTTGAAACAACTTTATAGCTGACATCCCACTGATCCTATATCCTTTGTCCGCGCGCAGCGTAGGCGTGAGGAGGCGAGGACAACTTAACCTTTGTTAAGGAATCTAAAATGCAGGCTTTCTTTTCCTTTCAGCATCGTGCCGAAGTTATCATACGTATGGCCTGTGCGTTATCCTCCCGCGATGCGATAGACTTTGTCTCCCATGGCAACGCGTAGGCGGGGAAGTGTTGATAGACCAATTTCTGAAAGAGCGAACGCGCGATTGAAATGTCGTCTGAAATGGCCACGAAGGAAGGATGGACCGATATTTTACGCACCTTAGAGGTTGAACCGAAGATTCGGAAACAAGAAATGCTTTAAAAAAACTGGCCGGGGGCCAATTGAGAGTAGCTAGTTGGTTGACTGGCTGAGTGTGATGACGATGTGTGACTCAAATAATTGGTCACCTTGGTGACTTCAATTGGACTCAAGTCAATTGGACTAATGCAAAAAGACGGGACTTAGATGCACAATTGTAATGTATCATGAGCTCTTTCTAACGGAGAAGAGATATTTTGTAATAGTTTATTAGTGGTTACGCGCGGTATAGAATTGAGTCACTTCTTGTTTCATTCGGCCAGTCTTTCCCTCCCGATATCTGCTTGGTTTCATTCATATGATATTGTATCCGGCACCCAACCAGCCAACGTGGTACGAACGAACGAACGACGGAACGTGATACTCAAAAAATCCACGAGAAACCACCAAAGGCCCATAAAAGAATTTGAGAGAGGTTCCTTGGGTTAATGACTACATTCACGGCGGAGTGTATACATTAGGATGCGTTGTATACGATTCGCATGGCACGTAAGAAGTATAACTGTGTGTTACAGTAAATAATGGAGTTGCAGTAAAAGTAACAATACTAACATGCATCCGTCGTAAACGTTTGAATGACTTCAGTAACTACCCTCTGGAGGAAGTGACTCAGAGTCACGTGGATTTGTCGACCTGTAGATTTCGCAGAAACTACAAATCAAGACCCTTGAATCAATAAATTTTACATTTGTTGTTGACAAATCTCTGTCATAACGTCGCACTAGCCTCCTTCGCAGACTTGTGGGCGGCGTTATGTCGCGGAGGGACGGTTTTGCAGCCGAGGGAGTTTGCCGGGTTGAGCGGCGAAACCTTCTCTCCCCGGCAAACTCCCTTGACTGCAAAACCGTCCCTCCGCGACATAACGCCGCCCGCAAGTCTGCGAAGGAGGCTAACGTCGCACGACATTGAGAGGAGTGTGTGTGACGTCATGAGCTAATTTTCCAGCCAAGCTGAGTTGCTGTTTCCAATGAACTCAGGGTTCGTGCCAACGTTCTTCTGGTCACAACATCGATTTCAAAATCACGTCTGAGTGCCTTTGTATCTCCCTGGTAACTCTCTGGACACATTTAAACCACTGACCTACCATAACACATTGAAACAGTTCCCACAGGTACATACAGGTTGACGTTTCCAAGATGACTTGGTATGAATCAGAACTTCGCAGAAACTAGAACGCTTGAATCAATAAACTTTACATTTGTTGCTGACAAATCTCTGCTATAACGTCGCACGACATTGAGAGTGTGTGTGACGTCATGAGGTAATTTTCCCGCCAAGCTGGGTCGTTGTTTCCAATGAACTCAGGATTCGTGCCAACGTTCTTCTGGTCACAACATCGATTTCAAAATCACGTCTGAACGCCTTTGTATTTCCCTGGTAACTCTCTGGACACATTTAAACCACTAAACTACCATAACACATTGAAACATTTCCCGCAGGTACATACAGGTTGACGTTTCCAAGATGACTTGGTATGAATCAGAACTTCGCAGAAACTAGAACGCTTGAATCAATAAACTTTACATTTGTTGCTGACAAATCTCTGCCATAACATCGCACGACATTGAGAGGAGCGTGTGTGACGTCATGAGGTAATTTTCCCGCCAACCTGATGCGAACCAAGGATTCATGTTAACGTTCCTCTGGTCACAACACCGATTTCAAAATCACGTCTGAACGCCTTTGTATCTCCCTGGTAGCTCTCTGGACACATTTAAACCACTAAACTACCATAACACATTGAAACATTTCCCGCAGGTACATACAGGTTGACGTTTCCAAGATGACTTGGTATGAATCAGAACTTTGCAGAAACTACAAATCAAGACGCTTGGCTCAATAAACTTTATATTTGTTGCTGACAAATCTCTGTCATAACGTCGTACGACATTGAGAGTAGTGTGTGTGACGTCATGAGGTAATTTTCCCGCCAAGCTTGGTCGTTGTTTCCAATGAACTCAGGATTCATGTCAACGTTCCCCTGGTCACAACATCGAGTTCAAAATCACGTCTGAACGCCTTTGTATCTCCCTGGTAACTCCCTGGACACATTTAACCCTAAACAGTACACCTGGGGTCCGCGTGGACCCCAGCACTATATATTCTGTAATATTTTTTTTGTTTCTAAAGATTTTTTTGTGAAATTTCAGGTAATTGTCACCCACAAAGTTGTGTCTCAACACAGTGCAGAAAATTCCGTTTCCCCAATGTTTTTTAAATTTTGTATCTGGTTTTCTTTTGGGGTCCGCGCGGACCCCAGCCGGCTCTCGATCGTAATAGATACACTGGCGTTCTTATACTTTACTTTTTTTCTTATACTTTACTTTATTTTCAGGCTTTTATGATAAGTGACACATGCTTTCTAACATTAATAACATTTTATATAATTTAATGTGATTTTTATTAATAATTTATGCTAATTTGATGACCTCATTGGTCAAAACCAAGATCCAAGATGGCGGATAATTAAATATGTATGACGTCATTGTATGACGTCACTGGTGTTGCTAAGGGCAACATAAGCTTTAGCAGACCTTATCATTTTATCATAAACACTTTTTGTTAAAATTGCGTTGTATACCATTAAGTTTTAAGAGAATAACCTATTTATAACGGTTTTAGCCATTAAAATAATATGAATGACGTCATAATGACGTCATACTACGTCATAACGACATCAAAATTGTTGTATTGATTAATTTTTACTAGTACACCATCTTCTGAAAATTTGGTGGCCATACGATATACCGTTCCCGAGTTCTGAGGGGGGCAATAAGCCCCCTCCCCCAGTCCCACGAACCTCCAAAGCTTTAAAAACGGCTATTTCTTGATTCCTTCTTTTCTTCACCAAAAAATTGGAAAAGGTAACAATGTATGATTTTTGTGCGTAATGTGGACTCAGAGGTTCACACATCGATTCAGCAGAACAATTGAGCTGGTAGCATACTGATAATTTCTAAAAATTAGCAAAAAACTGTTTGGGGTCCGCTCGGACCCCAGGTGTACAGATTAATCAGTCCGGGAAGGTGTACTGTTGAGGGTTTTAAACCATAAATATTGAAACAGTTCCCGCAGGTACATACAGGTTGGCGGCCACAGTTTCCAAGATGACTTGGTATGAATCAGCGATTTCGTAGGACTGTTCTCATAAAAACCCAATAAGGGGGCGTTCAGAAAATAAATGTATCCTATCTGTGTTTTTTATTCTTTTCATTTTTGCCTCAAAAGCAAATGTCTACGAAGTGCTCATTTTTCACACGCATTTTTAATTTTTAAAAGATAAAAAAAGGAGGAAAATAAGTAATTGAAAACAGACCTTCTATGTGTATCATTGTACATTGTAATTCTGAAGGCTCTTGCCTGTACTTATGGGGTCCAAGGTAACAAAAATGGCGAGGAAAATATTGAAACAAAGCAAGAGCATAATATTGTGTACGCACAAGGGCATAATGTTATTGACGTATATAACGACCTTGGTTTGTTGAATTGTTTTAGATAGTAGTTGACTGGGTAACTTCAGTGCGTCGTCATCTTGTCTGTATTTGTTTATTTCTATTTTGATAAAAAAGTTTTTTTTACAAAATTGTAGTTGCTAGAGAATGACGTCGATCGGAATAAAAGATTAGGCAGGAAACATTTTTGAATTGTTAGAAATATAAATTCAAATCTTTTTGCATTTAAATTGACTTGAGTCAGAAATGATTACAGACAATACGTCCTGATAACAGTGATTTTGTCCTTCAACTATTCTACAGGCAGTCTGCGGGAGTATTTACTATTTTGACAAATTTGTCGTGACTTGTGGGCTCCCTTGGGACTGATAACGAATACACCAGCACCGCAGATTATACCCCATAGCTAAAGTATACTGATTAGTCACGTATATCCCCTGATATATTATCTCGTAAGATATCCGCGTGCGTCAAAACGAAGAAGGTGTCAAATGAAAACGTGAGGCGACAAATGGCGCGCTGAACCTCAACTTCTTACCTATTTCTCAGAAAGCAGTGACTCAAAACATCGTCTGAAAATAGATTTTACCCCCCCCCCCTTTCTTTACAGACATATCATTCCCATGATCTTTTTCGCCAAGATCCCTCTTTCGTTTATTTCTGAATACAATTTTGTAATCATTTGCAGTGAGTCATCTAAAAAAAGTACAACCTGTGAGGTTTTTAAATTCTAGATCATGAAAAACGTTGGCAAAGTAAAAACTATAGCTACTGATATAGCAAGCGAGGTAGCAGTCTGGGAATGTATGTGATGTAATTAGATGGGGGTCGTTTTCCCGCCAACTCAGTCAACATTGCTGATCGTCTCTTGTTACCTCCCCACAGACCACGTACGGGAAATTTGTTCGTACGCCCCGTTTCTAAACATCACTCATTTGTTAACCAACATAATCACGCGTCACTACCATAACGTAACGCATAGTAATAGGGACTAAAATATATCACATCGACGGATGCTATACTCGGCGTTGTACTACAGTAACATAACCATGTGGTAAGAGCTGGGAGGGAACAGTCTTTTCTGTTGACCCTGACCCCGTAGCTTGTCAGGTCAACTCGTAATCGATGGCAATTTCCAAGTAAACCGACTGCGCTAGCTGCGCTTTATATATGTATACCGCCAAGTCAAGGATTTTGAAAAGGAAAGACAGGTCTTCCTGTGAGGTTTGCTGGATCCTTAACGGCAGTTCTGTTTACAAACTATTAAAGAAGGAGCAGCTACTTGGAATCCCTAAGTTTCCAAAGTAAAGAGGCTTTAAAATCTTACAAACATCCTGAGCCTATCATTGGATAGATCGTTAAATAGATCAAACGACCTCAGCCTATCATTGGATAGATCGTTAAATAGATCAAACGAGGCATCCTGTAGAATGCTGACGGTTATCAGTATATTTCGTTGGCACGCAGCGGGGACCTTATCACCGCTTCTAAGTAATTCGGCGATCTATATAGATGTCAACAGCTCGGATCCTGAGGCGAATTAGGTGGATCGATAAACTGCTGGGACTGCATTGGCTGGAAGCTGTGATTTTAAGAGGGTCTCCTGTGGGATGCCGGGACACCATGATGTCATAACCTGAACCTCCCAGCGCTCAGCCAGCAAGTGACGTCACCACCCGACCGCAAACCTTGACATGCGCAGAAGATCGCGGTGAATCCGCTATTTAAACCGTGAGACGAGGTTGTAGAGACATACAGTCGGCTCCTAGTGTGAGGACTACAACAGGAACTCGGCTGATTTTCGATCCTGAAGGCTTTCGAATGGTACTGTGTGAAGCTACGTGGGTCCCCCGCTCAGCTACGGCGGCACCAACGCGACTTATCTCACGGTAGGGCAAAGCTCGCTTCCCCGGGTAGTGATAGTAGCAGTCCCCGTCCAGAAAAGGGCGTGGATATTGAGTATCTAACGCGTGTATTCGCAAGGGTATAGGCGCTTTCTGCGGTTAAAACCGGGCACGCACCGGCGCGCCCCTCTCCGTAACTACGGTTTGATTCATCGGGAGATGTGGCAGATTTTTGTGAATGATAGAATCTATAGATGCTCAACACTGCGCTAGTGGTTGCTTGTGTGGTGTACATGCATGGTGAACATCTAGATCTTAACTGGGCTATATCTAGGCCAATACTGAAATAATCGGTACCTTCTAAACCATTTTCATCAACTATAAGAACGTTTTATATTTTATTTTTCAGACCGAGACTTGAACAACACCGTTCTACGACTACCATGACATTGACCAGTTGTAAGCGCTGTCTGCAGCAGCTAGCCGCCGTCTCGCGCCGATCGCTCACCAACCTCTCCTACGAGGATCTCGCCAAGGAGTGTCGGGAGGACAGCGGATGGGACTCCGACGTCGACTCGCTGTCGTCCGGCGGAGAGGACGAGGCGGTGGGGACACCGATCCACCGCGTGGTGCTCCTCGGGGGAGAGGGCGTCGGGAAGACCGAGCTCGCCCGGCAGTTCGTCGGTGCAGACGGAGGGTACGAGTCCGATAGTGAAAGCGGCGACTGCGATGATCTGTTCTTAGATCCCGATACCATGCCAGGTACATTTCTGTCTTCCGCTGTTCTGTCAACTCTAATTCTCTTTTAAAAAAACTATAATACATTTTACTGTAGCAAAATGTCTTCATCATATTGAACTGAATAGGAATAGATGTAGTCCTCTTGTCCTTGTTTATTCAAGTATTGTGTCATCAAAGATTTGTCGATTTCTTTATAAGGGTTTCGCTAGTCAGTATAGGATGAAAGCCTGTGAAGCCTATGTTGCTTGAAAGGGGAAAATTACACTGTATATGTTTGTGTACATACATAGTGATACATTCATAGACAGTGCACCGAATTGTCTGGTAACTTAAAGGCATCCAATGTAATTTTAGGACGGCAAAACAAAAAATATTCTGGGTGAGGAAATCTATCTGATATTTACTGCCATTTCTTAGCACATTTCGTCATCATTTCATGCTTGGAGAATTTGATATAGCCCCAAAACAAGCTACGCGAGGAGTCCTTTTATTTTATTTCATTTTTGTACTACAAATGAATAGCTAGAGCCAGCCTTCGGTACGAAACAAGCAACCGTTTTCTAATTCAATCTCGGTCACAAAAATGAATGGCAGATGCAGAAAATCATAGTCAGCATAACATACAAACTACAGTCGACAGCTGGCATGGCAACGGTTCGAGAGATTTGAATGGAAATCAATAATTTTGATTTGATTCATTCGCTGTTATAATTACATGCCGAGCAGAAGACGCCCCACTCCCTTGACCGATTACAATTCTGGGTCTTTTGAGTATTAATATCTCGATTTGAACGTGTTAAGCGATTAATAAACAGTCTTTTAAAGGCATCCAATGCAATTTCAGGGGGGCAAAACAAAAACTACTCTGGATGAGGAAATCTGTCTGATATTGACGTTTACTGCCATTTCTTAGCACATTTTCATCATCATTTCATACTTGAAGCGTTTGAAATAGCCCAGAAACAAGCTACGCGAGGAGTCCCTTTATTTTTTGGTACCACCAATAAATAGCTAGAACCAGTCTACGTTTCCATCAGCGACGTCGCATTTTGATAGATAATGTTGACTAAATATGAGATAGGGTTGATTCGACTTACTACATTTTTAAAAGATGACCATAAAATTGACTTTAAAATCCAGTGTTACTACCCTGAAATCACTTTGGGTGCCTTTAACGACATGGAATGGCAAGAGGTAAGACCGAAACAAATGCCCTATTGACAAAGGCCCACGCACAACCGAATATATGACGCCGAAAGTGACTTTTAACAAAAGACAAAGATAGATGGAAAAGAGACAGAAAATCAATTTTCACTTGGAGTGCTGTCGTCGAATTGCGTCAAATGTTTTAAAAATAGCCCGCGGTGAACTGACATTAAACAGTATCAGTTCGCAAGGTGACTCTTTCTTCCGCCGATATTAATAGCCACGCGCAGATGTCGTCACGCAAAATATGAATAATAATCAGGTCATCTCTTTTTATTCTAGACTCTATACGCTTTGGTTATGACGTCAAAAGGCTTACCTTTTTTTACGGTAAAAAAAAAGAATCTCGTGCTTCAAAAATTTAAAAATGACTCACGAGTGACCGTTATTTAACGGCTTTAACGGTCGCCTACACAGGTGGGCGTGCCGTTTCGTTCACGGGCGACCGACGGTGACAGCCCTTATGATTTATTAATCAAATAGCATTTCAAAGATGGATTGCTTGAAAAAAGTCAAAAGTGGGCTGTAATGAATTCAAATTAGGCATTGAAAGTTTGCAGTGGTCCGCACGAATGCACACGCTCTAGGTCGCGAGTTCTTGCTCTTGTGGGATATACTGATGGATGCGTAGTTGCATGGATACTCAAACATTCAAAAGCTACATACATGTGTGGGTGAATGCTCAGCAAATGCCAGCGCGTAGTTTAAAACAAGATAACTAGGCCGGTAGCCGAAACAAGATGACTGTAAGAAAGTCTGCGAATATTATTGCATTTCTTGTTGAGTTTATAATATTTAAGCTCAGAAGTATTGATTTATATCTGAATTTAAAAAATATATACCACCAGCATGTATACGTATGTAGTTTCCTGTCTTTACGTGTTCTACTTCGTATTCATGTGAACGTCGACGTATTGCTGTTTTACGTCAGCGCTTACAAAAGACGTTGACGCAACTACATTCATAAGAATTCAGTGGGCTGAGATAGACACCCACGTCCGCATTGCGTCTTCAAATGTGCGACTAACGTCTGTCTTCCTCCTTAGGCTACGGACTGAGGAATGCGTTTCAAAAAGACGTCAAAGTCGATGGATCGGCTGCGGTGCTGTCAATCATCGATATTCCCGCCACGGTGAGAACACGTTTCTACTAAAGACTAGTCCATTATTTTTTAATCGGGGGGGGGGGGGTAAAAGTTATAGTAAGAGCAAAAAAAACGTGTGGATGTGTGACGTCAGAAAGGACCGCTGGGAAATGAAATAAACTGCGGTGCGAGATGGTTCAAATGATAGAAAGTGATTCCCGATTATTCCTTATCCACCAACGCTTGCCAGCACAGACTATACGGTGACAGAAGAAAAACCGGTGAAAGTGAAATAATCGAAGCACAAAAGAGGGGCGAGGGTGTGAGAGGAATTTAAATGAAGTTTTGGGGCAGGTCGCTGCATGAGTCATCGATATACAATAAGTAACTCTTCGTGGATTCGAATGGGGGATTAGGAAACGCACGAAGCAAGAAGGAATCCAAGCAAATCTACTTTTCCGCCACATGAAAGTCAACGACAAAACCGCTGATAGAAACATCTGCATTTTGGACTCAAGCTGAACAGTTTCGGATCCAATACGTAGTGTATGGACAACGCTTAGTTATAACGTTATATCAATTTTTATGAGTTTCGAGTCCGATTGTATGAATGAGCTATCACTACCATAACGTTATGTACATCCGTAAATCAAAACGCAAAGGAATAAAAATCAGTTCCTGGCTGTAGGCTCTACCCGTTTTGCTGCGGTATTCGTTTTTCCCTTGTCATCCCGGTTCATGTGGCCATTATCTCTGTAATTGGATTTGTTTACGGTTTGGGGGCCCAGTATAACCTCGGAGATTAGATTAAGGGATATTAGTTGCCTTTGCCGCGGGCGATCGCTTATTCGGGGTCGTGCAAACTACACCATAGATTTAGCTGTCGGGCTAAAATGGCCAGAAAAAATTCTCTAAAAATTCAGAAAATCATCTCGTTCCTAATTTGCATGTTTCTAGGTTAGAGCGGTAACTGAATTATACATAATAAATGTTATCAATAGGCTGAGTAGGCAGATTTTCTTAATGAAAATGTCCCCTGACAGTTAATGTAAGGTCGCGGATCATTGGATGACCTAAGTCCACAATGCCGGAACGACCGTTGTTTCTATTGGACATGGAATGAGAGACAGAGAGCAAATGGAAATCAATGCTTGTGCCAGATTCGAAACCTTCTGTCAAAGATAATGTCACATGGATCAATCCCATGCGTTATTCTCCTATCAGCGTCATTCGAAAATAATATGGCGCGGCAGACGAGGTCGTTATTGGATTATTCCCCGGTTTAGTCGGGAGGAAAGTGTGCCAAGTGGTTATTATCCGCTAACGGCTAATTTCTAAACACAGTGATACGTTCAGAGGCCGATGATAAACAGAGGTGTCCGAAATTAACGTTTCGTGCAAGAGCAACACATATATACATGGACACAGCTTCGAGATTGGACAGAAATGGATTGTATTAACGCTGCATTATGTAACATTAGGACGACACAAAAAAAGTCAGTTTTTCTGGTAATTTCTTTACAATTTTGAGTAAGTTGAATCCATACTCCATTGCAAATAAGTCTCATTCAGGAAGTGGAGGCCTAGGTGCCATACGAGTGTGCTTAAAACCTGGAAACACAGCTGTTAGCCATGTTTGTTTTATATTCTGGTAGTTTGTGGTACGGTGCCACAAACCAAGTGCGCCTCGTGTGGGCTGTTTTAGAACCAACAATAAATGTCAGAAATGTGAAATAATAGCACAAATATAGTCTCTACCAGACTAACTACACTGGCTATAATAGGGAGATATTTGCCAGGGGAGTTTGGCCGCTTTGTGGTTTGACTGGCCGTGGGAGGGGGAAACTAACCCTCCCGCGGACCGACTCTACTGGCCAGCTATTCCCTTCTTTTGCCGAATTCTACGATCCGTACCCCCGTAGGAAGGCCTGGTGGAGGCTAGCACAAATATGTTGAAAAGATTTTTTTTCATTTAAAATTTTTGATGCAAAAATGTTACATAGCCGACACTCCATGTGAAATCCTACGCTGCGTTATTCTGTAAACACGGACATAAAATACCGTAGGTCATCAACGAGGCCAATAATCTAATCAGCGGGTTCGGGACCGTCGCAAATTGACAGACGATCCTATCAGGCCTCACGCGTCCTTAGGTGTGGGCGCCAACCGGCTCTCACAAAGTCACCGGAAGCGGAAGTGCGTCAGCAAATATCCGGATAACGTCTGTATATTCATCACCGTCGGTTTTTTCAGCACGTCGGCAGAACGTACTGCGCCTGCGCAAAACCCTGATTTTTCACGTTTTTCGTTGGATGTTTGGTCAACGTTGCATCAAAATTTTGCCTGTTGCAGACGATATCTTTTCCTATACAACATCTGAAAACTACAGACAGGCTGTCAACCTTATATGCTCTAATACAACCTTATATGAGACGTTCTGCCAAAGTGCTATGCACAATACATTACGGAATTCGCGCAGGTGCAGTACGTTCTGCCGACGTTTTGGTTTTCCATCAGACGGAATGCTTCGTAACGTTAGCGAACGTTTTCTAGATCTCGTATAGGATGATTAGACATCCCATGTTGTTACCTAATACTTGTATATCCGTATTCTTATCTCCTATACCTAAACTACAGAGCATTTGGTTGCGCTCCCTCATTTAGTGCAGATCCCTGATCATATATGGATTTGTTTCCTTCCCCGTAAAAAAACAGTATTACTACTGGCACGCCAATATTCAGGCTATACCTTTCGAGCATTTAGGTGAACCATTATCATCTAGGGTGCTGTAACCACGATAAAGTCAACGAGAGACATGAAGGATTGCTACGTATTGGCAAATTTGTCATATTCAATATCTCTGAGGCCCAACTGAACGTAAAACGCTGAGCTATAGTTTGAATGGGATTCGTTTGGACCAGAGCAATTTTCATACTGACTCCGCTGTCGAAAATTGAGGCTTATATTTCACACATCGGACATAAAGCCAGACAACTCAAATTTCTGAAACAGTTTGAAATATTGCTTGATCTATGGTTTGCCATGGATCCTCATATACTCGTATTGTCCATTCCACGTACGCGGCTTCAGCCGCTCAAGCCCCACACATTCAGAACCTTCCCCCGAACACCAGTCGACCAATGTTAGCTGAAGTTCTGGAGCAGTCTGACCAGATTTAGGCCACGCCTACCTTTCGAGACGAATCGAATCAAATTGGAGTTAAATTTGAGTCAAATTTAACTGCCAAACACGCCCCGACCACTGCTGAGCTACTCCCTAATGCCAACCAGCCACCAGCCAACCATGGCCGAACCTCCCATCTACACCCGAATGTGTTAAACATTTTGAAACATTCGGTTGGCGCATCCGAACAGTAGGCCGACCTGGCCGAACACAAGCCAACCACAGCTGACCTTACTCCCGACCTACTCCTAACCATGGTTGGGGGGGGGTTCGGCAGTGTTCGGGGGCCAATATTCGGCTATGCGTGACACGGGCTTGACAAACGGTTGCTTGATCTAAGTTTGATAGGAAAATTCCTCTACTACCGACACCCGTTTAGACAATGCGAGGTGGAATTGCTTCGGGGCGACAGAGAACGATTGAACTTAATGTGCCCATTGACAAGATGATTGTGGGAATCCGGAAGCGCCCCCGCACTGCCAGCAAGAGTTTAACACTTAAGCATAGGCCATCCATTATATGAATGTAGCCGTCATTCTCAACGTACATCTCTCCATGATTTATGAACTTGTTTAATATGAACATGTAACATGTTGAGGTTGTCCAAAAACGTTGACGCTAGGAGCTGGTAAGAGTTACGTCATTCACTTTTTTCCAATTCCCAAGATGCATAGCGCCAGGGGGTTGGAATTATGTGTTAATTTGTGTTTGTACATTCGTTGATGGCAGAATTTGAAATAATGAAGGTAGCTCCCTTAATATTTATACACTACGTCATCTGTTGACTTATTTAGATAAGTTGTTGTATTTCCTTTTCTATTGAAAGACAATATAACGTTACCACTGTAGAGAGTAAAACACATGTTCCCTGTTTACTAGAAAAACACTAGAATTTCACACTCTATTTGTTGTCCGATTCGACCTGTAGTAAGTGACAAAATGCTCAAAGACCACCCAAAAAAAAATACACAGAAAAACAAGCTGTATAACGTTAACAGTATATCGTATATCGACCCCCTCCCCTGGCGCTATGCATCCTGGGAATGGGGAAAAAGGTGAATTCTGAGAAATGGCCAGACGCAGGTGTTCTCTCTTACTCCAGAAATCACCTCTAATGTGAGAGAAAATTGTAGCCCTACGGGCGGTTAACGAGTTCATGATTCCAGTTAGTGGGGTCGTGTGGCGCAACGACAGAGTACTCGACTCGGAACCAAGAGGTCCCGGGTTCGAGTCCTGACATGCCACCGACCTTGTGCCCTTGGGAAAGGCACTTTACACGACTTTCCTCACTTGACTCAGGTGTAAATGAGTACCATGTGTTACATGTAGGTGTGCACGCTATCAGTATACTTGCTGCCTAGTGCACACTTTGTATTGTCAATTTCTGAATAAAAAAAATAAATAAAAAAAATGATTCCAGTTGTCTCTAGTGCACATGGCTGAAGCTTTGACATGTCCCTGGTGCTGAATGACCATCAATTCGACCAATGGAACAAATCTCTGTGAAAACACGTGCTCTTAAAGGCATCCAATGGGATTTCAGGGGGGCAAAACAAGAAATATTCTGGATGAGGAAATCTGTCTGATATTGACATTTCCTGCCATTTCTTATCCACATTGTCCTCATCATTTCATACTTGAAGCGTTTGAAATATCCCCAAAACAAGCTACGTGAGGAGTCGCTTTGTATTTTTTTTTGGTACCACCAATAAATAGCTAGAACCAGCCTACGAAACAAAACATGCAACCGTCAGTGACATCGCATTTTTGCGTTAAAGATATCAGTATGCTATGGGATAGGGTTGATTCAACTTACTTACTACATTAAAAGAATGACCAGAAAATTAACTTTGAAAATCCAGTTTTGCCACCCTGAAATTGCATTGAACGCCTTTAACGTGATTCCAGTTATTTCTAGTGTACATGGCGGAAACTTTTATATGTCACTGGTGCTGAATGACCATCAGTTCGACCAACGAAAAAAATCTGCCCTTATATTATTAACCAGCCCTGAAGTTCAATAGCTAGCAAAAACTGGTAACGCCATGTACGACATGCGACGTACGACCGATCCTGACTGCCCATCATAATTAGCAGTTCAACCAATGATAGCATGGCAATTAGCGGTTCGACCAATGAGAGAGTGACTGCATGCGTTCGTCAAATATTTGAGTTACATGTTTCGTGACCTCACATATACTGACGTTTTAGCTGCTGAAAGGTCGATGTCGTCGTAAAAATCATGTTCTTCATTCACTGTGCCTTCTACAGGAACTGTACGATTCGGATGACGAGAGTTTTCTAAACGCCGGGGACACCTACATCATAGTGTACTCGTCCACTGACAGAGAGAGTTTCCGGCGGGCAGCAGATGTGGCGTTGTCCCTGAGGAGAGCAAAGAAGACCGCCCACACTCCTATCATCATAGCCGCTAACAAGAGCGACCTCGAGCGGAGGCGACAAGTGTCCTCAGAAGGTAAAAACTCACCCCTCCTTCCCTCTTTATTATGTTTTCCTTCGCAGAAGGAAAACATTGTTTTTGCTCTGTTTCTTCTTCTTCTTCTTCTTCTTCTTCTTCTTCTCCAAACAAATAAGGTCAATGATCTGGACCTGGTGGCTGTCACCATGGTAACTGGTGCTGTAGCAGACACCATGTGGTGTTATATTACATTATGTAGCAATGGCAGGACAGAGTGTTGAAGGGGCTGGTCACCATATATGTGTTTGAGTAAGAATAAACAGAGTAGTAGTTTTTTTAGGCTAGCTAGAACATGTGAAGGTAAACACTATGCATTTGCTTTGCAAATGTTACCTTTCTAGTTCTCTCTTTATTACGATACCCTTTAGCCTAATGGCTAATCTTACAGGGTTCAAATACACAAGTAAAG
Organism: Branchiostoma floridae x Branchiostoma japonicum; assembly: GCA_013266295.2. Taxonomy (NCBI): domain Eukaryota; kingdom Metazoa; phylum Chordata; class Leptocardii; order Amphioxiformes; family Branchiostomatidae; genus Branchiostoma; species Branchiostoma floridae x Branchiostoma japonicum. The sequence goes on along the minus strand of CM023829.1, from coordinate 17,035,318 downwards.
GAAATACACATTATTCACAAACTAATTACTGACTTAACTCGAGTGTTAAAAGAGTTGTTACCGACTCAAACAATGAGTGTTTGAACAGATGGTGGATGGTCTTTTTATTTTAAAGAAAGACGGCCTGGATAGTGTTTTGATATAGATTGCCCTTAAAAGAAATCCCATTCTAGTGCCACGGAAAATATTTTCTTTCTTCGTTTTTGTGGTAAAACCGTTCTGTTTTACTCACCAGCCGCATGGGCACCGCCATCTTGGAAAGGTCACATGATCTCTAGTCCAACCAATCATAAAGGCCATTACTGCTGTGAATGGAATCTAATGCGAAGATTCAGAGAGTTCGCATTCTTACGGTTTGTTGAATTTTCCTATTCTTTAGAGGGTGTCGAGTGCGCAGTTGGTCTGGATTGCAAGTTCATCGAAACCTCGGCCACCTTCAACCATAACGTCAACGAGCTCTTCGAGGGTTCCGTGAGACAACTGCGGCTGCGCACCGAGGCAAGGCGACTGGCCAATCAGCAGAGGCGACTCCGTAATAGAATCAGATCAGCCAGGAGGGCGGAGCCAAGGAGGGAGCCTGAGAGGGAGAAAAGCTACTTCGAACGTTTCATGGAATTTCTGGAGAGGCTGCTTAGCAGTAAGAAGGATAGAGTGGCAAGAATGAAAGCAAAATCTTGCCACAACTTGTCTGTGTTGTAAAAAAAACAAAACCAGAGAAATACGCGGGAAAATAGCTGTAATTTTCTACTAGATGTCAATAATTGGTGTCAAACGTGCTAGATGCACACACCATATGTAAAGAGAATTATTAATGATTACTAATGCAATTAGCGTAGGGAAGACCAAGTGGGGTCAGTTTGAAGTCATATAATGAGCAATGTGTTGGTAAACATTAAAGCAATGAATGTGCAGTGAAGGATGAAAGGCTTGGAGATGGAATACGAAGAATGTTAAGATTATCAAGCAAATGTTTTGCGGTAGGTATGTTACTATAAACTTGAAAGAGTAGAGGTATTTGAGAGCTAAAAGTGAAGAAAGAGACTTGTCTGTAAGGTTGAAATTACTTTTGTTGCAATATATCGAAGAAAGGTTAAACATATAGCCTAGACATGACAAGGACTTATGACAAGATCTCAGCATATAAGCCGTTCCGAGGTAAAACAATCTAGCTAAATCTGTAACTATGAAGGAATGCAATGTTTCAAAGAGAGAATTTGTTCCATTTTCTGAGAGGGAGTACACATTGTCTATGCCAGACTACACCTTTCAACCCAAGACTCAGAAATAGCGGGATCTTGTATTGAGAAGCATGTGCTTGTGTGGAGGAGTTAGAGTACGCGGAGGCTGAGAATTTGCATGACAGGTGTATCGTAGAGAACAGTAATGATCGGCCTGATTGCTTGCGCCACCTAGCGGATTATCGCCGAAGTTCTGAATAGGAATTTTCTGGGAGAGCTGTTTTCATTAATGACTTGAAATGTTAAATCTCTGACGAAAAAAGATATCTATATACGATTGATATAAGAATTTTTTTTCAATCTAATGAAACATCGATATAATCGTACATGTTACGTCATATTGCGATTTTTTTGACGACAGTTCATCGTTTTCAATCTTAACTTACGTGTGAGATGGTGTGTAATGTATTATCAGTTGACAAAACGTTAATTTGTAGCTGGGCTACGAGTCTGTTGGTGCTCTGTTCATGTGAACATATACATGACATGGGCAGACGAACAATGGGCAGTTGTGCCCTTTATATTATATTACAGTTAATGGACTTCAGAATTGATATGCAAGAAAGATTGGTTTTTGGATTTGGAATGATTTTCTATGTTTATAATGCACTGAATAGAATGAGAGGTTTTCTATATGAATAAGCAAGTGTGTTGTCTGAATCTTTGACGTTTTTTTTCTGTCCTTTAGCCGCATCTGGACAACTAGAAAGGTAACATTTGCGAACGAATGCAGATGTTTCCCCCTTCGTAAAAATGGACCCCAGCCTAACCCCTACCAAAATTTTGCTGCAGTATGGCACATAGTTCGAATATGTGTATTTTGGGGTAGAAATATGAAACATTTTAAAAAGAGTATCATGGAATATACAAAAAAATCACCAGAGTTCATATTCCTAAATGCCCTGTCACACATTCAGGACCTTCCCACGACTTTGCTCCCGACCACTTCCCAACCAAAGTCGGCGCTGGGTTGAGAGTAAGCCTGGAATCCATCCTATTCTAGCTCCAGTTCGCCGATCTGATTGTATCCAGGTAGAATATGATTTCCCGACATTGATTTTGCAAAATGTATAGTCGGCCAGTGCAGACGACTTTTAGAGGCTTGTAGGCAACCTTGCCGACTAACTTGCAACCGCAGATGACCTTACCACGACTAGCTCCCAACCATGGTCTGTTAAAGGTCGGGAGGCCATGCTCGGCTGTGTGGGGCTTAAGTTACGTACGCGCGCGCGCACATACACACATATAGCAGTTATTAACACACACACACACACACACACACACATACGCACACACACTCACTCACTCACTCGGGTACACACGCACACACACACACTCACTCACTCGCGGGTACACACACACACACACACACACAAACACACGCACGCACACACACTCACTCACTCACTCACTCACTCGGGTACACACGCACACACACACACTCACTCGCGGGTACACACACACACACACACACACTCTCTCTCTCTCTCTCTCTCTCTCTCTCTCTCTCTCTCACTCACTCGGGTACACACGCACACACACACACTCACTCGCGGGTACACACACACACACACACACTCTCTCTCACTCACTCACTCACTCACTCACTCACTTACACACACACACACACACACACACACACACACACACACACACACACACACACACACACACACATACACATACACATACACATACACATACACACACAGTGCCCCTCCTCTCCCTAGTCAGACACAGAATATCTAGAAAACATAGCTACAGACCGACAGGTGTAAAAGGCTGGTTGGTTAGCCCAGTACACGTGACTTGAACTTGGGAGTCGGTCAGAGATCTTGTTCGCCAACCTTGACATTTGTTCCAGCTAATGAAGTGTCACTTCCAGCTCAAAGTTTGTTTGTTTTTTAGTAAAATGTCTACTTTGCATAAATGGGACAGGTCAGTGGTCCTGTAACCACCTTGTTTGCCAATCTTGACATTGTGTCCAACCAATGAAGTGTCGCTTCCAACACACATGAATGGACGAAGTTTTTAACAAGTCAAATGTCTATTTTGCATAAATGGGACAGGTCAGTGGTCCCGTAACCACCTTGTTTGCCAATCTTGACATTGTGTCCAACCAATGAGGTGTCACTAGCTTCCAACGCACATGAATGGACGAAGTTTTTCAAAAGTCAAATGTCTATTTTGCATAAATGGGAAAGGTCAGTGGTCTCATAGCCGCAGTGCCACACACTGTTGGTACCTATTCGCGGAAAGAGAAGGGATTGCTCTGATAACGTGACCTATTCATGTAGAGACGACAGATACAGAGACGGAAGAGATGTTACAAAGAGTACTGCAAATGACAGGGAGCCATGGATCCCGTTCAAGTGAATGGGGGATGGAAATGGCGACGCTGGGTGCGGTCTCATCAGACAGTTCGACGAAAGGTAAGGCAGCCACTCGTTACTATACAATCATCACCCAGTGTAAGACCACAAGCATATACTGTTGGGTGGCAAGGTGGTCTTGTGATTAGGGTTGTTCACTGGGAATCTGAGGGTCCTGGGTTCGAAACCCTGACAGGCCCCAATGTTGTGCCCTCGGACCCGCACCTTTAACACCTATTTCCTCACTCGGCTCAGGTGTTAATAAGTACCTAGCTTCGGTTAGGGATGTTCTCTTGGATGGGACGTAAAGCCAGAGGTCCCTTGCTTGAAGAGAGCCACACCTTGAGCGCGTTAAAGATCCCACCACACTTATCGAAAAGAGTAGGGGTCCTTCCCGGTGTGAGTGGTTCAAACCTTACAGTCTGGTCTCAGAGTTGACATCTTGAAAAGGCGATAGTCACCTGTTGTGTAAATTCTTCCACAATGTGTCGATAAATAAACTGTTCACATTGTTGCGCCTCTGTTAAATATTGTCCGGTTCTGTTAGTTTAGATCGGATGTAACATAGACGTTGTGCGTTATGAGAAAAGCAAGAATGGAAGTTGAGAAATAGTTCTTGCCCGTCCCTCAGTAAAATAAACTTTTAAGGCGTATACCAAGATCATACGAAAGGGACTAAGGTTACTACTTCTTATGTCAACAGAGAGTTGTTATGTTAAATATCCGACCGAGAAAAAATGTCTCTGATACAGGACAAGGTTTAACGTCAAGACAATTCCTCCGGGTACTCTAAGACGACCACATTAAAGCCCCTGTCACATATTCAGAACCTTCCCCGGACCACCAACCAAGGTTAGCTGAAGTTCGGAAGCAGTCTGATCAGATTTTGTCCACCTTTTTATATGAATCAAATTGAATATGAGTTAAAGTTGAGTCAAACTTAACCCCCGAACACTGCTGACCTACTCCCGAACACCAGCCAACCACCAGCTAACCATGGCCGAACCTCCCGTCCACATCCGAATGTTTTAAACATTTTGAAACATTTGGCTGCTGCAGCCGAACTGTAGCCGACCTTGCCGATCACCAGCCAACCACAGCCGACCTTCTTCCCAACCTACTCCTAATATATGGTTTTGGGGAGTTCGGTAGTGTTCGGGAGGGCATATTCGGCTATGTGTGACAGGGGCTTTAACGTATTATCAAGGCCTTCTCAAACACTTGGATAGCCGAAGTGTGCATACCTCTGGGAATACTGATGCTGTATTAGCAGATTTGTCTTTAAATTCATCTTTTTTTTAATGTGGCCGTCTTAGGATACGCAGTATAATTCTGTATCTGTATTTGTATAGCCGGTATAACCGCCCTTTGGCGTAACACACCAGCTTCTGTATCTGTATAGCCGGTATAACCGCCCTTTGGCGTAACACACCAGCTTCGTAGGCACGCGGCGCGGCGGCAGCTGGCTACATTACACCGAAAGACATGTTACACCTAACCTTTGAACGTCTAACTCTAAACAATGTTTAAAACTATCTAATGACGATACCTCTACTGTACTTGGTGGCAGCGAGTTCCACTCTACGATAGCTGATTATTATGAGAGTTGATGTTATACTTGAAAAAGCATCTATTTTTAAGCGTTACTGTGGCATAAACATGACATGAAATTAGAAACAAACATTGGCATTCCAACCCTTTCTGTGGGGAATGTTTACAAAACGAAAGGCATTGATTGTGCCCGATCTACCATAAGAAAAAAGAAGAAGACTCTGTTTATAGTTAAACATCTGCACCCCTGGGCCCCCTTTTAGGAAACCATGTTCAGTGAATGTTCGTGCCAACACATTTCGTCTTGTGCAATCGCGCGGACTGACTTCTACAAGTGTGGTCTTATGGGAATATTAAAGGGGCATTATGTAACATTTTTGCACCAAAAATTGAAATATTTCAATTGAAAAAAAGGATTATGGTAAAGCGTAGAGGGTTATGGTAAAGGTTAGGGTTTTAGAGCTTGTGCTTTTTCTTTTGTCACTAATACATTTACTATCTTTCATGATCCTCCCTTACATTTGTAATTCGAATGTTGCTTTTTATACTTTTTATATGTTTTTGGACCTCAAAAAAGTTATGATACGCTCGGATATGGCATCGACCAGTTTACGAGACGGAAATTTGCCACGGCGGCAGCTGGTTCTGTACCATGACTATGGACGATACCACACCACTTTCAGCACGGGGGTGTTGACTAATTACACTGCATGCCCAGTACCTGAAGAGACTGCGGACATACCCCAAATCGCCACCGCAATAACTAAGCACATGCCGAAATTCAAACAAATTCATTAAAAAAAAATCGTGAGTTATATGTGCACTCAGGTGTAAATGAGTACCTAGCTTCGGTTAGGGACGTCCCTCGGATAGGACGTAAAATGGAGGTCCTGTGTTTGGACCCCCACGCACGTTAAAGAACCCACCACACCTTTCGAAAAAGAGTAGGGGCATGCCCCGGTGTGCGATGGTCCAAATACTATAAACTGGGAGTTGGTGATTCACTACAAATCACCCGGGCGGAGGCCTGGCGAACCCCCGTCTCGTATAGGCCACATGGTGATTAACATCATCACCAGGACTACAGGAAGAATAGTATGAATTGACACACTAATGGAGATATCCTTACTACTCTCCTACCGTAAGGCCTGGTGCCAGGGAGAATAGGGGCAATACGGCCTATTCGGGGGTACAAGGAAAATCGCAAATATCTCGAGTTTGAAGCGACAAAATAACTTGAAATTTGGCAGACACTTAGACAAGAGACCATTCGTTTCAAAAATGTTTAATAAGTGTAGAAAATATGCATAATATTTTCATAATTAATTAGGAAATCTAGTATACGATTTTACAAAGATAGGCTGAGACCCCACCTTTGCCGATGGCCTGGAATACTGATTTTTTCAGAGGATATAGGGACAGTCGCGTAGTATATGAATCGGTTGCCGGAAAATAAGAATATTGTTTGAATCTAAAGTAATATCAACATTTTGCTCACTTGGACAGCATTTTAGGGGGTAGCCATGACATTATTGATTGATAGCTAAATATGCGGTGGATAAATGAGTTTTCCGGAAACCGATTCATATACACCAACTTGGCGCGGCTTGTTTGCACCTAATAATAATATCAACTTGGTAGGTAGTGCGGAAAGGTGGGGTCTCAAGCTTTAAAGTTTGGATATGTGAATTCTGGAAATTTTCTGTCCCTGGCTAATCCTGCATAATCAATCAACTTGACAGCTGTATAGTTTAATTGTTTTTAGCACCCTCTTTCGAAGTAATTATTTGCAATTATCTTTAATTATGCATAGAGTGCAGACAGTGGCTCTCTGATACTAGTAGGCCATGCCAACATACTGGACGCGGCCATTATCCATCCAAACAGGGAAGTTTAAACCTCCTTGATCCAAATAATGTTGAAAGTGAACATTGCTGGTTGAGAAAGGAGCCGAACACTTGCTTGGGAGGAGTTATTTCCCGGATAAGTACAAGCCACATAAAATTTACTGCCCGGGTTATTTTGAGAGTGTTTTGTGGCCTCTTCTGTGTTTCTATGGCTTTTTCTAGGGTCCGTGTTTTCTTGGGGTATCAACTCTCCATAAAAACGTTGAAAAGGTCTCACGAGACAACGGAAAAAATCCGATCGATTCATGCAGTCTGTAGATCACAAGTCACACATTGGGGATAGTCGCTATACACATACCTTAACCTGTGCATTTTTTAACGAAAATGGTATTGTGCATTTTATAGATAACAGCTGTAGATGTAGCTGTAACACTACTAACAGCGCCACCAACTGACCAGTCCGATTTGAACGGCTATGGACCTTTTAGATTAGGGGCGGTGTACATGTGTATAAAGCCCCGACAGCGCCGTCCCGACAGCGGCAGATATTGGCAACGTCGGGAAAACCTGTGTATAAATTGGGCCTTTAGTTAGATTAGTGTGTTGGTATCGTAGCTGAACCAATTTGCTCCTAAACTGTAGGACAGATAACAGATATTTCTACGCTTCCCCTGAAGAAAAGATTAGTAAATCTAACATGATCCCGAATGACTTCCAAAGGCAAAGCGAGACGAAAAGATGTGTATTGTGCAGCCCGGCATCATCCCTGCTGGCAGACATGCTCCAAACCGATCTATTGTTACATTTTCATGTCCCATTATGAGTGGAATGAATACATTATTTCTCTTCATGTTTCTGAGTTTTGCTTGTAACAGCATTTTGACAAGCTACATATGTCAAATATTAGCCAGCATGGTAGCTTCAGAATGTACAGTTCTTGTATCACTTTTTCCAAACAACATACCAGCACACAAGTGTCTTACTGAACCCAGGGACCCAGCTGCAGTTTTTGTATCAATTTTTCCATGCAGGTACCTCCATGCTTTTTCCAAACAACAACATACCAGCGCATAAGTGTCCTACAGAATCCTGTACGAACATTTAAACTATCATGGCTTTTCTAACCATTAGGCCGTGTTGTATAATGTCCTTGATTGTATGGGTGATATCCGCTCGCGCATCAATTTTCCTTTGTTTCGAAAAAGAATGTTTCAACCATAGAGGGTCCAAGTCAAAGGCATTGGGGAGGGGGTGTGAAATTAAGCGACAAACAAATGCAAAACACCGGGCGGGGTATTGCGCGTTCAAACCAGTGCAATTATCGCCTGGCCTGATGCATATTCAAGAGTTTTCCCTGGCACCATTGCTCATTATATTATTAAAGTAGGTCATTATAATAGTAAAATGAGGCTTTGCTGGGGGTAACTTGGACCAGGCCTTACACTAGGGGAGTAACCAAACCAAACCAAACCAAGCCTGATCCGAACCCGAACCCATTCAGACATAGAACGAGAGAGGCACGGTTCTGGATATCTCTCTCACGGATATGTCAACGTTACGATTACATAACACTACACAACAACAAACATCGAAACAAAACGGTAGAATAGTCAGAAGAAGCCGCTAACGCATTCATTAAAAAGAAAAGACTGAACACAAATAGATTAAGTGCGGAAATGCAAGACTACAATGTAGCCCAACAAAGTAGTTTAACCATGCCGAAGACTGGTATATAGCTTTAAGAACATTTGGCAGGATTTTAAAAACTTGGTAGAAAGATAAAACTGTTTTATTTTATTTCTACCGCTTGGGGGTATTGGGGCGTCAAACGTAAAGATATTTCCTCGATATGTCAAGATACATTGAGTCAACATTGAACGTTTTTTGAGATCAGTGGCCCCGTTCAAACCAAGTCGCTTTGAGCGCGATTCGAGTAAACCACATTCCTCACATCTAGTCCACGTGCCACACGTTACTTCTAAACCGTGCCCGAGCACGATTCGCTACATTCATTGTTGTTTGATGAAAACACGCAAGATAGTGTCTTATCAATGTCAGAGGTCAACGACCTGTTAACTGGTGCCCCCCTCCCAGCGTACCTGGGCCGATTGCCGACGTGGTCCTGCCAGAGGCAGTGAAGCTCGTCTTAGAATGGGCACATTATTCGGGCATTACTGCTCTTTAACTTGCTGCCACGTAGATTTTGGCATTGCATATAAATACAGAAATATCACCCCGTAATCCACGACAGGGTCAATATGCACAGTAAACCGGTGAAACCACATTGCGTTCAGACGCAAATCGCGATCCAGTCAAGGCGGTTCGAAACTACCTCCAGGTGTGGTTTGGAATCGAGGCGCTTTCAATGCGATTTGGAGCGTTCAGATGGAGCCACATGAATAATCCGTGCAAACCACATCGAAAGCACTTTGAGCGACTTGGTTTGAACAGGGCCAAAGTTTCTCGGGCATGTTGTTTACATATTCAGGTGGATAGCCATCCCGTAGCCCCGCCCACCTCCATCAAAACGTAGAAATGCGAAGTAAAAGCATAACAATGCAATTATTTGACATGCAGCTAGACTCTCATTGGTTGAACCGCCAATTGCCATTCTGTCATTGGTTGAACTGCTAATTGCCCCAGACAGTCAGGATCTGTCAATTATCTGTCCCTTCTCCTTGCTGCGTCCGTTATAATCAAACCTAGGGTAGTAAATTTACAAAATAAGCTTTCAGTATAAGATTAAATGGCGGCAAGGTGGTTTATATGGTGGCAAGGACTGTTGAGTGAGGCTAAAAAGGTTCTGGGTTCGAATCCCTGGCAAACCCCAATGCTATGCTGTTGGGAAATGCACTAATTTTCTTTCTCGACTCAGGGGAAAATGAGAGCTTTGGGTAGGGACGTCCTTTCAGATGGGACCTAAAGTCGGAGGTCCCGTGTTTGAGGAGAGCCTCGACCACCATACTTATCGATAAGAGCAGGGGTCCATCCTGATGTGAGTGGTTCAAACCTTACAGTCTGGTCTCAGGTTTGACATCTTGAAAAGGCGATAGCCACCTGTTATGCCAATCCTTCCACTAATGTGATAAATCTCGATAAATAGTCTAAATTTTTTCTTCTTGCTAATTTTTTTCTTCTTGAACTTCTTATAGATCGAGACGAAGATGGCAGGAGGAGCGCGATCATAGATCACAGTCTGCCTGCAGAGTTCAACTTCCTCCTCTGCCGACTTTGCTATCGACGACTGCACAATCCCAGAATCCTCTACTGCTGGCACGCCTTCTGCCTCCGCTGCATCAGCCGCCATCTTGGATCTGAGAATCAAGTCAGTTGTCCACTTTGTGGAATAATCACACGTGTGCCCAAGATCGGGTTAGATGCGCTGTATCATAGGGCAGCAGAATTTCTCTCGCGCCTATCACAGACATGTACTGCTATTTCGGTTTGCGATTTGGATTTAGACATTAGAAGGCACCACTGTCATCACAGAGCAAAATCCTTCCGCGACCCCGCCCAGTGTCTCTTACCCTGCACGAGGGTCTGTCGCAGTTGCGACGAGTATCTCTGCGAGGAGTGTTCTCCGCTCCACCTCATAGAGATGCACCTCAGCAGAAACTCCATCTGCCCGCAACACGGCGAACCCGAGCTGTCCTTCTGCGAGGATTGCCGGGAAATGGCGTGTGGGATCTGCACTGAGTTGGAGCACATGTATCACGACATCACCGGCTTGTCCGAGAAGGCCGAATCCTACAAGTCGGAAGCGAGGGATCTTATCCGCAAGTGTCGGGAAGGCCGATGGAAACTAGACGACGACCTACAAGCCACAGTCCAGAAGGCAAGAGCGGAAATCCAGGAAGAAGCAAAGACCGTCATAGAGTCTTTGACCAAGACGGTGAAGGAGAAAGAGGGCGCGCTGCTGAGTAAGGTGGACGACTTCGCGATGGAGATGTGGGTCAAGATACAAGAGGCAAAGCAACAGCACGGCAAGCTTCCTACGGACGAGCACGAAGGGTTGATAGAGTTGGGACAGAACCTGCTGACTTGCGGTAGTAACAAGGAGATCGTACAGATTCATCATCACTTGAGCCACCGCCTGACAGAGGCCATAGCAGGGCAGTCACCGCAGGAGGTGCCCGAACAGCTGCTCCAACAGGTAGAGTTCGTCCGACATCAAACACCAACCCTCGACGAGGAGAAGCTTCTCGGCAAGGTGTCGTTTTGGGACCCCTGTGCAGCGGAACGGGCGAAAACCTTCAGACGAAGGAGCTTCATGCCCTCGTGGTTGTTGGATGAGTCTGATTCCGAGGGTGGGGACATCCCTGGGGAGAGAAGAAAATCATCGGGGACGAGAATGATGGAAGCCATCGTGGAGATAGGGCGAAAATATCGGGATGAGATAGGGCGGAAGCTCTCTGGGGTGTCTGTTGCGTCTGAGGACAGTCAGACCAGTGGAGGTGACAGCAGTGACAGCCATTTTCATGAATCTGCCCACCGCCGGCTATCATTTGCCAGCAGGAAAAGCTCTATCGACACCGCTGATGAAGACCAAATCCCCCCAGAGCACAGGGTAATGCGTCCAACAAGATCTAGAAGGCTAAGCGTACCAGCTTTAGGATTCGCAATGGGATCCCTGATGACGTCTTTAAAGAACAATCACCATGAAGACACCGCCAAAGAAGGAAAGGCAAAGACGAGGAGGTTTTCATTGTTTTCGATGAATCGAAGCAAAAGTCTGCCAGGAACCATAGAGCATGAGGAGAAAAGACAGACACAGCGGTCGCCTCCTGAAAGTGCACAGAAGAAAATTCCATTTGAAGGAATCCCTTTCTATGATCTAAACGAACCTTCGAGCGACAGCAACGACGAAATGGAACTGGAGGACACGAAGAAAGAGGCCTTCTCTGAAGAAGAAGAAGAAAACGAAGAAGACGGTGAGGTTCAAAGCAGCAATGAGTCGGACGGCACTGAGAAAACAGCGAGAAAGAAGAAAAAGAAATCCAGGCTTGACAAACTTTTTAAAAGACGCAGAAGCCTACAGGTGACGAGGTACAGTGATTTTCCTGCCTCCGATCTGGAGGATTCCGTGCGGGCGTTCCTAGGCCGGTACAAGTCTAGACGACGTAGCATGTCTCTTCCCAGCAGTCTGGATTCTGGTTATCACGAGAACAAGGACATCCCCTCGCCAGTGGAAGACGGTAGTCGGTTAGATCCCATGCGGTGGGTAGGAAAAAGGAAAGAAGATGTCCGACGGTTTCGCAAGCGCTTTGGTCGGATCGGTGGAAGCTTCCTCAAATCACTGAAAGGGAAGGAGGACTATGAAGAAGAACAGGTACAGACGAAAGTGCATCCCTGGGACGTTCCCATGTCTCGCCGCTCAAGCAGTACCGACGAAGAAGTGACACCTGTCCCTCAAGGAACGCCAAAAGAAAGGAGGAGGTCGTTCGGCCACAGGTTGCCAGTCTCTGGTTTCTCTTCCACCATGAAGACTTTGTCAGAAGAAGACGGCTTAAAAGACAACGTCAAGGAACAGAGTGAAGGAATGGGCGCTCAAGCCTTCAAGAAAACGGGAGGGTCTGAGTCATCTGATGAAGAGCAGGACGTCTTCGATGCTTCAAGGAGGCCCCCGAGGATCCCGACCAATCGTTCAAGCTTTAAGACGCGAAGAGAAAGCAGTGGATCAGAAGAAGGAAACGTGAGCGCACCAGAAAGCTCAATCTTTCATCAGCTTCCAAAACCAAGAGCCGCTAGAGCGAGGCGATTCAGCGTGTTTTAAGCACCTGTCACACATAGCTGAATATGGCCTCCCGAACACTGCCGACCCCCCCCCCCCCCCACAACCATGCTTAGGAGTAGGTCGGGAGCAAGGCCGGCTGTGGTCGGCTGTTATGGTGTTCAGCGAGGTTGGCTACTGTTCGGCTGCGGCACCAGTCGAATGTTTCAAAATGTTTAAAACATTCGGGTGTTGACGGGAGGTTCAGCCATGGTTGGCTGGTGTTAGGGAGTAGGTCAACAGTGCTCGGGGCGTGTTCGGGGGGTCAAATTTGACTCAAATTCGATTCGTATAGAAAGACGTGGCCTAAATCTGGTCAGACTGCTCCCGAACTTCAGCCAACCTTCTGAATGTGTGACAGGGGCTTTAGTAACAGTCTGTGACTGTTACTACCTGACCAATAACTGTGTTTACAGTAGCCAAGTGATGCCAAGAGGCCATAGTTACACAACAAATGCTCAGCATTCTAAAAATATCTTGAGATCCACCTTTCTAAAATAGAGAGATTAATCATTTTCACTGACTGACTTCTTTCACGAAGGAGAGTGAGAACATATGCCCAGCTGTATTGATAATTCCGGACCCACAACAAACAATACTAAAAAAAGTACAATAGATATAGTGTTAGGCTTCTGTAGGAAAGTGCTATTATTAACTCGGCAAGGTGTTTCACTTGACAACAAACATCAACACTAGTGAATAATTTCATCAGGTTGGAGAATTATGACTGGTTTACTTCACGTTTGGGACCGCATTGAAGGCAGTAACACCTAGCTTTAGTGCACAGTGAGCCAGTAACACATAGCTTCAGTGTACAGTGAACCAGTAACACCTAGCTTCAGTGCACCAGTAACACATAGCTTCAGTGAACAGTGAACCAGTAACACCTAGCTTTAGTGCACAGTGAGCCAGTAACACATAGCTTCAGTGTACAGTGAACCAGTAACACCTAGCTTCAGTGCACAGTGAACCAGTAACACCTAGCTTCAGTGCACAGTGAACCAGTAACACCTAGCTTCAGTGCACAGTGAACCAGTAACACCTAGCTTCAGTGCACAGTGAACCAGTAACACCTAGCTTCAGTGCACAGTGAACCAGTAACACCTAGCTTCAGTGCATAGTGAACCAGTAACACCTAGCTTCAGTGCATAGTGAACCGGTAACACCTAGCTTCAGTGCATAGTGAACCGGTAACACCTAGCTTCAGTGCACAGTGAACCAGTAACACCTAGCTTCAGTGCACAGTGAACCAGTAACACATAGCTTCAGTACACAGTGAACCAGTAACACCTACCTTCAGTGCACAGTGAACCAGTAATACCTAGCTTCAGTGCACAGTGAACCAGTAACACCTAGCTTCAGTGCACAGTGAACCAGTAATACCTAGCTTCAGTGCACAGTGAACCAGTAACACCTAGCTTCAGTGCACAGTGAACCAGTAACACCTAGCTTCAGTGCACAGTGAACCAGTAACACATAGCTTCAGTACACAGTGAACCAGTAACACCTACCTTCAGTACACAGTGAACCAGTAACACCTACCTTCAGTGCACAGTGAACCAGTAACACCTAGCTTCAGTACACAGTGAACCAGTCATAATTGCCCTGATGAAGATGACAGACGGTCATCGAAACGTCGATCGACACTTCTTTCAAAGATAGGTCATACATCGAAAACAGCCTCCACCAGGCCTTCCTACGGGGGTACAAATCGTAGAATTCGGCAAAAGAAGGGAATAGCTGGCAAATAGAGTCGGTCCGCGGGAGGGTTAGTTTCCCCCCTCCGAAGCTCTAAATAGCGCGGCCAGTCAACCTCAAGGCGGCCAGACCCCCCTAGCAAATATCTCCCTATTATAGCCAGCGCATTTAGTCTGGTAGAGACTAGAAAACAGTGTTCTTTATGTGATTGTGACATGAACACATACTTAGTATCACGTCAAATTGAAACACATTGAAGTGGAATGTACTGACTCTCAGATTTGCAAGTTATCTTCCTATCGCTAGGTGGGGTATGTGAGTAGTGCGCTTGTCATTTTGAACTGGAGCATCATGAAGTAGCATTTACAAGTAAGTATTCACCTGCATGTAGAAACTCCAGAACTTTACTTTTATGTAGAGTATTAATCAAGACATGTTCTCAATGGTATAGTCAGACCGCCTTAGCTTGTCATTTATCCTAAAATAACGTTACTTCGTAACTTACAAACAATATATATCGGAATGATGTTACATTATAAAATATGTCTTTCTCTTTATCATGTAGTACATGTGGCTTTAGGTGTCCTTCTTCGACCAAGGCATCGACACAGAAATATGTTTTTAAAATTTTCATATACACTTGTTTACTCCGGCATAAGTACACAAGAATATACCATACACAGTTTGATACGAAGAGATTGGTTTGTTAACGTACATTTTTAATGTGCTGTCGGATCTTTGGGTAGAAAAATTCACATCGATCCTGTAATATACGTATCTGTATGGTGAAAGAAAATACACTTTCTACAGAAATACAGTGTGTGTCAACTATCTTTGAATGGGAATATACATTGCTTCTCGTAATAAAATGCATCGCCATCATCGGTCTCAACTCTACATTTGACTCCTGGTACATTCTGATGCGGTGTGTACCTCTGACGTCACAGTCACCGCCATGCCTGTTGGTTAAGGTGGTATCCGAGTGTGGCTGAGAGCCAAAATTAGTCAGCTATACCCTGATACCACCTTAAACTAGAAAGAGTCTGACCTATGCACATGGGTACATGTTACATATATCTTACGTCACTTAATTATATATGCAAATTATAATGGCGACGTCTAGATGGAACCATCCAATATGGCGGAAAATACTGACGTCATACTTCAAACACAGTGATGCAACTTTAAAGGGATTTATGGCAGAAATCATCACGAATCGTACCAAAAATAAAACTTTAAGAAACGTATGAGATATTCCGACAGAAAAGAATAAAGTACAGAAAAAAATGTGACAGTATATTTCATCTATGCACTAACCTATCATTTCTGGACTGTCCCTTTCCCTTGCTATTGTTTATTTGTCGTTACAAAGTTGTAATGATATACATGACATGGCACCACATACCAGCCAACTCATTCTCTCAGGTCATTGACCCTCAATTTTAGAAGTACCGTGAGATCGCTAGCCTATGTTACATAATCGCTGACTGTCAGGGGCTACGGTTATAAATACGGGCCCCCTACATGTATGTGCCCTTGTTTTGTGTTTCCGCATATTTGTGGTCAGCATAACTTCAAAAGGTCCTTATGGATTGTGATGATATTTAGTATGTGTGTAGTTCGTGGAAAGACAAAGGTCAAGGTCAAATTTGGGCCTCCTGGTGGCTAACCTTGGTACTGCAGCGGAACTTCCGCTGTTTGTATATTTTGTCCTGGACATGCTATGGTCTTAATTGTCTGATGGCTGGTAGCTTTTCATGTCAGGAACAAGTGGTGCGGGTCTGGTCCCGTTAATTAGTGGCTTGCTCTGGAACTGCAGGGGAGTTTCTGTCGAAATCTTTCATAGCGGACCGGATTTGTCAAGAAAAGAACGACGGAATTTAATGATTTTTGGCATGTAGTTCCCTTAGACAGAGTGAAATGCAAATTATGCAAATGAGGATTTAATTTCCATAAATTTGATACATTTATCGAATGTTCTCTATGGCAGGTGGAACATCGACAGATACTAATGATGGCAGCCAGCAACAGTAGGCAGTCGGCGGTAACTACAGAGGATGGCACCCAGTCTACCAAACTTCTGTCACGTCATATTGTAACGCTCAATAGCTAAATGATATCGAATTTCAACTCTTTCCAGTCGCTTCTGGAGCCTGATAGAGACTACTCTTGTTTGGCACTAGAAGAAGCAGAGCTGAGACAGCTGATCCAAATATTAAATACATATTGCATGTAATCTAAGGATCTGTACTCTGGGACTTCTTGGACTTTATTACATTTGGATATTGATATGCTAACACATTTTCTGGAGAACATCTGTGATTGAGCACGAATTCCTCTTTTCCCTCCAGACTGTATTACTTCGGCGTAGGCGGAGCCAAGATCTTTGTTGTTTTCGTTTTCTTAACCGGTCCAAGTTTTTTTTCCTGAGAAATTTCTTTATTTAGGCATTACACAAAGACTCCCAAGAAGTCCCCTATGTTCCCCTGCAATAAACAGGAACGGAGGATGAACCGGATTTATGTAGAATTAACAAAAACGTGATTTCTACTTTGAAACATGATCAAACTGTAATGTCCAATCCAAAAATGGCACAAAAATTGGACTTTCCCAAATGTTCGACTGTTGAGCAACATCAATCTTTGTCAAGAATTGAACACCCCACCACTTCTGTGACGTCACGTAATAAAGATCGGACACGTGACTCGGTGAGCAGTCGCAGAAAAACTATGACGTCCCCCGTCTCAATGGTTACCATTTCAGCCCATGTCAGTTTGGCATCATCAGACTGGCATAGTCTTCCTCAACATCTGCTTGAAGATTAGTCTGGGAAGTTTCAAAATAACTTGCAAGACAATATTCTTCCAAACGTAACTTTTCTCCCGAGCTTTTGAATATGCAAAGTGAAGTCAAATGTACCGATGGCCTCAGGCCCTGCCGTTTTTACCACTCTCCGAGTAGAAGATCTAGACGTTTCGACAGTCATTCCACACATCAGCCGGACTGAGAGAGAGGCCCCGCGGACGACATTGTGCAACAGACAGGTTTTGAACGAGTCAGGCTGTCCAACCACACCATACGAGCAAAGCTAAGTCACCATTGATGATTCCTTTCCAAGAATAGTGGTTGCAAAAACAGACAGAAATCATTTTAGCTGGATTCTTGAAGGCACTATACCAAGGAGGTTGAAGAACCTCCTTGACTATACTGTGAACGCTTTCCAAAGGTCGTTGTGTTTCGTGAAGTATTTAGTATCAACATTTGACCAAGTTAATACGTAAGGCTGAATTTTAACTCCAATAGAGATGAGAGCCATCATTCTGCTTAAACTGTTTATGGCTATTTTGTGTGTTGCAAGCAGAGGAATAGAGGCCTTGCCAAAACGTTGCGCTCAGTCAGGCACAACTGCATCGAAGCCAGTAACGTTACCACATACACGTTTGAAAGTTGATTTTACATCCTGTGAGTTGACCGCCTTTCCTGACGACATACCATCTAACGCGTATCGATTGTACCTAAAAAGGAACAAGATCCGCAATGTCACTCATGTTCCACCTCTGACGAGTCTGGCCCTGCTGGACCTTTCGCACAACCTCATTGAATTTTTTTCTTGGACGTCAGTCTGCAACCTGACGAATTTGCGATACCTCAATTTGGAACATAATCTGATAACAAACGTCAAATTGGAAACCTGTTTTAACCAACTTTCAAATCTGTCGAAGGTAGATCTGTCGAGTAATAGGATTGTCAACGTGGCAGAAGGCGACCTAGGGTATGCCGATAGAAGAACAACATTTCTCCTAGGAAACAACTCGTTCCATTGTGACTGCAAATTGTTGTGGCTAATCAACTATATAAAATGCCTGAAGCCAACTTCTTATAAAGACATAGGATGCAGGTTATCTAAATCACGTGGGTCATCTGTCAAAATATATTACCATTCTAGACACTACTATTGTAGCTCACCTAAGTTGTTAAAAGGACTCCCATTCTCAGGAGTTTCTTTCGATCAGTTAGGGTGTGAGTCACCGAACCTTAGTTCAACAACGTTGTACACGTATCCGTCAGTAAGTGAAAATAAGTATGTGGGTAGCACTAGGTTGTATGACGTCCAAAAGAGCGTATATGGACAGGCTAGTACAAGCCAAGAAAACGGACATCCACATAGTTTTCTCCAAGACAACGCTGCTTTTGAAGGCAAAACAACAACTATTGAAAGTGTGCCAATCAGCAATGAGATGGTAAAGGGTGAGGGGCCATGGATTGAAACTATACACATCATCATCATAGTATCAGCAAGCCTTTTTGGAATGGTCTGTATCGTCTGTCTGATCTTTAAGCAAATCAAATGGCGGCAGTTGCAGAACCTTCATAACAGGACAGTCAATGTCCTTCGGGATCCAAACACTGTGCCATTTCAAAATCCTGCCTACATGTATGCCAGTAACAACACCTCCCAAAGTGGACCAGCACCTGTGCAACTGTCACAGCTGATCCCACCCATACAAAACACATCTTACCACAGCAACAGCACAGCCACTGTCCAGGATGGACTGACACCTTCTACTCAGCTGTCGCAGCTGGTCCCACACATACAAAACGTTTCTTACCACAGCAACAGCACAGCCACTGTCCAGGATGGACTGACACCTTCTACTCAGCTGTCTCAGCTGATCCCACCCATACAAAACGTTTCTTACCACAGCAACAGCACAGCCACTGTCCAAGATGGACTGACACCTTCTACTCAGCTGTCGCAGCTGATCCCACCCATACAAAACGTTTCTTACCACAGCAACAGCACAGCCACTGTCCAGGATGGACTGACACCTTCTACTCAGCTGTCTCAGCTGATCCCACCCATACAAAACGTTTCTTACCACAGCAACAGCACAGCCACTGTCCAAGATGGACTGACACCTACTCAGCTGTCGCAGCCGATCCCACCCATACAAAACGTTTCTTACCACAGCAACAGTACAGCCACTGTCCAGGATGGACTGACACCTTCTACTCAGCTGTCGCAGCTGGTCCCACCCATACAAAAGTTTCTTACCACAGCAACAGCACAGCCACTGTCCAGGATGGACTGACACCTTCTGCTCAGCTGTCGCGGCTGACCCCATCTAAACAAAACGTTTCTTACCACAGCAACAGCACAGCCACTGTCCAGGATGGACTGACACCTTCTACTCAGCTGTATCAGCTGACCCCACCCATACAAAACGTTTCTTACCACCGCAACCCTTCACCCTTGTACTGAGTGATAATCCTGTCAACCCGGTAATCCATATACACATCCAAAAACGAGTTCAGCATAGTGGAACCATAGAAACCTTCCGATTAACAAAACAGATTCGCACAAGATTATATTACAGAGTAGCCTAGTGTCCAGCAGGTCGTGGATCGTGCAGGCTCCCTTCGGGCCTGTAGACGTTCCCCGCCGCCCAGTTCAACTAGGCTCCCCGTAGGAGTTTTACGCCCTGGAGGATTTTTGCACGGCAAGAGTTTGATTAGCCCAGCACGGTCAAACTCCTGTCGTGCAAAACTTCTACAAGGCGTAAAACTCCTGCCGAGGAGCCTCAGCTGAACGGGGCGGAGGAGAACGTCTACAGGCCCGAAGGGAGCCTGCACAAACCGCGATAGGCTGGACACCAGGCTAATAACAGAGAAGCTATGATATGTATAAAAGCATTTTGTAGGAGGAGAGTGGAAGCCCGTTACGCTAGACCCTTCCCCTTTAAACTTACAAAATGCTAACACAAGATTAATGATATGAATTAACGATATTGGAAAAATGAATCGGAAGAACATAGGTAACAACTTAATTGTAATATAGATTAAATAAATTGAAAAATAAGTATGTCCAAACACTTTGTCAAAACAACGACAAAGATCTATCTCATACTTTCTCAAAAATGATTGAACATTTTAAAGGGGCACTATTTAACATTTTTGCACCAAAAATTGACCAGAAAATTTACCTTTTTGTAATAATGCAATTTTAACTGCAGCACTAGTTTCGATGTATGTTTTGCTTCCTGAAAGAAATAATACAAGTGACAAAGAAAGTTTTTGCACAGTTCACCAGACACTAGTACTTCCCACACTCCTGAACTTTCACCGACACAAATATGCACAGTCATGGCTAGATTTATGTCTTCGACACTGGCAAGCTATTTTATCGCTTCAAACTCGAGACATTTACGATTTCCCTGACAACAAGTTTGATCGTGCTGTATTGCAGTTGTCAGTGTATTTCAATTTCCACTTGTACGTATTCTAATCCTGTCGGAAATTTCTTTTAAAATGTGTTGTTATGGAAATTTCGGTGTAATTCAGTGATTATATACTGCAAGACCGATCTTTTATTGGGCTGTTCCAAAAAATAACTGTGGAGGGGGGGTGGAAGTTTTTTTATTTGTGAATAAACCATTGAATGATGATGATGATGACAACACTATAACCCGTATTGCTGCCATTCTTCGCTGGACCTGCTAAACCACAAAACCGTTACAAACGCTGCCAAAAACATAGCCTTGTTGGCGAAGAAAAATACATCGAACACTAACTTGCAAACTTGACCAATCAGGTGCACTTTATACATCTATTGGTAGATGTCGCTTTTGTCTCTGTTGACGAAGCTGGCTACGAAGGGGTTACCAGAGGTCAAAATTCGGTACCCGGCATTCCCCGTCTCCAAAATGGCCGCCGTCGGAACGAACTGGGGAGGTGGGCGGAAAAAAACGCCAATTTTGCCGATTCCCCTGGCCTGATCTTCACCTGTACACTTGCTGAATCCGTACTAAGAATGTCAGGAATATTTCGACTTGAAGCCGGGGAGCCAAGGACAGCGAGCCACATGTCAGGGCCATAGAAACAACCGGTAACACTACGGTACGTTTTTGGCTTCTTCATCATGCTGGAGAAATTTATACGTAGTCAGTCTCCCCATGTTGTTGAATATTAGACGTTTCTCGCACTCTGTCAGTTTCTCCTCAATTCCTTTTGTCTTCATACTTATTCAGTGGACATTATCCTTGAAAAAATGTCTGTTTTCTTAAGAAAAAAAGGGCCTAAATGATGACCATATCTTTTTAGGTGTATGGCTCCCTATGTAACGCTTCCGCCCTAGTACTAGTAGATATACCTTTAGTTTAAACTTCAAATCATGATATTTGGAAACATTTTCCTACGTTCTTGTACTTGCAGGGACATCAAGCAATCAGTGTTGATACTCAAATCACAGACAAGAAGACGTTCTTGTGCCTTGACTGTAGCAACAACAAAAAAAGAGGAAAATATATAACTATATAATATATGTGTATTGATATGACTGATGTCATATCCACACTACATTTATGATCGTGACCTCTTGGTTAGGATACTTGTTGGGAACTCAAGTTGCACCTGTCTTGTACCTCTTCTTGGAGAGAACCTTGTACAACTCCTTGGGAAGGCTGCGCACTCCTGGAGACTCCTTAGAATTTGATGTAAGGAACGGGACGGGAACTATGGGGAACGCTTGTTTGTGTCGAGACCAAGACAGTACCGTAGAGGAGGGGGATCACGGCAACGCGTATACGAGTAACCCGCAACCAGTATCGGGATGGACAAACGCACCACCGGTCAACAACCACGCCGCGGTCGTGACCGCGACCGATCAGGGACTACCGGGCGATAACCGGGACCGGAGAAGACCTCCGAGGAGACCGGCGCCGCAACCGCCAGTTGCGAGGGTCGTTGGGATGCGACCGAGGAAAGTGACGATCGACGAACTTGTGATGAACACGTTAGCGGTCATACGGGAACTCGTGGATAAGTAAGTACAATCAAGTCATGGTATTTTCTATCTAGCACTGCAGAGCAAAATTGACCTTTTGTTTCCTTAGTTTTCTTTCATACAAAATATTATACCTCCAACGAGTAAATGTCTCCTCTAAGTTGAATGTTTTATTTCTAAAAGAAGTTTTTAGGTTTGTAACTGCCTAACCCAGTGTTCTAGCCAGCAACGTCTTATCTGGTGGAAAACAAGTTTCCCATGCCCACTGGACGTTTCCCAAGCATGTTGTACGTCTCAGAAGTGGTCCAGAACCATTTCGAAGGTAATGCGCCAATCCCCCCCAATATGCTGCAAATGGCTTGAAAACCGCTCCAGAGGGCCTAAATCTTACCTTTTGGCGAAAAAAAACCCGACCCCATTCATAACGTCTTTTTGACGGTATTTTGCCTCTCATGATGGACAAAAATGTTGCCCAATCCGTCAGCATTGACAGACAATAATTGGCGTGTAAAGATATGAAAAGAAATGTCATTAAACTTACTTAGGCTTAGTCTACCAGCGAAATTTGCCCCTCAAATTTGCAGGAAATAGCATTTCAGAGGGTCAAGATTTCAAAATTTTCCCAGGGGGAACATGCCCCCTGGACCCCCCTAGGGTGGTCAACGTAATGTTACGTCAAACAAAATTGAGATGATGTAAAAAAATTTCAGGCTGGCAAAAACACTGGCCTAACCCGGGGTCCCCATAACCAATACAAATTTGGTGCCAAATGGCTACGTACCTTAGTATATTATGTTGAAGTTTAGAAGAACTTCAATTGCAATACATTTGGTGCCATTTACATATATATTGTACATGTATATTGCCATGCAATGCCATGTCTAAATCATCATTTGAATAATTCAATCAATTCTAAATTAATTTCGTTTTTTTCGCATAACCGGTAAACCACACCAGTTTTGTACAATAGTACATTATGCTGAGGTCACATTTCCAAACCGGGGCTCGGCCGGGCTGTTTTGATTAACGAAAAACAAACAATTTACATCAAGAATATACGCAACTAGTTCCCATTGTTAATTTTTTTCAACTTTTTTGTGCTTTGTTTTTGTTTATATCATACTTTTCCTTCCATAAGACTGCCCGGCCGCCGGTTTGGAAATGTGACCACAGCATTAGCTGCATAAGACCAGACTGTAAGGTTTGAACCACTCACACCTGGAAGGACCCCTACTCTTATAAGTACAGTGGGATCTTTAACATGCTCGAGATATGGCTCTCCTCAAACACGGGACCTCCGGCTTTACTAACCTAGGTACTCACCTGAGTCGAGTGAGGAAATAGGTGTAAAACACCTTTCCCAATCATGGCACAACACTGGAATCTGCTAGGGATTCGAATCCAGAACCTTTAGTACATTCTAAGTCAACAACCCAAGCCACTTATTGAGAAGTGTGATGGGTTCTTTCGTTCCATGCCAAAGACGATTTATACCCTCATGTCTATGACCTAACGTCATACATTTATTGCTGATGCTCTTCCAGTAAGCACCATATGCTCCAGTATTGATCAGTGCTGTACTGTACCACCTAACTCAGCACTAAGCAGGCTTTTATCTAGGATTTTTTGTTGGGTGTCTTTTTTTTTATTGTATGCTATGTCCTTGGCTATACGCAGCGAAGCCACACGGCGAGCAGCACAGGTGCAAGCTTTTTAGGGGGGCTTTTTTGAAATTCGTAATGCTCTCAAACACTACTTCCTGCATTTCGAGGTGGAAATTTTGAGGAATAAAGTTTTTTCCTTCGTTACTTCATTTTTGTATTTATTATAGTAAGGCTGAAGGGAGGCATGAGGGCATGGCAGAGGTTGGTAGTAGAAAAAAAAGGGCGTCTTTAGGGTGTCCTACCAAAAAGTAGGGAGTCCAATTTCTTTTTATTTTCAATACCTGGAGTCCAAAAGACACCCGGACAGCCCCCAAGCTAAAATCCTAGCACTAAGGCATGTGAGAACTGGACAGGTCATAAAAGACATGCTGTAGAATTAAGGACTAGGCCTAGAAAAAAATGTTGTTTCCAGATACCCTACTAGTAGCAGAAACTTGCTGGCCCAAGCCTTTTGGGGGGTTGACCCCTGGCAAGGGACAAAAATTTTTCAGAATAGTGCAGTCAATCAGTTCTGATATTTGATACAGATACAGTGGTTAGCGTGTATGATTCCAGCTGTCCATGTCAACCACAGGTCAAGTGTTGATGACAAAATATATGGCCTAGTTATTGGGTGGGCTGACTACTCTCTCTCTTTGCAGCCAAGGGCTGAATTGTGAGGAGCTTACAATTGGTAGAAATGAATGACAAAGCGTTAAAGGTTTGGAGCGTCTGCCATTTGGCGCTAACTCAGGTGACCTCAATATTATGACCCCAGGTGCAGCCATTGAATCTTTAGCAGGCCCTATAGCTAGTGTTGTGCCATTGCAAAAGTCTTGACAATGAATACCTAGCGTAGGTTACGGCGTGGTCACATTAGTCGGAGGTTGTCGTATGATTTCGATGCCTGCTGTGATGCACAACTGTCCCAAGAAGGCATTCAGTTTGCGACTACGACAATTGGACAACCAGTGTTCCCGCCAGACGGCCGTCCGACTGTCCTTTGACGCCCTCTTCCCGCTGGGGACGGCCTAAGCCCGAGAGGAGGCCGTCCCAGAAAAAAATGATAATGCCAAATTTTTGCAAGTCTGTGGTTTGATTGGCATCAAACTTACCTAAATTACTCAACAAGTATTTGCCTCTTAGAATGTGGGAAATGGCGTTTAAGAGGGTTAAAAGATTCAACATTCCCAGGGGGGCATGCCCCCGGACCCCCCTAGAAAGCTCGCGCCTTCGGCGCTCGCGGTCGGGCCTGCGGCCCTCCAGTTGGGATGCCCTTTGGGCGTCGTCTGGCGGGAACACTGTGGACAACGTATGTGACTCAGGGCTCTAGCTAGCTCGAAATGCTTTTCCGTCAGCCCAGGTTCGTGATCGGATTTTTAGGGGCACTTGCCATCCAGGGGGATCCAGGGCCATGCTCCCCGGGAAATTTTGGATTTTCAAGCCTTCAAAAACACAATTTCCCGCATTTTGAGAAGCAAATCATGGGGTATAGAGTGGTTGTCGGTGGTCCTTCGGATGTTGTTATATATCTTTACCCAAGATTTTTGTTGATTTCTTTTGTCTGTCAAGGTTGACGAATCGGTTTCAAAATTTTTCTGTCAGGCGTAGGGGTGGGTACCGGTTCGGCCGAACCGGGTCAGACCCGGTACAACGTCCGGTAACCGGGTCCAAAAAACCGAAAGTCGAGAACCGGAAACCGGACCCGAAACAAAATACAACTTTCAAATCGGGAACATGGAAAAAAAACTCACGCAAATTTTCCCTTGAAATGAAGCATCAGTGCTCCAACAAATTAAACATCAAGAGACCAACATTTTTTCCTTCTAGTGACCTTGTATTTAATCCATTTTTACGAGTTTGGGGCACATTTTTGCGGCCTAGATCAAGGAAATCTGTAGCGTCGTCGGCATGCAAGTAATCAAAGTCGGCCATCTTGTTTTTCAAAATCTCCCGATATCTCGCGATATTCCATGAGAGTTGAGCCCATACTGCAGGGGGTCATGCTGCAGTGTGGTCAAATTTCGCTAGGTGGCCAAGGCAGAATTCTGGGTGCAAGATTAAACATTGATTCATTGAATATCGCGATGTTACTTGTTTTTTGTACAAGATTAGAAATTGTTGGCAGCATTTTTGGTGAGCTAAAAATATGAATTATTTTGATTTTCATTTCAATTTTAATTTTAACTTTAATTCTGATTTTTAGTTATTTTTTTTTACATATTATTAATCACATTTTTATTTGTTTAGCTGTGTTAATATGTGATTTTGTTTGGGAATTGGTGAAATATGATTGGGTAGGTACTAGCTTAGGTTTAGTTTTTAATATATTAATATCAGTAACACCTTTGAAATACTTGCTCCAAGTTCCAGGTAGAAAATGCATGTACAGTCTGTACTCTGTATCATGTATTTTTCACTTGTTGAACTTGTGGAAGCACCGTTGGCCCCCGGTTAGGGATCATAGCGGGGAACCTATGCCCAATTTTTTTTCAACATTTAAGGATGCTGAATTTTTAATATAATGCGATAACACAGGATCAGGTTCAGGTTCGAACCTGAACCTAAACCTCTGGACCTGAACCTGGACTCGAACCTGATCAAGCCGAACCGGTACCCACCCCTAGTCAGGCGTCACAAAGTTCCGGTAATTTACGGAAAAATGGGTGCTGGCTAGAGCCCTGATGTAACTGGGCCCTTTAATATAGGTATGTCCTTCCAGATGGGACAGAGGTCCTGTGTTTAAGGAGAGCCACACCTCGAACGTGTTAAAGAATTCAACACACAAAAAAAAAAAGTTAAATCAATATAAAAGAGCAGGGGTCCTTCCCGATGTGAGTGGATAAAACTAGTCTTTGCTCTTATTTTTACCGCACAAAACTGGTGTGTTACACCTCAAGGCTGTTTACTGGTTATGTGAAAAATAAAAACAGACGTACACATGCAGTGTTCGAAATATCCACTAGCACACTAGCAATTGCTATCTGATTTTCTTGTGCGCTAGTTGCTCCCTGACTCAGGTAGCGCACCACGCAACCTGAAAATATGTACCGCTGAACTCAAAGGTGCACACTGTGCTACCTGGTTCAAAAAAGTATTTCGAACACTGACATGTAATTGTGAGATTTGTGACTGATTATGTTTTTGTTTTTTTAAGTGAACAAGAGCCGCCGTACGCAATGCTGGCCCTGCACGACATCGCAGAGAAAGGTAAGGATTTTCTTGTTGCGCGATAAAAGCCCAGGTGCCATGACCTCATTACTGGGTACGGAAGTATTGTTTTGGGTGGCTGAGTTGTGGGTTTGTGTCTCTGTCTGTCCTTCTGTTGCGTTATGGGTGGGAGGTGATTTTGACAGTTGATTGATAGGAAGATCACGCCTCAAGGTGACCCAGCAGGTGCCCGGTAGGATTAAGTGGGTGGTATAGGGAGGAATTCAGGAAATGGTGTAATACCTGATTGAATTACACCATACTTATTTCAAAACCCATTCAATGTTTTCATCAGTGTTTCTAGTGCTAAATATACATCTTTATGCTAGGAATAACACACTTTAGTCGCAAAATAAGTATATATTTTGAGAAAATTTGACATTTGGTATTTTGGGCCTGTACCTGAAAGATATTCATGGTATTGTAAGTACATAGTCCTGTTGTAACCCAATTTCCATGTGTCTTTTAGTTTTAGTAGTTTTACTCAGAGTGTTTTATAGCACCTCCCTCATCTCTCCAAGATGTAAACTCATCTAAATGCAAGAGAAGAGAAGAATGTAAGGCCTAGGGAAAAAAATGTTGTGTTTCCAATTACTCGACCAACCCTGGCAAAAACTACATGTAGCCTTTGTTTTTGGTCCGCCACTGGGAAGGCCATGTTGATTTGATTATATTGATGACATCCGCGTGCGCATGAATTTTTGTCCGTTTCAAAAAAAAATTTTCGACCATACTGTAAATCGTACAAAGCAGCTGCAAAATGAGCAAATGTATGCCGTAAATTGAAAAAGAAATATTGGAAAACAATACTTATGTCGTAGAATGCCAAAATCAATTCCAAAAGAAAAGAAGAAAATGTGAAGAAATGAAAATGAAGAGTCTATCATTCGCCATACCATACTGCTGTGTGTTTAGTCATTTGTTCCACCTTCCTGACCACTCAGAAGTTAGATTTCATAATGAAGCAGTGTACGAAATACTTTTTGGAGCCAGGTTGTCCAGTGGCAACCTAGGATGAAAGCTAGGTTGCCCATCAAAATTCCAGGTTGCCCCGAATTTAAACTATTCTACATTATGATTAACTTTGTTAGAATGCAATGTGAATTTATACATTTTCGACACAGAGTTGTTTCCCCTTACCTGAAGTGATGAGCTCTTCCATGGGAACTTCTCAGTAAACAGTTCCCAATGGAAGAAAGGGGCATCCTTAACAGAAAATTTAGGTAGTGCACTGAGCTACGTAACCTGGGTGTAGAAATAGGTTGCACCAAGCAAAATATGGTTGCACGGGGCAACTGGGCAACCTGGTATTTCACACGCTGTGAAGGCAAGTTTGTTTTTGCCAAACTTTATTCGTACGCTCGCATCAGTTTTGGGGTTCCCAGAGGATATCATTCATATAATCAAATCAACATGGACTAAGGCCTAAGGGATAAAATTTTCGACCTGACTAAGTTTAAGTCACAAAAACATTATTGAATCTATTTCTGTTCTCATTTCAATAGAAAATGTGATATAAACACAGAATGGGCTTCTTTCTTCAGTTAAATAAGTAAATATATTTGCATACTTTATTAAATATACTAATGTATATCTGTGTAATTGAAATATGATGTTGAACATACATTGTGTATTTTTCAACTATTGTTTATTTTGAACCATTGTACAGTTTATTCATGAGAAGCTCAAAACAAAAAAATAACATAATATGAAAGCTACAGTTTACATGTATATCATTCAAATTCCTAATATCCTGATGCATCTCAGTTTTACTTTGTTAAAAACTGTATTTGTTAGGATCACTAAAAAAACAGAAGAGAATCCCTACTACCTGCCATAATTTTTCAGGACCAATAGGAAACACAATATTAACTTATTATATTAATATGATAATATAATATACAATCATGTAATAATATAATAAATTAATATAATAATAACACTGTGACTATTTTAATTTTCCTAGGCTTTACTACATAGTAGCTATTGCAAATGACACGCTACAACAATATGTACATGTACGAGTTATCCTATCGCTCAACTCATAGGTAAATCCTGTGTGACAAAAATTAAAAGGATTTTTTGAAAAATGATTCAGTCCATTAGCTTTGAGGAACAACATGTTGCCTTTTGTGAGGTCCAGGTTTTCTAGACAGTCAAATTTCATTCAACAAGGCCCGGGACGCTAATGTAATTAAGTTGCAGCCTTGGATGGTGCCTCGTCTGTACCAGGGTGATGTCAGTTCTGTACATGTAGCTACATTAGCGAATATGAAACATTAATGTGGCAGTGCCCTACTGAAGAAACAAATATTTTTTCAGTGCTTCTACTACCGGTGTTCAGCAGTTAGTTATATTACAAAATAGCATAGAAAACAATAGTCTGTGTTGTTCCGCAAACTCTGCCGTCCGCAGCTTTACAGGCCTCTGGTTGGACACAGGGCAGGCGGCCAACCGTAAAGCAATTTAATCAGAAAACAACGTTTCAGCTGAAATAAATTCATCACTCTGTTAGTCTGTATTAGTGCACTGGACTATTACCGGTAGTCCAATGCATTCAGGTTTTTGCTGGAAGACAATATTGTTAGCACTGGCAAGCAAAATTCTAAGTACAACAAGAAATCAAATACATGTATTTCACACTTTCATGAAGTATTTGTTGAGTTGTTATGAATTTCTTAATTCACTAGGCCACACCGAAACTGGGATTCGCCCGATTCATTTTTTCCTGTTTGCCCTGTTTTCCTGTTTTTCCTGAATGCTCATATTTTGCCCCTAACAGTTGAAGAAACTTTGTTCTATCAATGCATGCAACGGTTCGATTAAAAGTTCAAAATTTTTGCCCAGCCTGGTATGTTGACTTCATGGCTCCTATCGTAGCATTTGGGGCTATCATAGGATGCCAAGATCTGCTTTTATTTTTTTTCACCCTGTCGCTTCATTTTTTTTCTGAAAAAATCTGAGAAATAACAAACTAAATTGGTGTGGCCTTATAGAATTTCTTGCTGATTCTGTGCACAGTTCCACTGTCACGTTCTTCGATCTACCGTTACCCGTCACTTCTTACCAGCCTTTGGGGAGACCATTTCAGCGTACGAAATACTAGGTTGCCCAGTTGCATCGCGCAACCATATTTTGCTGGTGCAACCTATATCTACTCCCAGGTAGCCCAGTGCGCTACGGTAACCTAAATTTTGTGGTAAGGATGCCCCTTTCTTCATTGGGAACTGTTTATTGAGAAGTTCCCATGGAAGAGCTCATCACTTCAGGTAAGGGGGAACAACTCTGTGTCAGAAATGTATAAATTCACATTGCATTCTAACAAAGTTAATCACATTGTAGAAGAGTTTAAATTTGGGGCAACCTGGAATTTTGATGGGCAACCTAGCTTTCATCCTAGGTTGCCACTGGGCAACCTGGCTCAAAAAAGTATTTCGTACACTGCATTTTGACCTCCAAATCCCCAGACAAATTGTCTGGTCCCTCTCAATAATAACATTTGATATGATACCAGGTATGGTATATTGTAGTCAATGGACACAGGCACAAATATTGATAATTCATATACAGTTATTACCATTACATTCCTAAGTACTGATATACTGAAAATTGGGAAATATTTACTGTGAGCCTGTGGTTTTATGTTTAGCGGTCTTTGCGTTGACCTCTGACTGTTGACTCATTACTTCGCAAATGTATGTACTTCCAGGTACAACCCTCCAGACTAAATTTTTAGCTCAGGCGCGCATGCGCTCCTAGCCTCAAAAAGTTAGTCTCAGAAAAACATTTGGGCGCGCAAACAAAAAATCTGGTCGCGCAAAGTACTTTTTAATTTACAAGCCAAGAGAAAAATGTACCTAAACAGACAATTACTAGTAATTATTCTTTCATTATCATAGAAACAAAATCAAAATTCACCATTTGTACTAAAAGAATTGTGATAAATGAAAGACCAAACAATGATTTTACAAGTAACTGTCTTTAATGTGTTCAAAGTCACTTCATCTCAGTCGTTAGGCATAAGTGGGGAGCTTTCGAGTATCGGGTTTTGTGCCGCCGTGGTGCAAGCAGACGGGGCGAGATTGGGCAGCCAATAATTTAGGCGCACAGCGGATTATCTGCCGGTCGCACAGTGCGCGACCAGAGTAAAAAGTTTAGTCGCATTTCGTAATTTTTTATTGCATATGCGACCAAAACGGTCGCAGTCTGGAGGGTTGGGGTACAGAAGTATTGTTTTGGGTGGCTGTGTTGTGGGTTTGTGTCTGTGTTTGATTTTGGGTTTTCGGGACCTTCAAATTCACAGACCTCCAGAAAGTGTTTTGGGTTTTGTGAATTTTCATTGGAACTGTGGAGAGGATTATATGATGTAATTTAATCGGGTATTACACCAGTTCCTGAATTCCTCCATATACCGCCCTCTTACTCCCACCCAGCACATGCTACATGTACATGTAGGTCACATTGACCTTCCTATCAATCTACTTTCAAAATCACCTTCCACCCAGTATGCAACCAAAGCTATTAGGACAAGCAGGGACACAAACCCACAATGTAGCCACCAAAAACAATATGTTCTTCCCTACCCGGAAGTAACTATAATGTTCAGCCTGTTAATATGCACCACAATAATGTCTGTAAGGCCTTAAAAAAATGTTGTGTTTCCTGTTTCCCAACTGACCCTAGAAAAAACCCTAGCCTTTTTTATGGGTGGACCCCTGCAAGGGACATGAATTTTTCGAGCTGATCGACCTTTTCTAGCTCCATGATCTGACACCTGAGCGATGAAACGTTGTACAATCAGTTTTCCAATATTGACATTGAAAATTCATGCAACTTTTACTTTGTTAAAATACTACTGTATTGTATAAGTTGGATCACTAGAGATCGCCAAAGTCTAAAAAAGAAACAAAAAAGATAATCCCTACCTACTGACCCTAATTTTTTCAGGACTGAAACAGGAAACACAACATTTTTTTCCTAGGCCTAAATGATGCATGAGGAAAAGACAGTGACCTAGAAGATGAGTCACCTCCTATTGACTTATCACCCATTTATCAGTCTAAGGATAAGTGTCTCTTCTATATTTCATGGCCCAAGTTCGGCACTTTAGAATCATGTGTTGTTTCCCACCATCATTGTCAGCCATAGCTACATTTTTGCAGCACGTCAGCAGAACGTACTGCGTTTTTCGTTGGATGTTTGGTCAACGTTGCATCAAAATTTTGCCTCACAGTTGCAGACGATATCTTTTCCTATACAACATCTGAAAACTACAGACGGGCTGTCAACCTTATATGCTCTAATACAACCTTATATGAGACGTTCTGCCAATGTGCTATGCACAATACATTACGGGTTTCGTGCAGGTGCAGTACGTTCTGCCGACATGCTCATTTTTGCCTACATTTCTGTAAAGCTTTGGTCTACTACAATTTAAAGACAACATAAAACCAATGACAATGAAATACAACAGTTTCTGAAAATAGTGAAACGTGTATTATTCAATAAACAAAGACAAAAAAATACACTCTTCTGATGTTACTAACTGGGAACATCGAATCTTGCAAATCATCCTTCCAGTTCTTGATTTCTGCAGCCAGTTAATTCAATTAAATGTTGGCAATGATGTCACGGTAAGCATGGCAGCCAGTTCAGTCAACCTGGCACTGTGGCTCGAAAACGTTCTTTTAAGAAGCAAACAAAAGGAAACATTAATAAATGGCAATTACATATCATATATTATGTAATTACAATAATTATGTATTCTTTGCTTCTCAACGAATATTTTTCACAAGCCATTTTAATTTTACACAACCAGAAAACAACAACAAATTTACTGGGAAAAATGAACTTATTCTTTCATAATATGTGTTCAGTATTTTCCTTTTTGAAGTGTTAGTACTTTTCATTTGGAATCCAATAGTAAGTAGGTTGAGCATTCTAAATGTATGTTGATCTTTGTTTGTTTGTTTGTTTGTGTAGAGGCGGGCTGGCTGAGTGTCGTCCACTCCCTGATTAATGTCATCCCCATGGATGACCCCCTCGGGCCAGCGGTCATCATTCTACTGCTGGACGAGTGTCCACTACCGACCAAGGTACGGTCAGTCCTGCAAGGCTGAAGAATTTCATACAATGTAGTGAAAATGAAGAGTTTTGGTGGGAAAATACACAATGCAAATGCAGAGCTCAAAATCCTTTTTGCTGCATACCCAGTGTACGAAATACCAGTGGCAACCTAGTGGCAACCTAGGATAAAAGCTAGGTTGCCCATCAAAATTCCAGGTTGCCCTGAATTTAAACTCTTCTACATTGTGATTAACTTTGTTAGAATGCAATGTGAATTTATACATTTCTGACACAGAGTTGTGATGTGATGAGCTCTTCCATGGGAACTTCTCAATAAACAGTTCCCAATGGAAGAAAGGGGCATCCTTACCACAAAATTTAGGTAGTGCACTGGGCTACCTGGGTGTAGAAATAGGTTGCACCAAGCAAAATATGGTTGCACAGTGCAACTGGGCAACCTAGTATTTCGTATGCTGATACTGGTACTAGTGCTGGTAACATTGAAAATTACCTGTACCAGACAAATTTTACCTGCACCACTCAGAATTTAGGATGTACATGTATGGATCATACTAAAAGCTGTTCAGAAACCTTTGCCATTACATGTATTTCTTTTATACTTCATATATATAGGTGGTAACAGTCCATGCAGCAAATATTCACACATACCTACATGTACATACATTTGTACATGTAAGCCCAGTACATGCCCAGTACAGATCAGAAATACCTGCACAGCTCCAATTTTAGGTGGGATTTCCAGCCCTGTAACGAATTGCATGTTGCAGAAAACATAAATGAAGTATTTTGAGCCTTGATTGTACAATGTATATACATTGTACATGTAGGTATATTGTCTGTTCAAGATGCAAAACCAAGACAATCAACTACATTTCCTACACATGTAATTTGTATTGATGTCCAAATTTTTCACATCGGTGACTTAACGTCTGTAGGAGTCCATACTGAAGTTGTCATCTAGCCTGAGTCTCTGCAAAAGAATATCCAGACTGGGCCTACAACATCCAGCAAGACACAGGAACATAGCAGCAGTACTGGGCTGTATAGCCGAGAAACTGGCAGGTAGGTGCACCACCTTGCAACTGTTGTTGGTACTGCAGCTCATGAAAGAGTGTGCTTTGGCAGTGTTTTGACTATTGAGGCTCGTACGGGGAAATTGCTGACTCTGTTGTGCACTTTTACAGGTCCAAATAGTGTAAGTTTGCTGACAGAGGGGAACTTGGAATACCTTCTAGCAAATCTGGTGAGTTGTAGATAAATCAAAATCTCCTGTGATAGTTTGGAGTTTAACGTTTCTAACAACGTAATATTTATTGTAAATCATAAACTCTGACCAATGTGTTCTTGTTACCCCTACAGGACCCACAGTGTCATCCTGCAGTCATCTTACACTCCATAATAGCGTTAGAAAAGTTTTCACAAACCAGTAAGTCCCATATTTTGTGTGCAGGGAACTTAGTACTATTCTTAGTCCTTGTGATATTTTACGGAACTTCTTTGAACAGAGTTAAGTTTCTGAAATGGCAACTTGGCAAGAGTCTTGACTACTCGAAAGACAAGAAACAGATATATTGTACAGGAAAAAAATGTTCTATTTGTAGCCTTGTAGCAGAAGTTGTAGATTTTTTACCCAGGGCGAAAGCAAGAACCATGAAACTATATAGATACTCCTCAAAATACTCTGTGCCAGGACATTGGGAGCTTGATTAACTCTCCACACCCGTAAATAGATTAAAAACCACTAGGAATCAGAACTACATGTAGGTAAAAAAAAAAAGGTCAAGGGTACCTTTGAACTGTCCCAAGTATGCAAATGAGATTTTTCTCCCATCCAGGTGAGAACAAGGCAATTGTAGCAAAAACAGGTGTGACGGGCCACCTGGTCATCCTGGAGAAATGGGTCAACGACCCCAAGTTCCTGAGGAGACAAGTGGGCTTCTGTGCACAATGGTGCCTGGACAACCTCTGTAAGCCACCTGTCAATCATTCTCTGTTAGCCAATCACATTCATGCCTGAAAATTCAATCAAATGTAGACAAACCACTAGTTTTGAAAATCATGTGACAAGATCCCTGCATTTCTATTATTTCCGCGTACGCAGTTTTGAAGGATGGGCGGACACTAACATACGAGAGCGCAGACTTAAAAGGCATCAACGTACTACTGAACAGCAACGACACCAGCGAATATCTCAAAATATCACCACACGGTTTAGAGGTAAGTAAAGGGATACTCTTGTTTTCTTTAAAGCCACACTAAGAAAATTCATTGGTCCCTAATTATGTTTACCTTCGCAGAACAGTAGTTTTTTTAGGCTAGACCATAAGCACCCCCATCAAACTCCTTTCAAGCCGTACCCGGAAATTCGTGCCGTACCCGCTCAAAAATTCTGGCCGTACCCGGAAATTCGTGCCATACCCTGTACTTCTTCGCCGTACCCAATGGCAGATATCGTCCAGCCCCGGTGCGTAGTCACTCGGAAGTCGTGTCTAAATACCCTGTACGGCAACGATACACAATCTCACATAGCCTATGCTCTGGTAAATATTCCTGGCCACCTATCTGCCGAATGGCGTCGTACAAATCGCGCCCAATCTTGAGAACACTTCGCTCGGCCGGCCGAGAAGGGGTCTGGAGAGAACGGCCGGCCGAGCGAAGTGTTCTCAAGATTGGGCGCGATTTATACGGCGCCATTCGGCAGATAGGTGGCCAGGAATATTTACCAGAGCATCGGCTATATGAGGTTGTGTATCATTGCTGTACATTGAGACACACGGCAAAAATTCTGGCCGTACCTGGCACGAATTTCCGGGTACGGCCAGAATCTTTGAGCGGGTACGGCACGAATTTCCGGGTACGGTTTGAAAGGAGTTTGATGGGTGTGATAAGAAGGTAAACATTGTGCATTTGCTTTGCAGATAGTACATGTACATGTACCTTTCTAGTTTATACTTGAATTTGCATCACTAGCATGTGTCCTTAATATCATTTATGAAAGATTCATAACTATATAAAGGAAGTGTTATCATTTTGTCTGCATGTTTTTTTCAAGTCTATGAACTCCTAATATAGTCTGCCTCGAAACTGTCCCTCCAAAAAGTCAATTTTTTATGTATATATACTATTATATAAATAAGGCCACATACACCAATTTAATTGGTAGGTTCCCAGATTTGTGAATTGATATGGACCAATGTTTTAATTCATGAAAAGTTTTACTGCAACTATAAAATATACACAATCATAAGGGGCAAGTAAAGGCAACTAGTCGTATTTTCCATTACTAAAAAGTTCTCCAATGAAAATTAGTAAAATGGAGATGCAAATTTACTGACCTAAAGGAAAAAATATGAATTTTAAAGTTGACCGTTGTTATATCAATTTACTTTTGGTTATTGTATAATGTACTGTTATTGTATTATGCATTGCTATTTGGATATGTCGACATTTCGTTGTAGGTCCTGTACAATGTATATTGTAATTTGTTTTGTGTTGTATGTATCAGTGGCAGCCGCTACCAGCCTTACAGCTGTCTGGCTGCCACTTGTAATGCACTGTTCGCATCACCAATAAATGAAATGAAATGAAATCAATCTCCAGGCACGAAGTGACGCCTCGTCCTTCGAGAGCGTACGATGTACGTTCTGCGTGGACGCCGGGGTCTGGTATTACGAGGTGTTAGTCGTCACAGCAGGAGTCATGCAGATTGGGTGGGCAACCAAGGACAGCAAGTTCCTCAACCATGTAAGAAACAGGATTATTCTTACAAACATTGCCTCATAAACAATGTTGTGTGTACTATTGTTGGGGAATAGATAGTTTTGAGTACCCCTTATTTGCATACTTGGGACAACTTAAATATACATGTATATCCTTATCCTTTAGATATATTTTGACCTTTGACCAGTACTTTTTTAAATTGTTAATGTAGATTTGTTCATTCGTTGTTGATCTTGTTATACTGTTATGTCCTTTAATTGTATATACTGTATGTCTTTTGTACTATGTATTCATGTTATTTATGTATTGAACCTTGAAAGATAAGCCTGTTGCAGGCTAAAAGGTTTTGAAATAAAACAAACAAAAACAAACAAATATTACTGTATCTATTTATATATTACTGTGTATTTATTTATGAAGATTTACCACATTTGTGGAAGGATTGACATAACAGGTGACTATCACCTTTTTAAGATCTCAACATGAACCAAACTGTGACCACTGCTTATGTGTTTATACTTGAAACAACTTGTTTGTGTGTACATTTCAGGAAGGATACGGTATCGGTGATGATGAGTTTTCCTGTGCGTATGACGGCTGTAGGCAACTCATCTGGTACAACGCTAAATCTCGTCCTCACATCCATGAGGCCTGGAAGGAAGGTCTGCACTAGCATCATTTTTTTTTCTGATCCATCCTTTTTCAACACATGCTACTTTTTGAATTTAATTCAATTTCTCTGTTTTGGTACACTGACACAGTAAGACATACATGTAAATACACATTAAATAGAGCTGTGTAACTTAACAAATTTTAGGTACAGGTACACAGGTTAAGGTACAGGTCCGTACTTACATGCAAGCAAGTTTGGCCAATCACCTGTGAGATATACATGTACATGTAGCCAACTGTCTTTTTAGTGGTGAATTTTACACATGTACATTTTACATGTAATCTAAAAACAAGAATATTTACAAGTTTTCCTGATTTCCAATATATTATATTGACTTCAATTTTTACATTGGTATTGTTTTTGATCCTCATAGGTGATGTTTTAGGGTTCTTGCTAGATTTGGACAACAAACAGATTGTGTTCTCACTCAATGGGAACAATCTTGCTCCAGAGAGGGATGTCTTCAAATCGGCTAGGTAGGTGCAGTGTAAAATCATTCTGCAAGGGGGCTCTTGTGGATGGATTATTGGACTCAAAACACACGTTACTTCTCAAAAGAATGTTTTTCACAAGCCGTGGTGCCAGTTTCTGAACTGGCTGCCATGCTTACCATGACGTCACCGGCAGCATTTAATTCAATTAAGGCCACACTGATTTAATTTTATGGATGACATCCTCTGGGGACCAAAAAACTAATGCGAGAGGGCGAATAAAAAAATGCAGCAAAAAAAAATGCTGCTTAACCACTGAAATACAAAGCCGGTATTGCGAATTGAAGCACAGGACACAGTGACTGCATCAAACAAACAAGTTTTTATTTGCAGGAGGTAAATGTAGATAGTTTTGTTCAGGTCTCATCCTCCTTCACAGCTTCCTCCTTCGTTTTACGATAAGCCGCCCTTTTGCGGCATTTATGAGTCGGCAGTCTGTACTGAGTTCCGGCCGAGTTCCGGAGTTCCGTGAAGCCTCGAAAGACATGATTTTTTGTTGTTGAGAACAGGCGAAAATCAATGCGCGCGCGGATGTCATCCATAAAATTAAGTCGGTGTGGCCTAACTGGCTGCAGAAATCAAGAACTGGAAGGATGATGGGCAAGATTCGATGTTCCTTAATATCAGAAGAGTGTATTTTTTGTCCAAACGTCTTTGTTCATTGAATGATGTTTGACTATTTTCAGGAGCTGTCGTATTTCAGTGTCATTGGTTCCATATTGTCTTTAAATTTGTACGCAGCAGACTGTCTTGCATTGATAATGATAATGACTTTTATTAGCAAAAGGCAGACTTACACAGTTGAGTCTGAAGTATTATGCTAATTTACATCTGACATCTTTAAAATCAATGACAATATTTAAAAAACAGCTATCAATAGAGGATTTAAAACATGAATCATATTGCCGAGTTCAGCACTTTTTAAAATACGATGAATCATATATAATCGGAAAAATAGCGAGTGGTCTGCTTAACGTAGCTCGAGAATTTTGCATTTTGCATTGAGTGAAGTTTGCATTTCAGATCGGGTTTCTTTGCCGCCGCAAGCTTCATGTCCTTTCAGCAGTGCATTTTCAACTTCGGCGCAGAAGACTTCAGGCACCCACCGCCGATGAACTTCAGCAAGTTCAACGACCACGCTGAGCTGTCCAACGAAGACAAGGTCATCTTACCAAGGTCGGCACGATGTCTTGTCATCTGTATGTCTGACAGTGCAGTAAGCTGTAGAAAGTCACAAAGTTAAAGTTGCAGACAGCTCCGCCTCTGAGGCATTGCCAAAAATGTTACCACCCTGTAAGAGCATCTGCATGAGATGTAGCAAGTCATTTTAATTCACTTTTAATCGTAGCCAGCCGCCTTAATGCAACATTAACCATTGTCGGGACTTTCTTACATACAACATGGTGTAGTCCGCATCACCCTGGGTCCCAGCCTTCCCTCCCTCTGGCTGTCAGGCGATCCGACCGGCGGTAGGGCTGGTACCTTGGGTGATATGGAATACAATGTGTAGTATTCTCTATGAAACAAATAGAGGCGAGTAGAACAGGAAAACCCCTGGCTCCCAGGTGCCGGGAATCGAACCAGCGCCAAACCCCGGCAGCCAGTCCACGAGTCATCGTCATAACCGCTAGGCCAAAAGGTCCAGGACCAGTTGGGCTGGTCAGTTGGTGGCGTATGAACCCCACTGTTACACTACTCCCCCTTTTCTTTAAAGATTCGTCCTCGAATCTTCCGAGTTCGACATCCTTGTGCGGCACACAGCCTACACACAGGGCCGGTGTGGGAACCAATGAAACAAATAGAGGCGAGTAGAACAGGAAAAACCCCTGGCTCCCGGGTGCCAGGAATCGAACCCGCGCTAAACCCGGGCAGCCAGTCCACGAGTCATCGTCATAACCGCTAGGCCAAAAGGTTCAGGACCAGTTGGGCTGGTCAGTTGGTGGCGTATGAACCCCACTGTTACATCTATGTAAAATCGTTGCGCATGTCATAAGAATGTGTTATTTACATCAAAACAGTGTAACCTGACAAGGTATGGTATTGGTTCCATCCTGTAGGCATAAGAAGCTGGCCCTGCTACGAGAGCTCAGCTTCAAGGAGAACTGCTGCAATCTCTGCTTTGACAACCAAGCAGACACCGAACTCAGGCCATGTGGGCACAGGTAGGGAGGGGTGCAGTACCCAGTACTTTCAACAGGGGGCAGGACTAACTCAACCAGTGGCCAAAGTTTCTGGTTTACATACAGTACTGTTCACTGTGTTTGAGGGGACAGGGGGGGAGGGTTAACCGGTTTTAGCAGGAACTTTGTTGTTTGATTGCTTAAATGCTGATATGGTCATCTCTTGGTACATACAGTTGAAGTCGTTGTTTGCAAAGAGTTTTTGCTGATTCAGAAGTATATGACGTTCTGTTGAAATTTTGCTCCAGGGTCTTCAAAGAATGCCTGTTTCTATTTTTGTTTGGCCTGCCCGCACCATCTATTTTCAAAGATCCAAGAACCAAGAAATTAAATAGGTGTGGCCTTATGCAAATATTACAACAGTGATAGAATCTAATTTGCATAAATGGGAAACTTCACTAGCTGATGTATGTCGGATGTATTTAACCAGTGGCTTTTCCTCTCTTCACCAGGGATCTATGTATGACCTGTGCGATCCAGATCGAGTCTTGTCCGATCTGCCGGGAACCAATCCAACAAAGGGTAGAGGTCACATAGCAAAGCCCACACTATGCTGCCCAATGCGTCTCAATCCAGTGCCTGCCAAGATTATCACTGCTTTCAATTTGCAAAATTGCTGGCTTTATCTGCATGATATGTGTGCCTGCCTTCTTTTGCATGCTCAGTGTATTTTAATAAATAAATCTGTTGAATTGGATATTATAATTCATATTTTACAGCACCTTTAATAGCAATGACTGAAACTGTGATGTTTGTAAAGTTAGTAGATTATTAGCCTGTGTTATACACAATCTGTTGCTGCCCTCCTCCCTGAGAGTTTGTGGCCACACACCTCTAACTCCAGATAACCATTCCCACTCCCAGAACTACCAATAGGAGCTCAGGATTTTTTGTCACTATGAAAATCAGTCCAATAGGAGCTCAGGATTCTTTGTCACTGTGAAAATCAGTCCAATAGGAGCTCAGGATTTTTTGTCACTGTGAAAATCAGTCCAATAGGAGCTCAGGATTCTTTGTCACTATGAAAATCAGTCCAATAGGAGCTCAGGATTCTTTGTCACTGTGAAAATCAGTCCAATAGGAGCTCAGGATTCATTGTCACTATGGAAACTAGTCAGCACAACCTTCATCAGTTCTGAAAATAATTTGCCCAAGTTAGCATATATGCATAAATCAACAGGATTACGATGTTCCCAATTCTCCTGACTTAGAGGTGTTGGCCAGGAAGCTTCTAGGGGCCTGACCAATGGAAGGGCTGCTAGAGGCATGATGTAGTCAGGATAGTAGATGGTCATCTTTCTGGGTTGCATTTTCTCAGTAGGACACAAAATATAAATCAGAAAAGAATACAGTACTCTTTATGTAACGTTAACTTATTGATTGAAACACCGGTAAATAAAGTGTATCTGTCTGTATGCTAACTCCTAGGAAAACTTCACTGAAATTTTAAGCCTGTTGCCAGTAGTTAAAGATACACATATGCTTATACATGTCATTTGTTTTCGTCGCTCG
Organism: Branchiostoma floridae x Branchiostoma japonicum; assembly: GCA_013266295.2. Classification (NCBI taxonomy): domain Eukaryota; kingdom Metazoa; phylum Chordata; class Leptocardii; order Amphioxiformes; family Branchiostomatidae; genus Branchiostoma; species Branchiostoma floridae x Branchiostoma japonicum. Next base: position 16,993,543 of record CM023829.1, on the reverse strand, counting down.
TTTTACTTTTTAGCAATATTTGTGTAAAGTAGTTGAAGAATTATAGCAACTAAACTATATTCTCTTATCGTTACACAACGTCATCTGCATAACTGGTACATCTTCTCTCACTTTGTTTCATGGTCCTTTACATGTATATAATGTTAACCTTCCTTTGTTATATCAGCATGAAGAAGGTTAAGTCTATGATGTGAAAAACAACAGCTCCCCCTAGCATACATTTAGTGCAAGACAACCAGTCAGAACATGTATTGATTCACATCTTTCAGACCACTTTATGTAAAGATGGCAAAACAGCTCACACGTTTTATATACTAGTCAAGAGTTTATTGAAGACAGATAAAACACCTTTTAATGACGAAGCACTTTTGAGCACAGAATTCTGGCGTTGCACTGCGGCCTTATGAAAAAAAAACATCCCCAAATACCTGTGTTTGGCTGTGAAAAAAAAACATCCCCATTGTACATGTACTTCAGGCTTTATTTCACGAGATTTGGACTGTAGCTTTCTTTTTTACTTCAGCCAGAGAACAAGCAATAATGTTGTGATTCAATAGCAAGAACAAAGGTGGTACTTTTGCAGCCATTTTGTTGCACGTTTGTAATTAAAAAGCAAAATGCAAATACAATGTATATACATACTTATGTAACAATAGCTTTGATTGGATCTGGTGTCTGCCATGCAGACATGGCAACCAATGAAACATGTTTTTCCATGTGAGGTGGAAGGACTGTTTGAAAGGCCTCAGAAATGCCTCAGAAAAAATTCTTGAATATTAGTCTGTCGTACACGACATACCATTTTATGTACTGCACTGTATGCTGTGTATTGTAATACTGAACAGTTGGGGGGTTCTTAGAAAATGGATTGCCTTGTTGAACTGTTACAGCTACAATCTTTTAGTAGCTATTCCATCTATTGTTACCGAATGAGATTTCTAAGCATGGTACATGTTATTTCAAACTGTCAAACTTTCAGCTGCTTGATGTTACCACTGTTCATCTAATACCCAGTAATGTACATTATATTGTTATACGGACAGGTTTGTGTGCTGCTACTATGCCTACAAAGATATGCATGACAGAAATGTCCAGGCTCAGATTATAACAACTGTACATAGTAACCTTCCACTGTGTACAGTCCATAGGTTTTGTGTAAATAAAAAAGAATTTACTGCACTTGGAACTGAGGTCTTTGTATGTGAATGGTGTTTGTCACTAGGGACTGGTGTGTTTACCTGTGTGTGAATGAGCACGCCGGCAGAACGTACTGCGCCTGCACAAAACCTGGATTTTCGCTGGATTTTTGGTCAACATTGCATCAGAATTTTGCCTGTTGCAGACCATATCTTTTTCTACACAACATTTGAAAACTGCAGATGGGATGTCACCCTTATATACGCGAATTTGACCTTATATGAGACGTTCTGTCGAAGTGCTATGCACAAAACATTACGGGTTTCGCGCAGGCACAGTACGTTCTGCCGACGTGCTGTGTGAATGGTGTTCAGTACGAAGGACAGGTGTCTTTACCTTTGTGTGGAAGGTGTTCAGCACCAAGGACATTGTCTTTACGTGGAAGGTGTTATAAGAGGTGTGTTTAACTGTGTGTGGATGGTGTGCAGCACTATGGACATGTGTTAGCCTGAGTGAGTGTTGTTCAGCACCAGGGACAGGTCAGATAGATAGCTATGTGTTAAAGGGGCATTATGTAACATTTTTTTGCACCAAAAATTGAAATATCTAAATTGAAACAATCTTCGCGTGATTGTAAAACTTCCACTTTTCAACATATTTGTGCAAGTATCTCACGTCTGACATTTATGGTTTTTGCTAAAACAGCCTACACGAAGCTCATTTTGTACCACCACAAAATACCAGAATGTAAACAAACATGGCTGACTGCTGTGATTCCAACTTTTAAACACTCCTAAGGCGTAATATTTTGGCACCTCCACTTCCTGAATGACACTTCTTTGCAATGGAGTAGGGTTGATTCAACTTACTTTGTAAAGAAAATGACCAGAAATTGACTTTTTGTACTGTACTGTTACATAATGCAGCTTTAAAAGTGTCTATATACATGTAAATAAAATTATATAATGTCCTTGATAAAACCTAATCCAGCTCATTATGTATTGGCGCAATGGCGCAATGGCCCAATGGCGGGTTACAGTGACGAACTTACACGCACTTGAGTTTTCTTCTCCAGTTGCACCATTCTGCCATCGCTTCATAATCACTGTGTTTGCGTTACGTTATCCTTGCGTCACCCGTTAATACTAAAGTAAGCTGTACTGTAAATACCCTTAGAAACTTCTTTTTGCCTCTTCTGATGCACACACACACACACACACACAAATCATAAATAACAAACCCACAATTACTGCTTTCATGCTGTTTTATTGAAAAATAACAATAATTACATACATCGTGACATTTACATGTACAGCTTCATGACTACATCTCCAACTACTACAGATACACAGGCTCTTTTTTACCTTATGTGCTTGTGCAATTGTACAGAAATTTGGCAATGTTTTCACTTCTACTATAATATACACATACACATACAAAGGTTGGAAATGCTCCTTTATGGTCAAGTGAACCGGTTATCGAGGCGAAAAAACGTTTCTCTTCATATCAAACTCTGTGTGATTTCATAATTCCAACATCAACGAGCACTGTCTTTGAGTATGTATGGAAATGTTCGATGAAATACACACAAGGTACTCACGCCAATGACTAAACGGTGAATCTGTGTGAGGAAAGGTTTAAAGGAACACAACACAAAATTTCAAATTGCATTATTTTCCAGTAGTTTGCACATCAAAAAGTTGATATATTTCAATTTTTACATTAGTCTGCCAAATAATTAGCCTGTGAATGTGTTTGAACTTCGCGCTCTCCTAGCTCGCCCGCCGCGATGGCAATGATTTATGCTTTGCCCTGACGTCTCCGTTCCGAATTTGCATATCACAGTCCAGTGATCTCCCAGTGGCACTGCCAATATGCAAATAAGCGGCTTCGGAACGAAGACGTCAGAGAAAAGCATTAATCATTGCCCGTGGCGGGCGAGCTAGGAGAGCGCTTAGTTCAAACGCGTGCACAGGGTAATTATTTGGCGGACTAATTATAATGTAAAAATTGAAATATATCAACTTTTTAATGTGTGAACTACTGGAAAATAATGCAATTTGAAATTTTGTGTTGTGTTCCTTTAAGTACAGACCATTCTGTGTCTGAATATTGCTGCCTACACTGTAGAAAGATATCCTGGTAAACCACTGGACCTGCAGTAATCAACCAACACTACCACTAGCACAGCTTCTACGACACTTAACAAAGTTTGGTGATTCTTTTCTACCGAATTTGTTCCCGTCGAAACCATTTCCGGTTGAGAACTCACGACATCAAAGTCTGCTACTTTCTCAACTCCACAGGGCATTATTTATGACATATATAAAGGCAGCTTTTTGTAAATGTTAAGTATCAACAATGGATATCTGGCAACACTTTTTATATTCCTGAATAGCACAACTAATTGTACGACATCTTTGACAAGACTTGGTTCATTCACAGAGCCTTGTAGTCTGTGACCAGGAGAGAAACCACAACGGAGCTCCATTGAGTATGATATCTATAGACAGAAGCAAGATGACGTATTCGTCTCGCTCTTTCCACAAGCACTCACGAGCACATGTATTACATATCCAATGGCAGAAAGTATCGACCATAGCATCTCACTTGGCAAGTCGGACGTCCCTTCGACACCCATAGACACAAATTCCTAGTGTCATGTTTTCGTTCCAGTACGTGATCAGACCAAAATGGCTGCTCAAATCTGTGTCTGTCCCAGCCTATCCTAATTGTGCTGAAACAATGGAACTTTTCCTTTATTTAGCTCTAAGTCTGCTACTACAGTACATCTTGCATGTTGCAGAGACCTCGAATTCACAGTTTAAATCAGCCGGTGACATCTGTACATCCTGAAACGCTTATAGCTGTGCAAATGCAAGAATTAGTCACGAGAATTTCCTATATGTCTCCGTCGACAAAGTAACGCCGTAGACGACTGCAACATCTGAACACAATAGGTGTTCACCCTAAAACGTCCTACACTTGAGCATTGATTCCAATTATGTCAGTGTTTAGTACATACAGTTGTTAGCGGTACAACAAATCAAGTACACACACCTAAATGCTGTTATTGCAGAGACCACAATCATTAAACCTCGCACATTGCCTTACACCTCCAAGCACCGGAGAAATCTGAAACTGTTAAATATATATTACTCTTCTGCAGTAGACACAAATAAAGAAAATAGTTGTAATATATGTACATACAGTGGGATAAATAAGTATTATGTACTTTGCTCAACACTAGTTTGAGCCGGTTGTGCCCTAGGAATACACAGTTTACATTTATACAGGTGCTTTCCACAGAGTTTGGTCCAGTGTATGGTTAACAGCACCAAAATAAAGATTTTATCTATTATTGGGTACGTTTTAAGACAAAAGCACTGTGACTGTATGAAACAAGTTGCCAAGATGCGAAGATCTTTAACTTTGCCACAGAAAAACTGAAAATGCAGTCTGAACTAGGTGGTGCTGTGAACATGCCATTTCGAAGGTACACTTACAGTCAAACGTGCTTCTAGCTGGAACAATGACGTGCAGAGCAACCTTACAATATCTCAAGAAACAATTTTGCCAAGGTCAAAACAATAGATGTTGCACTTGACAATGACTTAAGTTACGACTTCTACATCTAAAATACCAGGCGACTGTTGAAAACTATAGCCAGTGGGAAGAATGCTTGTCTATATACGGCAGATACTGAGATCATGTAGTGTCCGTTCTGGATGAGAAAATAAGGATTGTCATCGCTACAACTCTAGCATGTGACCTGTACAACTGCCATGCACAACAAGTGAAATGGGACAAACTACAAGGGTCTGAACAGGCCTGGACATCGGACAGGCCAAACAATCTTTGCTGGCCTTTTCCCTTCTTCCGCAAATTCGATTCCATTTCTACACGTTTTTGGTAAATTTCACTGGTTGCTTACAAGTTACAACTCCCAGGAAAAAACAATGGACCTTTCCTGACTGTCCATCACAATTATCAGTTCAACCAATGATAACATGACAATTAGCGGTTCGACCAATGAGAGAGTGGCTGCATGTCGGTCAAATATTTGCATTTTTATGTTTTGACCGAGGTAGGCTGGACTATAGGAAAGGTCCATTGGTGTGGTCTACCTTTATTTCTGTTCCAGTTCTGGCTCATCTATGCACTAACCACGTACATGTTCTGAGACATTTGAACAACTAACTTGAGATGCAAGGGAACCTGTAATGTACAACGTGGTCACATACCGCACAGGACAACTTGTACTTATGCGCTTCCATTCGAAACCCTGTGTCCAACCCTGCACTGGCTATAGCTTAGCAGTTCAGATGGACACATCTCAAGCAATCCCTGATATACATGATTATAAGATGAGGTTGGCAATACTAGTAGAAGTCCGTACGTTAGAACATTCTCTCTTTTTTTATTCTAACAGTTGTGTGTAGATGTCTTTCCCTAGTATCCTATATCTCTGTATACACAACACTGAATGTTTTGTGATGGACTAGCGGGCCTCGGCTTTCTCCACGGGAGATCCCGATCGTGACGTTGTGGTGGTGACCGACTTAACGGACTCCACCGGGCTGGCGACGGTTGGCGGCGTGGTAGCAGAGGTGGTTGCAGCGGCTGCGTCGGTGCTAGCTGCAGCTTGTTGCTGCAGTGCCTATGTTGGGGAGACAGGAGGCATAGCTGTCAGTCCAGGCACAACAACAATGAAACCAGAAAGGGTTTGAAACTCGTAACATTTGCAAGGAAATACATAATGTTCACCTTCACATGGTCTAGCCTAACTGCTCTGTTTATTCTACTCAAACACATTCATATACTAGTATATGGTGACCAGCCCCTCTAGCTCTGTCTTGCTACATAATGTAACCCAACACCACAGGGTGTCAGCTACAGCACCAGTTACCATGGAGACAGCTGTCTGGTCCAGGTCATTGACCTAATGTGTTTGGAGGAGAAGAAACAGAGCAAACACAATATGTTTTCCTTCTGCGAGGGTAAACAAAACAAGGTGATGGTCAACGACAAACGGCGAGCGTTGCGGCCGTGGCTTACCTGTGTCCCGCAGATGCGGTGGTGGTTCTCCCAGTCCTTGTGCTGGCAGAAGGAGCCGCAGTAACGGGCGACATTGCACCCGCTGCACGTCTCGCTTGCCTTGCGGCCGCAGTTCCAGCAGTTCTGTATAGGCAGAGGCACGCCTTCTTTAGATATACCGGTACCCACACAGCAGAAACATAGGAAAAGGTGAAACTTACTTCTTTAGATGTACCCAAACACCATAAACATTAAAGTGCTAATGAACTTCTTTAGATATGCCCAAACACCCTGAAGTTGGACAAAAAGCTAAAATTGACATTCTAAAAGAATTCCTTCTTAAAATACAACAGCAGCCACCATCAAATAACATATTAACCTTCTCCCTGCTGCCTAACCCCATAACCAAGAGAGGGTTGGTAGCCGAGTGGCTAAAGGTTAAGAAATTCCAAACCTTTGATTAGAGTTTAGATAGTCATTAGTATACAGGTTTAGGTTTAGTTGTAAACACACCAATCACCAGATACAGAGCTCTGCACCAAAACAAAAGCTACCAATGAGGTATATGTAACTGAAGTCAGAGCTCTACACATTGCACATTGCTACAAGTTTGGACACTGGAAATATAACACTATTTCCTCCAGGGCCCTACATAAACTTTGGTTTCTGTTTTTCAGAAAGTTCGTTTCAAAATGACGTTAATTTTGGATGTCGCTACAACGTTGGCTGTTTGTAGAAAGGAAACAAACGAAGAAAAAAGGAATGTTGTTGGTTGGATGGTTTTGGTGGCCGTGGGATGAGTGGAGACGTTTCATGCTAACATCAACGTTTTCGTGTCGTCGTCAGTGTAGAGCGCTGGAACTCCACGTTACCTCACTGGAGCTTTCCTGCTGTTGGTTGGCTTCGTCCTGTGCCTGACGGCGAGCGTCCGCCACAGCACGTTCCATCTTGGCCCGCTCGGCCGCCACAAGCTCACTTGCCTTCTGTTCTGCCGCCGCCACAGCTTTCTGAAGCTCGATCACAGCCTGGCGTTTCACCTCGTTCACAGCTTCCTCTGCAGAACACAAGGTGAGAACTGTCGGACACCCGCCTCGCGCCTGGTACAGAAGCTAGCTTCGGAGGGCCACAGAATGTACACTCTCCATTCTCTACACACCAGTTTCCTTTCAACAACCCAATTATGACTATCCAACCCTCCGCAAACCCACTACAGTCGAAGCTAACTGAAAGGCATCAACCCTTGGGATTGTTAGTTGTAATTGTGCAGTTGAAAGGGAACTACGAGAACACACAACTTAATCCAGATGGGTCTTAGCTGACAGCTACCAGTGTGAGTCAAGGACCCAAATCACACCTGCAGGAAAAAACCTGATGTACAAAAACTGCATGCACACACGAGTGTACAAAAACTGCATACATCAAATTTTTCCTGCGTGTAAATCGGCCTACTTTGATGTACATCAAGAACGTACGTTCAGATCGTATATTACCTAAAGGACTGACGTACGATCCGAATGTACATTTTTTACGTACGTCAAATCAGGCAGATTTACGTGCAGGAAAAATTCAATGTACGCAGTTTTCATACGCTCAGGTGCATACGCAGTTTTAGTGCTTTAGGTTTTTGCCCACATGTCAAGGGTTCCTCTGAGGTTTCTTCAACTTTTCGTTAATTAACAAGGCTACATCCCGCTACCCTCCAAGCTAGCTTACAGTAGTTTTCCTTAAAGACTGGAATTGAAAACGCTTACCTGGTCGAGGTCTATTGTAGAAGGGAAAGGTCCTGGCCATTTGAGCTTGGTACATTTCTGAAAAGAGGCCAAATTTCACTATCCATAACTGTGGACACATCAGCTTAGCTATAAGAAAAATCAGAGGCACTGCAAGAAATAGAAGTGCAGGTACATTCAGGTATAAAGTGTATCAAAACTTTGTTTTACCCATTGCAGTGGTCCAACAGTTTTAAGGTAGTTAGCAAGGTTAGGACTTTGTTCTTATGTTGTTGGAAGGAGGAACTAGTTTCTGTATTTTTAGTGGTGTTAGTACAATTATTTTTGGTACAGGAAAAACATGATCATTATCATGGTCACATTACTGTCCCTAATGACATGCAAATTTATGCAGGATACTGCTTCCAGTGTAAACAGGTAATTACATTAGTGGGCAGTAAATGTCTCATGATTATTCATTTTTGAGAACATGATTCTCTTGTTAGGAAGGTTAGTGTGTAAAGATAATGTCCTTTACAACAGTGGCCAGAGGAACAAGTACCACACCACAAAATCTACCAACCTGCTCTTCTTTTGACCTCGCTGACCCTGTCCTCGGTCTGACGAATGGTGTGTGCCATCATCTCGCCGGCGCGCTTCTTCATCTCGTGGTCCGCTCCCTCGGCACATCGCCGCGACCACATCAGCATCTCCTCTCGTTCCTGGACCGATCGATGTCGCAAGGACGCAATGGCTCTCAACGTCTTGTCGACCATGCCAGCAACGCAGTGGAGCATCTGAAAGATCACAAAATGGTCAGATATCATGTCTATCACGTTATTCTTTTTAAATCAAGAAATCGGAGAATGTAGACTTCCGAGAAGTATTTAAGGTTTTCGTGACCTTCAAGTTCCAGACCTATGGGAAGTGTTTTGGGTTTTCGTGAATGATTTAGAACTGTGGAGGGGATTGTATGATGTAATTCAATCGGGTCTCCAGAACATGAATTCCTCCATATACCACCCACTTACTCCCACCCAGCATGTGCTATAGGTCACCTTCAGGCTTGACCGTCCTATCAATCATCTCTCAAAATCACCTCCCACCCACCATGCGACCGAAGAAAATTACACAGAGAGACACACTCAAAACTCGGCCACCCGAAACAATTTATGCTTCCGATGAATCTTTGAAATTCGAATCTTAAGGACCAATACTGTCCAACAATGATTTACAGTTTAATTTCATCATAAAATATGTCGACTACAACGGTAGAATACCTGTTCAACATGTTTCCATTCGTCCTCCCATGAACCATTGGGATGATGTGAGTCGTACATCCGGTGGCTCCCTCGCTCGTACTCTCTCGGGTCGTACGGGAGGCGGGGGTGCACGGGGTAGCGTCCCTCGAAATGCTCCCTATCATGCTCTCTGCTGAAAGCATACAAAAGATCAGCAACATTCACCATCTGCAAATTATACCTGTGGTGCCTTTGGTAAACTAGGAACAAGATAAACACTGTAGGAGATTTTAGACTTCCGGGAAGTATTGGAGGACTGGTCTCTTATGCACTCCCGGATCCTTGGCTTCCTGAATTCCCCTATGTCGACCTCTAACTCTTGCTGGCTCCTGGCCATTCCCTGTAATCTTCCCCCCACCCACATGCTGTCAACCTACGCTGTCTGGACAAACAGACACATCAAACCCACAGCCACCCAAAATAATACTTCCGTATCCAGAAGTAATAGAGTTGGTTTGCGTGTTCTTACTTGGATTGCTGGCCTGATCCAGATCCAGATCTGATGTCCCGTGGGTCCCGGGGATCTCGATGGTCGCGCGACTCCCTGGGGTGGTGCGGCATGTCCCTCATGTACCCCTCGCCCTGGTGGTGGGGCGGGGGCAGGGGGTGGTGGCCGTGCAGGCTGGGGTGGGGGGCGCTGGTCCCCGGGGACACGCGGTGTTGGCCAGGGCTGACCGTGCAGTGTCGTTTGGCAGGATGGCGAGGGTCGTCCATTGGTTCGACGCCGTTCTCTTTTGGTCTGTAGGAATGGCTGATATAGCATCACAGTACCCTTCGTAAGTACTCGCACAAATAACAGTCAGTACGGCCATGCAAAACATAGCAAATATCAGCAACAAGTTTTGTTGCCTTGTCACAATGAACAAAACAACAAACAACATTTTCAATATAGTAATGGTTTGAGTAGTAGTACTGTAAGTTCATCTATGTTCACGCACACTTAAATTTCCTGTCATTATGAAAATCAAGAGTTTGCAGTTTGTAGTTGAAACAATAGTGGTAACACAGTGGAAGACATTCGCCGTAGGTTGTCGTACGATTTTGATGCCACAGAATTTTTGAGCAGGCTGTGACAGAACCAACCACCGACAAAAATCTAAGACAGCTTTGTCCGTAACAAGACAGCTGAACTGTGCAGGACACATGCATGACCAAAACAAGTATACATGTATGTACGCCCTTGTTTCTAATCGTATGACGTATGTTCTCTCCAGACCGCTTCTCGGCCAGCCGAGCGAAGAGTTCTCAAGATTGGGCACGATTTGTACGACGCCATTCGGCAGATAGGTGGCCAGGATGAGGTTGTGTATCGTTGCCGTACAGGGTATTTAGACATGACTTCCAAGTGACTACGCACCGGTGCTGAGCAATATCCGCCATTGGGTACGGCGAAAAAGTACAGGGTACGGCACGAATTACCGGGTACGGCTTGAAATTTTCGCGGGTACGGCACGAATTTCCGGGTACGGCTTGAAAGGAGTTTGATGGGGGTGCCTAAGAGCACACAGAAAAATTCAAAAATTGACTGTAACTGACCTGTCAGGCGTTCTTCTCTTTCCGTTTTCGTTGACATCCATGATGATGTCTGAGGAGTCCACCGGGGAGGTGTCTGTGTTGAGGAGGATGTGCTCGTTCTGACTGAGGTACTGTGCAGGCGTCTGCTTGGCCATGCGAGCACAGTGGAGAAGTTCACGCTGCAGAAGTGGCAAGTTAGCCTGTGAAGAAATAAAATAGAGGAATTATACATGTTACTTCAGCATAGAAATCTACAACATTGTTTTATGTAGCTGTGGTTCTGGTTTGCTCTCAAAACAAATACATTTGTACTTACACTTACTTGTACCAGTGTAGCAGTCCCCAATATACCCGGGTACATTATGGCCAGAGGTTTATTCTGGCCTGCTACACTGGCACTCTGTTGTTGTTTTCAAGGTAACATGATTACTTCTTTCAAAAGGTGAATACAAATAAGAAGTAACTGTTTGGGCTAAAACACAGAACACCATCTTCAATGAAAAGGTTCCAAAAATCAGCAAACTGCTTAAGCTTCAGATATGATCAAGATCATGATCTTGGAGTCCAAGTCTTTTGGGATTCTCAGAATTCATGTGTTTCCCATTACAAGGCAGGCAGCCAGTAATCCACAACAACAGACAGCCTGTCCTGGCAGGTTGTGGGGAAAACCAGTTCCATGTGGCCTGGATGTCTGTCCCTGCCTTGTAAACATCCTGCACACTTCTATAAAACTACACATAAAATTAGCAACAAAACCAAGGGGAATTTTATCACCAGGACCTGTTACCTGTCTGCAGTGAGAGAAAAGCACTTTCCTTGATCAAGCAAACGTTTTGTGAAAAAATATAAGATATCCGCGGCTTCTATTAATTTGAATGAAATATGTTAATTTCGTTAATGAAGTTGCATACTTGAAAATGAAATGAATGTAAAAATCAGGTCTTCCAAAAATCAATGGACAGCTGAGAATGCTATAGTTTCTTGCATCTGTTTCTTTCACAGATCCCTGAGTCTATAACTTAAAGTATAAGCAAAGGTGAGACCTAAATCGGACCAATAACAAGATCTTGCTACAGACCAAGGATTGACACATATTTGACTGACAGCGACACATGCACCAGGATATGTAACAGTCCTTCCTTTGATGTTAGGTACTATTTCCACTTCTAATATCACAAATTCCTGCATTCTATACTAAAGATAACCTTGTACTCATCTCTGTTACCTTTGTTATCAACATTTAAGTTTCACAGCTTTAATTTTGCGATGACATATAATCTCAATGGCTAAGCAACTGTTTGTAATACCTATTTAGCCATTACAAAATTAGTACTGTTTTCTTTTGCACATCTGTTTTCAGTATACGCCTGATACTTAGTAGACAGGACTGCTTTTTCTCTAAGCACCACCCTAAATGGTCAGATGAATCTGAGCTGTAACTTAGGTTTTTGTAATCATTGCCATGTCTAGCCCAGCTACAAATGTAATACTGTAAGTTCGTTTTATTTCACGAGATTTTTAATGTCGCAATATTCACGAAGACCCACTCGCAAAGTCAAAGACCTCACAAACTCCCGAACACAAGTGAAGTACTTCACTGTACCTTGTAGCAGAATGTACAGTATGATAATCATTACTCTGGCAAATACGATCAAACTTCCCAGTTTCAGAGTAGCATGAGGAAACTGGGACATTTATGTCCTGATGAGACCAATAAACTACACATCTATCATGAAAGTACTAAAACTCTGAACTATCTATAGTAAGGTAACTGAATAGCAATTGAAGTCGCCAATTTTACATAATTTGGTTACATTTTCAATAGCCAGTTAAACCTGCACTACTGTTTGAACATAAGGAAGATTTTTGTGATATTTACTAAAGCATCACCTGCTACATGTACCTACATGTATTTAGTGTCCCTACTCAGGCCACAGAGCGGTCACTCCACCTCCACAAGTCCACATCTCCCCTGACCGTTTTAGTGTTGACTACACCACTACTGTAAGGAATGGTCCTGTGCCAATTTGTCCCAGCTGGTTTGGATTTCCCCCCCACCCCTGCCCCTCCTGCCACTTACTTCCTTCAGCAGACAGGGTCGCAACCTTGGCTCTGACCCAATAATCCATGATTACTTCCAGATAATCCTACAGGGGAGGGAGGGAGGGCTCCAGAGGGACCCTCCAGCAAAACACAGGGCAGATAACTCATCAAAAACATCTTTTTTTCAAAGGCAAGTTTTCAGTATTTCAGAGTAAACATGATTGTGGACCTGTTGCCCTTCAATGAAAAATGAATGTCCCAAAGAGTGCCCCCCTCCCCCATCTTATTACTTCCAGATAATCCTACAGAGGAGGGAGGGAGGGCTCCAGAGGGACCCTCCAGCAAAACAGTCAGGCCAGAATTCCACCACATTTCCTGGATTTTGTTTCTCTTCCTTCCTTGTACTAGGAACTTTGGGAAGATTTCTACATCAAGGACTGCCAGACAAAATTAGAAAGCATGGCTGCCTATGGTGACAGAGGTACTCAGTAGCAAGACCATTAAAAATGTAACACTAGCAGCATCCCACCCACACACATGGGATACAGATGTGAAGGGGGGGGGGGCATAATGCAAGATTCTAGCATAATGATTTTAGCATAATGCAAGATTCATCCCTAGTCTTATTTATTTATTTATCTAACATGTCAACAACCCAAGAATCAATTTTTTCATTTCTACAAGAAAAAAAACCTGACAAATAGCAAAATACATGTACTTTTCATTGTCAGGACAATTTATCATAGTGTTTGCTAACTCATCAAAAACATCTTTTTTTCAACGGCAAGTTTTCAGTATTTCAGAGTAAACATGATTTGTGGACCTGTTGCCCTTCAATGAAAAATGAATGTCCCAAAGACTGCCCCCCTCCCCCATCTTATTTTCTCCCAAGGTCGTCTAATGACTTCCAGCTTTCCATAATAAACACCCTGGCCCTGCTAATGAGCTGGTCCTTCTGTCTGGCTGCTGAGGTCACAGTAGCCAATCCTACAGTACCTGATGATTTATTTTGAAGGCACCAATGGTATGCTGGAGAAGCTTACATGTACAAGAGGGAGGAACCCTGTTCAGAAATTGGCAACTAAATCTTCCAATGTCTTTCTTCTTCTAATGACTTCTGCAGGTGGATCCACTGCAGCACTTGTTTTCCATATCATCATGAATAACAATAACAATTTAGGATATGATATGTGCAGCTTTTGTGACATGCTACATATTTCCATGAGTCAACTTTATGCTAAATACAGTAATATCTAAAAAATGTTGTGGCTGACAAAGACATGATTTAGAGGCCAGGCCTGGTTTTAATTTGTTTCTGACAAGGACTTCTACACATCCAAATAAACACTTCTATCTGTGTCCATCCATCAAAAAAAGACAGGCTACTAAACCTTTGCTTTGCAATAAGGGTCCGATCAGACCCCCTGTGAAGATCTGTCCTTTCCATAGTTACCTTGTATTGAAAAGTTATCCCCTTGCTGATAGGACTTTCAGAGACAATTTTACCAAATCTGACACTCCGCAATTTTTCAAGCGTTTACAGGTAAGTGCTTTTCCAACCATGTGGCTATCCGCCAGACAGGGCAAAGTTGACCACACCCCTATTACCCCAAGCTACACATCAAGACACTATCCTTGAACTTGAAAAACTTTATCCGACCAAAAATGCTGGGAGGTCATCAGAAAAACTTGACACTAGTTTTCTTGTTCAATTCTTGATCTAAAAAGTCAGCAATTTCATTGGACGGAAAACACTGGACTTGTGAGGACTAAATTGAACTCAAAGAGAGGGAAAATTGGCAGGAGATGGAAAAAAACGGTGGTTTTAGCACGGATTACAAAAGTCTTGGCTATGTGTCAGAACATCTGGAACCTTCCGTGTACCCCTCCTCCCATGCAATGTCATGGTCACGGCCATCAAAGGCTTTTGGACATAAGTGCAAAACAACACACTAAAACAACATGCATGAAGTTCGTTAAAGGAACCCTAAGCGATTTCAGGGCAGTAAAACTGGATTTTCAAAGTCAATTTTCTGCTCATTTTTTTATGTAGTAAGTTGAATCAAACCCAAAGCATACTGATATCCGTGATGTCCCTGATGGAAAATGGTTGTTTCGTATTTCAAGCTACTTTTGGTCATGTTGGTGGTACCAAAAAAATAAAGAGACTACTCACGTAGCTTGTTTTTGGGCTATTTCAAACACTTCAAGTATGGAATGATGATGAAAATGTGCTAAGAAAAGGCAGTAAATGTCAATATCAGACAGATGTCCTCATCCAGAATATTTCTTGTTTTGCTGCCCTGAAATTGCATTGAATGCTTTCGAAGCACTTACTCACCTTTAGGAAAGGGATGACGAAAGGTCTGAGAGGAAAGTTTGTGGCCTCCTGCAACTTCTGGTGGAACTCCTCAATAGACAACTGTGAATTCTGAAAGCACACAAGTCAGAGAATATGTGTTAGTAACTGTCAAATCAATTTCTAGCTACTACATTCTTGTATTTATTTATATTTGTAGTAATAGCTAGCTTTTTGGGCACATAATTCTTGTTTACAGCTTACTATAAGAACAAATCATGGTTAGATGGGAAGAAAGCTGGTAGTTAATTTGAATCCATACCATTCAGAAAGAAGGTGTAAGACCTTCCCTACCTGATCTTCCAAAATCAGCAAAATACCAGTAGGAGGGAACACAGGGTTGCCAACCACTGGTCTTTCTGCTGGCCTGACTAATCATATACACCTGTATCAGAAGAGTCTAGGAGCCCGCCCCAACACTGTCTCTTTGTGCAACTTAATTTACAACAGACGTTGGCCAGACAGCCCCCAATCCCCAGTAGATTTAAGCTGTTTAGCATCATATGCCATTTCAGGACCTTATCTTCCAGCTGATTTCATGCATCAGCAGGACTGATCTGTTATCTCTGTTCTTCTGGAAGTGAGAGTTCTTATCTTTAGGCTAAAGTCGTCCTTTGTTCTATGGACTGACAGAAGGTCAAGGTGAAAAGCCTGTAACCTTCTGCGTACTTTGCTGCCAACAGACAACTGTAACTCAAAGGGGCGAATCCCACAGTCTCCTCGCTCCCGCCCCGGGATTCGAACCTGGCCCGCCAGCTCATGAACCCAACTAACGCCAGCTCACGAACCCAACTAACGCCAGCTCACAAACCCAACCAACCGCAAGGCTAAAACGTCCAGACCAGTTAGACTGGTCAGTTTGTCGTGTTTAAACGCCACTGTTACACTACTCCCCCTTTTCTTTTTTTTTAGATTCATTGTTGAATCTCCTAGTTTGATAACCCTGTGCGGCACATTTCGCCATTACTAACAGGGCCGACGTGGGAATTCCCACTGAAATGCAAAGGGGCGAGTAGTACAGTCTCCTGGCTCCCGGGATTCGAACCTGCGCCGAACCTGGGCTGCCAGCTCACGAACCCAACGCACTAACCACAAGGCTAAAAAAAAAAAGGTTCGGGCCAGTTTCACCACTTAGTTGGTCATGCTTGAACCCCACTGTTAGTGTTACACAACCATGATTATGATGGTCAAGTTCAGGCTACATCTGTCATGTTTTTACGGCTGTAAGGATCACAATCATTAAATACTCTTTCCTACAGAAGATTGTTTCACATTTGTCATGATGTCTTAACCACTCACTATAGAAAAGTACGCTAATAAAAAGGATGATACACATGTATAGGTAATTTGTATACTTTGTGAATCAAGCATCCTCTGCATACAATGCAACATACAAGTACTGTAAAAGGCAATCGTAAAAATGCAGAATGCTTGATTGTCTAGTTATTGAAAATTGCTAAACTTTCGCAGTGGTTTGATTTCATGGTAGGAGAGAAAAAAAGGGAAGTTTTCAAAGTTGTTGGTTGAAATAATAGTCACACAAGAAAGACATTTTCGCAGTGTCATCAATTCACAGTGGAAAGCTGTCACAGCGAAAATAAGTTTTCAAAGTTGTTGGTTGAAATAATAGTTACACAAGAAAGACATTTTCGCAGTGTCATCAATTCACATTGGAAAGCTGTCACAGCGAAAATAAAACCACAACGAAAGTTTCCCACTTTACGTTACTGAAGAAGAGAAAATTACCACTAGTCCCATGACCAGTCCGCGCACTCGTTCCCCTATCTCTGGTGATATGTCCGAGCCGAACTGCTGCAGCGTGGTCAGGAAGCGCTTGAGCTTGCTGAGTTGCCGCGCCCCGCACGCCGGCGGGAGCTGCTGTTGCGACGAGGACGTGCTGACGCCATTGGGCGGAGAGGGCGCTCCGTTCACGCTGCTGGGAGAGTGCATCCCGTTCACCGGGGGAGCTGGAAAACAATCAGAACACGAACGGTCACGTCAAGTGTCTCTACTATCTCTTCAGTCAACACACTGGCATTCTTAGCATGTTTACCTAAGTGTCGCCCACTGAAAGTCAAGGAGTTTCCTGAAGTTCAAGGTGACTCGTACCTTTCTGCTGGGTGAATTGTTCCAAATTGGTCTGCTACATTCAACTCTGAGGATAGCTGGATCAAGCACAACCAGAACAAACAATAAAACCTTTTTATTGAGTAACCTTGCCACAGGTTGGAAACATGCGCCATCTGGAATCAGTAACAAGTTCACCATGTCCAAAAAGCACAAGGGTAGCCCGAGACTTTCCCACTGGAGCCGGTATGGGGTACGACATGGCTCCTACAGTGAGAAGGACAAAAGTATGCTTTCAAGTTTTCACCAGTTCAACACTCCTGGTGATGGGAAATTGGAAAAATAAACCTACCGGAGCAAAACATGTGGCCACAAGATAGGAAAACACATTGGAAACAGATGGGGAAAAGTGGCCGAGAAGGTTTGACCTAGAGGACATCTTCTGATTATGACCTTGAACAAACACTAAGAATGACCCCCACAAAACGGGAAAGGTATTTAGCGAGGATATTCAAAGACTGTCTGTGCTAATGACATCTGCAAAAGTTTCTGCATTCTGACTGTGTGTCAAGATCACAATTGAGGATGATTAGCCTAGATATACGGATCCAATCCCACCTAGAAATTCTAAAGAAACTTCAAATTGCAGAATTGGATCACCTATCCCAGACAACTTTGTTTTGAGCTATGTAAGACCTGTCCATGCTGACAATTTACAAGTTCATCAGTAAATGCTATGTACATGCATATGTCTACTTCTGGTCTATGTT
Organism: Branchiostoma floridae x Branchiostoma japonicum; assembly: GCA_013266295.2. Lineage (NCBI taxonomy): Eukaryota > Metazoa > Chordata > Leptocardii > Amphioxiformes > Branchiostomatidae > Branchiostoma > Branchiostoma floridae x Branchiostoma japonicum. The sequence goes on along the minus strand of CM023829.1, from coordinate 16,975,605 downwards.
TTCCAACAAGAACAACTGTACGACAATCGTCTGCAAAGTACAACAAGAGTTCCACGACCTCATATCTCCATGAAATATGGTTTCCTGAACACAAATAACATATTTGATGTGAAAGTTCAATCCTTTGGCAATGTTTCACGTCAACACGTTATCATTAATTATGCATATGACCTGTGCATTAACATAATATATGTATGGTGTTGTGAACTTTTGACTAACTTACACATGTCACAACCATGAAATTCCCATTAATGACCACTAAAGAATTATATAATTTTCATATTAATTATGCTAATGAGGTCTATATTAGCATAATTGGTATCTGTTGATATTCTACCTGCGATAGATTATACACATTGCATGTATGAAAGTCCTATAATGAAAAACACTGGAATTTCAGAATTTTCTCATTAATTATGCAAATTAAGTCCTCATTTGCATAATTTGCATTTAATTATGTACATCTCTGTGTAAGCTACCTGCATACTAAAAATCATGATAATACGTTGCTCCTTTCTGGACTTATATGCTCTTAAAACTTTTTGCAAAAACCCCCCTGCAGTTCCAGCACAAGCTGCTAGGGGGACCAAACCCACAACACTTATTCCTGGCAGGAAAAGCTATCTGCCACCAAAAAATCAAAACCATAGCATGTTCAGGACAAAAGATACAAAAACCGGACGTTCTGCTGCAGTACCAAGGTCAGCCACCAGGAGGCCCAGATTTGACCTTGACCTTTGTCTTCCTAAGACCTACCTACATACCAAATATCATCACCATCCATAAAGGCGTTCTTAAGTTATGCTCACCAGTAATTGGCGGAAACACACACAGACACACAGACACACAGACACACAGACACACAGACAGACAGACCGAAAACAATATCTCCATTTTTCATGGAGATAACTAGTACTAACCATGAATTTCCTGATGGGCCTCTCACAGAAAGGCGATGACAAGACAGCAGACCTCACAACCTCATCCTCAACATGTGTTCTACCCACATCTGTTACAACTTTCCCTCACAATATGTTGGTCTGACAATCCCCTGGTTTCTGTCAATCAATACTGGATTCATAATATAGTCAGGGCTTGAAATCCTTTTTTTCTGCATACCTGCACTGGTGCAGGTAACATTGAAAATTACCTGCACCAGACAAATTTTACCTGCACCACTCAGAATTTAGTTTAGGAAGTAAGGATCATATTAAAAACTGTTTAGAAACCATTGCCATTATTTCTTTTACACTTCATTCATAGCTGTTGACAGTCAATACAGCTAATAAAAATCCACATATACCTTAATTTGTGTGTAACTGTAAGCCCAGTACATCCACATTCGACTTGTGCAGGTTACATGTGTAGGTGCAGGTAGACATCAGACATACAATACAGTACCTGCACAGATCCAATTCTACCGGCACTAACCTGCATATACACACCAAGTATTTTGAGCCCTGGTAGTGTAGGGAGGTACTCTTTCACACCGCTGCCCTTCTAGGTTATTTATTATTGAGCAATCTTGTTCAGTCCATATGACGGCCAACTGTTGGACAGGACAGGGTACAATATGGGATGTGTGACAGCAGGTTGTAACATGTGTGTGTGGTTTCACACCAGCTGTCCCATCTTACGTAATACAGTTGACAACAAGTGTTATCAAATCAAACTGCAGCAGGAAAAATGATGGCAATTGTTGATAAAAACGTAGTAGGGAATATTACCTCCATACTTAACATACCATCTCATTCGTTCAATCTTCTTATTTTATCAATTATTCAATGCCTTATTTCCATAGCAAGCCAGGCTGCCCAAGCCTGGGCACTATCCTCCGTAGTTTTTGCCGCTCCTAAGGTAAAAGGTCGCAGTGGTGAATAGCAACCTTAGGAGCGGCAAAAACTACAGAGGATGGTACCCAGGCTAAGGCTGCTCAGCACTAACAATGCCTTTAGTTATTTTTTAAAAGTTCAATAAACTATATGACGGTTGTACTTTCGAATGCAGTTATGTTTTTAATTGGTCAAGGCAATTGTTGCAACCAATTAGACTGAATACCTTTCTCCCTTGGGATAATATCTTACAAAAACACACTATCAACCTCCAAGGACGACAAAGCATACAAATAACATCATAGATGAAACTTGTGCTGAGGTCAGTTGTGACAGCTGTCTGCTATGTCCTACTGCATTAGTCTGGGAACCAGCCTTGTTTGGACAGATTCATCTCCAAAAGTCCCACTTTGTTGGTAGGGAAATGAACAGGCAGACAGAAGCTTAACAAGTCTGGATTTCAGACATACATGTATACCTCTGTGCAATATGACAGCTTGCAGATATAAATAGCTGTCTTTAATAACTTTATCATTTCTAATAAGCAGGTGACAGATTTTCTTTAGGCTAATTAGATGACATTTTCTTTATGTGATGAAAACTGGAAACCACAAAATAATACAACCCATCACCACTGAACGGGGCTGTCAAGTGCATCACTGTTCGCCATCTATGTTGAACACATCTGTTACTACTATTTGAAAGGTTTAATATGAAAGCATATATTTAGTGATTCAAAAATACCATACAGACCATATGGCAATGGCAGCATCTCTCTAACAGATTATTAAGATTATTATTAAACTGACATCACGAAGCTGGTCCATATGTTTTCATATTTCTGTAGATACAGCATTGCAAAATGCAAAGATACAGTTACTGTAACAGATTCTACAAAAAGACAATCCCTTTAGAAGATATTTTCCCTTGCTCTAGTAGGGAACACTAGTAGGTTATCAAGAGCCAATTGACAAGAGCTGGAATAGGAGTGGATGGTACTACCATGGTGGATAGGGCCAGTGGACTGGAGCTAAAACAGGCGATTGCTTGAACAGTGCAATGGAGCAAGTCATTGCAGTACAAGTTGTTTTTCATAGAGGGAGTTACATAGCAAGGAAATTCACAGTCAACAGTGTTTAAAATAGACCTCAATGTCCTGTAGGCTTGGAATACCGAGGAAAGGCTTTATAAATTACCAACTGACGACCTTCCCTGAAGTTCCTTTAAGAATGTCTGGACATTGTCCAAGTCTCTGTAAGGGAGGGCTGAAGGGTCGTTCCAAGTATCAAGGTCATGATTCTATATTCACTAGCTCTTTGTTCTTTCAAGGAGGTTGGAAAAGGGAAAACTACCCTTCATGGTTCTTCATACTACTAGATCCTGAGTTAGACATACTGCTACTAGAATTAAAAGTGGGAAAAGGACTGAAGCAAAAAGGATAGCAGATCACGGGTAGTACGGGTAAACTAACTAGGACGGCTATACTTCTATCATAATGTCAATGTGAAAATTTTCAGGATGGGAGCCTACACCAAGTATGCTTTTTATCAAAATTCTACAAAATTCTCTGTTCTGGTCAGAGATCTAAAAATAGTTCATATTTGTGTTTTGTTTCATCTAAATGCATAATCTGAAGGAGTATTTTTGCCATCAGTGGTTATAAGAACAGTACAAAAGGTTTGTACAGTACTTCCCAGCTCTATTATATACTTCGAGCAACAAATCTCCTATACTGTAAATGCATCTGCTTTCCCAGTGGTTTTATTTTGTGGTATGAGGGAAAAGGAGGCTGAATTTTACAGTTGACACAATTCTATAGTACAGTAGCAATACAAAACATATTCGTTGATATTCATTAGGATTTCGCGAAACCACGAAAATAAAACCGCCGTAAATATTTCCAAGTTTACAGTACTCGCTCAATCAGTACCAAAGAGCTGTTTTATGGCTTTTACTTGTGATGTAGAGAGAAGCACATCTGGTTTGCGGCCCCTAACCAGAGGGAGGGGTGACACTGGCCTGGCACCTTGAGCTCGAGCTGCAAAACTTTTCCAGATCTCCGAGCAAGTGGCAGACAAAATGTCGCCAGTACTGGCAGGGTACCGCTGCCATGTTTATGATACACAAACCAGATGGGACGATCTCTCTCCGCAAATATAGCCAAACTCCAGATACTGGGCAAATTCTTCTGTGGGAGTATTTTGTGTGGTGAAATTTCTTGTAATCAAAAACAAGATCGTTTTTCCAGACAAATTGATGTTTTCTATCGTGTATCCTGCACATTATGTAGAAAATGATGCCAGGTCCCTTTTCAATATCGTGATAGAAATGGCACAAGAATCTATGTACATACACTAAGGGCAAATTTTCTTACTACAGATTCTTTTAAGTTGCCTTCAAAATAATGATCACTTAAAGCACTAATTTTAAAAATAATATATAGAACAAGATTATTCCTATGCAGGCTCCCCATTTTCATTTTGAAACAAACCATATATAGGGAAAAGAGCACAAACAGAGTCTGTGTGTGTGTGTGTGTGTGTGTGTGTGTGTTTGTCTGTCTCTCTCTCTCTCTCTAAACATATGTAAATATTACATATAGTATATATATCATGGTTAATACCATTTAGTCTTAGTCCAATTTTCAAAGATAACATCATTGTCAAGTGGATATTTGCACATCTCCTTTTCACAACAAAAGCACTGTCCATGATCTACATGTAGCTATATAATATGAATAAACATTATTTGTGCACATTTTCCTTTATCTACATTAATATCATATCACACTATCCTGTCACAGGAACTTAAATGGCCTACTTCATTACAGACATTGTACATAACCCTGTATCTAAAATGATACAATTTTTTCTGGACAGAATTGTAGTTAACCAGGATTTTTACTACAATGTCATCCAGGCGAACAAAAAAAAAAACCATGAAGGCGTCATAATAATGAAGCCCAGTCGGAGCGACATACCAGAGACCTGCAAGCTGGACCAGATGGCAGAGTCAGGAGAATCTCGAGCTGTAGGCATCCTGACCAGAGGCTGGGAAAGCATGCCCTGTCACTGGGACCAACCTCCCAACAACTACTGTACTACAAACCTGGGGAAGGGCTATATGGGCTACATCCCAGTGCTGTTGGACTGAACCACTACAGGTGGTAGGGGGGAAACAGTTTCAAACCCTGGCATATACAAATAAACCTGGTAGACACTATGTTTGTATACAAAACTTTATACACAAACAGATTTTAATGTCAAAGTGATTACACTTTCCAAAATCTCTCACCATACATTATGCTATTGAAAAAATGACGTTTCGACAGTAACCCTTTGAAAATGGAATGGAATAGGCCAAATAGGAATACCAGAAGGTATCCTTGAAGGCCTGACAGGCTTGGCTACCCCTGTCAGGAGGGGGGGAGTGTGTCCAGATGGTTTTCTTACTACTGAGGAAATACCAGGAGATCTGTGTACTTGGGACTAGCCACTGGAGGAGATTTCCAGCTGTCCGTCCAGACTGGCCGTCGCCAGTTCTGACAGCTGCTGAAGAAGCCAAGCCTTGGCGCCCAGGCCAGATGGAAAACCGCTCCAACACTTCCTCTGGACGATCCTGTGGTATTTTCTTGTCAATCCCTGGGAGTCAGCTATAAAATCCTATCGCTTCCTTATGGCTTTACGTTTGGTATTACAAATTACACAACTTGGAACAAATATCAATTACTTGAGAACATGACAGTAGGCAATACTGTGTTATGTAGGCTGTATACGTCGTTCTGCCCGAGCACTAAACAGAAATATTAGAAGAGAATCACAGGAGGGCTGGTCTGTTTTTACCCAACTCTGCCTGATCAAAACAGTGCCACATGGCACCCTCTTTAAAGATAACCAGAGTCAAGACCCTGACAGGAATGAAAAACATGTTTGGGGCAGGTTGCCAGGGAGACAGGCTGTCCCCACACCAGACAGCTGCTATCTCCGCAGATGATGCCCAGAGCAGCTGGGACAGAAACCAGCCCCCCTCCCGCACACTTGTAGGCGATGTCAAGGTGCCATCTTCCTTCAGGATATGCTACTTCAGAGAGGGATTCCATGGACAGACTTCCTTAATCCAGATATGTCAATAACTTGTCAAGGAACTAGCTACCTACCACATGGGTGGCATGCCTGGTCTTAATAAGACAATTACCGGTAAGAGAAAAAAAATAAAAACAAAATTCCAGAGCTGTCAGCTTATAAAATAAGCCACTGGTGTGGATATATTAATCAACCGAACCTTTAAAACACAACTCTTTCCACCTTTTTCATTAATTGGATTAACTTTCACAGCCAATCACTGCTGACCTGAAGAAGTCAGGATGGTTGGTCTATTTGATTGACAGCTGCTGAGTGCTGCCAGCTGTGCTGTCTCCCCAGCTTGTCAGCACCTGTCAGAAACTGAACTGACAGGGACAAGTGGCTGACCAAGTAAATAAAATGTCCAGAACTTCAGACAGCTCAAAATATAGCCTGGCGCCAACAAAATTATACTTGTCAGATAGAGTCCTACAACAACAGGCCCTCTAGTATGCTTACTAGTGACCTGCCAATGGGATAGAATCATGCAAAAATTCCAGCAACTATTATGCATAATTATGCTAGCATTATGTATGAAATGATATTGCCTTCAATCCATAGTCCTGTCGTTGAATAAGCTAAATGATATGGTACATACCATACATAGATACACATATGAATACCACAACATTTACCGTTATCTTAAGTATACAGAAATGCCCACCAACGTCAAAGGGATACAAAACTGTAGTCTATCATCGGTTCTTTTGAAAATATACTTTTTATAGCCCTTTCTTAGATCTATTTAGTGGTGCTAACATAATCCAAGAAGGCATTCCTACGATCACTTGTACCAATGGATCTCAATCATTTCTTGTTTCCTATTTTAAACAAAATCCTACCCTCCCTTGTTTCCATTCCCTGGGTCCAATCTGGGGTGAGCTTGTCAACGGTGATTTAAGGGTATTGTGGAGTCGCAGAAGTGGGGCATAAATTGTGGAGGGGAGCGGCCCAGAGGACCACAGCCACAATATTGTTGGAGCCAGAAAATGTACACTATCAGGGAGAGTATTTACAGGTTGGGAAACAAATAGACCAGGCAGCAGACCATACAAAAAACAGCTGCTGTAAGACAGTGCCCGCTGACCCTCAAGGCACATTCTTCTGCACAGTTACTCATTCTTTCTTTATGCAAGTTGAATATAGATCAATATAAGTTTTATATTATGATATAGATATGAAATTATAAAATTATTATTCAAAAACATATCTATTGCTTTAGTCTCAAAGTATAAAATATATCAGAGCAGATATTGGCTGGAATTGGTCAATAGCAGCTGGGTTATGTCTAATGTGTCACTTGTCAAGAGTCATTTAGAATGTGACAGGCTTCGGTATACTGGTATAGGTACCAGGTCCGTCATAACAAGACATAAAAATACACTCCGCTTCCTTTTTAGATATCTTGCAGGGTTTCGTTTCATCGTGTTAGACAAAGCCGAAGGAAATAGGAATACAGAGACTCACGCGATCTTTGAAAATCGTATCAGGTTGTCCCGGTTTAATGAGACGACAGATCCCCTAACAGTCACTGTCTGAAACTTTTTAAAATTTTTTTATTAGGCCACACCAATTTAATTTGTTGCTTCTCGGATTCCCCTCTTCATTTTTTTCTGATTTGCAAAAAAAAAATTTCTGGCTCTCAACTAAAAAATGCTCATATTTTACCCCCAACAGTTGAAGAAAGTCATTTTCTTCCTAATTGTTACCGTTCTTACATCTACCAATGCAGTGGTTTGATTAAAAGTTCAAAATTCATTGTTTAAATTTTAACCCAGTCTTTCATGTTGACTTCATGGCACCTATTCTAGCATTTAGGGCTATAATAGGATGCCCAGGCCTGTTTTTTTTTTTTTTCGCCCTGTCGCTTCATATTTTTTCTGAAAAAATCCGAGAAGCAACAAATAAAATTGGTGTGGCCTAAAGCAACTGTAATGCAACTGACAAGTACTGCATGCTTCCTAAGAATTATTCTGACTGGTCTCTTACTGACAGTTACTGACATGCTACTGGCAAGAACTGAAAAATGCATGCAGCATTGTCCTGTGGGTGGTGTGAGTACATGCAGGTGCATTTCTGTCATCCTTGGGGCAAGCAGGACAGACTGGCAGGCACCAGGCGCCTGTCCGTACCAATACACAAGGACACTTCCACAAATAGCAGCGCGGGGCATCAAAATTGCTGCCATTCCAAGCCTACAGGATGTACACAATACACAGGTCGGGGATTCCAAGCCAACTCCAGGGTAAGGAGACTCTCATTAGGTATATGGCTGGTGGTGAGGGTCAGTCACATCATACACGTTTCTGTCAACAAGCTGTCTTAAGTGGTTCGGAGCAATTACAGATTTTTTTCCCAAAGGAAATTGATACAACTATGCTTTTTTAGGCGCTGCGAGTCACTAACATCCTCCTTTAGAAGCACTGGAAGAATCTTATACTACTGTTAGATTTAGACTTACTTCATTCTACTGTCCCTGACAGGGCTTCACTTTTTTCAAGAGTGAAATGGAAATTCAAAGGTTTACTTCTAAGGGCCTGGTCACATGTATCATATGATCGCAATCTGAGGGCGTTCTCGGGACAGTTGCGCTCGGATTCCTCAAAACTCAGCTTTCCTACAGATGAATTCAGCTGTCTTGTTACAAAAAAGGCTGTCTTGCTAATTGGATCCTTGTCAGTGGTTGGTTCTGTCCCAGCCTGAATGCAAACTCTAAGTCTTAGGTATCAAAATCCAGGCTCCAAAATCGTATGACAACCTATGACGAATGTGACAACAACAATGTCCACATACATATACATAGACTGGATGCCAGACTGTTCTCAGGGCCAATACAGAGGCCAGCACCAAGTTAGTAACTAAGGGGGTCTGTGGTAAAATTTCCTTGGGGACATGTTCATGATGTTGGCTCTGGAGCGGAGGAGCTAGCCTGTATATATACTGGCCCTGGCAACAGTCTGGCACCCAGGCTACCGCATACATTGCTTTGATAGAGTGTAAAACTGTGTATGGTCCTGGCTAGTCTGTATGGCGCATGTCTCTGTCAACTTGGGTCTTCCAGACAGACCCCAGCAGGTGGATACTTGCAACACTGCCAGACTTGAAGGCACCAGGCAGCTGTCATGGCCCATCAACCGGAGCCCTTCCATTCCCATGCCCCCAGATTCCACCCCAGAAAGCATACACCAGAACTACAACACAGTAGAGGAAAGCAGAGACATGGACATCACCACCCTAGCCGGAATGAGGGAAGGCCTTCCTGAAGGATCAAACAAGCAGATGTACTTAGCCTTCTCCCGGTACATCGAGAGTACGAACCATTTCGACATGCTCTCCTAGGAACACTTCCGGCATCACGCAACGCACAAGCCACCAAGTGTTAAATACCTTGAGAGACAATTGACTCTGAACTGAACCAAGCGTAAACCTGCACCAAGAGACCACGTCTAGCAATATATTAGACCTTAAACAAGGACAACAACAACCAGCAGTTTAACAATTGCACACAGGGTTATTGTTTGTTGACTGCTGCAACTTCAGACTTCTCGGTTCTTTAGTTGTGTGATGACAGTTGTTGGGCTAAGTTACACTATTGTCAAAGTTTTAATTTCATGCATCTTTCACTACATCCTACATGTATAATCAAGGGAAGCCACTAAACACTGCGCAAACAGTTGGATTTACCAATGGTAGTAAATGCCAGTAAAGTCTGGTAATACCAGGCTTGACAATGGCAGTAAATAAAAGTCTGGTAATTTTTGGACTAACAATGGTTGTAAATGAAATTACCGGACTTTACTTTTATCAACTAACATTGAGAAGGCCGGTACTGTTTACAAAGAAAACATTTCCCGACTTAACTGGCATTTACTACCATTGGTAAATCCAATTTTTCGTGCAGTGAAAGATACAGCAACTGAGTTGCTAGGTGTAAGCTTTCTCTTCAGCCAAAAAGTGAATGGGTCCTACTTGCTATTATAACTTACAACATTTCTTCCATTGATAAAACAAGAAAACAGAAACACGTTCTGTTTTGGAATTTGAAAAAAAATAATGTTCAGTTTCTATCCTCAAGATTTTGTCTGTTTACACATAATTGTTATGGGATTGTCCGTTCCAGGTCATCCTATGTAATTCCGCTATGAGAGAACCCATCCACCCCTCCTTGTAAGTGGCTCAGTCCACCAATGATGTGTCACAATCTTCAGTCTATGGAATCTTTTCCCCACCCTACCCATCCTTGGTATAAGATTGTCTGTACCCGATTTTAAAAAAGAAAGATAATAATTAAAACTTAAAACCGCCTCCTACTCCTACCTTTATTGTTGTTAACTGAATAGAAAATTTTGTACATTACGAAGATTTGTGGACTATGATATTATTGTTAATATTACATGTATATCAAGTATTTGCTCAATTTATTTTTTTATTTCCTGTGTTCCCGTGACCCCCCCCCCCCCCCCCTTACTGGACTGCTGGGAAGAGCAGCCAAGGCTGACAGGGCATTCCAGTCAAAATTAAAGATATTGATTGATTGATTGATTGCATGCTCCTCCTAAGTTTAACTCTTACTGCATTCACTCATATCCAGTCGACCTGAAAAAAATGCTGGCTTTATCCTCCTACCAAAGTCACACATCAGCACCAGGTTTGGGGACTGCTACAAGAATAACACTTCCTGACAATGACAAGCCTCCAGTCTGTGACAGCCCTGTCTGGTGGGCCATGTTGTAGCGACAGCGCCTTCACAGAAATTCAACAAGCAAAACAACTTGTTTAGAAAATCAAGGCAGTGTTGATGACAGCAGAGCTTTTCAAGGCCAACAACAGATGTTACAATTTACCATGACAAAGGACACCTTTCACAATGTACCTGAGCCCAACATACAGGTGGATTCAACACAAATGGGACATACATGTATGTAATGATGCTGCCAGAATGTCACAATGAGTGTGTGCGTGGGCGTGTTTCTGTCACCAAAAAAACTCAAGAATTTCTTCATGGATTGGTACATGATTTCATTTTTGGTGTGTTGGTAGGTCGTGACAAAAACTGGGAATGATTGGATTTTGGGCCCCCTGGTGGCTTTCCAAGGTATTGCAGTGGAACTTCTAGTTTAAAATTACTCCGTGACACATAACAGCAAAGTGCTTACATGTGCTAGGAAGTTGATATACATGTAGTTCATATTCAACTGGATTGCTACAGAACAGAAGAAAACAAGAAATTGGAGATCCGGGAAGTATTTTGGGTTTAGGCCATAGCAAGTAAATTTTATGGATGACATCCTCCGGAGACTCCAAAATTAATGCGAGAGGGCAAAAAAAAAACAAGGCAGGCCAAAAAAAACAAGATTCCTACATTTTCAGATTTTGAGATCGTAAACCTCGTTGAACAAGAATTTAGGCGGTAAAACATGATATCATACCCAACAGGTCTTCTGTCGCTGTATTCAACAGTATTACCTGTCCTTGCAGATGTGTCTTTATTAAATAGAACAAAAAAAAGAGCTTGCTGTACCATCTTCAAGGTAGATACTACACTGGGTATTCATTTGTAATGGAACATCCTGGACTGTCAACACTTGCCATCAAACACGAGGAATTGCGCCTCAAGTTTGCTGGATCCCTGGTGGTCTCTGAGTTTAGAGACTGGCTACCAGGCAGAACACAGGGCTCAATCACTGACAGAGTGACTCATAAACCGAACTGTCTGGAAGCCATACTCTGCCTATATTGTGCCAACTGTTACAACACCGATTTGTCTCTGAAACAACTTTGAAAAAAGAAGTGACTAAATAAAATTTTCAATTATTGTACAAATGGTTTTGATTCAGTGGCAACATCACATATAAAATGAATAAAATACAACATTGTATCAAAGTAAAAATAAAAGAATAAATCAGAGCCTTGTCTTGCAGATGGACGTTCATGACATATTTGCCCTTTTTTGGCATGTTGACCACCGTCGCAGGGCAACAGAATTTCTTGTTTTTTTTCCTGAAATCAGGCGAAAATCAATGCGCGCGAGGATGTCATCCATAAAATTTACTTGCTGTGGCCTTACGTGAACTTATCGGAACGACCAAGGAGATTGTATGATGTACTTTCACTTAATTGGGACTAGGACAGAAACTGTGAAGAGTTGGAGGGTTGCTCATGTCATGCATTTTCCTATTTCAGCCTCTAATTCCTACTGACTCCCAGCCAGATTCTGCCACATTCAAGTTCACCCCATTCCTTGTGAATACCTTTTGACCTCCCTTCAGTCTTCCCCAACCCACATGCCGTCAACCTACTCTGTCTGGACAAGCATACACACAAGACAAGCCACCCAAAACAATACGTCCGAACCCAGAAGTAATACAGTCATGAAGTACAAAATACAGACATGACAAGCAAACTTGGATCTTGCTTCAGAGGAAAGGACTAAGTGTGAGTCACAGAGGACATAGAAGGACAGATGTGGACATACCTAAGTGAAGGTGCATGGCAGGAGTGAAGTTATGTGACCATTAATTCCATGGCTCACAAGCTAAGCATACTTGGAATGTACATGTAAGTTTTCAGTGTCTCGCTTGCATTTCTAAGAACAGCTAGAAATTACCGATGATTGTTACAAACCACCGGTAGATTTGTATCTCAGTGCAAGGAAACACCACATCTTTATGAAGTAAAGCTGGGTTATTAAATCAGAGATTTCAAATTCCTGGGAAGTATTTTGGGTTTTTGTGACCTTCAAGTTCACAGAACTCCAGTCCGGGAAGTTTTTTTAGGTTTTCGTGAATGTATTAGAACTGTGGAGTGGATTGTGTCATGTAATCTAATTGGGCATTTAACACTCCCTGAATTCCTCCACATACCTACATGTACCATCCCCGCATTTGCTGGGTTAATGTCAGGTTTGACCTCCCTATCAATCAACTGTCCAAATCACTTCCCGCCGTCCCTTAACCATTGCTACTTGGACAAACAGACACAAACCCTCAACTCAGCCACCCAAAACAATACTTCCGTAATAAGTTATGAGAACCAGACTTGTACTTCCAATATGCAAGCCTATACTGGTATAGACTGAGGTACAATGTAAGTGACCAAACCATAAAGTTACTGGTACAAATACCTCCCATTCCTCTGCACAGAGACAGGTGCAGAGTGACATAAACCTTGGATAATTTTCCCAGGAATTCAAAACATTGAATCTGAACTTCCTGTTTGTCTGCAAACAAGATACTATTGTGGAATCTTTGACCCAAATCTGCAACCTTTCAAAAACAACACAGACTCTGTTTCTTCTACTAACCAGATCTCCATAAAACAGTATGTTACAGATCAGTAAAGTCGGCATATTTTACCTCGAAATGATCTCTACATAACAAGTATGAGGAAATATATCAGAGCAAAGACATACAAATGTACTTTTTACATACACTAAATGCAAATGTAATATCCTATCGTATATGTGAAGAGTCTGTTTGTACAAATGCATTAGATTCAGACTTCAAAGGCTTAGGCCTGTGTAGGTTACTGCAACAGACAACTAGCATGTTTACCTAGACACTCCAGGGTTCCTGCCCATGTCTTTGTCTACCAGTGAACCCAACCTTGGGCATATACAATGTACCATACTTCAAGTTCAACTGTGAAATGGCTACCCCACCATAGGAAGCTGTACACTTCCACGTCTCTCTTATGTTCCACTTTCACCACACCAAAACACCACCAAAACCAAGGTCACCCCCTCCGTTTGCCCGTCAACACCACAGGTGGCTTCGCTCATCGTACTTCAGAAAGATTTGTGCTGGGGAGGGCGAATTTAGAGGCTATGAAATTAGAAGGTAAAAGACCTTTCAAGGGCCGAGGAATTAGTTGGTTCCTGAGCCCACTGACAGATGGGTCCCATCTTGACAAGTCCAGAGCGACATGGAACAACCAGTGAAGACACTGCTGCTGTTACACACACACACACTCACTCTCCTGGAGCTTTAGAGTGACTTCTTTCTTCTGGCAGCATGCCATTTTCCTTAAAGTATGCAGAGCAAGTCTGCGACAAAACTTTACAGAGATAAGAACAGTTGCCTACAAACAACATGCCCCCCTCCCCCCTTGGGCAAATTGAACAGGAATCTGCTGACATCTGAAGGTCAATCTTTCTTAACTCCAGGACATAACTAACTTTGAACAGCAGACCGGCAAAGAGTTCAACTGCTTGCTTGAACTTTTTACAAGACGTCTTTTAGAACTTGCCTGAACATTTTACAAGACCTCTTAGAACTAACTTGCCTGAGCATTTTACAAGACGTCTCAGATTAACTCACTTGAAGATTTTATAAAACTTCTTGATATAATTCACAGAGTTACACATTCAGTTCTAATGTATTGGTAAGCATAGTAGTTTTGCAGGAATAACAAACAAACAAACAAACAAACAACAAACAAACAATCATATCATGTGAAGAGGACAGAAGCAGCCTCTCCAAGTTCGGAGAGGGTCCAGTTCTATAATGACAGTGATAGTGAGGGATCAGACAGGACCACCATCACTCCGACTTAACCTGAATCTCTGCAGACAACACGGAGCGCTGACAGACACTTACCAGCCGCGGACGTACCAGGCACTGCCCGCATCCCCTGCGCCTGGGCGTTAGACAGTGGCATCGCTCCCGGGGACGTGCTCGTCTGTGACTTGCTGTTCGAGTCGGGAGAGTCAGGCATGCTGGGCTCTGATTGGCCTGAAGAACAACAGAAGACAGGAGAGAAATCTGTTAGTACAGCGTGAACATCGTTCCGAGAAAACAAAAAATATGTCATCAGCACGAGCAAGAGATTTAAACCTTATGTCAAAGTTTCTCCTGTAAAAATCTTGTGCAAGGTCCAAACAAGAACGTCCTTGTGGCTTTGATCCTGAAACAGTGTGTATATCAGAACTGAATGTAGAACAACAGAAAACAGGAGAAAAATTTGTTAGTACAACGTAAACATCTTTCCAAGAAAACATGAAGTACTTTTCCAGCGTAGAAATCTAAACCTTATGTCACAGTTTTTTTAGGTTGTAAAAATCTTGTGCAAGGTTCAAACCAGAACGTCCTTGTGGCTTTGATCCTGAAGTAGTGTGTATATTAGAGCTGATGGTTCACTTTACCGACAATATGATCCCAAGATTTGCCTTATCTCAAAGACCTGTGCAGTAATGCTGTTAGATCCTTAGCCTTGGTTCAACATCTCCTTGTAAATATCTATATATACAGAGATTGAAGCCAAGTAGTGTCCAACAAGTAACCTGACCAAGGAAATACCAGAGATAGCATCCTGCCAAACATCTGGAAGAAATCAGGAGGAAGGGAGGGGGTAAAATATACTAGCAGTCAAGGTTTTAAAAATGCCAAGGCATTAATTAGGACCAGGACTGTACTTCTGGTGTTGGTTCATACTAGCCTGTCCTGTGGAAAATAAGAACCATTTTGCACTGCAGATTATTGTAGTAAGAGAGTTCTACATTTTTTACCATTTGGGAACTTTTAGAATACTTAGTGCTCTTCATAATTCAACAAAATCTTAATCATTGATTATCTAATATCAAACATTATCACATTTTAACAATGTCTTGTACCAAACAAAACTAGCTACTAAGGCCACCCCAATTTAATTTGTTGCTTCTCGGATTCACCTCTTCATTTTTTTCTGATTTGCCAAAAAAAAAAAAATTCTGGTCCTGAATCAACTCAACAGTACTCATATTTTGCCTCCCACAGTTGAAGATAGTCCTTTTCTTCCTTGTTGTTACAGTTATTACATCTACCAATACAGTGGTTTGATTAAAAGTTCAAAATTCATTGTTTCAATTTTAACCCAGTCTTTTGTGTTGACTTCATGGCACCTATTCTAACATTTGGGGCTATAATAGGATGCCCAGGCCTGTTTTTATTTTTATTTTTTTTTCGCCCTGTCGCTTTATATTTTTTCTGAAAAAATCCGAGAAGCAACAAATAAAATTGGTGTGGCCTAAAATACAAATGACATTAAAAATTCAGCTACCACTTTTAGGGTTATTCTTTGCTTTTATCAGCTACTATTTTTGTGGCTTCCGCTGCTCTGATATTCATTTCAGTCATGTTGACCAGTTTGTGGTCTTCTGTCATCCTTATCTTTTGCCAGACACCATTTTGATAAAGGCGAAAAGCAATTAATTCACAAAAGCTCAGGTACCAACTACACTCCTGCTTCCAACTTCTTAATAGTTCAAGTTCTCCTGTGACTGCCAATGTCTACCCCTGTGTATGGGGGCCCGCATGCCATTTTCCGTAGAGCGTAATCGGCCGTTTTAATTCTACGTAGAGCGTAGACGGACCGCTCTAATTCAACGTAGAGCGTAATCGGTGCATTTTGCGTAGAGCATAATTCGCCGTTTTATTTCACGTAATGTGTTGTAGCTACCCGGAATTTATCGTAAAGCGTAATGGGGGGAGGCTTCTTGAATTCAGCGTAATACGTAGCCGGCTCTCAGAATTTAGCGTAGAGCGTTGTTGGGACCCCCCATGCCGACCCTCGTGTATATTCTCCACATCTTTGATCCAGAAGACCTACATGAAGCGCAAGGTAAGCTGGGACAACATTTGACCTTCAAAACAAAGTAGTGAAGTTGTTCCATGAGCTAGCAGGATGACCTACTGTGGACTTCCCTGTCAAGCCATCTGGAAATACACTTGACTGGGGAGCTGACTTCTGTACAGAGGTGAGCCAAGAACCTGAACAACACAGGAAACATCCACATCCCAACAGCTCCAAAGCACCTCTGTTAAAATCACTAGCACTCCAGACAGGAGGTTTTTAGCAAGGAGGGGGTAGCAAAATCAATGGTTCGTGAAAAAATTCTGGTCTGGTCTAGGGTGGCTGATACCACATAACTTAGGACCAATAGAACTGATTGACAGAAGGATGTCACCAACATACATGTACACATATGGAATCAATGTGCAGCTTCTGTCAACAGAGCTGTTGTTTTTAAAAGCACAACTTTGTAAGCAAAACTGTACAAAGCATGCTCTCAACTGACAATATCTCAAATCAATCTTCTTCCTATTATATACCATAATTCATCACAATACATTAAGTCAAGTTTACAATCACACTATCAATATTTGATGACTGATGTAAGTAACAAAGATATCACTGATTATAGAAATATTGATTAATCAAGTATGGTTATTGTCAAACTATTTCCCAAACAAAATATCTCTGACAGAAGGAAGTATAATCTTCCTAAACAGACAGGCCTGTGTTCTATCTCGCAAGAATGGACAACTTGAGTCCTCCCTCCCCATCAACTTTTCTTCAAATACTCTTACTACACTACTTATCACACACTACCTTATAGATACACCTACAGCATAAGGGCACATCATAACGTAGCATCCATTTAAGAAGAGCTACAACGATTAACAGGAGAGAAAAAAGGGAACACTTTAGGAAAGAAGAAGGAAAATACAGACTTTCTTCCGCCATCTGGTAGCAATCTGGGGTGTGATGATCACGCCCTGGCTGGAAGCTCTGCACAACTGAGGAAGTTTGAAGGGGACACTGGAGTTTTGTTGAATGGGAGAAATCGGAGCCCAGGGCCCAAGGGTAGAGCCGCATTCCTCCCCTGAACAACTTCCATGTGTGGAGGGGTGAAGACAGGGCCAGGTATCCTTGGGGAGAGAACTTGAAACTTTCAAGGAGCTGGGCCACAGATTGGCTACAGTGGCCAGGAGATCTAGAAGATGGGGCTGACTTGACAAGATGCATGTGTGTCTTCTGTTCAAGTCGTCTGTCTTATCTTAATGATGCTAAGTAGGCTTAGGATACCAGCTGACAAGGACATTTACCTGAATAAAGGTAAGGGGAATGACCGATAATGAGATGATACATTGATAACTGATCAGAAGCATCTTTATGGAGTTCTATGACATTTTAATGTCCGTACTCCAATTTTTCAAAAAGGAAACTATTCTGTAAACATATATTGGTATCAAACTTTTAAAAGCAAGTGGATTGAAAACATGGCCATAGATTCTACTCTACTCTACTCATGGGATCGGGGCTCCAAGCAAGAAGTCTGGCCAATTCTCCATACTGTATCTTATACATGTACCAAAGACAGCATAGTTAATAGGCAACAAACCTCTATGTTTCAAAAACTCAAAATATACATATACCAGCGTCCCCATTTGTGGCTAGTTTACTGGGCAATGATTTTTTTCTTGGTACAGTATTCTATGAAACCCCTTGTTCAGCCCCAGAGCCCCCAGAGACACTCCAAAGTTTTTGGCAACTCTGGCCTAGTTTTAGAATCTGTAATGTAGCAGTTCAAGCTGTCTATAACCAAGGAGGTAAAAAAACCTCCTTGCTCTAGCACACCCATTTTCCAACCACACTGATTCTAGTTTGCTCCCTTCCTTCCCTACTTTCATAGATTCTCATCATGAGACTCCTTGCACCCCCTTCTACAAGGTGAATGGTTTGTCCCTGTGGGACTTTACCTACATTGTGGGACCAGCCCATCCAGCCCCCCAGGTGGGGACCATGTGTTCCAGGGGGGTGGTGTCCAGCCAGACCCAACTAGAACCATGTGCCTGGCTGGCAGGAGCCTGTCACAATCTCAGGGTGTTTGCATTTAGCCCCAGAGCTGACTAGATCCAGATTCCCAAAATTCCAACTGCCCACTCAACTTCTTCAGTAGGATTTATATGGCTCTCTTTAGGAATTTTGTGCTGAATCTAATAAAATTTAACAATTCCACACTTATACATGTAGAGTGCGACAATGTAATTGTACTCATGATGCTTATCCTGTTACAGCTTGGATTATTTTTCTTTTACTAACAATTAAGTTTTTCTGTGTAAAAAGCATATTTCACACAAATTCATTTGCTTCTTCCAATTCCAGAGACTTGAAAGAAAGTTTCATATTTCGACTCTTCTTTCTCCGATGTTGTAATCTTCGAAATTGACATAATCATTGTGGCGGAGAGACTGAACAGACTATGCTATCTGGGTTACAACCTAATGTCAGAGTAAGTATAATTATAGAAGTATGTCTCAGAGAGCACCTTGTACCAGTTTGTGTCATAGGAGAGACTGTTTCCTCAAATTCAGACCAGCTGGATAAAATGACTGGCGTACATCCTGTCTGGCCATGGATCAGTCAGTTGGACAGACATTTGATCATCTCGGACAAGGAAAACATGGATTAATTGGGCATGCAAAACCTCCTTGGCTTGACCTAGAGGGTTGCCAAAAGGGAGCAACATACTAATGTACAAATGAACTTCATCTTACATGTGTACATTCTCACAAAAGACAAAATGCTGTTCTTTTGTGTTTGGATTGGTTCAGTTTTCTGTTAATATCACAAATAAACTAGCCTGGTTACCAAACGTATTTGTAGCTCCCGGGTCCTACAGCCCCTCCGCAACAAATACGTATTTTTTGCGGAGGGGATGTAGGACCCGGGAGCTACAAATACGTTTGGTAACCAGGCTACAAATAAACTTATCTTTAACCATTTTTGGTAGAACATGACAGAGATTTGAGTTTGAGGCAGGTACTATGCTAAATCTAGTCTAGTCTTGCTAGGAACTAGAACTCCACAGTTTTATTTTTCTATAAAAGCTGGTAATGGTACAGTGGTACGATGTCTCAACATTATTATCAAGCCCCTGAAGACAGATATACACAAAGACACTAAAAGTGGAATACTCTGCCTTTGTTGTCTCCAGACTAAAAATATACTTCTTTCTTCGGCACCCATAGATGAAGCTCTGTGCTTTAAAAACGGTGGCGCCCCTGATGCCATCACCCCTCTATTGTTAGGAAAGTGGTAGGGTCCCAAGGGGTCAGCTCAGGTCATATCCCTTTCTACCTGTGTCCAATGGATGCGTCATGCTGGGACAATGGCTACAATGGTAAGTATGCAGACAGCTGCCGACATGGCCGCACTAACCTTTTGGCTAAGCCTCTGAAAGACGATTACAAAAGCCTGCTGAAAATTTCATAAATACTTTTTTTTCCTTCCAACAAAAACATTACGAAATGTCCAATACAGGCCTTTCGAGAACATATCTGTAATATATTCAAGTCAGCAGTATTTGGTCCTATAGATGATATTACTATCATGAGTAAGTGAAATACAGTTCCAGTAATGCCTGTCCTATTTAACAGGCTGTCTCCAGGTGGGGGAGGGAGGTGTGTTGGTGTAACACCTGTTCTGACATTGGCCAGATGGCTTCAACTACTGGGCCTCTGTAGAAAACAAAGCACCACTGCCTTCTTAAACACAAACTCAGCAATGAAGTTTTCTTTAAAAGGTTGCTAAAGAGACCTCTGTGCAAATACAAAATGTATTTCAGACAGAAAACATTTAGTTCTTGACACAAAAAATTGTATCAGTTTTATCATACAGAGGTGAAATACTATGCTAGAGGTGTGTTTGTTATTGATGGTGGTCTTGTGGTTAGGGTTGTGAATCTAAAAGTTCTGGGTTCGAATCTGTAGCAGGCTCCAATGTTGTGCCCTTGGGAAAGGTAGTTAACTCCTATTTCTTACACCCTAGCTTTGGTTAGGGACGTCCTCTCTGACGGGACATAAGCCGGAAGTCCTGTGTTTGAGAAGACACACACCTCAAGCACGTTAAGAACCCACCACATGTATCGAAAAGAGTAGGGATCCATCTGCTTTGAGTGATTCAAACCTTACACAAGTTACAGTCAGATCTTACGCAGCTTGTACCTTCTGTACAAAACTGGTGTGTCATGCAGTTTACCAGTTATGAGAAACAAACAAACAAATACCAAAGCCTTGACTCTCTTTTACATCATAATACCTATTCTAATATAAAGACTAGAAAGATATTTATACTTTATATCAGTGGTACACAGATCAGAATGACGCGAGCTATGACCCCAGCCATCTGCCTTTCATAATCTACGTAACTTCCACGAATCCCCTTATGCATGATTAATAATATATGTCATTATACCGCACCTTTTATGAAATGTGAATCACAAAGTCCCATTGGAGTTTGTCACAACATGTGACGACAGTGGCATATACCGTCTTTTGTTCAAACCACTAGCTACAACAGCCTCTGAACATTTTAAAGATGGTAGTATGGGAAGAAATTGAAGGTGGGAAAAATATTTTTCCTATGGCAAAATATGGGAGGGTACCATGTGATGGTAGAGTCGTTAATCTTGGCGTAAGACAAGTGACAACGCTGCGTCCGATCACGAGATATCATCAATTACAGTGGCCAGGTGTGCACTCTGTCCTTGTGAGGTCCAGGTGTCCAAGCAGCATCTGAATTATTCATATACAAACCATTTCATATTCCACTATGACCCACCGTATAACTGCCCATTCTTCCCATATCTCATGAAAAAGTAAGTATAAGAACATGGGAACAGGTGGCCAAAAACTGCGACTGCAATTTAAAGAGACAAATTTGTCACGTTTGGCAGAAAGTTGGAAGAACTGTTAGATGAAAGCTTCGAAGGAAAACAGATTGAGATGATAGCAAACAAATTTGACTTGAAGTATACAACCAATTAGAATGATCAACATGTACTGTTAGTACGGTAGTTAGGTACTATGCCTTATTTGTGTATTTGTTGTTTTGGTGCGGCAATACGTAAAATATTCTGGATGAGGAAATCTGTCTGATATTGACATTTCCTGCCATTTCTTAGCACATTTTTGTCATCATTTCATACTTGAAGCGTTTCAAATAGCCCAAAAACAAGCGAGGTGAGGAGTCTCTTTATTTTTGGTACCACCAATAAATAGCTAGAACCAGCCTACGATACGAAACAAGCAACCGTTTTCTGTCAGCGACATTGCATTTGTCCCTCACAGATATCAGTATGCTATGGGATAGGGTTGATTCAACTTACATTAAAAAAATGATCAGAAATTGACTTTAAAAATCCAGTTTTACTGCCCTGAAATTGCTTTGGATGCCTTTAAAATGGACTAAACAAATGTTGAATTTTATCCTTATAGTCCTGAACTTGAATCCTTTTCCGTGTTATGATTAGATCATAAGTCAAAGTCATTCCCACAATGGGATAGCCCGCCTGTTATTTGTCAGCGAATGGCAGGTGAAACCTAAGCATGCTACGTTATCAATTAAGGTAAGTGGCCAGGTGTGCCTTTGTTGTTGTAGTGGCAGGTTCATGATTACACGAACCATTAATCTCCTGATCTCAGCCTCCCTACGGTGGAGTCGGACAGCTTTGCTTCAGGCTTCGGGAAATATTGACTTACTAGAAGGCTTTTATTATGACAAAAAACTGTAAAAAAAATCTCTTTCAAGTTCATTTTTGCAGACAATTTCAAACCACCTGAGGCCACACCAATTTAATTTGTTGGTTCTCAGATTTTTTTCAGAAGAAAATATGAAGCAACAGGGAGAAAAAAAGACTGGCCTGGGCATCCAGTGATAGCCCCCAATGCTACTATAGGAGTCATGAAGTCAACATACCAGGCTGGTTTATAATCAAACAATGAATTTTGAGCTTTTAATGAAACCACTGCATAAAACTGTAACAACTAGGAAGACTACTAGTAGTCTCACTTTCTTCAACTGTTGGGACCAAAATATGAGAATTTTGGAGTTGATTCAGAACCAGAATTTTTTTTTTTTTTTGCAAATCACACAAAAAATAAAGCGGCAGATCCAACATTGGCCTTATTGTCTCCCATAATTACTCATCTCTAAATAGTTGCTCACTGAAAGGCTACATCATCACAATGTGTCAGTCAAAAAACTGGCCAAACCGACTAAGTTGATTGGATTACGAGGGACACTCTGGAAAAGATCAGGCTGATTTCAGCCAATTGAGTGCTATGAAAGAAACTGGAGTTGACCTTGTTAGTTCTGCTCAGTGGACCACTTGCTCCACAGTTAATAGACTGGAAACTGCATGGCCATATTTAACCTTATAGATGTGTCAATATGGCTGCCTTTAGACAGGTTAATTACCTTGTAAATCATCAAAACCGCACCCTTTCTGTTTAAAAAAAAAGACAATGCACGTTACTTTTAAATTACAATTCTTTTTTGTTTTTTACATTAAAAAACAGAGTTATACCTATGGAGAGCCCTGTAGACAATTTCTCTCTAAACTAGATGGCTAATACATGGTTGTTTTGTGTAATTATTGAAATTCACATATGTTGTCCCTACTGCTAGACGTTTCCCCAAACTTCTGCAGTTGTTGTTGTTCTGGAAAGCTTGCTAATATTCATGATCTGAAAGCTTTGGCCAGACACTCTAAACTGCAGACAATCCTAGCAATTTAATCGCATGTTTTTCCGGTATTCACACGAGCTGGCACCCTGATTCTACAGTCTGTTGTCTGCTGCTAAGTACTGCCTTTTTGGGCAGTGTCTGCTCTAAAGACTGACAGGTGGTAGTTTGTAGAGGTAGCGGAGCAGAAAGGGCAGACTACTCCTTTATACATGCTTGCTCTTTAGCACTGCCAATATATCCAAGACAACAAACATTTGAATTTAGTGTCTACCAGACTCGAATGGGTTGCTGGAGAATTGTAGCAAATTGGACAAATGCTTGAACAAAATTCGTGACCCTAACATGCATGTCTAGACTAGATCATGAGATATCGAAACCAGAAGTTCTGCTGCAGTACCATAACAAGCCGCTAGGAAGCCCAAAATCTAATCATTTTGAGGTCTCATCAAGACCTACCCACCTACAAAGTTTCATGACAATCCATCCAAAGTTTCTTGAGTTATCGTGCTAAACCACATACATACAATCATGCACACACAAAAACACTACCAAAAATATGACCTTCTGGCGAAGGTAATATAATATACTGGCCTTAGGAGTAGGCCAGTACACTTTGCAACTCATGGAAAAGTGTACCCCTATGGCTAGCTAACTCCTCTTAACATCTGCTTGGACTTCCACTCATTATTGTCCATAATAGTGCTATGCAAATGTCCTGTGACAGGACCTCGTTAATTGATTAGAGGTCTTCATCAGTGATGTCTATTCATTAGTCCCCTTTCACCAGAAGGTCCACCACCTGAGGCTGAAACCCTAGGGACCTGCTGACACAAGCCACATGTCTGTCACTAACACTGGACCGCAGATTGCCTTCCTTGTTGCTCATTTCAAGAACAATAACGAATCTACGAATTAACAATAAAACACTTCAAGAAGAAATTGACCATGTGTCGGAGATACTGTGTTGTAAATTTAAAACATTTTTTTTCTCGACTTTGTCTTTTTTTTTGTTATTCTACTTGAGTTGAAATCAAGGGAAAAGCACTTCCAGATTTGGCTTGTTAAGAAAGCATTTAGTAAGGAATTGACAATTCCCTGGGTACCAACTCCTGGGACAAGAGAAGGAAGTTATTGAGTGAACGTCCCAGCAGAAAACACAGCCTAAACACCCTCCAAGCTAAACCTGCAATATATCTTACAGGGACAGAATGAAAACAGATTGTTGTCAAAGCTGTGGTTCTAAGCGTGGCATCTACGATTTCACGGTGAAAGTGCCCAGCGAAGGTTGGGCCTCCCACCACCAGCTGCCTGTGTTGTGAAGGCAGTCCTGCACTGTTGTCCCTGGATCTCAACACAACACCTGGCACACAGAGAGGCCGTCTGTTCTTTAGTAATATTATAAGATGACATATTTTTCCTAGAACTATTATAGAGTGGAACTCGCTGTCGCCAAGTACAGTAGGGGCATTGTCACTAGATAGCTTTAAACAATGTTAGACGTTCAATGAGTTAGACGTTCAAAGGTTAGATGTAAGAAGTCGTTCGGTGTAATGTAGTCAGCTGCCACCGCACCACGTGCCTGCGAAGCTGGTGTGTTATGCCGAAGGGCGGTTATACCGGCTATTACAGATACAGAGACTGACCTAACCCATGCAATATAAAAAAACAGGATGAAACTGGCAATTAGAGAATTTCTGGTCCATGAAAACAAGGGCCCAGTCCACGTATCTTTAAAAAAAGAAATTGTCCACGAAAAAGTATTAACTAGACTTCCGTGGGTCATCCAAACTGCCAAACTGTGCAGAGTGAGATGGTTTTGTTTTCTCCAGTGGTTTACGTGGTGTGGAGGGCTAGGTGATAGTTAAACTGAGCTACAGCCTTTCACCACACTTGAGTTCCACACACATACAGAATTACCCACTTAAAACCTATGCCCACTGTTAATCCTTTCCTAAATGTTGTCGTTTGTTCTCCACACTCAGGACAACTGTTACGCAGACCCCCAGTCGTAGGTGTATTGATTCTTCACTGATTTAACGCGTTGGTAGAAAATGAGGGAAGGATTTTGGGGCAAATGCCTGTTGGTTGTTTTTTAAGTCCCATTAATGCACAGACCACCTGTGTCCCGAAACCACTTATGTCCTTGTTCACACCGTGGTCTGAAAGTACCTGACTTCATAGAAGGATTTCAGAGTTGTCAATACCTTTATAGCACATACAGTGACAATGTTGCCAAACAATTTATGTAACACTAACAGGCCAAGAGGGCCTTTTCTGATCTCCAAGCAGATCTTTTGGTGGCTGCAAGACAATATTGGCAAGACAGTATCAAATTGGCAGGCAGTATCCAATACGTAAAAAAAAGATACTGGTACAAAAAAAGAAAACCCAATAAAAACGGCTAAAAACACATAAAAAATAAGCCGAAGCCTGACCCTCTGCTTGGAGAGTAGGCCTTTTTCATGATAGTTGTGCTTTTAAAAAGATCAACCTCCTATGCTAGTGAGAAATGCGGGATTTACACAATTGGCGTTGGGAAATCCACACGTTCGGTAATAATGAAATAGAACAATTAACTGTCCTCTCTACCTACTATATTCCCAAAGCAGATATTCAGAGCCACTTGAGCAGTGGACCAGCTGGGTACCAGGTCTAGAATAAACAGTGCCACATGTAGTTACCGTAAATGAAGAAACTTTTGCGGTAGTCTTTTTTTTCGTGGTAACCTTTCCACCATAAATTCATGACACCGCAAATACGCCTTCCTTGTATATGACTACTGTATTGCAGAATTGTATCAACTGCGAATGTAAAACACAGCGAAAACCACCTTTGCTCTTCTACTGCGAAATATAACCACTGTAAAATTAAATGTATTTACAGTATGGAAACCTGGAAACAGACATCTATTTTTTTACATGATGAATCAAGGATGCTATGGGTCTTCTTGGAAATGTATTAGCACACAATAATAGAGTTCTATTTTAGATGTTGTTGGGGGCATTCAGTTTGGAAAGCTAACTTTCAAACAACAAAATTCAATTTAGGGACAAGAATCCCATGCAGTGTAAAGCAGAATAATACCACTATGAAATTAGTTAATAATAACTTAATATAAATGATGATAACATTCAATCATCTAGTGGAAACAGGAAAGATTCTAACTCTCCACTGTTACAATCACAAAGAAATCATACTTCTGTCAATCACGATTTTTTTTTGGGGGGGGGGCATTCAACTTCCAATAATACAGAAACTATACGACTCCGTTTACCAGTCAGAAGACCCATGTACACTGCTGAGAATGCAGAAAAAAATTATATCCGTAATCTCCAAGCAGATCTTTTGGTGTCTGCAAGATCTTTTGGTGTAGGCAAGGCAGTGTTGCAAAAAAACAGATACCAGTACAAAAAAGAAAGCCTGATAAAAAAAGGCGTATAAAAAAAAAGGCAGAAGCCTGAACCTCTTCTTAGAGAGTAAGAGAAAGCAGCACCACCATGTGTGTACAGTCACACAGGAAGTCATACAGATGCCAGGGGAAAATCTTACAATTCTTTGCCTGCCATGCTGAGATAGCACCGGAGATAAACAGAACAGATGTGCAAACAATGATTAAACTTTTGCCCTTGTACGTGAGATCGTAGATAACACATTCCATGCATAAAAAAAGGAAAGAAAAGATCTGTTAATCTTAAAGACTGTTCGGGAACACAGTAAGAAATGGGGACTTATAATTTACGGCTACAACAAAGAATACCACTTCTGCTCTATCACATTTTGAAGGAGACATAACACAAAGGAATAAATTGGATTTTGATGGACATTTCACAGTAGGTTTAGCGCAATCTTTACAAACAAATAAAACCGGCCAAATTACATTTCCCTATTAAGCCACATTTATATCCTGCTGCAAATACAAATTTAACGTTATTGCGTACGGGCGCACAAAGCCCCGAGTGCGGCCCACCTGTTTCCAACGACAAGGCTCCCATACACAGTTCCCAGTGCAGTGCTGCTACCAGCAACACTCTCTCTTGTCCAGAGTAGTCTACGCAGTCCACAAATTTCACTGCCCAAATTGTCTGCTGTCTCTTCTAGTAGCTGCAGAACTCGGAATTATAGTCCGGTAAATAGATTTCGAGCAGGAAAGGAGGAGATGTCGCAAGCCGTTGTTGTGGATCTTGCAATGGACAGATGCAGCGCACTACCAACCTAACCCTCTAGCTGCCAGAGCCTTTGTAAAACATGTAGTTTACTCAATGGACACCAGATGAATTAAAGTGGAACATACCACCACAGGGGATTTAATGGGGGTGGGTAGGATCTACCACTTATTATGATGGAAGGGGGGAAAATAATTACTTATATTAAATATAATAAAATCAGCCTTAATTATGCTAGCTCATGTACAGGTTACTCTCATTTAGGGAAAAAATTAAATGAAAATATAATTTCGCTTTTTAAAAATGGTATAACCCCTAGGAAGGGAAGTCATACATAAGTATGACAGACTAGTGGCTAGCTCATGAATGTGCCTCCTTTCCATAACAAAACACACCAGTCCAACCCTGCCCCCAAAACACAATAGGTCGTCCACAACCCTACATAGTTCACTAACAAAAGGACCAAGACAATGCTAGCGGACATATCATGTGCCAGCTGCTACTGAGGGGTGACAGGGTTGCAAAGATGACCACGTTACTGTCGTTACATCTATATTAAATTAGTCAAACTACCAGGGGAATATCAGCTTTGGAAACTATGTAGTATTAGGAAAAAAAATTTCAACTCTAAAAATCAATCTTGAAAAACGGTTTATAATTTCATATAATTTAGAAGAGTGAAATTTTGATATTTGGCCACTGTTTGTACATGATCCTTGCCTTGATATTTGTAGTTTGCATTTCAAATCTTACTTCCAAAGTGGTCTTAGATTAGAATATAATTACACAGATATGTGTCATGCTTGAACTTCTGGAAAGTATCAAGAACTGAGGAAGGTTATTTTCTAGTTTCCTTTTGCTGACAGTTGAATCGGGTTTCGTTATTTGGAAAAAAATCCGCTCATGACTAAGTAATCGGGAGGTGACACAGACACAAGGCTGGGACCGCTATGCCCTCGGGGGCTCCAGCTGCAACCTGTCTGCATTCTTTGTTGTCAGACTAATAACAGGCAGGTGTGATAGGTGTGTTGTCTACAGCTGATGTGTACTGTCGTATTTTAAACCAGAAGTAGACTACGGTATCTTTAACATTTAACACTCACTCACTCGCTATCCAGTTTAACATTTCAAGTAATAACACAACAAAGGCTTTCATATATCCAACTTCATGAAAAATAAGAGCCAAATACCGTAAAAAGACGGCGTATGTTTGTGAATTGTTTCTATTTTTTTTCATATCCTGTTTGTGAAACAAGTGTTACGTGAAGCTCTGTACCCTCGGGCATGGTCCGGAAACAGTTACTGATTTTACTGTACTTTGTTTACTCCTGAGTAGGATAAAAACAATGCTTGACTGAAAGATATCAAAACATTTAAGACAGCAAGTGTAATGTCCTTGATGACAGTGATACTGTATTTCCAGCCTCCACCAGGCCTTCCTACCAGGTACGGATCATCGAATTTGGCAAAAGAAGGGAATAGCTGGCCAGTAGAGTCGGTCCACGGGAGGGTATAGTTTCCCCCCTCCGAAACTAAATAACGTTGCCAGTCAACCTCAAGGCGGCAAGACTCCCCTGGCAAATATCTCCCTATTATAGCCTGTGCAGTTAGTCTGGTAAAGACTACTGTATTTCAGTTATCTGGAACAAGTGTCATGGGGGGGGGGGGGGGGGGGCTGAGTCCCAGCTGGTTGATGTATGAAGCTGGTGTCAGTGTAAGGGTGCTACTGCATTACACACATGTGTTACAGATTAGCAGCACAGAAGGGACAATAAAACTGGGCAGGTACACTCCAGGAACACTCCATGGGTAGGTGCTATAAAAGCTAATATTGTGTGTAGAGGACATAGAGAAATACTTAGCATCTATGGCTTCTTCAACAATACAATGCAAGATACTAAAACAAGACAAAAGGTCTGCATGTGTTGATGATTATGAACTGGACAGGGTTTGCACATGTTCAAATTAGTAGCCTTTTTGTCCAGGTCAAGTCCCTAGGCTACTCAGACAAATAGAGATACATGTACGATGGTGGTCAGTTCTGACATTCATACTTGATGATTAACATCGAGATACCACCCAAAGTCAATAATAATCAATGCACCACTTGTGCTATCATTATACATGAAAATATGCCCGAATAATTTGGACTTATAATGGTTAAGAAAAAGGTATTATGACGTTTGTTGACTTTTTATATAGAAACCCTTAGTACTTCTATTATGTTATTATGTTTATTATATTTAACTTAGTAAACTGTAAATGCAGAAACATTTGTAGTGGTTTTACATGTATTTCCGTGGAAATCATACCACCGCAAATATGTGTTTTATAGTTCTCCTGTACTACAGAATTGTTTGAACAGCGAACTTCAAACACCGGGAAAAAAAACTCCTTTTCCCTCATACTGCAAAATAAAACCACCGTCAAGATGAATACATTAACAGTATGTGAATTCTGCAAGATAAAAATATACGAGCAGAAGAGACCTCACGAGATTCACTTCTTCCTGTCTCCTACCAAGTAAGTACAACAGATGGCAAGGAAAACAGAAGAGAAAGTGTCTGAAAAGGAACTTTCTTCTCTTTGTTCCTCCCTGTACCAACTGTTATGTATATCAGCGGCTCCTATGGGGGAAGGACTAGGTGCGACGGCAAGCTGGGATAAGTGTACGTTAGAACACTGCAACCCACGGCCTCCACCAAATGCTACGGCTCCCAAAGTCCGATCTTTTTCACACAACGCAACAAACAGATGTTTTCAGCTTGGTAAACCCTGAATGAGGCACGGGTGGTTTCGTGTACTGTGAGGGTCTGCATGGGGGGATCCTGGCAACACTTGCGGTACATTTAGGACGGTAGGCAACACTAAACATTAAATTCAGGCAGGCTGGCAACGCAAGTTGTTCTTGTGTTAGGCATTAGAAATGACTTCATTGGAATTTTCTTTTGTATTCATGGGGTTCTTGCAAAGCTAGTCTGCAGACCTTGAACGCTCCGTTATAATTTTGGGGCAATCTTTGTTTGTTTTATTTGGATCTCCATTAGTGTTAGTACTGTTACAATTAACCTAACACTATTCTTCTTGGAGTCCGCTACAATACTGGCCTTCGATTACGCGATACGAAGAATTTTTCAATTTACTACATGTATGAATTCAGGATATCAAATAACGTGCTACACGGAATTATATCGACCAATTACGCTTCGTGAAGAATTTCCTGACAAAGGTTAATCTTGAATTAAAGTAGCCGTCTACGATTACCTTACCTTTACCTTAAACTAAAATGGCTCGCTACACATCACAGAAAAAGGCATGCAGACCCTCTACTTCCCTGAAGCTAGCATGCCATGCCACACTCTGTGTAGCCCCTAGGAGGTGTAGAGAACTACTGAGATAAACATAGGTTGGAGCCGTCAAACACCTGGCCCCAAAAATTGGCCGGCACCTCCCAGTTTTCCCAACTCCAACAGATGTTTTGTGGTTAGGCTATCCCTACCAAACACAGCTGCTGACAACACACATAGAGACACCATTGCCATGGCAACATGAAAAGGTGTGGCGGCCACACCCTGCACCTATTCTACCTAGTCCACCAGGTGAGAATAGAGAGAGAGAAGGTGTGAAAACCTGAGCAGACGAGGTGGGCAGATGTGGGAAGAAGAGAATAGGTGATTAGAGGTGTTAATGCTCAGTGTCTGCCTACAGCATGTGGCATGGGTGAAGTAACCTATAATTTTAGTCCAGAACTTGCTATTATCTCAGTTGAAATACATTTGCATACAAGGAGTCAACTCACCAACTCATTTTTCCTGTTTGCAAATTTTCACTGTTACAACTTCTTGTATGAACATTAATTTTGTTTGCTTAAACTGTAAGGTACATGTATTTGTGGATAATCTATTTTATGATCAGTCTTTCAAGTACAGAATTTGTTTCCAATTTGTTTACTTAAACATGTTTGTTTGAGTAGGTATACAGAAGCAATAATGAAATATTTTACTAAAAGACAAGTAATATTCTGTCTTTTTTCTCAATAAATTTGTCATCAAAACAATTTGAGGACATTTCCTCTGGCCTTGCAACAAATACAGAAGAAATACATACAAGCATACAAATTTCTGCTAGCCAGAAGAGTGTGCAAGTATTTCAGAATTTATGTGACCAAAATCAAAGTACTGTTGTTACATTTCTTCATGACAGGTTTGTCAAAATACAGAAAACTGGACATTCTTTTTTCTGTCTGTATGAAACCTCTCCGATACTGTTTTAGGAAAGAATGTCTTCAATTTTCATTAACCAAACACGTGGTACTTTAAAGGCTGAGAAGCTGTAAGCAGACAGAAACAAACAGCTAAGCGTGTCGGTGAAGGTTAGACATCCAGGTGATAAGATAAAACAGGTAAACAGTATGTATGCCCTGTGACAATGCTGACCTCTTAGGGTATACTATAAATTTTCTTTTTCAACCATGAAGACAGGCAACCAAACATCTACAATTTTCTACATGTCTAGAAAATATTCATCCCTAAAAAGCTCATATCTCTACATCACAGCCATAATAGTAGTGAGCAAAGTATGATAAATTCATGATACAGAGATCAACTGTCTGTTATCATAATGTAGTATTAATAGATAACAATCATAACCTCTTTGCAAAGTAATAATTTTCTTTATTATGCTTTAACCCTTAGCAGACTAACATAGCTGTTTGGCTACCGATTCTCTGTTGGTTACAGGGTTTAAGATGGGAGAGAGGCGGTTAAAATAACCTCTTTGCAAAGTAATAATTTTCTTTATTATGCTTTAACCCTTAGCAGACTAACATAGCTGTTTGGCTACTGATTCTCTGTTGGTTACAGGGTTTAAGATGGGCGGTTAAAAATGCAAGATGTATTTGTTTCTATTTCTAGCGTTTGAATTGGCCAAAAGTGTGGAATTTGCCTCAGGAGGTGCTCTACTGTGGCTGATTTGATCTCGGAGAGTGGCTGTACATTAATAGCTTCCACCGAGGGCCATATGATCCCTCATTATGCGCTGATTTAATCATACTAATCACACCTGTACTGTGGAGAAGACCTGGAGGGCGTAAAATCATGTGGTCTGGGGCTCAGCATGTCTTCGCTTCATTTTCTTGTTACTCAAAACGGAGTAATAGGAATGGACAGGGGTGACCAGACCCCCCAGGCAGTCACGCTGGTATATAACCACAGGCTATACACCTGTTGTTGGTACAGACATTTGTAGTTGTACATCGTAGTTATTGAAAGAGGGTCCGTATGGGGAGACCTTGGACACTCCGTTATGATTTTTTTGGGTTATCTGGCGTTTGAGTACGCGATATGAAGAATTTTTCGATAACGCTTAACGATGAATTCGGGGTAAGAAATAATGTACGACGTGGAACAAAAGTGACCAATTACGCTCCACGAAGAATTTCCCTACAACGCTTAACAATTTTTGGACTAAAGTTGCGTGCTACGATTAACAGTGCATTAAAATGGCTTGCTACGCCTCACGGAAAAAAGGCATGCAGACCCATTTTAAAACATGGGGTTCACTCAATTACATGTACTTCACTGATCCATATTCTTTTTCTTTGGTGTACAAAAAGTAGTTTTCAAATACGGTAACTGTACAGCATTTATTCCAATCTTTTACACTATAGCAATATCGAAGAGCAATCTTTTGATCCTTGTGTTGTATTAACTATTATGAAATAGACTTTTGCTTATGAAAATTGCCCCGATTTGTTCCAAAAAGTATACTCATGAAAAATATCTAGTTTTCTATAGTCTACACATACGGTAGCTTGACCATTCCTATTCCTTTTGTCTGTAGATGATTTGGGATACATACATATTTGAAATCCTGTTCAGTTTTCTCATTGTCATTTGCAAGGATGAGTAAGTTCCACATACTTTTACATGGGTTTACAACATTGAAAAAAACTTTTCAAATCTGCCCATGGGATAGTCCAGTATCACAGCTCATTTCTTAGAAGGGCTGCCTGCAGATCTACATGGATAACACTGTAGCTTTTATATCCTTCCATGTTTACGCTATCAGGAAACGCAGGATCAACTGAAAGCTACAGATTTCACCCAGTCTGCTTGCCTGCAGGTAAAGTCTTCACTTCCCCAAGCAACATCATCACTTTGGTCCTATCCAAAGCAACTACGCTGCTATAAGGTGAGATCCGTGACATTTTGTTCACTGTCGCTGGAATCCTGGTCTAGCCGGAGATCGCACGGCAGCGGGAGTGTTAAGCCTTGTTACAATAATTACCGAGTCTTCCACCTGCCGGGGTGTTATAGTGCTGATGGGATATACACCAGGGGATTATGAGTATCCCTATGGTGAAACTTGCCTGGAGGCACAACAACACTTCCACTTTCCTGGTAGCCACCATATTATACAGGTACTACATGCACCTGTGGCCCTACTCACACAACAATGGGCACTGCCTCGACAGCATGGTGCTGGTTTCAATGTTTTAAAACTAAACTTTAGAAGTCTTTTTTTTCTTCATCTTCTCAAAAACCTATACTTTCTTCTTACTTTTTTTTAAAGCTAAGGCCACACCAAGTAATTTTTATGGACAACGTTCTCTGGAGACCGTAAATCTAATGCGAGAGCACACAAAAAAATAAGAAGGGCCGAAAAAAAACAAGATGCCTAAATTTGAAATATACTAAGGGACGACAAATTGAATGAGAGAACAAAGTGTAACAACCAACAAGTCTTTTATTCGTCATGAAAACAGCAATAAATCGGTGGAACAGCAGTTGTTGCCCTGTCCTTTTTCTTTCCTTTCATCACATCTTCCCTTTATATTACAATTTGCGGCATAGGAAGGCTAAAATCAAATGCACGTGCAGACGTCATCCATAAAAAATTACTTGGTGTGGCCTAAGAGTCAAATACTCAATTACATGTGCAAAGTTTCAGAGTGACAGTTATTAATAAGTGATTTTGCATGAAGATGACACCGCAAAAAAAATTTACACAGTTGTATCTGGAGCATCATTTTTTCACTTCACACATTCTGTTATACGATAACTTCATTCTTTCATTCTTGTCTCTATTTTCTGATGCTTATTTCTAGTTACAGAGGAAACATCTACTGCATGGCTACCTGCAGCATCTGACAGTGGTGAGACTCAGATCCAACCTGTGCATGTCTGTTGATTTTTAAGTCCTAAAACTTGGCAGCAGCTCAATTTTTCATTGTTAACACCCTGTAGGACCAACTGTAAGGTCATTCTGTGACCTCCTAACAACATGTAATTAAACTTGGCCATCTGTGAAATTAGATAACACCTGTCCAAACCTACAAGAAAGACCACTGCATTGAGAAATGAAAATCCAATGGAAAATATCTACATGTATCCTAACTATTTGAAAGCTTCCATATGAAACTAAAACCTTTTTCACCTTGGAAACATCTTTCCAAGTCAAGGTCACATTCCAGAGACATTTTGTGAGAAAAAAATAATGATGCCAGCTATCAACTTTCCCAAGAACTGCAGGAAAGTGATGCTGCTTGATGATTCCAGTTGCCTTCAAGGCTCAACAATGGTTTCCATCCCACATGAACATTATGAACCCCACCAAATCTTGCTGAAGCTTTTGACACGTAACCCTTGTTTGCTGGCAAGAAGGAAGTTGCTACACAGTTTTAAATCTCCTTATGACCTTCCCTTCCCATAGGGGGAATGTTAGAAAACAGGTGGTGGTCCCTTTTCAAAAATCCCCTCAAAATATGGGGGCCAAAGGTTGTCATCAAAATTCACTCATTTACTACCTAAAAACCTTCTCACCTAGAAAATTGAACCTATATACCTATGCACCTGTCACTGGAATAGGTGTGGCATGGGATGGAGTATAGCTGTTTTTTTTAAATCAAAGTATCCTACACTGTATTGTTATTAGGCATTGAAAATCACTACAATGTATTTGCTTATGTTTGCTAGTTGATATCATAAAATAATTGGTAGAAAATCTTGATGACTGACTGTACGAAAGACAATGACAAAGAAATTTTTCTTGACCACCAGGCTAGTTGATAAGATATCACCACGCTATGATAAAATACGCCTACGTAATAAACAATCAATGGAAAAACATCCTTCAAAAAATACTTGTCTATAGACCATTAATGCCCCGTTTCTCAAGATCTCTTGAGTTTTGCGTAGAACTGCCACTGGAGGCTCTAGACAGTCTATATTATACACATTTGTTCCAATTAAAGGAACGCAAATTCTATCCAAGCGGAAAATTGCTAGCCATTTGTTGTTAGCAGTTTTACGCAGTCACTTCTCGAAGACACAGGTAGACAGAAACATTGGCCTTGACTTGAGCGTTGGCAATACCGATGTGAAAATGGATACAAATCGCCAGTTCCAATTTCTTCCCAACAGTACACGTTCTACGGTTTTTTGGTGACCTTATTTCTGAAGGCGGCCGTACGGACATGCTGACCTCATGAGTTTCCTCGGCTAGAAAATTGGCTGACACCCCAAAGAATAGGTTACATGGGATCAACATCGACAATGTCCGATAGAGTCAATGGACCCAGAAAGGTATATGACAAGTATGGATGGTTCTGGACTGATCTACTAGTGACAATCTGGCACGGTTTTGCAGGAAAGACATTTTATAAAACTGATTAAATAGTTAGGAGGCATTCTTACAATTCTATGATGAAGGTATTGAAGATGGAATTTTTGTTTGTTTCCTTGTTTGTTTGCTTGAATGTTTGTTTGATTTATTTTTGTTCCCTTTTTAACAAATGTGGCTGATACATCATCATCATCTTCACCGAATCTTGCTTGGCACCGAGGCAGGCTGTCAACGAAACTTGACCAAGATACCAAGCCAAGAATCGAATCTTTAAGACTGTTCCACTAGATACAAAATGATAGCAACTTGGATGTGGTTCCGGGTTATCTGAATATTTCAAGCAACAGAGGTATCATAATATATAGATAGTAGTAGATACTGATTTTTCCCTGTGCGGTCAGCGTTTTGTTAATGAATGAATTGCATATTCATGCCCAAATGGGCTAATGATCATGGTCTAAGGGATATAAAACAAGGAGTATTTGAACACTGAAATGCTACATTCTAAATATTACGACTTACACAACTAGTATATACTATTTATCATCTACTGTTGATCAGCGTTTCTTCTCTCTTTTTGAAACATCTTGAAACATAGCTACATACTATGTCTACTATACATTCATTTCTGCATGACATCAAGTATTTGAAAGTGGCTTGCTTTGACATTTAATGAGGGTGGGTGGGTGCTTATTTGCAAGTTGCACGATTTTCTGATCGCATGCACTTAGAACTCTAGTCGCCAATCCTAGTATGAGTTCTGGGGAAGGTATAGTATGATTTCCAGCCCTGCCATGTAGCCGCGCCCTGACAGAGACACAGGCTGACAGTGCGGGAGGCAGGTGGTTAATCATACAGCAGGGTCCGCAGAGATGGTGGCACATCAGACAAGAGAACCTCCCTCAGCAACATAATGACACTTTACCAAATTGCATCCCTACCTAGGAGGACCTGAACACCTGCAACACCAACTTCTCAGCAACACTAGTAGTATAGGAGATGGGGAAGAAATACTGCGACATATGGGCAATATTTTATGACGCAGAAATCTGTTGTATCACAAATGCTATGAGCTGTGAAGTCAACATGCCAGGCTGGTTTATAATTCAAACAATGAATTTTGAACTTTTAATCAAAGCTCTGCATTGATAACACCTTTTTTTTGCAAATCAGAACAAAATGAAGCGAGCAAATCCAAATTGGTGTAGTCTAAGTGTGACTTAGAAGGACAGTCCAATTTCCAACATGGTCACAATTGCCAGCTACATGTATGTTGGTAAACAATGGGAAATATCAAATCACAAGTTTAACTGATTGTTAACATAGCAATGTTTACAAAACGGAAAAACTGACGATGCAAAATGCCCAAAGCTTTTCCAAATGTCAGTTTCTATAAACATATCTCAGACTACATGTACGTTGGTCAACGATGGGAAACATTTATCCACAATCTCAAATGATGATCAAGATAAAAAAAGAGGCCAACTTTACAAACAGAAATTGTGACATGACATTCCTAAAGCTTTTTCCAGATGCCAGTTTTTACATGATATGAATGTCATAACTGAGCCGACTATGTGATGCAAGAAACCATACAACTTCATGTTTAAATGATTGCTGTATATGGGAAAGTCACATTAGCGGAATTATTTCTCCCGGGAGCGATAGCGACGTTATTGCCTTTGACTGTGCACCTGCCATGCAATCACACACACCTGTGTAAAAACCACAGCTCATAATTCACCCGAGATTATCTGACAGATACAGATCAAAATTTGACAGTGAAAAACCACAAATAAAAAAGAGAAAAACGATAAGGGCTATAACAGCCATACAGGTGTTATTTTTCTTTCTTTTGATTCAGTTATCATTTCCTGGATTAATACTTTGCTTATCGTAAATGTCTTTGGAAATAATGATTTTTTTTCTTGGTCTTCTTATTACTGCATAACACTAACAGCATTTATGTACCTTGCCAATAATTATAAAATATTCCTGATATTCGAAAACCAGCATTACATCCATCTTCATTATAACATGTAACGTTACAAATGATGTTGTATGTTATGAAGATGAAACTTTACCCTTTTCACAAACACTGGGTACCTGGATAGATTTTCGTTTCATGAAATGTACTGTAAAGGTTACATTTACGGAAATGACACCACTGTAGGAAAATGGATAGAAAATGAAGAACAGAGAATTAGAAATAGGTTGACACAAATTGAGATAAAAGGCCATATAAAATCTATTATAGTTTACTTCTACCTTCTGTTCAACTCACACAAGGCATATATAAGAATATTACATTTCAGAGTAGGTTAATTGTCGACTCAGGCATTTCTAGCAGGCCCCCATTCAATGAAAGAGTGTGATAGAAGCTTTATTGACTCCACGCAAAAACTACAGTGACTTTCGTATGGTCAACTACAATACAAACTAACAAATTAGAAATACAAAGTCTGAAATGAATAATAAAATTCTACTTACTAAACAATAAGGGCTATCATATGAAATCATATGAACTAAATCTCTAATACAGTCAAACCTGCCCGAGTGGACACCTGTCTAAAAAGGACACCTTCAGTCAATGGACACATTGGAACAGTCCCGTCCATTTTTACATAGTTAAGACCCTCTCCCAGGAGGACACCTGTCTTCCCCTGACAGAGGACACTTTTTTTTCAGTCCCAAAAGGCACTCAGACCTGTCTTTAGTGGACAATATTGATTGACAGCAGCACCCAGCCGGGCGAGCCCAGAAACAATAGGTTCATTTAGCATTGGGCAAAAACATGTTCAATGCTAAAACAACAGCAGCCAATCAAAGGTGCCAAA
Source organism: Branchiostoma floridae x Branchiostoma japonicum (assembly GCA_013266295.2). Classification (NCBI taxonomy): domain Eukaryota; kingdom Metazoa; phylum Chordata; class Leptocardii; order Amphioxiformes; family Branchiostomatidae; genus Branchiostoma; species Branchiostoma floridae x Branchiostoma japonicum. The sequence goes on along the minus strand of CM023829.1, from coordinate 16,936,738 downwards.
AAAGAATAAAAGGACAATGATTTCTGCAGGTATGGGGGTTCTCACCTAGTCAAGAGTAAAAGGAAGTGAGAACAGACAAAGGGGACAGAGTTTATGACAATGGAGGGTGCAGGGGTGATAATAAATGAATAACAATAGGCTCTATGCAGATTTGCTAATGCTCAAAAATTGAACTGTAACAACTACTAGTAGATCTTTTTTGTCTGGTAGGAACAGATAGCAAGGAGGTTAAATATAATAACCTCCTTGAAGATAGTGAAGCCTACATTATTCTGGGATTCTAACTTAACATTTAGTATAAATGTGCTACACATACATTTGTACTTGCATAAGCCTATTACTGGATACACGATATACATGTACACCTGCGAATCCTTCGGATGACCAACCCTGTCTGGGAAGGACACCTGTTCATAAAGGACATTTTTGCTCAGTCCCTTGAGTGTCCACATAAGACAGGTTTGACTGTATCCTATTACAATCAGGTGGGTTTCAGTATATCTTTTCTGAGGACAAAACAGTCTTTTATGTATATTTTTTGCATTGTGAGAGTTGTCACATCTAAAAATATATTGAAATCTACTGTTTTGGAGTTTCTTGAAATCAGTTTAACCAAAGCAATGTGAATAATAACTCATTAATTAAAATATAATGTACCTGTATTACCTGGTCAAGAGAGCACGTCGGCAGAACGTACTGCACCTGCGCAAAACCCGTAATGTATTATGCATAGCACTTTGGCAGAACGTCTCATATAAGGTTGTATTAGAGCATATAAGGTTGACAGCCTGTCTGTAGTTTTCAGATGTTGTATAGGGAAAGATATCGCCTGCAACAGGCAAAATTTTGATGCAACGTTGACCAAACATCCAACGAAAAACGTGAAAAATCAGGGTTTTGCGCAGGCGCAGTACGTTCTGCCCACGTGCTGGTCAAGAGAAACGTTTTCCATCCACGGTTGTCACCGTGGTGACAGCCCCACCTGGGGTGAGGGGGGGTGATGAGGATTACATGTACTTCATTACCCTAGAGCATTAATATCATCACCTCTCCTGAGTATTACCTCTAACATCACACATATCACAGCACCTTTCCACACCTGATACCTGCACACACCTGCGCTCAGACACCTGGCTACTGTTACATGATACTGTAAATGCCAAAACTTTCGCAGCGGTTTTATTTTCACCATTTCTGCAGTGACCTCTTATTGCAAAATCATACCACCGTGAATATGTGTTTTACGCTTCTACTGTACTACGGAATTGTTTCATCTGTGAACGTCAATCAGCAAGAAAACCTCTCCTAACGCAGAATAAACCACTGCAACGTTAAATACATTTACAGTAGGTTGTTATGATCACCAAACAAGAACCTTCAAGGCAAATACCACATTATGTCTTGAATTGAATTTCTCATTTAAAATGTAAAAAAAAAGGAAGAACGAACCTGCAAATATTGTCCTTAACTAGATTGATATCTTTGGCCATATCGATTTATTTTCTTGGTTGTGGGATGTTTTAACTTAAAAAATAAAACATTTAGCAAGATTCTGAGGATTAAAATAGTGGGGTAGTTTGAACTGTACAACGTACCAAGGTACAGACTTTTTCCTCAGGCTCAGTTTGCATAAGATTTCTTTTAAATCCAAGAACAAAAAAAATTAAGATGGTGTAGCCTTTAAGTTAGTTACCCTAAATGTAATCCAAGAGAAATGTATTACTGTGGTACTGGTCATCAGAATGTGTTTCAATTACACTGGCATTCAAAAGTTCATTCTTAATTTTTTTCTGAAAGTCTTACATGTTCTGGATATGAAATTAAATTATATTGTTTTGTGGATGAATTTCATAACAATAGGGGCCAGCTGTAACAGTTACTGTATTTTTTTTACCATAAGTCCTCTTAACCTAGTAGGTACTCTTGGAAATCTACATGTACATGTACACAGGTACCTCTGTATAAATGCATAATACACACTCTTCAACTCTTGGCAGTACCAACCCAAAATGCTGGTTCATTGCCGGTACAATTGGTGGAACATACATATATAAATATATATAAGCAATATATTCTTTTGGGGAAAACAAATTAGAGGCTAAAAAAGGCACACTTTATTGTGTCAACAACTGGTACAGACGTAGCTAAAAATATACTCCAGGACCTTTTTCTATTGGTTTTGTATCAACTCAACTCTGCAGTTGGAATTGCAACATCTTTTAAAAGACGTTATTTTTCTTTATTGTACCGTGTTCTCACTACATGTATATTGTTTCATTTATTTATAACCCAACTTATTTCTTCTGTTTAATTGATTTATTTATTGTTATAAGTTGATAAAAGGAAGCCTTTACATAAGCATAAGCTTTCAGCCTCCCTTATAGCTCATTTATATTTCATATGTATTTGTCATTCAGTAAGTGCGAACAAATAAACAATAAAAAGACTCTACACAGAAATGTCTTTGGAATACTGTTGAAAAAATTGTGAAAAATGATTTTTTATGCATTAGAGTGTTGCTACCTTATTTTGACATCTGTTCAACTAAACTTATTCTAATCTCGCACCCTATTCCCAATGGCTGTTAACATGTTCACTGTGACATGGTTTGATGAAACCTGTGGCATTATCTTTGCCGTGCCCTAAATGTACGGCTCAGCTGGTGCCGTCAGAACCGCGTGCGTAATAGACTTGACGAGCCGATAGCCCTCCGCCGCAAATGGACAAAGTTGGAGATACCAGCGAGCGATCCATTACCGCCATCACGTGGTATCTGGGTCGTGACTCAGCTTGAACACGATTCGGTTATTGACTTTTTCTCAATCACAACTTATGTTCTGTTTGGCGACTATGTAGATATATTATAAACCAAATATGATTTCTGGGGAAGAGCGTTATGGCAAAGACCCAATAGTGATCAATAACGCATTACTCTAGTCTCTGTAAGCAGTGACTGATTGATGCAGTGTTCTAGCCAGTCTGAAATTTTTTTCGTCGTCTCAATTTGTTTGACGTAACATCATGTTGAGCGCATGTATCTGGCGCAACAATCCTAGGGGGGTCCAGGAGCATACTCCCCTGGAAAAATTTAGAAATCTTGACTCTTTGGAATGCTATTTCCTGCATTTGGAGGGGCAAATTTTGCAGGTAGGCTAAGCTTAGTTTAATGACATCTTTTTCCATATCTTTACACGCCGATTTTTGTCCGTTAGAGATGAAGAATTGGGCCAAATTTTTGTCCATCAGCAAAAATCTCTAAGCAGATCTTTCAGTGGCTGCAAGACAGTATTAAATTGTCAAGACAGTATCAAATTGTCAAGACAGTATTAAATTGTCAAGACAGTATCAAATTGGCAGGGCAGTATCAAATTGGCGGGGCTGAGCACTAGTACCAAAAAAAGAAAGTCCAATAAAACGCCTGAAAATACGTCAAAAACATTAGCCAAAGCCTAAACCTCTGCTTGGAGAGTACAATTCAGCTGCACTGCCCCCCCCCCCAACCCTGACACGCCAATATAAAACCTAACGCCTAGTGCTGTGGGGACAAGTACCTGTCAAGGTCATTGGAACAAAAGGTCGGCTCTACCTGCTATGGGAGACAAATTGGAGTGGACGTTATCATTATCATGTACAGACATAAATGAGCACGTGTCGGATTTTTTGGGTGAACGCCACCTGCTATACTCACAATTAGTCGATATTGGTAGAAATGGTACAGTAGGCTCTACTGAGTTCTAACTTAGGGAGACCTGCTATTCTGCAACAGGTTTTTTTCATGTCATCAGGCCACACCAATTTAATTTGTTGGTTCTCAGATTTTTTCAGAAAAAATATGAAGAAACAGGCCTTGGCATCCTATTATAGCCCCAAATGCTACTAGGGCGGGGGAAAAAACAGGCCTAGGCATCCTATTATAGCCCCAAATGCTACTATAGATACTGGGCTGGGTTAAAATTTAAACATTGAATTTTAAACTTTTAATCAAACCACTGCATTAATAGATGTAACAACTGCAACAACTAGGAAGAAAATGACTTTCTTCAGCTGTTGGGGCCAAAATATGAGCATTTTTGAGTTGATTCCGAACCAGAATCTTTATTTTTTTTGCAAATCAGAAAAAAAAGAAGTGGGTGAATCTGAGAACCAATTGATTAAATTGGTGTGGCCTTTTATATCTTCTCTAAAAAGCAAAACTACATGCATGACAATACAAGACCAACTAAGTAAGTATATGATATATTTGTGATGGTTAAAGCAATTTCACACCAGGCACCAGTACAGGTAGACATCAGATATACCTGCACAGCTCCAATTTTACCTGCAAAATGTACATATGCAGGTGGTATTTCGAGACCTGAATTAATATTTCATCTTTAGTGAGTTATTCAAAACAATTCTATATAAACTTCCTGGTGATCTAAAAATAGTAACACACAAAACACTAGAACGATTGATCTAAATATATATTAATATTATTATATAAACGTCCTGGCTATCTAAAAATCTTTAAAAAATAGTAACAGGCAATATACAATTGTAGGCTGTATTCCGATTGTTTGCAAAGTCCCGGGCATTGTCACTACAAATGACAACAAATGTGAAATCCATGCAGTATGACATAGTGTCCTGATATTCCACGCAAACGACTGTGACTGTACTACGTAATGGACCTGGATAGTCGGGCTCCACAATTTGTCAGTCATTACGGGGGACGTCTGCTAATGTTCCATTGGGGACACATTACTTTCATACCACTGGTGCCCCTGACGCATGTTGGGAGGGTGACAAATTGTCCAACACACTGAGCCATTGCTGGGGGAATATATTTCCCAAATAATGCAAAACAAGACAGAAGGTCAGAAAGTGACTCAAATTAGAACATCGCAAAAGAAAGAAATATAATAATTCCAGCAGCTACGAACCCAGAAGATATTTATAACCATTACCGGAAAATTAAGCTATGGACCAATTGCAAATTCTAAATCCTCTATGGAAGGAAATATAGAAACTTAATGCTAATCTCTTATGCTATCCAAGGTAAGATGAAATGTTTTACCTTACTGACTCATTCCAATGAGGTAACCGAGGTTCACTTCTATCCTCCAGGTTTTTGACTGTCTTTAAAATACAAGGTTGTATAATACCCAGTGATGGCCTGTCCCATTGTGCCAGTAGGGGTGCTTGCGCTTATCATAATAAACAGCGAGTATCTTAAAAATAAAAAAAAGAACACTTTCATCCTTACCCCTACTAATGATTGTTTAATTTTTTACATGGCTGGAAAAAAGTCTATTCTGTTTGCACACTGGAGTGTAATAACCCCCTTTTGTAAGGACTGGTGGTTCGACCCGGCTCTTACCAGCACACAAGGCTGAAGATGAACAATAGCCTTGTCACCTGTGTGTTCTTGCACCTGGGCCAGGTGGTAACACTGTGGTCAGGTGTGACCAGAACACAACACACCTGTCTATTGTTGAGCTATCTCACCTGTATAACTGCTAACGATGACAACATTCAGGTGGAACTTGAAGTTTGGCTCCAACCAAATGATTCACCAAATAGAATCATTTAACAAAGTTATACCAGGTTTATTCTTTAACCCAAAAATTGCTAAATACATTTTTACCACAATCAATTTTTGTGGATCTGCTACAACTCTAGCAAAAATAATTCCTAGTTAGTAACTGACTTAAACTCCTACAATATAATGAAACATTGCATAATGAATTCACCATCTTTTTCCTCCATCATTGCATACAGTATTTAACTCCAACGAACATAGCCTAAATAGAACCTTATTGGAAGATGGTTTGCACAATTTGTTATAACTTGTGACATCGAAAATCGCTAGGTTACAAGGGACAATGCAGGCTGACAAAAATCAACAGAATGTTTTGCCTCGAGAAATTGACTTTCTACACTGCTAACGAATGAAAAATCAAACCACCCCGACTGAACCTCCATGATTGGAACAACTCCAGAAGAAGACACAACTTGTTTTGACAGAATTCTCCGCAGTTCCTGTTATTACCATCGTAACTGCCCCTCTAGGGCTAACTCAAACAACTTTACCAATTTCTCTCAAAAGACGTCGCCGTAATTTACATGCCGGAGTGGTACTGGATTTTATTACATCAATGAAGCGCTCATAATTCGATCTCGGCTCCTGAATTTGAATCGGGCCGGTTGTATAACCAGCTAGAAATGAAATCTCATTCAATTACTGCCTCCCTGTCATTTTTAGCTATCTTTATTTCATCAGACTGAAATTGAAGGCCACAGCAGGTTTAGAAGTTACATCTTTGAGCATAACTCAATATGCATGATGTGTTACTTTGTGTATCGCCAAACATGAAACACGCTATCTTGATTGACATGTAGGTTCGCTGCCTGGCTATTGAGAGATAAAATTCCAATGCACTGAACACAATCTTATTATATCTGCTTGTCATGGTTGATAAACTTTGCAGTGAAAATTGTGATACATGTACTTCATCAGGTAAATGTACACAAATCATACAAATTTTTGGAGTAAGACTTAAAATATTCAAATAACTTCATTTATAAGCATATAAGCAGTACACAGTAATATTGTTTACACAAATATTAGACAAAAGATACATTGATGTCAACATAATGCTTCCACCATTCTGTATAATAACGTTACATGTAATTAGTGACTCCGTAAAATCTTTCCTACACTTTTTGGTGTATAGAGCAGTGCCCATCTCCATTTCTATGGCCCTTGGGCCACACAGTTTTGCAAGCACTACAGCAGGTAGCTAGTCCACTGGAGGTGGTTTCGGGTTTTGTGTTTGTGACTTAAAGGGGTCCTAAAGTCCAGAAGGGAGTGCTATTTTCCGACAGACATTAATTTTAGGGAGTGAAAAATGCATATAACTTTGTGGTTCAGTATGGGGGGAAATGATATTGATATCGCTTTACAAACACGCCCCGCTTAAGTCGCACAAGCAAAATTTGTAAAAAGTCGGCCAGTCATGTATTCATTGAAGCATAGTCTATCAGAAAATAGCACTCCCTTCTGGACTTTAGGACTCCTTTAAGTCCAGAAAAAGATAGGGTCAGTAGGTAGGGAGTTGTTTTTTTTCTGAAGTGATCCAACAAATACTAAAACTGAAATGCATCAGGACCAGGGATGGTGTCTATAGTACCTGTCCCTCTGTTTGCTTGTGTAGAAGGGACAGATATTTCAACCGAACAACAGAAAAACTTGCTTAAAATGCGTGAAATAACGTTTCAGAGGGTTTGAAATTCAGATGTTGGATTGAAAATTTTATGCCCTTGCCAGCGGTCGACCCCCAAAAAAGCCAAGGGTTGGGTTTTTTTTGCTAGAGTCGATCGGGAAACCGGAAACTGGGGCTGCGTACCGGTCCAGGTCCGGTACCGGTATTTCCATATTTTCGTTACCGACAGACATCTGGGAATCAAAAAGGAGAAGTTTACAGATGCGTATTGGTTGGGATCGAGCCGCTGCTTTACACCAGCGGCCACTTGCCCACACTGTGACGTACGTGAATTGTTCAGGTACAGGTACATGTCCGGACCTGTTCCTAAACCTCTGTACCTGTACCTGTACCTGATGTTACGTTTAGGTACCCTACCGGAAACATAACATTTTTTTCCCCAGGCCTAAAGAAAGATGGATTACACCTCCACAGTGTGGAAACATCACAGCAAATATTGTAAATTCCAATAGACTAAATGTAAATCAGCCAATTAGCCCCCAGAAAAGGGGATCTTTAAAGTAGAATAATTGAGTGGCCATATGGCGCATGATATCAGCATGTCGCAGCAAAGGGCACTGAGCTAGATGGATCTGAAATTAGCGGGTGAATTACACGTACGTCTGTTTCCATCACGTCTCCTCGCCAACTTTGGCTGAGTCGTAAAAATCAACTTTTCCGCGAATCTGACCTTTTCTTACCACTTTGTCAGACGAGATAATTATATCGACGACAAAACTCTTCCAGATTACCAAAGTGTCAACGTATACACTTTCGTCTACAGAAATTGCTCCCAGACTATGCTAATTAGCCAATTATCTAGGATTTTCGTACTGGAATAATTGATGGACCATATGGTGTAAGATATCACCTTGTCACAATGAAGGGCAAGCGAATGACTGATGGTCAAATTAGTATGCAAATTGTGTTCCCTCCATGCATTTTTCTCTGGGAGGACTTACAAATTAATCCTCATACAAAGTTCCCTCATCTTATCACTCGGCAGCAGTTCACCTCGGAAAGCAACTTGTCTTCATGACCCTGATATCTACGGCTTCTGCAGCTTCCGATAACCAAACATTGGTAATCAACACAACAAATAAATGTGTTACGAGGTTTTACGACGGAGGCAGGGACCGTGGTAGGTTTTGAAAGATATGCTAATTTCTCGATAATCCTGGATGAAAAGCGAGCCGCGATAATTGCAGAATGAATTCTGACCTGTCAGTGAGAAGGGCGGCCAAATGATGGATCAGAGAATTTAGATGTAAATTGCACCTGCCTCTAAAACACACAGTCATGAAGATAGGGGATATCCTTTGGGATGAGCCTCCACAAAAATGTCAAACTCAAAGATAGATTCTATATGTCTTGATAAAAAGTTCACACGTAATTGTTTATAAAGTGCAATTTTAAGAGCTAGAAACAAGATGTTTTTTTAAGATTATAGCAGAATGTGATTAAGATCAAGGTGTAACAGGCTGGCTTATACCCCTGGTTAGAATGCACTCTGCTATATTCTTGCCAGGGGTATATTCCAGCCTGTTACACCTGTCAGCATGCGAAATACTAGGTTGCCCAGTTGCACTGCACAACCATATTTTGCTTGGTGCAACCTATTTCTACATCCAGGTAGCTCAGTGCACTACCTAAATTTTGTGGTAAGGATGCCCCTTTCTTCCATTGGGAACTGTTTACTGAGAAGTTCCCATGGAAGAGCTCATCACTTCAGGTAAGGGGAAACAACTCTATGTCAGAAATGTGTAAAATAATGCACATTGCATTCTAACAAAGTTAATCATAATGTAGAAAGTGTAAATTCGGGGCAACCTGGAATTTTGATGGGCAACCTAGCTTTCATCCTAGGTTGCTACTGAGCAACCTGGCTCAAAAAATTATTTTGCACACTGCCTGTATACAGTATATGCATTTAACAGCACCTAACTTGACAACTCAGATTTCTACACAACAGAAAAGTACAAATACTAGAATTAATAGACTTTGTAACCTCTGCCATTAATTTAAAATTTCCTTATCAATTATACAAATAATCTTCTAATTGGCATTACTTGTATTTCAAAATACTTTTCATTGGCTGAATTACATGGGGGCCTGCATGGGGGGGCCCAGCAACCCTCTATGCTCAATTCGGGATGGCCTACAACGCTTTACGCTAAAATAAGGAATTCATTGATTATGTTTTACGGTAAAATCTGAGTATCTACTACGTATTACATAAAATTAAAGGGGCCAATTACGTTTTACATAGACCGATTACGCTCTACGTTGAATTAGAGCAGTCCCACTACGAATTACGTAAAATCAAAACCGCTCATTACGCTCTACGGAAAAGGCCATGCAGGCCCCCTTACAGGGCAGACAGTACAATTAGATGTGCCCATAGAAACCTATAGTTAAATGCACTAAAAGAAGAAGTTATAAAAGTACTTTCCCACATTTCAATCTCAAAAATTCTTCTGCACCAGAAAGCCACAAGGGTCTGCCTCCCAAATATAGAAATAAAACAGGGGGTTGACTAGCTCAAACTCCAACAACAGCTGACAACAGTAAACAAACCCTATTTCTGACCTAATTGCCTTCGTCAAGAAGGGTATGTTTTCATGGGCGTGCGTGTGTGCGTGAGTCTGTCAACAGTATAACTCGAGAAGGCTTTAATGGATTGTCTTCATATTTGGTAGGTGGGTAGGTCTTGATGAGACCTAGAAGTGATAGGAATATGGGCCCCCTGGCGGCTCGTTATGGTACTGCAGCGGTACTTCCGGTTTTGAAATATGGTGATCTGGAGGAGCTAGGGTCATGATTTTTGGATGGTAGATAGGTCTTGTGCTCGGGAAGAAGTGACATAAGTTTGGGCCCCCTAGCGGCTTGCTCTGGAACTGCAGGAGCATTTGTATGAAAATGTTCAAAGTAGGATAACTCAATAACCGGTCGACGGATCGTCCTGATATTTGGTGTGTAGGTAGCTTAAGTGATGCTTGACATAATTAGATGACAATTATGCAAATTATGATCTAATTTGCATAATAAATGAAGCAATTCTATAATTCAGTTACCTTCCATGATACTCTACCTTCATTGTGACACATGGGCTACAGGCTGTCCCAGAGGGAGAAAGTCCCAGAGGGGATATTCATTAAGCAGTCCATGTAGCTGCAGGCGGTGTTGCCTTACATTTCCTGCACAGATGTTTTTTCCCTTGCCCAATGCACGATTGCAGACTGCATCGGCAGGGGTAGTTTTCACAATCCAACTTCCATATTTAGGGGGACTAATATATCACTTCTACCTTCTTAAGTTATATAACGATAACATCCTTTGACGAAGGCATGAGATCGTTGACCTCTAGTTTTCTCATGTATCCATCCGCTCTGGGCAGGCAAGACCTCATCACTCAGGTCTATCATTACACCCACTAAACTGGTGAAATCAAGAAAATTTGACCAAAGTAGGAAAGTTTAGACCCTACCTGCCACTCCTAGCCCAAAAGTCTCAAAACTGGACCAAAATTTTCAAGAGAAAAAAAGAGTTTCAAAGAAATTAGCTAGGGACTACAATCGTGTTCCCATTTTTTGGCCTCTACTGCGCAACGCAATGGTGACGTCTGCCCTACATGAACATGGCATATCCTGGTGACCATTCTCTATGGGCTGGGCAGACTTGGTATGATAAGTGTTTTGGTTTGGACAGTCTTATTGGCACAGGCCTTTCTTTCTGTCAGCCTATCTTTCCAGCTGCCCTTTCTGATTCCTGCTGACCTGATTGAAACCGACCCCGTAAAAAAGCTGGGGTGCGCCAGGCAGATGGGTAACACTCTTATGATCAGTGGTATACAGATACCAGAGAGCCCACGATGGAGAGCCCACGATGGTTTGGCCACCAGGCTAATGTAACAGTGGGGTTCATACGTCACCAACTGACCAGCCCAACTGGTCCTGGACCTTTTGGCCTAGCGGTTATAGCGATGACCTGTGGACTGGCTGCCCGGGTTTGGCACGGGTTCGATTCCCGGCACCTGGGAGCCAGGGGTTTTTCCTGTTCTACTCGCCTCTATTTGTTTCACTAAACATACGGAGACTCTCACCAGCTTCTGATAACTTCTTCAGCCTCTGTCTCCTCCTGTGAGCAGCCATGCACGCCTGCTTTCTCCTTTGATTCCAACTTTTACACTTTAACCGAGGCATTCTTCCTTTTTCCTGAGTTTGTGGGGAGGGAGCAGCTGCAAAGGATTTTTCCAATGGAATCTATGGTGAAACTAACAAAAAAAGTACTTTAAAACACATTTACCTTTTATTTCAAACCTCAAGTCTTTACCCCCACTGCAAAGCTGGGTTTCTTTGAATACAAAAAGTGGAAGGTCAACTTCAGCATTTCAAAGAGCTGCAGGTAGAATATTGAAATGACACTAGGATTTCACCCCCTGTCCCAGTGGGTCAGTCCAGCCAGAGAGGATTAGCATTTAGGGGTCACAGGGCAAACCATGCCAAACTAGGTCACACATTTTGGGCAGATGTACAGTCACATTCTTCGGTCCTTCTTAGCAGGAAACTGAGCCTTCAAGGGATAGGGGAGCCTGGATGCCCTTTTTCGTGCCTTAGTCTCCGTAATCCATAGGCAGCCACCCCCCAAAAATCAATGTAATTCGTAATAGTACATTTGCCGCAAAGCGTGAAGGCGTAATCAGCTCTGAGAATTTAACGTAATTCGTAATCGGCGGCAAAAATTTTGCGTCATTCGTAATCACTACCCCCCCCCCATGCAGGCCCTCGGATAGGTCATAGGTGAGGTGAGGTAAGATTTTGTGAAATGAAGGTACTAACCCTTCCCCATACCCCAGGCGTCAAAATTAACTTTTATTCCTATTGTCCCAGCACTGTCCCAAAAGTAAATTTCAATTGTCCCGAAGTGAAGATAAACTGTCCCAATCTGTTTTTTTGGAAGTATTCTATGACATTAACTTAAAGTCAACTTTATTTTGCTTATGTTCACTCCCAGGCGCACTATAATTGCAGAGTAGACAGGAAATTCAGGGGGATCCAAAAGCCGGGACGTGTGCCTGATAAACAAAAGAAGGGCTGACATTCTGATGTTGATTATTTTTTCTATTGTCCCAAAAATGGCCCAAAGTGTCTTTTTAGTTGTCCCAGCCTAAATTTTAGTCAGTCAGTGGCCATTGGACCCATTTCGAGCCCTAATATACCCCCATGTAAAACTAGACTGGAGTCCAGTGATTAAGAGATTGACGTACATGTATGATGGAAACACCTGCACTGAGCACATGGGTTTGTCAATGACCCCGATCATACGAATGCGCGTTGAGCTCAATTCGGGTAAACCACATTCCTCACATCTGGTCCACGTGCCACACATTCCTTCTAAACCGTGCCCGAGAACGATTCGCCTAAAATTCATTGTTGCTTGATGAAAACACGCAAGGTGGCGTCTTGCCAATGTTAGAGGTTAGGGGTGAAAGTGCATCCTGCCCTAGAAGTTGTCGTGTTTTTCTTATGGATAATCGCTTGCAACCGGCTCAGAGGAGTACGAAGGAGACGCAGGCTACAGGTGGCCCTTGTAAGAATTCGTTGCCGACGCCACCACTTGTTATTTGCGGGCCCCGAGGCCAATGACCGGGTTGATATGCAAAGTAAACCTGATGAAAGCGCATCGGCGCGTTCAGATGCAAATCGCAATCCAGTCAAGGCGGTTTGAAACCGCATCTAGATGTGGTTTGGGATCGAGGCGCTTTCAATGCGATTCGGAGCTTTCAATGCGATTCGGAGCTTTCAATGCGATTCGGAGCGTTCAGATGGAGCCACATGAATTCAGAATCCGGCCAAACCACATCGAAAGCGCTTTCAGCGCATCCGTATGAACGGGGTCAATGTGCATGACTGGGTTGGAGGTCCATGAAAGCTGGTGGCCAGAGAACATACAGTTGTCCCCAGTTACATGTAGTAGTGGGACAATCCAAATCTACAGTAGCATGACATGAAACACCTGTCCTCATTGATTATGCTAATCAAGTCTTAATTATCGTCATTAATGTCTTATCATGTCAATCTTATCATGTGCACTTAATCTACCTACAAGCTAAAAATCACGTCAATCCGTCCATGCCATCTCGAGTTATGCTGACCTCAACTTCCTGACAATGACCTTGCACTTCCAGAAAAAGATGCTAGGAGGCCCAAACCTGACCAAAAACATAACCTCCTGATGGTGGTAATAAAGAACAGGAATACACATGTAGCTACTTCAATAAACATAAAGGCCTGTGCTGCTGTTGTTAATACATGTAGATGAAAAAAAAAATCTTAGACTAGAAAAGTAAGTACCTTATTCCATCTACATCCAGGAATCTGTATAATTAATTTTGTTTAGAGCATCATTTTGATTAATTGACGACATAATATCATATGGAAGAATTATATGCTGCCTAATGGTGTTCTGTCCTACACATAGGTATGTACATAAAGAAATGATTAATACACCGGCAGGACATAAATTTGGCAGCCAAATGTGTCAGATAAGCAAATGTGTCCACAGCTGTGCTCTGCCAAAATCCCAGCCACATTAATAAAACAGAGTCCAGCCCAAAGTTTCTTGACTACCTTGCAAAAGTGAAGTCTGTTGCCAAATGTATTGGCTGTTTGACAGTCATACCATGCTACCAAAAGCATAGAAACAAAACCAACATTTATCATAGTAATAGAAGGTCACTACAGTTATGCTAAGGTCACAATTCCCAACCCAGGGCCCGACCAGGCAGTTTTGAGGAATGAAAAGTGTGATATAAAAGACACAATCATGAGCACTATTTGTATAAATTATGAATTGCTAATTTTTTGTTCATGGAAACAGCCCAGCTGGGCCCTGAGTTTGGAAATGTGACCTTAGCATAAATTATGCATTTTAATATGTATAATTCTTAGACAGAGAACAAAGCAAGAAATAAGTTTTCTCCTTTCTTCTCTGTCATCTATGGCATGAAAACCTAACGTACATGTACTCATGACAGAATACCAATGAAAGACTACATTGCATTAACACAAATGTTTGCAAACCAAATTTCAGTTGAAGTGTTACAGATCACACGTACATCTTATTGCACTCTAAACAATTTGCTTCTAATATTGTCTTTGTTTCGCACTTTGCGCAAAGCTACCCAAGAGGATGTCAACTCTTGGCACTTGAGTGCGATTAGTATCATGTATCGTCAGGATTAATAGAGCCCGTAAACCCCCTGTGACTTGTGCTTTTGTTTGCTTTATTGGGTGGGAGGGGCGCAACAATTACACTGCTGATAGATAGGAGTTGTGCCTCTTATTACACCATTCGTCTTTGTCGCCACCACTTCTTCGATAGCATCGAAAAAGCAAGTGATGTGAAAAGGACACGTTACTTAGTCCTGAAGACTTCTTGTACGTTTCAACCTTGTGTCATCTGCATAATGTCATGCGGTAACATGACTGTATAATACAGGTTTGAGCAAAGACAATAATGAGATCATAAATTTTTCCTTGACATTTTCAGGCAGTGCTGAAGTAAGACAGCTAACTGCAGCAATAGGGCCTGAAAATAGGACTTAAGAATAATAGCTGAACCACATTTTAGTACTCAAGTACTCAAGTACTGGAAGTTGAACCATGGGAATGTCTGTACTAGTGCCTAGTATTTGTAAATAAACAGATAAAATAGTAAATTTCCTTTAACATATGATAATATTTTGTTGTGCTTTTCACAATCAGCCATTACACTTTAATCCCAAAGTATTATATCAGTAATAAGAAATATTTACTCACCTATGTGTTGCCATGTGACAGCACGGGATAGCATGGGTCAGCACACATCAGGACAGCACAGAATAGGGCAGCATGGACAGCACAGGACAGCACATGGAACAATACAATATAACATGCAGATTAGCAAGCTTGCATAGTGCAGTCAGGTTGGACCAAGAGGTTGGGAGTTCGAATCCCGGCTGTTGTCGCTCACCTTACAGGCAAGCTTACTAGAAAGGTCGCGGTCCTTAGGACAGGACGTTAAGCCGATCACTTTCAGGTTAGAAAGGCTAGATATGTTCCTGACATATTACATGCACACATAGTTGAAGAAAATCTGACATATCAGTGAGAAATACAGTGAATGCAGACACAGAGAATACTACATGCTGTATTCCGTACAGCCCGACTGATCGTCAGATCTGACCCGCGGGAGGGCTGGGACTGAGGGTGATGCAGAATACCCCGTGTAGTATTCTATTTATGTCATACCCACCCGAGAAAACACACATTTCAATGCAAAATGTGCCAAAAGTTTGGTGTCCCTAAACAAAAAATTGTAACAACATCAATTCCAACGTCTGAAACCGGTATTCAAATTTGTGAAAGTGGCGCACACGGCACACGTGCAACGCTTTGGAATTATTCTATAGAACACTTGGAAGCCCATGTGATAACCAAATAGAACCCCATGTGATACCACTAGTTATCACATGGGCCAGAACACCCAGATCGAACGTTATCGCGGCCCAACTATGAAATAAGGAGGAGTATCAACACAGCAACAGCACCATGTCTGTCCCTGGTGCTGAAAAGAACATCCATAGTACTGCCAACAACTGATACAAATCAAATAATCCCCCAAACCCCATACATAGCCACTTGTATTGCTGTACCCTGGGTACTGCTGTCACAATAACAGCACCTTTAGCACCATGCCTGTCCCTGGTGCTGAAAAGAACATCTGTAGTACTTCCAACAACTGATACAAATCAAATAATTCCGAAAACCCCATACACAGCCACTTGTACTGCTGTCCCCCTGGGTAATGCTGTCACAATAACAGCACCTTTAGCACCATGCCTGTCCCTGGTGCTGAAAAGAACATCGATAGTACTGCCAACAACTGATACAAATCAAATAATCCCCCAAACCCCATACACAGCCACTTGTATTGCTGTACCCTGGGTACAAGTGTTGTCCCTTTAGTTCCTGCTTGATGAAAGCTGCCTCAGGTGTTAGATCTGTGTACAAAAGTACCTAGCTTTGGTTATGACACGGGGCTTCTGAAGGGTTCTTTAGGTAGCACTGCTGGAGGTGTGCCTTAAAGGCATGCACAGGTGCAGCTAGTCCTTTCTAATGGCACTACTTATCTCCAGGATATAACATCATTCCTTCGACAAAGGTAGCATCCTTTGATCCTAACATTCCACAGAGCATTTGTCCTACACAGGCGTCCTCAGCAATTACATGCACACTAAAAATTGATAGTGTAAAGCCTCGTTAAATTTGAATCGACATTCGTTACATGCTTATGTAGCAGCAATGGATACATTGGGAAGTAAGGGGACTTGATTGCAAATACAGTAGTAAAAATACAAAGAACATTGGGATTGGCAGTGATGCTCTGGGAATTCTGATGTTTAACATGAGAACACCTATATATAAGCTGTATAAGTTGAGTAAGGCAAAAACTATCCAAATGTAGCAAAGTCACTTTGAAGTGGAGGACTAGTGTATAATGTACCAATGAATGAATGGTTTTAAATCATTACATGATCATTATGATCAGCTATGAACAGTATATCGAAGCCAGGGGCTGACTTGTAAACTTTTTACAGATAATACAGTTAACTTCTTAGGCAATTTACAAAACGTCACTCATACAATTATCCATCTTAAACATATAAGTAAATAATTCTAAAATCACAATTAATACTAACTTAAAACAGATCAGTTTTAGAACAGATAAGCTTCTATAGGTTTACAGTACTATGCGGTCACAAATTTCTTGCAACAGCTAACATATGCATGGTGGGGACTGGCATGGTCAATCATTTGCGAAATGTAGGAACAGGGCTCGAAATACTTTTTCTGCATTACCTGTTCTGGTGCAGTTAATATAAAGAATTACCTGCACCAGACAAATTTTATCTGCACTACAGTTTCTTTGCCTTTCAGTTCATAAAAAAATTGACAAGCTTAAAAAAAATGTTCCTGGTAGCACCATTTAAAATTTTTTACTAAGTTCTCTGCTGTCTTCAATGATGCTACTTTGAAGAATGCAAGGTAGCTTTTGACGACCACTAGTCATATGTCCCCCTATAGTGTCTGGGGCTGGTTTTGTCATGGCTCAGCGTAGGTTAGGTACAGGTAGACGTCAGAAATGCTTGCCAGTGTACGAAATACTTTTTTGAGCCAGGTTACCCAGTGGCAACCTAGGATGAAAGCTAGGTTGCCCATCAAAATTCTAGGTTGCCCGCAATTTAAACTCTTCTACATTATGATTAACTTTCTTAGAGTGCAATGTAAATTGATACATTTCTGACTAAGAGTTGTTTCCCCTTACTTTATGTGATGAGCTCTTCCATGGGAACTTCTTAGTAAACAGTTCTCAATCGAAGAAAGTGGCATCCTTACCACAAAATTTAGGTAGTGCACTGGGCTACCTAGGTGTAGAAATAGGTTGCACCCAGCAAAATATGGTTGCACGGTGCAACTGGGCAACCTAGTATTTCGCACGCTGCTTGCACTAACCTGCATATGCAGGTGGGATTTCGAGCCCTGTAGGAATAATGACACATGAATGTTCAGTAGATGTACATGTTCCTGTTATTGTATGTGTCTAGGTGTTTATTCTAGGTGAGAAAAGTTCAGCTGTACTGGGACTGTTCAGGTCCCAGATGGTTCATGCTTCATAGAAAATTCCATGAACCATGCACCCAATGTTAGAATTCATCAATAAGAAATCCTTCTTTGGAACAGCCGTGTGGTAAATGAAGCATGGGACAATGTAAACTAAGGGCAAACAAGTTCATTTTTCAAAAAGCCAGGGTTCCCTCAAGACAGTTTGCCAAATGTTGCAGAGGGTAATAGTGGAAGTAAAACATTGAAATGCAGTACTGTAACAGTATTGAATAGTGAAGTTCTTTATTCACAACCACAGAGCTGACGTTTCGATGACCGTCTGTCATCTTCATCAGGGCAATTATTACTGGTTCACTGTGCACTAAAGCTAGGTGTTACTGCTAACAATACAGTCCCAAACGTAAAGTAATTGTAACATTACATATATACTGTCACAACAATACTGAGATATGCGGTTCCAATGGTTTTCAATAAAGATCTTTGCTATTCAATCATTCACCAACCTGATGCAGTTATTCACAGAGTACAGTATCGTGTATGAAAATCAAAAAGCTCACCAAATCCATAAAATCTTCATAGCTAGTTGACTTAAAACAATCATGTTACCTTAGTATATTCTTCAATTCAGAGTTTTTTATTTCAGAACATGTTGGAGAAACAATGGCAACTGCAGTGTTTGCACCTGTAGTTGATACTTCAGTATTTATTGCTAAACTATAGATGTGGGGTTTTTTTTTAGCCAAGGCCACACCAATTTAATCAATTGGTTCTAAGATTCGCCCGCTTCATTTTGTTCTGATTTGCAAAAAAAAAAAGAAGAAAAAATCTATTAGGTTCTGAAACAACTCCAAAATGCTCATATTTAGCAGTTGAAGAAAGTCCCTGTCTTTCTAGTTGTTCCTTTTTTTTTTATTTTTTTTTTTTTTATGAGGATCTCCATTAGTGTGTTAATTCACACTATTCTTCCTGGAGTCTTTTATTCCGTCTATCAATGCAGCGGTTTCATTAAAAGTTCAAAATTCATTGTTTCAATAATAAACCAGCCCGGTATGTTGACTTCATGGCTCCTATCATAACATTTGGGGCTATCTTAGGATGCCTTGGCCTTTTTTTCGCCCTGTCGCTTCATGTATTTTCTGAAAAAAATCCGAGAACCAACAAATTAAATTGGTGTGGCCGAACACGACTTTTATTTCTAAACCAAACAGTGGTATTCATTGATGATTTGACGAAGCAGCAATGGGCCGTTGGACCAGAGCCTGAATGGGGGAGGATTTGGAGTTCTCACAGAAGTACTGTACTGTAAAGTTCTGTGATTAAGAATCAATCTTTGGAAAGCTGTTAAGGGACCCTCTGGGCACAGCACCTTAAGCTGTAGATGCATGACCATCCTCGGCTAAAGTGGTACAAGATGGATTGATAGCTTCCCCACAGCAATTTGTATACATGGAAGGCAATCCTTGGTAAGATGGCTGTGTGGAGAATTCACACACCGAATCTTCAAAACGCGACGTTCTTATCCCATAGGGACAGCAAGGAACGGCAAAACTGATTGGAAACCTGAGTGATGTTGAAATATTTGCGTTTCTCCCCTCCACTCCAACTTATACAGCGTCACGTTACACCGAACCTGTTTATGATTCAGTGCAACACTGTCTATTGTCCATTATACACTGGCTAATGTTCATTAGAAGTCTGAGTTTGAGCATGAACAAGGGTTATTATCCATGCTATGACCCTGCCTTCCAGCTACCGAGGATTACCTGACCGCAAATGCACTAAGCCTTCTGGGAAGTACGCGAGCCGCCACAGGTGCATGTGCGCGAGCAGGATGATTGAGAACCACAATCTGAAACCCTCTCGAGACGCTAATATTATTGGAGATCGCACGCTTTAAGATTCCGCACTCGGCATTATGGATTATGGCGATGCAAGATTTATACCTGGGGGGAGAAGTCGATATCTCATCAGCTACTTGGGGAGATGAGGGATGGGAGAGGAACTCTGAACCGTGGGAAGAGCGGAGGGTGAGAAAAGGTGTTTCTACCGATGGACCGTCATGTCTATCTGTGCACACTACTGGATGACATGTGTAGGAGAGTGACAGCTAGGACGGACACACCAACAACAAGTGTCAACAACACCCATATGAGACCAGATTTAAATGAGACTTACCAATTCTGACAGAAATTATCTTTATATTTTGATATTGACTTTGAAAGTTTGATTATGACATATGTGTCTCAAAATTAGGTCAAAGCAAAGATATCACTTTAACAACTTTATGTCCACTGATAAAATTTAAAACACTGGTGGGAGACCACCCTTAAATGAAACCTACCAATTCCAACAGTAACTGTATCTCTGTAATTTAAAACAGACTTTGAAAGTTTGATTATGACATATCTGTGTCTCAAAATTAGGTTATAGCAAAGATGTCACTTTCACAACTCTACAAATCTCACTGTTGGAATGCCCCTGTGTTCTACATATGTTTTAGTCTTTTTGCAAAAATTCTGCTAGATCGCCTCGGAAATTTTTTAAGTTTTTTTACAAGCAAAATATCTTAAAATTAGGTTATACTAAAGATTATCAATTTCACAACTCTACAAATCTCACTGTTGAAATGCCCATCTCTATTATTTTTGGTCTTTTTGCAAAAAATGAACCATGTCTCTCGGCGCTAGTCTCAACAACTTTGAGCAAGTTTAAAAAAAAAAAAAACATTTTGTGCACATATTGATGGATGATTTCTCAAAAAAGCCAACACACTGGGGGACTAATAAAAACCACTCACAGTTGGCGTAGGCAAATTTTCGCAAAACAAAATCGATACATGTCCACACGAGTCACCTCATCTGCATGTTGAGAAATTGCACCAAGCTGGGAAAAGGGGAATGACTGATGGTTTCTGCCTGCGAGGCGATGGACTCGGAGGATTGACATCTCTCCGAGTGACTCACGATATTGCCTTAACAAAACCCTGGAGAGTTTCATGGCTATTTGCACAAAGTACCCAGTCCTGGGTGTTCATCTTGGGAATAGATGGATTGTGGTTTATTAGAGAAGAGAATGAATGTTGCTACATTTGGAGAACACTTCAACTGACTGAGAACTGTGTGTTGACAGAAGTTTGTTGCCAGTCAAAATCCCAGCACAAGAACACTCTGGTGATCCCTGACTCCCACACTGTTAGACATAAGAGAACTTTTTTACCACCAGCAGTAGAACTTTGGAACAATCTTCCTGAGGCAATAGCTATGATTAGAGACAAACAGAAATTCAAATGTGAAGTTAATTCTTTCTTTCAGTGCAAAACTTTGACAGCGTTCTGTTTATCACAGTCCAGCTGCTAGTGCTGTAGAGAGCTGACATAGATAAAGAAAGAAGCATCAATGAAAAGGCTATTGACTGATCAAAATAGTTTCTACAACAATGAGAGAGTTGAACTTTATAGACTGATTTCATCAATCTTTCCCTCCTAAGTAATGTAGACAAATTCACATTTCTAATGAGCTTAGACAAACCTCTGATCCTAAAACATGTCTGTTCTTACCTTTTCAGCATCACAGAGAAGTGAAAAGTCGAATTTAAGTAATACACTATAGTGCTAGTGCTAGCTTGATCATATGTGTACATGTATGTGTACATGTATAATGTATACTATTCCTTTGTTGTGACCGCAACAGGCAGTAACAAATAAAAAACTGTGGAAGACAATGATGGCCCGCCTCAGTGCCAAGCGCTGATATGCGGTGAAGAAGAAGAAGCAGTTATGGTATACAAACATCAAGTCTGGAACTCCCTACGGCCACACATCAGGGCGCCTGTTCTATACGGAGCTTCAAGACACTAGTGAAACATGGCATGAACACGGACTAAATGATGTATTTATTTATTTATTTGTTTATTTATTTATCTATTTGTTTATTGTATTGTCAATAGTGATGACTCTCATTTGAACTTATTACCCGTGACCCCCCCCCCCCCTCTACTTGACTTTGTTGAAAAGCAGCTGCATGGCAGAACAAGCTATCGAGGCAAAAAAGAAAAGGCTTTCATTTGATTTTCACAGTATCACAGTGTTGATTTAAATCATGTGATGGCCAATCAGCACCAAGGTCACCAAACAGTGTAGGGCAAAACAGTTTTTCTCTTTTTTTTTTATCATGCCTTAGAACTTCCTTCATTGTGCACTTAGTCCTCTAATCCCAATTTCGTTTCTGCCCAAACTAGATAACAAGAATATAACACTGGCAGCATAATTCATAATGAAGAATTGCTTGTATGACTTGCAAGCTTTGACTGAGACTAGCATACATAATCTTGATTCTCAAGCCAAGCCTATCGTAAAGCAAGCTGACTGGTGAAACAACCTGACTGGTAAAGTAACCTGACTGGTAAACTTAAAAGTAACCTGACTGGTAAAGCAACCTGACTGGTAAAGTAACCTGACTGGTAAAGTAACCTGACTGGTAAAGTAACCTGACTGGTAAAGTAACCTGACTGGTAAAGCAACCTGGCTGGTTATGTAACCTGACTGGTAAAGTAACCTGACTGGTAAAGTAACCTGACTGGTAAAGTAACCTGATCATGACTGGTAAAGCAACCTGACTGGTTATGTAACCTGACTGGTAAAGTAACCTGACTGGTAAAGCAACCTGACTGGTAAAGTAACCTGACTGGTAAACTTAAAAGTAACCTGACTGGTAAAGTAACCTGACTGGTAAAGTAACCTGACTGGTAAAGTAACCTGACTGGTAAAGTAACCTGACTGGTAAAGTAACCTGACTGGTAAAGTAACCTGACTGGTAAAGCAACCTGGCTGGTTATGTAACCTGACTGGTAAAGTAACCTGACTGGTAAAGCAACCTGATCATGACTGGTAAAGCAACCTGACTGGTTATGTAACCTGACTGGTAAAGTAACCTGACTGGTAAAGTAACCTGACTGGTAAAGTAACCTGACTGGTAAAGTAACCTGACTGGTAAAGCAACCTGACTGGTAATGTAACCTGACTGGTAAAGTAACCTGATCATGACTGGTAAAGCAACCTGACTGGTAAAGCAACCTGACTGGTAAAGCAACCTGACTGGTAAAGCAACCTGACTGGTAAAGCAACCTTGTCAGACAACAGTCCATCTAACGGAGTTATAATGACGAACTGTATTCTGCAGCTCATTTTGTTCCACTATGTCTTCTTCCCTGCGAGCAGTCCTGAGCTCTCAGAGCTTCTTTGCAAATCTTAGATTTCCCATTTCTCTACAATGCTGTTTGCTACACCCACAATATTCTTTTCAAGATGGAGTTCTGCCTTCTGAAGAGGACATTCACCCTTGATGGTCAGCGAGACCTTGACTTTGCTCAATTCTGAATCTATCTGTTGGAACGCATTTTGTTATAAGTATAAGTATGCTATGTAGCAATGCAATAAAACTTGGTTGAGCATATGGAGCTTTGAAGAAGTAAAGGCAAAGACTGCAATAGAACTGTCACACTTTGAAGACCTGTTTGATAATTAATCATAGAAATGATTGACTCACAGTCACATGATTGTGATTGGGAGGCATGAGTGATTAGAACAAATTAGAGATTTCAGACTTCTGGGAAGTATTTTGGATTTTTGTGACCTTCAGGTTTACCCCATTTCCTGTGTCTGACCTTTCGACCTGTCATTCTGCCTGTCAATCTTCTCCCACCCACGTGCCTTCAACCTACTCTCAAGTTCACCCAATTTCCTGTGTTTGACCTGTTGACCTGTCATCCTGCTTGTCAATCTCCCGACCACCCACGTGCTGTCAACTTACTCTGCCCGGACAAACAGACACACAATCCCACAGCTCAGCCACCCAAAACAATACTTCCGTACCAGTAAGTAATTAAAGATGTGTACTACATGATCAAACCAAGAGATCTGTCACTTGTGGCTATCAGTATTCATACTCTGTTATTTCCTATGTATTTGTCTTTCACGTCACACAACCATGTTCCTCAGCAAAATTACAAGGATCACGGCTGATAAAACCTGCAGATTAATATCATAAAAGCTACTTCCCACGCTACGCTAACCTGTGACCCTGACCGAGATCCAACCGCCGCATTATCGACGCTGTCCAACTGTCGCTCAACGCGAATATAGAAACATTAACGCCGCACATCCCCGGAATTATCTCCGGATTACGGATGACATCCCGGCGCAGAATTCATCACAGTCGTCTTGCAGAGAAGTTGCGGGTGTAAAAGTTGGAAACACACAGTCCTGTGTGTGAAGACTCAAGATAAATGGTGTCACCACTATATCTCCCACCCCTGGGACAAACTGATCTATGGAAAATTCTGCGCTTCCCAATTCCCCTGTGAAGATACTGGGGAGCAACCACAATCTAAATGCCACACACGGCACCCCAGGGACCCCGCGTCTTCACAGATGGATTGATCGTTCTTAGGGTGGAATTTCGGGCTAGGTTCATTTATTGCCTGTCATCTCGTGGTAAAAACGGGCAATTTCAAGCAAGAAAATTACACTTTTAGGGCATGGGTGGTGCAGCGTATGTTGTGACACCGGGAGCATCCGTCGAGCACGAGCGACGCTAACGGCGGCCTATCAATATCAACCAACTGTTAACAAGGCTATTCAAATGTATGAGACGTCAGCCAGGAATGCTATCAATTCTACTCGTTTCATATTTGCAACGATGTCAAAACATGTCAGAACACCTGCTGCTGTTGCAGAGGATCAAGATATATGTCTAATGAAAACTTGACACAAGTAGATTTACCAGGATCCTAGAATCTTTTTCCCTAGCGCCCTCAGAAAGGTAGATGACACCAATGTGTTCCATGATACAAAATAAGATGACAGCCATTCCCAACTGAAGTTTATGATTCCTCAAATCAACTATTTTGACAAGCAAAATTCGCAGATGCAGCCGTAGTTGACCGACTTCAAATGCAAACTTCTAAGTGGGGTAGAAAAATGCACGCCTTTGTTTAATGGCTTCGACATCTAAATGAACATTAGAACAAAGCTGGAGAAGACCATGTGTGGTGTCGTTGATATAAGAATCACAGCTGGGGGTGGGGAAAATGGGAGAGTAAATTTCTTCAAGCAGAACTGCTGCACCTGTTCCGGGCTCAGAAGGATTACGCCACGCCGTTGGCACTAATAATCCGGGAAACCAAGCAAGACAGACCGAGCTGTTTCCGACACAACAAGACACTTCCCCGACATGTGGATTTACAGCCCGTATTAACTGTCAGTCCACGTCCCCTCGGTAACCTCTGCGAGGTTTGATTATGACATCAAAAATGAGAACTTTCTGCAGCTACAAGCGCGCACCAACAGGTAATGGATTCGAGCCCGTGGGTGATTTGTTACACGTTTGACACATCCAACTGCAATTCAACGATTTTGAAATCCCACGGCTTTTATAACACTTTTCTGTACGGCAAGAAGACATTTGCCTTTCCCTTCAAGCACCCAATCCTTCATTGTTTCATTGCCTCCATACACAAGAAGTAGCGTGTATAGTCAGTGGTTAGCGACCCTGCCTCTGGACCAAGAAGTTGTGAGTTCGAATCCCGGCTGTTGTTGCTCACCCGACAAGCACAGTACTTGGGGTACAAGAGTTGCAGTCCTTAGGACAGACATTAAACCGTGGTCCACTGTTCATTGTACTTGTTGTTCAAAAGAGCTAGGAGAATTTCCTCAGTACAATGAACATGTATTAGTACTGTACATTATCATATACATGTACATGTAGTGTCTTCTCTATCATGACCAGTGGAAGAGTACATTGTAGCTCAACTGTTTATTTTGTTCATTTGAGCTGAACTGGTTCCAGATCACTTCTAGTTTTGCTTTCACATTCTGCCATCCTAAAGAGAAATAAGAGGACAGGAAAATAATCCCCAAGAACATCTTTGCAAAATGCACACTCGGAATGTAAAATGTAAATCTCCATCCATATCAAATGCAACATCACAGTCCTCCCTTTTGGGACTGCAATCTTTTCTAAATGTCAGCCAATAAAAATAGTCGAAAATGTTTGTCACCCTCTCCTGCTCTCCACGTTGGGAAAATACCAGCTGTTATTAAAATTCAATATAGAGCTAAGCACATGATTAATGCTTCCAACAATACCAGACCATATTCTATCAATATTCATACTCGCTTTTACACATTCATCCTAAGGAAGTACAAACCATGAGAACTTAATACAAGCTTTGAACGTCAATCGAGAACACAGAAAACAGATGTTGCTGTGGCTCCGAAGGCAAGTAAAATAATTGATCAATGGAGACCGGATGAAACGTAAAAGCCCCGCGAATCGGTAGGCTTTGGGAGAATAGCAGGTGTACCAGGGAGTAAGTGTAGGGAAAACATGGGTTTAAGTCCTGTCTAAACATCGGGAGGCCCTGCACCTGTTGGATATCCCAGATGGCCCGGCAGTCTGCACTTGTCCACCCAAACACACCCATCTGTTTCCACGTAAAACAAACATGGAATTCATTTCCTCTGCGGCGCAGGTACAGCGTTTTCCCATTGGAACATCTGCCCTTTTCCCCCCCACACTATGTGACCAGGACTTGATACACATGTACAATGTGTTATCCTAACAATTGTGTGACAAAGAATTCTTCTCAACGAAAAAATCCAATATAGTCACCTTTTATGAACCTTCGGCAGACGTGTTCCACTTGTTATAACATCAAATTAAAAACAAAATTGACACTCAGACAAATAACTATGCCTGTGAGTAGAAAGTGACACATCCATTCTGAACTCAAAAGACGAGGCCTTGCTAAGGCCACATGTCCACTAAACAGCAATCGCTAAGCAACTCTGTACAGCAACAAAAATTGAACTTGTGTTACCCTCAATTTCATAAATGGAATATGATACAAGGTGTAAAACACGGCAAGACACACAAAAAATAAAAGAACGTGTTCTTCATCTATGAGATTCATTGAGCGATCGCTGAGCAACTGTACCGCAAACAAAATTGAATTTGTGTGACCCTTGATTTCATAAATGGAATATGATACAAGATGTAAAAAAGACGACAAGACACACAAAAAATACAAGAATGTGTTCTTCATCTATGAGATTCATTGAGCAATCGCTGAGCAACTGTACCGCAAAGAAAATTGAATTTGTGTGACCCTTGATTTCATAATATACTAGAATATGATACATGTACAAGATGTAAAAGATGTAAAAGACGACAAAACACACAAAAAATGAAAGAACATGTTCTTCATCTATGAAATTCATTGAGCGATCGCTGAGCAACTGTACCGCAAACAAAATTGAATTTGTGTGACCCTTGATTTCATAATATACTAGAATATGATACAAGATGTAAAAGATGTAAAAGACAACAAAACACACACACAAAAAAAGAATGTGTCCTTCATCTATGGAATTCATTGAGCGATATGTCAAGTCTTTGGTCGCACAGTAATAGCCTGTGGCTACTTGGGCAGCCTTGGCCGCTCTGTCAGTTAAAGTTTAACTTAAACTAATAAGATAAAATTATGACTAAAATAAAACAAAGTCACATATGCACGGCGGAAACAAAGCTACAAAGGGCTGCAAGCTTTATAACAAATAGACGCAGAAATCTACAAATCAGTATCGAAGACTAGAAATAAAAAATGTTGCATGTAGAAAGAGACGCTACGTACGGAGGGAAGAGCAAAAGTAATTCCCGAAACAAGTCTTCCTTCCATCAAAACGGAATGTTTCTTAGCGGGAAGTGAAAAAGAAAGGTGGATGGAGTATCAGAAATGGTTGCACGTTACCCCTCAGTGCTCTCCTGCTGTACAGTTTCCAGGAGCTCATCCTCTCAGCGTGTACCAGGTGTCCCGCGGCGCGTTCCCCTGTACCTCTGCTTGAAACACAGATCGCCCTCCAATAGCTTCACAAGTTCCGCTGACGGAGAATTGCCTAGCAACTGTACCTAGACTCAAACTGTGTCCCGGACCGTCAGGACAACCGAGGCAGCGTCGAGGCAAAGAACCGTACTTCGCAAGTCGGGACGCCTTGAGAGGAGGTTCAACCAGTCTGCGGCCCGGTGCTCTACCTTTCCGGCAATCTGACAGTCCTACGGAGATCGTCGCTCAAGTACACGAGTACAGGTATCATAGCTGCACAGATTCGCGAGTCATCTCCGGCCTCACACTGCGTGAATGTTATCTCTCGCCGCACCACCCTGTTACGCAGGTGGCCATGCCACGTCATGTTCCGCCCTGCCGTGTGTTTCACTGAGATACCGAGATTAGGCGCTCTGCTCGCGTGCAATTAACAGGTCTTAGCGCGAGTCTGAAGGTGCAGAGCTAGCGATATCCCCATCTGCCATTGACAAATGGGCGTGGCATTTGCATATGCAAGGCCGCGGGAAAAATCGAGCCGCGTACATCTGTTGTTTATCACCCCCGAGTCATGTACCTTTCTTTCACCCGCGTATAATTCTTCCAGCTGCAACTTATCTCTACAGAGGCAAGTGTCCGAGCTCCGTGTTCGCTTAGGTTCGCCTCCGAATGTTTCTCACTGATTACGGAATGGCCTGTCAGTCTCGCCGATACTTTATGTTCCATCATCCCAAAAGCCAGGAAGTCATTCCAAAACTCTGTGATTACTTTTTAAAGAAGTTTTCTGGAAAATCATATCGGGGAAAACCGTTTGATGGCCCCTGTTTGCTGCTTGCTGAAGATAAGCTCTAACCTTTGTTGAAAACTCCCCAAACTCTGCCAAACTATCATTTTTCAGTATTAGCAGCAAACTTTGCGGTAAAACCATGAATGCGCAGAGATATCACGCAATTTCTCCTGCAAATTAATAAGGGGCGTAGGAATTTATCTTTGCATCCAAGATGTGCGGCTAGATGGGATGTCTTCCTGAGCACTGTTTGCCTTTCAATGAGTAAATGTCACAAAGAGGGTGCCTATTTTTCACAAAATCTCTCACACTATTGATTATTGAATCCTGACACTATCACCCTAGCGCAGGCAGCGCAAAGTGCTTAGGCATAGTGGCGTCCACTTTTTTCATGCAAAGTCTTTTCTCTTTGTGAGGAAAGGCAGGGACCATTTTGTCCGGCGCGGGAGTGGACATGTCATGTAATACTGACACCACGTCTTTTCAGCTGCCTGGTCAAAATTTCATGAAGACTTTCCTTACAAATATATCTCTGTCAACAGAACACTTTTTTTCAAAAGGATCCATTGGACAGGTTTCTAGTCAACATGACTGCCAGGACCCATATTGCATGTAAAATGTAAGAAGTAGGAATTATCACTTATTGAATTAACTTTTTCAACATTTAAATTAGCAAAAACTATTCAAGATTTTGTAACTACAATCACTTTTTGGTTATCATCTATATTTTACTTCATAACTGTCAGTCTCACAAATGAACAAAACTTCTGTGATATACATACTTGTCAGTCTGCTGGATGTCACGAGAAGTAGACTGTTAGATGAATGTTAGTGTTCGATATTGTAGGAAAACTACCTTTACCATGACCAAAAACTGCTGAAGCGTTGTTGGAGGATCTGTATGCCTTTTTCTGTTTTTTCTGTTTTCCTTTTAATTCACTGTTAATTGTAGCCGGCTGCTTCAACTTAATATGAAGCATTGTCGGGGAATTCTTCGTGAAGCATAATTGGTCGCTAAGCATTATCTCCCCTCCTAAATTTACTATCAAGTGTTGCCAAGATCCCCCCATGCAGACCCTC
The DNA here is from genome assembly GCA_013266295.2 of Branchiostoma floridae x Branchiostoma japonicum. Taxonomy (NCBI): domain Eukaryota; kingdom Metazoa; phylum Chordata; class Leptocardii; order Amphioxiformes; family Branchiostomatidae; genus Branchiostoma; species Branchiostoma floridae x Branchiostoma japonicum. The sequence continues at coordinate 16,907,084 of CM023829.1, read as the reverse complement.
TTGTAGATTTGGCCCCATTGTATATTTTTCTATTTTCATACTATTAGGTTAGTTAACTATGAAGATGTTCATGCTAACCTAGAATTTCTAGCAACAAAATTGAAGCTCCGGCTTAGCCTGAGTTTGGGGTGTCTTTCCCTTTTACAGCTGCCGACTCCTTAGTGACTAAACCCTCCTTTTCTCCGCCCGTACGGAAGCACACGCCGCTGGGAACCAGCCATCCCGAGTGACCCGTGTCAATTTGATGTACTTCTGTCCTCGTTGGACTTCATAAACCCCCAGGAATGGCACAACTCCATTTCGCAGCGGCACCTCGTGGCAAGTTCCTACAGGTTGTGAGATATTATTTGCTCAGTCACTGCAGTGACACCCATTTCACACAAGCTTGTCCCTCCATAAATACTAACGTTAAGGCAGAAGGGCCCTTCTCTACCTCCCTGGCTGCCATATTTCATGTGTTTATACATCCTTTTCTTTGCGAGGTGACAGTATATTCCGAAGACCAATAGCTCACTGCTATCGCACAGAGTCAGGAAGGGCAGGAGACCTACGAAATTTACGTTCCACCTCCTTGATGTGAACAAATTTCCCTGGGTAACGATGGACTATTGTGCGTGGCAAGATTGCTGTCTGTTAGTCCGCTACTTCATCATGTATTAAGTAGGAAAAAGGCTGGAGACATTTCGATAAACCTCGGTAAGACCACCCATCCCTCTTTGCCACGGCATCTTTTCAGCGACTGTCCTTGTGGAAAATTTCATCTTTGCGGGAAGAAAGGGGTAAGATTTGTGGCGACAGTTTTTATGTTTGCCGCATCTCCCTTTGGGATCGACACATTTCCGTGCAACAATCTTCTGAATGTACGATTAAACCATTTATTCATACGTTCAGTGGCTTGATTTTTGTCCATTGTGGCACATGTTCTCAGAACAAACGTATCACACTCTGCCAGGAAATATATAATGTAAAAAAGCAGGACATTTCAGTCGCACGGTATTCTATCTTCAAGTCAGAGTTGAATAGCAAAACCATAAGGTCAGAAATACTGTACTCTTTCCACAGCTCTTACTTTACCACTGAAACTTGGGGGTTTGGGCTTCTATTGATGGGTGGAAATCCAAACCCTGCATTCTACGAGTTCTCGCATTTCAACTTTTAAACTTCAATCAATAACATAGCACCTAGAATCCCATATGACTATGACATATATAAAGCATTCCAGTCTTGTATTCTTAAACATGCCAAGATCTTAGTAGCACACTTATTTTAAAGTTGTGCAAATAAATAAACAAACAAACAAACAAGGTGTCCTTATGTCCACCTGTTCCACCATGCCTGTATGTTTGCTATAAGTTACAGATTATGTCATTGACCACAATTAGATTATGTCATTGAGTCACAACCAGCTGCCACCTCCAAAATCATTACGTTCTCTCTTTACTACCTGTGTGTTTGAGGCACTCACTGTTTCTCAGGACCCTCCTGAGGATCTATAATCTCACCTGTCCCACCTGTTTCCACTTTGACCATCTTGAGAACAGCTTAAGGGCTTCCTGTAGACTTGATGACAGGTCTGGGTCAACTCAGTAAGGACAACTAAACAACTTCTTCAAGTGGCTTATTTTGTCTTCGTCTACTCAAGTTGGAATTGCTAAGTTCAAAGATGTCTCAGTCAGATGTCAACAATGACTACATGTACATGCCATTCTACCAACTGTCAACAGTAGAATACCCTACTGGGAAAATACTTTAAAGCAGATATTTGTGTAAAATATATGCAATGGATAAAGGTGAATATGATTAAGGTACTGCAAACTGCTTCTAGTATCCAAGCTGCAACACTGCAACAAAGATCTGGACCCACCTAAAAGTTACACATTACTGTATAGAGATCAACTTTTTTTAAACGTCAAATCTTCAGCAAGCTGTCTTAACTCAGAACAAATTAGTACTTTGTGAATACAATGAAGAGATATAGGAAAATCCAGTTATTTGATGACTTTTTTGTATACTACATCTCCGATGGCCGCCCTGACTTGTACTCAGCTGCGCTGCGGCCAGACAGCTCAGCCAACCACCCGTCAACAAAGTCAACACAGGCCGCGGTCGTTTTTTGTGGAGGCTGTTTTCTAAACCTTTACACTTCGCTCCTGCCAAAACACTTCAAACACATCAAAGTCCTATTACTGGTACATTACCTGTCTCTTCATACCTGCCGACTGTGTGGTCAGGAAAACCTGTTTAAACAAGCTTTGCTAGCAACAAGTTAGTACAAGTACTCCATGTCGGGACTTTCTCCTCACTATGCATGTGTAGAACAAGAGTGGGGGGGGGCAGCTTTCTATAGTTTGTATATGAAGAAAATGCCGAACAGGCTATAGAAGAAAGTGGCACAAAAGATTGTAAAGGGAGAAAAGGACAAGACAATACTTTAAATTAGTACAAGTACTCCATGTCGGGACTTTCTCCTCACTATGCATGTGTAGAACAAGAGTGGGGGGGGCAGCTTTCTATAGTTTGTATATGAAGAAAATGCCGAACAGGCTATAGAAGAAAGTGGCACAAAAGATTGTAAAGGGAGAAAAGGACAAGACAATACTTTAAATTAGTACAAGTACTCCATGTCGGGACTTTCTCCTCACTATGCATGTGTAGAACAAGAGTGGGGGGGGGCAGCTTTCTATAGTTTGTATATGAAGAAAATGCCGAACAGGCTATAGAAGAAAGTGGCACAAAAGATTGTAAAGGGAGAAAAGGACAAGACAATACTTTAAATTAGTACAAGTACTCCATGTCGGGACTTTCTCCTCACTATGCATGTGTAGACCAGGAGTAGGGGGGGCAGCTTTCTGTAGTTTGTATATGAAGAAAATTTCACTCCTATATACTAGCCACCCACTCATGTATTAGTAAGGTTAGCATTATGAAATGGTAGTTATGTAGTAGTAGGTGCCATACTTTATACCCTGTACAATTGTTGTGCAATAAGGGAGAAAAGGACAAGACAATACTTTAAATGAAATCTTCACTGACAGTGTCAGAATGATAGCATCAGCAGAACATAAATTTAAAGGAGACTATGGAAAAATATGGCAGTATTGTTTATCACAGTTTGTCACTTGAAATTCACTCAAATAGCCATATTCTGTATAATATCCAAGTATTTGTTCAGTTCAGTTCAGTTTATCCTCTAAGGTGACACAATTTGTAAGTATTTGTAATTTTTAATATCCAGTACAATATATATTGCGCTTTAAAGTGAAAAGAAACTTTCCTCTTTTAGCGCTGTCTATAAAAAGTCATTTTACATTTAGTTTCTCCCTCTGCGAATCAATCTTGGTAACCCACATGCAGCTACTTGTAACACATCTCGTATAAAAGCACTATCATTATCTTTAACAAGGAAAACTTTGCAGCATTTATCATATCGTATCAAAGGCTACAATTTCCTTTCCTTCACACCACACACGCCCCTTCTGCCTTATCTTTCACGGACAGTTGGCGAGACAAGAAAAAGCGGGAATCATTTTCCAAAAGACAGATATTGACAATAAAAGCGACTTCTGGCCGATGTGTGGGTACAGAACAATTGGGAGATCAAAGCGTAATTACCGGACCCTCGCCCTTGAGGGTGGCTCCTGTCGGCACCTGTGTCAATGCGGACAGCCAAGGGGACAAACACAGGTGGCGAGGCAAACACACGTACGGTACGTCTGTCAGTCACGTTACAGGCGTGGTTCTGCACAATTTCCTACCGGCTGCAACAAGATTATTGTTATCTGTAGGCCGCAGATGGAACAGTGGGCACAGATACAACAGCTTGTGAAGTGGGGCAGGGATAAGGCCAAACAGTCTCAACCAACTCTTAAGCTTTCCGACGACAAGCAATCAACAAAACCTGCGCCTTCAGAGTTGGAGGAAAAAAACAGATCTCACACTAGTCCGGTAGTACAACTGGACAAGCTCTTTGAATTGGGTCATCTTCATTCCACAAACTTCCACGAATATAACCATATCAGATACTTGGTGAAGCTAAATTCAATCAAGAATATCCATTTGAATGGACTAGTTAGGACATTTTACTTATTCTCTTGAATGAAACAAAAAAGAACAAGGGTAGATTTGAAATCACTTGATACTCAGGAGAGACATAAAGTCCTGTAGACTCTATGAACAAAAAGCATGAAGTGAAATCTCCAACATACAGCTATAAAACAGAATTGGCAGTAAGGCCACAGCAAGTAAATTTTATGGATGACATCCTTGCGCGCATTGATTTTCGCCTGATTTCAGAAAAAAAAACAAGAAATTTTGTTGCCCTGCGACGGTGGTCAACATGCCAAAAAAGGGCAAATATGTCATGAACGTCCATCTGCAAGACAAGGCTCTGATTTATTCTTTTATTTTTACTTTGATACAATGTTGTATTTTATTCATTTTATATGTGATGTTGCCACTGAATCAAAACCATTTGTACAATAATTGAAAATTTTATTTAGTCACTTCTTTTTTCAAAGTTGTTTCAGAGACAAATCGGTGTTGTAACAGTTGGCACAATATAGGTAGAGTATGGCTTCCAGACAGTTCGGTTTATGAGTCACTCTGTCAGTGATTGAGCCCTGTGTTCTGCCTGGTAGCCAGTCTCTAAACTCAGAGACCACCAGGGATCCAGCAAACTTGAGGCACAATTCCTCGTGTTTGATGGCAAGTGTTGACAGTCCAAGGTGTTCCATTACAAATGAATACCCAGTGTAGTATCTACCTTGAAGATGGTGCAGCAAGCTCTTTTTTTTCTATTTAATAAAGACACATCTGCAAGGACAGGTAATACTGTTGAATACAGCGACAGAAGACCTGTTGGGTATACTATGATATCATGTTTTACCGCCTAAATTCTTGTTCAACGAGGTTTACGATATCTCAAAATCTGAAAATGTAGGAATCTTGTTTTTTTTGGCCTGCCTTGTTTTTTTTTTCGCCCTCTCGCATTAATTTTGGAGTCTCCGGAGGATGTCATCCATAAAATTTACTTGCTATGGCCTAACTATATGTTGCCCAACTAAATATGTCATACAGTTCTTTAATTCGAAAAGCATGGACAGACCAGCAACAAAATTTTAAAAGGCTTGTGCAAACCAACAACACAGGGAGTTAGGAATGAAGGAAAATGGTGAACGTTCTATGTGGATCAATCTGATTTTGATGATTTACCTGCCCACAAGTTTGGAGATAAAACGTTGACAAAATGCCTCATCAAAGTCAGAACTACATCGTAGAGCTGGCATTCGTCACACGGGACTATTGCACAGAAGGGCATGCGAAAGAGCCAACAACATCGGACAAAAGCGGGGGGAAAGAGACTGATGAACTTCGCATTTGGGATCATTCTCGGACTACCGTTAAGACACTTAACGCGCACTTCTCACATTTTACACATGCCATGTACGGGCACCGCAGGCATAACTCACGCGTCTATCTTCAGCGCCATACTTCCTACTACAGTTAAACCCTGTAGTATGAAATTGAGTGGTGACTTGATGCTTGGGCTGCGGGCTCGAGATAAAGGGTAATGCGTCGCCGAACCACAAGTGCGGAATAAATACTGTGTTTGATTTGAGCTTGGCGACTCCAAACTTTTAAGCAGTTCTATTAGACCAGCCAAGCGATAGATTGCTGTGTGGTTAAGTAAATGACATCTGATGGACGTGAGAATGGACAAGGAAAGGGGATGGAGACACTGACAGCCTCCGCTGACAGATAAAAGTTCACAACGTCAACTGCAGATCCCACAAATTGTCATGCTAAGTAAACACCATAAGCTCATTATAATCTCCTGACAGAACCCTTTCATACCGCACGCAAGGTCGCCGCGAAACTTTTGGTATCATCTTTTTAAATTCCAGTAAAACAGGAAGACGGTGCCTGTTTGATATGTTGTCACCGTTTTTCAATGACGGCGGAAAATAAAAGGAGAAAAATCTATAGCTGTTGAGCTTAATCAGAGAAGAAAGGAGGGGTAATAGGACAGATACAGGGAAGACAGAGAAAGCCAGATAAAGTGTATATCAACCCTAGCACACTTCCTACTCGGGCTAAACTGCATGGTATGAAATTAGGAATGGACTTGATGCTTGGTCTGCGTTCCTGAGATAAAGGCTTATGCATTGGCGGGACCACAACAGCGGAATAAATACAGCCCAAGCGCTTGAACTTTGTGCGAGAAACTTTTCTGAAATCCGACAGAAACTTTCTCCGCGTGCGTATCTCGAGCCTGCCTGTGCCGCCCCGAGGGCTTCACATGTTTGATGATTTTTGTAATGCTGCGGAATACGTTTGTACGATCCTCTAAATCTACATGGATTAACAACAAATAAAGGAAAGGGCAGAAAAATATGGAGAACGCTGATAGAGAGGAACTGACGAATGCCTCAGTTAGGAGGTTAAACAGTGATGAGCACATTGAGTTCTTACTTTTATAAGGGTTAAGTATGTAGTAACTTAAGTAAGTGTACATGTGCAAGTGGTAGTGATAGCTTAGAATAAAGTCTGGGAAAATAGAACGGTACCATAAACACATTACCGAGTTTTTCCCTTATCCCTATGAGAAATACCATGACGCATGTACCAAGGATTATGCTGGAAATTTGATTAAAGATGGAAGTTTCGCTTTTCAAAGTATAAAGCGCACAGTGCTGTCTGCATTCATGAGATAACAGTCATGCTCTGGGACCATCATCAGCTTAAAGGGGAAAAAGGGGAGAAAGAGAGGCATGGAAAAAGAGACAGCTCCCCTAGCCCCTGACAGCCAAAGCTTAAGTACAGAAAAATGGCTCTAAAGATAAAGCACAATAAGTGGTATGGATGGACACAATGAGAAAAAGCAACGCCTAACCTGTAAAAAAGGTGAACTTCTCCTTATAGGTCTGTGATTCTGGTTAAATTAATGAATGGGTGACATACAAGTATAGCACATTAGGGTTTTACACATGTCAAACCCTAGAGCCTGTGGTTGGGAGATAAAGGAACAGCAAGGCTTTACAATAACTGTGTACATTTGCATGTTGGTAAATAGCACTGGAGCACCATGGGTAAACACAGCTGACACAAACCCACAGCCGGTGGGACGTACCATGTGGCCACATAAAACGGGAACCAGCACACAATACCAAAGTTTGTAGTGGTGTAGTATTAGTGTTAATGGGTAAAGTATTTTATCAACTCATAAAATCGATACTGAACAAACTGTTTGAAGAAAGCCTCAAGTTGCTGCTTTACAAAACATGCACTTTATCAACTTTATGTACTTCTATGCTGAAAATGAGAGAAAAATATAGATATGGAATATGGGAAAAGATTGTAAGAAATAGTCTAAAAACTTACTTTAACACAAACAAGGATGCACATTTGTGGAAATCAGAACTTCATTATTTTGTACTTACTTCTTCCTATTTACATGTGAAAGTCAGAGGCATTCCAGCCTGAATCCAGGACTAGTAAGAGCACAATGGTGAGGTTGTTTCACCCCCACCAAGCATACACAGTAAAACCACATGCCAACTCTCAGCTAACGATGCTCTTTTGGCAACGACTTCCTCTCCACATGATTAACATCTGCATACTAAATCCCAATCTGTTTATCGTGACATGACTTTTATGTATTTTTGATGAGGCTGGAGTAGGAATGAACTGCTCCTGAAGTGAGAGTTTATGTTTGGTGTTGAAGTGACAGTAATCCCCCCATTATCCCTACAGGGGTCTGACTGTTCACCAAGCATGTAATCTTGTGTAAATAGCTAATCTTCCATGCCCCTCCCACAGTTTAACACTTGCCTGTCAGCATGTGTCTAAAGCATGGTGGCTGGAATTAGGGCAGACCTAGTACATTATCTGACTGACAGCAGATTTGCCACTGAGGAAAACTCATGTCACATGTTCTTGGTAATGCTATACATGTATACATGTACTGTCTTTCAAAATTGAATCCTTAGATTTCTTTCTAAGCGGCATTTCAACAGCCTTAGCCTGGGTGCCAGACTGTTGCCCAGGGCCAGTATACAGACTAGCTCCTGGGCCCCAGGGCCAACATGTCCCCAAGGACATTTTTACCACAGACCCCTTCAGTTATACCAAGAAGGTTAAATCAAGGAGGGATTGAACCTCCTTGGTTATACCAAGGAGCAACTGGGTATAACTTGGGGCTGGCCTGAGAACAGTCTGGCATCCACATATTAACTGAGAGAGAATATGGATTTAAATAACCAGAAACACTTTGCAAGCCCCAATATACAATAATAGAAAGTTTTTAGGGGAAGGTGGGGGGATTTCTATATGTTTGGCTGCAAAATAAGTCACACTATATCTCAATCAAAGTTATAAACATTCCTGGGAAATTTAGGTGCTTTTGTTGGGATTTGTTTCTTAGAAAGTTTTTCTTGGGGGGGGGGGGGGCACTACTCACTATCTCAATCAAAGTTACACACATTCCAAGGGACTTTTAGCCTGGTTACCAAACCTATTTTGTAGCTCCCGAGTCCTACATCCACATTTTTTGCGGAGAGGATGTAGGACTCGGGAGCTACAAAATAGATTTGGTAACCAGGCTAAGGGACTTTAGCTGCTTTTGTTGGGATTTGCTACTGAGTAATTTTTTTTGAGGGGAGGGGGGCACTTCTATTATCGTTCTGTTGCAAAACGAGTCATACTATATCTCAATCAAAGTTACAAACATTCCAAGGGACTTTGGGTGATTTTCTCGGGATTTGCTACTAACACCCACTGGCTGACCCCCTGGCCCCACGGTGGAACTTGTGGCAATTAGGAAGAATTAAAGAGAGCTGATGAAACATGTGGGAATGTGAGAAGGCATTCTTGAACATACAGTCGTTCAACTGTTTCCTGCTTTGGCAAAACTTTCAAATACTTGCAATTTTCTGTTACTTTTGATTGACACCTTGTTTTTCGAATGTCGCAGAATTACAGTCATTCCGAAAAGGGCCGATCAAGTGGTGGAAGCTACAAAATGAGCACCTTGTTTGGTGTTATTTGACTAACGATAAGACTTGATTATTTAGACTACTAACTAACTAATGTTAAATTTAGTGGCTTCTATAATAGTCAGTAGGATGTTTGTTTGGGATATTGGCAGAGGAAGAAAGGAAGGGACCATTTGGGAAAGTAAGGGAACTAAACCAGTTGTGTAGACAGTTTTATTTTAGACAGTTTTACAATTGAAACCTCTTAATGCCATTATGTTTACTGTGTTACCTAACTACTTTGTTGTACAAACTGTTTCTCCTTCACACCCATCAAATATATGAAAGACTTGTAATGAGTAAAAATTATAGTTTAAAAAATCATAATATTGAGATATTGCATTGTTACATACAATTGTTTTGTTGGTATTCATTGTGTTGATATGACATTTACTAGTTGAAATGTTGAGAATATCGTTTTGGTGCACGACGGTAGAACGTACTGCGCCTGCACGAAACCCGGATTTTTAACGATTTCTGTTGGATGTTTGGTTAATGCTGCATCAGAATTTTGCCCGTTGCAGACAATATCTTTTCGAGCACAACATCTGAAAACTATTGATGGGATGTGTTAAATACGTGAATACGACCTTAAAGGATTGACATACTGCTATGCACAGTACATTACAGGTTTCAAGTAGGCCACACAACCTTCTGCCAACATGCTTAGTTTTGGCTATATGAACACAAGAAACCAGGTTCAGTAACCTCATGTCTTACACCTATGGCACATATACTATTTGTATGGCCAAGACTACCTAGAAAACGTGTTTCAAAGAACCTGGACTTAATTAACATATACTATTTGTTTGGCTAAGAAACTTGTTTCATATAAAGAACTTGAACTTAACAAACTTATTTGGTCCTAATCTAAAAAGGCCTGGTTAGTGCAATATCCTACATTATTGTTGTTCATGTATAATAGTTAGGAGGGAAGGGGGAGGGGGGCATGAGCTTTACTGCAGATAGTCCCACTATCAGTGATGACAGCTGTTACTGGCAGGACAAACAGTAGAGGTCCTACACAAACATGACAGGAGACAGCTAGTGCCAGCTGGGCACAGGGATAGGGGAGGACAGAAACAAAACAGCAGTATGACATGGTTTAACAAGCAACTACTGGTAACTAGACAGTTGTCATCCAAATCACAAGTAGGCCATGACAACAGATGCTGAAATGGTCCCTTGAACATTTCAATGTTGCCAATATGATTATCAGGACGCTGAACCCACTGATATCATCAGTGATATCATCCTCACTGTGTTATGTGGTTATCACCTTGTACAACACTGATGATGATGAGATTTCTAATCCACCTTGAAAATATATAATATATAGAGAGGGTACCATTGTTAAAAATTTTTGAAATCATTTGCAGATGTTGAATCTACAGCCAAATAGGATGTCAAGTCAATATGGTCCACGTGGATACGGAAAGCGAAGCCTTGCCAAGAGAAACAGGGATCCTGGGATGAGTGGAATGCCACCTGTTATGGGTGTCCAGAACCTCCGGCCCAAGGACACGTGTCCAGGTGGCAGGTCACATGACCAGCAGGCCTTGACAAGAAGCAGGTGGCAGGGCAGGGCTGGCTGTCTGCACCCCACTCCAGGGCTGCTCCATGTCTCTCCACAGCTTGAAGGAAACCATCGGCCAACAGAAGAATTCACAACAGTCTGCGGGGAGTGGGTTGACTTGGCGCCACATGTGTGTGGCAGACCACTTCTGTTTACAACTGGAGTTGGCTCGCCTGTTCCGAGTTGAGCGATTCCTCGGACAGGAATGTTCGAGCTGTTTTCTGTCAAATGGACTTACCCTTTCTTGTAACCATACCTTGTTTACTGTCAAAAGTGGATTCGAATTCCATTTTGAATGACGGTATCAATGGTACACTTTTTTTTTTTTCACAAACTCTGAGATTACTGCACAAAGCACAAAAATGCAGGATATGTAGGCATGGCAATGTCCAAGAATTCAGTCAACAAATATGCCATGCCTTTCTTTTAAGATTCAGAAAATGAGGCTGAAATGTCCCATCTGTCCCAATAACTACAAATAGCAAAGGAGAACTCTGTGGCCTTTCAGATAGCCTGGGTGCCAGACTACTTCCAGGGCTATAGCTAGTATACATGTATATACAGGCTAGCTTCTCAGCTCCATGGCCAACATGTCTGCAAGGAAATTCTAACACTCAGTTAGAACCTATAAGCAACAAGTTCAGGGTCTAACTGAGGGACTGGCCAGTGTACTGTCCCTGACAATAGTCTGGCACCCAGGCTACCTTCTAGTAGAAACCACGAAAGTGAGATTGCCACACACAAAAATGTAGGTGGGGATGGATGTGGCTTACTGAACATACCACAACATCACAACAGATAAAGAACCGCATGAGTAAAACAGCAAGTTCATGAGCAAAGAAACAGCTGCCGTGGAAGGTTAATAATATGTTCAACAGATTTCCAAGCATAAAATTAGTTTTGATAGAAAAAAGATGAGATATAGCATGTACAATCTAATAACTTTTAATACTTTTCTGGGACTGCTGAATCCTTTATCGGACTCAACTATGCTAAAGCCTCTCAAAATATTTCTTACCGTATTTACAAATGAGACGGAATGGTCTGCACATTTCACGACCACATGTATTCATCTGTTTCTTTCCTCTTTATTTCTTTTTATCCCTTTTGGGATTTTCGTCAGTGTGTTTCTTAGGAGAAAGCTTTCATAGTTTTTCTATAAATACCTGTTCAACTACAGATACCATTAGTCAGTCACTGACGAAAAGTAGTGGATGCTAACGTGAAACGTCTGACAGTTTTCAAAATCAATCCAGTTGCTTGAGCAACAGTTTTCTTGTGAAAGCTTCACAAATCCAAACATCCTCCATTATATACAAAGCTGGAGAAAAAAATTGTAGTATGGTCATTTCATTGAGACAGTACCAAAGAGCATTCCGGGGCCCGCATGCCCTTTTCCGTAGAGCGTAATCGGCCGTTTTAATTCTACGTAGGCGTAGACGGACCGCTCTAATTCAACGTAGAGCGTAATTTGCCGTTTTATTTTACGTAATGCGTTGTAGCTACCCGGAATTTATCGTAAAGCGTAATGGAGAAGGCTTCTGAAATTCAGCGTAATACGTAGCCGGCTCTCAGAATTTAGCATAGAGCGTTGTCGGGACCCCCCCCCCCCCCCCCCCCCCCCCCACGCAGGCCCTCCTTTCCTAGATCCAGCAGTTAACAACCAGCATCTTGTACCTGTTGGTCCTGTCCTTACATCACATGGCGGACCATGCCGGCAACACCTGTGGTGCAGAACCCATCTGATCTGTGTTACCAGTCAAGTCCAACTGAACCAGGAATAACAACAGCAGGTATATCTCATCCACAGACTTGAGGGGGGGGGGGGGGGGGCAGGGAGAGGCAAACAGGCAGACTGTAGACTCATGGCTGGCTCCAGCTATGTATGTCTGGAATTTAGGGCTTAGTGAGAGAGATATGTAATATGTTATAGGCATTGTGGAGGTGGTGATAAGTTAGGAGGCAGGAGAGACAGGCCAATCTTCAGACAGTATTACAGTCTACACAGCTTGTCAGCCACATGTCCACTACTACAGCCTGGGAGGTCTGGTTTCTTCTCTGGATCTTGTACAACATACATGTACTCATTATTAGAAAAGCTGTTCCAAGGAAGATTTTTGACACCTCTTTGTTCGACCAGGAATTTTTTTTTGATTTCGATATTGTCCACTACTACAGCCTGGGAGGTCTGGTTTCTTCTCTGGATCTTGTACAACATAATCATAATTAGAAAAGCTGTTCCAAGGAAGATTTCTGACACCTCTTTGTTTGACCAGGAATTTTTATTTTTTTCGATATTGAAAATTTGATACATAAACTTTTCAATCATTTGCCTTCAACTGCAGAACAGTTAAAAAGAAAAAGGGAAACTAAATTCTGCACCAAAGGAAAAAAAAATTGAAATTGGTATGGCCTAAGTTGGAAGCTTAGAACTCTTAATGATCTCCTTTGTTTCACTGAGATAAAAATGTCACTTTCAATAATCAGCGTAATATTCCATTGTTTTGAAACCAGGATATAACTCAGCAGTAGGTTACAAGTTCAACTCCAGACTATACAAAGTGTCTGTCATTATTGTCTTACCATTCATCCTAGGATCTGAGGAATGAATAAGGTTTCAAAAATGTTGTAAACTTTCTTATCCTTCAAAAATCTTCCTAATACAGGGCTGGTAACGATCAAGTTCAGTTGCACAGACCTGTGGTTAGGAATTATCCTTCAGACACTTGGTTACTTATAGGATACAGGATTATACATGTATATAGCGCTGTTTTTCTCTTGCATGATCAGTAGTGTTGAGGGACAGTCACCAGAAGCTAGCCTGGTAGCCTGATCATCATAGGCTCCCCCCCCCCCCACATGTATCTCGGGTCGGCTGGAAAGATAGGCTAGAAATATAGGCTGTCAAAGCACGTCGGCAGAACGTACTGCACCTGCGCAAAACCCGTAATGTATAACAGTGCACTTTGGCAGAACGTCTCATATAAGGTTGTATTAGAGCATATAAGGTTGACAGCCTGTCTGTAGTTTTCAGATGTTGTGTAGGGAAAGATACCGTCTGCAACAGGCAAAATTTTGATGCAACCAAACATCTAACGAAAAACGTGAAAAATCAGGGTTTTGCGCAGGCACAGTACGTTCTGCCGACGTGCTGGCTGTCAGAAAGAAACGCTGGCTGGAAAGATATACAGGATGTCAGGAAGGCAGGCCTATGCTCAATACGAATGAGGCCTGTAAAAATACACCTAAGCCGGACCGAAGAGACTGGTTACCAGGCTAATATATATTAGTATATAATATATAGGCTGTGCGTCTGTACAACATCTGTAGTAAAGACCCTCAAACTGCTGTAGGGACCACTGTGGATGGATGTTGGAATGTTTACTTCAGCAAACTTCACAAGATACCTTACCCAAGGCATACCTAGAAGGCACAGATTCTTCAGACTCTTTCAGTCTTACGTTGCCAGTACTTTGAAGAAATCTACAGTAAAAGTAAGGATATTGTGACAGTCCAATCACGGCCAGCTACAAAAACGTTCCACGTGGTTTCAATAAAGTGCCCGACTGAAATCTTGGAGGAGCAGGCAAGGTCTTATTGAGTGGGTAAACAAGTAGGATACTGTCTCCCCACTCCAATGCTAGGAATTCTGTCTGTAGCTAACGGGCGCTCCTGACTCCGACATATGGCCCCCATTTGCCACTTAAAACAGGAGCAGCCAGGATATTACACAGACGTTCTGCCTAATGAAAACCTTCATCCAGCCTTGAAACAATACAGCTTCATTTGGCACAACGGACTAATCACTGGGGCTAAGTTACTGGTGATTCGTTTATTGTCCTGTCAAACAGATATCAATCATGACAAATGACATATTTACAATCATATCTAAAGAAGAAAGATATTATTTTGACAACTCCATATTGGTATATTGGCAATTAAGTGATTAGGCCACACCAATTTTATTTGTTGATTCTCGGATTTTTTCAGAAAAAATATGAAGCGACAGGGTGAAAAAATAAATAAAAATAAAAACAGGCCTGGGCATCCTATTATAGCCCCAAATGTTAGAATAGGTGCCATGAAGTCAACACAAAAGACTGGGTTAAAATTTAAACAATGAATTTTGAACTTTTAATCAAACCACTGCATTGGTAGATGTAACAACTGTAACAATTAGGAAGAAAATGACTTTCTTCAACTGTTGGAGGCAAAATGTGAGCATTTTTGAGTTGATTCAGAACCAGAATTTTTTATTTTTTTTGCAAATCAGAAAAAAAAGAAGAGGCGAATCCGAGAAGCAACAAGGCCTTAAGTGATAACAACTCTCTTTTTTCATATAAAATCACCCTAATATCTTCTGTTGTTTTGAAGGCAGATTATTAAAACATGTAGTCAACATCTCTGCCATGTGGAAAATATCAGAGAACTGAATCTTCTGGTTGAATGACAGGAACTTGACATAATAACATGTTGGCACCATATGTTGGGCATGTGGTTGGCACCATGCCATTCCCAATGTTGGACAGAACGCCACCCAAGCAATTGTGAGGGAACACTGTGTACTTTTTTATGTCAGGAATGTTGGTGGAAATGGTGTCTGCAGAATTGGATATTTCCTGTTTGAACCGTAGCAGTATGTATGGCTGGACTTTTCAAGGTGTGGACAACATGTAGAATTAGGCCACACTAATTTAATTTGTTGGCTCTCGGACTTTTTTCAGAAAAAAAAATGAAGTGACAGGGCGAAAAAAAGAAGAATTAAAAATTCTTTGACAACCAACCAACCAACCAACCAACCAACCAACCAACCAACCAACCAACCAACCAACCAACCAACCAACCAACCAACCAACCAACCAGCTTTACGTCCCATCCGAGAGGATGTCCCTAACTGAAGCTAGATACTCATTTTCACCTGAGTCGAGTGAGGAAATAGGTGTAATAAAAGTGCCTTTCCCAAAGATACAACAGTGGGGCTGGCCTGCCAGGGATTCGAACCCACAACCTTCAGATTCTGCATCAACAACCCTAACCACAAGACCACTTTTTACTACAATGATAAAATGTACACAATTATAAGAGGCAGGTAAAGGTGACTAGGGTATTATCCATTACTAAAAAGTCTTCTAATGAAAATTTGTAAACTGAAGATCACAAATTTACTGATGGAAGCTGCATGTGGTCTTTTTCTTTTCATTTTGTGACAAACAGAAGAGCGCAATTCTGAAAACCAATTGATTAAATGAGTGTGGCCTATTAAACAACAAGTCATTCCCCAAGTTGTTAGGAAGACTGATACATGTGACATGTTTTAAATTTCTTACACAAGTATTTATAGTCCTCAAGAAAGTTCAACAAATGTCTCTGGCAAAACTATGATGCTTTGGATGTCTAGCAACACTTTAGAAGAAGATAGAATTTCAGAGTACAACTTGTAGTTGCAAAACTATTGACTGAGAAAGCTCCATGTATGTCAGACTACATGTATGAGCTAGCCTGGGAATGACAACATCTGTGGTACAAAGCATACAAGACATTTTGTCATTAGTAATTATAGTAGAATGGGTACAAGCCTTCTAATGAACTTTCCCTTGGTGATATTATACACCTTGCACCACTTCAGCCCTATAAATGTACGTGAGTTTCCCCTCCAAATTGTTCAAGCAAAACATTATTACAGGGACCTTTAAAGGCATTCAATGCAATTGCATTGTGGCAAAACAAAATAGATGAGGAAATATGTCTGATATTGACATTTACTGCCATTTCTTAGCCCATTTTTGTCATCATTTCATACTTGAAGCATTTGAAATAGCCCCAAAACTGGCCAGGTGAGGTGTTCCTTTATTTTTTGGCACCACCGATAAATAGCTACATGTAGAAGCAGCTTACGACACGAAACAAGCAACCATTTTCCGTCAGCGACATTACATTTTTGCCTCACAGATATCAGTCTGCTATGGGATGAGGTTGATTCAACTTACTACATTAAAACAGAAAAAAGAAAATTGACCTTGAAAATCCAGTTCTACTGCCCTGAAAGCATTTTGGGCACCTTTTAGATGGGTAGGCAATTGGGAAGTTGATATTCAAGAAAACAGCTTGCTCTGAGACCATCTCAAAGTAAGTGTAGTAAATTCCTTGTGATACATGTAGACTCATACATACATAATCTGATGTACAAGTATAACGTTACCCATCTTGTTTAAATTGAAAAACTTATCTATTTCGAGCTATTTCCCTTCCTGGTCTAATTCTGAATACCACACACACATCCGTCACAAACAGTGTAAAGTTAGCAAAACCGACTTCTGATATTGTAATTAGACCCAAAAGATGGGAAAAGTTCTCCAAATCGCCATTCTCTTCTTCCTAAATCAGAATACCACGCACACGTTACTTTCCCACAAACAGTGTCAAGTTATCAAAACGGTGTTCTCTGATATTGTAATTATACTCTAAAGAAAAGTTTGTACCTAACGGCTCATCTTTCACCATCTCCCGTTCCCTTCTGTCATGTCTCTGATCGTGATTATTCAATACGGGAGCAGATGGCACCACGTAGTCCCATTAGCAGCAAAGGGCTAAGGTCCCCGGCAGACCATCATATTTCAGCCTCCGACCCTCCAACCCTATTCACCACCCTCACATGAAGGAATGTTCCCTTGCACAGATATTGCTTCAAATCCATTGAGAATTAGCACAGAGAGAACAACTAGAGATTCATACATAAACATTCCAAAAACACCAGATCTTTTTTCCCTTTCACAGAATCTTTAAGAAAAATAAACCGGAAAGTTTCAGTTATTACAATACTTCAATATGAGATAATATCACTTATCTAAAAGGTATTGCAAACATCCATAATCTGCAATCATTATTTGTTGCCAAAATGTTTTTCCACGAAAACAACTTTAATCACGTGCATACGGTGGTTAAGACAGACGTTTTCAGTTCTAAACTTGGTGGCGGAAGGACCAACTTGATGATGTACACTACCATCGCTTCGATGTTTGTCTTGGCGCAGGAAACTAAGACGTATATCTTTAATAAGCTGGAAGAGGGGGAAACAGATCATCATGCTGTACAGCTCCTGGCAGGGATGAAGCATTCTCCTCTCATCCCATGTGCAATTACCTCAGCGACGAGCATCATAAACCTTGAATATCCACCTGATATTAGAAACC
Organism: Branchiostoma floridae x Branchiostoma japonicum; assembly: GCA_013266295.2. Lineage (NCBI taxonomy): Eukaryota > Metazoa > Chordata > Leptocardii > Amphioxiformes > Branchiostomatidae > Branchiostoma > Branchiostoma floridae x Branchiostoma japonicum. The sequence continues at coordinate 16,889,286 of CM023829.1, read as the reverse complement.
CTCCTTGCAATCTCATCTGCGCTACCAAGGGGTCACAGACGCCGAATAATCTATCAGTGCATTTGTGCTGTAAATTGCGGCGGTATCCCCCATCTCATCAGAGACCTCGCAACACGAATCCATCAGGAAAAAAAAGTAGGCCCTACCGCCGCCAATAACGGCAAGACCACGCAACTTTTTTATTTCAAATGTATTGAACGAAAATGTGGCAAATATATATAGGATACAGATATAAGAAATTGAAACCCACTTTTACAAGCATATTGATTTTGTATTTTCATACCGCAAGAGAATATTTCACATTACCCTTTTCATATAGATCCCCTGTGAGACAGTGCTCAAATAATTTAACAGCGATTTGATGATTCCCGATTTACCCTCGGAAAAAAAGTCTTTTCAATCACGGTGAGGTCCAGCTGCTCCCGTTCCCCCGTCCCCTGTCCTACCCTCATCTCAATCCCATATTCCACACTCATCGCCTGTCTCTCAACTGATTCCTCCGCGATGTGAGCAAATAGGTCCTCTGGGTGCCATTTCCCAAATATTCCAATTTTCGCCTGAGAGAAAACTTCACTTTAGAGATTCCCACCCCCATTCCAAGACACTCCGGCAAAAAAAATCTCCCGAAAGCGATGATGGAAAATATGAGACATGTGGGCGCAATTTGAGCCCCGCTTGTGCATATATTTACCTTGGTTTTAATTTCTTTAGGACCTAAAAGCCTGTGGTAAAGTGGCAGGTGCGTGGCATAATTACATTTCAAATTTCCATCCCCCAAACGCCGGCTCAAGATACGGGAATTATGCCAGCGGAAGGAAAGGCCGAGATCTTGTACAAACACAGCCCATTTCTGTGGGAAAGTGTCCAGGTTTACCCTGCAATTACACTCCGATATTGCATTTCATCCCCACACAATGTGTATTTTATGCCATATTAAACCTACAAAGGTCCTATTTGATGCTAGTTTACGTCCTATTGGAGGCAAATTTCCACCAATGTATTCAAGTCAATTCGGTAACTGCATATATGAATAGATAGCGCGGCTGCCACCTTGTTAAGCTTTCAAAGAATATGTTCCCAGAAAAATCTCAGGCATAACGACATTATTTTTCATCATTCCTTTGACAGAAGCCTCCCAATTATGGGAAAACGAATGGCAGGGAAATAATAGAGGCAAATGTTGCACATCACCAATACACTTACCTTTACACAGCCGACCACTATTTTCTATATATCAACCTTGATGTGTACGGGTGAATGTAGGTCACTCTTTGTTGTACAATCTGATTCGGCCAACATACAAAAAGGGGACAGACTGGCGGCTTTACAAGTGAATAAAGCCATCCTAACAAAACAATATATTTGCCGGCAGCGCAATGTAATCAATCTACTTTTCACCCTTTTTTCGCTATCGATTGATACTTTTCCTCATTTCTTTTGGTAAAATATACAATGAGTTATTTTATGGATTCCTAAAGAGAAGAATATTCCGAAATGCGATTGGAAATTTTCGCGAGACTCTATTCCGAGGAATTATTGTTATTGACAGAGAGGGGTAATTTCAGCGAAGATAAATTTGAAACTTATAGGACTAAATCCTTTCTGTACATTCGCATGCAGCCCCCTGATAAAATGTATATTAGTCAGAACGTCTCGGCGTGTTGAAATAGTGCCCTACAATTAAGCAAGATGGATGATACAGAGGAGTAGGGAGATTTAGATACACACTTGGCAATTGCCTATTCTATCAGTTATTAGAACGGAGAGTCATAGATATAGGTATAATGGACTGTGTGAGGGAGCTGCTATGATAATGTCTACCCACATTAATGTTGAAATATTGCCAGCCTGGCATGTTAAATTGATACAAATGCCATCCCCTACTGCAGCATTTTGCTTGAACTTTAACTACTTTAAGTTAAAAGACGTGTGCCAAAAGAAAAGTGTAAAAAAAATACCTGCCTATACCACATAATATAGATCTACTTCGTGTATCAGTTGTTAAATAGGAAAGCTACAAAAAATATCACTGCTGCAACAACAAAAACCTAACAAAACGATACAAAATATTTACATACTGTGAATTTGTATAAACAAATACACATGGACGGCTATTCTTGGACCTCGTGCTAAAAATACCCAAACAGTTGGACAGTAATATTTGGCTGTTTGCCACAAATAGTAACCCTGTGTTGAAGTATGGAAATATCTCCCTACATTTAAATTGAAGTCGTCAAAACTTTGGTGTCATGGTGTAACTTTTTACAATGTCATAATCAACACCCCATTTGATAGCTAATAGGTTTACCTGTAGTGTGACATGATTATTAATTTAAAGAGAAAAGGCTGCTCTAGATTATGCAATAATTGCCGGCATGCCACATATAGAAAGCGCTAGCAGATTAAGCAGGAGAAGGATCTTACTTTTCAGCTCAAACTTGTTGGTGAACTCGAATGAGAAGACGCCCTGGTAGCGATGAGGGTGAGAATTCATCAGTTTCATGAGAGTGATAGGCTTGCGATCCTCCTGTACATCCGTCGAGGTTGAGCAAGATCCAGCCGCGGGACTTGTCTTCTGCATTTTTCCCATAAAGGGCCAAAAATAGAAAATTCTGCTCCGATGTTAAAAAAAGAAGAAGAAAAATCGTTCTCTGAAAGCTGAAATTATTCCCTGGGAAACTTGGGGTACGAGGAGTCGTGTTGTTAAATCCGTTGGCACGATGTCTCCGCCACTGTCTCTTCCTTCAGCACTGTAAGCCTTGGGGTATCGCTGACGGATATCTCCGCTACACATCAAAACATGGAGATAGCATTTCAATCAGGGCTGAAGTTTTCAAATCTCATTTAAATGCTAGTCAGAAGTCAATCCTTTTTGCTCAGTCTCTACGGAGTCCCGGAACTTGACACAAGGAGGGCATGGCCACACGTGTTGCAGTTGAAAACAGTTCAGTCCACAGTCCTATATACAGCCCACTCCCTTACACATCACAGCATAACTGGGCTTGACTGATGGTGCCCCCAGTGGTAACCTTACCAGCTGACATGTGCAGCACACATGCCACTCCACAAATCACTTGCAGACTGCAGCCTGGCACACCAGGCTGGGCAGAGCAGGCATACAAACTGTAGCCTGGGTGTGATCTGGGTCAGGCTAGGACCCAGCTGGTGTGGCAGAACAATCTGATTTGCCTGCTGATCATCCCTTGCACCGCAGGCTCCACACTGGTGGCTCCAAAGGTGATATGTTCCTGATCCTGTCCTGAATGACTCCTAGCCTAGAGCAGGCTTTCCAGAGACGTCCACTTTGCACACACGTTGCAGCAGCTATAAACCACTCACTCCACCTATGGATATTTCCAAGAAAACATGTATAAGATGGAGATCACTGCCCACGTCTTTGAGAGGCTGAATATATACCTTTGGTGATTCCAAGAACTGCTCTTTTATCCAACTCTGCCCACTGGTAGGAGACTGAAAGGCTGTTTGCTGATATACTCACAGCTGCCTTATGGATGCCAAGCCTGACTGCTTCCCACTCTACTGTATTTACTCATCCCTCCTGAGCTCACCGACTCCCTTGATTGGACAGCCCACAGTGCCTCTGATTGGCCAGCACCGGGCTTGAACTGGAGGCATGAGTGATTGACTTGCCTGTGAAATCCCCACTGATTACAAGCTAATGAGTACAGTGGTGCCAATAGCCATGTGGGTCTCTTCCTGGTCTGTTTACAGCTCCCCATGGAAGCAGGTGGGCTATGTAATGGCCTCTCCCGATTGGTTGTCTAATTAGCTGGCTGCGATCTGATTGGTAAAGCTCAAAATAATTGACAGAAATACTTAACATTTGGGTAGAAAATACAGATTACACCAAAGGCACTTAAAGCTGATGACAAAGTAAATGGACACCTCAGCAAGTTTAGGAACATTCTATAGAGTGGGATTTACGTCCAAAGTATCAGGTTTAAGGGAAGGTTTTTATGATTCAAAGACTGCTCATCACCAAACTGGGCTACATTTCACATTCCAGCACAGTTCTAAAAGACCTGGTCTCAGATGGCCATAGCAGCACAGTCATCCATCTAGACAGCTTTGCTAATCCCCCCAGTTCCTCATCTTTGTAAAATGGATGGTCACTGGCTTACAGCATGATCACATCGACAGCCGAGTCTTGCTGGACGCACCGTACGGAGGAAGAAAGATGGAGAAAATTTATCCTCGGCGGTCAGTTCAGAAGACGACTTGCTCTAAACAAGCTTGAGTGATCGTACATGGATAAGCCAAGCGTCCATGGAACTTGATCTTGTTCTAGGTAACAAGAGCGATGGCTTTGGTGCGGGGGCCACTGATTGAAGAAGGCTAAGAGAAATCACTCGGAGGCACGAGACCCGGTACCCGAGCCCGCCGCGCGATATTGGAACATCGCAGAACCTGCGAATTGATGGCGGGGGAAGGGTGTGGAGTGATTGCGATGGCACGATGTCTCGGTGATCGTGCAGGGTCGAGTGGCTGCAGCCCCCGCTTTGATCAATATGAGAAGTGGTTTTACAAATGGCTGAGTGGCGGGCCCATCAGCCGGGAGAAAATTGTCTGACAGGACTCGTTACACGCGGGTCACGTCCGGGCCTCAGGTGCGAACGTCGGGACTCATCAGTCCCAGAGATCAGCGGGGAAAATTAGTCCTGACAGGGTCCCCCAGGGATGGGAAGTGGCTCATGGCGTAGATCTCAATCAGCCGATTTGTAGCCAGCAGGTTGGGGCAAATGGCCGATGGCTCTCTTGATTCCATCAGCAAATCATGGTCTTAGTGCGGAGAGATGTCCCCTGGCTGAAAAGCGCCAGGCATGAATGATGTCACAGGTTTTCCTCATATCTCGCCATCTTTCATCATAGCCCGGGACTTTGACCACTGTTACACACACCCAGCACTAACTCTGGCTTTCAAAGGGAGTCTCTAACTGAGGGTAGTCCATTCAGTATGGTTCGTTAAGTCGTGTTAAGCATTTATTGTACGGAAGGTCTATAAAATTTGATGGGTCCGTGAAATCTGAGCAGTGTGACATGCCGTCCCCTTCACAGTTTAACACCTTATTCTACAGACAGTTCAGTTTTCAGACCTATACACTTCCAAAAGAGCAATGTCTGAAATTCTTTATAATTACTGTAGCTACACATCCAGACCACTTTGTCCGTCAAGCTGTATCCTAAAACTATACAAAGGAAGAAAGAAGAGAAGAAATGCCATTATGTTTTCTTTACTGTATCCAAAACTGTCTACTTCAGTAGCAATGGTGGCCCGCATTGTCAATAGACGTGAGTGGCGACAATGATGATGATGATGATGACTTCAGTGTCATAATTGCTTCTATTCAAAACTTTTTCCAACAACAGTCCTGGACAGTAGATGAATATAAGAAATATGCAGTCTATACTTCTCTGGTAGATCATTCTACAAAATGAAGCCCTGCACAGTCCATTGGGAGTTAGATGTTAAAAAATATAGTGACTGCAATATTTGAATCATAACAGATCCTATAGTTAACAAATAGCAGGTATAACATTTTTTTTGGGGGGGGAGGTCATCACTAAATCTTAGTCTCCAAGCAGATATAGGGGAGGTGTTATGTTTTCCTACCTTCCTTTTTCAGTCACAAATCCATTCCCCCAGCATCTGCTTGGAGAATAACTCGATCGATTCACATCTAGTCATTCAACAGGCAACAAAAAACATTTAACCCAATTGCACAATCATGCATAGTCTGTACATGTACATGTAGCACCCCCCCTCCCCTTTCTAAAATCCTGGATTCAAAGCTGAAAGACTTGATCATAATGCTATTAGGATATCAACATGCAAATGCAGTGGATGTATCTGTATTATAAATAGATAAGAGATAAAAGCCAATGTGAACTGGACTGGAAGACATACATGTATAAGCCTGCTTGTGGCCAGTCATACCTTATATCATCAATGTAATCAAAAAGCTAGACAACAATATACATGTAGAACAGGTAGAAAAGCAAAATTTGCCAGCAAGTGTAAAGTTTCCCTCTGTGTAACATTCGTTTCTTTTTATATCATGGAAAATGATCCCAAAATATCATTTTTGGTAGGAATAAGCAAAAAAAGAAAAAAAGGAATAAACAGAAAAGAAAAGAAGACACCAAAGAAATTGATGTACGACAATATCTAGAAAATGTTAAATAAAATTGTCAGTCTAACCAGTTATGTAGTTCACCATTGGCAAGCTGCAGTGCAGTGTCAGCTGCTAGGGGGCCCAAAATAAAAACCAACAGAGATGATCCATCTACAACTAAAACCCTGTTCATACCAGACTTTTAAAAACCGGTTGAAACCGCTAAATAATTAGCGGGGGAAAACCCGGCTAAAACCCCTAGCGTTCACACCAGACTTACAAAAATGTATAAAACCGGTTTTTCAAAAACCCTGTCCGGCGAATATAGCCACTGCAGTTTAATGTAAACCTTGTCCTTGGCCTTCTTGTATGCAGTCTTCAGATTCTTGATCTTGCTGCGGCACTGCTCCGTAACAATGTCGAAACCATGCTCCCGCAACTTGTTTGAAATTTCCAGGTATACGTTGTTGTTTCGGTACAGCCCCCCAAGCTTTTTCTGCGTCTCCTGCTCTCCAAAAATGGATATCAGGAGCTTGGTCTCCTCCGCTGTCCAGGTTACGTATGCCGATTCCATTGCAAAATGAAACAAAACAGCGGAAAAAACAGTGGAAACGAACTCAAAACAGTGCCACGGAATTTTCGGCAAAACGTCACCATAATTTCGTGGAATACATCGTTATCTTGATTTGTATCATATCGAAGGACCAGACATCGAACGGTTTGATTTCTACTAGGCTATCCAAAGATGAACTTGTAAAATACATTTTCAAAAATAATCGTTCGTGTCCCGGCATTTATTTCCTGAAATACGGCGCTGAATTTACACCACAATGTGCGACGCATCGCCGGCTGACGTGCGTGCCATGAGGTCATATGCAAATATTGCATAACGTGACCGCGATACGCGCCTCCGATTGGTTGATGATTTCAGCCGGCGGTGTCGGCGGGAAGTCACAAGCGAGACGACGCGCGTGTAAACAAAATTTTCTTTGTTTAAAAATACGCGCCAAAATGCTGTTTCCGCGAACACAGAACGATTTTCTAGTGAAGAAATGTACAATTCAAAGAATCTTTGGGGAAAATATATATTTCTTTGCGGATTTATGGAGTCTTTTGCGTAATTTTGACGCCCAAATCAACCCGGAAGTTTACGTGCCGAGCCGGCAGCGTGGGTTTGAATTCACGTAGTTTTACCGATCAAAACAAGAAATAAAACTCCCGCTAAAGAAAATCCTGTAACATTTCAGATCCCAGCGATTATGTTTTTGATCAAAATATTTGTGGACCCGCACGATGTACCGGCGTTTCAGCCGTATGCTTCCTCAGGAATTCTTGTCGCAAGCGGACTTTGGCTTTGACCCGAAGCCCCTACTTGAGAGTTGAAATGTCAAAAAAGTGCGTCCTTTAATAGAAGAAATACGCAAAAACCGGTTTAATAAACCCTTAGCGTTCAGACCAGGTTTTTCGGTGGAAAAACCCTTCAAAAACCCCTGAAAAACCACCTCCCGAGGTGGTTTTTGAAAATCGGATTTAAACCCCTAAAAAACCGGTTAATTTGCGTTCACACCAGGTTAAATAAAAACCGGTTTTGAAAAACCGGTTGAAACCGCTAAATATAAGTCTGGTATGAACGGGGTGTAAATGGAGTTGTGCTTTTCAACAAAAACCTAATAAACAAAAACTGAAAACACAACCTTCTTGAGACTTGATGATGATGTTAATAATCAATAAGCAGTGATTATTGTCAAACATTCTCATTCTTTTCATATTTTTGATTTAAAAATGCCTTTTAAACAACTGTTAGGCCACACCAATTTAATTTGTTGGTTCTCGGATTTTTTCAGAAAAAATATGAAGCGACAGGGCGAAAAAAAATAAAAATAAAAACAGGCCTGGGCATCCTATTATAGCCCCAAAAGCTAGAATTGGTGCCATGAAGTCAACACTAAAGACTGGGTTAAATTTTGAATAATGAATTTTGAACTTTTAATCAAACCAGTGCATTGGTAGATGTAATAACTGTAACAACTAGGAGTAACAGGTCTTTCTTGAACTGTTGGAGGCAAAATATCAGCATTCTTGAGTTGATTCAGAACCAGAATTTTTTTTTTTTTTTTTGCAAATCAGAAAAAAATGAAGAGGCGAATCCGAGAACCAACAAATTAAATTGGTGTGGCCTTACATAACCGACTATCAATGATCCAAAATGTTTCTAGAATCTAAAGCTTAAAGTGACAATTTATTTGATGAAAATTAAGTGTTTGTGGCAAAGATGAAGAACTAAAATTGTAAAAACAGCTAACATAAAATGTTTCACCCTGGACAGAAACAGAATAATTAAGCAAAATTCTTTATTGCAAATTCATGCCCAAAGGCTAATTGTAAACTGACAAGGACAAAGAGTACAGAATGTATTGAAGAATGGTATAAAACCATATGCTAACATGGAGTTCTACTTCTAATCTAACTTTCTATTTCTACTTAAAACTAATAACATATCATGTATATATGACAAAGAGAGGATAACTAATACAGAAAGAGGTACATGTAAGAGCAACATCATGGTAACTACCATTCTATTTCTAGTTAAGCTATTGTGGGGTTTGACTTCTTCTCTGGAGGCATTGGGAGATGAATTGTCTGACTTTATGAAAAATAGATGGGTCGGGAGACCTTAGTCTTTTGTTGTTTGTTGAGATGTGAAAAACTTGGAGAAATAGCAGAGACTTAGTAATATATATCACAAGTGTACATGTAAGTACAGATGCTGTCAGTATTTCATGTCTACCAAAATGTCTGCTCCAAGCACTTGTGATGCTGCAGTGCAGATGACTTGGCTTCTTTATCAAGCTTTACTCCGGTATTGAATGGGGAGGCCTTTGGTAGAGGCTTCAGCCTTCGGTATGCTGGAGGCACTTCGAATCTTAATGCATCACCATGAATAGAAGATGCGCAAGTTGATTATGTCCAATTCCACAAGAGGATGCTAAAACCCGCGGTATTATGTCCGGCAGGAGTGTTAACACCGCTCTCCTTCAAGTAGGGTGCGCGCACTAAGTCACTCCGGTCTATCAATTCCACAGTGATTTCCTTTGCGCTGTGTAGCTGTCGCAATTTACGCAATAAAACTTGGGCTGACAGTTGGAAAATTACCTGTCACGACTGCCCCGCAGGCGTTTAATGCGTTTTTGTCGCTGCCATTGCTTCTGGAGTGTTGTGTGTTATGTAGATGAAACTTTTGGATGCCTGCCCGCATATTACAAATACGTTGTACATGCATCGGACAGATTCGGTACCGAAGGATGAGAAGATACGCTGGAGACAAACTGACATCATACGTACGTCAGGACGATGATCGTGACGTCTCCCGGGGCAGTAAAGTCGTGCTTATAACCAGGGCATCCTGATTAGAGGATCTACGGTGGAGCTCGAGGCATCTCCACCTGCAATACACCCAGCTCACTAAACAAATCAACAGGGGCGATACACCCGCTAGACTTTAGGGCCTCTCTCTGACCTCGGGAAAATTGCATTACATGCAGCACGCTCTGCCTTGAAGCAGGATTGAGGTGTTGAAAAACTTGGTTTTTCCTAGAACTACCGTGGAGTAGAACTCGCTGCCAATGAGTACAGTACCCTGGCATCATCACTTGATAGCTTTAAACAACGCTTGCAGATATATAGCTGTCCAAAGGTTAAGTGTGAAAGGTCGTTCAGTGTAATATAACCAGCTGCTGCCACGCCGCATGCTTGCAAAGCTGGTGTGTTATGCTGAAGGGTGGTTATATCAGCTATACAGATATAGATACAGTAGAAAAAGACTTGAATTGTGTCACTTACACTACCTAAAAACTCTGCAGTACAACATTTCGTAATACTTTGCAATATAAATTTATATAAAGTCACAAGATTACATGTAGTATTTGTGAGTGAGTCTGTATATTCACTTTCCAAACGTGATGATTTGAAAAGAAAGCAAAAATCTTCACATGAAAAATAGACAAAAAAATAATGTCTTTTTTTTCTACCTTATCTTGTTAGCCTTCAAATAAAAGAACTTAATATACTCTCTGCTGTACTTCATATATCTAAATTTAACCTTTTCTGATCGCAATTAAAAAGACTACACAGAAAAGAGGAACACAGGGAAAAGAATTGATGTTTTTTTAGAAACAAGCAGGTTCTTCCTGTAAATATAGTAGGCAATGTCAGACACGTGTGGCTAACAGCTGCCCCTGTCAATCAACTAAGTTAGGCACAACCTGTTCCTGTCATTATAAACTATAGAACAGGTGCTCTGTAAAATTAGAGCCTGAAAAACAGGTTCAATATCACATACACACGACTGCTTAATATAGCATACTTAGTGGTATCAAAGGGGAAAATTCATAACTGGCAACCTTTCCTACCCATTAAATTGACATATGATTTGTTTTTATATTCACATAATATGAGGTACAAGCACATGGGTTAGGAAAACAGTCATTTCAAAGAAGTTAGCTGTAACATTATAAAGAAATACCTAAAAAAATACAGAAAAGTACAAAGACTGGCAAATTAGTTATTTTTTTCACTGCTGTTCTATGATGATTATATGACCCTGTCCTCCGAGAGTGGTTTACGTGATGGAATAAGAAAAATTTCACTTCTCGCTCTCTTATGACATTATCGAAGAACCTGCATTAAGCAACCAATGTGAACTAAAAGTGTACAGCAACAGGTTAAAGTAATGTCCATGCAATGGAAGGGGTTTGCTGCCTATACATTTAAATTACGTGACAAGGTGGTCTTGTGGTTAGGGTTGTTGACTTAGAAGCTAAAGATTCTGGGTTCGAATCCCTAGCAGATCACAAAACACAATCCTATTTCTTCACTTAATGGATACCTACATGTAACTTCGTTTATGGATATCCTCTGAAGTTGGACGAGATGTAAAGTGGAGGCCCTGTATTTGAGGAGAGCAACACCTCGAGCATGTTAAAGATCCCACCACACTTATCAAAGAGAGTAGGGGTCCTTCCTGGTGTGAGTGGTTCAAACCTTACCGTGAGTCCAGTCTTACACAGTTTGTGCCTACTGTACAAAACACATGTGTTCCACCCAACTCCCAATCTTTGGCTAAGAAAGCTAGAAATGAAATTTGATGGTTCATGATGGTGCATTCTAAGGCCAGTGGTTGTCCTGTGATACTTCCTGATGGTTTGTGTAAAGAAGTAAATCAATCAATCTATCAATCAATCAATCAATCAATCAATCAATCAACCAATCAATCAATCAAGTGGTTTATTGATAAAACAGAGAATTTGCAGCCACAGGCTGAATTACATCCTGTTGTACAATTAAAGGGGGGCAAAACTGCGTCAGGCCGCAGGATACTTAGTGCTGTGAGATGCGTGGTGGCTGCGGCCTGACGTCACAAGGGTCAAAGGACGTGAGACCTCAGTGATTAAATTAGATTAAAGGTGCGAGTTTGAAATGGTGTAACAACGCTAATCTGTCATGGACTAATGTAAAACAAGTACGAATTGTACTTTGTGGTATATTTATTATACTGCAGTGGACTAAAAAAAATTTAGTTTTGCCCCCCTTTAATTCATTTTAAAACTCATTGGTATACTTGAAGAATTCGAAAGTTATTTACAATTACTGGCATTAAAACGTGGTTGCACATTATTAAGATCGAAAACACTGATGGACTTTATAAAATCGCTACAGGAAGGACAACATTTCTTTAAAGTTCACATAAGAGACATTACAAACAGATGACAATTCATGTGCTCATACATAAATGTCCCGATATCAGGAGAGTCATATCAGGAAAAACTGTGTGTACTAATGATAAACTTACACATATTTGACATCTAAAAACATCTGACTCATCAGATGCATGACTTGGCCGGATTCTAAAAATATTCCCAAAGAGCATGCGATTACATCTACATGTATATGTCTTGCATTATCAAGTATGACATCAAATCGAAATGGTTTGTACGAAATTGGCGGCGACATTTTCAAGTCACGGAACTGTCACCGGAGCCTGGTGCCAAAACTAGCGGGTTAATTGCGTAAGTGTGGAGGGCGTGTGAAAATTGCATGTGAGGCATCGAAATTATAGTAATTTGGGAGGTGGCATCATGTCGAAGAAATTCCCCAGGGAGGAACACTGAGCCATTGGCAGTCGGCCAATACGTTTTACCTCCGAGCTTTGGAGACAAAACAGCTGAATATGATTCAAATGAAATATGTTGTGGATGAAATTTGTAATCAATAATATATAGTGTATGCTGGTAAATATATGACAGTTAGTATATGGAGGACATCTTTATAAACTTGTATGTGTTGTCAATGCCGATTACTTAATTAAGGGCCATCTATCTTTATATAGAATTGTTCATGCCAGTCAATGGTCCATGAGCTCTGATTAGCATTTTAAACATGGATGGATCCTGACTGCCAGGTATATATATTATGGGGTTGGGCCACACCAATTTAATTTGTTGGTTCTCAGATTTTTTCAGAAAAAAATATGAAGCAACGGGGCAAAAAAAACAACAGGCCTAGACATCCTATGAAGTCAACATACCAGGCTGGCAAGGACTTTTTCAACTGTTGGGGCTAAAATATGAGCATTTTGGAGTAGTTTCAGAACCTGAATATTAATTTCTTTTTTTTGCAAATTAGAAAAAAATAAAGCGACGAATCCGAGAACCAAGTGTGACCTAAGATCTAAAAATATGTCTACAAATTATAAATCAGAGAATTTGAAGCTGTGCAGTTTGACACAAATGCAGCCATACCTGTACATTGTAGTTGTGGATATTGATATTGTTTTGGCAGTCATTTTTTTCAATGCAGTCTTATTTAACATAACAGGCCTCTGATATATGTCCTGCCGCTGATGGACTGAAGGAAAAATGTGAAAATTTGCTGACTTTTTGGAAAAAAACAACCACAAACTGGCTATTTAAATTTTGTAGCTATAGTATTAGTCAGTCAGTAAGTAACATTCTTAACATGTCTAGAAAAGGAAAAAAAGACAAAACTGGAGATGAAAGAAATCTCTTCAAAGATGATATATAAAGGATGATGCTCAGCTTTTTCTAAACTGATTCAGAATCAGCCCTCCCGATGTCAAACTTTTTGTGTGACCATAGACTGATCCTGACTGTACTGTCCATCACAATTATCAGTTCAACCAATGATAGAATGGCAATTACCAGTTTGACCAATGAGAGAGTGGCTGCATCTGTCAAATATTTGCATTTGTATGTTTTAATTTTTCATTTTTGACTAAGGTAGGATATGGGGTATCCAAGTCAGCCTTTCAACAAGACCGAATACAAAAGTGTGCTGACAACCATTGTGAAGTGAAATATACTGGAAGAAAAAAAACCCAAACCACAAATACACACCGCATGCCGGCAATGGTTAACAATAGAACTAAACTGCCACCCCTAAGCACATCACAACAGGACATTTCACGGGCGCGTCCGTCCATTCTCCACAGCTAATGCTTCATGCTTGCCGCCATTGTGTTGAACAAAAAGGGTCTACAGGAGCGAAACAAGATGTTGTGTGTCGCATAATTGGCTCGTTTCGACCCCATCAGACATCAACACCACGTTTCACGCTGCCCTGATCCGAGGATATTGCGGGCTACGAGTCCTGGATTGTGTCAGAGATATTAAAGTATCGAATTGTAACTCATGTATATATACATCATGGTATCTGTTACTGGCTATCTATTGTCAGTCACTTTATGAGCAGAATCATAAAGGAGCCACACTGTAAGTCGAGACATAATCTTGAAAATCATCTCTACTTTGTAGTTTTTTTATCTGACTACTTCAATCCTGTTTTAGAGCTGCATTGACTAGTTTTTGCTCATTTTTCAAGATACATTTCCAAGTAGATTTCTTTGGTAATGTGTTTGTAGATTAGAAATATTGTACTTTTGGGGGGTGTTGCAGCTTTTTTGCGGTTGGTGGGTGTACGTTGAAATGCATTTTTGTGTAATTTCATCTTTCCTCCTCATTTTAATGACTTGCCCACCTGCATAAATTGCTGGCTAATATGTACAGGTGATAAAGAGTCATGAATAAAATCTGTTTCACACTTGGCTGCCCCCACAAGGGACAATGATGGCACCAGAGTCCCACATATCATTACAAACTTCCTAAGGCACATCCATTTCTTTCTCACTGGGGCCTGACAACTCCATACATGTTCACGTAGCATTTGTGTTAACAATTTCTTTTACTTTCTATTGTATTTGTTATTTAATTTTATTGTATTGTGTTGTTATACTGAATTTTTTTTCTTGATGAGTGGGCTTCTCGTAAGCATTTTCGTTTCTGCATAATCCTCTAAAAACGAATAAATTTGTGTTTACCATTTTTCACTTTCTATTGTCCTTATTGTATTGTTATTTTATTGTATTGTTATATTTGTGTTTTTGATCATGAGGAGAGGGCTTTTCATAAGCATTATTTAATTTCAAACCAATCCTCTAAACCAATCCTCTGAAAACAAATGCGGATAAAAAACATTTGTGAAAAACCTACCTTCTACACATGTATATACATGTATATATTACCTATATTGCCTGTGATATTGTTCATGAATGACTTTGCATTTGTAGTCAGTATGAACAGTTGTAGGCAATGTGGTAGATTCAACTTACGTATCATGTAAACAAGTGACCAAGACATTCACTTTTTTAAATACTAGTACATTAGGGGCCTTTAAATCAAATAAAAGTAATTCCTTGTCTCAAAGTGTCTGTCTTTCTGTTTTAAATGTTCTGTTGGGGTCTACATTGTGTAAGCCTTGCTTTATATACTGTATGTACTGAATGGGAAACAAAAAACCTCCACCTCACTTGCAGTCTTGCCCTTTTCCATTCATGATGAGATGAGAAAGAAGAAAAGCCGATCAAATAACGCATTGCTCAGGTGCAGGACCCCATCGCTGGACAATATGTGCTTTGTTGGGGGGATCCCCTATCTAATGAATATGTGCCTGGGTGGACACGCTGTTATAATTGATGCATCCATAATTGATGGCTTACATCACAGGTGTATTGATAACTGAGATTGTAAGGTTGACTGTGTAGAAGATAGTGTTACATGTACATGTCATGTAGCCTCAAATTTAAATCCAGAGGGTGCATCTGGTTTATTCAAAGGACTGAAAAAAATGACGGAATATCATACAGGTATAACCAACATTCTGGAAAAAAGTAAAGACACATGTTTTGTCACAGGTGCATTCACTAGTTTACCATTTCAGGGCTGCCTGGTACATGTAAGCATTTGTACGAATTTTATGAAATTTTTTATGAATTTTATGAAAAACGCACAAAGCACTAGGAATCTTGTGAAAAACTTCAAAAGCACTGCACAAAACTGTACAAATCTTACATGAAAAACACACAGGCACTAAGCAAAACGTACTTATAAAAAATGCATGCTTTTTATTCAAACCAACTATAACTGCATCAGAAGCTCTCAGTTTCTCAAAGCTGGTCCAGTTTTCTTTTCCACTTCTACAAAATGTACATGTACTAAAGCCGGTGGCATGTCTCAGCCTGGCAGATCTAGACCAGTCATTAGGTGAGAGTCGGGTGTATCAACTTACCACACAGTGGTTTACTTCTCTGTCACTTTGTCAAATCCTTCAATGTTGCAACTGAATTGGAAAGCAGTAAAGGTCAAAGCTAAACATAGTAAGGTTCTAACTACAGTAAGCTACTATTCCTAAATATTTACTTTGAAATCACTTATACTCATTTTTGCTGCTTTGACCGGATTTGCATGCGGCAAAAAACCTGACAGTACGAAACCTCTGTATGTACAACATGTACGCGAGTGTACGAAAACTGCACGTCGAATTTTGAATGCGTGTAAATCTGCCTGCTTTGATGTACATTTGTACGTCAAGAATGTACATTGTACGCTCCGATCGTACGCCAGCCCTTAATTGAGGTAACATACAATCTGAACATAGGTTCTTGACGTATGTCAAAGCAGGCCAATTTACACAAAGGAAACATTTGCCGTACGCAATTTTTGTACATTTGCATGTATGTGTGCATATTCAGTTTTCATACTGTTAGGTTTTTGCCTGCATGTAAATCGGGTCTGGTGTCTGGTGTTCTTGACTCTGGTCGGTCTTGTCAAAAATAGTGAGTGCCACTGTCTTTGTCAGAAAATTGAGGTCTAACAGACTGTCCAGCCTTTTTTTCTGAATAGATCCTGTTGTCTACCCCAGAATAAAATCATTGTTCAACTGGAAGGAGTCTGTACTATTCAGACCTTACAGTGCCATTGTTACGTAGCAGCCAGTTTTGGTACTGCAGACCACATGGGGGCACTCCTATGTTCTAACATCATAGTTTTAAGTAGGAAGGGAACTTTTAAAGCAATATCTCACTGACTACCATCTTAAACATCATTCTAATCAAATAATTTGCGGTGATATTGGTCCCTCAGTTGTGTGCATAACGGCACGGCTTAACATCATCGATCTACCCGGCTTGTTATATGTTAATGTCTTTTGCAGAAATGAAGAAAAAATTAACGACAAGGGAATTGTTTGGGAGCAAATCAGACTGGTTGCCCCGACTGTCAGAACTGCGTTGGCTGCCCATCCGTCAGGGGAAATGGGAGAGACCCTGTATAATGTCATTTGTGTTAGAATTTGCCACAGTCTCATTATGAATTCATAGACCAACTGTCGGCATTCCTATACCACAGCAGACCTCTTGGGACCTGTCCCTCCAAAATTAAACGAGTCAAGACTATTTCAAAAGTATCCAAAACATGCGTCTCTTATTTGAAACAATTCATACACTGGTCTAGACCGATTCGATATTTCTAGAAGCATCACTGAAGGTTTGAAAGACTACTTTAGACACGCCCCCCCCCCCCATGTAGATGAAATGGACTGTTCCCAGAAAGTGGGGTGCAGGTGCATGCAGTTGTGAAAGCTTTCAAGTGAGGTAATAGCCCACCGGGGCAGCAGACCACCGGGCTCCAGAGGGCTTTAATGTGATAGGGGGAGTCCAGGTAGAGCCGGCCAAACCTGTACTGACAGACATCTGACACAGCACTTTTTCTAAACATCTTTATAGCTTTGTTTCCACCTGCACGGCAACGATTGATCTCAGATCTCTTCTTAAAGACAGTTATAAAAAAACGCTGTTATTTGTCGGCAGGGGAACTGGAGTCAAATGTGACAGGTTTAGATGTGAAGAGTGGTGCATTTGGCTGGAGATCTCAGCTGCAGAGGTCTTAGTGTCAGAGTAATGAGGACCCTTGTGCCAGGATAGAAAAGGCACTGAGAAGATAATAAGATTCAGAGGATAGCAAGTTCTTTAAATTACACAAAATATCTCAGCTCATGTATCTAATTCTAATGAGGGCAGCCCTACTTGTACATGTATACAGAATACCAACACCCTTCATTGTTTAAGTGCGCCTATGTTCTGACATACATGTAAGGTTATAATTACTAGTAGGTTTGTTGGAACATGCATGGTTTGAGTTGTCAGTACATACATGCATGGGAGTGTTGGGTGTATACTGACACTACTTTATACATGTAACCTTCAATACGCTGCAACAGTCTTTGTTACAACAATGTCTATGAGGTACATGTACATGTATATGAAGTGTATGTGTGATGACAGATCTCACAATCACTACACCCGCTTATTTGAAAACATTTCCTCACTCGTCATGATTCCAATTGGAAATACGACCTCGGGGAGACAAAGATGAAATGGACGTAACTTGTTCTCTAACACGGAGGCGCTAAAAGATGAGCCGAACACGAGACGATATCCTCGCGCCCTGCCCGGCTGTGATTCTAGATGAGCGGCGATATACAACCTCGGACGATCAACACTGCCCTTCAGTGGGCGAGCAGGTGTTCAAACAGCCACGCGGCTAATGGTTTCACCAATGTCAACGCAAATAAGTGAGTGCAGAATAAATGGCTTGTGCGGACAAGCGACCTAATCACCAGTAGTCTGGGGTAGTTTTGCGAGGAGAGGCAGTGGACAGGGTGTGGGATTACTGACGATGGTTCCGGATCACATGATCACGTCCAGTGATCAGGTGTCCAGATCTTCCACTAATGCTGATTGATGTTTTAAATACGTCGATGAAGGTTAGACATCCAGGCAATGGGATACACTAGAAAACTGTTACTCAAGTCAAGCAAACTGTTTCAAAATCTATCCAGTTGCTTGAGTAACACTGAGTATTCTTTTGATGTTCTAAATAGGGAAACCAATGCATTTTGCACTTATCTAATAGACCTGGCTGTACCATGTCAGTACAAAAATGTATCTCATTGTTTTGGGAGGGTCGTAAAAGGTGTGAACACACTAAAGATGAAATTTCAGTAACTTTAGTTGCATACGTGGCAGTTTTTAACCAGTTGTATTAAATTTTCAATGGAGTCCAATGACACTGCAATTTTATCGACACAGTCACATTCTACTATCATACAATTTTGATGCCTTAGAGTTTCAGGCAGGCTGTAACAGAAGCAACCACCGACAAGAATCTAAGACAGTCTTTTTCGTAACAAGACAGCTGAATTCAGCAGGACATGCACAACTAGTCTGATATATAAAAAATGCCCTCAGTTTGAGATTGTACGACAATTGCATATCGCATGTGACCTGGTCCTATTAAACAAAGTAAATAATTGGCAAAAGAGCAACAAAACTGTTAGAGTGTTTGGTTTCTGACCATTAGAAATAGGTAATGTTAAGCCAAATAAAAATATAGGTAAGTCATTAGAAAAAAAATAAATATGAATCTCCCTTCCTTTCCCACTTCTTTGTCTTTCATGGAGCATCACAGCTTTCCAAAAGACTCTGCATTGTACTTTTCCTTAATCTCTCAAACACTGAAATTGCCTACAAATGTATATTCTGAATGAACTAACAGCCATTTTTTAATCTTTTTTAAGAGATCTACCACATAGAGGTATCAGATTGACATCTTGACAGAAAAAACATATGATCCGACAACGCGGATGCTTGTCAACCACTGTTCACAGTGACCACAGTCGTTGTAGTGCATTGTGACATACGTCAATGTCAAATTTCGCTCGTACACCCCTTCAATCTGTAGTCTGTGGCCCAGCGTGCCCTCTGAGCAGGTGTAGGTATGAAGCATTATTAGTCAATAAGGGTGATAACCAAAGTGGAACAATCTAATAAGGACCCGTAATTTAGGAATGAGGCGTTCCAGCGGTCGCTTGGCTTGTGCCCTGGGGACTACATCCTATCTCCCACTCATGATGCAGGCACCTGGTTACCGATAGGAATGCCCTTCATTTACCACGGTCTAATAACGTCAAAAAAGTAACACAAACAGGCAATAACACACAAATAAAGCGAAACGCTTTCTTGTCAGCCCACATTGTATTAAAAATGCTAGCGTTAATTTTCCATCGAACCGACAGATCTTTGTAAGATTAATATAGCTAATATTTGATTATCGATGTCGTGTAGCAAAGTTGTAGTGTTATGCTGAGGTGGGATCTTTCCTCCCGCTGCTGGCGTGTGTGATGAAATGTAAGAGGGGTGCCAGCAGGTGTGGACACAGCTGGGATGGGAGTCCGCTAAATTAAGCCATCAAGTCGACCAGATCAGCACAAATTTCTCTACAGACCCAAGCTCTGTGCAGGCATAACTCAATATTGCTCCAGTCAATCCCCCTACCTGCCTATGAAATGAGATAGAACTTTCATAATGCAGAAATACATAAAACAATCATATCACACTGCTGGGCTGGGTTTTGCTGAAGCGTGACTCTTTATACATGGCTGGATACTAAAAGATAAAAAGTTATAACTGGACATTAGTGTTAATGTTATATCACCAAATTTCACGAGAGGGATGTATTTTGTTATGAGTAATAATTAGAATTTAACACGTGCTCCAAGCTCGCATAAACTGGGTCCCATAACACACTTACCAGAACAGAAGTCGGCTTTAGGAGCCCCATTGAGTCGTCATGTTTATTCTAAGCTGATACTACAAAATATAATGGCTGTCCTTTGAAAACAAACAAGAAATCAGAGATTTCATACTTCCAGGATGTATTATTTTGGGTTTTCGTGAATTTATTGGAACTAAAAATCCTTATTACTTCCGGGTACGGAAGTATTGTTTTGGGTGGCCGAGTTGTGCATTTGTGTAACTGTTTGTCCGGACAGTGTAGGTTGGCATCACGTGGGTGGGAAAGATTGACAGGCAGAATGACTGGAGGTCAAAGGTCTCAGAATCTGGACATGGGGGAATTCAGGAAGCCAAGGATTGCATACTTCCCGGAAGTCTGAAATCTCTGATTTCTTCGTTGTTAGCTGTTGAAAAGTGTTATGCCTCTTATGCCCAAGTGTTATGCCTCTGGAAGTGCGAATACTCGCTGAGTAGATAAATATCCTTCGAAAAAAACTTTCCGAGCTGAAAATTATCAAGTATCAATATCATCTTTTGTGCTTCTGTCTATAATGTTTTAAGTTGCACACAGCCCCTCCCCACAACTTATATTGCTACAGATAACATTTTGTTGATGCACCAGACAGAAGCTAGCGTTACCACAAACTCAAAGGAACATGTCATCGATAAAGATCCCGTTTTTAAGACTTTCAGGCAGTTTAGTATCTCATAAGCACGGTATTTCTTGTCCACACTTTGTGGCTTATACGAGCACAATAACACCCTAAACTACCACACCATAACCGATATTACAAAGAGAAATATGGCTCATTTAACAAATGGACACTGTGGTTTGAGAGTCCTGATTCAGTCTACCACGACAGTGTTAGGCCATACTGGTTTGATTATATGGATGACATCCTCTGGGCATCCCAAAACTGATGCGAACATGAAAAAAAAAGGTGGCCCAAAAAAATGGTGCCTTCATCATGAAATCTAAGTGGTCAGAAAGGTTGAACAAATGACAGAATATGGTATGCCAAACAATGAATTCTTTGTTTTTGTTCTTTTTGTATCTTCTTTGTCTTTGGACTTGCTGGTGCAAGAAAGTAGTAATTCAAGCCCTGCTTCCCTTCCTCTGGCATCTTCTTCTTTTCTTTTCGACCTCTGTCATCCTTCAAGTACATACTATTAGAGAAACAGTATGGTCCCATACTTTTTTTTTGTTGAAGAGTTGTTTCAGAACATGATTTTTTATTATTTTTTTTGCAAATCAGAAAAAAATGAAGTGGTTGAATCCGAGAAACAACTGATTAAATCAGTGAGGCCTTACTTGGCGAGACTGTGGCCTGTTTACGAGGGCCTGTTTCCAGCAGGTGGGTTTCAGAACGTGAATTTTTTTTTTCTTTTGCAAATCGGAAAAAAACTGAAGCGGTCGAATCCGAGAACCAACTGATTAAATTGGTGAGGCCTTACATGGCGAGACTGTGGCCTGTTTACGAGGGCCTGTTTCCAGCAGGTGGGTTTCGGAACGTGAATTTTCCATTTTTTTTTCAAATCAGAACAAAATGAAGCCGTCGAATCCGAGAACCAATTGATTAAATTGGTGAGGCCTTACATGGCGAGACTGTGGCCTGTTTACGAGGGCCTGTTTCTAGCAGTTGGGTTTCGGAATGTGATTTTTTTTTTTTCAAATCAGAAAAAAATGAAGAGGGCGAGTCTGAGAACCAACTGATTAAATCAGTGAGGCCTTACTTGGCGAGACTGTGGCCTGTTTACGAGGGCCTGTTTCCAGCAGGTGGGTGAAAGGTGTCGAGGTTGAGGGGAAGCCACAGCTGGCGCAGACGCCTGGCAAATTGAGCTGACAATCCGAGCAGATCACTGCAAATTTCCGAGCTGACCCACTCGTGCCCAAGCATAACTCAATCTGATCTTCCTGGACAGGACCGACCATAGCAATTGGTATCAAGACCAAAGGGCAGCCGATAACTTTGCCTCAAGTTCCAGGCCTTGAAATTCATTTTCTGGACTAGGTGCGCTAGTAGACCTTACATGAAAATCTAGATGCACAGAAAAAATTTTGGGTGCACAACTTAAAGGCACCCAAAGCGATTTCAGGGCAGTAAAACTGAAGTTGCAAAGTCAATTTTTTGGTCATTTTTTAAAAATGTAGTAAGTTGGATCAACCTTATTCCATACCATACTGATACCTGTGAGGCAAAAATGCAATGTCGCTGACAGAACCTTGATACCTTGATACCGTCTTCAGTCAAGTAAGGCTTCTTCCTGCCTGTTGTGGACTGATCTAGACGCTCTCTTCGTACTTCAGATGCTCCCAGTGTCGATCCAATCTTGTTTTAAACTGGTTGACTGTTTCACTGGATATTACACTCCATGGCAGCGAGTTCCAGTCCTTGATGACCCTCACACTGAATACATGTTGTCTACTCCTTGACTTCGCCAATGGTACCTTCAACTTGAGTTTGTGGCCTCTTGTTGTTCCCTCTGCTAACTTGAAGAAGCTATCTGACTGCGCTGACTGACAGAAAGCGGTTGCTTGTTTCATATCATTTATTGGTGGTACCAAAAAAAAGGGACTCCTCATGTAGCGTGTTTTGGGGCTATTTCAACACTTCAAGTATGAACTGATGACGAAAATGTGCTAAGAAATGGCAGCAAATATATATAAGACAGATTTCCTCATCCAGAATAATTTGTATTGCTGCCCTGGGCAGCAATACAAATTATGGCCCCTGAAATTGCATTGGATGCCTTCAACATAAAGTAGGATGTCAGAAAGACACAATTCTAAACCTTACTGCCTCTGTTCAGAACTTGAATAGTAAATTCTACAGCTAACTCCAAGATTTTTAATTAGTAACACAACAAATGTTTTATTATATTTCTGACACTTAGAATATCATAAAGAATATGCTGTATGGAAGACTGTAGTACCTTTATGTACATATATGTAACCCTATGAAAATATCTAGGTGCACTGGCATACCCACAGTAAAAAAAGTAACTATTACTAAGTAAGTAAGTAAGCAATGATTTAAAAATTTTCAAATTTCATAGTGCTTATTGTGACCTTGATAATATTAATTAATAAGTTTCTGTGGTGAACCCACACCGGCTACATTACCTCAAAATACTGTTAAAATCCCCAGTACACCATGTTTCTTCAAGACCTCAATGACTAACCATGTACCGTAATTCAAACAAATCTGTTTGAAGGGCTGTGAGTTAGGGGTGCAAACACACAAACGCAACCAAAAACAGAACCTCTGTCTGGAATGACACTCCGTCCCAGAATAAAAAAATATGACATACATATAGAATACAACACGGTGTATTCCGTATTGCCCGAGGTATCGGCCCGACGGCGATCCGACTCGCGGGAGGGCCGAGGGCGATGCGGAATACACCGTGTTTTATTCTATTTATATCATACCCACCCTAGAAAACACGTCTTTCAATGCAAAATGAGCGAAAATTTGGTGTCCCTGAACAAAAAAACTGCAACAACATCAATTGCAACGTCCGAATCCCGTATTCGACTTTTGGAAAGCAGCGCACACGGTTGGGGCGAAACGCATTCGAATCGTTCTATGGTAGCCCGGTTTGTAAGCCCGGTCATACAGTAAAGTACGACCGGGTCGGGAACACTGTATCGTCGCCCAGGTATGATATAAATGTATAATACGTCATCTTATTATAAGATAGAAATGAGCTTACCTGTCAGTAGAATAGATCCAGAAAATGTTCACAAGGAAGACAAGACGCAATCATCCATACGGCAGCAGACAACAGACATGGAAAATAAACAAACAACAACATTAAGCCTACAAGTATTTACACAATGCGATCTCCAAACACAAAATATTGAATTCAACTTGACAAATATTTTTGTTGAAAATGAAAACATACAGGAAAAGCAGATTCTGAAATGTCTTGCAGAAGAATTTAAAAAGGCAAAAAACATGAAAAGGAAATATAGATTTTATTAATGACTGACTTCATAAAAAGAATGCAAAACCTGGAACAGTTATCATATTTCTTATGTTATAACATGAGCGTTGATGTCAGTATGTTTTATCAGGCAGTCATTGTGTGTATTGTAACGTTAGGCCACACCAATTTAATTTGTTGGTTCTCGGATTCGCCTCTTCATTTTTTTCTGATTTGCAAAAAAAAAAAAAAAAAATTCTGGTTCTGAATCAACTCAAAAATGCTTATATTTTGCCTCCAACAGTTCAAGAAAGACCTGTTACTCCTAGTTGTTACAGTTATTACATCTACCAACGCACTGGTTTGATTAAAAGTTCAAAATTCATTATTCAAATTTTAACCCAGTCTTTTGTGTTGACTTCATGGCACCAATTATAGCATTTGGGGCTATAATAGGATGCCCAGGCCTGTTTTTATTTTTTATTTTTTTCGCCCTGTCGCTTCATATTTTTTCTGAAAAAATCCGAGAACCAACAAATTAAATTGGTGTGGCCTTAACATTGTAATGTATACTCTTTATCCTATAAATGACAATTTTGCACTCCCATGTATCTTTAATAGTAAAACAATGGGCGTGTCCTCATGTTTTGCTCTGCATGTATGTGTGACCTTGGTGCTGAAAAAATGGTTGAAGCCATCAGTTGTAGAAATGGACCATTCTTATACAAATGTACCACAGATCAAACAAGAAATCAGAGATTTCGGATTTCTGGTATTTTGGGTTTTCGTGACCTTCAAGTTCACCCCTATCATTCTGCCTGTCAATCTTTCCCCACCCATGTACAGTCAACCTACTATCAAGTTGAACCATTTTCTGTGCCTGCCCTCTTGACCTCTTGTGATTATTATGCCTGTCAATCTTAAATTAGTCTGTCTGGACAAGCATACACACAAACCCACGGCTCAGCCACCCAAAACAATACTTCCCAACCTGGAAATAACAATTGTGTTCCATGTTACAAAAATGTACCTTATAACTGTTACAGTCCTTTTTTTTTACCTAGCAGGTACATGTACATTGTAGATGTCTGCATTAAATAGGACACAATCTACAAAAAAAAAAATTGTATGGAAGAGGGGCATTGTAGATTTCTTTAACAAACATTATCCTTTTCTCTACATAACGGTTCTTCCTCGTTGATCTCTTCAAAGTACAAGTCACTTGTTGCTCTTAGTAACAACCAATGGCAGGAAACATTTCCCTTTGTGCTAGATTTTGTCCTGTTCTATCTACAACTGAACAAACCTTCCCCTTAGTAACGACACTGAACTTGAATGTGCTCACCCACGCTGCCCAGTAAAAAAAAAAGAAGAGCTGCCAACTGTTGTTAAGTTCTGCTTGGCACAGGTGGGCAGCCAAGCCTGATGTATTAACCCAGCGAGGTACGGGGATCACGCGACGCCCTGTATCAACCTTGAACTATGTGCAGGGATCAAGGTGATCAACTGACTTCTCCCCTAATGCCCCGACAACATTACAAGAATGGCAATTTCTTCTCCAGCTAACCCTCCCCTAATGCAGAAGGTCAAAAGGACATGGAATACATCACTGCCCTGTCTTGTAAACAATGAAGCAGCTTTGGCCAGGAATACGTAATACCGCGCACAGGCAACTCCTTGCATAACAATGCCGTTAATACACCAGGAGTTGCATAAAAGTTATTGAAAGTAAAATCGTTGTATAAAGATAAAAACATGTAATCTTTAGAATGTAAGATTTAGTGCCAGAGCTTCTAAGGACACTTGTTTCACTTGCTAAGTTGCTGTATTTGTCATAGGACTCACCCCCCCTCCCCACACACACAATAAGGGAACAGGTGGCCCTCCCACTCTAAGAAATTGAGTGATCAAGAAAGGAACGGTAAAACCTCCTGGTCATCAGGATTAATTTTGTACTGGACATTCATCAAGACGTGATTGCTTATACACAGGAGAATTTTTGGTGCTAGATTCATCTATCATTTTGCTTCTCTCTTAGCATGGCTCACTGACGATACAGACATTACTAGAACAGGTGGTCATTTAGTGCCCAGTGTCACCATGGTGGATGGGTCGAGAGAAGTTGCGCAATGTCTAACCGCACGTTACGCAATGCGAAGCCAGGCTGGCCTCGAAATCAACATGTGAATGGTGGTGGCTCGCAAGAAGTTGCGCAATGTCTAACCGCACGTTACGCAATGCCAAGCCAGGCCTCGAAATTAACATTGTCCCGATGTCAAAATGACGCTAAATTTCAGCTCGGGACAATTCAAATTACGTTTCGGCAATTTCGAAGCAATCGGACAATTCTGACGTCCACGTCATTTAGGAATGCGATCCCTCCGTGGGAAGCAACACTGTCTATTTTTCAGGTCTTTCAATTCACTCTTTTTAGCATTGCTACAATTCGAGCAAGGTGAGCAAGTCATTAATAGCGCACGCCCATGCCACCCAACCAGCTATCCCCATTTTGCGGCCTATGGCTAGCTTTTTTAAAAAGCTTTCTTGTTTATAGTCAAAAGGTAACATGATATTCATTGGTTCTGCTCTTTACAATTCAGAAATCAGAGATTTCAGACTTCCAGGAAGTATTTAGGGGTTTTGTGAACTTTGTTCACCCCATTGCCTGTGTCTGACCTTTTTACCTCCTGTCATTCTGCCTGTCACTCTTCCCCCATCCATGTGCTGTCAACCTACTCTCAAGTTCACGCCATTTCCTGTGCCAGACCTTTTGACCTGTCATTCTGTCAATCTTCCCTATCCGTGTGCTGTCAACCTAGTCTGTCCAGACAAACAGACACACAAACCCACAGCCACCCTAAAAATACTTTTTAGAAGTAAAAAACAAAAAAAATGCTTTACCAACAGCTAAACTACATGGGAAGGCTTGACAAGTTTACGCCGTTTCATTGAACACTGTTTACAAGTGAACAAAGTTTTACAAGCACCTGATCAAAGTTACAGTTGCACAGAGCAGCAAAGGCCACGTGGCCTTTGACCAGTTTGAACCGGCTGCCCGTGGCGTAGGCTTTACCCCGTAATGAGAGGATATAGATATAGGAAGTAGAGCTACAACCCTCATACAAACTTAAGGACCAGGTGTATATCACAGTGGGCAATTATGACAACGAAAAAAAATGTGTATGCATTTTTACTGAGACTTAAGTTAAGTTCTCTTAAAACCAATACAACTTAGTTTTCCAAACTGTTGATTTATGATATTCAATAAAACAAATTCCAATATACATATCTCTTAGCAGTTATGTTATATGTGTTATGGAAGAGCGATGGCAGTAAGAATAAGTTCTGATCTTAGACTTATTTGACCCTTGTCCTGCTGGCCATTCTGTGCATTACATGCTCCCTGTGCTGGGGATTTCAGACCCTCTTAGAGTAGGGGGTACTGCATTTTTTACTAGTCTACAATCATTATGTTACTAAGAAGTCCTGAAAACATCAGCATTACATACCTGAGGAAAAAAGTTGACCCTTCCCAACATATGTTGGGCATAACACTGAGGACATGAATATGTTGGGAGCAGGAGGAACAAGTAAGAATAAGTTCTGAAGACTTTTTTTTCAAGGAGAGCAAAAGTCGTACATGGCCACAGATGGCAGTGGGCAGAAGTTGACAGATTGAGCTGTAAACCCCTTGAGTTCATTAACAAGAATTTCTGCTTGGCTGGGACATTGATCCAGACATTGGAGAGGGATTCCGTAAGACTCCTAATTGGGTACTTTGCTTGCATTGTGGAGGAAGGATGTCATGGGGACAGGTGGGCTTACTGTAGATTAATGCGACTCATTGAGAGCCTGTAAAAAACAAACCTGTGATTACCAAGTTATGGCTTGGTTCTGTGCCAGGACACACTTCCGGAGAAAAAGACAAGCAAAACTGGACTTATTTGTGCCCCTTCACTCCTTTTGCTTGCGTCCTTTCCAAAACATTTTTCGAACTGGGTTATCTACAAAAAATGTATTTACTTCACACACAATGAAGTAAAATTTCATGGCCCAAATTTCAGTTGATAGTACATTTATTGTAATAATTACAGCTAAAAGACATTTAAAAGATAGTGTTGGTGGTTCACATTCATTGGCCTTACACGATATGTAAATAAACTGCATGATAAGTCATCAAACAAGTAATACATGCTATTTTGAAATACATCAACATTATGAAGAATATACCACCAATGCTCCAGATTATGAGACATTGCTGTCTCCTTTAATGGTTCATACACAGACAGATGGTTCTACTAATGAGCGCATGTTTTTCCTTGCTTTAAAACCCCCGACAGGCTCCCGCATTGTCCGTGATATACGTCACGCACCCGCTGCCACACCAACTTTCTTCCAGTGGGCACAGGTGGTACAGAGGCACGGATGAATTAAATTGCAAAACTCTCAGCTTCATTAGAATTTCTATTTGACTAGTTGGACATTGATTTCTGCAGTCCAATACTTTCCCAAGTCCTGCCAATTTCTTGGGGTAGAATTTGCCGGGCTGTCTAGCATCTGTGCAAGTCTCAAGAACAGGTGGTGGAGGAAGTTTGGAGAGAAATTAAGTCGTCCGCCGTTTCTGAGTGGGAAATCTTGAGGCATGGCTGGGGTAATTGCGAAGCGCGAGACGTGCCGCTACAAACCTTAAGCTACTTTCATCCTGTTAAGGTGATTAGCAAATTACGGTGGCAAAGCAAGATTATGGTGACCTTCCTCTTATGATACAAGTCCTAGGAGCACTGTTACATTGAGATTTTTTACTGTTAGTACCCAAAGATTTTATCCAAGAAAGAGCAACTACTAGTAAAACATTTTTTACATGTTGCAAACCATCTTAGTCTGTGTCTTAGTTGCAAACCATCTTAGTCTGTGTCTTAGTTGCAAACCATCTTAGTCTGTGTCTTAGTTGCAAACCATCTTGACCCTCTGAAATGCTGTTTTCTGCATTTTGAGGGGCAAATTTTGCTGGTAGACTAAGCTTAGTTGAATGACATTTCTTTCCATATCTTTACACGCCGATATTTGTCAGTCAAAGACGACAGATTGGGCCAATTTTTTGTCTGTCACGAGCAGCAAATGATGGAAAGACGGCCGCTGGCTAGAACACTGGTCTGTGGATTGTGTCAAATATTCAAGGGAAATTTTGCAAAACGTAGGGTATACACATTCAAATGAAATGAAAGCCATGAAAAGTGGACTGCTAAGACGATATACTGTTTGCTGGTATTTGGCACTTGACCACTTTCTTTTTACAGACTCACTGCCAAACTTTATTCCCATCCCCATTCCTTCTCTCTTAAACACCTCTCGGCAATTCCCCCTCACTTTCTCGCTTCAATGCCGGCGGAAGTTCCATCCATTCCGTCTGATCACCCACGGAATCCTAATTGTGTACTTAGCTTGCAGGACGCCGTGCCGGCGGCGAGGGGTACAGCTGGTCTTAGAACACAGATAGATTGAGCAATCAGAGCGACCTGATTGCTTAGCACTCCTTCATGCACTGGCATGCCATTGAACACATCTTTAAGTAGCAGTACAGGACTACGATCTCCGGAATCACAATCAACGTTTTACATGAGTTTTCCTCGCGATCCATCTTCCTGCATCTTTAATGGTACCCAGGGCGCATCCCTTGTTCCTGCGCGGTGGGAAAAAAATGATATGTTTTGAGCGATGGCTGGATTCCTTATTGTTTTCTTCTCCCGAGATCAATCTGCCAGCTGACGGTTTATTATGTGACAAAATGGAAGTGACCTTCGAGGTACCTCTACACGCCGAACAGATTACTTTGGAGAGTACAGGTGGCACTCGGAGTGGCAGACAGATAGGTCTAATCAAGCCATGCTGATTGCTTACTGTCCCCTCATGTAGTAGAACACAATTGCACACAACCCTATAGCCTAAGCAGGCAGATTTAAGAATTACAATTTTCAACTCTCTTTGCATTCTAATGCCTGCTTCTCTCAAGGCTTTGAGAGAGGGGAGGGGAAAAGTGCATGAAATGGTGAATCAGCCGTTTCTTCTACTGTGACGGAAAGATTAAAACAGGAACTAGCATGACTTAGTGTCTTTTGACTGACAAGGCTCTCAGCAAGCAACACCCAAATAGAATTCAACTTGTACTGTTGTATCTGTCACTACTACATTGCCTGGAATATTGTTGGTAGCTGTTTAATGTTATCTAGTGGTAATGCCCCTACTGTACTTGGTGGCAGCGAGTTCTACTCTACAATAGTTCTAGGAAGAAACCAGTATTTGAACACCTCAATCCTTATTTGATAACTCTGGTACTTGCATGCATGACTATTTCTTGTTCTTTTCTTATCTGGAGTCCAATGCAGCAGTTACTGTAGCTTACAGTGACTAAATGTGTGTACTAGAAGGTACAAACATTAAAGAGACATGTCTAACAACTACTTCAGCACCAAGGACAGGGTTAGCTTTCACGTTTGTTATAATATACATGTATACTTGAGTGGAAAATACACTTTTTATTTTATCTTGAGAGTTCATCTGTGTTGGTAGAAGTCATTATGAAGCAAGTTTAAATTTCCAACATAAGAAATTGGACTTACCCTAATTTTTGAAGAGTTTTGTTTAGAAAAAAATGCCCCCAAAATAACACCAATGACATAAACATCTGGCACTAGTCACAAAAATAACAGACTTCTGTCCCCCCCCCCCCAAAAAAAATCCACACCTAAACAGTACTGGTATTTATCATTTTGCATGTGTTTTTAGCAACAGTCCTCTAAAATAACACCAATGATAGAAACACCTGGCACTAGGCACAAAAACC
Source organism: Branchiostoma floridae x Branchiostoma japonicum (assembly GCA_013266295.2). NCBI lineage: Eukaryota > Metazoa > Chordata > Leptocardii > Amphioxiformes > Branchiostomatidae > Branchiostoma > Branchiostoma floridae x Branchiostoma japonicum. Next base: position 16,858,397 of record CM023829.1, on the reverse strand, counting down.
AGACAAAAATAAACACACTGTCTGTTTTCAACAAAAATCTGTCAGCACCAAATGTGTAAATAATTGTGCTACTAGTTCCTACTCTTACACAACGATTTAAAAACTTTTCAGATGACTGATAAAAAAAACAGGAAATTGTATGACTACAAAATGCATTACTGCAGATTTTGTGTGGACTTTCAAATGTTTTTTTTCTAACAGGTATCAGAATATTTGAATCCATAGACCAAAATGTACTTCTTGTTATGCAAAAATTACAGACTGCAGTCATTAGTTAAGATGTCAAGCTCAGCTGGCTGGCTGCCTTTCTAATTCCTTCTATCAGATTCAATTCAAGATCCCATGTTTCAGGGCACACTACAGACTCTCCAAAATCTGTATGTCATTACATTCAAGTGGATTTTTCTGTAACTCGCGAACCTTTTAGCAAAGGACTTTTCAACACAGAAATAGATACACACTTGACAAAAATAACTTGTAGGATAAATAGAATACAACACGGTGTATTCCGTATTGCCCGAGGTATCGGCCCGACCGCAATCCGACTCGCGGGAGGGCCGAGACTGAGGGCGATGCGGAATACACCGTGTTGTATTCTATTTATATCATACCCACCCTAGAAAACACGTCTTTCAATGCAAAATGAGCAAAAATTTGGTGTCCCTAAACAAAAAACTGCAACAACATCAATTCCAACGTCCGAATCCTGTATTCGAATTTTCAAAAGCGGCGCACACGGTTGGGGCGAAACGCGTTCGAATCATTCTATGGAAGCCCGGTTTATACACCCGGTCGTACAGTAAAATACAACACGGTCGGGAACACTCTATCGCCACCCAGGTATGATATGAATCGAATACTTAAGTGTACTTGTAGTTCTGACTGCAATTGTTGCCAAGGTAACACAATTCTTGCCTATTCCAGGCAACTCGCAAATCTTTTAGCAAAGGACTTTTCAACACAGAAATATCTACACACTTGACAAAAAGCACTCATAGGATAAATGTGAATCTGTGAGTATAAATGTGAATCTGTGAGTATACTTGTATTTCTGACTGCAATAATTGCCAAGGTAAGACAGTTTTTGCCTATTCCTGACTAAAAACTGGGGTGGGTGTAGCACGTCGGCAGAACGTACTGCACCTGCACGAAACCTGTAATGTATTGTGCATAGCACTTTGGCAGAACGTCTCATATAAGGTCGTATTAGAGCATATACGGTTGACAGCCTGTCTGTAGTTTCCAGATGTTGTATAGGAAAAGATATCCTCTGCAACAGGCAAAATTTTGATGCAACGTTGACCAAACATCCAACGAAAAACGTGAAAAATCAGGGTTTTGTGCAGGCGCAGTACGTTCTGCCGACGTGCTGGTGGGTGCAAAATACAAAGTCGGAATCAGAACCCTGGTCAATGTACGTTTAACTTTCAAGTCCTTGAGTGTAAAACTAGATTCAAATCTACTACCCCCCTCCCCAACTTTTGTCAGGGTCATACATGTACATGATTGTATATCTCTAACTGGCCTTGCCTGCAGGCTATCTAAGATTGTTTGGTAAAAGAAGGATTCTTAACCTTCTCACTGCTAAGGTAGGCTTTTAACCCCAAAACTGATGAGACAAGGTACAGACTCAAGCTGATCTTCTTGTTCAGTATTGTCTTTTTTTTAATGCAAGAACCTACAGACCAAACAGAACAACAGGTTATGTTAATAGTACCATTAATTAGTTTGTACAGCACTGTACTTTGATTCCAACTGAATGGGTACTAGACAACATTTGAACTGAGGTGGCAGTTTGACTCTTTAATTCTACCTGTTGCATCACGATACACAGTCTACTGAATGGTGTCTTAAAGGCACCCAAAGCGACTTCAGGGCAGTAAAACTGGATTTTCAAAGTCAATTTTCTAGTCATTTTTTAATGTAGTAAGTTGAGTCAACCCTATCCCATAGCATACTGATATCTGTGCGGCAAAAATGAGATGTTGGTGATGGGAAACTGTTCCTTGTTTCGTGTTGTAGGCTGGTTCTTGCTACAAAATAATGTCTTTATTGGTGATACCAAAAATAAAGTGATTCTTCATATAGAGGGTTTGGGGGCTATTTCAAACGCTTGAAGTATGCAATGATGTGCTAAGAAATGTAAAAAATCAGACAAATTTCCTCATCCAGAATAATTTTTTCTATTGCTGCCCTGAAACTGCATTGGATGCCTTTAAAAAGGTACAGACATTCTGTACAGACATTACCGAACAGAATAGAGAACTCAAGACGATACATGACAAAGTGTACACAGTAGTTACTGCAAATCTTGCTATCAACAAACTGTTTGAAGAAGTCCAGAAAACCTGTTATATAAAGATGTAAAAGCGGCCGTGTCTCCTGCCGCCCTCCAACACCCACATAAGAACTTAGAGCCCAGGTGGCCCCAGGGTTCATTAAATCCCGACTTGGGCTTAAAACAGAATACAGAGTGTGTTCTTAATTGAAAGTCCGATCAAACCTGAAATTTTCATATTGGATTCCACTTGAGGCTGGTGGCGGGGAGGCCGAGCGCAGGTGGTAATAAGCCTTGATAAATGGTCTCATCAGGGCTTATGGATCGGCAGGCCTTTGTGCCGCACATGCACAGTGCGCACCGGCTCTTCTTACAGCTTCTAGTTCCTCTTATCTGCGATCAGCAACTTACACCCACCTTCTTAATACATGTACACACCAGTCGGTGTAAAGCCTGGGTGTGGGGGATGAGGTAGGGAGCTGTCACAGAGAAGTGAACGTACATTGTAGTTGTAGCTAGCTACATATTGGCACGGGAGTTCAAACAAACAAAAGCAAGTAAGGTACTTTTGAAGGCAGTTATTTTTAAAGGTTCAAATAGAAGAAAATATAACAATTTCTGTAGGACTTACTATTTTGTAAGAATTTGGGAGGTTGAGTTTGAAAGAGATCAACGTTTTTGTCTGTCGCACTCTGTTCAAAGTGGCTGGTGCACTTTTGTAGTAACGAGTTAAAAGTAAGTTTCGAACTTATAAGATATAACATAAGGTCAACCCAGGATAAGTATTCCTGTCCCTGTTTGTAGCTGGCATCATAATGTTATCGCAATGGTGTAGCTAATTAAAGGACTGACTGTTAAATCAGACTTACACTGAATATTGAAATCACTCAGGTGAAAATGAGTACCTAGCTTCGGTTAAAGACATCCTCTCTGATGGGATGTAAAGCCAGACAGAGGTCCTGTGTTTGAGGAGAGCCACACCTCGAGCACGTCAAAGATCCCACCACACTTTACTCTCCAAGCAGAGGTTTGGGTTTTGGGCTTATTTTTGGCGTGTTTATCATTTTAGGCTTTTTTATCGGGCTTTCTTTTTTCACTGAAATTTTTTACTTCCAAAAAGAGTAGGGGTTCTTCCCGGTGTGAGTGGTTCAAACCTTACAGTCTGGTCTTAGGCATCTTGTACTTACTGTACAAAACTGGTGTGTTATGCATATAGGCAGTTTACCGCATTCAAAACAAACAAACAAAAACAACACGGCACAACAACAGTCTAGATTCCAAGAAAACACATTAAGGGTGTGTCCCTGTGGATGTAGGTCTGCATTTGTGGGAAGATCTCAGCTGGCGGACACCAGAAAAGGATGAGTACATTAAGCCTATAGGCAGTTTACCACTTATTCAAAACAAACAAACAAACAAACAAACAAACAAAAACAACACGGCACAACAATAGTCTAGATTCCAAGGAAACACATTAAGGGTGTGTCCCTGCGGATGTAGGTCTGAGTTTGTGGGAAGATCTCAGCTGGCGGACACCAGAAGACGGATGAGTCCATTAAGCTCGGGGAATCAGCCTGTATCTAGACATTCATACATGCATGGGCCACAGTCTGGGATGGGGTGGGGGCACATCTATTGAGATGTCTGCGCTATCGATCAGCGCTCTCCTGGGTACGGAGATCGGACAGATGGATAGATGGACATCTGGGGAGGAAGGGTGGGAATGAATGGTGGGCGGAGGGGAGACTGGTCGAAGGAACAGTGTACTGTAAAATGCATTTACATTTGCGGTTGTTTAATTCGTAGTAAGAGGGAAAAGGAGGTTTTCGCAATGTCTGAAGTTTGCGGTTGAAACACATTATTCTGAGTGTTATGATTTCGTAGTACGAGGTCACAGGAAAATATTAAACCACCGCAAAAGTTTCTGCATTTTACAGTAATTCAAAAATGGCACAAGCAAAACTTATGAGCAAAGACTAGTAATAAATACTTGTGGTTTTACTAATGGAGATCCAAAACAAGCAAACAAACAATCATCCAAAATGGTGACACACTAAGGGAAAAATGTACGACCGAGAAAACTTGTAAGGACACTAAAGGGAATCTGCTCACTTTTGTGTCATCATTTTGGGCTAATTCATTCCTTATACATGCCATAACTAACTTGTCGGTCTGGGAAACCCTTTGAATTCCCGTCCTGATTTCCGCTACGGGAAAAGGGAAGAAGAGACTCAGGTGGCAAAAGTGGAAGATAGATGGGCCATTAAAGCCTGCGGATCACCTGCATCTTAACACGTGCCTCCGTCAGGAGGACCCAGCCCATGAATCTCAATATGCTACTGTCCCCTCATGGATAAAATCCACCAGTTCACTGGAAGGCCACTCCAAATTAATTTGTTGGTTTTCAGATAATTCTTTTAGAAAAAATATTTTTTCAGAAAAATTTTTTTCAGATTTTTTTTTAGAAAAAATTTTTTCTAATTTTTTTAGAAAAATGTTTTTTCAGTTTTTTTTTTAGAAAAAAATATGAAGTGACAGCAAAAAAAAAGGGCTAGGCATCCTATCATTGCCTCAAATGCTATGACGATAGGAGCCATGAAGTCAACATACCAGGCTGGTTTAAAATTTAAACAATGAATTTTGAACTTTTAATCAAACCACTGCATTGATGGATGGAAAAAAAACAACTAGGAATAAAAGGACTGTTGGAGCCAATTCAGAGTTGATTCACAACCAGACTTTTTTTTTGCAAATCAGAGAAAAAAATGAAGCAGGCAAATCTGAGAACCGTTTGATTAAACTGGTGTGGACTAAGGTAAAAAAAAAAATCAAAGAATCAGAACAGCTGAGCTGTGCCGCATTTAACGAGCCGTCTAGGACTCCATTCTTCCTCATCGGAAGGGAAAATTGGCACTTAGGCGGCCGTGGAGGTAGTTTTACTCCATGAATCTCGGTATAGTTTACCCTACTTATGGGTGAAATACTTGAGCTGTGGTACAACTAATGGTGACCTGGAGACTAACTTGTTAGAGTTAAGTGTGGCTACATGGACCTGGATGGTAGTGCAGAGGGAGTGATTGGGGCACTGGGCTAAACCATCCCTGGCCATCAATTACAATACATGCACTTTGCCTCAACGATACAATTTGTGTCTCTCTTCTCTGTCTAGAGAAACTATTTGTTCACTCAGTGTGTGTTGATACAGGATCTTTTTGTTTGCAAGATGTACATCTTTGTACTGGTTCTGTCTCTAAAGCCCTGGAAACATGTTAAGGTAGAGTGGATTCATTCCTCAAGCTAACTGACGTCTATCACACCACAGTCGTCCCTCAGTAAAACATCTGGAGCTGCATACATGTAGGTCTCATTTAGAACTTTTATTCAGCCTGGTATTTCAAGCCCTGACAACCCATAATTTAGCTCAGTCTGTTGTTAATCCAGTGTCTATATAGGGCAGGGTATTGGAGGATGGAAATCAGAAATGACCAAAACAAACGGACACGGACCATATACAAGCTCTCAATCCTAAGTATTATTTTGTACCAAGTATATGTAAAAATAATGTATGTGTATATAATGTAGATTTATTAGGACTTTAAATCACGTAAACTGTATCTTTGTTAATTTTTTCTGACCCTTACCTCTTCCCTCATGACCTCAATGAAAAGCGGCCTACAGACCGATTTGAGCATCTCATAAATACAGAATGGTTTAAACAAAAAAATCCCTCTCCTTCTAACACATGCATCTTTTACCTATTTACACTTGGGTGGAGTTACATGTAGGAAAGTCCTGTACAGTGCCTTTCGCAAGGACAATGTCTAAGCTCGGAAAGCCGGGAATTGAACCTGTTGCCTCTCGATCCCGAATCTGCTGGCCTAACCATTCTGTACTTGAATGACACTGTTAGCATGTTATGATTAAACTTCTGAAACGATTCTACATGTACAGCACCTTGGTTAAACTTTCATGCAAAATTGGTATATAATGTACAAAATGTATTGAGAGTCTTAACTTGACAATGTGTAAGAACGCTTCATCAAGTGAAAAAATCTAACACAGATATCAACTAAAATTACACCTATCTGTAGCAATATAGCCGGGATAACAACCCTTCTGCATAACACACCAACTTTGCAGGCACACAGCGGCAGCTGGCTACATTACACTGAACGACCTGTTACACCTAGCCTTTGCACATCTATATTATAACTGTAAGCAAATGTTTAAAGCTATCTGATGATGCCCCTAAAAGTATACTTCTGAATGCAATTTTTACCACTTTGACACATCAAAACTGATTTCATGCACATTCACATGTTGCAGTTTATTGAACACACAATGCCTGAGCTGTAATATGCTGTGCCAAGAGTGCCAGTGGTCACCCTTGATAATGGGTCAATAAGATCATTTTCCATGATGTATTCTGATTGTACATGTTCAATAATTGCTCTCATATGACGCTCCACAACTCCTAAAATATTTATCGCCGCTGATAGTTATTAGACATAAAATGAGACAAAATCCTGGGGAAATCAAAAACTATGGCGTTATTACCGTTCATATCTTTGTTACCCATTTGCAGTTCAGATGGAACATATTGAATATATGGCATACAACTCAGTTTTTATTCATAAATCTATAAAATATTTCAGCATGAGAGAAAGACCATGGTTCAATCTTTACAGTAATTCCCTGACTTAGTGTACACATTGTACATTTCCCGTAAGATTATTTGGCACTTCAACATTTTAGATTTTTATAGAATGTAATCCTTCCACGTACACACATTCAGTTCGATTTTCTAAAAGCCCCCTTCTGACCTGTTAGAACATCTTTTATTTCAGACGAAAGGTACCGAAGGTGGCTCTAGTTTCAAAGCCTGACAGCCTCAGCTCACATCTCTGTCAGACATCACATATCATCGTGATATCTTACATATCTTTTCATAATCAACAGATTTTGAACCTCAGGGATCTCAAGTTTTTGTGGATTTATTGGCACAACCAAAGAGACGGTCTCAGCGTACGAAATACTAGGTTGCCCAGTTGCACTGTGCAACCATATTTTGCTTGGTGCAACCTATTTTTGCACGCAGGTAGCTCAGTGCACTACCTAAATTTTGTGGTAAGGATGCCCCTTTCTTCCATTAGGAACTGTTTATTGAGTTCCCATGGAAGAGCTCATCACTTCAGGTAAGGGGGGACAACTCTGTATCAGAAATGTATAAAATCAATGCACATTTGTTTCTAACAAAGTTAATCATAATGTACAAATGTAGAAGAGTTTAAATTTGGGGCAACCTGGAATTTTGATGGGCACAGTATGCCACTTGGCAACCTGGCTCAAAAAAGTATTCGTACACTGGGTCTGACATACTTCTAACAACAGGCCTAGGACCTTGCAGACTGAGAGGCCTGAAGAGAACAGAATAATAATATAATAACTTTATTGCACAACAATTACAGTGTACAAAGTATGGCACCTACTACTACATAACTATGTATACCATTTCAAAATGCTAACCTATCTAACACATGAGTGGGGGGCTAGTATAGGAGTGAATTTCTACAATGAATTTCTGATGTTTAAACAGTCTTTTATATATATATCCCTATGTATACCATGTATGGATTGTCGCATGTCAATATGTATTGGAATTTGCTTTTTAAATCTATGGAGGTAAAACCTGGTATGGAAGCTGATAGTCCAGTGTACAGTGAATTACGTATATCAGCATATTTAGGACATACAATCCTCAACTAGTTCTGGACAAAAAGGACAAACCCTCTGGTCGGTAGGAGTGTTTTGGAATCTCCCGGTTTCTATACTTAGTTTGTGACAGCCAATTCTGAGTTTTGTGATTGCGCTACGTACGTCAAGTCCCGTTATGTTTAAAAGGTAATTTTCTTGCTTGTAATGCTTGTTCAAGAATTAACTTGTTGTGACAAGCCCTAAGTGAGTACCCCCAGCAACTTGCAGTAACTGTGTGGGTGGACCTTCCTGTCAATCTGTGGGACAAGAGTATTAAAATTTCTGGTACGTACACATAGCACTGCAATTCTACATTTATTGCCCATGATAACTTATTGTCCCTGATATGCAATGACGTGATAGCCTGTATTGAATGTAACATATACTTTTTTTAAATTTCTTCCCTCTGATTCTATATTCATGGTGAATTCTAGGATGATGACAGTCACCAAAACAAAACCTCTGTACACTGAGGTAATTACATTTATGTACACCTGACAAGTACATGGTGCCTGGAAACTGATTGCTCATTAAATAGTTTTAGGAGATAAAGTCTACCTGTATGTCACATTACCCACTCTGCTCCAGTAGTGGTATCATCTCTGTTCAACAAGTCTAAGATACTTAACCATAAGATTATTTTAAGCATAATTCCTATACATTTATCTTCATGCATGTGTAGTAATAACAAACAAAACAACAGTCCTATTTAGCATGATTTAATCCACTTTGATCATCCTTGTATACACTCTATTATTTCTAAATCTTGACAGTTACCCATAATTCTCTTGGAATAGCCCTTTCAAAATCTTGACAGTTACCCATAATTCTCTTGGAATAGCCCTTTCCTAGAGGCAAACTTGGAAGGAAGCCAAACTTTCTACGCTATGTTTTTATAGCAGGAAATTGTGCACTGCCCCTCCCCACCTGCCACCCTTACAATATACCGGGATGCAGGCAGCTCGCGATGATGATAACATCAGGCTTTGCACATCATTTGTCAGCGGCACAGATACCATCAGATGTACTGCCAGGGAACAGGAGAATAATTGGCTTGTAAAATGCGGGCTTGCGCTGGATGTGTTAGCAAGCATCTCATCAGAGATCAAAGTGATAACAAAGAGCGCCTGGGGTGGAGTCAGGTGGAAGACAAGGAAAGTAGATACACTTTAAGAGGTTCTTTCCATCCGAGAAAGCATTCTGCTTAAACTTCATCTGTAAATTATTCAAAATTGAATTACGTCGTGATGACACGATACTAGCTATCACCGTGGGAACACACCACATGTACAGGAAAGTGGCTCCGGCCCAATTTCAAGTAAGACCATATACTTCTGTTGTGGATTTCAGATGATAGGGGCCAAAGAAAGCCCCATTATGTGGGTGTGCCCCTTGGGTCATTTACAACAAAAAAATAATGTAAGTGCTGTGGCAGATTCAAATTAGTATTTCACTCAGTCAGGTTTTACTGAGTTAATAGTTTGACCGTGATTTTATACGTAGAAAGCTTAGACTTAGAAGAACTGCATACATTATTTGCAGTTTGCGCTGTCAGTTTAATTAGTACTTATAACGCCATAGGTGGATTCTTGTGGGATTTATGATACCTGAGCTGAGAAGACAGAGTCTGCCTGGAATAGGTAGCTAGCTGCCTGGAAAACTCTTGACAGAAATCTTAGGGAGCAAGTCGGGTGTTCTCTTTTCAAACCTATACACCTCTTACTCAGATGTCCATTCCTCAGGGTGGCAGAGTTTCACTTTAAGGAACCTTGGTTCACTTTAAGCAACTTTGCTGTACAATTTGCTATACATTGTATAACATTACCTCCTATAATTGTCGTACAATAAAGTTCTTTATTGGCTCACCAAATTTGTTGATCCACTGCGGGATTCATTGCAAGAAAACAGTATTTATAACTGAGTGTGAAATTTGTTGATACACCGCAGGTTTTAACTTCGGGAACGTGGATTTGAATCAAAAAGAATTCATAGATTCTGAAGCTTTCTACAACATGTCTGTAGTATCTGGAGTGATGTTACTGAGTTAGGCATTTCCACAAGCTTCCTTTTCTTGTCTGGAACTCACAGTCTCCATAATATCAAACTCTGCTTCTCAAAATTGACATAATATTTTACTATAACACTGTACATAGGAGTTGTTGAGTCACATGTAGTAAGTTAGGCAGATGTATAGAATTATCAGATTTGATATTATTCTGTTGTGTGGTCAGTGAAAGTCTGTGATACTGCATCTGATTCAGTATAATGGTCAGCATAAATATTAAGGTTCATATTCCATTTTGTATGTCATTGAATAAATCCAAATGTAGGATAGTATATTAATATACTGAATTGTAAATAATACAGTAAGCAAAAATGCTTTCAGAAATCTACATGATTGTATGAATAGCACTCAAGCAAGGCATACATTGTATGCTCTCCTCACGGATGTACATACATGCAACTACACAGGGCTCCTTAAAATCATGCAGGTTAGTGCAGGTAAAATTGAAGCTGTGCAAGTATGCCTGGTGTCTACCTGCACCTAACCTGCACTGGGTTTACTAGTGGCATGTTATGTATTTTATTTTTTTAAATTTTCCTGTATTGACTGTTACCAACTACAATGTATGATGTATAAAAGAAATTTATATTTGGCAATGGTTTCGAACAGTTTTTAGTATGATCCATACTTCCTAAAATCTAAGTGGTGCACAGGTGAAATTTGTCAGGTGCAGGTTAATTTTCAATGCAGAAAAAAGTATTTCGAGCCCTGATACAAAATATAAATTGGAAGAATATTCGGAGGCTCCCATACCTGGCATCCCTGCGGAGAATTTGCCAACCTTGTCCCCCATGAGCATTTGTAGGTTGATCCACATGGCTGAGATGACTAGTTTTCCCAGCTCGTCGTACACACAAGTATTATAAACCCCTCTGCAACACACACTCACTTAAACAGGGGCTGGAATTACTACCTCACTGAAAGGAGGACTGCAAACAAGTAGCTGGGAAACCAACAAGTGTTCAGGATATGAGCTCAGGCCAAATCACCCACTCCCTTCCTACCGCACAAGGTTTTCCATGGTCAGTAACTTTTAAACCAGCTTGGTTCACGTTTGCTTCCTCCTATACAGGATTCGCTGACATTTCGATGGTACTTGGTAGCGGATAAGTTTCTTGAATACTCCGTATTTCTTGACAGTTGTTCCCGTTTTTGTTCTATATTTAGCAGTTTTATCATGTTCTGTCTTCTTCCTCCCTGATACTATCCGGGATGACGTCTATACAACGCTTCCTTTTTCCTTGAGACTAACAGACCTTGCACCAACAGATAAGCAACTGTATATAGAACTATCCACGAGTGCTGGGAAGTGGGAACTCAGCGAGCAAACTTGGACTCTACAAATATTCACTTAAAAGGCATCCAATGCAATTTCAGGGCGACAAAACTAAAAATAATCTGGATGAGAAAATGTCTGATATTGACATTTACTGCCATTTCTTAGCACATTTTTGTCATCATTTCATACTTGAAGTGTTTGAAATATCCCAAAAATATTAGCTACATGAGGAGTCCCTTTATTTTTTGGTACCACCAATAAATAGCTAGAACCAGCCTACGATATGAAACAAGCAACTGTTTTCTGTCAGTGACATTGTATTTTTCCGACAGATATCAGTATGCTATAGGATAGGGTTGATTCAACTTACTACATTAAAAAAATGACCAGAAAATTAACTTTGAAAATCCAGTTTTACTGCCCTGAAATCGCTTTGGGTGCCTTTAAAAGTCCCTCTTGTTCATAGGAAATATCTTGTTTATGAGAAATATTAGTCTTGTTCATAAGAAATATTAATCTTCTAAAGCCTTAGAAACTCAACTAGCAAGTTTTAATTTTATGGAAATGATATGATTCCTCTTCAAAATGTTTTAACGAAACAAGTGCTTTCTTTAATCAGTTTGGTAGAAATACATGACTTGTGATACAATTTTCATTATTGTGACTAACTCTAACAATCTCTCTTGAAGGTTTTATCACTCCAAAGGACCTAGCACTCTTAATTCCTCTTAAGACAGGGATGAGATGCTAATGATAAGATCTTTAATTCCCATGGGAACAACACAGAGTTTTTCATGTCTAAAAGGTTCTGAACAGTCTGCAACTTGCAACTGCCTAAGGTCACACCAATTTAATCAATTGGTTCTCGGATTTCCCTCTTCATTTTTTTCTGATTTGCACCCCCAAAAAATTCCGACAGGTTCTGAATCAACTTCAAAATGCTGATATTTTGACTCCAACAGTTCAAGAAAGTCCTTGTCTCCCTAGTTGTTACATTTCTTCCATCTATCGATGCAATGGTTTGATTAAAAGTTTAAAATTCATTGTTTGAGTTACAAACCACCCTGGTATGTTGACTTCATGACTCCTAGCCTATTACTAACAGTAGCATTTGGGGCTATGCCTAGGCCTGTTTTTTTCGGCTTGTCACTTCGTATTTTTTCTAAAAAAATCAGAGAAGCAACAAATCAAATTGGTGCGGCCTAATATGATGTGATAATGATCAACTTCTCCGTCTAAACATCCTGCACTTGTCACGTCTTTATGGTCAATTACCAGTAAAAATATTGCGGGGTAATAGCGCCGACCCGTGAGAGGTCTCCCACCATTGTTTGCACACGTGTGCCGAGGGAAAAGCGTGCCGGAACCTTTTGTACACGAATCAGAACGTGTCATAAACTAAACACACGTGGTGGAAAAAAGTCCAGCTGTTCAGAAGTTGTGTTGGGATATATCCTTAACACACTGACTTGGACAGGTGTTAGCTAGAAGCTATATCTTCATACACTTTAGCCCAAAATAAAATAACGATATATAGTGCAAAATCCTGTCAGAAATGCTATGAGGATTAACAAATTAATTAAAAAAGGTGTTTTTATTGTGCAAACCTCAAAGTAATCCACAGTACCTAGTAACTAAAAAAATATTGTACTGTCGTTCAAGTATTCAAGTAGTTCAAATTATAATTTCTAAGCTTGGAAATTTTAAAAAATGTTAAAGGCATCCAATTTCAGGGCAGCAAAACAAAAAAATATTCTGGATCAGGAAATCTGTCTGATATTGACATTTTTTGCCATTTCTTAGCACATTTTTGTCATCATTTCATACTTTAAGCATCTGAAATAGCCCAGAAACAAGCTACCTGAGGAGTCCCTTTCAATTTGGTACTAAAATATATAGGAACAGCCTACAATATGAAACAAGCAACATTACATTTTGCCTCACAGATGTCAGTATGCTATGGGATATAGGGTTGATTCAACTTCCTACATTATAAAAATGACCAGAAAATTGACTTTGAAAATCCAGTTTTAATGCCCTGAAATCGCTTTGGGTAACTTTAACATGATAACATGTAAAAAGAGATATATAAAGTAAGAAATTCATGGAAACTGGCCAGGCAAAAATGACACCCATTCAGTCCGTTACACAAGTTATATTATTTGTTAGGCCGTAAGCTTAATTGATTCCTTGGTGCTGTCGGCACACATGTTGTTCACACAAGTCTTTCCGTCACCGCGCCACTGTTTACAAACAAAGTCACTGTGCAAAGAGAAAGTGGGAAAGCCCCACCTGTGAAGTTTTCTGCGAATGCAAACTCAACCAACTGTCCCTGATTCTAGTGAAATATGATGCTAGGAACATCAGCATCTATTAATCATACGTTTGATACTATCCTAGAGCCAGATAATATGCCTTTTCCAACTTGCAATTTTTTACACACACTTTCACTGTACACCTTAGTCTTCTTTTAGGTTTAAATAATTTGGTTACTGTATTGTATTTACTAGTACCTTTGCAGTGGTAGAAGGTAAAGGAGGTTTTTGCGGTGAATAATAAAGAGATTCTGTCTGTCACCTTCCTCAGGGCAATTCTGACTGGTTCATATTGATGGTCACCGAAACGTCGGCTGAATAAAACACTTGGTTGTGTAGAAAGAGTCTCTTTATTCACCAACCAGATGAAACAGTATTCACCGAGGTTTTTGCGGTGTTTGAACTTGAAGTTTGTGGCTGACAATTCTGTGGTACAGCAGAAGTATAAAACAAATATTCAGGGTGTTATGATTTCACAGTAAGAGGTCACTATGAAAATAAAGAAACTGCGAAAGTTTCTGCATTTACAGTAAGGGTCCGTGTGTTTGCTTGATGACAAACTTGTCCAATATTTGAAGTGCTTTGTGTACAAATGAAACCTGGGACTGCGACAGGTGGAAGGCCATCGTAAAATACCTCTTTAATGGGCAGGTAAGCGCTATAAATGGTCTCAAATCTTATCAGTTACGTCAACACTTATCTTCAGTGTCTGGCAGTCATTCAGAACTGCCTGTGATAACCTGCATTACATACGTAAAGTCTGTGTACATATTGTACAGTGGTGTAAACAGCCAGCCACTCCTGTATTACATGTATATGACTCACTTGTAGGAACACAATGTTGCTTTGTTTTTTGTAATACTTACAAAATAAATCAAGCAGCTGGATAAATTTATGAGCACATGGGTGGGGGAAGATTGACAGGCAGAATGACGGGTCAAAAGGTCAGACACAGGAAATGGGGTGAACTTAAAGGTGACTACAATTTCCTCAGCTGTTCCAATAAATTCATAAAAAGTAAAGTCTGGAAGTCTGAAATCTCCAATTTCTTGTAACTTCCAGGACGAATGCATTGTTTCGGGTGGTGTTGATATACATGTACATGTATGCTGTTTGTATCATGTATGCTTGGGTTCCAAAGTGAGCGGGCGGGGATTGGCTTTCACTTGATTGACAGGGTTTTGGTACAGTTTGCCCTGGATGTGGTCGCCAGGAATGTATGAAACACAAACTATGGTGCAATAGATAGCAGAGTCAGTTTTGTCATACAATCGTACATTGAGTAATAATGCATTTTATGACATAATTTATTAACACAGACTATACTTCCCAGAAGATTGACATCTCTGATTTCTTGTTGTTTTGCTTGTCTTTGTTTTGATGGAGGTGGGTAGGGCTTTGGGAGGAGTCTAAACTCTACAGGGCTCAAAATACCCACAGCATTTACTTTAGTTAGGTTAGTACAGGTAAAATTGGAGCTATGCAGGTATTTCTGATGTCTACCTGCACCTAACCTGCACTGGGCCATGTACTGAGTATGTGGATTTTTATTTGCTGCATTGACTGTTACCACCTATGAAGTATAAAAGAAATAATGGCAGTGGTTTCTGAACAGTTTTTAGTGTGATCCAATTACTTCCTAAACTCTGAGTGCATGGTTCAGGTACAATTTGTCTGGTGCAGGTATGCAGAAACAAGACTGGCAATAAAAACATACATTGCCATGGCGACGGTGGTTGCTGTTAGGGTTATTGTTTGCATGGCACTGCGGCCCTGCCATTATTTAATGATTTTGAGAAGGACTAATGGTACCTATACAGATACAGTGCACTCCCCCTCTGAATGTATAGTGAACGAGCCCCGGGGTCACAGAAAGTAGGGCATCCCCGGCAGAGGTCCCAAAGCAGGGCCCCAAAGGTTTCCAGGAATGTGGGCATAGATGTGGGTCACATGCCTGTGGACATTCCATTCCTGTGGACAAAATGCCTGTACAATTCCTAGAATTCTTGCGAATTGCACACAATACTGTACCATTAGGCTCCTCCCTGAGACGTCGCCAAAAAAGGATTTCAAGCCCTGCTCTATTTGCTAAGAAATTTGCGGTGTACTCACCCTCGGGCTTCCTCTCCCCGACAGCGGACTTGTTTGGAGAAGCCGTCTTCAAAGTTTCGCAGCGATTCCCCAGGTTTGAACAGCGGGCTCTCCCTCCTCCTCACTCTGCAAAGTTGGGCCACGACGGCCTGGCGTCACACCGCGCTCTATCTTCGGATGGTGCGCTTCGGTTGGACAGAAGTCTCAGCAATCTGTAGCAAAATGTGTTAATGAAGGTTAGACATCAAGGTGAACAATACTCAATGACATATACAAGTCAAACTCTACTACTGTAACTGGATAAATATAGAATACAACACGGTTTATTCCGTATTGCCCGAGGTATCGGCCCGACCGCGATCCGACTCGCGGGAGGGCCGAGACCGAGGGCGATGCGGAATACACCGTGTTGTATTCTATTTATATCATACCCACCCTAGAAAACACGTCTTTTAATGCGAAATGAGCGAAAATTTGGTGTCCCTAAACGAAAAAACTGCAACAACATCAATTCCAATGTCCGAATCCTGTATTTGAATTTTCGAAAGTGGTGCACGTGGTTAGGGCGAAACGCGTTCAAATCGTTCTCTGGAAGCCCGGTTTATATGCCCGGTTGTACAGTAAAATACAACACGGTCGAGAGCACTGTATCACCGCCCCGATATGATATAAATACAGATATTACTTCCAGCCGTTTTGAGTGACATCTTCCCCTCTTCTTTCAGTGTCACTAAAAATGAACTGATAAAACTTGTTAACACTTAATATATGTGTGGAACTGGCTGGAAAAACTAGTTGAACATACATATGACAAAGGCTCCTAAGTGTCACTGACATGTAAATAAAGTTAAGGCAACACCAATTTAATTTGTTGCTTATCGGATTTGCCTCTTCATTTTTTTCTGATTTGCAAAAAAAAAAAAGGTTCTGGTTCTGAATCAACTAAAAAATGCTCATATTTTGGCCCCAACAGGTGCTTTTCTTCCTAGTCGTTTCAGTTTTTCCATCTATCAATGCAGTGGTTTGATTAAAAATTAAAAATTTAACCCCTGCTTTTTGTGTTGACTTCATGGCACCTATTCTAACATTTGGGTCTATAATAGGATGCCCAGGCCTGTTTTAATTATGTTTACCAAAGGAAAACATATTGTTTTTGCTAATAATTGTTTCTTCTTCCTCTTCCTCCTCTTCCACTTCTCCAAACAGTGACCTCTGACCTGGTCAATGACCTGAACCAGACTGTCTGGTACCATGGTAACTGGTGTTGTGTTACATCATGTTGCAATGTTATAGCAGGAGGGATAACTCCTGTCTGACCACATAATATGAATGTGTTTGAGTAAGAATTAACAGAGCAGACCATATGCAAAGGTAAACATTATGCATTTGCTTTGCAAATGTTACCTTTCTAGTTTTTTTTCGCTTCATATTTTTTCTGAAAAAATCCGAGAAGCAACAAATTAAATTGGTGTGGCCTAAGATAGTTCCTATGGTAAGACAATAGCACAGCAACTGCAACTGTCCCTTGAGTGGTGAGTGCAGAAAAATGGTGAATATATCACAATGAATGCTTTACAGCAATACTGGGGTTTTTATAATGTACAATGTACATGTCATATGAAAAAAAATTGAAAACCTAAGATATTATTTTCAAAAATTGATGATTGCAGAAATAAATAAAAGGCTAAAGGATATCTTATTCAAGACCAATTTGAAAATCTAGATATTATTGTTAAAAATTTATGATTCCAGAAACAAATATAAGGATAAAGGATATCGTATCCTAGAACAGTTTTTAAAAATTGACAATTCCAAAAAATAAATTTATTAAACTTTAAGGATAAAGGATATCTTATCATAGCACAGTTTGGCAACCTAGATATTATCTTTAAAAAATGATGGAATGAAGGAAAAAAGAAAAAAACATATAAATAAAGAATAACTGGGATCCTAGACATGGTTATATTCAAAGGTTTTTCTTTGTATTTATATGTAATATTTAATTTAAAAAAAGATAAAAATAAAAATATTCACAACAATTACGTGATAATTAAATCTAATATTGAAGAACAATGACAGCCCGGCTAATAAGTACATGTACATGTAGCTACCAACATGCAGCAACAATGATGATGATGAAAGGTACTTTCCATGATCAATAGATCTTAACATAGTCAAGAATGAAATCAGGTCATCTTTTAACTCATGTTGATTATGCATAATCAACACTTCAAAAACTTAAGAAATTCTATTTAATTTTCTTGGCCTCATCTTTCAATTCATAATGTACGCCCCCACTGCAAGGAAAAGCAATGACCGATTTAATTTCTTCTGGACTGAAATTTGTCATTGGTAGAACCATGTTAAAAATTACTGCCGAGTCAGCTGGAGACTCCTTTGAGAAATGATTGGTTCAAAGCAGTCTTACTGATGGGGTTTAGTGAGAATTATAGGATCTAGGCTGGGCTGGGGCTGATAAATGTGTACTTAGGCATACTGGTAGAAAGCTGCGCTCTCTGAGATAAGGGAAGTGTGTAGAGTAGCCACCGACAGAGTAAATCAAGATTTGCAGTCCTGTTATACGGCTTTGGAAGCCTCCCAATGCCCGGTCGTTTTTCCGAACTGTTGAATGACGCTGGCTTTTCAGGATGTTAGAAAAGGAGACCGAATGTTTAAAAGTTCCTGTCACTTTCTGTGTAAGCCAGTGGTATCGTTAAAGATCATGTGAAGATGTAACAAAAAGGAAAAGATACCAAACTGACTTGATTTATACTCAGTTTGTGCATTCACATGTACATGCATAGCCAGCTGTTTTCTCAAAATTTTATCCTTCTTCTTCTTCTTTTGTCATCCTCAACTGAGGTGAAACATGATGCCTGTCTTTAGATACATGTACATATAAAGCTATGTAGAGTGTAATGTCTATTTCTTTTCCTTCATAATATATTATTCCATTCCATTTTGTACTTTGGCATACTGTTTTAATGTTCCTTAAATCGTTGATTCATCTTTAAGGTACCTTTTTTCTACATTTGTAACTGTTAGTTATAAGACAATTCACATGTACTAAATCCTGTGCAAAGGTCAGTTATAATTACAGTTGTGATAGCTACATGTGCATTGGCTTTGTGTGATTCTGTATATGGCACTCAAAAAGTTACATGTAGATCTGTATCTGTATAGCCGGTATAACCGCCCTTCGGCGTAACACACCAGCTTCGCAGGCACGCGGCGCGGCGGCAGCTGGCTACATTACACCGAACGACCTGTTACACCTACCCTTTGAACGTCTAAAGCTAGACATTGTTTAAAACTATCTAGTGACGATGCCCCTACTGTACTTGGTGGCAGCGAGTTCCACTCTACGATTGTTCTGGGGAAAAATGAGTAGATGTCAATTAACTGACGCAGTGTATAATCAGTACTTGGAATAGTTCAGCTCAGTTTATTTATTTCTGAATCATCCGTAAGACATATCATGTAAAGAAGGGACAAAATGCAAGGAACAAAAACAATTTTTTTGAACACATTCTATGTACTATATTGTAACTATAAATATCTTGGACACAAGCAAATGTGTTTGAAGACATTGAAAGTTGTTGCCTCTACTGCTGACCTATAGGAACCCTGAAAAACATGACTGTGGTTCCTGTCCTTAGTGCTGAACCTAGACCAGAAACCTGTTATGTCATGCGTTGGTCATGAAGGCTTACCTTGTGTACAACATTCACTCTTTGTACCAAGACTTATTGTTTATATTTGTCTTGTTTTAGCATGTTAATGGGCATTTTATACCAGAAAATTGTGTGTCCAAAAAATCAGTTCTAAAATCTGGTCAACTTTTCTGTTGGGACTTTTTGACACACACACACAGAATTTGAGTCAAATGAACATTCATGTCAGTACAAATACACACGATTACTGTACCAGTAACTGATATTTCTCAAGACAAACCAGTATCACAACTAAAATGGTGGTTTCATATTACTGTAAATAAAGAAAATTTTGCGGTGGTTTTATTTTTGCATTTACCCCTCTATCGTGAATTCATGACAAAATTGTTTCAACTGCAAAATTTAAAACACCATGAAAACCTCCCTTTTCCCTCCTATCACAAAATACATTGTATAACCGCTGCAAAATGAAATGCATTTACGGTATCCATGTACTATAATGTATGAAAGTGCCCGTCTCCACACTCTAGGGGAGACAGACAGGCCATCGGCACCAGACATGCCTTCATACCCGAGGTCAGCAGCCGCCGTGGACAGCTAATAAGACTCCAATTGTGAATAATGAAAGATTGACTCAGTTCTGACCCAGAACATTGCTGGACAATACCGATATTACTGGCCACCACGCCAGGCTGACCCAGCTCAATATTTCAACTTTGCGACATTTATTGATGATTTCTGCAGGTCTGAAGTGGTTTCATGGGAGATTTATTACCGGGTGGATGAAAATGGATTGATTGTGCTGAGTAAGGCAGCGCCCATGGAAATCTGATTATGCTACCTAATGCAGGTTGATGTACCAGACTGCTCTACAGTAGCTTCTGGTCAGTAGTCAGCAACCTTACTGAGAACGTAAGGCAAGGCTCAGGCTAGTCAAGTAAGATTGTAGATGTGATCTGGTGGGAAATTGTAACATTGTATTATTGTATTTACTAAATGTTTCTAGCATTTGTTTGTAGAAAGAGTGACTTACCAACCTGATGAAACTATTCACGGATGTTTCTAGCAAAGAACTGAACTTAAAAATGCAGCACAGTAATATGTACTACTGAAGGTTTCTCTTTTGTCTCGTAGCTTCTGGTCAGTAGTCACCAACTTTTCTGAGAATGTCAGGCAAGGCTCAGGCTAGTCAAGTAAGATAGGGCCACACCAATTTAATTTGTTGCTTCTCAGATTAGCCTCTTCATTTTTTTTCTGATTTGCAAAAAAAAAAAATTCTGGTTCTGAATCAACTAAAAAATGCTCATATTTTGCCTCCAACAGTTGAAGAAAGTCTTTTTCTTTCTATTTGTTACAGTTTTTTCATCTACCAATGCAGTGGTTTGATTAAAAGTTCAAAATTCATTGTTCAAATTTTAACCCAGCCTTTTGTGTTGACTTCATGGCATCTAGCATTTGGGGCCCATAGCATAGGATGCCCAGGCCTGTTTTTCTTTTTTCTTTTTTTGCCCTGTCGCTTCATATTTTTTCTGAAAAAATCCGAGAAGCAACAAATAAAATTGGTGTGGCCTAGTAGATATACAACTGTATGATCTGGTGGAAAATTATAACATTGTGTTATTTACTAAATGTTTCTAGCAAAGAACTGAACTTTAAAATGCAGCACAGTAATATGTACTACTGAAGGTTTCTCTTTTGTCTCGTAGCTTCTGGTCAGTAGTCACCAACCTTTCTGAGAATGTAAGGCAAGGCTCTGGCTAGTCAAGTAGGACAGTACGATACGTGATCTGGTGGAAAATTGTAACATTGTGTTTAACTTATAGTTTTCACTAAATATTTCTAGCAAAGAACTGAAAATGCAGTTACTGCATGGTACATGTACATGTAATATGTACATGTACTACTAAAGGTTTCTCTTTTGTCTCGTAGCCACTCTGATCACCAGCCTTTCTGAGAATATCAGGCAAGGTTCAGGCTAGTCAAGTAAGATAGTAGATTAGATTAGATTAGATTGTTGGGCCGGCTTACTCTCTCCTTGCAGCCAAGGGCTGAATTGTGAGGAGCTTACAATGGTGGTGGGGCTTAATCGCAAGGGTCTGGAGCGGCTGCCATTCGGCGCTAACTCAGGTGACCTCAATACGACCCCAGGTGCGGCCATAAGACTGTAGGTTACGTAGATATATGATCTGGTGGAAAATTGTAACATTGTGTTATTGTTACCCGTTTCTAGCAAAGAACTTAAAAAAGGAGTACGGCAATTTTAAAAAGGTTTCTCGTGAACCACTTTATTTCAGAAGAACTTTCTAACCAGGTTAGTGCTGTGAACCCACTCTCAAGTTCATCTTCCAAGTCTGACCTTTTGGCCTCCTGTCATTGTGCCTGTTAATCTTTCCCCCACCCGTGTGCTGTCAACCTACTCTATCCAGACACACGAACCAACAGCTTAGCCACCCAAAACAATACTTCCGTCCCCGGAAATAATATCATTAATACGAAATTCAAAATCTTTCTATTGTCACGTGTGTACTGTAGACCAAAAATCTAATAGTTTTGTGTATAACACCAATACAAAGGGTGTAGGTATCCTTAAATCTTAAGACTTACAGGAATCCTTCAACATTGCATTGACGTCTTCAACTCAAGTTTCCATCGCCGTCTTGGAAATACTATCCCATTATCTTGTCTACTGGCTTCCTTATCTAAAAACCACTGCTGAACCGCAGTCTTAAGTTAAGTCTACTTTAGACTGGACCACTCGCGATAAAGAAGTTGTCAACAGGTAGCCAATAAAAAACAGGTCATTAGAATGGATGCAAGCGGGTTCATCTAATGTGCAAAAGATCAATACAGCTTGGAATAACGGTAAAAGATCCTTAATAGAATAGTCTATCACATTGATTGGAAAGGACAGGTATGAGAACTTGTTCTTAGCAGCACGTGTGTGTTATCCGCAGATAGAAAAAAATGGCCAGACATATAACAAGGGCACAGAGTGACAAATACTATTATATAATCATGAAACTTTGGAGGTAACCGCGTGCGCTGCTTTCGAAAATTTGAATACAGGACTTTGGAATTGATGTTGTTGCATTTTTTTGGTTTAGGGACACCAAATTTTTGCTCATTTGGCATTGAAAGGTGTGTTTTCTTGGGTGGGTATGACATAAATAGAATACAACACGGTGTATTCCGCATCGCCCTCTAGCAGTCCCAGCCCTCCCGCGATCTGACTCACAGTCGGGCCGATACCTCGGGCGATACGGAATACACCGTGTTGTATTCTATATGAATAAAGAGACTCTTTTTTACGCAACCAAGACTTACATGTAGTGTTTTATTCAGCTGACGTTTCGGTGACCGTTTGTCACCTTCCTCAGGGCAATTTGATTGGTTCACATTGCACAGCACAGGTGTCGCTGGTTGCAGATGCATTCCCAAACGCAAAGTATTCATATATATATATATATAAACACACAGTTACAGGGAACGGTATCTACAATAAGGTCCCAAATATAGACCGACAGAGGTATTCTGAGATGTCATCCATTTTAACATTTCGCAAGCTGCAGATGTGATATACATGTATGTACATGTATGTCGCAGCTAACTGATCAATCGCTGGTACATATGTAAGGGCCATTGCAGTACTGTCCAAACTTATTGATCCTATATACATGTAGTGAAGGAGAGTTGAACACAACTAAGTATATCTAACATCGTAAAAGATAACAGATAATTTCCGTAAGTCACATGATACAGCATCTATACATATTGTATGAAACTATAAAAATACAAATAAAATTAAAGATAATCTGTATACAAGATACTCTTATGTCACAAAATCGCTTTCAGTTATCATTCAGAGAACTAAACTCTCCATTTGGTTTCAAGTCGGGTGAAACATAGGGTCATGCAGGGAGCAGCCAAGCTTGAAAGAAGTGTTAGCTGGGATAGCACCCATGGCGTTCTCCACGCAGCCAGCCTACCTGGCCTTTCAGGGGGTCAAGAGACATAAAAAGCAATATTTGCTTAATGCAGATTTTCTGCACAAGTGTCAGGGTCAAAGGCCACCATCTAAACATCTGATATGACTGCCCTTTGACCTTTTATCACTCCCATGTGCACTCTGAAACTGGTCTAAGTGGACATTGATTTTTTCTGGGTCAGAAGGTCACCATTAACATGGCAGTTATGACAGATGTGGTCTGTCAGCCCCCCCCCCCCCCTTCCTGGGATATAGACAGGTATATTGAACTCCCATCCAATATGGCTACTTTACATTAGGGAAATACAATATAATAACATTTGCTTTTATTAACAAGTATGGGGCTGTACCATTCAATCATGGGGGTGGTGTAGTTTAATGAAGCAGAGACTGTAGAATTGGACAACTTATCTTGACTAATACTAATAGATACAGTCTGTTTTTGGCCAAACTAAAAAAAACACACAATATATTAATAGTTTAACACTATAGGAACATTACTTCTAAACTTGGCTTTTTTTTAAAGCATCAGTGTCCCAACAGTATCAGCTAGGGGGTCACAACTCCATGAAAATGTGAATTGATAGTATACTGATTGAAATTCAAATTGCAATAATTCATGTAATATTTAGTGCATTAGATTTTTATAATTAGCTGTGTGTTGTACATGTATATGTACCCAGGGAGAAGTTATGAAAATTCATTGCTTGAAATATTAACCAGCCTGGCTAATAAGTTGACTTTGTGGCTCCAGTGGTGGCATTTGTATTTTTCACAAATATGCCTGACGGTGTTTGTTTTTTCTTTTGAATTTGCCTAGTAGTACCCATAATCTTTCTGCAAAAATCCAAGAACCAAGAAATTAAATTGGTGTGGCCTAGAAGTCCAGTGGCATCGAATGGCCAAGTGGCTATGTGAGCAGACACGAGATTGAAAGGTCACAGGTTCGATTCCTTGCATTTTTGGCTAGACGTTGTGTCCTTGGAAAAGGCACTTAACACAACTTTCCTCACTCCACCCAGGTGTAAAATGGGTACCTGATTTTGGTTGGGGAGGTACATGTAAAAGCCAGTGGAAGGAGAGTGATGGGCTCCGCCTTCCAATACTGTGCCCTAGACACAGTGGATTAACAACCCACTGCCCCTACAGCCTTAAAAAGGCTACAGGACTACCTTTACTACCTTTTAGAAGTCTAGTTTTATGGCATTCCTATAGGGTCAAACTGTCAAACTGCTTGTGAGGCTTCACAGTACACATACATGGCTGGCCTTAGGGGCTACTTGCAAGAGAACAGTTCTTCATGAACACTGTTAGTGTTTCTAGTGCTGAAATGCCATCCACTGGCATTACTGTTACTCTAAGGACAGAACACATATTAGTGCAAAAGGAACAAAGAAAGAGATCTGTACTCCTTCCAGTTATATATATATTTTTATCATACCCGGGCGGCGATACAGTGCTCCCGGCCGTGTTGTATTCTACTGTACGACCGGGCGTATAAACCGGGCTTCCATAGAATGATTCGAACGCGTTTCGCCCTAACCGCGTGCGCCGCTTTAAAAAATTCGAATACAGGATTCGGACGTTGGAATTGATGTTGTTGCAGTTTTTTTGTTTAGGGACACCAAATTTTCGCTCATTTCGCCTTGAAAGACGTGTTTTCTAGGGTGGGCATGATATAAGAATACAACACAGTGTATTCCGCATCGCCCTCGGTCTCGGCCCTCCTGCGAGTCGCGGTCGGGCCGATACCTCGGGCAATACGGAATACACTGTGTTGTATTCTATATATATATATATATATAGAAAACTATATGGTGTATTCCGTATCACCCAAGGTACCAACCCAACTGCAGGTTGGATGGCCCGAAGACCGAAGGCACACGTGAAACACGTTCCAATTATTCTATGGAACTTTTCGAAGCCCGGCTGATAACTGTTAGAACCCCGTGTGATACAGCTAGTTATCACGTGGGCAGGAACACCCCAATCCACTTGTATTACACTGTTGCAACTGTTGCAAATGAATAGAAATAAAAATCAAACAGCAGTGTACGAAATACTTTTTTGAGCCAGGTTGCCCAGTGGCAACCTAGGATGAAAGCTAGGTTGCCCATCAAAATTCCAGGTTGCCCCAAATTTAAACTCTTCTACATTATGATTAACTTTGTTAGAATGCAATGTGCATTTATACATTTCTGACATAGAGTTGTTCCCCCTTACCTGAAGTGATGAGCTCTTCCATGGGAACTTCTCAATAAACAGTTCTCAATGGAAGAAAGGGGCATCCTTACTGCAAAATTTAGGTAGTGCACTGAGCTACCTGGGTGTAGAAATAGGTTGCACCGAGCAAAATATGGTTGCACGGTGCAACTGGGCAACCTAGTATTTCGCACGCTGAAACAGTCAGGAGCAATTGTGATAGAACACCAAATATAGTATCAGAGAAATAAAGGTCACCAATAAGACCATAGTCAGTAGTGTATTCAATGCTGACAATACAGCAACTAGATCTGACTAACTTTCAATTAATTAACCAGGTCATTTAACTAGGAGAATTTCACATTAGGCCACACCAATTTGATTTTTAGGTTGTCGGATTTTTTCAGAAAAAAAAATGAAGCAACGGGACAAAAAAAAAACAAAAAACAGGCCTAGGCATCCTATGATAGCCCCAAATGCTACGAATCGGGTACGATGGGAGTCATGAAGTCAACAATTGTACATGTACCAGCCAGAGGGTGGTCAATGAATTTTAAACTTTTAATCAAAATGCTGCATTGATAGATGGAAAAAATGTAACAACTAGGAAAGAAAGGACTTTCTTCAACTGTTGAGGCCAAAATATGAGAATTTTGATGTTGATTCAGAACCTGAATTTTTTTTTTTTTTTTTTTTTTGCAAATCAGAAAAAAATGAAGAGGGCAAATCCGAGAACCAATTGATGAAATTGCATTGGTGTGGCCTAACCTAGCATTTCCATGGTCAAACAAACTATGTGCATCTCTATCAAAAGCAGTTGCTGTATTATATGACAATATGCTGGTTATCACTGTCTAAAGGTCAACCGTTTGGGCAAGGTCATTCAACCAATGTATGTAGAGCTGTACTGTTGACAAACACCTATAAAATCAAGCTGACTTTTCAACTTGCTGGCACTGTTGTCAATAATACCAGTCACATTTATGGGAAGAGATGGAATGAAATCTACACTTAGTATAGTTGATTCTCCGTAATTCCATTGTACTGGACGGTGCATTACGGGGGTCACAAGAGCACGGTTGCGACCATCTGGCTGTGGAGATAACTAAGTTTGAACGAGCCAAGAGGGAGTACAATCCAATCAACCATCCCTGCAATCTAATCTAACATTCTTTGAGTCCAATCCAACATTCCAAGAATCTGATATACATCACTCGAAGAAGTCCTCTTTGATGCTGGGTAACATGGCTCACTTTTCACTGGTCAGGGGAAAAACTCAAAGATCTCGGGCTAGTCCATGTGGGCAGATCAAGAGGGGAGACAAGAGTTTGATTTATTAACAACCGTTGATGGATCTAGTCTAGAAATAGTGCAGGGGAGGAGGCTATGAGACTGAAAGTATCACTTAATTTGTTAATTTTAAAAATTCAGTAGATGGAGAAGAAAGAAGAAATCAGGGACTTCAGACTTCCGGGAAGCATTTTGGGTCTTTATCAGAATTTATTGGAACAACCACGGAGATTGTATGATTTACTTTAATTGGAACTAGGACAGAAACTGTGCAGGGTTAGAGGGTCTCTTACGCAATTCCTGAATTCCACTTACTATATATATAATAGTTAACCTGCCCTGAGACCTTCAAGTTTACCCCCATTTCCTGTATCTGACCTTTTGATCTTCTGTCATTCTGCCAGTCATTCTTCACCCCACCCATGTGCTGTCAACCTACTGTGTCTACACAAGCATACAGACAACTGTGAATAGTCTTTCTGTTGTTTTACTCGTTTTAACCCTACTTATTATTAAATGTTTACTCAAGGTTGAGTCCTCCAGTCAGTCTCCTGTAAGAGTTATAGTATGTATTTCAATTTTTATTAAGAGATATTGATGTTTTTTTATGTTTTAAGAACGACTTGCTACATGTACGTAAACCGCATTGATTGTAAATACCTGAATTCAGACTCTGTAAGTCTGCGATGTGGTATCCGCAATAAAGATTTCAAGTTTTAAAGGATTCAAAAATTTCAGCAGAAGATACGTTAACTCATCTGCTGGCATATTCGCTTGTGATATGCATGTGAATTAATTGATATGTTAACAAAAACTGATGCTGCATTAGATGGACTTATCATTGTCTCCACTGGAAATGTCACAGTTGGATGATGGACTGCACTTTACTGCTAAGATGGCTTGTGGATTTTTATGGAGTCATTCTTCACATTTGTATTCCTGCAATGACATTTTCTAAGCCTTCGAGTGTCACTAGAGATTACAGAGCATTGCTCGAATTGTTCCTGACAGTAGGACCCGATTTACACGCAGGCAAAAACCCGACAGTCCGAAAACTGTGTACGCACGCGAGCGTACGAAAACTGTGTACACCAAATTTTTCCTGTGTGTATATCAGCCTGCTTTGACGTACATAAAGAACGTACGTTCAAATTGTATGATTTTGTGGGTGGGTCATCACCAAAAGTGCCAAAATTCCTATACCAATGTCAGACACTAATGATGGGGTAAATATTTTGTGACGCACATAGTCAGCTCTGGTGGTCAACCTTTGAACATGGGATCATAACAAATATGGTACCATTGTTTGTAAAGGGTGATAAATAAGCTTTCCAATTATATAAAATACTATTATACAGTAAGTATAAAGTAATAACAGAATATATTATGACTGATCAAATCCAAGTTTCCGAGACAGTGTACATGTATATCATATGACACATACTTTTTTATTTTCTTTTTTACTAGGGCCACACCAATTGAATTTGTTCAGGTTCTTGGATTTTTTCCAGAAAAAAATATGAAGCAACAGGGAAAAAACTGGCCTAGGCATCTTATAATATCATTATAGCCTGAAGATAGGAGCCAACATACCAGGCTGGTTTAAAATTTAAACAATGAATTTTGAACTTTTAATCAAACCGCTGCATTGAAAGATGTAAAAACTCTAACAACTAGAAAGTTTTGCAGATCAGAAAAAATGAAGCGGGGGAAACCGAGAACCAATTGATTAAATTGATATGGCCTAGTCCTGATTTTTCTCTTTTTGAATCTTTGCAAAATTGCCCCTCCTTAAACATCCACCTAGCCTCCACCAGGCCTTCCTACAGAGGGATGGATCGTAGAATTCGGCAAAAGAAGGGAATAGCTGGCCAGTAGAGTCAGTCCGCGGGAGGGTTAATTTCCCCTGCGCGGCCAGTCAACCTCAAGGCGGCCAAACTCCGTCTGGCAAATATTCTCCCTGTTATAGCCAGCGTAGTTGGTCTGGTAGAGGCAGCACGTCGGCAGAACGTACTGCACCTGTGCGAAACCCGTAATGTATTGTGCATAGCACATTGGCAGAACATCTCATGTAAGGTTGTATTAGAGCATATAAGGTTGACAGCCTGTCTGTAGTTTTCAGATGTTGTATAGGAAAAGATATCGCCTGCAACAGGCAAAATTTTGATGCAACGGTGACCAAACATCCAGCGAAAAACGTGGAAAATCAGGGTTGCAGGCGCAGTACGTTCTGCCGGCGTGCTGGTAGAGGCTAACATCCAGCTTGGTCCAGCCTCTGCAAAGTTGCGTACTTGGCAGGGGGCACCATATGGCTCCGCTAATAACTCTGATCGGGGCTCGTCCTCTCATTATCCTCCGGGGCAGCAGGGCTAATTTGATTGGGTCCAGCGCGCTGATTGTATGGCTTTCAAAATGTCACCATACATGGCATTTTGATACTGATCACTTCTGCTCCGGGGAACTTTTTTCTATCATTTCCTACAGCTACAAGTCAAACTGACTCAGGATCTGGACAAGAATCATGACCGTTTGGACTATTCCATTCAATGTGCAGGGACGATGGCTGGCTTTGGCTTTAGACAGATCCCCTAAGAAGAAATCTTTCCCTTTATACCTGGTGGGTACCATATGGCAGAACTAATTATCCAGATAGGGTCCTCCCCTCTCCATCATTCCCAAAGGTAGATTTGCCCAATTGGGCATCCATAGCCCTCCCATTCCACACACTGCCTATATCACCCTTTCATCAATAGATAATTGTACCGACTGGAGCCTGGGAATAGTTTGTTATCCCTACATTAAAGCTAACAATCTGTTTAAAGTTTGAACTTTTGACATTTCAAAGCTTGAGCCTGCCAAGGCCCGTAAATTCAGACAAAGCAAATTAGACGCGTATATCAAACTTTAATAAAGATCGCACCGAGCCAAGTAACAAAGCTCTGTGCTTGTACAACTTTTTACCAATAATATGCGTGGCTTTTTCTATTTTCAAAAGCTGTGATATTTTGTCATCCTTGAGATCCCATTACATTTTCAAACTCTAACTTACCAGCATGCATATATTTGAAGTTATTTGACTGTAAGTCCTTAGCAGTTTAATTTGACTTGTTTCTCAGATTTTTGCTTAAATGTAATGTGCAGGTAAAAGTAATAAAAAAATTATAAAAAAGGGAAACAGTTTAGTACAGTAGGTACGAGCTGTGTAAGACTGGACTGTAAGGTTTGATCCACTCACACTGGGAAGGATTCCTACTCTTTTTTCGAGTGTGGCGGGATCTTTACCGTGCTCAAGGTGTGGCTCTCCTCAAACACTGGACATCCGGCTTCATGTCCTATCTAAGAGGACGTCCCTAACCAAAGCTAGGCACTCCTTTTTACCTGAATCGAGTGAGGAAATAGGTGTTCAAAGTGCCTTTCCCAATGCAAGGGCGTCTGCTAGGGATTCGAACCTAGAATCTTTAGATTCTGAAATAAGACCACCTTACCACTATGATATACATGTACACAACATCTAGGTGCAGGTGAATCCAAGTTTCTCCAGAGGGCACTGTGTGGCTGGGTAGAATGAACAAACTTCCAATTCTGTCTACTAGGCCTATATGATAATCATTGTGGATTGGGCTGGATTGGTTTTTAACCTTGTCCCTGCTGCCTAACCTTGTAACCAATACAAAGTCGGTGCAAAAAGCTAATTCAGCAAGGACAAGGTTAAAGCAAGTAATACACCATTTCATGAACCAATTTGCTTCTCAAAACAGGGAAGGTGGCGGTGGCAAGGTTGTCTTGTGGTTAGGGTTGCTGACTAGAATGTAAAAGATTCTGGGTTCAAATCTCAAGTAATGTAGAACCCAATGTTGTGCCCTTGGGAAAGACACTTTTCACCTACTAGCTATAGTATTTCCTCACTCCACTCAGATGAAAATGAGCACCTAGCAAAATCTGATTCAGAAAGTTCTTTGAGGAAAAAACTCCAGTACTGCATCGTGCACTGCACGACATTGTTTATCGAACACAAAGATGGTGGACTGAGCCTGAATTACAATTGTAAAATACTATATAAAACAAAAGCTGACAAACTCTGTTAATTCTCATGTTGTTGCCCTTTGTTTGACTTCTTTCAGGAAGCAGTGACATTACACAGGAAACCCAACACTAACGCAGACTCACGTTATCTGTCTATGATCTAATGCCAGAAATCCAGGTAGTGATGGTCCTTGTTCCCCGCTTGTCCCGTTTGGCAGGCGTTGTTAGTTTCAGCAGTCGGACCTGCCAAACGGACACGACAGGTACACGGCTACCTGACATACGCCAGGATAACCAAGGAACCCTCCAGGGAGCCTGCCCTATAAAAAGCTGAACTCGCAACACAGAGTTAACCATTGATCAAGCAATTTCTTGGGAGTGTCAGTGAGCAGTTTGGTAAAGGTAGTGTGACAGGTCTGACCACAGATGAAATGCAGACGTACAGTACAAGTCCCGGCGGTATGCTTTTATTAAGTAGGCCATCTATTCAACACAGCTGGAGGGGATGGGTGAGTCATAAATAACAACAGTCATAACAATTACATCAAGGTTTGAAAAGAACATGAACTGGTAATAGGGAATTTTTCAACATTATAGGAAAAGGACACCAAAGCAAAGAATCTGATAAAGATACACTGAACAGGTAAATCATTGTATGCAGCTTTGGTTTTGTCTCAACAAAATCTGCCTTGACGGGACTTTTCATTCAGCACCAAGGACAGGTACAATGTATTTCAATGAGAAGAGGTATTGTAACTTCCGGGTACGGCAGTATTGTTTTGGGTGGCTGAGCTGTGGGATTGTGTGTCTGTTTGTCTGGACAGAGTGTAGGTTGATAGTACATGAGTGGGGAGAGGATGGACAGGCAGAGTGACAGGAGGTCAAAAGATATGACACAGGAAATGGGGTGAAGTTTGAGGTCACGAAAACCCAAAATATTTTTGTAGAAACACAAGATACAAGATCAAAACTCTGATGGCAGAAAAGTTAGTGCTTCTTCTAAAGAACAACTAACCTATAGAGCATGTTGGACTTATATTTACTAATTCAAAAGCTAAAATCTCTATCTGCCTGTGACTGAACAGTCTTATTCCTGATGAATAACATAGATAATAGAAGTTTATTGCTAACACTTGCCCGAGGGCTAATTGCAAGTACAAACAAGTAACAACAAACAACATGGAAAAGAAGATACAATGGTATGAGGGACTACGTGATACTACATTCTACAACATACATGTACGTGGTACTAATTTGGTTGGGTTTGACTTCTTCTTTTCAGGCAGTGGGAGACGAATTTACCCACTTCGTCTGTAATATGTGGGTTCTTTGATTTTAGTAGGAAAATTGTTTTCTTTTGTTGAGGAATAGTGGCAAAGTAACAGTCTCTGCCACAGAAGTGACACAAGGGTGGTCGACTGGGGTATAGCTTAACCTTCAGCATACTGAAGTGGCAGTTTGGGCACAAATTGTCTAGTACGGCATTAGGCAGCTGGGAGAAGGTTAAAGGTCTGTGACACTTCTGTAGGATACAATGTATCTCTTTGTCATCCTCAACAAAGGTGCTTTTTCAAGTAGCTACTTAAAGTGCAATGCAGCTTTGCTATGGCTAGCAAATGTACGGGTGGCTAATACGAGATGGGGCTTCGCCAGGCCTCCATCCGGGTGATTTGTAGTGAATCACCAACTTCCAGCTGGTAGAATTCAGACCATCTCACACCGGGGCATGCCCCTAGTCTTTCGAAAAAGTGCGGTGGGTGTGCGGTATGGCTCTTCCCCAAACACGGGACCTCCATTTAACATCCTATCCGAGGGACGTCCCTAACCAAAGCTAGGTACTCATTTTCACCTGAGTGAAGTGATGAGGAAAGTGCTAGTGTTAAGTGCCTTTTCCAGGGGCACAACATTGGGGCATGTTGGAGGATTCGAACCCAGGACCTTTATATGGGTTCTGGGCCAAACACCCATTCCATTACACCATACGATCCCACGCGATACTAGTATCTAATTCCAACTTTAAATGAGCCAGGATTGTTTACCTATCATAACAAAACCTGAAGTTCAGCCCTTATTTTCCTTCTTGTAAAAGATTACAGTTAATGATACAGCCAGCATGCCTACACCGGTCCACCGTTCGAAACCCTGTCACTATCATTATCTGTGATGGGGTTACAGTGAGCAGACCGTGTCTTTGAAGAACCCCCCGAGACCTGTACCGCTCCAAACAATTCCTTCTGCTTCATTGACCTGTAGATTGCCCTGTTTGGTATGCAAAGATAGCAGATAATTGGGATGCGTGCATTTGGGGGAAATAGACCTGGCTGCCCCAGGTGAGCAGGAATAAATAGTTCATGTTAGGCCAGGCCAGGTTAGTTTCTTGGTTCTCAGATTCGTTGCTGCTTCGTTTGTTTCCTGATTTGCCAAAAAAAGATAAAAAAATAAAAACAAACAAATGACATGTATCATTTGAAACACAAAAGGGCGAGTAGTACAGTCTCCTGATTTGAACCTGTGCCAAACCCGGGCCGCCAACTCATGACCCCAACGCACTAACCACAAGGCTAAAAGGTCCAGACCAGTTAGACTGGTCAGCTGGTGGCGCTTGAACCCCACTGTTACACTACTCCCCCTTTCTTTTTTTATAGATTCGTCTTCGTAGATCGTAGATTTCGTAAATTTTGCCATTACTCACAGCGCCGGCATGGGAACCACTGAAACACAAACTGTAACACAAAGGGGGGCTCCCGTG
This sequence comes from Branchiostoma floridae x Branchiostoma japonicum, assembly GCA_013266295.2. Lineage (NCBI taxonomy): Eukaryota > Metazoa > Chordata > Leptocardii > Amphioxiformes > Branchiostomatidae > Branchiostoma > Branchiostoma floridae x Branchiostoma japonicum. The sequence continues at coordinate 16,824,692 of CM023829.1, read as the reverse complement.
ATTCGAACCCATAATGAACCCGGGCGGCCGGATCACAAACGCACTAACCGCATGGCTTAAAGGTCCGGACATGTTAGACTGGTCAGTTGGCGGCACTTGAACCCCACTGTTACACATTCTGGACACAAATCAACCCTACAGTCACTGACAGTTGAAGAAAGTCTATGGTTTCCTAGTGATCATAGTTTCCGCATGAATCACAGTATTAAAAAATTTGAACATTCGTTGTTTAAAACATTAACCAGCCTGGTGACTCTGTAAATCCTGGATAGCAAAAGGCTCTATCACACCATACCTGTTTCTGTTCTTCCTTTGACCTCCTGTCATTCTGCCTGTCAATCTCCCCTCACCCATGTACTGTCAACCTACTCTGTTTGGACAAACAGATACACAAACCCACAGCTCAGCCACCCAAAACAATACTTCCGAGAGTCTAATCAAAATACATGTTGGGAGAAACTTTGTTCACGGGTGGCGAAGTTCAAGGCAAGGGTTACAAAGTCACGCCTGACATTCTGCCTGTCAATCTTCCCCAGCCCATGTACTGTCAACCTACTCTGTTTGGACAAACAGATACACAAACCTACAGCTCAGTCACCCAAAACAATACTTCCGAGAGTCTAAAATACATGTTGGGAGAAACTTTGTTCACGGGTGGTGAAGTTCAAGGCAAGGGTTACAAAGTCACGCCTGAAAGTTAAGATGACAAACAGATACACAAACCCACAGCTCAGCCACCCAAAACAATACTTCCGAGAGTCTAAAATACATGTTGGGAGAAACTTTGTTCACGGGTGGCGAAGTTCAAGGCAAGGGTTACAAAGTCATGCCTGAAAGTTAAGATGACAAATACCCCCTCCCCTATCAGCAGAGGCCCACAGTAGCACTACTGAATACACCATGTCCAAGGCATTAGTTCCAGGGATAGTCGGGCTTTTCAGTGAGTCACCTCAGGCACCAAGTGCACAATTTAGATTAGATCGGGGGGAGGTTACAACTCCTGTGGCAGCCGAGCTGCTCTGTTGTCTCAAACAATTTGGGTAAGAGCTTTGGGACAACCAAGGGCAGGTTACAGAGTCAGCAACAAACTTTCAAACCATCATTTTGCAAAAAAAGAAAGGCTTATGTATATGGCTGGACCAATGTAATCAATTGGTTCTTGGAACTGCCCTCTCCTATTTTTTTCCAAAATGAAAAAAAAAACATTGACCTGAGCTCCATTTTACTAATTTCTATTAGAAGAGTTTTTAGTGATAGGAGATACTCTAGTTGCCTTTACATGCCTCTTACTATTGTGCACATTTCATGCACCAGACAAGTTTTGCATGTACATGTACCTGCACCTGACTCAGCATTTAGGAAGTACATGATTGTATGGATCACACTAAAAACTGTTCTGAAACCATTGCCATTATTTCTTTTATACTTCGTAATCATAGGTGGCAACAGTCAATGCAGCACATACATGTAGAAATACACATATACACATGTATATATAAACCCAGTACATGGAGCAGTGCAGGTAGACATCAGAAATACCTGTACAACTTCAATTTTACCTGCACCAACCTGCATATGCAGGTGGTATTTCCAGCCCTGGAATATAATCAGAGATGGCCCCAAGCAATGCTCTACTGTTTGTGTGACCGTGCAAGGAGGTTCTATTATTAGTATTAATGCAATGATGAGTGTATAGGTAACAGCTATCTTTACAACCTACCCAAGTTGGCACAGCAGTGGCAAAATGTGGCCATTGGTATCTTGCCCCCTTGCAGACAACACTGGCACTGCATCGATACTCTCAATTTGCCTTAGTTTATAATTCAAAGAAGCGCTTAAGTTGGGAAAAGGGTGTCATTATGTTTACCAAAGGAAAACATATTGTTTTTGCTACGTTTCTTCTTCCTCTTCCTCCTCTTCCACTTCTCCAAACAGTGACCTCTGACCTGGTCAATGACCTAAACCAGACTGTCTGTTACCATGGTAACTGGTGTTGTGTTACATCATGTTGCAATTTTATAGCAGGAGGGATAACTCCTGTCTGACCACATATATGAATGTGTTTGAGTAAGAAGACCATATGCGAAGGTAAACATTATGCATTTGCTTTGCAAATGTTACCTTTCTAGTTTTCCAATTAAATTTATAGATAATAATTTTATAGTTGTACGCACATAAAAAACAAACATCAGTACTCTCCCAATAACCTCTAAATAATCCTAGCATGCACAGCTCCTATGACTGAATACTAGTACAGTGTGCCTGACAAAAGAACCTGTTACAAAAATAATTTCCTGGGATATGAGAAAAAAAATCGTCTTGTTTGGTGTTCTTTGAGATCTTTTCAACAATTGGCAACCTTGGCGTCCTCCTCTCCCAGCATGTATGCCCAAAATATTCAATAGAGCTCACAGAGCTCGCTGAGCTGTTTACCAATAGATAGAGTCCAAAACCGTTTGCAAAATCTTGAAGGGAGAGACCTGCTCGCCACCTTACAACCGCTTTCACACCAGCGCGATGTTGCAAGCCTGGCGTTACTCTATCGATATTTCCACGGCAGATGCTCTGCTGAACTTCACTCCCTTGTACCCCCACTCCGAACATTCTCTGCAAGAACACGCTTTGCCACCTCAACAGCAGAAAATCACCCTTTCTTCCTCAATACTCCATCACTCAAGAGAAAATTCCATGCCGACAGTTTCTTCTCCAGAACCACTTTACTGTGGAACAAGCTTCCCCGTGAATGTTTCCCCACTAGGTACGACCTCCAACGGTTTAAATCTAGGGTGAAGAAACATCTGACCACGCAGTCCTCACTGTAACCCAAAACATGCAAGTGGCTCTCACGAGCCTTGTTTTGAGGTGAAAACTGAGAAGTAAATAAAAAAATATATTCATGCCAAAGTGAAAATTTTTTGCCACATATATAAATTTTTTTTTTAAATGGGTGATATCGTGCTACGAAACACACGTTGTTTAATTCACAACACAGAATTCTGCAAAAAGTCTGCTGATTACGTATTCATTGACAGATACATGTGTTGTCTATTGGAAAATAACACACATTTTAGTTTTTGTCCTTTGAAAGTTATGATAATGACATTTCTTTTACATTATTCTAACATACTATCGCTAACTCAGCACAACCACATGAAATGTGAAAGTGTTTGCTTCTAACAATAAGAAAATGTTACAAGTAGAATATGTACTATTTAAAGGCATCCAATGCAATTTCGAGCAGCAAAAAAAAAAATAGTCTGGATGAGGAAATCTGTCTGATATTGACATTTACTGTTATTTCTTAGCACGTTTTTCTCATCATTTCATACTTGAAGCGTTTGAAATAGCCCTGTGAGAAACAAGCTACATGAGGAGTACCTTTATTTTTTGGTACCACCAACAAATAGCTAGAACCAGCCTACGATAAGAAATAAGCAACCGTTTTCTATTCTAGTGACATTACATTTTTGCCCCACAGATATCAGTATGCTATGGGATAGGGTTGATTTAACTAACATTTAAAAAAATGACCAGAAAAATAGACTTTGAAAATCCAGTTTTACTACCATGAAATCACTTTGGGTGCCTTTAAGTATTTAACAGTCTCACAAGTATATCCAAACCAATCTTTGAGTTCTATCCTTACCAGTATTGACACAAGACCCCTTCAGAACTGCACTCTGAGTACAAGGCGGACACAGTGAGTCATAATGCTTGGCAATTTTGACTATCAGACTATGATTCAGCAATTGTTTCCATAGAGCGAAAATCTACTTGAAAATCTTCTATTGTACCTGAGTATTCAAATGAAATATTTCACAAACCACACCCAAACATTTCAATTATTAATTTCTGCGACATCGGTTTGTTGCGGACTGGTACAAAAGACGGCTTCTTCGTTGGCGAGATAAAAACGGGATACGCGAAATGCACCTGTGTGTCGAAGATAACAGACTGATCCCGCGAAGGCTCTTCATCTACTTGTCATGATTTATTCATTGATGTGACCCAGATATGACACGAAGCATTTCAGGACATGTTGTGTCATTTGGCAACAAAAAGGAACAGTTTGGATGGTACAGACTGATTTTGAAACAACATTTTTACCAGGGATTGGCCCCGCCCCCTCAATTAAATGTAACACCTGCCATTACAGTATTTGTACTCACTCCCGGCAAAATGAAGACAAAGTCTGCACATCTACATAATTAAACATGTAATATATTTTCCATTGGGAACATCATTGAAGAATTGAAAGTGTCGACTGCTTCCTTACCAAAAAAAAAAAAATAGAAGAGTTTTTGTGAATTTCTAATGCTTTATTTATTATTAATTATGAATTTCTTGCTGATTCCGTCTAAAGTATGCATTTTCCCACTGGTTCCCATAAGGCAACAGACATGCAGGTGTACCGGGAACATGAAGAAGGAAATAAATTAACCTTTTTTCCAGACCTGCAGTGTACAAAATACTTTTTTGAGCCAGGTTGCCCAGTGCCAACCTAGGATGAAAGCTAGGTTGCCCATCAAAATTCCAGGTTGCCCTGAATTTAAACTCTTCTACATTATGATTAACTTTGTTAGAAATTTTGCAATGTGCATTTATACATTTTTGACAAAGACTGAGTTATTTCCCTGGAGTTACCTGAAGTGATGAGCTCTTCCATGGGAACTTGTCAATAAAGAGTTCCCAATTTGGAAGAAATGGGCATCCTTACCACAAAATTTAGGTAGTGCACTGGGCTACCTGGGTGTAGAAATAGGTTGCACTAAAGCAAAATATGGTTGCACGGTGCAACTGGGCAACCTACAGTTTGTAGTATTTCGCATGCTGACATGTGACCTAACATGTTAGTGGCCCCCAAAGTGTTTAGCATGTGGAAATAATAACAGAAACACAAGCAAACACACCAAAAAACAGCGTATCTGAATTATCAAATATTAATGAACATACAGACTTTTTTTGACAGTTGTGATTTCCATATTGTAATTTCAACCAATATATCATTATGTCAGATAAAATGATTTTGTGCACTTTCCATGGAAGGTACAATGGTCAGACAATTGTAGCACCAGAACGTCACCAAAGAAGCAATACCTGATCGTTGTGTAATGTTCCGTACTAGACAAACAAACTATATTTAACGCTTGGTGAGGTATGTACTAGGTACTCTATACGGTGAGCAGAGATTTATTGAAATTTCTTTTCATTATCCTATTCACAGACCAAAAAACAAACAAAAATTGTAGTTTGAGGAACAATGCCAAAAATTGAACCAGTTTTTCTGAATTAAGGCCTTGTACCTACGAACACGTTAAAAATTACAATTTGATTTTATGGCCATAGCCTATCCACATACCAAAACTAATAAAAATCCACACATTATCTGATAGCTTTTCAACACTGTTCATAAACAAACAAACACCTAGTACACGATTGTACAAACACGTTAAAAGTTACATACTCCATAGCCAACACCTACCCGCAATTACCACAACTTGTAAAAATCCACTCGTAACTTTTCAACTTTGTTCATAAACATAAACGGCAGCAAAAATATCATGACAACTCCTTGGCTCCAAGTATATAGCTAATAGGAAATAACAGCGTGTTTCCGAGGGCTTTCTATTTTTTATACCTCCAAACAGTAACTTCTAAGTATGCCATTAACAGCTTTGAAGTGTTCTGCATAAGTCCTGACTTAAATACCCAACTTCATATCATAAAACAACACTGATTCTTCATTGTCACATTTATATACAGGACAGGATGCTTTCATTGTCGTAATTTGATTTATATCTTTAATCAGCTTCATAAAATTCATGCATGTCCTTCCTTAATACCTCCGTGAGACAGTTAGATCAATATGGAATCGGGCTCAGTATGCAACATCATGTTCCATAAATGGCCGCTTTAATTCTCAGGGTGCCGTCCCGATGGCAATCTCATATGAAATCATGTATTCTTAATCTATCATCAACTTTATCAGACAGCCTGGCTACTCGGAGATCTAACTTTGATGACAGCTAATGGAGGCAGCAAAATGCATGGCTGGAACACAAGTCATGGAGTGAATACTGCCCCTACAAGCTGGGACTCTATTACGACTATTATACTACTTCTAGTAGTAAGGCCAGACCAATTCAATCAATTGGTTCTCGGATTCACTCTCATTTTTTTCTGATTTGCAAAAAAAATTCAGGTTCTGAATCGACTCCAATTTCTTTTTTCTCCAACAGTTAAAGAAAATCTTTGTCTTCTATTCGTTACAGTTTCCGCATCTATCAATGCAGTGGTTTGATTAAAAGTTTAAAATTCATTGTTTCATGGCTTCTATCATAGGATTTGGGGCTATCATAGTTTTTTTTGCCCTGTCGCTTCGTATTTTTTCTAAGAAAAAATCAGAGAACCAACAAATCAAATTGGTATGGCCTAAGTGTGCTCTATGCAAGACATAATTGCTATCTCTATATTGGATATCATAATGCAGGGCTCAAAATCCTTTTTTCTGCAAATGAAATACTGAAATGTGGTTAAAAATAGAATTTTAACAATAATGCCCTAGAAACCAATGTGCATCTATATTACATGTACATGTATATGTCAGGGTAGAGACTCTGATCTGGTAGAATCAGCAATTCCTTGGTAGAGATCCCGATTGGAGTCTCCAGAGACTCCAACCAGGATGCTGTTAATGAGTTAGGGTGGTTTCCCATTTACAAATCCTACATTTCAAGTCAATCCATTGATCTAAGTCAAAGTTGAGAAGTTCTGACTGTCTTTTAAGCGAATATCTTAAAGTCTCCAATCGGGATCTCGGCCAGTAGAATCACCAAAATACCTTCTCAACGAATTGTGCCCACTCATATTTATTAGATCTTCTTTGACCTTGGGCAAGATTTACAGTAAAGGACTTCTTTCCATGACGGCTGGAAGATTGAAAAGAGGGGAATGACCTGACTTAACTCATACATACTGAGAGATACCCCATGCAAGTAACATGCAAGGATTCTTGCAGAGGAAAATCACCTGAAATGCTGAAGACTCACGTAAAGGTCTTTGAGGTCAAGGGTGAAGCAACATCTGATGATTCCCACACTTTTGTAAGCGTGTGGAAGGGATGACTGATAGAGAGGAGGTGCATCTGGTGCGAACTTGGGTGAAAAGTCACACACCAAAGTGAAAGAAAGAAAAAGTTGACCATTTTAGCTCAATAATCTCAATAAACAGTTGAGTTACTCTCCCACTGGTCGTGACAGAGAGGACAGATGATATGTAGACTTGTTGTACCGGGAAAATTTCCCCAGCTGTTTTCGACGAGTACAATGAACAGTGGACCAAGTTAACGTCCTATCCTATGGACTTGGAATCTTTCTATTAGAGTGCAAGTCGGGTGAGCAACAGCAGCTGGGATTCAAACTCGCGACCTCTTTGTCCAGAGGCAGGGTCACTAACCACTGGACTATGCACGCTACTGGATACGCACACTACCAGGCTTTGGGAGTACACGTGCCTGCCAGCCACTCTTGTAGAATACAGAATGAGTTGAGTAAAACACACTCAACATCAGTACTAAAAGGTAAAAGGTAGTCCCGTAGCCTTTTTGAGGGTGTAGGGGCAGTGGGTTGGTAGTCCACTTTGGCATGGTATTGGAGCCCATCCCTTTCCTTCAAATAAAAACATAGTACGTCTTGGTCAAAACTTAGTAATTCTTTTTCTAAACCCAAGTCATCATAATGAAAAGAGAAAAATCCATACACCACTAACACATTGTCCAATTGGGAAGACAAAGATGCAAAGTTTATAGGACCTTTTGACTGAAGCCATTTTTTTATCAAACAAAAAAGTGAATACGAGACAGCATATAAACCATGTCAACTTACATGTAGTCAAAGGAACTGAAGCTAAAGTTGTAAAGTCTAATACACGTACAACTGGAAGGGATCTCAGAGGGTCTTTCTTTTTCCCTTTTTCACTAATGATTTTGTCCTTTGAGTGACATTAGTGTCAGTGGATGGCATTTCAGTACCACAAACATCCGAAATCATCCTGTGCGCAAGTAGCCCCTAATGGTGTGGTCACGTCCATCGTAGGTCATTGTATGGTTTTTTATATCATACCCGGCCGTGTTGTATTTTCCTGTACGACCGGGTGTATAAACCGGGCTTCCATAGATCGATTCCAACGAGTTTCGCCCTAACCGCGTGCGCCGCTTTAGAAAATTCGAATACAGGATTTGGACGTTGGAATGGATGTTGTAGCATAGGGACACCAAATTTTCGCTCATTTGGCCTTGAAAGACGTGTTTTCTAAGGTAGGTATGATATAAATAGCATACAACACGGTGTATTCCGCATCACCCTCGGTCTCGGCCCTCCCACAAGTCGGATCGCGGTCGGGCCGATACCTCGGGCAATACGGAATACACCGTGTTGTATGCTCTATGTACATGTAGACTTTACAAACATGCTATGACAGAACCAACCACTGACAACCTAAAACAGCCTTTTCCGTAACAGGACAGCTGAATTTTGTATGACGCATGCACGACTATCCCAAGGATGCCCTCAGTTTGCGATCGTACAACAAACGTGCTACAAATGTGACCGAGCCCTAGGAAGTGTCTCGCTTTGAAAACTGCCACAGTGGACTGTAGACATGCACGACTATCCCAAGGATGCCCTCAGTTTGCAATCGTACGACAAACGTGCTACAAATGTGACCGGCCCTAGGAAGTGTCTTGCTTTGAAAACTGCCACAGCCGCCCGTAGATTACACATTAACATCGGTTCCAGGGACAGGGAGTCTGCTGGTCCGGCTAATCCATTAACAACTTAGTACCTAGGAAGAGTGAACTGACAGGGAATGGTAAATCCGATGCCAGTTTTGCTCCGCCGACCAAGTGCAGTTTATCTACGACGGGTAAATTGGAAGACTAAGCTCTCCATGTTGGGTCAACAGCTGGCAGTTAGAGTTTTATTGACAGAAGTCCATTCAGCTTTGGAAACTCCATCTGGGCGCCACGCCATGGGAAATGTAGTCTCCGCGTCGCGCCGGCCGTATTTCAGACTCGGGACAATGTCACAGCACTCCGAAAACAGTTGGCGGGTAAAGAATATCAATAACAAGGCTGCTTCCTCATCATTAACATGAGATAGTCGCGCATGAATCAATACTTGTATATTGAAAACATATGAAGACAATGTCATTTTAGACTGCTTGGCTAATCCTAAAAGTCACTGGACCAATTTGCTTTGCAAGTGCTTCGTCGAATACGACAAAATCATCCGCGGTTAAGCGAAATTTGTAGTAATGGCACGTCCATCTGGCGATGGCATTTTTTGACTCTCAGCGAGATCATTATCAGAACAAAGAGTAACAAATGAGCTCGTAAAAATCTAGCCTTTCTCTTTCGGCTTTTTTTCCATATGAGGGTGAGTTATCGTCGACTGCAATTAAGTACCTAGCAGGTGGCTATAGGCTGTGATAATGGAAAAAGCATTCCACTGCACAAATTCCAGATGGTCATGGCGGAAAACAACGGGAATAAAAGAGGATCAAGTTTGGACCTGGAATGCTCTGCTGGGCATGGCTGCACTTTTACGGAAGACAAAGATTTTATGTTCAACATGAAAGGGTCAAACATCTGTTGGTAATCGGAGCCTGCTGAAGTCCAGGATGGGATTGTGTCCGGGTATATCATTTACTTCTGGGTACGGAGTGAGTATTGTTTGATGGGACTGAGTAGTGGGTTTGTGTCTCTGTCACATTAGCTACGTATGTACATGTAATATGTCATATTACCGACCTTGTGCCCTTGGGAAAGGCACTTAACACGACTTTCCTCACTTGACTCAGGTGTAAATGAGTATCATGTGTTAGGTGTGCACGCTACCAGCATACTTGCTGCCTAGTGCACACTTTGTATTGTCATGTTACAATTTCTGAACAAAACAAAACAAATAATAGCTACGGTTTCATGGTGAGCCAGCATCCGACTGAGTATTGTTTGGGGTGGCCGAGAAGTGTCTCTGTTTGTCATTATAGCTACAGTTTCATGACCCAGAATGCGTCGGGCAGGAGTAAATGGGCAGTATGTGGAGGAATTCAGGAAGTGGTGTAATACCCGATTGAATTATGTCATATACAATGACCTACACAATTCCAATACATTCACAAAAAAACAAAACGTTTCCTAGTGGTCCTTGAACTTGAAGGTCACAAAAACCCAAAATACTTCCTGGAAATCTTAAATCATACAAAAGGTCACTAAATATTGTTTGATATGTATACCAGGTAATACCCTAAAAAACTACAGTCATATAGCCATTCCAATTCTGAAGACTTTTCTATCTACTTATTAGTATGTATAAGCTATGTGAGTTTTGAGCATTTAACCCTAAAACCACCGTATGTTTTTTGCGACAAATCAAAATTGACCCCATAATGTTTTGCACGAATACGGTTTTTTGTGTGACTCTTTTTGCGATTTGTATGTATGTATAGTTTCATTAATCTATAAGGGATAGTTTGACATGATTAGGTGTGAATAACTTCTGCTCATTATCATAATTCAATTTAATTTCACTAGAGGTCCACAGGCAGCCCTGTTGATGACCTTTGACCCCAATTCCATAGGCAACTTAGTCAAGAGTCACAACTATTGAGTTTCCTGATTCAATATTGCGTTCATTTAAAGCATGAAGTCATGACAGCATAAAGCTCAAGCAAACATATCATCTGGAAGAATTTCAGGGACAACAAAAGACGCTGATGTGTTAAAAAATGCATAACATTTTTCTGGGGTCAATTTTGACCCCACTGGACAACGCATAAACTTTCTAGGATAACTCAATAAACAATAAGCCAATCTCAGTAAAAATGTATGAGAAGTTATAAGACATATGTACAAACAAACTCATAGGAGGAATTTCGTTTTCGACAAGAAATGTCAAAATGGCGCATATTTATATACGTCTGGGGTCAGTTTTGACCCCATACGGTGGTTTGAGGGTTAATACTGTTCAATATTGGTTTACAGTTAAGGCCATGTTGATTTGATTATATGGATGACATACGCGCGCGCATCAATTTTCGTTTGTTTCCAAAAAAAAAAAGTTTTCGACCATACTGGAAATCGTACAAAGCAGCTGCAAAATGAGCAAATATATGCCGTAAATAGAAAAAAAATATTGGAAAACTATACTAATATCGTAGAATACTAAAATCAATTCCAAAGGAAGAAGAAAATGTGAAGAAATGAAAATGATGAGTCTATTATTCGCCATACCATAATCTGTGTGTTTAGCCATTAATTTTGTTCAACCTTCATGACCACGTAGATTTCATAATGAAGGCAACTTTTTTTTTTTGCCAAACTTTTTTTTTATTCGCACGCTCGCATCAGTTTTGGGGTACCCAGAGGATGTCATCCAGGCATATAATCAAATCAACATGGCCTAATGTAGCAAACTGTTGTTTCAAGAGAATTCATATTTTTTATTACAATGCTTTGAAGACTTTTAAAAGTCGTTTGTAAAGACCTTTATGTTATCAAACTTCACTTCAGGACTTAAACTTGACCTACATAATGTGTACGATGTATAATCTATGCCCTAAGGCTCTCTTTGGATAGAAATGAAAAACTACCAACTGAGTAAACTTCCAAAGTGTGGTAATTACAGACTCCATGGGAGGCCAAGATATCAATTAGCCAAACGTCTACTTTTCCTACGAGCACACCATCTGTTCATACTTCAGGTAGAGTTCTGTACGAAAACTTACCTTTCTTAGGAATAGTTTCGATGTTTGTTTTTTTGTCAGGAATAAGGAAAGTGATCTAATCTAAGTTAGTTAATCCAATCACTGGTTGTGACAGAGATGCTATGTACACATACTGCATTTACAAGTTCATTGTACCGGAAAAATTCCCCTACACAAGCACAATGAACAGTGGACCATATCTTAACGTCCCGTCCTAAGGACTGCAACTCTTTTAAATACACTAGCGTGCATGTTGCGTGAGCAACATTTACAGCCGGGATTCGAACTCCCAACCTCTTGGTCCAGAGGCAGGGTCGTTAACCACTGGACTACGCACGCTGCTACATGTGACTACACTGTAGAAATCCTTTTAACCGAATGGTTTGCAATTGGTAACATTCGTCATGTGTCATCATATGATTTTGATGACGTAGAATTTTCAAGCAGGTCTTGACAAAACAAATCGCCGAGACAATGATATAAGACAGCCTTTTCAGTAACAAGACAGTTGAATTTTGCATGACGCATGCACGACTATCCCAAGACTGCCCTTATATTTTTGTGATTGTACGGAAATCGTATGACATATGTAACAAGGCATTCTAATTATATCAGAAATAAAAAACATACAACAATTGCAAAAAATTGTGATTTAAAAAACTTCATAGCTACACTATGATGTATTGATAATTAAAAGTATTCCTACAGGAGCACTTTGCACTATTGAAGGTGAGTAAATAGATTGATGGAATTGTCTTCTCAACATGAGGACCATATGGTATGATGTGTTAAACTAATGAACAACAACATGATACATGTACCTGCATGATTTTTTGCATTTTTCCACCTCCATTTTTTAACTTGTAGCTCACTTTGAAGTTTTTTTTTTTAATGAAGTTCCTGAGACCACAACAATTTCATTTGTTGGTTCTTGGATTTTTTGTAGGAAATCAATGTGGGTGGTGAAAACAAAACAGGCCTATATTGGGATCCCGTGATAGACCCAAATGCTACTCAGCCACAAAAATGGTGTGGGCTTAATTTTGTAATACAAAATTGCTTTTATTAATTTCCATTGTTCCTTGTTTAACTTGAGTTAATGAAGATAACACACTAAAAAGCACATTTGAAGCTTGTAAAATAGCAAGAATGTGTTTAACTTATGATTTGCTTCATCGAAATGATGAAAGTCTTATATAATCTTACAGTTGTATGAATTCTTTTATCGGCTATTACAGGTCCTTAGAATGACAGTAATAAAACTCAATTGTCATGGAGGCTTTTTCTATCATGATCATGCTGGTAATAAAAACACTAGCTAAGGGTCACTTGTTGAGAGTACCTACTTACAAGTAGTAAGAACAAGAAAGGCAATAAAAGATATTGCAAGGTGACGGTTGGTTGTTTATTATTGATGTTTCTAACTATATCTTGGAACTGACTTGGTATATATGAGTGCTTGTTAACATGTAACAGTTGATTATACTACTGTACAAGCTTTAAGCAATAAATAATTGGCAGCAAGTTCAAATCTCACAAAACAAACAGATGTTCACTATGCATGCATGTTAGTAGTACAAATTCCTGAATTGCTAGAAATTTTGCAAACTGATTACATACCATAATATACATGTACTAGTAAGGCTTCCCACTCAGGTGTTGCAAAAAGTGGGGTAGGGAATTTCCCGAGCAGCCTTTGTAACCCCTGCTTCGCCTATTGAGTCAGTGAAGTCAAGTTTGATGTTTCTGACGATGGATCCACCAGGCTCACACTGCATTGATTAAAAATAAAAAATTTAAAAAAAGACGAAAACTCACCCTTGATCAGCCTTTCTTCTTCAGTCCTCTTCAGCGGGGTCTTCCTCACGGAGTCTAAACTTCAGGCCTGTAACAACAACAACAACAACAACAACAACAATTAATTGCACAAAATCACTGATGTTAATGTTCACAAAACTTTGTTAAAACACTCGTTCTTGACATAAAAAATCTCGAAGATTGTTATATACAATGCTTTCTCTAGAAAGTAATTATATAACTTTACAGACATTTTCTAGACAACACAAAGGTTTAACGTGTATATGACGTGTCTGTCCATGATCCATGATGGCAAAAGAATTTCTCTTGCGCTTCCTCTACTTATCTTAAGAGGAACTAAAGGAAAGCTTTCGTTTTTTCAGGGATGCCGTTTTACAGGAAGTGACGTTCGTAAGAGCGTGCCCGCGCGTACTAAAACCACGAGTGGCCCTCGTCCTCACAGCGTCACCTTTTCCGCAGACAGTCTCCGCACATCCCCGCAAAGTGCAACATAATCATGTGTGGCACGGTGGGACATGTTTGGTATTCTAACCAGCCTAATAATTAACACTGCTCCTTTAAAGGTTGTGTATCGCTTACGAAAGGTTATCTGGGCAAAACTACTTCCTGCGATGTCTGGCCTTTCCGCGGCATTATCAGCAGGTGACGCAGGTGTGGAAATTACCTGTTTGGCATTCTTCACCGCAGGAGTGTGGAAAGGTTACAAAATGCATTTGCTAAAGGCCAGGCTTTGCTCGGGGCTCCCCATGTAAATTTGTACCTGTAGCCGCGGAGCTGGGGTGAGATTATATCAACAGTGGTGTGGACATACAAGTAAAGTACCTGCTGTGTTGACTTGGGCTTCTGAGACGGGAGGAAAGTTGGCGTCACGGGGACCAGACAAGTTACAAATCTGACACAACTGTATCGGACACTTCTGTCCAATATAAATATTCTAAACTACATGTATAGCATTGCCAAAAAAATATCATCTTCTGCAGTTACAAAGTAAGTGTTGTTTTGGGTTAGCCTAGTGTCCAGTCTTGTTAGCTTTGGTCCGCTCCCCAAGATCCGCTACATGCCAACAATGTTGGCGGGGTAGCGGATCTTGGGGAGCGGACCAATTTAGCTAACAAGACTGGACACCAGGCTAGTTTTGGGTAGCTAAACTGTGGGTTTGTGTATATGTTTGTCCAGACAGAATAGGTTGACAGCACATGGGGGGGAAGAATGAGAGGTAGAATGACAGGATGTCAAAGCCTGGTCATGGGGAGCCAGCAGAAATTAGAGCTCAACATGGGGAAATTCAGGAAGCTGAGGACTGCATACTTCCCAGAAGTCTGAAATCTCTGATTTCCTGTTCAGCCATGATTTTCTTTCCTTACTGTGTCACTAGTAGATGAAGACTAAGTGATAACACAAAAGTAATATAGAGGCAGACATAAAACTTTTTACCCCCCCCCTCATTGTCAAGTTTTCCAACAATCAGTTACGACATATTATTTATTTACTTGTAGCTGGTCATCACTGACATTGTTTTAATCTAAGGAAGTCCATGACAGCTTCCTTACTGTAGACCAACCCAAACAGCAAATCTGGTGCCCCCCTCCCCACCCTGTGTCATCAACAGCAAGGAAACTCATGTCCGGAAATATACCATGTCCCGATCTACCACAGAACTCCTTCCAGCTAGATTTGAAAGCACTTTGGTGTAAAAATGTTATTACACAGATATGTAAACATTTCAACATGGGACCACCTTTTTCAGTACTAGTATATGACCTTTGTAAGATGATATTAGCTTTGCTCAAACATGGGAAATGTCGCCTTGAAACAAGTTCTGAAAGATATCTCAACACGGTTCACTCTGTGGGCTCAAAGGAGTTGTCGGAGTGATTCTGGCTAAAGGTCATGTTGATATATAAGCTTTATGGGTGAGTAGCAATGGTATAGAGCAAAGTTGAAAATGTTTTGGACCTTTGAGGAAATCTTCTAGAGCCAACACAGCAAGTGTTGAATGGGATCACTTAATGTCATGCCCTTTAATAAAGTAGGTCTTGATATCATGTGTCAGAGAGTCAGCACATGTTTTTACTTTCAACACGTTGGCAAGGCGGTCTTGTGGTTTAGGGTTGTTGACTTTAAGAATGTAAAGGTTCTGGGTTCGAATCCCGAGCATGCAGGCTTCAATGTTGTGCCTTTGGAAAAGTCATTTTCCTGACTTGCGTGAGGTGAAAATGAGTACCTACATGTAGCTTCAGTTAAGTATGTCCTGTTGGATGGAGTATAAAGCTGGAGGTTCCGTGTTTGAGCAGAGCCACAGCTCAAGCATGTTAAAGATCCCACTGCACTGAAAAGAGTAGGGGTCCTTCCCAGTGTGAGTGGATCAAACCTTACAGTCTAGTCTTATGCATCTTGTACTTACTGCACATAACTAGCGTGTTACACCAGTGAAGGCAGTTTACAAGTTATGTGAAACAAACAAATTTCAGACATACCCTTGTGGTGACACAATTTAGTTTTGTTCCTTGGGCATAACAGATAATTATATTTCACATTGAAATGGTCTACAGACTTTTCATTATGCTAAGTACTTGTAATATTAAGGTTAGATTACAAAATACAACTAAGCTAAATCTCACATATCTACATCTTTAATGCTTCAAAAATTTCCAGCCTGCTTTAACTGGACTGTACTGGAAGAATGTTTACTAAGCAGCCTTTCACAAGAATTCGAACAACTCTGTTGACAGAAATGTGTTGAACCTAAGAGATATTATGTTTCTACCAGTTGTTTTTAATTACTAGTTTGTTGGGTTGTTAACAGTAACGTTATATCATGAACTTACACACATGAACTGATTTTCCTGTATGTGACATAATCTTTATTGTAAAGAGGTAAAAATTGGCTTAAAGAACTTACTCAAGTAATCGAATTTGAGAACAGATCTCGATCCAGATGTTTCTCCCGGATTTTTATGTATTGCAATCCAAGCATTTTAAAATTCCCTAGGCTATCAGCTTCCTTTAAAACTGAATTTCTGAAATCAGATTACAAAGTTATGAATTCTAATCTGCAAAGATGAGTGGACTTATTGACATGAGGGAACAGTACAGGCTTAAAGATGTTTGTTCCTTACAAGTGCTGCCAAGTGTTGCACTTGGTAAAAAAATTAACCTTCTCCCTTCTGCCTAACCCGGTAACCAATACAAATTTGGTACCAAAAGGCTACCTTGGCAGGCTGAAGGTTAACCACCATACAATCACATTTTCATGCTGTTCCTCTAGTCGTATCCCAACATCCTAGTTACTAAAGGTGAAAAGACCACTTAGAAAGAGCAAACCCAGCGCATGACTTTGAATGTTGATGTTGCCCTTTCGGTAGGGACATCAAAATTCATGATGTGTGGCTGGGAATTCTGGGCAGGTGCGGCCGGGTGAAAAGGTCTGGCGCGCTAATGAAAAACCAACCACCGCCACAGCGCCGCATACAAATGATGTCATCTGCCGGACTTTGGGTCACTTTCTTCTCGTGTTGACATTTTGGATACGTCTTGACGTTTCCGCCGGTAACTTTGGCCGCAAACTTATGACTACAGAGTGATGAAAGCATGGTATGACAAAAACTTCACTCTTATTACTTAGCCTGACTAAATCACGCTTTGTGCAGCCCTTCCATTGGTCAGGCCCCTATAGGATCTTGACGGCCAACACCTCTAAGTCAGGAGAATTGGGAACATCTTAATCTTGTTGATTTTGCATATGTGCTAACATGCACCAATTATTGTCAAACTGAGACATGTCTGTTACCATAGTGTTGGAGGCTGTGATGACTGGTTTCCATTGAGACAGAGACCCCTGAGTTCCTTTTGGACTACATGTAATTTTTATAGTGATAAAGAATCCTGAGCTTTTTTTGATAGTTCTCGAGTAACTTAGAAGTTAGAGTTGTATGGCTACAAGCTCTCAGGGATGAGGTCCAATCAGCCCCTAACAGCAATAATAGATTATGTAGCACAAGCTATGTTCTTAATGAATACCAACTTTGGCCAACTTAGGCTTTCAAGTGTTACACCTGTCAGTATTCTTATAAAGACTCTAAAAGAGACCCAATACTACCTTCATAGACAACCCATAAGTTGACACCAATTTTTCTGGACAATGTAAAAGATAGAAACACATCAATGGAGAATACCGTGCAGTGGACAAAGCTTTCAAGTTTGGAGGGAGCTTGACCAAAGCGAGTGAAGTATTGGAAGGGTCGCCTGAAGTTTGAGAGCAGTCTGACCAGATTTAGGCCACACCAACCCTTCTCCACGAATCAAATCGAGTTAAATTTCTGTCAAATTTCACTGTCAACCACACCCCGACCTTCTTCTGAACACCAGCCAACCATGGCCGAACCTCGCGTCAACACCAGATTGTTTTAAACATTTTGAATCATGCGGCTGTCGCAGCCGAACAGTAGCCGACCTGGCCAAACACCAGCCGACCTTGCTCCCAACCTACTCCTAACCATGATTGGGGGGGAGTTCGGCTAGTGTTTGGGAGGACATATTCGGTGACAGGGGCTTCATGTCTCATTGACTACATGGAAGGCAGTAAGATTGCCACAGAGTGCCAAGGAGGTTAAAGCTATTCCATGGCATAAGACACAGACAGTGACTAGGAATATCAACTCTTCTTGCATAAGAAACTAATTCAAATGAAAGTTATCCTCTAAGACAGCCAACCAGAGCAGTGTAGGGTGAAGAACTTGACTGAGAATACTTTACAGCATTTTCTATAACAAGAGAGCTTAGTTTTGTAGGACACTTGCCTGACTATCCAGGGCTCGAAATACCCCCTATGAAGGTTAGTTCAGGTAAAATTGGGGCTGTGCAGGTATTTCTGATGTCTACCTGCACCTAACTTGCACCGGTCTGTGTACTGGGTTTATATACAAATGTAGGCGTATGTGGATTTTTATTAATTTTACTGTACTGACTGTTACCACCTTTGAAGTATAAAAGAAATAATGGCAATGGTTTCTGAACAGTTTTCGTATGATCCACACTTCCTAAATTCTGAGTAGTACAGGTAAAATTTGTCTAGTGCAGGTAATTTTGAATGTTACCTGCACCATTACAGGTACATGTATGCAGAAAAAAGCATTTCGAGCCCTGCTATGTCAGGAATTCCTTCAGTTTGCAAACGATTATACGAGAAATGTGGCCAGGCCCCTCAGTTTTGAACAAACTTTTCCTGTCATAACCTGCTTGACTAACTACAAACACGGAAAGTGGATTCATTACAAGACTTAAGGATCCCCAAAACAGTGAAAAGATAATATGTATATTGCATGCTGTATCAGATAATAAATTCTACACGACATCTGTTAATACTCTGGTCCACCCTCGGAATTTCAAATGCCATAATTCTCCAGCGAGAGGTGGCAATATAAGAGGATGGTTCTCTCCCTTAAACCCTTGAAATGGCCATCACATGTCTCCATACGTGACTATAAAAGTGGGCAGGAAAATTAGCATGGGGGAAGTAATATGCTGGGAAGGTTGCAAAGCTGTGTCCGACTATTTCGAAATTTTCTCAAGGGAGGATAAGGGATGAAGCGGGGACAGAATTGCTATTGGCTAATGAAGATTATGAACATGTACGAACTCACAGGAGGGGGGGGGGCAACCAAGAGAAACTTAGACACGATTTACATGTGGGCAAAACCCAGACTATACAAAAACTGTGGGGGGGGGGCAACCAAGCAAGAGAAACTTAGACCCGATATACATGTGGGCAAAACCCAGACTATACAAAAACTGTGGGGGGGGGGGGGCAACCAAGAGAAACTTAGACCCGATTTACACGCGGGCAAAAACCTGATGATACAAAGACTGCATACACACGTGAGCGTGCGAAAACTGCGTACATTAAATTTTTCCTGCGTGTACAAATTAGCCTGCTTTGACATACGTCAAGAACTTACGTTCAGATCATATGCCAGCCCTTGAGGTAACGTATGATCTGAAAGTACGTTCATGATGTATGGCAAAGCAGGCAAAAATTCAATGTGTAGTTTTCTTATGCTCGTGTGCATATGCAGTTTTCATACAGCAGGGTTTTGCCAGCATATGTAAATCGGGTCTTACAGAAGAATGACTGGTGAAATCTTCCGTACATGATGATTATACACGAAGTTGAGACAACAAACGGCAGCGCCTAATCTCCTGACTTAGATTCATGTGTTTCAAGCCATCCTCCGCATTAAAACTTTTTATCACGATAGTTTCAACGACTTGGGTTAAATCACAATAGCTGTTATATACATCAGTGATTTGATGTTATGATATCAAAAAGGGGAGCACTAAATTTGCCACCGGTGAGAAAGGATAAGGGACTGTTGCCTAATGTTTATCAAAGGGAGTCCGTGTAATAGTAAACATTCATTTTCAAATGGACTTGGTAAAAGGATACCCGCCACTTTGATTGGCTGTTACCAGGAAAACCAAATTATATGATGGTACATAGGTCAAACAAATCTAATTTCTTGGTTCTCATATTTGGCTCCAACAGGGCATACAATGTACCAGGTCACAACACTGTCAATCAACTGAAATCCAATCTCTACCCACTCGCTTCCATATGATTGTGACTTATTGGTAACTATACTCAACTATTAAATCCTTCTAACTCTGGAACCCAAACATACAAACCCTCCTAAACCAATGCCACCCAAAACAATACTTCCTTCCCAGAAGTAACTAAGTAAATATTATTGTGATGAAGCAAAGAATCTTTAATATGCCTTGAAGATTTACTGTTTTATCATTCTGCCATTTCAGAAACATATGTTGTGAACTAGACCTGCTTTGAAATGCATAGACCAAGACTTAGTGTACATCATGAAAAATTTTCCACTACACGATATCTCATTGACCTACCAAACAGCAAATAACTTCAACTTTGACTGACAGTGTCGCCTCCAGGTTCAGCGCAGTGTGAAATAACGGACTGCTTTGTCGACAAGAACGTGTGCTGCGGAATCTAAACGCAGATAACAAATCAAATAAAAACGCAGTTAATGTATCCGACCAGTGCAGTTCCGCAAGCTTCATCATTGCTGTAATGAAAACATGACAATGAAGGACCATCTTTCATGAGGCTCCGTGGCTCATAATCAAAACCGTGCCACAACAGCCATGTAAGTCATTTTCCTGCTCATAGAAAGATATCGTTCCTGTCACCCTTGGATGAATGCCGCTATTGGAATCGTCATGCACCATATGCATACCATTATCAGCCCCACTTGAGCATAATATTGTATCTTCGGGGGGTACGGAACACTTCGGTTGGAACATTCCCTGCATAAAATGTTGCTCCCGGAGTTGTGTCAACTTTCTGAAACATGTCCAAGCACAACTAATCAGCTACTACAAAGATCAACGGAAAAAAAGACAGGTTTCTTCAAGCTTTTATCCTAGTTTTTCAATAGAAAATATATATAATTTCATAGCCAAGTAACATTTTGATAATATACATGTATAATTTCAGAATGACAAAACAAGGGAAAATGGGGATCCACACATAATGCCCCCAAAATATCTCATACATCTGAACATCTGTTATTCATTTTTTAAACATTATGAAAAGGAATTATGAGAGTCTAATTTATGGAAGTACAATTCTATTCCAATCCTATTTTTGTCTCTCTCTCTTCCTAAAATAGCAGGAAGAAAACATCAGTTTGATCAGCAAGGTTGTAACACGTTATTATATCGTCACAGAGGGTAGGCAATTTGCCATCCTATGTGCCTTCCAGTCTGTCACGGCGAAGATAAAGCATGTGTGGCAGGTACAAATGGAAAAGAAACTTGCGTGTCACGTACCCATAAATACCCTTCAATTTATTCACAATCTGGGATCATCATGTCACTAACCATCCAAACGTGTCTTCAGCCTGTCAAGTACGAACTCGTAATGGATGAAATTGCTCTGAATGGGACACACATCAAACCCTCTTACTGAAAACGGCGGCGGAGAATCACGCACAAGCTGCGGCGCTGCATCCAATTTGGCACGGACTCTGCAGCAGTACGCATGCAGGGACATGCCGGGAGTGCCGGCTTCGATTGGAAATGTCACGTCTGTAGAGACTGAGAAATGTTCCTCGAAAAGACAGATTTGCAGGGAGGCAAATTCGTGAGAGATTTTTATGGATTAGAGGAGGAGTAATACATTACAAGCAGAACTTAAAAGACAACCAACATGCTGTAGAGACTGAGAAATGTTCCTCTAAAAGACAGATTTGCAGGGAAGCAAATTCGTGAGAGAGTTTATGGATTAGAAGAGGAGTAATACATTACAAGCAGAACGTAAAAGACAACAGCATGCTCTAATGTGTGCATCAAACTCAAAAAAGACTGACAGTCATAATTTGAAAGAGACAGTTGAGCATTTAAACTTTTAGTTTAAAGGCCATATTGAGTCATCCATCGTGTTAACCACAACAAGGCTTTCAGCACCAAAGACAGGGCAGTTAAAATATGATGGTCAGAGCTAGAATTATAGCAAAACTACAGCATAGCTCACAATGAAAGTTAAACATATGCCACCATAACAATAAACCAACATGTATGTATCCTTATTCAACCTTTGCAGCTATTCCGTCCAAAAATGTTCTTTACATCTCTGTTTTATGTATCCAAACTGTGTTCGGGAATATTTTACTTTCCAAACTTTTTGCGTGTTGCAAACAAACACGTAGAACAAACTCAATACAGCATTAATATTGAACCATCATATTTCTTTAATTATTGCTGGTCAAATTTTTCAGTCCCCCCCCCCCATGCCCAAAGTACCCATAGTCCTTAGTCACACAGCGGCCAAAACAAGTCTTGGAACGCAAACAAAACAGCATTTGGGCTGTTCTTTGTTGTGAGGAAATCGGTGGAAACTTATTTTTCGACGTCGTACCTTGAATCATTTGTGCAATCACAACAATGGTATGCCGCCATGATGAATTTGTCGTTCTTGCGAGATAGATTGTACAATACATGAATAGAGTCTAGACTGACTCCTAAAGTACTCATTGTGACATTTTCTTCTTCTAATGTTTCTTTTTTAAAATTTTAAACTTCATCTTCGCGCTGCCCAAGCAACCCTCCAGACTGCGACCGATTTGGTCGCATATGCGACCAAAAATTACGAAATGCGACTAAACTTTTTACTCTGGTCGCGCACTGCGCGACCGGCAGAGAATCCGCTTTGCGCCTAAATTATTGGCTGCCAAATCTCGCCCCGGTCTGCTTGCGGTAACAACAACCCAGTTTCATATTGCGAAATGTTCCTTGAGAAGTTTCATCCGTAGTCAAGTTGCTTTAATGCGCCTATAAACGCAAAAATTCATCCGAAAAGCGCGGCAGTGATCGCCCGAGACGAATGAAAACATTAGCGGCCATCTTAACTCACGTTAGATCTCGCAAAAACACGCGAGGAATATGCAACGCCCCTAGCGACATTGGTGAGACTGCAGCCTAGTGCAGGGTTAGAGATATCGGTAGACAGACGATAATGAAACAAATTAAATCTAGCACCGCGATTCCGCCGCTATTTTATCTCTTGGGGCGAAATTAAGTACTTCTTTGCTGTTGTTGCTATAAACAAATTGTACTATTAAAGCTGAAAAGATTTTTTCTTAAATTATACACTGTATAATACTAGTAGCGTTAATACATAATAATAATATGTGTTTACTACTGAGTATAATAATACAGTATTCATTGTATACTAGTAATTTTTGCATGTATTTTTAGAATTGCATGTTACATGTTTGCCAACATGCAATTTTGTATACATGTATGACATGTGTTTAGGTCCAGATATAGAATAAGACTGCAAGTGAAATGCACCTCAATAACCTGAAAGAATGCGCATTTTAAATGAACGTTGTTGTCAACTTGGTCATTTTCCAGTATGTTTATTAGATTTTGAAGATTTTTCCAGGGGGTACGTTTAGTCCGGGGGGTATGTTTATTCGGCAGATGAGAGTAATTGTCTGTTTAGGTACATTACTAGTATTCTCTTGGCTTGTAAATTAAAACTTTGCGCGACCAGATTTTTTGTTTGCGCGCCCAAATATTTGCCTGCGCGCCTAACTTTTTGAGGCTAGGAGCGCATGTGCGCCTAAGCTAAAAATTTAGTCTGGAGGGTTGCCCAAGATAGGAAAGCCTGGCAACAACTTTGCTACATCTGCCTTGTCCCCCAGACGGCCAGAGTCGGTCATGGGACTAGGTAAGGTAAGGTAAACTTCATCTTTTGCATGTTGCAGGGACCCCCAATGGAGGCAGATCTGCATACATGTATGTGCAACTCTGTTAATTCAAAGATACCCAATCTCTTACGTCTGCAAACACCTTTCGGCGAAGGCTTTCAAGAAACATCAAAGCGAACCTGTGAGGCTTTCATCACAACTTGTCTGATCTTGATAAGGAAACTTCTTGCTTTCTTTCCACGCATACTGACCCTCGGGCACCTCTATCTTTAGAATCCCCCCCCCAGTTCTTTTGGTGCATTGCCAGTTTGTTTTGGTGTTGCTTGCGGGTTTAACTTTAAGTGCTTTGCTGAGAAGTTGTTTTAGGCACTCCAGACATAGAGGAAAGAGCTGCTGCAGGGTAGTTACTTATTGTGACAACATCAAGGGATTATGTAAGGTTTTAATTACTTCTGGGATGGAAGTATTGTTTTGGGTGGCACTAGTTTAGAGGGGGTTTGTATGTTTGGGTTCCACAGTGGCATCGGTTGCTGGAGGTGGTTTTGACAGTTGATTTATAGATAGATGCACCCAGCAATTCCAAAGAAAGGATACGGTAGTTTGACAAATTTGATTTACGGACTGCGAATTTTAGAAAAGATATGACTACTACATTATGTATTTTTGGTAAAATATTTTTGTATTAATTGATTTAATTAATTTATTTATTTCTTGTGTTCCCGTGACCCCTCCCAACTGGACCTCTGGGAAGAGCGGCTAAGGCCGACAGGGCATTCCAGTATAAATAAAGGCTATTCATTCATTTATTCATATTCATTCAACTGGAGACACTGGTAAGCAACTGGGCCGGATGGCGCACGGTGGTGAGGAAGAGCACCGAGGCTGTGTGCAGGGACTGGGAAGGTCGGGAGTGTGGCGTCGTGTGGCGTAATGGTAGGGCGTTCGGTCCGGAACCCATGGGTCCTGGGTTCGATTCCCACCTACAATGTACATGCGCCGACGTTGTGCTCTTGGGAAAGGCACTTTACACAACTTTCCTCACTTCACTCAGGTGAAAATGAGTACCTAGCTTCGGTTAGGGACATCCCTCGGATAGGACGTCAAATGGAGGTCCCATGTTTGAGGAGATTCACACCTCAAGCACGTAAAAGAACCCACCACACTTATAAAAAAAATAGGGGTCCTTCCCGGTGTGAGTGGAACAAAACCTTGCAGTGTACGTCTTCATACGTACCGTGCTTGGAGCCCTCAGCCTATTGAGGTTAAGCACATAATAAGGAAGAAGAAGAAAAAGGGAGTACAAACGTGTACAACAACGACACGCTGCCAGTGCTGCCAAGCAGGCCCCATAACTTGTTTGTTGCACAATGAACTAAAACCTGGACTCAAAATATTTTGTATTTGAATTTTGATTTGTAATGGAACTGTACCATCATAGTTTTGTGCAGTTAAGTCATAGTCTTTCGAGACTGACTGATAGAAAGAGAGAGAGAGATTTTGAGCCTTGTATAGCCACTACATGTCTTCATCCTCTGCTACTATGAGGCCACACTGATTTAATTTTATGGATGACATCTGCGCGCACATTGATTTTTGCCTGTTCCCCACACAAAAAACTCCGAGGAGGCTCTAACCTGGGTTCCATCCTCCGCAGTCCATGGTAGCTACATGTAGCGACAATAGGGAGCCGGCAGTAACTACGGAGGATGGCACCCAGGTTACCGAAGCTCCAAAGAACTCCAGAACTCAGTACTTGTCCTAAAAGTTGTAATGTACTACCGCAAATTGTCCTAAAAGTTGTAATGTACTACCTCAAATTCACAATACCAGCTTTGTATTCCTGTGATTTAGCAGCTTTTTATTTTGCTGGAGTTACTTTTTCTGCCCTCTCGCATTAGTTTTGGGGTCTCCAGAGGATGTCATCCATAGAATTAAGTCAGTGTGGCCTAATCCACCTATACCTGGTCGCAATTTCAATATTTCCCAAAAGGACCTGTTTCAGAGTGTCTGCTGTTTCACGACTATGAAAAAGCAACCGACAAGATGTCAATGCCCCCCTCCCACTCTTCTGCCCCCGGCATCAAAACGTCATTACGCTGTCAGTATTAGATGATCCTTCCATGTCTTCTTGGCAACATTACTATAAGCCCTTCAGCCACATCTTGTCATTAAAACCCTTGAGAAAGTGGTAGTACACCAGTATTTGACAGGAACATACCCCAGGCTTTAATCCCTGGACCATTACACTTCCATTAACGGAACTTCTTCCCAGATTTAGCTAATCTCTGACACGTCCCCCCTTTGGTTTCTCCATACTCCTCGTCCCATCCGTCTTCCCATTCTGGCACACACATATCCACGTGTCAGACAATATCAATAGCTTTGCGCGCTCTGGGTTAACTTCCCCATGCTTTCCCTTGTCAGCTGGATCCTTTTAAAGGCGCCAAAAGTGCCAGGACAGTACAACTGGATTTTCAAAGTCAATTTCCTGGTCATTTTCAACCCTATCCCTTAGTATACTGATATCTGTGAGGCAAAAATGTGATGTCACTGATGGAAAACGGTTGCTTGTGTCATATTGTAGGCTTATTCTAGCTATTTATTGGTGGTACCAAAAAATAAAGAGACTCCTTGCGCAGCTTGTTTTTGTGGGAATTTCAAACATTTCAAGTATGAAATGATGACGAAAACGTGCTAAGAAATGGCAGTAAATGTCAATATCAGATTTCCTCATCCAGGATATATTTTGTCTTGCCTTTAACATCACATTTCCTATTGAATGATACGTAATCAAACTTATATCAAACTTATGGTAGACTCTTCTGCTTCTCCTTTTTCTGTCCGGTAATTGATTTACCATCTCAGTGTACGAAATACTTTTTTGAGCCAGGTTGCCAGGTGGTAACCTAGGATGAAAGCTAGGTTGCCCATCAAAATTCCAGGTTGCCCTGAATTTAAACTCGTCTACATCATGATTAACTTTGTTAGAAATTCAATGCAATGTGCATTTATACATTTCTGACACAGAGTTGTTTCCCCATACCTGAAGTGATGAGCTCTTCCATGGGAACTTCTCAATAAACAGGTCCCAATGGAAGAAAGAGGCATCCTTACCACAAAATTTAGGTAGTGCACTGGGCTACATGTACCTTCGTGTAGAAATAGGTTGCACCAAGCAAAATATGGTTGCACGGTGCAACTGGGCAACCTAGTATTTCGCACGCTGCATCTATAACTGTTTTATTTCTCTACACAGCAGTAAAAGTGAACCTAACATTTTTCCCTGTTTGTTGTAATCCTCAATGTATTTGGTAGCCATTATAGTGACACAAAGGACTGAGCTCTTACACTGTACATTTGCCAGAAACTATTAATCTTTTATCTGTTTTGCAACTGAGGCATTTTATTGTCAGTAAATAGCTTCATCAGCTCCATAAATCAAATCAACATAATTTTCTTAGGTACACAAGTTTATTTCTCTTTGTGCAAAACGATCGGCGTCCTATCTGATGCCTTAATCATGATCAGACAGGGCTGGAAATACCACTTGCATTTGCAGGTTATGCATGCATTTAGAATTGGAGCTAATTGTGCAGGTATTTCTGATGTCTTAGTAACCTGTACCTAACCTGCACTGGTACATCTACTGGGTTTATATTTAATATATACATTTAGGTGTGTGATTATAATTATGTTTTAATTGCTGCATTCGCTGTCACCACCAATAAAGTACATGTATAAAAGAAATAACAGCAATGGTTTCTGAACAGTTTTAAGTATGTCCATACATGTACTTCATAAACTCTGAGTGGTGTAGGTAAAACTTGTCTGGTGCAGGTAATTTTCAGTGTAACCAGCACTGGTGCAGGTATGCAGAAAAAAGGATTTCGAACCCTGTCAGAGCAATTGAACTTTCTCCTTGTCATATTATGACGCAATGATTACAAGAAAGGATGTGTCTCAAAGATGAAAATTTCGACAAGTTAGCAGTTGAAACTCAGGAACACTTGAAAAGACTTGTTCTTAGATTAAAATGTAAACCCGCTGGAACCTTTAGGTGCAAGTCCAAAAAAAAAACCTGAATGGCGCAAACCAGTTCTGGACTTGGTTGGAAAAAAATCATGTCACATACCCCTTTTCTTTCCGAACCACATAAAACCTTCCATAGATCACAAAATCTGTGCTGCAAAATGAAGAAAACATTGCCATCGGGCATTGTCAAGTGTCAGCCTCCATGTTATGTGGCCACAGTTTCGCCCGGACAACATTGCAAGGTTGACAACATGCAATTTTGTATATACCATCTGTTTAGGTCTGGACTTACAAGTCTGAAACTGAACATAAACCTTTGGACTTGAATCCAGACCTGAACCTAAACGTGGGTTTAGGTACACAGCACTACCCTCATACAAAGACACCAAATTACCACTCAAAAAAGACAGTTGGCTATACATGTATGTACAACGAACAGATGACTGATGGACTTCAGCTAACATCTATTCAGGTCAAGGTATACCAGATGTTCAGGTCCAGACCTGTGAAACACACAGCCTGGCTCGTGAGATTCGAACCCACGCCCAACCCAGGCCGCCAGCTCTCGAACCCAACGCATGCGAACACTAACTGCAAGGCTACTAGTAAAAGGTCCAGACCAGTTAGACTGGCCAGTTGGTGGCGCTTGAACCCCACTGTTATGCTACTCCCATTTTTCTGTTTTAGATTCGTCATTGAATCTCCAAGTTTGATAACCCTGTGCGTCACATCTTGCCATTATCCACAGGGCCGGCGTGGAAACCACTGAAACACACGGAGGGGCAAGTAGTACGGTCTCCTGGCTCTCAGGATTCGAACCCAGGCCACCAGCTCGCGAACCCAACACACTAATCGTAAGGCTAAAAGGTCTGGACCCATATTAGACTGGTCAGTTGGTGGCGCTTGAACCACACTGTTACATCTGTACCTAAATACTTTTACAAAGTACAGGACTGGTATTAGGTACACAGCCCTACATGATACCATATTTTACAGCCAAAAGCTGCTGTCCCTGACATTCAGTCACAGTCATAAAATTTCAGGCAACTTCCAATGACATCCAGCTATAGCATTTGTACACACAAAACAATGCAAGTACAGACAGCCTTATTTTGGACATGTTAGTGAGAATAAATGTATTGTCTAGAAAGAAGTAAAATATAGTATCACAGTCTATCAGTCACAATCACCACCTAATGCAACTTATTGACAAAGATATTAACTGTGTACTAATAATACTAAGGCCACACCAATTTAATTTGTTTGTTCTCTGAATTTTTTAGAAAAATATGAAGCAACAGGGTGAAAGAATAAAACAGGCCATGGCATCATATGATAGCCCCAAATGCTATGATAGGAGCCATGGAGCCAACATACCAGGCTGGTTTGTAATTAAAACAATTTATTTTGAACTTTTAATCAAGCCACTGCATTGGTAGATGGAAAAACTGTAACAACCAGAAAGAAAAGGACTTTCTTCAACTGTTGGGGCCAAAATATGAGCATTTTGAAGTTGATTCAGAACCTGATTTTTTTTCAAATCAGAAAAAAATGAAGCAGGCGAATCCAAGAACCAACTGATTAAATTGGTGTGGCCTAAGGCCCCATCTTTAGGAAACTTTGGTTATACAACTGTTAATCGACATTAACTAAAAGAGGGGGTTTAGTTTAGAGGACAGGGCTTTGGACAAGTTGCTAGCTTCCCAATGCTTAGTAAACAAATATATAATAAATAAAGTAGAATAGTTATACATAACATCTAGGTGTGGATAGATCTTGAAATTATGCAAGTGCAGTATACACAGAGTTCTATTTATATTATTCAATGTCATTATTACCTAGAAATTCATTAATTTTCTGTTGAATATACATTAGTATTACCAAGTCAGTATTGATGACAAAAACATAATTGTAATTGCCACAGATATAGCAAATCAAGATGCAAATTCCTTAATAAGCAATATCAAAGATCTAAAAAAAATTACATGTGATTGACTTTAAAATCTTATCATGAAGATAAAACAGCATTTAGAATCATAGTCTATAGTAGAACTAGTACTGTGTCCCTCCATTTTGGCCTACAAGTCCACTGCTGCACATAATATGTATAGTACAATCTACATAAAAGGTAGAATATGAAACAATCAGTTAGTAATAGCCCTTTGTAATGGGTTAAGACAAGGCAATGTTTTCTGTCAGATGACCAAAACACCCTCCCACCCACCTACCTGCGTTGCGTGGGAGAGAAGTCCCCTGTTTTTTTCTCCTCCTCCTCCTCCTCCTCCTCTCGCGATGCCTGCCCACGTGAGTCGGCTGAATCCTCGGGAGTCTGGTGCTGTCTCCGTCTCGATGTCAGCCTTGACCTGTGTGGATAGATGGATGTGAGGAGAAACAGATTACCGGCGGGCGTACGAGAGCCTACGCAGCTGGCGGGGAGGTAATTCTGTCAGAGCACCCCTCCCGCCGTGAGCCAAGCCAGCCGAGTTATTGCATCCCAATTTCACTGCACCTGCCCACTCTCATTCCTACATACATGTGGGGCAGCGCAGCTCACAAATAACCACTTCTCAGCAAACAATATTTCACACAAACCTCAATTATTTTTCTATCTCCCAACTGTATTAAAAAAACAACGTTTTTTTTGCAAGGCTGTGTTTTGGAGTCATGATTGTGTTATATGTACACAACGTCTAGGATAGGTTGCTGGCCCTAATTGCATCAAATGAAACCCCCGAGGCCCAACCAATTCAATATCTTAGTTCTCAGATTGCCACTTCGTATTGTTAAAAAAGTAATTACAATATTATTAATAAAAAAAAAATCACATATCTTCAGGAATCAATATAGCCCAAATGCTAATTCCTTTTACCATCTTTACATATGTACATATAAGTACATGTAAATGGAAGGTTACAGTACTACTAAGTATACAAATTGGACAAAATGTCAGTTATTGCTTCTAACAATAAAAATCTATTTGCCATGCACATGTATCTCTTGTATAAATTATATGTCTTATAAAGGCACCATCTCCTATTCACAAATTCTCTGCAAACAAAATGCATTTGCCGCAAACCACATTTACACAATGCAAGAACTGTTCATGGACTACCCCCTGTCATCACTTGCATCTATAACCCATCATTTAACGCTAATGAGACACATGCGATATCAAAACACAACGACCATTAAACACAACAAGGAACAGTAGGATCTAAACAGCATAAAAATTGCAGGTAGAAAAATGTAGAAGAAAAGACGGAGGAATTTAGTCCATCGTTTTTACATCATCAATTGAGTCGGGGAGGCACCCAATGTTCTCCTGACTTGGAGCAGACCATCTATTTATTGCCAAGGCCAAACAAATTTTATTTGTTGCTTCTCGGATTTTTTCAAAAAAAATATGAAGCGACAGGGTGAAAAAAAATAAAAATAAAAACAGGCCTGGGCATCCTATTATAGCCCGAAATGTTAGAATAAGTGCCATGAAGTCAACACAAAAGACTGGGTTAAAATTCAAACAACGAATTTTGAACTTTTAATCAAACCACTGCATTGATAGATGTAACAATTGTAACAACTAGGAAGAAAAGGTCTTTCTTCAACTGTTTGAGGCAAAATATGAGCATTTTTTAGTTGATTCAGAACCTGAATTTTTTTTTTTTTGCAAATCAGAAAAAAATGAAGAGGCGAATCCGAGAAGCAACAAATTAAATTGGGGTGGCCCAACTTTCGGCAGCGTGTGCTCAAGATAGATGTGTGGGAGGTGGGGAAGCAGCGATGCTGGTAGGACCACAGCTGGGGACTCTGCTAATTTGAGTGGGAGGCCGGGCCGGCATGTTGGGAGCCACCTGAGATAATACCAGGAGCCCGCTAATTTATGTCGCTCACTCCCAGCAATATTGTAGCTAACACACGGTGTCCCTTAGGTTAACGAGGTTAACTTATAAGTTTCCCTCTGAAGGAAAACTTTTACAAAAACTTCCAGTTTAGTCTTTTTTTAAGTAATTAGTTTTTACATTGTATAATTGACTAGAGTTCCACAACCTCTGAGTATTATATGCCTTTGCAAAATGACGTTAACCTGTATACCTGACATATTTTAATGGTTTCTCATTTACTATATACTGATTATATCAGTTGTTGTCCTTCTCCAGTTTGTGAACAACACGAAATGTCAAACCCGGAAGTTCTACTGCAGTACCTTATTAGAGAGTTGCAAGGGGGTCCATAATCTAATCATTTCTTTATCTTGCCACCACCAAAGATGTGTTTCAAATCTAATAACTTAAAGAGATCTCAATGAGATGCTGATAATACAAAAATAAAGCTGCCTTAATATAGAAAAATACACATGAATTATAATATAAAGGTAAGAAATACTGCTTTTAGTAGAGTACAAGTAGAAATGTTAATAAAACAGTTAAGGTGAACTTTAGGTAATATATACATGGATGTGTGTGTGTTTGTGTGTGTGTGTTTTATTTGAAATACATGTATATCCATATCAAATATTTCTTTAAAAAAATACCTTTCATTTAGATGCAAAATTGAAAAGCAAATTTCATCTTGACTTAACGGTCCATTACATACATGTAGAAAATAAAAAAGATGTTTAAAAATTCTAACACACACAAATCAAATAACACAATCACAAATAGCAATGACAGATAAAGTAGTTTTTATGAAAGAAAGAATTTCAAAGAAAACTTTATTGCACGACAACTGTACACTGTACAATGTATGGAAAAGTATAGAATAAAAGCTAATATAGTGTAACAATCGTAACAAGAAGCCTGATACATACAATGTATGTTGGGAATCAAGCACTAAGAGAACACAGTGAGCCTTTGGAGTGCATCCAAAAGTAGAAGTGACATTTCTAACCTTGAAATCAAGCCGGCACTACTCCGAGGGCGATCACGTATTCAGGAAGTGCGGCACTGTGATCGTAACAGATAAGAGGGCTTGGCGAGCATCGAAGTAGAAAAGCCTCCATATGGCTACGGGAGAAATCTGCGTCTGTCCGACAGGGACGCTCTTATTACTCACGCGTCAGCTGAACTATCTATTAACAGCCACCTGTCACTCCATTTATGACAGCCAATAAAAGTGCAGCATTAACAATGGATTCAAAGATTGAATCAACTTCTTCAAACATGCTAAATCTCTAAGACTTATGGAAGGATGACAAGATCTGCTGGTATCTTCATAAAAGGCTGATTCATAAAATCTGCCAAAATATCCTGTGCTTCAATTTTATCTACATGCATAAAATGTACATGTAATGGTACAGACAAGTACATGTACTAGATCATGGTTGTTTCTTTTATCTAAAATAACGTAATTAGATTAGATTACAAAAAAATTGTGCATGTTGGTTATACAAGATTTCAAACTTATACTGCTTAAACCAATTAATATATTAATTTAATCCATTTAATAAATGGTTGATTAATAATCATAATCATTCTGTCATTTAAGTGACTTGTTCAGAAGCATCACTACTAAATTTGTGGACCAAGAATATTAAAACTTTTCAAATCTAATGGAGATTTTTTTTTAAATGAAATAGCTCTATCAAGTCTTGAAATATTGTTGAACACTTTGGCCCCCAACTGTAGCCTTATTGTGCGTATCTTTACTGAATGACAAGACCGTACTTGGTGCTCATTTCTCTTTGAAACAGATAAAGTTCTGACGAGACTGACCCTGACAGGTATTGCACACACAGGGCTCGAAATCCTTTTGTCTGCATACCTGCACTGGTGGAGGCAATATTCAAAATTACCTGCACCAGACAAGTTTTACCTGCACTACACTTTCTTTGCCTTTGAGTTCATCAAAAATTGAAATGTTTTGAAAAAAAAACTATAGTAGCACCATTTTTTATATTACTCAAGTTTTCTGCTGTCTTCAATGATGCTACTTTGAACAATGCAAGGTAGTTTTTGACCACTGCTGGTCATATGTCCCCCTAGTGTTTGGGGCTGGTTATGTCATGGCCTAAGGCCACACAAATTTAATTTGTGGGTTCTTGGATTTTTCCAGAAAAAATATGAAGCAACAGGGTGAAAAAAAAACAGGCCAACGCACCCCATGATAGCCCAATATGTTACGATAGGAGCCATGAAGTCAATATACTTAGGCTGGGTTATAATTCATACAATGAATTTTGAACTTTTAATGAAACCACTGCATTTATAGATGGAAAAAACTTTAACAACTAGGAAGACAAGGACTTTCTTCAACCGTTTGGGCCAAAATATGAGCATTTTGGAATTGATTCAGAACCTAAAGTCTTTTTTTTTTTGCAAATCAGAACAAAATGAAGAGGCGAATCCGACAACCAATTGATTAAATTGATGTGGCCTAAGGCAGGTCAGGTGCAAGTAGACATCAGAAATACCTACACATCTATAATGTTACCTGCAGTAATCTGCATATGCACTCCAGGACTTGGTGGTATTTCCAGCTAGTGCTGTGTACCTGAACCCACATTTAGGTTCAGGTCCGGATTCAAGTCCAGAGGTTTAGGTTTAGTTCCGGACTTGCAACTCCGGACCTAAACCCACGGTATATACAAAATTGCATGTTTGCAACCTTGCAATGTTGTCTTGGCGAAACTGTGGTCACATAACATGGAGGCCAACACTTGACAATGCCCAATGGCAATGTTTTCTTCATTTTGCAGCACAGATTTTGCGATCTATGGAAGGTTTTACGTGGTTCGGAACAAAAATGGGTAATGTGACATGTTTTTTTTTCCAACCAAGTCCGGAACTGGTTCCCGCAATTCAGGTGTTTTTTTGGACTTGGACCTAAACGTCTTTACAAGTCCAGAACTGAGTCCAGCAAACTGGTACACAGCACTATTTCCAGCCTTAACAAATCAATCTAGGCCACCTAGCAATCACTTGGGCTGTTCCCGGGGCTGGGAGAGAGGGGAGTCCTGAGCTGAATGTGTAATCCAGTCCTGTCAGGACA
This sequence comes from Branchiostoma floridae x Branchiostoma japonicum, assembly GCA_013266295.2. Classification (NCBI taxonomy): domain Eukaryota; kingdom Metazoa; phylum Chordata; class Leptocardii; order Amphioxiformes; family Branchiostomatidae; genus Branchiostoma; species Branchiostoma floridae x Branchiostoma japonicum. The sequence goes on along the minus strand of CM023829.1, from coordinate 16,789,851 downwards.
TGTGCTCTCCCCGCCCGTCACATGGTGCCAGCAGGTCTGTACATGTGATTTAGAGCGTGGCGGCACGGCTTTTTTACTGCGTCGTAAGAAAGTCAGGTGCTTGCACATGGACAGGCCAGGACAATGCAGTTCAGTGTGCTAGCCAACGTCCGTCTTTCCGTCATTTGACGGAATTTTGCTGCTCGTGACGGACGAAAATTTTGCCCAATCCGTCATTTTTGACGGACAAATATGGAAAGAGATATCATTAAACTTAGCTTAGTGTACCAGCAAACTTTGCCCCTTGAAATGCAGGAAATAAGGTTTCAGAGGGTCAAGATTTCAAACTCCCCCCCTCCACTGGATTGTCGCATGTTACATTGAGATGACGGGAAAAAAATTCAAGTTGGCTCGAACCCTGATGCAGTTTGTCTATTTCACATACGCGGTAAACCGCCTAGGCGTAACACACCAGTTTTGTACCACAAGTACAAACTGCGTAAGACCCGACTGTAAGGTTTGAACCACTCACACCGGGATGGACCCCTACTCTTTTCGATAAGTGTGGTGAGATCTTTAACATGCTCGAGGTGCGGCTCTCCTCAAACACGGGACCTCCAGCTTTATATCGAATCCCATCCAACGGGACGTCCTTAACTGAAGCTAGGTACTCATTTTCACCTGAGTCAAGTGAGGAAATAGGTGTGAAGTGCCTTTCCCAAGGACACAACACTATCTGCAAGGGATTCCACCAAATTGTTGGATGAAATAGAACTTACTATAACCATTTTCTACAGCCATATCAAGGACAGGTCATAAATACATTCTGCTCAAGATTCAATAACAGATTTTGTTAGAAAATAACGGGGAAGTAAATAGTCCTAAATTGACCATCTATTCTCATTTTTCTTTTCCCAAAACAAATTAGAGGTATTGGTGCAAAATGAGATGGAACAGTTTGATATAAAACCATGTTGTTTCATTAAGTATGTCAAGTAATGAGGGAATACATTTACCAAACAGCAAGAATGTAATAGTATACATTGTCAAGTTACTTGCTGGCAAAATATAATGACTACTCTTTCAGCACCAGGGACAAAGACCGAACATCGGATTAAGTATTTTCTGTCAATGCTTATGTTAAAGGGGCATTATGTAACATTTTTGCACCAAATATTGAAATATTTTAATAGAAAAATCTTTGTGTGATTGTAATTTACTTCCACCTTTCAACATATTTGTGCAATTATCTCACATTTCTGACATTTATGGTTGGTGCTTTAAGCAGTCGCCAAAATGTGCACTCAGTTTGTGGCACCACCACAAACTACCAGAATGTAAACAAACAGATTGAGAAAAAGTATGAAGGGCGAAACAAAACAGGCATCCTATGATAGCCCCAAATGCTACGATAGAAGTCATGAAGTCAACCTACATGTATCAGGGTGGTTTGTAACTCAAACAATGAATTTTGAACTTTTAATCAAACTGCTACATTTATAGATGGAAAAACTGTAACAACTAGGAAGAAAAGGACTTTCTGTTAGGGCCAAAATATGAGCATTTTGAAGTTGATTCAAAAGCTGAATTTTTTATTATTTTTTCCAATCAGAAAAACAGAGGGCAAATCCGAGAACCAATTGACTAAATTGGTGTTGCGCTATGTTCATTTTGTGGATAATACCTGCTGTAAGTAGTGTAAGTGATACACTCTTTATTATCAAGTGCCACAGGGCAAAATTCTATGTTCACATGTTACACATTCTCTTGTCCATGATGCGCCATACTACATTGCCTTTAGAAACTATGGGTAGTTTTCGTGTTTATATTAAGCAGCCCAAATTGGTCAACTCCTCCCGACCTGACAAAGCAATTTGGTGGGACAATTAAAAAGTCGTCTGACAGGGATTCCAGCAGGCGTGCAATTTAAGTGCGGAGAAACAGGACGGAGAAACCCATTCATCATTTTCACGTGTGTTGCCACTCATTGGTCAGGGATGGCGTTACATCTAGCGTATACACGTCAGGAACGTGAGTCGAAAAGACAAATCATCCGAGTATCGGCGGCGGGGGGGAAATTTATAGAACTGAGTACAGAAGTTTCGCTCAAACACAAATCAAGTTTTCATAAGTCCACCATGGAGCTGTATGGCCACTAAATCTACCTTTGGCTATCAGAAAATAGCCATTGGGTGAATCGATTGCAGACGAATGTCAAATAGCAATTTGTATCATACAGCTGCGTCAGGGTTCGCTCCACTGCCCCCATTAGCCGCTGAAACCTGTTGGTACGCGGGAAAACGAATTACAAGTGCCTCCACAAATATCAAGCCACCTTGCGTCCTCTCTGGGCCGCGACCTTTCGACCCGGAGCCAGATTGACTTTTTATGACATGGTGGCATTTCTGTTTTGGCCGTTGAACTATCAATATCAATTCAGCTGCCATTGCTTCATGACGAAATCTGGGGGAAACTTTGTTGCTGATTATTTATACTTCTGCAGTAATTTGTAAATTTTTCCTCACAGCAGATGTAGCATTTCTGTCAACAGAAAAAAAATGTGAAAAAAATCTAGACAATTTTTTCCTACTCTTCATTTTGAAGTAGAATTATGAACATCAACTTTAACTTATAGTTGTCAAAGTTATTAAAAGATTCAATACAATGCATTTGAAACTCTTTAACATTAAAACTTATTCTTATTCTAGACCATAAACTTTCATGACTTCTTTATTGATATCATATACATATACAATGAAGTGTACAAAGAAGAATATCAAATATTTTCTATATAAAGCAATGTGAGGAGAATATTGAATACTTTCTATGTAATAAAATGTGCTATTTGTCTAGTATTTCTAGTATTATTAATACTAGTCAAAAAAGAATTTATTGCTGTTTTCACTAATTTTTGTTGATTAATACAAACAGATGGTCAGAAATTAGATGTCAACATATTCCATTCAGAGGTCATTATGAGAGAGGCAAAGTAGCCAATATCTATGCAGGTAGCAGCTTCCCTGGGAGCTGCCCTCCTGACCTTAAGGTAAAATTACTTTCTCATTTTCTCTGAGGTTTGTTTACAGATCTGGCTGGTGCTTCACCAGCTAGTAGAGCCTAAAATGTCTATAAAAAGTCTGCCAGACATTAGACATTCTCGAGAATGTCTACTTTTTCCGGAAATTTTTTAAACATTCTCCAACAATGTGTCTTTTATATATAGGGTTCTTTTGGGAAGGACTTGCTTGTTGTGTTTTCAATTGTTTAGAAAATGTCTATCAGAATGTCTTTAGAAAAACTGTATGTGGAGTGGCGGTCAAGCACTGCACAAAGCCAAGGCAGTTTAGAGGGCGGGACACATTTAATCATCGGGCAGACGCTAATATCTTTATAAGTACACATTGTGCTAAACAAAGGGCTGTCTCCTAGGGGAGTCCCTACCTGACGTGTGAAGAGACTATGGATATAAAATGTCTATTTCCAGTTATTTCGATGACATTTTTCAGTTAACATGTCTACTTAATGTCTTTCCGTCTAGCCTTTGTTCAGCAATGTCCAAATCATTTCTAATGTCCGCTAGACTTTTTATAGACATTTTAGGCTCTACATATATATATATGTGTACCTGTTTGCTGGACTCAGTTCCGGACTTGTAAGAACGTTTAGGTTCAAGTCCAAAAAAAAAACCTGAATTGCAGGAACCAGTTCGATCTGGACTTGGTTGGAAAAAAACCATGTCACATACATGTACCCCTTTTTGTTCCGAACCACATAAAACCTTCCATAGATCGCAAAATCTGTGCTGCAAAATGAAGAAAACACAATGCCATTGGGCATTGTCAAGTGTCGGGCTCCATGTTATGTGGCCACAGCAGTTTCGCCCAGACAACATTGCAAGGTTGCCAACATGCAATTTTGTATATACCGTGGGTTTAGGTCCGGACTTGTAAACCTAAACCTCTGGACTTGAATCCGGACCTGAACCTAATCGTGGGTTTAGGTACACAGCACTAACCAGGCCCATAGCCTAATGCTTAACATACTTAGAACCAGTACAATACAGTGAAAATCATTTAGGTACAGGGCCAATATATATACCAGATCATCAATGTACCAGTACTGTACCTGAATACACTTAAACTGATGTATATAACTTTTTGACTTGTTTTGTTCCTAAAAATGTGTTGCTCCTGCCACATTGGTAAAAAATTAGCACTTGAAAAAGATAAAAACATTGTGTGGGATATGGAATCAGCACTGTCTTTGATTCAAGATCCTTTCAAAAGCTCTCAGCATAGTACCCGAAGTCTAAATTCTGTTAACTGTTTATTCAAAAGTTTCTGTCATCATTGAAGACCACTGGTTACTTGATAATGTCAAATTGTTAAATATTAGGTACAAGTACAGGTCTGGAGTTGTACCTAAGCCTCTCTACCAGTTGTACCTGTACCTGGTGTTATGTAGCACTACCATATAGCCACTCTATCGCATCTACTTTCCGTAAATAATTTCATCAGGTTGGAATATACATAGGGTATAGAATTTTCTTCTTACACAACCAGTAAGGTTCTCACCTGCTTACATTTCGATGTCGATCAGACACCTTCCTCAGAGCTTCTGACTGGAGTTCTGCAAGTTGCAAGCGGCGAGTTGCAAAACTCCAGTCAGAAGCTCTGAGGAAGGTGTCTGATAGACATCGAAACGTAAGCAGGTGAGAACCTTACTGGTTGTGTAAGAAGAAAATTCTATCCCCTATCGCATCTACTGCTATATAAAACTTTCTTTTTTTGGCAAAGATTTTAGGGCCCTTGTGATACTTGGCAGTTGTGTTTTGGAAGTGAAACTTGCCCTGGTAAGAAATGAGAAGACGGACATGTACATACACAGCATGCATACCATGTACAAAGAAACAGAACTTTTTTTTTCTGACTAACATATGCCAGGGTCAACGTTGGAGACAAATAGCAGTATTTCAAAATCCAAAACCAGAGAGTACAGACAAACACTAATAATCATTATATCACACTGCAGATTCATCAACAAGTACATGACACAATTAAAATCAAAAACCTTTGCCATGGTAAGTTTTAAAATGACCAATCTTACCCAAATTCTGGGCAAAAAAAGAAATATGTGAGAACATACTAGGTGTTGAAAATATCCAAATAGCCAACAGAAAGTTGTTAGCCAGTGGCCACTTCTTTTAGGGCCCAACCTAAGACAACCATATACAAAGTCGGAGAAATACATTGACAGATGGCCGAGTAGATTTTGGCCCAGCTTTACGCTCCACTGGGGAGGCGACCTTGTGCCCTATGATCTCTTGTTTGTTATTACACTCCAGTTTTGCCTGATGGCATTTGGGGAAAATGTAATTTGGTCCCTTTAAGCATATATATCAAATTCTTGTGGTGAATATCAATGGTTTACACCAGCTGGCTTCCACTCTACAGCGTAAGTGCAGACAGGTCGTTATGGGAAAGGTCATTCTCTGAGACTTGACATATTTGGGCAGAACAACTAAATTGACTTTGTCTAACTTATTCAGGAAACTACATGTACATAAGGCCATGCCAATTTTATTTCTTGCTCCTCAGATTTGCATCTTCATTTTTTAAATCTGATTCATAAGAAAGTGGCCTTTTAGGACATTATTAAACCCAGAATATTCATATTTAGGTACCAACAGTGAAAGGCGTTCAGGGCTTGAAATACTTTTTCCTGCATACTTGCACTGGTGCAGGTACATGTACATGTATTAATTTTTGTAACATTGAAAATTACCTTCACCAGACAAATTTTACCTGCACCAGTCAGAATGTAGGAAGTATGGATCACACCATTATTTCTTTTATACTTTATAGGTGGTAACAGTCAATGCAGCAAATAAAAATCCACATACACATACATCTGTATATAAATCCATGCAGTACATGGACCAGTGCAGGTTAGGTGCAGGTAGACATCATAAATACCTTATCAATGCATTAAATGTAAAAAAACATGTTGGCTCCTATGCTATGGTGACACAGCATGTCAGCAGAACGTACTGCACCTGCACGAAACCTGTAATGTATTGTGCATAGCACTTTGGCAGAACGTCTCATATAAGGTTGTATTAGAGCATATAAGGTTGACAGCCTGTCTGTAGTTTTTAGATGTTGTATAGAAAAAGATATCGTCTGCAACAGGCAAAATTTTGATGCAACGTTGACCAAACATCCAACGAAAAATGTGAAAAATCAGGGTTTTGCGCAGGCGCAGTACGTTCTGCCGACGTGCTTGGTGACACAAAGCTAAGCTGCCCCGTGTATGAGGGAGCTTTAGGCGTCAGCCTCAAGTGTCGAATCTCTGTATGTAAAAGAGCCCAACACACTTGTCATGAAGAGTAGGACTAGAAGTGCCTTGATCACAGGAAGCCTATTTCTTTTATTTCAATTCTTATTTTGCCTGCCCGCTTCATTATTTTCTTGCAGAAATCCAAGAACCAAAACATCAAATTGGTGTGGCCTTAGTAAAATGTTTTTAAAAACAAGGAGTCAACATGGAAGGAATTTTTAAATTAGTGGTAAAATTGCATTAAAAAAGAATTCTAATAGAGTATGACTGTTATCTATGATCTTTTTAATTAGAACATACAAATGAGCATTAAAAGACAAGTATTTCAGATAAAGAAAAGGGCTTCTCAGTAATCATATCCCATATTCCAAAGAAATATAGGGTTTCATCATTTTATATCATATTCCAAATATTGTAAACTTTAATGGACATATACATTGTAACAATGTAAGTAGCCAGTAATGCTGAGTTCATACTGACATGGATATAATATTCAAGGTTTGATGCCTGATGAGGGCCCCCTAGCAATTTGGACTAAAACTACACTATTCAGTATTCTTGCGTGGGGACACCATTAGTCCAGACCAAGGAGGTTTAAACTGGACGACAGGCATATGGACGCTATGCCAGACAGACAGCCCAATATACATCGGAGTACAATGTAAAGATTGCATCTAATATTAATAACTACATTTATATCATACCCGGGCAGCGATACAGTGCTCCTGGCCGTGTTGTATCCACCCGTACAACACAGTTGTATAAAACGGCTTCCATAGAACGATTCGAACGATTCGAACGCGCTTCGCCCCAACCGTGTGCGCCGCTTTCGAACATTGGAATACAGGATTCAGACGTTGGAATTGATGTTGCTGCAGTTTTTTGGTTCAGGGACACCAAATTTTCGCTCATTTCGCCTTGAAAAACGTGTTTTCTAAGGTGGGTATGATATAAATAGCATACAACACGGTGTATTCCGCATCGCCCTCGGTCTCGGCCCGACCGCGAGTCGGATTCGGCCGTCGGGCGATCCGACTCGCGGTCGGGCCGACACCTCGGGCAATACGGAATACACCGTGTTGTATGCTCTATGTATTACATATAATAGTAAGTTCTTTGCAAATGATAATAAAGTGACAAACTCCTTGCTTTACCAGACAATATCATTAATGTTCTTTTTTTATTTATTCTAGTTTTTTGCAGTTCCGTACCATTTTGAAAGCAATGCGTAAGCAATTACTAGTATCACCTAAAATCAAATAGTGCGATTTATAATGCCCCCTCACGGCCAGCTACCAATTCGCACGACACGCCGCGTGTGTGGGTCCTGTAAACTACCGCACACGTCCGTGTCCAGGAATATACGGGAATATCCGAGCCCGAACACACCGGCCCCGGAAACTCTTGTATATGGACACGTGAAATTTCACGAGTGTGTCACAGCCTAGAAATTCCCGGAAATTTGAGATTTCGTGCAGTGGTAGTACATGTACTGCAAAGGTGCATCGATAAATGTTAACAACACGGTGTATTCCGTATCACTTCGAGGTACCTGCCTGACTGCGGATCAGATCACCCTCTTCACCAAAACAAGGGACTACTGGTAATCGAAGATTGTAATCAAAATATAATTCATTTGCATTCTTTGTCTTATTTCAACGCCTTATTCATGTTTGTCCCATTTGATTTTCCACCACAAAATGGAGAAAATGATTGAGGTCACAACTTTGTTTGCATACCCGGTAAACTGCCTTTTGGCGTAACACACCAGTACTGTTAACTGTAACAGTTAAAGTACAAGCTGCGTAAGACCAGATTGTAAGGTCTGATCCACTCACACAAGGATGGACGACATACACTTTTTGATAAGTGCGGTGGGATTGTGCTTGAGGTGTGGCTCTACCCAAACACGGGACCTCTGGCTTTACCTCCCATCAAAGAAAATATCCCTGACTGAAGCCAGGTACTCATTTTCACCTGAGTTGATTGTGAAAATGGGTGTAAAGCAGCCTTTCCCAAGGGCACAACATTTGGGCCTGGAAGGGATTTGAACCCAGAACCTTCAGATTCTAATCTAAGTCAACAGCCCTAACCCCAACCTTGCCACAGTGTGGAGACACAGTATTTATGCCTGCAGGTTAAACACCCATGTCCTTTTGTTTGGAGCAGGTGAAAACAGGTACGCAAACACCTGTCCTTCTTAAGACAAAAAAGTTGGCTTACAACATATCTCTTGACCCCATTGTTCATGCCATCTGCATAGGCTAGTGCACAGATACAAAATGTACATGTTTGCAAGTGCTAAACACTTACTAAAAGCCAACCTGTGGTATGGAAGTTGTTCAAAACTTTCCTCACCTGAATCCCGAGGGGGCTCCCTGTGAATGAGGATAGGCACTTAGCTCAGCGTTAGACAACTCTAAATACCAGTTTAACAAGAACTCCTGTCATTCGTTAAAACCTGGATAGCCTAAGGGGGGAAATGTAGGAGAAAAGAATTAGTCTGTGGTGCATAAGTTGGTGTCACACCGCAGGAAAATAGCTCGCCTGACAAGTCTACGAGCTCTGAAAGGCCATTTATGGCAGCAATTTTAAAATTATGAACATTTTTAAAATTATTAAAATTTTTAATACAGCCGGTGTCATATTGGCTGCTTGATTTTTAGAGATTGAAATGGATGCTTGCAATGAAGACCTTGTCATTTGGCAGGCACACAGAAAAAATTTAGCAGAAAAAAAAAACTTTAATTTGAATCTCTTATGTCCCTGACTTCACCTAAGGCCACACCAATTTATCAATTGGTTCTTGGATTTGCCTGTACATGTGTCATTTTTTTTCTTATTTGCAAAAAAAAAAAAAAGATTCAGGTTTTGAATCAACTTCAAAATGCTGATATTTTTGCCCCAACAGTTGAAGAAAATCCTTGTCTACATCTTCCTAGTTGTTACTGTTTTTCCATCTATCATTAGTATCAATCCAGTAGTTTGATCAAAAGTTTAAATTTCATTGCTTGAATTAGGCATGTTTTTTCCTGTCGCTTCATATTTTCATATTTTTTCCGATAAAATTAGAGAACCTACAAATTAAATTGGTGTGGCCTACAAATGGAGTAAATTTCAACATTTCAATTCAGCATTTGCACAACGACTCTGTACATCACTGACAGGGGGGAGGGATTTCACTAATTAATGGACAATAGACAAGCTAATAAGCGATATTGATTTATTATACAGTAAGATTTTTGCGCCAAGACTGTAAATGTTATTAATTGGAATTTTCTTATCTTGATTGTCATTTTCAATAACTTTCAACATATTAGCGTCACTATTTTGCTTTTCCGGCGACTCAGCGCAGCGCGAGAATAAGTTGCGCCAGGGCCGCTGTATTTTTAGGAGGCTCCTTACGAGTAAAAGAATGTAAACAAACATTGACAACAAACATGGCTGCGATCTGTGCTAGCGCCGAGGAGTTGGCAATTTTCCAACACGTTTTTGCGGCACAACGACATTGATCTTTTACTCCCCAAATGTCATTATGAACCCAGGTAGGCTTATAGCATTAGCACAAGAAAATGTGTAAAACAACGATGTTTAAAATAGTGAAAATCTTACATAATATTGTTTACGTGTTCAACTATAAGCTAATGTTTTTGAAGTACTGCAGGAAAGGACTAGACATTTCCTGATTATGTACATCTGGCAGAAGTGATAAACTATAGTCTGGCGAATTTTGTGACTTCTGTGTTTGACAGGCCAACTTTTTCACACACTACAAACTAAGATTCTGGGTCAAATTACTGTACATCTTCACATATTTGCTGTTTTTAAGTTTGTGGCTTTTGCAGTGACCTGTCACTTAGTACTGTCATTACAGCCTTACATGAGCACGTCGGCAGAACGTACTGCACCTGCGCGAAACCCGTAATGTATTGGGCATATAGCACTTTGGCGGAACGTCTCATATACGGTTGTATTAGAGCATATAAGGTTGACAGCCTGTCTGTAGTTTTCCGATGTTGTATAGGAAAAGATTTCGTCTGCAACAGGTAAAATTTTGATGCAACGTTGACCAAACATCCAACGAAAAACGTGAAAAATCCGGGTTTTGCGCAGGCGCAGTACGTTCTGCTGACGTGCTCCTTACATGTAGGTTATCATTTTCTTGTTCAATATATGTTCAAGCAACTAAATATTTAAAAAATCAAACCCTCTATATATAGCATCTGATTCAAAAACTGGAAGTTCAGCTGCAGTACCAAGAAAAAACATACAGTTTAACCTGTTCATAAGGCCACCTTTTTTTTCCATAGGCACAGTCAAGCATTAAGCAACCTGCTCAAGAAGGCCACCTGTCCAAGAAGACCACTGTACCTCAGTCCCCTGGCTGGCCTTCTTGGGCAGGTTTGACTGTATTATTAACCCTCTACATGTAGGTGAAGGTAAAAAAAGAACAATACTTACATGTACACACATGTACCAAGGACAACAGCACTTCTCTCACAGTCTCAGACAAACGTAGCTCACATTGTACGTTTGTAGAGTGTGTAAGATCTGCCAGCTGTGCTGACAGGTCTCCTGTGTTAACCACCACTTCTGTACTAATTACAGCGGCACCAGTCTGACGGAGGGATGACAGCCCGCTCGCCGGCCTGCCTGAAGAGAAACAGCCACCAAACAAGTTTAAGGCCAATGTCACAAGCTCAGATGGAGTAGATAACGTAACAATTACAACGTCAGTGTTTCAACAAACAATCATGGAGGTTATGTTAAACAGTCATTATGTATTTCTTGCTTTCAATCAACATTGAAATACAATTGTAAAAGGCTTTTTTAAAAAGTGGTATGATGTGACATTTCTGCACCAAAAATTGTAACATTTTAATTGAAAAAATCTTTGTGTGATTGTCATTTACTTCCATTTTTAAACATACATGATATTTGTGCTATTAATTATTTCACATTTCTGACATTTATGGTTGGCAAAAGTAGCCTACACTCTAGTTTAACTGTTTTCTTCCAATCCAAGTTAGGCCATGTTGATTTGATTATATGGATGACATCCGCGCGCGCATCAATTTTCGTTCGTTTCCAAAACAAAAAAAAGTTTTCGACCATACTGGAAATCGTACAAAGCAGCTGCAACATGAGCAAATATATGCCGTAAATAAAAAAAATATTGGAAAACTATACTAATATCGTAGAATACTAAAATCAATTCCAAAGGAAGAAGAAAATGTGAAGAAATAAATAAAAATGAAGAGTCTATTATTCGCCATACCATAATCTGTGTGTTTAGCCATTTGTTCAACCTTCATGACCACGTAGATTTCATAATGAAGGCAACTTTTTTTTTGGCCAAACTTTTTTTTTATTCGCACGCTCGCATCAGTTTTGGGGTACCCAGAGGATGTCATCCATATAATCAAATCAACATGGCCTTATTATAACGACTGTGGTTTACAAAGTATACTGTACTGGCCATGGGAACAGTGCCACCTGTCCAAAGTTTTTCTTTCCCATTAGCACAGTCTAATACTGTTCACACTTTGGAACAAAACAAAAGAAGGACAGTTATTGAGAAGTGTCCTTGGCATTTTCAGACGATAACAACAGGTATAACTGTTACAGTACTGTAAGTTTGGAAATGTTTGCAGTCGTTTTAGTCTCACAGTTACCTCTCTGCTACAAAATCAGGACACCGCAAATATTTGTTTCCACTGTATCACTACAGTACAACACAGTCGTTTTAACTGCCAACTTAAAACACCGTGAAAACCTCTTTTTTCTTCTAATGTGAAAATAAATGAATTTACAGTATTAAGATTTTTTTTTCCACTCTTCTCACAATGTGAATCAGCACAAATTAGAAGAAACAAGAGACCATAAACGTCTGTGAAGTTATAACACTGTTTGGGGACCTCAATAACTATAGGAAAATTCAAAGACGTCAATGACCAAGGACTTGTCTGCATACAATGGAAAAACCAGGATCGTGAATTATTGCAATTTACTATCAGGGCCTGCTCACCCCTATATCGGTAAGAGTTAAAGCACCCATGCCGGCTGTTGACAACAGCTCTTAACAATAGACGATCCCAAACCGCATACAGCATGGCGGTGTCAAATTATTTTATTTCTGGTTCCAGTTTAATTCCGGATTAATTCCCATATCTCAGCAACCTTACATCTAGATTGGCTTAACTATAGGTAAAAATGATGCAAGAGATACATAGCAGTCATCGAGGACCCAATTCTGTTCTGCAGAATTCTGGGAACTAGAGAATTCTGGCTCCAGTTCCCAAAATTGTGCAGAATTGGGTCCGGAATTAAACTGGAATTCCAGCTAGAATTAAACTGGAGGCTGTTTTCAATACCTGAAAATACACAATGAAAAAAACACATCATCTGGACCTCAATAACTCATCATATACCAAATAACACTCAACATATAATCAAATAAATCTGTCAAACCCACCGTGAGTTATAGCTGCAAACACACAAACACAACCGAAAACAATACCTTCCCGCGGAAGGATACATGTATCTCCCTCCCTGGAGGTACAAAATGTAATTGGAGATTCCAGACTTCCAAACAGAAGCTAGTCTAGAAGTAGTTGACAGACTGTTGTTCTAAACACTTTTACTGATCAAATATTGGCCATTGATAATAAAGCCGCGTCTACTCATTCTCAGCTTCGGAACTGTAGAGATTGTAGAAATCTGTAAATATTGTGGTACCATTGACTTCTCTAAAGACCCTGCACTTTTCAAACTAACCTGTGAAAACCTGCACCTGTTGTAGGCAGGACGCCACATGGGTTACACTTTAGGCCATACCAATTTGATTTGTTGGTTCTCGTTTTTTTGAGAACAATTGTAGAAAAGAGCTTGTTGTACCACCATGGGAAGCTACATGTACTATACTGGGTATTCATATGCGATAGAACACCTTAGACTGTCAACACTAATGCCATGAAATGTGATCAATTGTGCCTCAAGTTTGCTGGATCCCTGATGGTCTCTGAACCAAAAGACATTTACGACATATTTGCCTATTTTTGGTATGTTGACCACCGTTGTAGGGCAACAAATAGTCTTTTTTTTTTAAATCAGAAGAAAATTAATGCACACACTCATGTCACCCATAAGAATTACTTGCTGTGGCCTTACTGTGACATATGGGACCAGCACTGTTCCCCACTATCAGCTGACAGACAGGTGGCTAAGTTTACATGTTAGCATCAATCATGTCAAACCTACACAATACCGCTGACCGAAGTTCCTGCTCGAAAAATATGACCTTCCCCGTGCAGATAGTATCTGAAACGGCGGGTTGGCGGGTGCGAGAACATGCCATTTCTTTTAATTGATTTTCTACTGTCCAATGTGGGTCCTGCAGATAAGGACTGCCTCAAAAGGCGCGTTTTTAGTATTCCGCAGAGTGGCGTACGTTGATGCATGTTTCCGGACGTATCTGTCCTGTGCTGTCCACAAAACGGGGCAATAGCCGCAATTTGGCCCGCAGTTAGTGGTCACTTTGGGTACATCAGCCTAAATGAAGCAACAAATTAAGACTATCATCTAGAGCGTCTTCAATGATTCTGCAATATATCATATAATACGAGCACACTGGTTGGCCTAACAGGTTTTAGCTAGTAAGAGTAACAGTACTGGTAATAGCGACTTGTAAGTGATGCTTAAAAAACAAGTAGCTCTTTTGGGTTGCCTCATTTTTTAACACTACTACACAGCATATTCATTTACTTTTGAGGTGGTAGGACAAATTCGAAGAAGGACTGGTTTTCGCAATTTGTTCTACTGTAGTAGTAATACATTGCAAATGCACATTCGCAGTGTTATGACAATAACATGTCCAGCAAGAGATAAAATCGGAAATTCTGCTGCAGTACCAAGGTCAGCCACCAGGAGGTCCGTCTTTCCAAGACCTACCCACATACATCATACCAAGGAGATCATACAGTACACACCAAATATCATGATCACAATCCATTCATCACAAAGGCCTTCTGAAGTTTTCCGCATATTTGTCGACCACAAATATGCGGAAACACACACACACACACACACACAGAAACCAAAAACAAGCCTCCGTTTTTCATGGAGGTAATAAAGCCACTGTGAAAGTTTAAAAATTTACATTTATTTCAGTAATATTTTTAAAAGTACATTACATTAATTAATTGCAGGGGGGACTTCACAAGGGGAAATTTCTTTGTTTTTGGTGCATGTCTGCTTTTCTGGAGACAGTCTAGGTTGACAGCATGTGGGCGGGGGGGGGAGGATGGACAGGCAAAGTGACAGGTCAAAAGGTCAGACTCAGGAAATGGGGTGAACGTGAAGGTCTCAGAATCTGGCCGGAAGCCAGCAGAAATATGGTGGTGAACATGGGGGAATTCAGGAAGCGGAAGATTGCCTTTTCGGAAGTCTGCAATCTTCAATTCCTTGTTTTAACTGCATGTATCAACCTGAGTGTCAATTTCTTCTTAGGTGACTGCAACATTTTAACTCATAGAAACAAACTTTTTCTCTGCATATCAAATTAAAGTACTATTAGGCCACACCAATTTAATCAATTGGTTCTTGGATTTGCCCTCTTCATTTTTCTCTGATTTGGAAAAAAAATTCAGGTTCTGAATCAACTTCAAAATGCTCATATTTTGGCCCCAACAGTTGAAGAAAGTCCTTTTCTTTCTAGATGTTACAGTTTTTTCCATAATTCTATCAATATACCTGTTAGATTAAATATTTAATAAAATATTCATTGTTTGAGTTATAAAGCACCCTGGTATGTTGAATTCATGGCTCCTATCATAGCATTTGGGTCTATCAAAGGAATTGCCTAATAGACCTTTTTTTGCCATCACTTCATATTTTTTCTAAAAAAATCTGAGAACCAACAAATCAAATTGGTGTGGCGTTACATAATCATTACATAACAATCTAAAACACCTTCAGCATTAGTACAGACTTATACTTTGAATGCAAAGCCAAATACTCCAAGCCCTCTAGCCTTGAGTCTGAATCCTTTCTACAACAAACGTTCTATATTTGCTGGCACAGCTTTCTACAGAAATCCAATTAGACCCTTTCTAGTTTATTCTGGGATGTGTGAGGGAAAGAAAGCAGCTGGGTTGGTTAACTGGTAAACACTGACTCTGTTTCTCACCTAGGCTGGAGTCTGGTATGTTAATCTTCATGTTTCCTTTAGGGTCAGGGCTCCCCATCTCCTTCTGCCACTCAAAGACGTTGTACTACATTTTGTGAAGAAAAATTGTTGAAGAATTGAGTTTCACTTCCAGGGCTTGAAATACTTTTGCTGCATACATGCACTGGTGTACGTAACATTGAAAATTACCTGTTTTACCTGCACCACTCAGAATTTAGGAAGTATGGATCAACTGTTCAGAAACCATTGCCATTAATATATTTCACTTCATTCAAAATGTTGGTGATACCAGTAAATGCAAAAATAAAAATCACACATACATGTACATGCACAATGTCTAATATAAATTAAAACCCTGAGTACATGGACCGGTGCAGGTTAGTTGCAGGTAGACATTAGAAATACCTGCATGTAGCTCCAATTTTACCTGCAATAACCTGTATACAATACATGTATGCCCTGAGTACATGGCCCAGTGCAGGTTAGGAATAGGAGCAGGCAGACATCAGAAATACCTGCACAGCTCCAATTTTACCTGCACTTAAGTCTTAACCTGCAAATGCCCCTAGATTTCTTGTGCTTTCGGTGCTTGCTATGGAGATTTGCCAGAATTGCCAAAATGAGACAGTCTGAGAAAAAGATAGAATGGGAGCCTTGATCGGGGTAACATTTGGGTAGCTGGGAACTACATATGTCAATGATAAGTGCTTTTTTTTATTTCTTTAAAAGAAAAATAAAGTAAAGTAATTTAAAGAAAGGTCCAATGACTCCAATCCAATAAAAAAAGACTATCACAAAAAAAATACTAAATTCCAAACGGTGACAGATGTAGACATTTGCTGACACATTTCACCATCTCTCGATCTAAATTCTAAACTGTACTGCACAGATTTCCGGTGTGAGTGAGATTTGGCAGACCTTCTTTGTACAAGTGGTTACGCCAATGGCTGTGTTTCTTGTTAATTAGGTTAAATGAGACTGGATTTAAGATAAGAAGTAGTTTAGTGCTAATAAGACCAAAGGGATGTAGGCAGTCTACTGCTGTCAGTACTAGTAGTATTAGCCTTACAGCTGGTCAGCATCCCGGCAGACTTGACTGTAGAGAGCTATTCCCCACGTATTGAGACGTAAATTTCAACTAAAAACAAGATCACCTTCGTGAAATATTTGGGGATGTTGTGTTTCTTGTTTTATTCATATTATAATAATTGTGAATTTCTTCAATGATTCCGTCTATGCATTTTCCCACTGGTTCCTGTAATATATATTATAAGGCAACAGGCATGCATCTACTTATATAGATATACCACATTGTATAGCAGGAAAGCAGAGACAGGAAATGAGATAACCTTTTCTGGGACCAGTGTGTGGATGTAGTACCTGTGCCTCAGCATTTGGGCTACAATCCCACCTACGATGCCATTGAAATCATCATCATCACTCGACGATGAACAATATTTCAAGAGTGTACTACTACTAGAGAAATGTTTCAAATGCGAACTTTAAACACCGCGAAAACCTCATTTTCGCTCCTAGTCCTACTGCAAAACAAAACTACCGAGAAACTTTCTGCATCTACAGTACTGGATATAAAAAGGAACAGAACATACCTATTGGTTTATGTTCAAGGGTTTCGCGGTGACATGTCTAGTAGGGCTGCATACCTAAACGTAACATCAGGTACAGGTACGGGTACCGGTACAGAGGTTTTAAGGTACAGGTCCGGACCTGTATCTGTACCTGGACAATTTGGCAAATTAGCATGTTCTACTGAAATTCTTCTGGTGTAAAGACGCGGCTCGATCCCAACCAATACTCAGCCTGTAAACTTCTCCTTTTTGATTCCTAGATGTCTGTCGGTAACGAAAATATGAAAAAATATTGTTGAGAAATGAGAGAGACGGAAACTAAGGTAAACCTCTTTATTTTAACGCTGGATGTTCATTTTCCTGGCAGGCCTCCTTGTGTATAGTGATCATCAGTTACTGTAGTAACAAGTATGGATTTTTGTTCCGCTCCAAAAAACTGGTCCACCGACGTTTCGGTTTTTTCGGACCGGACCGATGCTATTTTTCCGGTCCGGAGTGGACCGGTACGCAGCCCTACTGTCTAGTAATGGGCTCTGTGTTTCCACCGCAAGCTTTAATCACAGGGAACATCATCACTTTCTCGCCCACCTCGAAATTAAGTCCTACGAACTCAAGTGAGATAACGTTGGTCTGGCGACCTTGGTCTGGGCTGGTGCGATAGCTCTGCTATCTGTAACTTTCTTGTTAAGCCTGGCTTACTTCTCATACTAATTACATCTTATGTAAGTACAGTCGGGCTTATCAATTCATTATACAGGGCGTCTCTAGTCTTATCTACTGGCCGATTGATGTTGGAAAACTTAAAAGGTAACTTATGTAATCTTAGGTAGATTTCTTGGGAAACCATTGAATTTGTTATAAAGCGAAGTTCAAGGCTTGAAATTCATTCCTGAATCTCAAATCTTGAAAATCTGCTGAAAAAAAACTTTGGTGCTGTTAAAAACCCTTACCCTACATCTGCAGTTATTTATCATTATTATTAGGACCTTTTCATCATTTCTATATTAACACTGGTCTTAACGTTTATTGTCACCTCCAGGTACTGAAGTATTGTTTTGGGTGGCTAAGTTGTGGGTGTGAGTGTTTGTGCAAGTAGCGACGGTTGTATAGACTGACTATGGCATAGAGGGTGGGAGGTGATTTTGACGGTTGATTGATAGGGAGGTCACCCCTAGCCCTGCAGATGACCCAGCACACACTGGTTGTGAGTACATGTACATGTAAGTGGGCAGTATGTGGAGGAATTCAGGAAGAAGTGTGAAACACCTGATTAAATTACATCATACAATCCCCTCCACAGTTCTAATACATTCAGGAAAACCAAAAATACTTCCCGGAAGTCTGTGAACTTGAAGGTCAAGTAAACCCAAAACTGCACCACCCCTGCTGTGTGGTCATACCAAGAGCTGCAGAGATTATAATTACCTATCGGTAATGTCTATGTATCAGCAGCTCCCCCTACCTGTAAAGACTGAAACGTCACCATGTATATAGAACTGCTGTTGGAATATAAATTATAATGTGACTGTATCCCTCTATGGTGTCACTGTGAAACTGTGACATTCTGGAGTTTGACAACTGAATTAATCATTTGACTCTTCGATACTTGATAACTGTAAACTTTCACACGATCAAATTTTCTTCTTATTTAAAGTTATTATTCTTATCAACATCAATGACAACTAATGCCCTTCTTTATAATAAGTTCACATGTATTACAAGTGTTAAGTAGTACAGGGACATGTCGACAGTTAATCATGTATCAAGTTTAACAGATCCCTTACATAAGTTACAGATCTAGATAACTCAAGAACGGCTGGATGGATTGGTTTCACCACTTGGCAAAAGTAATGAAATGCCAGACCACCTATATGAGAAAATTACCATGGCGACGCATTGATGATTACTAAAACGCCCCCACCCCCCCAAGTCATTGTCAGTGTTGTCAGGATCCCCCCATGCAGACCCTCTTCAAACTGGAGTGAAGGTGGCCATCCTCCTCTAATCTGGCCAACTTTGGATACAGGCGGCCAATATAAAGTCCCCTTTCCCCACCGAATCTGCTTGGAGATTAAGGGAAGGGGACCATGTTGTCCCTCTGATGTGGTCCTGACTGACCTCCTGTCCTGGGTGAAATTGATGTTGCCATCCACCCTGTTGATGTGATCAAAGAAGTCACCCGCTGGCCTCTTCTTGAGTCGGCACACAATTTATAATAGGTGTCATCTACGCATACGTAACGGATCCAGTTGGCTGGGGAGTGTCAGTGAAAAGATTTCCTGTCAAACTTCTCCACGTGTACAAGTTGGCCAGCCAACTGGTCCATAATGTAAGAAAGGAGAGAATCCTCACGTGTCTTTGGTGAAAGCCTGGGTGAAAGTGACAAAAATCCGTTCCAGGTCTTGCACTCTACGATTGGTCATCTCAGCTGATGAGATTAATATTGTAAGGTTTTGGTTGGTCAAGATGATCACGAATTAACAGATTAAACCAATCAAAGACTGCCGCCATTAGCTACACTGCATGGCGGGAGGAGAAGCAAGACCTCAAACGTTACATAAATATTACATACTAAAAGCCTTAAAGTTTACAATTTATTCAACAAAAATAGAATTTTATAAGTTCTAAAATATTTTTTGTCATACTAGTAACACTTTGTTTTCTAATCTACTAAAATAACCTACTTTTGGCAAAAAAATTGGTAAAACTAGACAAAAATATTAGCGGTTGCTAATATAGACAGGTTTGCATTGTAATGGTATGTGGTGGTGTGAGTTGCTGAGTTGGGTGACGGACAAATGCGGCACCGACTCATTTCCGATCCTAGTGGAAACCGGAA
Organism: Branchiostoma floridae x Branchiostoma japonicum; assembly: GCA_013266295.2. Classification (NCBI taxonomy): domain Eukaryota; kingdom Metazoa; phylum Chordata; class Leptocardii; order Amphioxiformes; family Branchiostomatidae; genus Branchiostoma; species Branchiostoma floridae x Branchiostoma japonicum. The sequence continues at coordinate 16,769,918 of CM023829.1, read as the reverse complement.
TAACGCAAACGTGCCTGCAATTTTACGACAGTTCTCTCAGCATGGTCATGGTACCAAATACCATGGTCGTGCTTGGTTTTGATGCGTAGTTTGACCCGGAAGTAGACTGCACATCGGTCATCTGAAAACCCCTATGCAAATCGTAAAACACAAACAAGAATATGTTTTCTGTGTGTGTTTTAACCTTTTGCAGGGTTCTTCTCATCCTTGTCTAATCACCACTCACCTTGTAAACAAGTGTCTTATCAAAATACCAACAAAAGAACAAACACACCCTAAAACAAAATAAATTTCACTTCTCTAAATAAGTGGTCCCATTTTAGGACCACACATTTAACACGTTAAGAAAATACTGTTTTCTGAATCTAAAGAAAAAAAAATTATTAGAAGAAAAAATTATAATCTGCACAACATTTTGATTGCTTTTTACCCATGATTTCTATTTTAATAGAAAATTATAAAATTATAAAATTATAAAATTATAAAATTAAAATTTGTTTCCCTAAAAATCGACATTCTGTATAATGTCCTTGGGTGACCTAAACCTGGAGTCATGGCTATGCAGTATCAATTCGCCAGAGAGGGTCCATACGCCTGGCCCAATGATCTGACAAATGGATATCGTCTGGCCAGTTCATACTGTCTTTTGTCACATTATCTGGATCCATAGAACATCGGGCTCACGAAAACCTTACCCTTCTTACTGTGGAGAAGCAACACCTGCAACGAATTGCGATAAGGGCATTATTCGTATACCAGTTGGCTGTCAGTGGCTGACCTGAAGGGATTAGGCTTCCGTTGAGTTGACCCACCGAGCCTCGGGTCATCCCACAAGTCTATAGTGTGTCGTGGGAAAGTCCTCACACAGAGGGAAAAGATATGACCAGAGCTATGGGATATGACAATTAGATTAGATTTATTGGTCGCAAGTTCAGGATAGGTTGAAAATGAGCTATAACCTTTTGATCAGATACTTCAATTGTGTTCCTTGGTTGGGTGGAGGTCAGGGTATTTCAGACAGCTGCAGAATCGCAAGCGAAGGCATTGTGAAATCCAAACAGATATGGGATCGGGAAAGGCAGGTCGTAAAAACGTTTACAAACTCCCATACAGTCACTGTATAATAGACTGGTATTATAAAGGCCATAAAGCTTGAACAAAAACTTAGTATGAAGTCAATTTCCATAAAGAACTTGAACTCAGGAAGTGTTAAACTTGTCCATTTCGCCTTTTTACCTCTGCTTGAACATTACCCCTGAGTGACATCTTACAAGCGTTCTTCTAGCAGTTCAAGTAAAGTACAAGGTCACCCATCATCCAAGGACATTAAAGGACTCACGTTGCATAGAACTGGCATACTATGACCCGTAGGTTAATGTCAGGACCCTCAGAAATAGGCATTTAATTGGCAGGAAGCGAGTTTACGCACGATTTCTTTAAGGAAATGTCAATCAGGTTTGCGGTGAATTTGAAATTATTCAATCTATTCGGACCAATCACGGTGGATATTTGGAAGCCCCGGGGATGAAAGTTAGTAATTAGCATATGCCGACAGTCCTCGCGTCAGTCTGACTTCAATCATGAGGGGTAAGGACACGCATGGAATTGGCTCCAGAATTCTCTCGGTCAACGTAGTTATCCATCCAGTCTTCGGCCTTCTCATGCCACACATCCCGAAGACACAGCGCCGATGTGCCGGCAAGGTCTCGACAAGCAGGATTCCACTCCGACAGAACCATGGCGGAGCTACCGTAGAAGACCATCATAAAGGCCGAGCTCCAGTGAGAGGTGGATGCGCTAGAACTGAAGTTGCAACAACTGCACTCGCCCTCGTCCCATCCCCCTTCCCCAAAAAGAGCTGTCGATACATGTGGAGATAAACGCGGACACTTTCTTGGCTTTCGCCCGTCATTCATGCATGAAGAGAGAGTTGGCCTGGATGTATATACTGGATGTACAGTTTCACGAGAGTTTGTCGGTCGACTTATGCACCAGCCCCAATATTATAAAGAACATCGCTGGGAGCGTGCGGTTCTTTCCGGGTCGGCCAGCCAAGTTTGTTCGATCGCTGTGCAGAGTGCAGACAGTTCCATGACACACAGTCCTGCTCTCAGCTGCAGGGTAAGTCCGCTTTTTTCTCTTAATTCTTTGTGCTCTTTAGGGGGAAATAGTAAGAAGGGCTAGCCCTCGTATACGTGGACAAAACACAATACGTACACTGTAGTACTGTAAGAACGGTTATAATACACATTCAACAGAGGTAACTTTGGTTATGTACAAATTTTTGAATGAATTGAATGAAGACCTTAATTGTACGCGGGGCTAAATAAATGCAGGTCACACCTGCATCTGGACTGTTGAGTGACAGCTAGGTTCGAATTCAGATGTGCAAAAACTGACACGATGTCACCTACTGTGTTGGGACATGTGGCTTGAATTAAAAGTAAAGCTAAGTCCCTCATTGTCCCTGTTTCCGCGATCATCTTTAAAAACAATGGACCTTTGGATTAAGACAAGAAACGACGACTTGTTTTTTTTTTCATCGGTGCCATTCTGCGAACAAAAGTTGAATTCCCTATGCGTAATTTTGGCCCCTATCTTGTAAACAGAATCATAATCGTTGGTCGCAGCTGACCTGTTGCTTCCCATCATTCCGAAAAGCATAGTTCTTCAAAAAGGTTAAAAATTACATCCCATGTTCGTACGCTAAAACTTTTTCCTTTTTCTTCCAAAGCGCCACATTTCCATCTGAAAGTTTTGAAATCATCCATATTTATAAATTATTTATTATTTTTATCTGTATCAGTGTACATGTACATGTGTATATGTCCGTTTTAGTACGAGAGTCGTTTTGTTTGAAGCCGTTTTGTTCTGAATAACGTTCGCCTGAAAACTGAATCTCTCCCTGATTGACTAGTATTCCCTAAAATCTTTTTGTTTTTGTCACTTGGATGTTTTTAAGATGCTTTTTCGATGTCATCCCACATTATTCGGTCTTGTGGCGTGGTTTTATTTGAATGGTGCAGTGCAATTTCGTTGTCTCCGTTTTGATAAATTTCATAAATTGTCATTCTGGTACGTTGGGCGAAGGTCGTAGGGGGGAAACTACGCCTGCGGTTTTAACCCCCCCGTTCACTTCTAGTCGTATCAGTCTTTTGTTGTGAAATGTCTGTCTTTTATGTCATTATTTTATTTTGTTGGCAGACGTGGGTTGGCGGGAGCACTTGGACAGTAACCTGTCGTGGGTAGCTTGGCACATCTTTTTTCTATCCCCTTTCCTTTGTTTATGTCTCAGTAACGTCGAAAAGTTAAAAAAAAAAAGAAAATAGTTAAGAAACCTCCTGTCTCTCTTGTCTAGTTTTCCCTCTTTTTTGATTTTGTTATACCCCAATTTAAAACGAGTTCTCTATGGTCGTACATTCCCTCTCTTTTTTAGACTCTCGATTCTTGTATTTCCTTGCAAAATAATGTGCTTGTTGTAACGTTAATTATCTTTCGAATACGAGTTTCCAATAAACTTTGCAATTTATAAGTATCCATTGAGTCTGTCCAGCTCAGGTGAGAACGGAGATAGGGTCATGATAGGTGTTACCCGTGCCCATGATAGAGAACTGTGTGTACATGTGTTGTGTTTTTTGTAAACTTAAAATTGTACTGCCAAATTATTCTCCCTTTTTGGCTAAATTTTACTTGTTAGTCTTGTGGACTGTGGGGCTGTGTCGCCAGTATAGTGTTACACGTTTCAGCAGCTGCCACCTGCACCTGCACGGTGCAGTGACAGCTGAGTGACAGCTAAGTTCATACGTTCAAAAAACTGACACCTAGAGCCAGTTTTTCTGACCTGTAGGGTTAATTGCTTGACTTAAAGAATGCGTGACAAATTGGAGATGACCTGACATGCCAGACGGGTAATTAATCTTCAGTTGTTTTAGCCTGTTACGGGCGGGCTGATTCAAGTCAAGTATGAAATGTCCATTGCACAACGATTGCAAAAGGTACATTATATGTCAAATAACATGAGTTAGATATAGACATGCGATGTAATCTTAGCCAATGATTCGTCATTCATAATCATCTGAGAGACTATCATTAAATTGCACGTTCCCGACAAACATCCTCGTATTTCTTCTGCAGGTTGTAATCTTCCCCGCCAACCTCTGCTTGGAGAGCATAGATCGTTCATGTCAAGCCGCCGCCGAACGCACCCTCATCCCTCGAGACAACCGATGTCTACATCCCCGGTCCTGAGACATCCGTTCCCGGTCCCGGTAGAGCTGTAGGCAGGGGCCAGAAAGTGAGCCTGCGCAGTGTGCCTGGTTTGTACACCGTTATTTTATTGAAACCGATAATTTTTCTGTAATTTTCTTTATAGAAAATGATTATTTTTCTGTTATTATTTCATATAAAACGATTATTTTTCTGTTATTATTTTATATAGAAATTGACTAGAACACTTTGTATTAGCCTAGTAGTTGTATGTATGTATGTATGTATGTATGTATGTATGTATGTATGTATGTATTTATGTCTAAGTCAAGTAGTGCATCTTTTGTCTACAATTTTCTACATACGTCTGTAATGTGTCTGTTAAGTCTTGACCTGTACCTAGCCCGTCGTGGCATGAATGTACAATAAAGGTATTTCTGATTTCAGATTGTTTTTGTAATTATTTTATACAAAACGATTATTTTTGTTATTATTTTTAGAGAAAAAGATCATTTTAAAAATATTTTTTAGAGAAAACGATTATTTTTCTGTTATTATTTTAGACAAAACGACCCCTGACTTTTTTAATGTTCTGGGTCAATGTCGACGTCGCCAGTGGTTGCATTTGGTCGTGAGGTTGAACTGTTCAAGGGGCACATGTCTTCTTCTTTTTCAGTGTACATGCAGCAACCCTCGGCCAAGAATGGTCATAACGGGGCACACGACGGCCAACGGGCACCGTCTCTTCCGTTCCTGATCCGGGGAAGCTGACCACTGATGGACCTGACACGTCAGCCACCCATCCATCTGGCCCGGGATGTACTTCCCCGGGCACTTTCCCTTCTTCCCTTGCATTAGGGAGCAGACCGTCCACGTCAAGCCACCGCCGGACACACCCTCATCCCCCGAAACAACCAACGTCTGCATCCCCGGCCCTGAGACATCCATTCCCGGTCCTGGGAGAGCTGTGAGGCCAGTCACACCGCCTGAGACCGACGTGATGGCAATTCCTGGCACAGCCGATGTGACGAAGCCAATGTGAACGTGCTCTTCGATGTCCAGTATAAGGACGCAAAAGACAATAGAGTCCGCATGATCTATACAAAATGTCATAATGTCTGAAGACATTAGCCAGAGGACCACCCCTTGACCAAATTGTTTGATTGTCTGGATCCATCATATGTCCTAGTACAAGGACAGTGACAACAAAACATTTGAGCATAAAGAACGACAGTCATTGTAACAACAACTAGTTCAATTGTATTGTCACTTATTTTATTACATTGGGCTTCTCCAGTAGCCAGGCTTTGAGACTGGAGAATGATAGACAGTCTATATTGTAATCGAAAGTGATTGCTGTTATTCGGTACATCCAGTTATCAAACTAACGAGTACAACGGCCATATAAGATTTGTTCAATGATTCACTGCTATACAATAATCTCTTAAATACAAGGGAGGCTTGTGTGGTATTTATAGCAGGACATCTGCATAGTTTTTGTACAATATCCAATGACCATGTGCAACAGGAGTTCCCTGGCTGTACAGCTGTAATAGGTGACCTAGTACAGGTGTCTCCCACTGCAAGGTCAGAGGTCAAGTCTAAAAGTCTTGACCAAAGCAAGTGTCTGTGTCATTCCTCAGTTTGTCACTTCCTAGAGTTAGGTCCTAGGTTAGACAAAAAAGGACTATTCTGTTATGAATGTTAGGCAGGACAGGTTTCAGGATGCTTAATACTCGGACAAAATCACATCCCCCAACTTCATCTCATCAATTGAACGTACTAACCCAGTACTTCATGCCATTATCCCACCTTCTAACCCTGTACTTGAGGACAATCTGTCGTCCCTAGCCTCGGCCTCCGACAAGATCCGCAAGACCACCCTACTAGTACCAAAACTTCATGCCATTTATCCCACCTACTGACCCTGTACTTGAGGACAATCTGTCGTCCCTAGCCTCGGCCTCCGACAAGATCCACAAGACCACCCTACTAATACCAAAACTTCATGCCATTTATCCCACCTACTGACCCTGTACATGTACTTGAGGACAATCTGTCGTCCCTAGCCTCGGCCTCCGACAAGATCCACAAGACCACCCTACTAATACCAAAACTTCATGCCATTTATCCCACCTACTGACCCTGTACTTGAGGACAATCTGTCGTCCCTAGCCTCGGCCTCCGACAAGATCCGCAAGACCACCCTACTAATACCAAAACTTCATGCCATTTATCCCACCTAATACCAAAACTTCATTCCATTTATCCCACCTACTGACCATGTACTTGAGGACAATCTGTCGTCCCTAGCCTCGGCCTCCGACAAGATCCGCAAGACCACCCTACTAATACCAAAACTTCATGCCATTTATCCCACCTACTGACCCTGTACTTGAGGACAATCTGTCGTCCCTAGCTTCGGCCTCCGACAAGATCCACAAGACCACCCTACTAATACCAAAACTTCATGCCATTTAACCCACCTACTGACCCTGTACTTGAGGACAATCTGTCGTCCCTAGCCTCGGCCTCCGACAAGATCCACAAGACCACCCTACTAATACCAAAACTTCATGCCATTTAACCCACCTACTGACCCTGTACTTGAGGACAATCTGTCGTCCCTAGCCTCGGCCTCCGACAAGATCCACAAGACCACCCTACTAATACCAAAACTTCATGCCATTTATCCCACCTAATACCAAAACTTCATGCCATTTATCCCACCTACTGACCCTGTACTTGAGGACAATCTGTCGTCCCTAGCCTCGGCCTCCGACAAGATCCACAAGACCACCCTACTAATACCAAACCCTCAAAGTCATCTCATCATCCAAAAAAAAAAAACCTTATAGTTCTGCCGCATTAGGTCCGCCATGTTTCCTTACCGTCATGCTAAGAAAATTACGTCAAATGTTAAATACAATCACAAACACACTATATTCCATCAAAGCCAACGCCTCTACACACTCCTGCCAAAATGAACACACAACCAGGTAAGCTTTCAGGTCATGCTCTTTCCAAACATACCGCTAGGTGTCGTCCTTACACTGTGACCCGCTGACAGTTCCCACAATGCATCTCACTCTCAAACTTTGACCTGCCCTATTGCATGACGGGAAAACATGGCGGCGCCCACAAAATCGACCTAACGTAAAACAGGTTTCGCTATCGCAAACCTGTAACTATGTAATTTACTTTTGACCCTCTTGGACATGGAAATAAAGATGGCGGCTTCTCGTAGCAACAGAACGCCTCGGGGCGAGGAGAAAAAGTCGTCTGCTAACGGCAAAACTTCCTCAGGAACTCCAAGACATCGTGTTCCCTGTCCCAACGGCTTCTTCAGACAAATCCTAGACGAAGACGACAGGCTGTTGAGTATAAAGGCAAGGCTGTCAGTTTGTCTTTCCATGTTTTGTCCGCCGGAAGTTTTGGGTGGGGGTGGGGGGTGCGGTTTATTTGCGGAAGTGGGATTTTTTCCACTTGACTGACCGGCGATATATCACATACATGTACCAGTCTAAAATCTAAATGGTTTATTTTTCCACTGGAAACTCTAGAAAATACGAGGCTATCGCAGATTCTTATCCATGTTTTCTTACCATAAGCATTATACAATCAACAGGTGTTTCAAACTTTTCCATTTTTTGTCAACCGTTACTGAAAATATATCGTATACAGTTATATAATGAATGGTCTATTTAAAATTCTAATGGATCGTTAATTAATTTTTTAATTAATGTGTCAGCTATGAGCAGAGCATGCCTCTTTCTCTTTAGAAATGGCATTGTTGCGTATTCTTTCCCTCACATGTATTATTGCTTCAAAAGAACTCCCCAATAATTTCTTTCCAAAATATCGTATAAAAGTATGCAATATATTTCCGTCCAACCTAAATCTAGGTGCAAATTCAAAAATGGACATTTTCTACCCCAGAAGTTTTTTTGCACATTGAACATTATGTTGACTACAGTCTAAATAAAAGGTGTCTCTATGGTGATTGGTGACCTAGCTTAATTCAATTAAAGGAGCCTACTTTAAATTCACTAATTGAATCATTTGTATGTTAAAAAAAGTAGTCCCATGCCTATGGTTGTATAAGGGGGATAGTTTACAAAGTTAGGAACCTCCAATATTAACAGAGACTTAAATATGTTACTTTTCGTTTTGAATGTTACAAAAACATTTGAGTAAACAGATCTGTTTGTTTTTTTGTGGAGTAAAATTAGCCTTTACCCCACCCTGTGCCCACGTCTTTTCACATCAATACAAGGGTAATGTTACCGAGAGCCACCGCGCATTGTTTGTTTGGTATAATGTTATGTTTGTTCGCAGACGCATCCTTTGTTCATCCTCAAGTGTTACAGAGTTGATCGTATCAATTCTAACCCTTATTGTGTTACGTAGTCAAGATTCTTTGCCACGATAAGCTCAAATATTGTACTAAATATTTAACACGTTTTTCTGTACAAAAAGTTGATCTACCATGGTAACGTGAAGTTCAGGTTTCTTTTGACGCTTCATTTGTGACCCTTGACTAGCTTGTATGCGGTGAGGTCATCTTTAGTGTTCTTGGATATGCAGAAGTTATAAAGGGCTTTGTCATTTTAAAGACATACGATACATAGCAGGGTTTCTTTTGAACATTTATCCTTCTTAAACGGTTTTAATCAAAATAACATCATGTGTAGACTGATGATATAGTACTAGTAGAATTAATTTGTCTGTAAAACATAGTTTGTTACACTTACATTGGATGTTTTGCTTGATTTCTTCTATGATGAATAATGTACTTTGTGTATTCATGGTTCAGGCATGAACATTGTTGTTGCTACACTCGGATTAGATTACTGATTAAGTGGGTTGGGGATTAGATTAAGAGTCCTTAGCTACTTAGTTACCAATACAGCGTTTGATTTCTTTGTCAATGTACAGGGGTCTGCATGCCTTTTTCCGTGAGGCGTAGGGAGCCATTTTGATTCACCGTTTATCGTAGCTAGCCGCTTAATTGAATATCAAGCGTTATTGGGAAATTATACGTGAAGTGTTATTGGTCGCTGTAATTCCAAGTACCAAGTCATTTGTTATCCTGAATTCATCGTTAAGCGTTACTGAAAAATTCTTCCCATCGCATAGACGAATGCCAGATTTCCTAAAAATCATAACGGAGCGTCCAACTCCAAGGTCCACAGACTAGTTTTACCAGACACCCCATGAATACAAAAGAACATGCTAATGAAGTCATTCCCAAAGCCTTACACAAGAACAGCTTAATTTACCATTAAGTGTTGCCGAACTTCCTAAATTTTTAGCTTTGAGTGTTGCCAGGATCCCCCCATGCAGACCCCCATGTACATGTATGTATAATATAGAGAGAATACTGATAGGATTCTTGAAAGGGGTAGTCGGGTAGATCAAGGAGGTTTTAGCCCTAAAGTCAAAGATCAAAATAATTTTCTAGATAGTACTTATCTTAATGAGCATTCTATTTTTGTTGTTGTTGTTGTTAAATGCTATGCAAAAAGTGTAAAATTCGTGTATTTATTTGTTTGTAGGAAGCAGATAAAAGGGCATTTGTGGACCCTTTCTTCTGCAATTGTATTCACTGTCAGGAGTTCTACTCCAAACATCTGCCTGCCAACATTAGAGATGTTCTGGTCCTACCTGGCTTTAAACCATCCAAAAGGTAAGGCATCCTGGCTGTCCATCACAATTAGCAGTTAACCAATGAGAGAATGGCAATTAGCGGTTCAACCAATGAGAGAGCGCCTGCATGTCTGTCAACTATTTACATCTTTATGTCCTTATTTTGCATTTCTACATTTTGACGTAGGTTAGCAGGGCTATGGGATCAGTCTATTTTACAAATTTTTCTTCTTTATAACACAAAGCGTTTGCATCACGTGAGATATTTTTGTGTTTCCCCTTTGTTAGCCTCGAAAAACTTCCTTGAACAAGTAAGAGAACACCATTTTGTAAACTCTTAAAAGTCGATCGTCTAGTTACTTGTTAACATTTTCCCTGCTACATAAGCCCCAAGTACCAATTTGGCGCTCAAAAAGGCTAAGCAACAAGAAGGTTAAACCATAACCTCCTTTATATCATACCCGGGCGGCAATACAGTGTTCCCGACCCGGTCGTACTTTATGGTACGACTGCGCTTACGACCGGGCTTCCAATGATAGCTTCAAATGCGTTTCGCCCTAACTGCATGTGTCGCTTTCGAACATTCGAATACAGGATTCGGACTTTCTTTGGAACTGATGTTGTTGCATTTTTTTGGTTTAGGGACACCAAATTTTCGCTCATTTGGCATTTAAAGTCGTGTTTTCTTGGGTGGGTATGACATAAATAGCATACAACACGGTGTATTCCGCATCGCCCTCGGTCTCGGCCCTTCCACGAGTTGGATCTCGGCTCGCGGTCGGGCCGATACCTCGGGCGATACGGAATAGACCGTGTTGTATTCTATATTGACCACATGGACACTTTTTTTCAGGTCTATGCTGCTGGTTGACAGATTCAAGAAGTACCCACAACACCCCTCATGGATTAAGCTGGGGGATAGGGTCATAGTTCAAGGCAGATATCCAGGTGAAGTATTTTGTTTTACCTTCTTCCACTTCCCTAGGGATTTGTAATGTGTAAAATTACTAAAGTCTGGAACACTTGGATTTTGTGGCTCAGTAAAAAACAAGATTGTTGTTAAATTGCGGTATCTTTCACTTCATTGTTCAATCAATTACAGTAGCAAAACAGTTAAAGGACACAATTTGAGGACACTTTACTGCATTTTTATGTAGCGTAAACAATTATTATATCTAAGCTTACTTTACGGTGCTTAAAAGTTGCTTAAAGTGAGTGCCACTACATACGTAAATATTACTAGTACTTAAGTTAATTTAGCTAAACTGGAGCCTTTGCTTAAAGTGCGGATCTTGTGAAGTAGTTGGAAAAGAGAACAAGTGAACTCTTCAATAATACGTACATTGTATAGCACTAGTTTATGTGATTTTTTTCATCAATATTTTACTTTGAATAATTGATATAATCCACATCCTACTCATGACATAAGAATATTAAATTAATACTTCATTTAAACTATTGCTAAAATGTTATTAATAGTTTGGCAAAGTTTTGTTCAGAAAGAGAAAACCTAGAGACAAGATGAATTTTGTCTTCTTCAGGAAATAGTACTTAGTAGATGCTAGATTTTCATCTATTAAATGTAATTCCTCCTTTTTTTTGTCTAGGATTTGTAAAATATGTCGGAGTACTAGATGAAGATGAGTTGGCTGCTGAGCTGTACGTAGGAGTCAAGCTTGATGACCCAGGTAAACAAATAGACTGTCCATCACAATTAGCAGTTCAACCAATGACAACATGGCAATATAAAGATAATTAGCGGTTCAACCAATGAGAAAGTGGCTGCATGTTCATCAAATACTTTTAGTTTTTAATTTTAATTTTGTATTTCTATGTTTTGACAGAGGTGACTGGGGCTATGGAATTAAATTGGTCTACTACAAAAGTATTTGATATAGATATAACTTAAAAATCAATTGTTCATAAACAATGTGGTTCTTAAAATGTTTTCTGGTTTTGTGAATGTATTGGAACTGTTAAAGGGAATATTATGTAAATCTAATCGGTATCACAACACTTACACTTAGTTACAGAATGACAAGTCATGCTCCAACCAGGCATGTGCTGAGTCACCTTCAACCATGACCTACATGTATCTATAAATCAACTGTCAAAACCACCTCCCAGTCTCTCACAACCATTGCCACTCTGGAACCCAAACATACAAACCACCCTAAACCGGCACCACCCAAAACAATACTTCCATCCTAGAAATAATTCTCCTTACCACCAATTCATTGTTACTGTAATAGATGTGTCCACATGATAACTTTTTTCAGAAGTTGACGCAATCTTCTCTTTCCTCAGTGGGTATGGAGGACGGCTTCTGGAACAACAAGTTCTACTTTTCCTGTCCGAAGGGCCACGGGGTGATGGTGAGGTACAGCGAGGTGCGGAAGGTGTGCCCTCCCACACGCCGGCCCAGAACAGCTTTCTCCGACTGGAGATACTACCAGATTCCTGGTCAGAGGAGGAGTAGGAGTGCTAGGTGGGTGGGTGGGTGGGTGGTTGGGTGGGTGGGTGGGTGGGTGGGTGGGTGAGTGAGTGAGTGAGTGAGTGAGTGAGTGAGTGAGTGAGTGAGTGAGTGAGTGAGTGAGTGAGTGAGTGAGTGAGTGAGTGAGCGAGCGCCTGGCAACAGTTAAAGGAAATCATCAGCGAGAGTCGTGTTTTTCCAGAAAACCCTAAGATGTTTTGAAAAAATCTCCAAAATTTTGATTTCCAGCAAAACCATGCTAGTGAGTGAGTGAGTGAGTGAGTGAGTGAGTGAGTAAGTGAGCGAGCGAGCGAGCGAGCGAGCGAGTGCCTGGCAACAGTTAAAGGAAATCATCAGCGAGATTCGTGTTTTTCCAGAAAACCCTAAGATGTTTTGAAAAAATCTCCAAAATTTTGATTTCCAGCAAAACCATGCTAGCAAAAACCTGCCAACCCTAGCCTTTTTTTTTTGGTCAACCACTGGAAATGCTATGAAAATTTTCGATCCGACATCTGAATTTCAAACCCTCTGAAATGTTATTTCACACATTTTCAAATTTTTAATTGAGTAAATCAGTGAAAAAACAAATGGTGAGACAGCATTGGTCCTGCTGCATTTCAGTTGTACCTCAATTTGTTAAATTGTATTTGTTGGGTCACTTCCGCCGATAATCTGTCAAAAAGAAAGGTACAAACCTGACTTACTGACCCTAATTTTTGAAGGACTGAAATCAGAAACTCATCATTTATCTGCCTGGGCCTATAGTCTCTACTCAGTCTGAAATCAGCCTGGTCATTGTTTTGTGTTTTTTAACAGTGATCCAGGCACAAGTCTGTCTGACACATCCAGTACTAGTGAGAAGTTCAAGAGTCACAACTCTGACCCAACTAGTCTGCAGTCTACAAACTCCAGGAGGGCACCGCCTCATCTCAGAGAAGAACCGAAAAAAAAGTTGCAAAGAGATAAAACATCAAGCACGGTGTCTTCCTCATACCCTAGCAGCAGATATCAAAAGGTAACAGTACATATCATTGCAGACACTGTTTTATATGTCTGAGCTGTGGGTTTATGTGTCTGTTTGTCCGGGTAGAGTAGGTTGACAGCATGTGGTTGGGGGGAAGATTGACAGGCAGAGTGACAGTTCAAAAGGTCAGACACAGGAAATGGGGTGAACTTGAGAGAGTAGGTTAAGAGCACATGGGTGGGGGAAGATTGACAGGTCAAAAGGTCAGACACAGGAAATGGGGTGAACTTGAGAGAGTAGGTTGATAGCACATTGGTGGGGAAGATTGACAAGCAGAATGACAGGTCAAAAGGTCAGACACAGGCAATGGGTGAAATAGGTCAGAAAACCCCAGAATACTTCCCAGGAGTTTGAAATCTCCGATTTCTTGTTTGATTTTGCAGCAGAACGCAAGAAGAGATGGTTCCCTACAGGAGAGCATGAAGAAAGAAAACAGCCAGTTGAAGTCCTTGTCAGCTGTGGAGCTGAGAATGGAGGACTGGAGGACACAGTACGGGGAGGATCAGGCCCAGAGAATGAGTGCTGCTCTCACAAACCTCCAGTTGGCCTGGGAGAAAGGGAAAGAAGAGACACAGAAAGTGTCGGTGGCATCAAAAAAGAAGTGATACTGTAAATGCAGAAACTTTCGCAGTGGTTTTATTTTCGCAGTGACTTCATATCGCCAAATGTGTTTTCTTATTCTACAGTACAAAAGAATTGCTCAAGGGCAATCTTCAAACACTGCGAAAACCTAAGTTTTCTTCCTGCCGCAAAATAAAACCAGGATGTCATTGAAAGAAAATCCATTTTACAGTAAATGAAAAGCAAGATACATGTAGAACTACCTATGCCGTAGAAATGCAATCATGACATTACCTCAGAGCAGTACCTGAATTGTTAATTGTATGGCTTCCACAGTAAAGCTAGCACTGGAATCGGCCATAGCATAACCATGACTTTATTATAAGAAATTCAACAATGGCAGAATAAGTGGTATATATGACTGAATATGGCTATTCATATTCAAGTGTATTGTGGGCTAGCTGATTATGAGTCAATTATGAATTTAGAACTGGTGGCACTGCAGCTATACAAATAATAAACTAAAGCAGTTTATTAATATCATATCATAATTTCATACAAAACCAGAAATAATATGTTTCTGTAAAATGAGTTGTCAGAAAACTTTATTCTAAGAAACAGATGTTACTGAGAAGTAGATATCATGTCTGAAATAACATTTTTCAACAGAATATATAAATATGTATATTAAATTGTATACATACATTTGCTTACTAATAGATCTATATGGCAATAATGTTAGCTATGAAATAGCATAATGATTAACAGAAGCCATGAGTCTTATGAATGTGGAAATTTAAACAATAAATGATATACACAGTTCTATGATTTACATCTATTTACTATTGACATATAGAATGTTTACACAATGATTGTTAACACAACAAAGCACTATTCAATTAAGCACATTAACAAAATTTTCACAACAACATACATGTTGTGCAGTACTGACAAAAGACTGTCACTTGTACAGTGAAAACTTCTGGCAAACAATTCAAACAATACAAATTCAACTAGAAAGTTAACATTTGCAAAGCAAATGCATAATGTTTACCTTCACATGGTCTAGCCTAAACAAACTACAGTAACTGTGCTATTTATTCTTACTCCAACACATTCATACATGTATACATACATGTATATGGTGACCAGCCCCTCCAACTCTGTCTTGCTACATAATGTAACCCAACACCACAGGGTGTCTGCTACAGCATCAGTTACCATGGTGACAGATGTCTGGTCCAGGTCATTGACTTTATTTGTTTGTTTGGAGAAGAAGAAAAGGAAGAAACTGAGCAAAAACAATCACACGTTTTCCTTCTGCGAGGGTAAACATGAAAACATTACACATACACTTATATACCTTTGACGTGACAAAGCAAAGTTGGAGGTGCGTTATGATAATTAGTTTCTTTCCATCCCCAAGAGGTAAGTATAATAACCAGTAGTATTCATACGCCAAAAAACAGTTACTCAAGCAACTGGATATGATTTTGGAAACGGTAGTGATCATGTTTGGAACTGTTCACACATTCAGGACCTTCCCACCACTTTGCTCCCAACCAATGCCCAACCAGTGTCGGTGCTGGGTTGAGAGTAGCATGGAATCCATCCTATTCTACCTCCAGTTCACTCCTCTGATTACATCCAAGCAGAATATGACTTTCCAAACTTCGCTTTTTTTTTCTTAATTTATAGTCGACTAAGATATAGACCACTTGTACAGACTAGTAGGCAACCAAGAGGCCCCGGGTTCAAATCCTGCCATGTCACCGATCTAGTGCCCTTGGGAAAGGCACTTAACACGACTTTCCTCGCTTCACTCAGGTGTAAATGAGTACCTAGCTCAGGTTAGGGACGTCCCTTGGATAGGACGTTAAATGGACGTCCCGTGTTTGGGGAGAGCCACACCCCACGCACGTTAAAGAACCCACCACACCTTTCGAAAAAGAGTAGGGGCATGCCCCGGTGTGCGATGGTCCAAATACTGCTAACTGGGAGTGACGTCACGTTATGCAGATAACACACGTGACTCCGTGAGCAGTGGATCGTAAGTTGCAGAAAGTCTGTGGCGCCCCCCGTCTCTGTTGAGGCATGGTTTTAAAGCCCTGATGTAGATGGCCTCTTTCACACCTCGTGCAAAAAAGTCTGGCTCAGAGTCCAAGATTCTTACTTTGTCCAATGAGACTGAATGTCCAGGCGATTCTATATGTATATGTTGTGAGACTTCTGAAGTAGTCGAGCTAGGTCATTTGTGTTCTAAGAACCTAGCCTTAAGTGATCTTTCAGTCTCTTCAATATATGTTTCTTGGCCCTTGGAGTTTTGTCCTTGACACTAGTATGGTAGACAGACTTTCTGCAACTTACGATCCACTGCTCACGGAGTCACGTGTGTCATCTGCATAACGTGACGTCACGGAAGCGGTGGATTTCTCATTCCTTGACAAAGACTGGAGTTGTACAGTCGAAAATTAGGGTAAGTCCAATTTCTTGTGTTGGAAATTACAGTTTAAACTCGTTCATAATGACTACCAACACAGATGAACTTTCAAGAGAATGACATTGTTGCTTTTATACCCAAGAATACTTTATCCTGTCATCTTTAAAAATCATTCCTTTACTTTAGAAGCAATAAAGTGAGAACCTTAACTACATAATATCATCTTTGCTCATAATATCATCTTTGCTTAGTGATCACTTAGTTTTCTTCATTTAAGTTCATAAACAGTATTTTACTGCATAAAATGTGTCTTTCTCTCTCTAGCAGTGCTTCTAGGTGCCATCCTCCGTCGAGCCAGTGACAGTAGGGATCCGGCGGTAACTACTGATAAGGATGGCACCAAGGCTATGCTTCTCTGTCAACTATACGAAAGTCAAAACCCTTAGATGTAACCTGTGATTTTGGGGTTTCAAGTTTTATACTGAAGAGTGTTATAAAACCAAATTGCATGCCTGTGGCTGCACCAATTTTATTTCTTGTTTCTCATACATTTGCAGGTAAATAATGGGGCAGGCCGGTAAAGTAAAGATAAACTAGAAAGGTAACATTTGCAAAGCAAATGCATTTTGTTTACCTTTGCTTACTCAAACACATTCATATATATGGTCAGACAGGAGTCTAAATCCCTCCTGCTATAAAATTGCAACATGATGTAACCCAATGCTAGTTACCATGGTAACAGACAGTCTGGTAAAGGTCATTGAGGTCACTGTTTGGAGAAGAAGATAGAAGAAGAAACAACGTAGCAAAAACAATGTTTTACTTTGGTAAACATAAGAAATCCTGTGGTAGACCCAAATGCTACCATAGGAGCCACAAAGTCATACCAGGCCAGTTAAAAATTCAAACAACAAATTATCTACTTTGAATGCAGTGATTAAAGGGACTAGGAAGACAAGGACTTTCTTCAACTGTTGGAGCTAATTTAAATAGGAGCATTTTTAGGTTGATGTATATCCAGAGTAGTATGTGATCTATTTATTACCTTCTCTTAAATTAGAAAAAATTGACACAGTGAATCTGCAAACCAAGAAATCAAATTGCTGTGGTCTGATATTTTTTTTTGTATTTTAGGACACTGTAATAATCTGTGTCAGTTGCAAGATTACACCGTCCCCTGGCAACAATGTCACGATTTTAAAATTGTCAATAACTATTAGTAACTAAAGGTATCGCTGACATGCTGGCTGAAGAGGGACCCAGTTTGTTTCAGAAGCCGTAAGCTGGGCCGCTGTAAACTTTAAAAACTTTTTGCTTTGTATGCAAAAAATAAATGATAACTTGCGCTCACACAGAAATCATGACTTGAGCAGCGAGAGTGGGTATTTCGTACCCTGGTACACATAAACCCAACAAAACAATACTCTTGACAACTGCTACCATTCACTTAGTACCAATTCACCACAATGCAATAAAGTTTAGATTCTGAAGTTAAACGAACCAGTGTGTCTTCAACCAGTGTGGATTCAAATTACATGTATTATCTTTTTTTTGTTAATCAGGTCACTAAAATCCCATTTTAAGTCAAATCTAATTAAAATTAAACTGTTAAAAAAGTTAAGGGTTGTGCATGAGATTGGACAGGTTTTTCATCCCCCCACCCAAAAAAAAAAGCAGTTAAAATGTACCAGGTGTAGCAGGCAGGAATATACCTCTGGCCAAAGTGTACCCGGGTATATTCTGGCAAGGGGTATATTTTGGCCTGCTACACCTGGTTAAGCAAACTTATTTAGTTCTAATCTAAATGTGTTTTAGACTTGATTCTATATTTGTACAGATTGTCCTCAGATATGACTTCAGTCCAGGTTTTCCATGACTCGACTGTAGACAGACAGGGATCTCAATTCTAGCCAAAGGAAGCCAAAGTTCTCGTTGTCAAAGACGACAAAATGACCAGGCGTTCTGCTTGGACTGGTGAAACCGTGGCCAGCTATCAGCCCTGTTCCACAAAACCTGAAAGTTGAAAACACACATTGGTCATATTGGTCATTGGATGACAGAATGGAAGAAATTAGTCAGTGAGGATACTAGGAATTTGGCTAACTAGGTTACCCCTAGCCTGGGTGTATACCGGGGTCCCATACTCACTCCCTAATATACATGTAGAGTGAGTATGGGAGCCCCGGTATACAAATAGGATGGCAGTCATGTCACCCAGACTAGGTCACCCCTACTCTTCTCGAAACATGTTTTTTATGTTTTTTATGTTCATGCAGGGGTTGGGTGCCTGTGTATCTACATTGTATATCTGTATAGCCAGTATAACTGCCCTTCGACATAACACACCAGTTTTACAGGCATGCCGCACACTGTCACTACAAACATTGTTTAAAGCTATCTCTAAGGAGGATGCCCCTACTGTACTTGGTGGCAGCAAGTTCCACTGGATACTAGTTTTAGAAAAAAAAAACTTTTTTGAACACCTCAATTCTTGGTTGATAACTCTGGTACTTGAAGGCATGACTATTTCTTCTTTTCTGAGCTGGTATTAGGTACTTAGCAGCTTCACCAGACTCATGTTTTCCTAAAACTATCGTAGAGTGGAACTCGCTGCCACCAAGTACAGTAGGGGCATCATCACTAGATAGTTTTAAACATTGTTTAGAGTTAGACGTTCAAAGGTTAGGTGTAACATGTTGTTCGGTGTAATGTAGCCAGCTGCCACCGCGTTGCGTGCCTGCGAAGCTGGTGTGTTACGCCAAAGGGCGGTTATACCGGCTATACAGATACAGACTTTATTTGACACATCTCAGCGTGCGAAATACTAGGTTGCACACACCGTGCAACCATATTTTCCTTGGTGCAACCTATTTCTACACCCAGGTAGCCCAGTGCACTACCTAAATTTTGTAGTAAGGATGCCCCTTTCTTCCATTGGGAACTGTTTATTGAGAAGTTCCCATGGAAGAGCTCATCACTTCAGGTAAGGGGGAACAACTCTGTGTCAGAAATGTATAAATGCACATTGCATTCTAACAAAGTTAATCATAATGTAGAAGAGTTTAAATTTGGGGCAACCTGGAATTTTGATGGGCAACCTAGCTTTCATCCTAGGTTGCCACTGGGCAACCTGGCTCAAAAAAGTATTTCGTACACTGCATCTTCACTATCTAAATAACATGTCATAGTTCTAAAACAAAAAGATCAGTAACTATGGTATCATATCAATGTTAACATAACGATAAATCTACCAACCTCATTTTGCAGGTTTTGGGGTAGTTGATCCCCCTCTCTCTGAAGCCTTCTGGGATAGCAAATGGCTGACTTTGAGGAAGGTGCTGCTGGGATACATCCTGGTCTGACTCAGAAGCTCCCCCCTCCTGTGATTGGTTGGTACTGCAGCTGGTACTGTTTCCATTCATCTCTTCCTCTGAGTCTGAAAAATCATGGGACACATCAGTCTAAAACGATTACTTTCCTCCTATAACGCAATCATCATTTGCTTTCTAAGATCAGACGCCTTTTACAGGACCTCTTTCTTCCAAAGGACTTACAATTTACTGTGCATCTTGGTTTGTTTTCTGTATTATTTGTATGTCTCTAGAGTTTTGTATTATTTTAATGATGTACTGTGTTTTATGTTTCTTTTACCTGAAATAAAGAATGAATAATAATCTGCCTGTCGTACTGCTCATCTGTGTAATACAATGTAATGGGACCCTTTCCAGCGCAAACATACAAAAGTAACCCAAAAGTAGTTTAAAGTTTTTTATTGTGAATAAAGAGACTCTTTCTACACAACCAAGTGTTTTATTCAACCGACGTTTCGGTGACCGTCTGTCACCTTCTTCAGGGCAATTCTGACTGGTTCACATTGCACTGCAGCATACATGTAGGTGTCGCTGCTGTAGATGCGTTCCCAAACGTATTTACATATCTACAAGTACACATGCACTGTATAGGGAACTGTATTTACATAACTGTGTGTACTTGTAGATATGTAAATACGTTTGGGAACGCATCTACAGCAGCGACACCTATGCTGCAGTGCAATGTGAACCAGTCAGAATTGCCCTGAAGAAGGTGACAGACGGTCACCGAAACGTCGGTTGAATAAAACACTTGGTTGTGTAGAAAGAGTCTCTTTATTCAGTGACTTACCAACCTGATGAAACTATTCACGGAGTTTTTTATTGTATTTCAAAGTGCGAACAAATAAACAAACAAACAAACAAAAGTAACCCCTTCTGCACTGGTGTTCCAGTGCCGATTCAGTGGTCAAAACTGCGTCAGCACTGGACACCTGGCCCACGACAAATAACAAGTCAGAGCGAGCGCTGCGAAGTATTGACAATACAAACATAACTCGATGCTACCTCAGAGTCGGTGGCCTCAGCACTCGGTTTCCAGTGCAGAATATTTTCCAGTGCCTTTCTCAGCACTGGCCATAGTCTCAGCGCTCGGTTTTCAGTGCTGACAGGAGGTTTTCCAGTGCTGAGAAAGGAGGGCATTACTTTTGTACGATTCCCTTTCCACAGACTTTGTGGACATCCTCTAACTCAGGCGGACCCTTTAAACACTAGGAGCCAAGTGCATGAGTCACCATGGAAACTCACACGAAACAGAAAAACAGAACAGTTTGGACAACTCATAGCAACCAAAGCTTGAACTCCAGGAGGGGGGTGGGGGGTGGACTAGCTCCAGCATCACTTGCAGTACACATTCCACAATACACATTCTAGATGGCTGACTGTAAGCAACAAGCATATAGACTTGTCATGTTACCTTTGACAGTGCAGCAACTGATACAATTTGATCAGTAAATTTTCTTTTCTTGCATTGTCAAAAGGCTAAAGTAGTCCATGAGAGTGCATGACTTCTGTAACTATTCTGCAACTTTTGAAATTGTGTGATAAACACTGGTCTACCATTGATGAAAATATTCACTTCAAATATGGTGTCCTAACTTCACCAAACTACAGTGCTTTTCTGCCTACACTATTGTTTCATGACCGCTTGTGCATAAGAAAGACTAAAATGCACCAAAAATCACCCATGGGAAAGTGAAGAAAATTATATTTGATATTGTTTTATCATAATTGTCAATAAATATTATTTTCTTGACTTTCCCATGGGTGCTTTTTGGTGAATTTTGGTTCCACCCCCCACCCCCCTCCCCTGCTTGAACTCTGAAATATTCAGATTTCAGTGGATAAAGTTAAGCCATACTAATAGGGCCTGACTCCCTTACAGGAAGTTGCAATCAAGGGTCTACTAGCACGTGGGCAGAACGTACAGCACCTGCACGAAACCTGTAATGTATTGTGCATAGCACTTTGGCAGAACGTCTCATATAAAGTTGTATTAGAGCATATAAGGTTGACAGCCTGTCTGTAGTTTTCAGATGTTGTATAGGAAAATATATCGTCTGCAACAGGCAAAAATTTGATGCAACGGTGACCAAACATCCAACGAAAAACGTGAAAAATCAGGGTTTTGCGCAGGCGCAGTACGTTCTGCCCACGTGCTGGGTCTACTGGCCTAAACTTGACCACAGAAGCCGCTGACCAACCTTCCTTGTCAGCCTCCTCTGTGACCCGTGCCAACTCTGCTGGATCCACCTGTTAGCAATAAAGATATAAAATTGATATTAAAAATTAGTAGTATTGATATGCAGTCACTGTGTGATAACCAGTCATCTAAAAGCCTACTCACTCACACTCACTCACTATCCGTTTAACGTCTCGTGTTCCTCGTCGCTCGAGGGTTGGACGTGGAATGTCGCCCTGGACTGATTGCTGCTCTCCAGCTGATTCTGTCCTGTGGGTCGGCCTTTTGAAGGTTCAATTTGCAAATGTCTTCCCTAATAGTGTCCACCCATCTCTTCCTTGGGCGGCCACTTGGGTTCTGGCCCTCAACAGACAAGGACATGATATCCGTGCACTATATATACCTACTATTTAAATTACTAGAAGATACATGTACACTTTAAAATACATGTCCTAGAAATGTTGTACATAATCAAAACACGTCAAATCCGCTGCTTAATATTCTAACCAAGGTGAAATAGCATAAGAGGGACTAAGTAAAGCTAGAAATATATCTTCTACAAGTCATGTTCAAAAGAAGTTCATCTGTGACGGTGATTGACATCATAAAGATTTCTATAAGATGATCGAAAGTTTATTGGTTAGTGCTTTACTTTGAGTAAAGATATAGCATATACAAATCTATATAATCTTGTACATGTGTTTACCAGTACATGATCATAACACTTTAATCAACCATGAACTGAAAAATCCTGCAAACTCTTGATTTTCAGTGTGACGCGAAATTTAAGTACTTGAATGAAGTTACAGTGCATAGTACAGACCCAGCCTGAATTTTTTTCCCGTCATCTCAATTTTGTTTGGTGTACCATCATGTTGAGCCCTGGAAAATTTTGAAATCTAGACCCTCTGAAATGCTGTTTCCTGCATTTTGGGGGCAAATTTTGTTGGTAGACTAAGCTAAGTTTAACAACATTTCTTTTCGTATCTGTACATGCTGATTTTTGTCCATCAAGGATGATGGATTGGGCAAATTTTTGTCCGTCACGAGAGGCAAAATTCCGTCTGGTACATATAGAATACAACACGGTGTATTCCGTATCGCCCGAGGTATCGGCCCGACTGACTCGCGATCCGACTTGCGGGAGGGCCGAGACCGAGGGCAATGCGGAATACACCGTGTTGTATTCTATTTATGTCATACCCACCCAAGAAAACATGCCTTTCAATGCCAAATGAGCGAAAATTTGGTGTCCCTAAAAGAAAAAAACTGTAACAACATCAATTCCAACGTCCGAATCCTGTATTCGAATTTTCGAAAGCGGCGCACACGATTGGGGCGAAACGCGTTCGAATCGTTCTATGGAAGCCCGGTTTGTAAGCCCGGTCGTACAGTAAAGTACGACCGGGTCGGGAACACTGTATCACCGCCTGGGTATGATATAAAGAAGGCTACCCACCTGTTGTTCTTCATCCAAAATTAGAGGCTTCTTTGTGTCCACCAGAACACTGATCTGACAGGCTGGGACATTAGGGTCACCCTGGAAAAGGTACACAACAACAAAATAATTGTAGCCTGTACTTACTCTTCTTTTACTGTCAGTACAGTACTGAAATTCAGCTGACATTTACTGTTATCCTCTGCTCAATTATACATGTAAATGGTTTATTTTCAAATTCGCACAAAACTAAAACAACATTGCAGCCTAATAATACAATGTAAAAAAGGCTGAATTAGGCAGTTTCCGGGAATAAACAAATGTACAAAATATCATCAATATGTACAAACATGACCAAACTGAATAACAAGAATATAAACAAACAGTGGTTGGGTGATTACACAATAGAGTATAAAACACTGTTTAGGAGTTGTGACAGGTACGGAATGGCACTGTTCCTGTACCTGTCAGATCTTATAACAGGTACGCTAAGCTGGAACCCCCCTTTTAAGTCCCTATTGTGAACTTCATTGCGGGTGGGGGGTACCAGGGTCGAAACGTTGGTGAATTTAACAGAGATTTTGCAAACTTAAGACAGAGTGATTCCCTTCTGGCTCAATTACTGTCAATTCCAATTGGGTGATTTTATAGATGACTTAAGTCACAAATTTAAAGTCATATGAATTATTAAATATCAAAACCACATACACTCAAGTCTTGAAAGTTCATCTGTGCTGGTAGATGTCATTATGATGCAAGTTTAAAATTATGGTAATCTTCAACACACACATAGAAATTGGACTTTCTGCAACCTATGTACGATCCACTGCTCACAGAGTCACGTGTGTCATCTGCATAACGTGACATCACAGAAGCGGCGGATTGCTCAATCCTTGACTTGACAAGCGTGGAGTACAGTCGAAAATTTGGGTCGGTCCAATTTCTTGTGTTGGAAATTACAGTTTAAACTTGCTTCACATACACTCGTGACTTACAGTGATTTTTTTGCAGTGGATGTAGCGTCTGTCATAGGTTAGTAACACTATCTCCAGTCCGTGGCTTCCGTACGTGCCCTTAAACAGACCAGGCGCAATCAGCTGTTCAGGCAGGTGGGGGGGTATGGTCAGCTTCTTGTACACATAGCAGAACCTATGGTGTAAAAAGTGGTAAACAGACATCAGCGCATGTCATGAGTAGTGAACTTTTGGAATGTTCGTGCTATCTTCAACCAAAAGTGATTGCAGGGCGGTAAAACTGGATTTTTAAAGTCAATTTTATGGTCATTTTTTTAATGTAGTAAGTTGAGTCAACCCTATCACATAGCATACTGATATCTGTGACACTGAGTGTGAGGCAAAAATGGGATGTCACTGATGGAAAATGGCTGCTTGTTTTGTATTGTAGGCTGGTTTTAGATATTTCTTTGTGGTCCTCGCATAGCTTGTTTTTTGGCTATTTTAAACACTTCAAGTACGAAATGATGACAAAAATGTTTCCTTAGAAATGGCAATATCAGACAGATTTCCTCATCCAGAATATTTTTATCGCCCTGAAATTGCACTGGATGCCTGAATTTAAGGTCCCAGTTTTTGTGGTCACTTCTTCACCACAAAAACTCATCACACCAGTGAACAAGTGATCAAGGGCATTTCCATTTCAATCACAAATTTTAAATCAATAATACTACAGACTCTTGATTTGCAATATGTCACAAAATTTGCTATATTGTAGATGAACTTACATGGTTAAAAGCCACATAACTTCAACTGTCTAAGCAGCAAGTTAGTTAGTTAGTACAACATGTAATAGAGATGTTCTGACTTCAGACTAAATTTGTCATCATCACAGCCCTGAAGTTAGGCTGTGGTAAACTGGGGCCCCCTAGCAGATTGAAAAGGAACTGCAACCCCTTGGAATAATCCATTTGGGCTTACTGGTACTGGTTGATGATCATGAACTTCATGAAGAGCAGCTCCTGCATGTGTTGAAACATGATATCTTCTTCAGACATGCCCATCTCCTCTCGACACCATTCTAAAAACTCCTGTAATTCAACAAACATTACCATAATTGTTATTATTTCATTTTTTCATTATAAAGTTCACATGTTAAAAGTAAAATTCTCCTGCAAGTGTCAGAGATTTTAGATCTATTAGTGGCTCCTATTGGACTGAGATCACCAACCTGTTCTCTACCCTGTGGATGTCTGTGCAGGTCTGGACAGCAGCATTTGGACATAAACCTTGCCGTGCTGGCATTCTGAAAACAGACAAAACAAGAAATCAGAGATTTCAGGCTTCCAGGAAGTATTTTGGGTTTTCAAGACCTTCAAGTTCACAGACTCCGGGAAGTGTTTTGGGTTCTAGTGAATGTATTGGAACTGTGGAGGGGATTGTATGATGTAATTTAATCAGGTATTACACTACTTCCTGAATTTCTCAACATATCGCCCACTTACTCCCACCTGGTATGTGTTGTGTCACCTTCAGGTGTGACCTCCGTATCAACCAACTGTCAAAAATCACCTCCAAACCCATCATGCAACTAAAGCTATTAGGACAAGCAGGGACACAAACCCACATCTCAGCCACCCAAAACAATACTTCCATACCCCAAGGAGGTTATGATAACCTCCTTGCATACCCCAAAGTAACCACACAAGCATCAAGAATCGTTCATGGTTCTGCTGTTTCAAAGATTATCAAAATTTTTTTTTATAAAACTTTTATTTTTCCAAAGGAGAATGTACTTAAAGCAAGTTGACAAGTCTTCAACAAAAATTCTTACCAATAAAGGGATCTGTGCTTTATGAGCACCCTGCGGACCCTGTAGACAGTTGATAGTGGTATTTCCCTCCTCATCAAGCATCACATGGAACAGTTCTTTTACCATCATGGGCCAGTCCACATGTGGATCATGGGGGGCACCATATTGCAGTCCCAGCAACTTGTTATTTTGAAACTGTAACACAACAAAATCTTCATGAACAAAATCAGCAATTTCAACAAATCTTTATGATACATGCAATTTAAATATAAAACAAGAAATTGGAGATTTTAGACTTCCAGGAAGTATTTTGTTTTTGTGATCTTCAAGTTCACAGACCTCTGGGAAGTGTTTTGGGAACTGTGGAGTGGATTGTACTGAATCAGATGTAATTTAACCGGGTAATTTACACCACTTCCTGAACAGTTTTCAGTATGATCCATACTTCTCAAAGTCTGAGTGGTGCAGGTAAAATTTGTCTGGTGCAGGTAATTTTCAAAGTTACAATGTACCTGCACAAGTGCAGATATGCAAAAAAAGGATTTCGAGCCCTGGAAGACAATGAAAAAGACAAACCTACCTTAACATGGAAAAGACCTCCATATGGCTCGATTTCTATCTGCCATGTTCCAAGTAGAAACCCATACTTGTGTAGCACTGAAAGAAACAAGAAGAAATCAGACATTTCAGACTTCCGGGAAGTCTTTTGGGTTTTTGTAACCTTCAATTTCACCCCATTTCCTGTGTCTGACCTTTTGACCTCCTTTCAATCTGCCTGTCAATCTTCCCCCACCCACGTGCTGTCAAACTACTCTCCAGTTCACCCAATTTCCAGTGTCTGATCTTTTGACACAACTGTGGTAGCCTTGAGTATACATGTAGTTGTAGCCATGCTAAGCTATCAGACTACCGGTAGTGTTGCTTTTTGTACTTCTTGAATACACGAATAAGAGACTAGTACTTGTTGGCTGTGATACCTACATTTTTGTAGTTTTGCCACTTCAATTTTCGTTACAACATTTACAGTCTCCATTTTGAAAATTGAGGCATCTCATTTCTTTTTATGCCCATGTCATTTTTTTTTCCACACTCTCACTAGATTTTGAGTCTGGAGAGGATGTGATCTATAAAATTTGCGTGCAGTGGCCTAACTGCAAACAATGGGATATCTTTTCATTTCTAAATGTTATTGGTTTTCAGTTCACCACTTACGCTTTGTGTAGACCTCTCTTGGAGATAAGCTGGAAGAACAGGACACACCAAATTCTGCAAGATGAAATCAAATACTGACATTACTATCACAATGACTGTATGTGCCAAATATATGTGTTATTCATTACATACAAGTGACAGACAGACTTCTATACCAGCATTTCTCTCAGTCTCAGTAGAGGTGAAGGTGAAGCACTGACCTGTTCCAACCTGGTATGTGCTGGGTCTGTATCTGTATCTGTATCTGTATCTGTATCTGTATCTGTATCTGTATGTGTATAGCCGGCGTAACACACCAGCTTCGCAGGCACGCGGCGCGGCAGCTGGCTATATTACATCTAACGACCTGTAACACCCAATCTTTGGAGATGGGGTTTTGTGCGCGTGAAAAATTTGCGCGCGCGTGAAAATATGCAAATTAGCTGATTCCCAAGGGATTTAAAAACTTTTTGCTGTTTTAGACTTAAAAGTTTAGATAAAAGTCACGGAATAGAATTGAGTATCATATTGTTGCATTCTAGAGTACATAGCCTTGTTTTGTCAATTTTTCAGTGAATTTTAGGTGTTTTAGTTTTCACGTGCAAAAAAGTTTGAAATTTGCGCGTGAAAGACTCTGCTTCAGAAAATGTGAAAATCAAGCTTATAGAATGGAGTAAAGCCTAAAGTAGGTACATTTTACAATATGAAACCTTATATTTGTAACTTTTCCATATATTTCTGGCAAATTCAAGTGATTTTCATATGTTTAGGTTTTATGGAAGATATGCAAATTAACCTATTCCCAAGGGACCCAAAAATCATAAGTTTTTCAAATGAAGATTACAGGTTGTAGATGGAAAATCATATCACTGGATAACATTTTTCTGCATAAGAATTTGGTACTTTATATTTTCTGACATTTTCAAAGGACTTTAATTTTTCACGCGCAAAATTTTCACGCGCGCGCAAATTTTTCACGCGCAGAAAACCCGTTCCCAATCTTTGCACATCTAACTGCAGGAGTTGTTAAAAGCTTTTTAGTGATGATGCCCCAACTGTGCTTGATGGCAACAAGTTCCACTCTACGATAGTTCTTGGTAAATACGAGTTTTTGAACACCTCAATTCTTGGTTGATACCTCTGATATCTAAAGGCATGACTGTTTCTTGTTCTTTTCTGGGCTGGTATTAGATATATTGTGTACTTAGTAGTTGGTACGTCCACCAGTTTATTAGTCATTTTGTACATCATGCATAGTCTGGACATTTTTCGTCTGTCTTCCAGTGACGTCCACTGTAGGGTCACCTTCAACCTTGATCTATTTATAAATCAACTGTCAAAACCACCACCCATACGAGCGATCACCATGACATCAGGACCTGCGCGAGTGGCAAGGCAAAAAGCAGATGGTAGTTGGGTGATTTGCCTACCAATAATTTGCATGTGCCTACCAATAATTTGCATATGCCTACCAGCTCAGGAATTGATGTAAACAAAAACAGAGATCACTCGTATTCGCTAGCAGTCCTTGACACTATATGAACGATCGCCATGATGTCACGGCCAGTGAGTGGTACTAGTAGGCAAAAAAGCAAATGATTGGTTGGCTGATTTGCCTACCAGTAATTTGCATATGTCTTCAAATAATTTGCATGTAACATATGATGTAATTTAACGTTATACAAAAACAGTGATCGCTCGTGTTGAACCCAAACATACCAACCCCTTCAAAACCAGCGCTGCCCAAAACAATACTTCTGTCCCAGAAGTTACAAGTCTTTCCTACGATTGCAGACTGAAATTATGCAGATTTTATGCTAATGACATCATTACATCATCGTTAACGTTATGTAACTGTTACCTAAATTTGTGATTACATAATTTTTAACATATCTCATTTGAAGCAAGGGACACAAAAGACAGCTTCTATTACTGTATAGCAGCTAATAAGGCATGTTACAAATTTTGGAGTCAAATATGACTTACGTTAATTTCGAAGACCGCTTATATCAAGGAGCTCCTTGCTTATATAAAGGTTTTTGTACAAAACAACATAACGTTACACCACTCTCACCTCTATTCATACATCTTTGCCAGACAAAATCCACCTTCGACGCTTCATGGAAGGCTTTGCAGACTTTAGCAGCAGTTGCCAACTCCTTTCCAGGAAGAAAGGACAGAATGTGAGCAAGTAACTCAGGAGGGAAAGAAGTCAAACTCCCCATCTTCAACATACATTACTAACCCGGAAGTGGAAAAAAGACCGGGCAACACCGCAGCAACCGCGCGTAAACGCGAAAATTCAATTTAGTGGCTACCATAATTCAATTGTGTTAGTTTGTCAAACTAACTAATACATTTATGCTTATAAAAACGATTCTGTAAGGCTCTGTGATTATATGATGAATCTATTTCAATCTCTTCATGTTGTAATTTTTTTAGCAATAGACACTACTTTACACATTGATGCTATCGAGGGCACGCCTGACCTCTTGACCTTTCGCTGTAAATACGGTTGATCACGTGGCTATAAAAAAATTAAATGCCTTGCGGACGCCACGTGCAAAACCTACGTACACAAAAACAAAATCTTCCTTTAGAACGGGCAAGGAATTGTTTATCATAGTCTTTGAAAGAAATCTGACTAAATGCGTGCTGCCAAATGTTGGCCCAAAAATATGATACAGGAATATTTAATACGGAGAAACTTTTAATTTTAGAATATCCATTTTTGTTTATCACCAAATCTTCAATATCTGCAGGATTCGAATCAGTTGATTAAATAAACGTTAACACACAACCCACGTTACACACAACATTTTTGTCAGAAACAATATTTTTATGACTAAATATACAAATTAATGAAAAATTTGCTGACACTGACCTTGTCTTTTGCATGTGATATTAATATAGTACGATGAAGTTGGAATATAATCAAATTAAAGCAATGACTAGGGATAGATCTATATAAAAACTGTGACTAAAAGTAGTAAAAGTAAAGCAAATAGGGGAATCCCCTTTTCGTCTGCGTATCGAGGGGGCGTGGCCGTCACCGCCATAAACAACCCATGCCTAACGTGAGACGCACATGTCAATGGTGGACAGTGCTTTACGTACAGTCGCCTTTACAGTCGCCTTTTTATTTTTCTTCGTAGGAATTTTAACTTACCGCTTGCCAATATGTAACGTTAACTATTCCAACCAACCACGGCTGTTTATGGCTAGTAATAGTGATTAGTGTCGCCGAGTCATTTAATTAGTCGAAAATCGCGAAAGTCGTTTGAATCCACCTTGATCAGTATCGGAATTCGAAACGACCGTGTTTTATAAAATCACGCCAAGGATAACTAATCTAAAACATCAGGAACGACGAAAACCGTAGTAAATTAGAATTGTGTCGTTGGGACGTTTGTTTGTGTTTGGCAAATATTTCTCAGGTATCTACCGTATTCGTTATCTACTGTCAGATGTCATCTTTACTTTCATCGCACAAAAATACTTTCACTTTCTTTCTGCGTCTTAGGACAACGCCGCAAGTTTGCTGACACAGATGCAGAGAAAGTTGCAATTCGGGAGACTTGTGAAAAATATAACGGGTGCTCCGTTGGTCGGGCTCGGGAAAACCCGCTAGGTGGTCCGAGAGGGTAGTTCGGAAACTCGCGATGGCCGTTTGATTAGAAAACCTGGCGGGGACGACTCGTATTCCAGACGGTTATTTCATGGAGAATTTTTCACGTTCGAAACTGGCGCGCACCGTTGTGAACGAAAGCTCGGGTTGACATCGAGAACCGCGGTAATGCGGTGACGACACACCGTTCGGTCACGGTTTGCCGATGTTTCCCGACTACTAATGAGCACTGCTCGGGAAACGAACGAATCGCGAGTCCGTACGGCCGTCATACGATTCTGGACGTTTTCACGGTACCGTGCATCGCCTGGCACTCCGCCGCGACTGCCACGTCGATTCTCGACAATTTCGCCATTGGTATGTATGCACCAGCTTATTTCCTCCCTTCTGGAATAATCTTGACGATTTTGGAATGTCTTAGACAAAGTTTTGGTCGATTTTTGTGCGCGGAATGAATGAAGCCTCAAGTTGTTTTCGCGTCGCAAAGATGGCGGCAAGCCGTGGAAGGGGCGAGGCGGTGCCTCTACCGTTTTGTCAGTTTTTCCCGTTCAGCTGTTCCCATCATCTTGAATTTGCCTCACAGATTACACCACTATCGGCGTTTGCTGGTTGTCCAGCTACTATTGGCCAGCTTTATCTGTTTTGAACTAGGACAGCAAGAAAATAACCCAAAAGCTAGGACAAGTCTGCAAATAAAGTTGACGGGTGATACCAACATGTTAATAGGTGAAGGGGTGTCCAGGTTGCTGTCATGAAAGAGTTGAAAACTTATGTCAATGTGATATTCCACCCTATCACTGAGGCAGTAGCAGGATTTGAAAGAATTTTCGACGGTTTGCAGCGCGAGTTTTTACGCACAATTACAATTACGTGTGACTCCAGAACTTGAGTGTTTTTCTTGTCAGTAGCCTCGGCACCTCCCCAGTCACCGGATGCCATGGGCCGTTAAATGAAACGACATCATTGGCTATGCATAACAGCCTGGCCGGATGCCCACCCCTGATCTGCTGATCTCTGCTCCTTTGCTAAATTCTTCGCGCTTGTTTTGGCATGGCAGCAGATTTCGTCCAAAGTTTCCAAATAACGGGAAAAGAACGGAAATTCGGGGAAGACCTGGCTACGATGTTTTTTCTAGCGTGTCGTTCCCACACAAAGATTGCTGACTGGTTTTCACACCTAGCTAATAACGTATGCAGGACTTGCCCCGGGAGATCGTTTGCCCTACTGGTACAGGCCTCATTTTGGCCATCTTACAGGGGAACACTGATCGTTGAATCTGTCTAGATCGTCAGTGTAGTGAGATGTGCTAAAAGTTGAAAGACTGTGACGCAGTGTTCTAGCCAGCTTGAAATTTTTTTCCGTCGACTCGTCTCAATTTTGTTTGAAATAACATCAAGGCACAACACTACTAGGGGGTCCAGAGGCATGGTCCCCCTGGAAAATTTCTATTTCCAGCATTTTGAGGGGCAAAGTTTGCTGGTAGACTTCTTAGTTTAATCATTTAATGACATCTCTTTCCATATGTTTGCACGCCGATTTTTGTCTGTCAAAGATATAGAGGGATTGGGCAAAATTTTTGTCCGTCATGAGCGGCAAAATTTCGTTGAATGTTGGAAAGACGGACGCTGGCTAGAACACTGTACTACATCAGTTTGTCAAAACGAGTGGCATGCATTTTGTGACGCAAACTTGCCTAGACTGACACGATACTAACTCACGCGTATTGCCAGGAAAACTTGATAATCCATAGGTACCTTGTCTGATGCTGTATGCTATACCGGTAGCTGTATGCAGTTTTGTATTTAGTCATAATCTCATAAAGAAGGAATTTCAGAGACGTCAAGAAAGCGTACTTGAGACATTTTCACAGGGTTTGCGTCTAGCGAGTCAATAAATTACACAATTGGGCCAATATCAACAAGACTCACGACCACATACTCTGTAATGTATAGTGAATCAGGGTCCTAATTTCTAAGAATTTGTCAAGAATTCTAAATGAGGAAGTTTGCGCTCAACAGCATGGTAATCTGTGTGGTAGATTTCACTTATTTGCAACTAAAAATAGAAACCCAGATTAACATTATCAATCAGCTTTCTAACAAGCATGTCTAGAACGTTGCCCTTAGACACTAGTAGTACTGTAGTAGCACAGTATTTGAATATCCATCCTTCAAATCTTGACTTGGGGGCATCTCAGATAATCTTTATTCATAAACCTGTTGTTTCCAGTTGAGTGTCAAAATGACGCCAATAATTCGCAAGTAGCTGCTAGAATGGAAGTTGACGAGCTAACAAAAACAACTTGAACACAACACATTTTGTTGTGTTTGTCGTTCTGTGTAGAAAGTCCGCGAAGGAAGCATAAATGACGTAATGTTTTTATAATGATAATGTCTTCAGAGATGATGAGACTTATTGACGTAATGAGAGCTTTATGTGTTTTTCAGTAATTGCCACATTCTACCATTGCTGCCAATGTACTGCAATTATCTCATGGCAGCAGTTAGAAATGCTAAATTGATTATATCAACATTTGCCATAAGGGAACCTTTTGTTGTCTTTTGTTCTATATCTGCCTATTTGTTTTATATAATCTAGATATAATTTGATTATATACAGTATATATTGGCACTTATAATGTTATATAGCTGCCAAAGACTGGTGATTGCTAGGCTACTTTAAAAAATGTATATTCGCCGAAGGAGCTTCGATTTACTATAGATATACTAGTACTCTTGTGATTGGGAATTTAAGATGCACCATTTTAAGAAGTATGAGATACTTTCACAGGGGATGAAAGGCTACGCAACTTTACATTCCACCACTAGTACTCCTTCTGTCCTAATATATATAATTTTGGGCTGTGGGTGCACCGGTGCACCTAGATATTTGTTTAGGCAATTAAAGGTTTCGTACTTAAAGGTACTATTGTTATTATGTATTCTTACTATTTCTCAGACAAGTGCCAGAAAAAAATGATAAAACCTTTGTTGTAACTTGTATTACTTATCCAAAATTTTAGCTGTGGGATTTCCGATTCAATTTAATGTCAAGATAAGAAGAAACTTTAGAAATTTTCTTCTTAGGTTTGTGATTAAATGCTAATAACTTTAATTATGTTATGTCGTGCACCCATTTTTTTCTGTGTATCTAACTTTGTAGGTTTAAGTGCACCAGTGCATATTCTCCCAAAAATGAACTTCGAGCCCCGTATATACAATACAATTATCCTGATTAAAAGCCCTTTCAAACAATACCTTTTGTTCTGCAGGCTCTTTATATTACCATAATTATAATAGGCATTTCATATGCAAACAATTGTTTACATTGTAGAGTGAACAGTGAACAGTTTTAGACTGCCCTTCTTTCATGTGACTTTTACTAATAGCTTTTCGAATCGTCATTCCCATAGCACGCGTAGATTCGAAATCATTAACTCTTAGAGTAGATCTTCTAAAGCTTTCTGAATGTGTTATTATAAATGTACATGAGTGAAAAAAAAATACACATAATATGTTGTATTTCTATTATAGGTGCATGAATGTGAATATGACAAAGCTGACTGAAAATTTAGGCCCTGTATATGATAATAGCTAATTTTGCTGTATAGTGAATTGTTCCCAACACTCTACTACACCAGCATGACGAATCCACACCTTTGTCGTATTCACCTTATTCAATGTTATTGTGGCCTGAACTGTTCTGTGCAACAATAACAGGCACAAGCAATAGTGTCTGGCCAGTGAATAGACTATACAGTCGTTTGTTGCCATGTTCTATAGTCTAAGTCTAACTAAGGTCGATCATCACAACTAGAATCGGGAAAATATTGATGTAGCTGTTTGGTTGGTAGATCAACTTGTTGCTCTATATGTCATAAACATCCTGATATTGATTCCATATGACATGGTGTACATGTAATGTGATCCAATGCATATGCTGGGAACATTATTTTGACCATATCAAACTTATAAGTGTTTTGAATTGTTGTATGTTTTTATAAGTCTTGGACACTACTTCCAGGTAAAGAAGTCCTTGACTTGAGCTTCAAAGTATTTGATTGGTGCACGGTTTTATGTTTACAATACGATGTTCGTGGAAGGAGACTTCATTCAAATCCCAGAGTGAATTTGTCTTCTTTTGAAAGTTCTGTCTTACAATGTTACGCAGTTGTGTCTGTGCTGGGGCTAGGAGTTGTTCTTGAAATACAAGATGTGTGCTTTTAGCCAGGAAGTAACCAATGAGTGTTAATGTTGCACAAGACAAGGGGGTTTTGTTCATGTTAGGTCTCAGGGCTCGAAATCCTTTTACCTGCACCAGTGCACACCACTGGTGCAGGTAACATTGAAAATTGCCTGCACCTGACAAGTTTTACCTGCACATCTCAGAATTTAGGAAGGGAGGATCACACTAAAAACTATTCAGAAACCATTGCCATTATTTCTTTTTTACTTCATAGGTGATGACAGTCAGTGCAGCAAATAAAAATCCATATACTGACCTACACGTATATATCCAGTACATGGACCAGTGCAGGTTAGGTGCAGGTAGACATCAGAAATACCTGCACTGCTCCAATTCTACCTGCACTAACCTGCGCATTTCCAGCCCTGTACATAAGTATGCAGCCCATATTTACTGTTAGTAAGTGTATGTACTAATATAACTCTATGCTGTCATAACGTACGCTATGTGCCATTTTCAAAAGTTGAAAAATTCACATTAGAAAGTATGTTTTAGTGTCTGGGCTTCATATACTGTATGTGAAATGGTAACGTAATGGTTTGCAGTGGCTATGTACAACATTAACAGATTAGGTGGCAGATCATTGCATGCTTACCTACATTTTGAGTCTTGAGTATTTCATTCTTGTTTTTCCACATCTACAACGGCTAACTAGATGCAGGATACAATCGCAGTTTCTCAGCTGATGCCTGTTTGCTTCTCCATATTACACGATGAATGCCTTACACGATTCTGTTGCGAGAACGCCAAAGTTGTAAATCGTTTTTCAGCTCGTTATGATTCACAATTGCTGGGAAAAATGAGAAAATGGCAGCAATTTTCGTTGTATACCATTTGTCACAATTCTAACATATCTGACTTCCGAAGGGGTTCAGGCGAACAGTTGTTGGGTAGAGCTGTAGTGTAGGTGTATAAAACAATGATGTTTTCTAGGTCGTACGTAATGGCACATATTACTGAGGCCAGCAGCTGTCTTTTAATCGGGATACCAGCTTTGTTCGTTAACCGTCGCTTCCATATAACCATAACGCAACTCACACCAATCCAGTGGGCGCTACCTAGGCTAGCTGTCTTTCATTTATAAGAGTTCAAACCTCAGTCCCTCAAGTACACTAAATGTGAAGTTCCGCCACATCCAACATATTGCATGTTTTTTGTTAGAAGTAAAACATTGTTTTTGTCCCAGGTATTACTGTAAGTCTGCATTGTTATGCAGCATTGTTATTTTGTCCCAATTTGTACTCCAAATCTTAAATTTTCACACTATATATGTAATAGTTGTTCTTTCTTTAGGCCACACCAATTTAATTTGTTGGTTCTCGGATTTTTTCAGAAAAAATATGAAGCGACAGGGCGAAAAAAAATAAAAATAAAGACAGGCCTGGGCATCCTATTATAGCCCCAAATGCTAGAATTGGTGCCATGAAGTCAACACAAAAGACTGGGTTAAAATTTGAATAATGAATTTTGAACTTTTAATCAAACCAGTGCGTTGGTAGATGTAATAACTGTAACAACTAGGAGTAACAGGTCTTTCTTGAACTGTTGGAGGCAAAATATAAGCATTTTTGCGTTGATTCTGAACCAGAATTTTTTTTTTTTTTTTTTGCAAATCAGAAAAAAAT
This sequence comes from Branchiostoma floridae x Branchiostoma japonicum, assembly GCA_013266295.2. Lineage (NCBI taxonomy): Eukaryota > Metazoa > Chordata > Leptocardii > Amphioxiformes > Branchiostomatidae > Branchiostoma > Branchiostoma floridae x Branchiostoma japonicum. The sequence goes on along the minus strand of CM023829.1, from coordinate 16,733,122 downwards.
GAAGAGGCGAATCCGAGAACCAACAAATTAAATTGGTGTGGCCTTAGCATTCTTAATTCGCTGCATACAGTACATACATGTACACATGATGTACGTCATGTACGTGTAGTTTGCACCACAGTGCTGCCGTTTTCTCGCCTGATTTGATGGAAACCAGGTGGCGATATTTGAGCTACAGCACATGGCTGCTACACGGGCTAGCTTCCAGCCATTACAGAGAATATAGACCGATCTATTGTGCAGGCAGTTTGTGTATTTTCATTTCTTACGTGTCTTGATTTTGACCATGTCGTCAGACCGGGGTAGCACAATAAATGCACAAGTCGCCAAAGAATACGCCAATATCGCGACATTTGACTATTTATGGCAGCGATGTCAATTTAGGCGCAACGCAGTGAAGTCCTCCGTGAATTCAATTATTCAGATCCCCAGCACGGGTCTCCGATGGTTGATCGTTGTGAATATTTAGCACAATTGCTCGCCCGTACGTGTAAGGCTGGTTTCTCGTTCAACCAGGTGTTTTCTCTTTCTTTGATCTAGTCCAGTGGTTGAAATTTTTTTTAGTGTTCTGCAATTATTGCAGAATGTCAAAATTTTGTTCAAGCTGCAATTTCGTTGGAACTACTTTCTGCAAATACACAAGCCTCCATACTACATAACAACCTTCTCGAACTTAAAATGCCTTGTTTACATCATATATAGTAGGGATGCGTACCTAAACTCAGGTTCAGGTCCGGATTCAAGTCCAGAGGTTTAGGTTAAGTTTATGTAAACCCACTGTGCTACCTGGGTTTAGAAGCAAGTTATGTTGTTTGCGTGGCACATCTGGGTGAAACTGTGGCGGCCATATCCACGGAGGCCAACACCATTGAATCCCTAGCCTGATTTTTTTCAGCCAGCAAAATTGCAGGTTGCTGAATTTTTCTTCTGCAATATTGAAAATGTCTCTACAAACTGCATACTGCAGGCGGGTATTTCGAAGACTGTAGTCGCTATATTACTACGTGCACTAATAAATTCATCATGCAAAAACTCAAGCACATCTCGAACCTGAGCTTTTGGAATGATCAACGTAATCATGGAAGAAAAAGGTAGAATTTTTGTTTGCTTGTGTAAACCTTACCCTAATTACGTATGTATAAGGAAGGCCGTGCATGGCAATGCAGATCTTTACTTAGATTCGCTGCTTCAATTTCTTCTCAATCTGATTTGAAGAAGTATACAAAAAGAAAATCACTCAGCATCAAAATCTACCACAAAGTGCAAGTTCATATTTAAATGACAATTTTGAACAAAGCTGTCTTTGTCTTTTTAAATTGCATTAAAGTTGAAAATTCATTGTTAACAAGCCTAGTACAATGTATGTTGACTCCGTTACTCATTTCTTTTATCTGAATGATATTGCCTGCCCGCTCCATTATTTTCCTGCAAAAATCTAAGAACCAAGAAATTAAATTGGTGTAGCCTAACGACCAAATAGTTAGTCCTGAAATGTGCCACCATTTGCATTACAGTTGTAAAATTGGGGGTTGCATATACACAAACTGTATGACAGTCTAGATTCATTTTGTGAAGCAAAGCTGAAACAGCATGATTGTCTTATGGGTCAACATCTAAGGTTAATGATTATGACTTTAGCCTTATTATTCCAATCAAGTAAACGAGTATATGGTGCCAAGCACTTATTACGATATATATAAACATTTTCCTGGACAATGCACCACATGCGTTTCAATCCTACCGTACGGCTACGTATAAGTGTTTGGTACATACAGGACCTCAGTCTTGTATATATACCAGAGCAAGGCTTGTGCTTTAACTGTGATCGACCCTGCCTGCAAGCGTATTTTGCCACGTACAGTCAAACGAACAATACATGCTTCCTAAAATTGTAACTTGGATCTTGAAAAACCGTCCTCCTTGTGGAGGGTGTAGGATCACGTCCCTAAAATAAATGTTCTGTGAAAAAACGCTGCTGAAATCCACGTTGGGCGTTCTTGTGTAGATAAGTCTGTACTATTTAATCGTATTATTTAAAAAGATTATTGAACTCATTTCAGAAAGAAACATTTGACATGGGCGTAGTTATATATGGTATGTAACATTTTTGCTTCACGATCTGCGAGAACATTGGCGCGGCCCAGTTGTATGTAAATGAATTCAGAAAGTCGAGGGAAAACAGGGAACGCTAAATTATTAATGAACAATAACGCTGCTATATCGAGAGACTTCGTTTGTGGGGAAAATTTGTGCTATTTAAAGACGGACGTAGAAGGTAGATCCGTGTATCCTTGCCACCGATGGCAGCTTGATTTATCATGACGTAACGTACGTTCACAGGTGACCAATAATGGAGATGTACTGATGATCATTACAAATGCACACGGTTTCTGGGTCGGGGATTACGTCAGCCGATGTGTCGGGGAGACAGCCGCCATTATTACTGAACACGGGACCCGTCAGTAAACGACACGGATGATGGCGTTTCTCCATAATTTTTCTGGGTCAAATCCTCGTAGATAAATACTGAAAGGCATTGTGCTAAAGGCAAATATTAGAAAGGGCAGAAATTTCTGGTGTGATACGGTAGTAGATTAGCACTCAGATTTCAGAGTCAAATCGTCGTCATACATGCAGTTATAACAGCTGCAGCCGTCATTTCTGGGAAATTTCCGTCGCAAAACATATCACGTTATCAGTTACAGGAGCACTCATGCTGGCTTATATTTTCCGCACAGTCTAAATTTGAAAACTGTGCTGATCTCTTATACAGTTTTAAGTCTGTATTTCGTCCTTAATGTTCAAGCGCTAGCATTCTCGGTTTAAATGTTAATATGTCGTTGCCTCTGGTATTTCCAATCGTGATGTAGTAATCGTCATTCGAGACTGGTTGCCTACAGTGTACGTGATACGCGGATTGCTGTACATTGTGTAATATTGGGTGTGGCCCGCCCTATCCCATGGCCAGTGCTGCAGACGTAGCCTGATTAAATCTCGGTCTCAGCAACCTTTCCACTCTAGGTAGCAGAGTATATACAGTAGCTTGAAAACAAACTGTTTAAAATTAGGCCTTACGAATTTATTTCTCGGTGCTCGGATTTTTGCAGGATTTTAGGAATGGAGTAGGTGGGTGGGTGAATGTTAACAAAATGGCATAAAAAAACAGGCATTCTAGATCTGTAATAGACTCAAATGCTACCAAAGGACCCAAGGAAGCTTGTTAAGAATAAAGTTTCAACTTTTAATTGCGTTAATAAATGGAAAAACTGTACAATCTAGAAGGACAATTATAGTAGGTACTAAAATATGAGCATTTTGGCGTTGATTCATACACTGAATGGTTAAAAAATGATCTTATTTTTTTCAAATCAGAAGAAAAATTGAAGTTGCGAATCAGAGAAACAAGAAATTCAATTGCTGTGACCTAAGCTAAGCTAAGAATTTGGGGCCATCCTAATATGGTACATGCATTTATGCAAATATTATCCAGCAACAGTGGAATGTCAACTTTTCCTATGGCGTCTTTTCTTTTGGTAAATACAGACGGCTTTCAAGGCATTAGTCAAAGTATGAATGACAGTTTTCTAATATTATGTGACAGGATTTTCCTGCAAGAAAACTACATGTACAGATGTAAGGATGCCCCTTTCTTCCATTGGGAACTGTTTATTGACAAGTTCCCATGGAAGAGCTTATCACTTCAGGTAAGGGGAAACAACTCTGTAATTGTAAATGTATAAAATGCACATTGCATTCTAACAAAGTTAATCATAATGTAGAAAGTTTAAATTCAGGGCAACCTTGAATTTTGATGGGCAACCTAGCTTTCATCCTAGGTTGCCACTGGGCAACCTGGCTCAAGAAAGTATTTCGTACACTGCATGTAGTTGTTCCATTTCAAATACAAGACAGCATGTCCGCCAGTGAATTGCTACAGCAGACATTCTGGGAAATGTTGACACGGTGTTGCTCTTTTTGAAAGCTGGCTTCATGTTTTTAGATTACTGATTATATTCAATCTGTGAACGCTATACATGCTATATACCTGCTCCATTCTACCGCCAAAGACAGCAGAGGTAGACCGGAGCTACTGGTAGTATCACGTTCATGACTGAATCCACGCTATCCTTCTTTAGACTAATAAGGCCACACCAATTCAATCAATTGGTTCTTGGATTTGCCCTCTTCATTTTTTTCAGCAACAAAAAAAAATTATTCAGGTTCTGATTCAACTTCAAAATGCTCATATTCTGGCCCCGACAGTTGAAGAAAGTCCTTGTCTTCCCAGTTGTTACAGTTTTCCATCTATCAATGTAGTGGTACGATAAAAAGTTTAAAATTCACTGTTTGAGTTACAAACCACCCTGGTATGTTGACTACATGACTCCTATCATAGCTTTTAGGGCTATCATAGGATAGTCCTGTTTTTTTTTCACCCTGTCGCTTCATATTTTTTGCTAAAAATGACATACACATTGGTTAGGACTACAAAAAATGTTGTGTTCCTGACCGATGCCAGCATAAACCCACCAACCCTAGACTTCTGACGAGGCTATAAAATTTTCGATCTCAGAACTGAATTTGAAACCCTCTGAAACGTAATTTCATTTATTTTCAGCAGCAAGTTTTTATTGATTAAATCAGGTGAACTATTTGTCCCTTCCCCACAAGCAAACGGAGGGACAGGTCCTGGAGACAGCCCTGGTCCTGATGCATTTCAGTTTTACATTGTTAAACTGTATTTGTTATTAAATCTCTTCAGCCGAAATCTGAAAAAAAAGAGAGACAGACTCTCTCACTACCTATGGATCCTAATTTTTTCAGGACTCAAATTGGAAACATATTTTTCCTTAGGCCATAATACATGTATGTATGTATTGTTGAAAAATTGTCTGTTAATACCATATTTTTTGTGTGACTAATCAGTAATCTGATATTTCTTATCACACTTTTTACAAAATTGTTTATGGGAGATGAGTACCCTTGAACTTGTTTCCATTTGCATATACTGAAGAATGAAAAAAATTAACTTTTGAAAGAATTCAACAGAATAACATATAGTTGTTTTGTTTTGGAAAATAGGCCCCAAACAATCTCCAATCTATTACTATTAGGTCTCTACAAGAATTTAGTCAGCCTCTAGCTATCTACATGTGGGCCAGACTACATGTAGAATCAGTGGTTCTACCAGCAGCGTGCGAAATACTAGGTTGCCCAGTTGCACCGTGCAACCATATTTTGCTTGGTGCAACCTATTTTTACACCCAGGTAGCCCAGTGCACTACCTAAATTTTGTGGTAAGGATGCCCCTTTCTTCCATTGGGAACTGTTTATTGAGATGTTCCCATGGATTAGAGCTTATCACTTCGGGTAAGGGGAAACAAGTCTGTGTCAGAAATGTATAAATGCACATTACATTCTAACAAAGAAAGTTTATATTCGGAGCAACCTGGAATTTTGATGGGCAACCTAGCTTTCATCCTAGGTTGCCACTGGGCAACCTGGCTCAAAAAAGTATTTCGTACACTGTACCAGTAGAAATCCCAAATGGAATCTTTGTCAACAGAGACTCTGATCAGGGTACTGTTAATGTGTCACGGTGGTTTCCCATTTACAAATCCTAAGTTTCAAGTCAATCCATTGATCTAACCTTTTCTGGGTTCTTTGACCTAACTTCCTGTCGACCTGTTATTCTGCCTGTCAGTCTTTCCCACCCATGTGCTGTCAACCTACATGTACTCTCAGGTTCATCCCATTTCCTGTGTCTGACCTGTCATTCTGCCTGTCAATCTACTCTGTCCAGACAGCCACACAAGCCCACAGCTCAGCTCAGCCACCAGAAACAAACATATTCCCTACCCGGAAGTAAAAATACAGATGTCATATTTACAGATGTCATATATACTTACACCTGTCAATATCAGTAATTCGAGTGTGCTTGCCAAATGTCGGGTGGCATATAATAATTGCTTTCGGATACTTCTTAAGTTTCCAAGATAGCGCAGTACAAGTACTATGTTTGTTCTCCAAACTACTGACACTTTTGATGCCAGACGCAGAAAGTTATGCTACTCCTTTATTAATAGGCTAAACAACACCAACAATAGCATAATACAATGTCTGCTGAGGTCAGATTGTCAGTACAGAAACTCTTTAAAAAAAAATGTATATAAGATGCTGTATGTATAGTTTGTGTTTCTATGTTTGTACCGTTGTTTTCTATGAGTGAAATACCTGAAATAAAGACGTTCATTCATTCAATCTCGTTTTAGGTGCAAAACAGGGACTGTTCAGAGGTGCACCATGACCAGCGTGTCCAACCTCACCCTCACCACGGACGTCAAGAACCCTGTGGGGAAGCTGCAGGGAGGGTTCGAGTGCAAGTACTGCAGCTTCCAGACTCAGGACCTGAACGAGTTCACCTCTCACGTGGACTCCGCACACCCCCACGTCATCCTCAACCCAACCTACATCTGCAAGCTTTGTAACTTCTCCACGAAGAGGTACATGTAGGAACTGTTGTAATAGACATAGACAGGGCTCTGCATACCTGCACTGGTGAAGGTGACATTGAAAATTTTCTGCACCAGACAAATTTTACCTGCACCACTTAGAGAATTTAGGAAGAATGGATCATACTAAAAACTCTCCAGAAAGCATTATTTCTTTTATACCTGTGGCTGTGATACAAAGAGAATCTGTGTGCTACTATAAAATACAGACCAGTCTGGAACACCCCCAAACATTATCATGGCCCAGGTATGACATAAATATGCATGCATGAATCATACTTGATTATAATTTTATTTTTCTTGGATTAGTTAGAAAGTTTTCAATTTAATGAACAGTCTGAGAGAACAGAACCCTGATACCATAATGCTCTTTTAAAAAATAAAATTGACTTGGTTTTGTATGTCATTGATAAAATGCTCCACATGTGTGTGTGTTGCCAGGTATGAAATGTTTATGCAACACAACCAGAAGAACCACCCAGACAACACCAAGTTGGCGCTGAAGGTCATCAAGCAGAACGGCACCACCTTCCTGGAACAGAACCCAGTGGGAGGGACGGAGGAAACAACAACAGCCAACGGGGAGAAGACCACTGCTGAAGTTGGTGAGCAAAGATTATTTGTTTGTGAAAATCTTTCTAGTAATACTATACTTCTTATGCCATATAAATGCTTTTTGGTGAATTCTAATGTGCAGGACCGTACAAATTTATTTGTATTATGTACATTGTAACAGAGATTATTATCATTTTTATTTTATTTTGTTTTCTTTAGCCAGGGTGGCCCGCTCAGTGATTAACACAGCTTTACAGTGGGGCCCTGGACACATTAAAACATACAAGTAATGCAAGATACTAAACAATATGACAAAACTTACAAAGATATTTACAGAGATGGTTGCAGGGAGAGTGTGTGGATATTTGATTACTTGATTGACAGGGACGTGCTGGGTGGGTGTAAGTGGGCAGTATGTGGAGAAATTCAGGAAGTGGTTGACTGTGTGTTACTGTAATACCTGATTGAGTTACGTCGTACAATTCCTTCCACAGTTCCAATTCAGTCATGAAAGGCCAAAATACTTCCCAAAAGTCTGAACTCTCCAATTTCTTGTTATGCCACACCAATTTTATTTGTTGCTTCTTGGATTTTGTCAGAAAAAAATGAAGCGACAGGGCAAAAAAAAAAAAAAAAAGAACAGGCCTGGGCATCCTATTATAGCCCCAAACGCTAGAATAGGGGCCATAAAGTCAACACAAAAGACTGGGTTAAAATTTAAACAATGAATTTTGAACTTTTAATCAAACCACTGCATTGATAGATGCAACAACTGTAACAACTAGGAAGAAAAGGACTTTCTTCAACTGTTGGAGGCAAAATATGAGCATTTTTTTTAAATCAGAAAAAAATAAAGTGGCGAATCCAAAAAGGAAAAAATTAAATTGGTGTGGCCTTATGTGTTGTGAAACTTCTAGTGACAGTGAGCTGAAATATTAGAAATTGAAATACATGTACAATGTCATGTATGTAGGTGATGCTTACTGGCCCTCTTTTATTGAATAAACAAACCTAACTAACTTTCTTGGTCATTTTTCGTTTTGTTGAAACAGAAACTGAGGCAGATCAAGACAAAGATGAGACTCGGGGTGAAGATGGGTCCACGACAGTTGGTGCCTTCCGAGCTCCAATGATGCAAAAGCTCCTAGACCAGAAGAGCTCGCCCCGTAAAGGCGACACAGTGAGCGACGACCAGTTCTCTGCTTCCTCGACTCTTCAGAAGCTGTGCCAGACAGCGGCTAACCCCCCTGTCACCTATGCCACCATTAGTGTATCAAACACCGACAGTCATAAGGACGCAGTGCTGAGGGAGTACTTCGACAAGTTTCCTTACTTCACAGACAAAGAGCTGGAAGAGATTATAGACAAGACCGGTATGACTGATAATGAAGTAAGAATATGGTTCAATGCTCAGAGACAAAAACACTCGGTCGACTGGACTTCAGAGGAGATTGAGCAATACCGGGTGTCCGGAGTCCCTGCCACATGGGCGAAACAAAAAAGGGAGCCAGAAAAGACCATGAAGGTGGTAAAAACACTCTTTCCTTCCACCAGAGTTAGTCCCACCGCTAAGGAACGCACGAAGACCCCAGCAAAGGCCGCACGTCCGAAACCGTCACAAGGAGGGGAAGGCGGGAACTGGAAGAAAACGCCCGAGCAGTTACAACTTCTTAAGAGAGCGTTTGGTAAGACTCAGTTTCCGACCCCTCTAGAGGTGGACAAGCTTGTGCGAGCGTCAGGACTGACGGCTGGTGTGGTGAAGAAGTGGTTCAGCGACACGCGTTACCACGTCAAACACAGCAAGGGAACCAAAGGCCTCTGTGTGTACAAGGAGGATCTCAACGAGACATTAGACAGTATTATTGAGTCGTCATCGGTGAAGTCGCCTCACAGAGCCCCCAGAGGCAGGCCACCACATTCACACAAGCCCAGAGGTAGGCCACCTCTATCTCACTCTCCTAGAGGCAGGCCACGATCTCCAAGGTCTCCAAGAGCGCAACTAAACTACAACACTCCAGAGGGCAGCACAAAGGTGAAAATAGAAAGGAGTTCTATGGACATGGAATGGCTGGAGAGGAAAGGAAAATCAGAGTACCAGTTAGATCTACTGAAAATCCATTTTCAACAGAATCCTTACCCGTCAGAGTTTGACATCGACAAGCTTCGAGAGGAGACCAAGATGACGGCGAGAGAGATTGGCAGGTGGTTCAACGACTGTAGGAGGGAGAAGGGGCTGCCGCAAGATGAGAAGTACTATGTACCGCCACAGGCTGTCGCACAAGGGGCGGGGGAGGAGGCTGATGATGTCATCACGCCCAAAGACGAACCATTGTCTCCGGGGCAGCCTGATTTAGTGGACTATTTCAACGGCGACGTTGTTGAGGAAGACTCGGATTCTGACAACGACAAAAGTAGATCAAGCGATGTGAATGAAAACAGTGTTCGAAATAGCGGACACAAGAGCGGCGTTGCCTCATCACGGAAAGTTGCTGACTTGCCAAAAGAGAATGCCTCAGCTGTTGAGAACAAAGACAAATCAGATTCTAACACAGAGGAAAAGGAAAAAGAAGAAGAACCTGGTGCTGGGAAGGAGGAGCTTGAAACCAAAGACGATCCATCAGATGACGAAGATGATGATGATGATGATGACGATGGAGTGAAAGATACAGAAATGGAGGATGAGGAAAGTGGGCTGTACATGGATGTACAGGACGAGCCTGTCGTGGGGATGGAAGACCAGGAAGAGGAAGAGGAGGAAGGATGGGACCACGAGGAGGAGGAGGAGCAGCAGCAGAAGACTGAAACGCACAAAGATAACAACGAGGAGCAGAATAAGAAAAAAAGCGGGGACGTCAAAACGACCATGAAGGTATTTTACGACAGGACGGGAAGAGTAAAACGAAGGTTTAAAACAGAGTACCAGCTGAGGCTGTTGAAGGAAAGTTTCCAGAGGTGCCCACACCCCGACGACCTGGAGATAGAGCGCCTGATGAGACTTACAAGGCTCAGCAAGCAAGACATCCGCAACTACTTCTCTGACAAACGCTACGACGTCTTCAAACGAAATCCACACAAGATGCATCAGTTGTCGCACCAACCTCACGAGCCGCCCAGCACGCTGGAAGACTATCTAGACGAAGATGACTCTCTCCCAACCATGGTTCCTCCCGGCACCAACATGGTCCTCTCCCCGGCCGACATCCTGACACGGAAACGGAAGCGCGACGACGTGGAAGACTTCGAAGAGGACGGCAAAATCGACGGGAAAAAGACTGCTTTCCAGTTGGACGTCATCAAAGCTAGCTTCTCTCTCAACCAGAGGCCAGGAGACACCGAGGTGGCAAGAATAAACAAGCTGACCAAGTTGTCGAGGAAAGAAATCCTCTGCTGGTTCGGGGACACGCGATACGCCTTCAAACACGGCAAGGTCAAGTGGATCGAGAAGTACAGAAAGATGGTGGAAGATCCTCACTACAAGAAGTACTTCGGCTTGGACGACGAAAGCATCAGTTCTCCGACATCAGGACCGACATCTCCTGTTACGTCTACACCCCATTCTATGCCGTCCTCCCCAGTACGTCATTCTGCGCAAGTGGCGAGTGTCGAATCTACACCGACCCAGAGTCAGCAGACGGACAGTCCTACAGCACAGGAGTCTCCAGAGCAGCAACAAAACCCAGCTACAGGCAAGGAGTCAATCATGGGTCTGCAGAGTATCGTCTCGTCCATGAGTCCCCAGAAACCCATGACTAATGTGGAGAAGCTGAAGATGCTGACTGAACAGTATGAGAGATGCCCCTTCATCCTGTATCACGATGCTGAGGAGTTGGCAGCAAAGACTGACCTGAGGGTGGAACAAGTAAGATCATGCCAATATTCAGCTGCTCTCAATTTCTGTGCATCAGTTTTCTTATCACAGGTTCTTATCCTTAGTTTGATTGTTACAGCACAAAAATTTTCTTTCAAAGATATAGAGAGACTTCAGTCTTGTTACTCCGTGAAGGAGGTCAGGACCTCCGGACGGAGTGTTGTAATCGGCTGATTTTTCATGTTCGCAGTCAAAACACTGGGTTCTCTTTGTGTAATCGGCACGCAATTTTATACGCCGTCTGCGGGCATGCCCGTGTTGATGCACGAATGTGTATTTTTGCCGTTGCTGCTTTCGCGGTCAATGTAATATTGCAAACGCACCCCTACAATTACGAGGCGAATTGGAATGGTCCAGAAAAACGCGTTGTTTGGAATAGCAGTGGGGGGTGGAACTTCATGCAGATACGGGGTGGTTTTTATAAGTGGTTCCAGATGTTTTTGCCCATGGTTAAGAGATGCCAAGTTTTTTGGAAGATGTTCGCAGCCAAAACGCATTCTTCCGTACGTCGCATTTCTGTGTAATTTCGCATGTGGTGTTGCATTATGTCCGGGATGATGCACGTCTTTTTATTTTTACCGTAGCTGTTTTGATATTGGAGTAAATGGTTATTTTCGAAACATCCCCATGTCGTTGAAATGTTGTCGTCCGTTTATGTCACCGGTAGTAAGTCGGGGCGGGGCTGATGGGGACGGATATGTGGGGTGGTCAGAGGTCAACATTAGGAAAAATTTAATACCGATGACCGAGTCCAAAAAACTGAAACGTGAAAATCGGATGATTGGACCTGATGTACATTTCTGTAGATTGTACACAGAATACACACATCTTTAGATAATCTGGCCATGGCAGGTATACTAGATTAGCGTACATCTATGTTTATGCGTTCAAAACAAGAAAAGTAATCGTTTCCCGGTATTATTCTCTCGAAACACGGCGCTGAATATAGGAAGAAGTAGCCTGTGTTACGCAATGCTTTCGGCCGGATTGATGTGCAACTGTTACTAATTGCAGGGTCTGGGCTTGGCCAGTCACGGTGTATGGCCAGTCGCGCTAATATGCGAGTGTTCCCTGTAGACAGTCCTGGAGTCATTTTTTCGCACATTCGCACATTCCAGGAGCCTGATGTGCATCTAAGGGTGGGTACTGGTTCAGTCGGACCGGTTTGGACTGGAACAACGGACGGAGTGTTGTAATCGGCTGATTTTTTATATTGTGGTGATTGCCATATTTGTGACTCCCCCCTATTTTTCCTGTTGTGTATGAAATGTTGTCGCCCGGCCGGTGAGCGGCAAGTGTTAAAATTGTTGACGTGGTTTTAGACTGACCGCCAGTTGCGCAGTTAACTTTGTGCACGTGTCTTTGTTTTTACCGTAGCGGTTATGTAGGGCGGTGTTTTCCGTGTGCAACGTTGCTGTTGTGATCATGTTGTTTCGTTAAGCAGTTGACTTGAGCGGTACCCGTTTTTCCGTGTTCGCAGCTAAAACCCACGGTCCCCTTTGTTCAATCTGCATGTAATTTTATACGTCGTCTGCAGGCATGCCAGTGCCAATACCACCTCCCAATCTGCAAATTATAAAATTTCACGGAGAATTGTCGCCTATGGCTTCTTGTTATGTTTTTCCATCAGTCTCCATATGGTCTGACTTTCAAGATGGGAATCTAGCTTTCATGAACAGGACCTTGATTAGAAATATTTGTGTGTAATTCTTGTACAGAAAATAGATTTTTATATGTAGAAAACATCAGGTCCAGAAAGGAATGTAGAAATGCGAATCATGTAGAAATGCAAATTATTCAGTATTTGACAGACGTGTGGCTACTCTTTCATTGGCTGAATAGCTAATTGCCATTCTCTCATTGGTTGAACTGCTAATTGTGATGGACAGTCAGGATCAGTCTATTGTCTGCCTCGTCCTCAGGTGCTGTCTTGGTTTGAGAGAAAGCGAGAGGAAGAGAAGAAGGACACTAATGAGGAGGATGGGCACGAGTCTGAGGAGGAAGCATCTTCCTCGATGGTACAGAGATCACCCAACATGCCCCAGAGACCTCTACTGGACCCTGATATGCAGATTCAGATCATCAGGCCCCCGATACCGCAGCAGAGACCGGCCGCCGTCACGCACATCATGAACCAACAACGACCCATCGCGCCGCGACCCGTCCTGCACCCCAGTCTCCAACCGGTGGCGCCGCCTCCGATGCCCCGCCAACACGCCCCACAACAGCTCAGGATGCAGGTTCCCGGCAGTGTGCAAGGTTTGTACTCTGCCATTGTGAAAGCCTTAAAGAAGTGGGGTCGAAGAACTCAGAACCAAGAGGTCCCGGGTTCGAATCCTGCCATGTCACCGATCTTGTGCCCTTGGTAAAGGCACTTTACATGACTTTCCTTACTTCACTCAGGTGGAATGAGTAAGCTTTGGTTAGGGACGTCCCTCGGATAGGACATAAAATGGAGGTCCTGTGTTTTAGGAAAACTTCGCCTCGAGCACGCTAAACTAAAGAACCAGCCACACTTGTCAAAAAGAGTAGGGGTCCTTCCTGGTGTGAGTGGATCAAACCATTCCAGCCTAAGGGAGTACTGCGCCTGCGTGAACCCCGTAATGTATTGTCCATAGCACTTTGGCCGAACATCTTTTTTTAAGGTTGTATTTACATATTTAAGAATAACATCCTGTCTATAGTTTTCAATTGTTGTGTTGGAAAAGATATAATCTGCAACAGGCAAAATCCTGATGCAATGTTGACCAAACATCCAGCGAAAGCCGTGAAAAACCCAGGTTTCAGGCAGGCGCAGTGCATTCTGCCGACGTGCTGGAGGTGGCTGTCATCTTCTAATAGATAATAATTTTAGGAAGTAAAAAATACATACTGCTTCACATACAACTTCAAATACTAACTAGTTTGGGGGGGGGGAAGCATGATAGCATTTAATAATATGTTTTGAATATGAACTGGTGTTCCTGGCTATACAGTTCATTATTGCAAAGATAATTTATATTTTTGTCATTTCTTTTAAATTATAGTCCACAATCTTGTGAAGTGTCTCATTTCCAGCTCATGTTTTTACAGGGCAAAACTTTGTCATGGTGAGCCAGGTCCCCCAGCAACACCACATGGTACAACCGGGCATGTTAGGTCCAGGCGGTCGGCCTCAAATCATCTACACCATCGTACCCAACCAACCGGCGTCGAACACCCCCTCCCAACCCCAGGCTATCCGTGTCCAGTCAGCGATGAGCCTTGCTACCGGTCAGCAGGTCATGATGCAGAGTTCCCCTCCCCTCCAGCACCAAGGCGTACCCTCCCAACCCCAACCTACCATGGTGGTGTCATCTCCCCCGCCTCCTAACGTCCACCAGCAACAACAACAACACAACGACAGGCCCAACGACCTGGTTCGCAGCATCCTGGCCAGCTGTAAGATTGACATTTCCAACTGGGAGACCGTCGTGTACCAGTGCCCGCGCTGCAAGGCGGTGTTCCCGCGGTGGGCTCCGCTGGAGAACCACGAGAAGATCTGCAACACGCCACGCGAGGACGGCACGAAGTCCAGACCGTGCATCTACCTCACGATGGCGCTGGTGGAGTCTTACTTCATGAAGGAAGACGTGATGACGGAAGACGGGTCCCCGCTGTTCAAGTGTTCTCTGTGTAACCAGCCGTACATCGAGGAGAAAAGTCTGCCCCTACATTTGGAGGAACACACCAAACAAGATGTCTGTATGAAATATATGTACCAGCTGGAATGATCACTCAAGGCTTTTCTCTATGGACGCCAGGAATACTTGACTACATGATCAACTAGAAAAATCAGAGATTTCAGACTTCTGGGAACTTGGGTTTTTGTGAATGTATTGGAACTGTGGAGGGGATTGTATGATGTAATGTCATCAGGTATTACACCACTGAATTCCTACCCATACTGTACTTCCACTTGAGGTCCTATCATGTGGCCTGTCATTTTCCTGTCATGTGGCCTGATGCAATGTCTTGAACCCAAACATTCAAACTCCCAGTGCCACCCAAAACAATACTTCCATCCCAGAAGTAATGAAACCATAGTTGAAAGTAATGTATGGTGACTGTAGTATTAGTTTCATTATAAGAATATTCATTCGAAATAGCACTACCCTGTTATTTTGGCCTTAGAAGCTTGCTTAAATATTTTTCCTTGAAATTCATACTTTGTTAATTACAGCACACACTCAAAGTGATCTACAAATTTCTCTCCTAACCCCCCTCCTCCCACCTTTAAATTATGGTTTTCAGACAGACATACATGTAAGTTGAAGTTAAAATGTACAGCTTTTCTGCCGTGTATACTGAAAAATAGATGTCACTGTGAATGCAACCATTTACTGTAAGTTGGAATGAAGCGTAAAAAAAGCCCCACAGTTTCTTTATCATTGGATTTAAATCATTTGCTATTTTCCGCAGCAATAAGACTGAACCAACAGCTCAAGATTTTGAAAGTCCAAAAATGTTAGAAATCGGTTGTTGCTTCTTACATGTAGTGGATTTATGCTGGAATCATTCTGAGGTATTTCAAAACAATATAAGGTAGAAGTCAAAATGAAGAATGACTTGAAGTGATACCAACGTTATTTGAACTGAGTGTTTTAAACACTGTAGATATGTATAGCATCTTGTACATACTTGTAGTATTGTACAAGGATCTCAGCTACAAGTAGCTCATGGCTTTTGTGTTTTTGTTCCGGTATACCCTGCATGAATGCAGCTATTTTATCACATCACATCTTTTAATATTTATAGAAAAATGAGAAGGTACTGTCTAGTCAGTGGTGACACACTTGGCGAATATCTCCACATATTTCTACTTTTTGTAATACTGTTTAGTATGGTTGGAGACCCTACTACAACTGTATTCTTTATTCTGTATTCTCCTACATGTATTTGTATTCTTTTCTCATTTTTTTTTGCTGGAAGAGCGCTTAGCACTGGTGCACTACAAAAGGTGTTAAATACAACATGGTATGAAGTTACTAATATTACTTACAATTACAGATGTGTATTTAGGATTTTAGGCCAATAGATTTATTTTTCACTTCTTAGACTAAACCAGAAGTCTTATTAGGTTGTCTTTAGACTGTCTTATCTTTTGGTTTTAGTTGAACACAGATCTTGGTGAAACGTAGCTTGATACCATTTGAAATCATGTCCAAACCAACTTCAAGTTCGAATCACATGTACAGGACACAATTCCATATCTAATAAGTACTGTAGCTCAGTGTTTACTTGTCAATCAAGTCCGGAGGGTTAACAGGATTCACCTTCAGGCCTTGTAACTTAACCTTCAGCTTGCTAAGGTAAACTTAAAACTGAAACACCATCTTAGTATGTAATATCACACACTGGCACAAAGTCGTAACAAACAAGCATCATGAAAACTCTCCAAACCAGAATATCTGTTTCTGCCATCTTGAAATAGGGTAGCATGCATGGTTTTGTTCATTTGTAATATACGAGATGTTTAGATATATCAGTAAACTAATACTTGTGGTAGGTCTTACGTCAAACCTCAAACAAAAGTCAGAATGGAAGTATGATACCAGTCTGAAGACAATGGAAATCATGCAGTCAAAACACAGATACTGTAGAGTATGAAGTATTAGAAATCAGTACAAAGTTCATGTTTTCGTACCTTGTTTTGCACAGATATTGTAGTGAGCTTACAAAACTGTTCAGTCAACATGTATAGGACTACATGTATATCACTGTTATAGATTCTTAAAACAATTGTTTTTTATCAGAGGGACCAAAGAAATTGTAATGATGAGATAAATGCAAAATGATCATGTACAGGAACTGGTACAGTGTTATGTGTGGCAATACTTTGTACAACACTGGAAAATAGATTCAAGATAGTGAAAGACTTCTATTGGAAAGAGAGGGGAAAGAGAGGGGAAAGAAAGAAAGAAAGAAAGAAAGAAAGAAAGAAAAATCATGTTTGAAAACTGTACTGCTAGTATAACATCATAGTCATAGGGGACAAGCTGCAATGTATGTAATGAGATATCTGCAGTGAATTGTAGTGTTTTTAAGACTTTATCTTTTATCAGTTTTATTAGTATTTGTAGTGACTAACTGCAAAGCATTCTTTTGTCTAAGTAGTCTACGCACATTTACATAAAGGTATGATATCTTATGGCTGATAGATGACATATACTAGTATTGTGTGGCTCATCAATGTTGAAATTTGATTTAGAATTTCCATATTGTACAAAATACCTGGGCTCCCTATGTGTAGGAGGAAATATATACAGGTGCCGACTGGACTGTAGACTTACATGTACATTGTTGAACCAATGGAGCTTTCACAAATACCTTCTTTTTTCTCAGTAGTAGTTTGCCATACCATCTGATGATCATGTCAAAATTGCCAGAATAAATATTCAAATTATAGAACTTTTTACACACATCTTTGTCCTTGTCCATGTAGTTTATTTGTCCCTGTCCCTGGTACAGTCGTGTTTGTGTGTTATTCAGGGGCACCAGTCTTGTTGGTGTGTCATTCAGGGACAGGGGCACCAGTCTTGTTGGTGTGTTATTCAGGAACAGGGCACCAGTCGTGTTTGTGTGTCATTCAGGGACAGGGGCACTAGTCTTGTTGGTGTGTCATTCAGGGACAGGGGCACTAGTCTTGTTGGTGTGTCATTCAGGCACAGGGGCACCAGTCTTGGTGTGTCATTCAGGGACAGGGGCACAAGTCTTGTTGGTGTGTCATTCAGCACCAGGGACAGGGGCACTAGTCTTGTTGGTGTGTCATTCAGGAACCGATGTCATCTATATCTCCGACACTGACGGCGTTAGCAGTGCCATACCGGAAGACCTCGCGCGTTTAGGAAAATATCTCATTGTACATCAAACGGATTTCAGTGCCAATTCTGTTCTTACGTAACAACAAAATTTCCTTTGTTTTGATATGTTTTATGTAAACATTGGTCAAAAAATCGCCGAGATTTCGGCTAAGGAAGTTGCTAGACAGTTTGTTTACACAAGGAGATTCTACAGTAGATCTCCTTGGTTTACACTAGTTTCACCGGGTACGGATCACGTGTCTGAACTGAATGACCGCACGGGTGACTAAGCTGCACTAGGTAAACAACACCTTTCACTTTCACTTCCACCACATATCAACCTGGCCTCGCCAGCGCTAGCTACAGGTACGATTCCTGTGACATTTATCAGGTAAGTCGGACGTCTTGTAACGTATGTACGCATAACACACTGTCAGGAAAGGCTGAATATGAAGTTAGAGCATTGACGTAACGTTTGAACCCCTGAGTGTTTCAATTTATGACGGCAAAGTTCATAATCAAGTCGGAGTCAACAACAGATCCAGATAAAAAGGAAGTATATTAACCTGGGCTTTACGGACAAACTAAGACAACAGTTTACAACAGTTCCAAGACAAGATTATTGAAAACCTCTCAAAGTGAAGCAGTTTTTGAGATGTGTAGAAAGTGTGTAGTGCCATGTAGATAGTGGAGTCGTGTCGAGTTGTGACTCAGGGCCGGTGAAATAAATGTGTACTCACTGCTCATACACCCGTATACTGACACCTGTTCGGGACCCCGCCATCTTGGGATATTCTGTATAACGTTCTCTTGTTACCAACTGCTTAGAATAATGTCAACCGTAGCATGGCTGGTGTCCAGTCTATCGTGGTTTGGCGGGGGTCTCTTCGGGGCTGCAGGAGCTGAGCTCCGCCGCCGGACTCAACTAGGCACCCGTAGGAGTGGTTTAGTCTCTACCAGATCATAGACGAACTACGCGGGCTATAATAGGGAGAATATTTGCCAGAGGGAGTTTGGCCGCCTTGGGGTTGACTGGGGGACCCTCCCGCGGACCGACTCTACTGGCCAGCTATTCCCTTCTTTTGCCGAATTCTACGATCCATACCCCCGTAGGAAGGCCTGATGGAGGCTAGAAGTGGTTTAATAATAAAGTCGTGGGATATCGATAATCAAACTCCTGCCGTGCAAAACTCCTTTGAGTGCCTTAGTTCAGAGTCCGGCGGCGGAGCTCAGCTCCTGCAGCCCCGACGAGAGCCTGCCCAAACCACGATAGAGTGGTCATGGTCACCAGGCAATGTCAACTATTGTGGAACAGTATTGTTGGAGCAAGTTTGGTTTATCCTGTGGACTAGGCTTTTTTTCTGGGGACAGTGAATCCCTACTCAGACGACCCTCCCCCTCCCTGCTTTACCCCGGCGTCGAAAACAATTTCGCCTAGCCTAGAACCCAGTCGGCCCGGTAGCAACTGTTGTTGGAAGCAGACTAACAAAGCTAATTTGGGTTCCAGGCTACTACATGTAGGTAATCAAGCACAGTTCCCGGCTGGCGAGTTAGGCCATGTTGATTTGATTATATGGATGACATCCGCGCGCGCATCAATTTTCGTTCGTTTCCAAAAAAAAAAGAAGTTTTCGACCATACTGGAAATCGTACAAAGCAGCTGCAAAAATAAATGAGCAAATATATGCCGTAAATAGAAAAAAAAATATTGGAAAACTATACTAATATCGTAGAATACTAAAATCAATTCCAAAGGAAGAAGAAAATGTGAAGAAATAAAAATGAAGAGTCTATTATTCGCCATACCATAATCTGTGTGTTTAGCCATTTGTTCAACCTTCATGACCATGTAGATTTCATAATGAAGGCAACTTTTTTTTTTTGCCAAACTTTTTTTTTATTCGCACGCTCGCATCAGTTTTGGGGTACCCAGAGGATGTCATCCATATAATCAAATCAACATGGCCTTAGAAAGGCTCCAAGTTTGGTCTGGCCCCCCACCTTTCATTTTCGGTGAGTAAACGAGTTATTTCAATGGTTTAACCTTTGATCTCACCACTGTGTATTAGCCTACATCAGGCCTTCCTAAAGGAGGTTAGGATAGTACAATTTTTGGCAAAAGTAGGGCCAGGGGGTCTGATTGGCCAGGGGAGTGGGTCCACCGAATAGTCAAATGAACTCTAGGGTGGCTTATACCCCCCCCCCCCCTTGCCAATTACTCTCCCCATTTTGCTAAATTTTACTGTTTTTGAACCCATGTTTTCAGTCTAATGGAGGCTAACTGTGTATCCTGGCATCTTGATTTCAGTTTCAAGGCTCTTACTAGGGTCGGGGTTACATATTGCAGTGTTATGGATTTTGGCGACACCTACAGGGCGGAGCCTGTTGTGTATTTCCTTCTATGCATTCACTAGTAGTTCAGCAGCATTATTAGCTGGAAAATTGTGCAAGTTTGTGTCAAAGTACCAAAATCCCAATGATGGGTGTAGGTGTCCTTTTACTGTCCTTGCAATTGTGTCCAAGGCCTAGCACAAGGTAAGTAAAGTCTGAATGGGTATGAATTAAACAAGTTATGGAAAATGTTGATTTGATGACATCCTCTGGGAACCCCAAAACTGATGCGAGTGCACGAATAAAAAAAAAGTTTGGCCAAAAAATAGTTTCTTCATTTTATCTAAGTGGTCAGGAAGGTGGAACAAATGACTAAACATACAGAGTATGGTGTACCAAACAATAGATTTTTCATTTTGTTCTTTCACATCTTCTTCTTAGACTTTGAAATTGACTTTCGCATTCTAGGACATTAGTATCCGTTTTCCAATTTTTTTTTGCAATTGACGGCACATATTTGCTTGAGCAGCTGCTTTGTATGATTTACAGTATGGTTAAAAACTTTGTTGGGAGAAATGAACGAAAATTGGTATGGCCTAAAAATAAATGTTACAACAAAAACTTTGTTTGCATTGGTACAGAATGTGGTGTCAAGGTCAGAAATTATGGACTACCTTACATGTATATTAGATAATACACAACAGGTTGGAATTCTACACACCAATCCTCTTTATGCAGAAATGTACTTTGTCGTCTGTAGATGCATTGAGAGGATGGTACGCACGTGTAAACAAATTATGGGTTACACTTCTAAGACATTGTGTCTATAGGTTAGGCCACATGCAGCCGCCACACTAATTTAATTTGTTGGTTCTCAGATGTTCTCCAAAAAATATGAAGCAACAGGGCGAAGAAAAAACAGGTCTAGGCATCCTATTATAGCCCCAAATGCTACAATAGGAGACATAAAGTCAACATACCAGGCTGGGTTAAAATTTAAACAATTTTGAACTTTTAATGAAACCACTGAATTGATAGAAAAGCTGTAACAACTAGGAAGAAAAAGACTGTTGAGGCCACAATATGAACTTTTTTGGAGTTGATTCAGAACCAGAATTTTAATTTTTTAATTTTTTTGCAAATCAGAAAAAAATTAAGCGGGCGAATTCAAGAAACAATTGATTAAATTGGTGTGGCCTTATGAGAGGAATGGTTGTTGCCCCTTGCTCAACTAACTATCCTCATATACATGTATATACACGTAGGTACAAGTGTGATGGAGGCAAACAACCATGGAGGGAAGAGAACCGGTATGTGAAAGTTTTAAATTTTCTTGTTGGACTGGACCATTTTTTCCGCCATCCCTTTTTAAAATTCTAAGTCAAAAAAGTCTAAGTGTGTTATTCTTTTCATCAGATTTGACTACATTGTACAAGCCTTAATATTCTCTACACACCACAGGAACTATTCAATGCTGCAAGCACAGGTGATGAGACTAGAGTTCAACAGTTGTTAGCAGAGGGAGTCAACCCTAATGCAACTGACTCTGTAAGTCAACACTTTCATATATTTCAAACTTATATTGCTATTTTCAATAGATTTAGCTTATTAAACCTTGTCCACAAAAAGCATCATTCACACTTTGGGCAGCTTGTGTTATTTTATATGTGTATGTAGGTAATGTATGTGGTTTAACACAATAAAAGGATGAATTGTCACAAAAGGTAGTAGATGAGTTAGGTCTTGATGATTGGAAATTATTAGATTTTGGGCCCCTAGCGGCCTTTTCTGGAACTGCAGGGGCATTTGTTGAAAAATCTTCGAAGGATGATAACTCAAGAGCCGGTTGACAGATTGTCATGATTTCTGTTACATTGGTAGCTTAAGTGATGCTTGACATAATTAGATGACAAGTATGTAAATCAGGACCTAATTTGCATAGTTAATGAGGAAATTGAATAAATCTGCTGCATTCCATGATAGAACTATTCAAACTTGTGACATGTAATTGAGAATAAGAGAAACATTGGCAGATATTGATTATTTAATGAAAGCCTAATTTTCTTAATTAAAGAGGAAATGCTAGAATAGCCCTTGTTAAGGTGAGACTCATTGGGTGGAGAATATGATCAACTGATATACACATGTAGTTCATGCAAATGAGGATCTTATTTGCATAATCAATGAGTAACATAATTCGTCAGTCATAAAGGTTAACATCATTTGGCGAAGACATGAGGTAGTGGTACTCTTGGTTTCACAAGCAAGAACACTCAATACAGTATTTTAATACTGCTACCCTGGTATAACTAATGTTTCACCTAACAGCCATAGGCTGAAATATAGCACATAAAACCATAATGCCAAACCATAAAACACTTGATTTCTAAAGAAAAAAAACACAGAAAAAACAAGACCCCTGAGATTCTAAAAAAAACAGTATAAACAATAAGTCTGAGATCCCAAACCTCCAAACGGAGGTAAATATATTCATAATACATTTAATTTACGGTCACCGTGATGTTATGTGCGATACAGAATTGGACTCCACTCCACCAGGCAGCCCTCAACGGACACACAGGAACTGTTCTAGTTTTATCAACAGCCGGTGCAAATCCAAATGCTACGAACAGGCAGGTAAGTGACTAAGCATGAATTTTCCAAACTTATTCACAGGTAGCGTGCGTAGTCCAGTGGTTAGCGACCCTGCCTCTGGACTAAGAGGTTAGGAGTTCGAATCCTGGCTGTTGTCGCTCACCCGACATGCACGCTACTGGAGAGGGTCGCAGTCCTTAGGACGGGACATTAAGCCGTGGTCCACTGTTCCTTGTGCTTGTCGAAAAGAGCTAGGGGAATTTCCCTGTACAATGAACCTGTAAATACTATAGCGTCTGTCTTCTCTGTCACGACCAGTAGAAGAGTAGCTCTTCAGTGACCTAAACTGGTTCGAGATCACTTTCACTTTCAAACTTAAATATTAGCTAATGATAATATGGTTGAGCTTGATAAGATGGATCCCTTCTACAAAAAATTCAATCCAACCCTGCACATTCTCCTAGTAATTTAGAATTAGAGAGTTAAGGAAATATTTTTTATTGGCAAGTTTAATAGTACAGACTATGTTTCTAACTTTTTTACCAATATTGTCACAGGGAGAGACCCCATTGCATGAGGCAGCTTGGAATGGCCATACAGAAACTGTACAAGCTTTACTTGCAGCTGGGTCTGATCCAGATGCACAGGACAAGCTGGTAAGTATACTCACGTACACACAAACATACATACATATACAACATACACACACACACACACACACACACACACACATACATGTACACACATAAACATACATACACACACACACACACACACACACACACACACACACTGTATATATGCACACACACACACACACACATACACACATGCATAAATACACATACACACACACACAAACATACATTTGTACACACACACATGCATACATTCACATGCACACACACACACATACACACACATAGCATAGTACATAATATTATGTAGTACACACTCACACACACACACACACACACACACACATGATACACACACACACACGCACACACATGCACACACACAAACATACATGTACAAATGTACATACCATTCCAAAATGAGTTGTGTTGATATCTCTGTGACCCTATTAGGATGATAGTACTTTTGTTTCAGGGTGACACTGCTCTCCACGATGCATCTCGGCTTGGACGTCACATGTGTGTAGCAGCACTGCTGAAGGCTGGTGCTAATGCAAGTGTCAGGAATGATGTATGTGTTGTTGTTGTTTGACACCTCGCTGATACAAATCGGTTTACTGGTAGTACCATACTAGTAAAATGTACAATTACCTCCATGTAATTATATTGTAAAATGGATGGTGATGATATTTGGTATGTAGGTAGGTCTTAGGAAGACAAAGGTCAAGGTCAAATTTGGGCCTCCTGGTGGCTAATCTTGGCACAGCAGCAGAACTTCTGATTTTTGTATCTTTTGTCCTGGACGTGCTACATGTATGGTCTTCATTTTTTTGGTGGCTGATAGCTTGTCATGTCAGCAACAACTCAGTGTGGGTTTGATCCCCTAGCAGCTTGTTGTTCTGGAAATATGAACCATTTCCAAACTCTTGTTTGATATGTGTCCAAGCAGAGATAAAGAATAACTTTTTTAACATTCACATTGCCTTTTACATTTTGTATTATCTTGCATGTAAATGTAGATTGAAGTAATGCAGCAATAGATTAATAATTTTATGAAATCCATGTACATGTGTATGTGACATGTGGGTACATGTGTGTGTGTGACTGTGTGTAATACATGTGTGTGTGTACAATATGTGGATGTGTGTACATGTATGTTATGTTTATAATGTATGTAACATGTATTTTTATGTATCTTGTACATACATTGTGTACATGTATGTTACATGTGTGTGTGTGTGTGTGTGTGTGTGTGTGTGTGTGTGTGTGTGTACAGTGTGTACAAATGTGTATGACTCAGTACATGTGTAAAAATGCAAGTACTTCTGTGTGTGAAAATGCTATTTTCTATGTCTAAATTGTGATTAAAAATAAAACTTAGTAACCATTGACTTTTACATGACCACCAAACAAGGATATATTATGTTGATGATAGTAACAATTGTTAAGTTCCTTGTCCACACTTTGAATACAGGACAACCAGACTGCAGAGGAAGTGGCCGGAAAAGATTACAGTGTTTCACCAGCACAAAGGGAGGCTGTGCTTAGGACTTTTCAAGATCACAAGGTATTAAAGGCCATCGGGTGATTTGTTAAGTAACCTGTGTGCATATGTGTGTGTGTGTGTCGGTGTAGGTGTACATGTGTGTTTGCACATGTGTGTGTACAGGCATGTGTGTGTGTTTGTGTGTACATGTACATAGTGTGCTTGTGTGTACATGTGTCAGTGTACATGTGTGTGCTTGTGCATACATGTATTTGTGCATGTGTGTGTACATGTGTGTATGTATGTGTGTGTGCACATTGTGTACATGTGTGTGTGTGAGTGCGTCCATTGTGTGTGTGTGTGTGTACGTGTGTGTGTGTGTTTGTGTGTGTGTACGTGTGTGTTTGTGTGTGTGTGTGTGTGTGTGTAGAAATCATCTAATCTGTTTACCTTGCCAAGTTCATGATCATAGTAATTTTCTCCACTTGAATTTTATCATCAAAACCAACATAACCATTCCATGCCAGATTAACGTTCCGATCAGGTGAAGATCTGGGATTTCCACCTCACGATCTAAATTCAATGTCATATTTGACAGACTTCCACAGACTCTGCATCAGTACCAGTTGAAGTAGAGTTGGGAGGGCCAGAGCTAAGAGCTTTGTACGACCGTGCCTGTGAGGAAGGGTACACAGAAGTCTAACGTTACAGAACCCGGTTTGTACTTACCGGCAAGTTTGGCACTGGCAAAACTAACCTCTGTAGCAGCCTAGTCGGGGACGACTTTGATCCAGAGTGGAAAATCACCGATGGCATTGCAATCCACCCATGTGTCTTGACTCAAGAACAGCAATGGAGAGAGCTTGGAGGTACGGGTATCTTCAATTCAGTAGAAAATGTGATTCTGTGCTTTAAATGCTTTGAGCACACTGAACCAGTATGTTTAATTGTACTATACTGTGAACCTGGTTAATATATTTGCTTTGAAACATGGTTGATGATGATGTGTTTACATAATTATGTAACATTTTATTTCTAAGTGCAATTTGCTTTCAACAATGGCTGAATGTTTCTTAATTGTACCAAATGAATGTGTTAATACACTTTACAACTAATCTCCAGGCAGATCCTTTGGTGGCTGCAAGATAATCAAATTGGCCAGGCGTAAAAAAAGATACCAGTACAAAAAAAAGAAAGCCCCAAAAACGCTTATTTAAAAACATGTCAAAAATAAGCCAAAGCCTAAACCTCTGCTTGGAGAGTACACTTTACAACGACATTCATTTGGTAGGTCAAGAAGACCAGTTACCACAAGCTGTCGCAGACATAATGAAGAAGCTGAAGGATGAAGAACAACCTAAGTCGCCATCGACGTACAGCAAAGTCCAAACCAATCCTGATGTATTGGACACCACACATGGTGGTAAGAGGAATTGTCTTAGAATGTTTTCTTTACTCTGCTGAACCTCAGCCTGACTAAATTGTTTTACTAGCAACCTGACTGACTGACCGGCTCCATCAGGCAGGTGGCCATTAGTAGACCCTGGCAGCAAGAGATTGTGTCATCATCATCATCGGTCGGCTGCGAAGCAGTCGATCACAAGTGCGTTCCACGACCTCATTGTAACACAAGCTAGCTGAGCTTTAATCTATCCTAAATGCATGTAGAAGTTGCTTCTCATTATAACCTTTGCCAAGAAGTTGTTTTTGGTCGTGTTTGCGTGTCTGTATGTCAGTCAACACGATAACTCGAGAAGGCTAAGATGAATTGTCTCGCTACCGGTATTTGGCATGTGGATTGAGGTATTGATAAGACCTCAAGATGATTAGATTTTGGGCCCCCTGGCGGTGGAACTTCCGGTTTTCATATCTCCCGTTCTGGACAATTGCTATGGTCACAAGTTTTGGTTGAGTGATAGCTCTCAGTTAACATTATTTGGCGAAGGTATGAGGTCATGGAACTCTAGTTACAAATTTAACTATTCTCATGCAGAGATGACCAGTCAGGAGAAACGAGCCTCAGAAACAGCACCACCTGAGCCAAAGAGGCAACGGGTCACAGTTAGCGAAGAGCAGACAGCTGAAAAGCTGCCAGAAGCTTATCTCAAGGCAGCCAAAATCTTCGGGACCAAAGATGACCACTCCGGATCCAGTGCCACTGGCACAAGAGAGAACCCCCAAATTTCCATCTGGGATTTTGGAGGTCAGGAAATTTTCTACAGTACCCAGCAGGTCTGCTACACTCACCGGGCCATCTATGGCATGACCCTGGACCTCACCAAACCCTTGGACAGTCCTGTGGAGAAAACTGCTGGGGGTCCGACAAGTCACTGCCACACAGAAAAGGGTAAGTGAATGGCTAGTCTAACAATAAGATCTATTATACATTATGTTGATATTTAGAATGCAATTTCTTCTGTAAATTAATACCCGTGTACCTAAAAGCCTCCTTGCACCTGTTCAAAACATTTAATTTCGTGTACATAAAATATTCAATTTTATTTTACAGCACACAATAAAAAGCATCTACATGTAGCTACTATTTAGAAGAGCTACTATTAGGAAACCTGTTCATACAGTAGATCAATATAATAATTTTTTTATCCTATACATTTACACAATGAAGACTTCATCGACTATCATCTGGAGTCCATACGGGTACACACAAGACCAAAACCCCTACGCTCTAAGTTTGGGCAAACTCCAGAAATAAGGGACATCGAGCCACCCGTGCTGTTCATCTTCACACACAAGGACCAAGTCACTAAGGTTTGAGGCCAGTCATACATGATATTGAACTTATGTGCTGATGGAATCTGTGGCCAATGCTGAATTCTACCTCATAATCAAACACTTGTTTTATGACTTTGAATCAGTGATTACCTCCATGAAAATTAAGATGAAAAAAGTATTATTTTTGGTATGTCTGTGTGTGTGTGTTTCCGCATGGACCTTAGGTTAGGTTGTAATGGACATGGTTGGGTTCAGTCTGTCCCAGAGTGAGAAAGTCATTAATCACTCTACATTGTACATCTGGTAGCACTCGCTGCTTTTACAGGTGTCACGGCCTCCTTGACAGCTGATGACAGCTGGTGTTTTTCGTTACATGATTTTGTTGACAGCTGTTTTCCTTGCACGGTAAAGAAGGGGATTGCAAAAGGAAATTGCAAATGGGTTACGTTGCATCAGTAGATGTCTAGGCAAATGGAGCCATTATTTCATGACACAAGATCGAAATATGGTCTTGGGCCTGAGGTCTCTGAATTCTTGTTGAATGATGCATGGCCATGGAGTATTTGACTTGAACTCTTTTTACAAATTTTCAGGATGTAGAACAAAGGTTTCAAAACGACACTAGAGCACACTTGAAAGGCAAGATCATAGACAAGCACATCGTTGACAGGTACTTTTCAGTGGACAACACGAAACGGAATCCAGAAGACCCAGAAGTGGCAGAGCTGAGGAAGTTCATCGTGGACCTCGCCAAACAGCAGAGCTACATGGGAGAGAGGATCCCTATCAAGTGGCTGGAGTTGAAGTCAAAGCTGCAGGACATGCACAAGGAAGGCAAAAGGTACTGCAGCCTAGAAGATGTGATGGAAGCGATGGGCAAGCCTCCTGTGGGAACAACACTAGAAGAGAACGCCATCAGCATCCTGACCTTCTGGCATCTTTGTGGAGACATCATCTACTTCCCAGTCCAGAACCTCCGCAACTTTGTGATCCTGGAACCACAGTGGTTTGTGGATGTCTGCAAAACCATCATCACGATCCCACAGTACCGAGATCGTGAGGTCAAAGAAGAATGGGACAGGCTACAGGAGACAGGAGAGTTGCAAGATCACTTGATCGAGTATGTGTGGAAACACAGAGAAGAAGCACTCCAGTACAATCTAATCCACCACAAGCAAGAGTTGCTAGACATGATGGAGAAATTTGATCTGGTTCTTCGTTGCCATGAGCACAGTTATGAAGAAAGTGGTCCAAAGTATCTAGTCGCAGGAGAGGCAACATACTTTGTCCCGTCTTTACTCGCAACTGCAAGCAACTGGAAGAAGCTCTACCCACCAGGCGCACCATGCAGCAAGCCAATCTTCATCGTGTTCGACGGCAAATTTTGCCCTGTCGGGTTGTACCATCGGATGGTCATCAGCAGCATGCGGCGGTACTTCAAGGTCAAGCCGCAGCAGGCATACGCATCGTGTGCCAAGTTCATCACAAGTAACCCACGACAGACCTTCATCATCACCAAGGAAAAATTCTACCTGAAGGTTGAGTTGGTGTCGTCGGTCCAAGACGAGGCAAATCGCTTCAGCCATGGATCCAGTGTGAGGGAAGGTCTGGAGGAAGATCTGAGAGAGATCATCGACAAGTGGGCCCCAGGGATCCGGTACAAGTGGTGTCTTAGGTGCAGCTGTGACGGCCATAGAGAAGAGGCAGATGTGGACCGTTTCATTCCCATCACAGAGATCAATGCTACCGAGTACTTCAAGAATGGCGAAGTGGTCTGTGAGACCTACGCACCTGCAACAACCACAGTCCAAGATATTGGCCTTGCTGACTGGTTTGAAAATTCGTAAGTTTTTTTATTGTCATCATTGCAGTTGTCATTTTGTCATCATCTGGTGTACATGTAACTATCTGATATCGTAGGAAGGATAAACGCCATCTCGTAGATAGTTGTTTGGCTACACTTGCACTATTTTTGAAAATTTGAGAAATGGAACATCGTAATATTGTAAGTTATAACCAGTCCAAAAATGGTTTGTTGTCTCAGACTGCTGCAGGAGGAAAACGGAAGGAACTCAACTCAGACGCCGAAAGAGGACAGTGAGGAGTCGTCAGCTCAGTCAATGAGGCTTCGATTAGGTAAGTTCGTTAACTTATTAAGTTCATTGCCTATTTTCACTTTTTGTACAAAATATCTATGTATACATAATTATCTTGTTTTCCACAAAGATATGTTTTAGAATCCTTTGCAAGGCCCGCTTGTCTATTTTCACTTTTTAGAAAATATCCTGTTCCCATTAACATAATAATTTGTTATTAAAGCCCTTGACAAGACTTGCTTACATCTAATGTACTGAATGTTGGTATAGTTAAAAGGACGAACGATTAAAAATGTTGATGAAATTTCTGTCGCAGAAAAATGCTTCCACTTGGTAGTGCAGGAAGTGTGTCCAAAGTGGAGAGAGCTCGGCTATCATCTCAACCTCCCACCTGCTAATGTTGAGGAGATCGAGTTACGGCACCGGGGAGACCCGCGGAGCTGCTGCAGGGCTGTCTGTGACCGCTGGGTTCAGCTGAACGGCAGCAGTGCGACTGTGAAAGTGTTGAAGGATGCGCTGATCTCAATAGGACAAGTGCCAACGGCTGAACATATTGACGCTCTGTGAGTAAAGTTCCTACTAGAATCCGAATGCCTCCTGATGCAAAACAAAATATTTAGATTATTTCTTCAGGGGCCGTTGAATTCTATTGTAGCAAGTATTTATTTATTCACATATGTTTAATGAGTATTGGGCAGAAAGCACAGTTGCTTATATGACGCCTTCTACTCAAAAACACAAATATAAGAACAAGAGTAAAACATAATAACAAAATACATTATTAACTTAATTACAAAGTGGGTCAAGTAGAATGAGTACAAACAAGACAAGTATTAAGTAATTGTAGCAAGTATTAAGTAATTGATCCACACTGACAAATTTGTTTCTCATATAATAAATGCAACTGGCCAGGTGCTTCGTATGCAATCATTTACTAACTAATAGCTATTCTTTGATGTTACCATAGCTAGAGGACCACAGGACTTATTATAAGTCTTCGGGAAGAATTCCACTTGTGTGACCTGGGTTTTGTAAAATGATATCAGTGCCACTTAACCCCATGCAGACTTATTCTATATATATTTCACTTCACAAGGTGGCCAATTGTTGAAAAGATATCAAAGAACACATGCTAAGACAAATTTTATCCCGCCCTGAAATTAGTTTTGTAAACCTAACTTTTGTCAGGCACATTTTATTCCTCCATTGCCGCAATGCATTCTGGGATTGCTTAGAGGGGTACTTGGAGAGCCTTGCAATGATAGTACTGATTTCGTTTGCACGCGCAACTAGTGGGTACTTTTATTATCATATACTGTGAAGGAGTATGTTTTTTTATACTTCATAGAATTATTATCTATTGGAAATAACACCCTCCTCACGACTTACGTTCTTCTTTAACATAAGATTAACTTTTCAGGCTGCAGCAGACATCAGACCCAAGGGTTAGAGGAAGGTCAACAAGGCAGCAGACAGGTCAGGAACATGGAGGTATGTTCTAAAATCTTGGAATTACATTTGTACTGTCGTTGTGTACCAAATATAAGTTTTGTGATGTGTTATTGGCGCACAGCCCTTGACAACCTGTATCTTGTTATATTTTGTCTAACCTTGACCTCTTCCCTTTAATAAGTACCCAGCAAGCAGGTTGATTTGAGTATTTCATGAAAAAAGGATTGGTGGCTGAATGTATTATGTATATACACATGTATATCAGGGAAAAGCGTGGGATCGTGGCGCAGCGGTAGCGCGTTCGGCTCAGGGCCAAGAGGTCCAGGGTTCGATCCCCACCCATGTCACCGATCTTGTGCCCTTGGGAAAGGCACTTTACACGACTTTCCTCACTTCACTCAGGTGTAAATGAGTACCTAGCTTCGGTTAGGGACGTCCCTCGGATAGGACGTTAAATGGAGGTCCCGTGTTTGGGGAGAGCCACACCCCACGCACGTTAAAGAACCCACCATACTTATCGAAAAGAGTAGGGGTCCTTCCCAGTGTGAGTGGTTCAAACCTTACAGTCTTATGGCCGTCGTATTGAGGTAGCGCTACCGTACAAGCCATAATATTAGGTTAGTTCTCATGATTTTAATTTTTTCTTTTTCTTTGGAAACGACACTTAACAGTCCTTTTTTCGTGCACAAAACACTTCTCATAGAACAGGACATAGATAACAATCTCAAGACTACATAAGACTACAGTGGCACTACGTTTGTTATATTTTTTTGTGGTCAAAACCATAATTACCAAAACTTTTATTATTTCGTTTAGGTGTGGAGTGCTGGTTCCCTGTTGTAGTGGACAACGTGTGCCCACGCTGGACAGAACTCAGCCGCCATCTTGGACTGACGAAGCCACAGGTTGACGAAGTCGCCACGAAGCATCAGGACGACCCACAAGAGTGCTGCTGGGAAGTCCTGAAACTTTGGTCCCAGCTCAATGGCGAACGTGCAACGAAAGCACGATTGAGAGCAGCCCTTGAGTCTGCAGAAGAGATGGCCACAGCAGAAAAACTCACATTACATTGAGGCAATAATATCATTTGATCATGTACATGTACTTTGAACAAAGTGCCTTAATGCTGTGCAATAGTGTAGTTCTTCAGATCTAAGCTACAGGTGTAACAAATTAGTAATTAGGATTTTATGTTTTCTTCTATACCTCTTTTTGTGTGTATTTTATGTTCAATAATTGTTGCCATACATTGTGTCATGTATGATTGTCGTGCAATGAAGTTCTTCATATGTAATACCAGCTCAACTAGCAGAATAGAAAAGACTAGAAAATCAACAAAATTCACTTATGGATAAACACATATCTTTATTCCTGTATAGATTGGCATCCTAAGCAGACTTTTGTCCTGGGCTTTTTTGGGCTTATTATTCAAACCCTTAGTAGGTTAAATAGGAACAGCTTTTAGTTATAGTTATGGAATAGTGTTGCCTGACTGTTTGTATTGTTTTATTAAATATTCTTTTTGTACTTGCAATTAGCCCTTGGGGAAGACTTAATAAGCAATAAACAATTAGCACTATGTACTGCTTTCTGGTTGTAAATTAGTTATGATTGTACCTGGTTTATAACAGTCCCCAACATTGTTTCTGTGTGTGTGTGTGTATGTTTGTGTGTGTGTGTGTGTGTGTGTGTGTGTGTGTGTGTGTGTGTGTGTGTGTGTGTGTGTGTGTGTGTGTGTGTGTGTGCTCCGGATGTTGTCTCGAAGCACCTTAGGCTTGGTGCCTCCCTTTCCAAGGTACTTGCCTGCCTTGCCGCGTCCGGACATGATACATGTAGATATGTCCCAATACCTATCCACCACTCAAAAATCCCAACCATGGCACTTCCAGTACCGTACATAGCAGCTGAGAGGCCCATGATCAAACTTGATCTTCCTTTTACTCACCACCACCACCACCACCACCACCACCCACCTACTAAATTTTATCACAATCCATCCACAGCATCCCGAGTTATCCGGTTCACAAACACACTAACAAACAAAGGGTCCACTGCAGTTCCGTAGGAACCCGCTATAAGGCCCATTATGGAACTTGACATTTCGTCTCCCCGATAGTAACTTGCCTACAAAAATCATGAATATCCATCCATGGCTTCAAGAGTTATGCCACTTACATCCAGAGTCACTCCATCATAGGCTATAGCCAAACCGAAAACATAACCTTCTGGCGAAGGTAATTACTGGTGACTTTTTTCTCATGTACAAATGTATGTAATCCTGATATTATTAGAAATGTTGCAGTCTTGATATTGGCATTTCACTTATGGCTTTGATACTATAATACAGCAGGTTAATTAAAAAAGTTTGATTGCATTATTGCCCTTGTAAATCATTAATGCAGACACCATGTATGGTGTATATCTATCTACAGCTTCATTGTGCAGGGAAATTCCTCTAGTTCTTTTCAAAAAGTATAGTAAATAGTGCGACCCTTTCCAGTACTATGCAGTCTTGTTGGTGTGTCATTCAGGGACAGGGGCACTTGTCTTGTTGGTGTGTTATTCAGCACCAGGGACAGGGGCAGAAGTCTTGTTGGTGTGCTATTCAGGGACAGGGGCACCAGTCTTGTTGGTGTGTTATTCAGCACCAGGGACAGGGACACCAGTCTTGTTGGTGTGCTATTCAGGGACAGGGGCACCAGTCTTGTTGGTTTGTCATTCAGCACCAGGGACAGGGGCACTAGTCTTGTTGTTGTGCTATTCAGGGATAGGGGCACCAGTCTTGTTGGTGTGCTATTCAGGGACAGGGGCACCAGTCTTGTTGTTGTGATATTCAGCACCAGGGATAGGGACACCAGTCTTGTTGTTGTGATATTCAGGGACAGGGGCACTAGTCTTGTTGGTGTGTTATTCAGGGACAGGGGCACTAGTCTTGTTCGTGTGTTATTCAGGGACAGTGGCACTAGTCTTGTTGGTGTGTTATTCAGGGACAGGGGCACTAGTCTTGTTGGTGTGTTATTCAGGGACAGGGGCACTAGTCTTGTTGGTGTGTTATTCAGCACCAGGGATAGGGACACCAGTCTTGTTGTTGTGCCATTTAGGGACAGGGGAAGTAGTCTTGTTGGTTTGTCATTCAGCACCAGGGACAGGGGCACCAATCTTGTTGGTGTGTTATTCAGCACCAGAGACAGGGGCACCAGTCTTGTTGGTGTGTTATTCAGGGACAGGGGCACTAGTCTTGTTGGGGTGTTATTCAGGGACAGGGGCACCAGTCTTGTTGGTGTGTTATTCAGGGACAGGGGCACTAGTCTTGTTGG
Organism: Branchiostoma floridae x Branchiostoma japonicum; assembly: GCA_013266295.2. Classification (NCBI taxonomy): domain Eukaryota; kingdom Metazoa; phylum Chordata; class Leptocardii; order Amphioxiformes; family Branchiostomatidae; genus Branchiostoma; species Branchiostoma floridae x Branchiostoma japonicum. The sequence continues at coordinate 16,698,718 of CM023829.1, read as the reverse complement.
TGTGTTATTCAGGGACAGGGGAACCATTCTTGTTGGTGTATAAGAACCATAAGTGGGTATACTTATACTACTGGCCTTGATGACGTCAGCCGATGTCACAGTCCTCAGCACAACAGAACTTTGCCAGGCAGTATCCATGGTATCGTCAGTGGTGTCGGTTCCTCGGTTGATTTTCACAGTACAGGCTACAAACAGACATGTGACTATTGTTAGACTATGCAACACTCTACACTATTCAACCAAGACCAAGACAATGTTTCTACAGAACACATCCCCTTTTGAATCATTTTTTTCTGCATACCTGCACTGGTGCAGGCAACATTGCAAATTACCTACACCAGACAAATTTTACCTGCACCACTCAGAATTTAGGAAGCATGATCATACTAAAAACTGTTCAGGAACCAATTGGCATTACTTCTGTTTATACTTCATAGTTCTGTTTATACTTCAAAGTCAATGCAGCAAATGAGAATACACCTACACTTACAAGTATATATAAACTCAGTGCATGGACAAGTGCAGGTTAGGTGCAGGTAGACATCAGAAATACCCGCACAGCTCCAATTTTACCTGCACTAACCAGCATATGCAAGTGGTATTTCCAGGATGTGCAACGTTGTGTTATTTTGAGATGACTCTTTAATAACTTGCAGTTTTGTCTCAATTTTGTGCGGGGCCTGTATATGTATGATAGATCCCTGTATATGTATGATTTGGGGTGTTTCTCACATGAACGCATCACACTGCAGCAAAACGCACCGAAGGCGGAGGTAACTATGCCACAGCAGTAAAAAAGAAGTCAAGGGTCTATGAACTGATTAAAAAATCATTTCTATTGAAAAATATTGTGTAAAAAAAGGCAACAAGGACAAGACTTAACTTATTAGATTTATAGATTAAGTATTATCATGCCTTGAATCAAGAAGGTCACATATACATACATAACGCTCCATTCTGTTGTCTTCGTTTTTATCAATCTTTAATACAAGAAAGATTTGGTAAGATGTTCAAAGAAGTAAACTTACAAAGTCATGGTGCGACTGTAGGGAGCCGGTGTGCACCAGAAGTGCATGTACAGGTATCGAGATCGTCAGCGTTACCACGACAACGGCCGCTGCGATGATGATGATGATGGCGATCCCTTGACCTTGGTAACAATGACGTAGCTGCTCCCAGATGGTATGTTCCTCTCTTGCGGCGTCTACGAGATTTGAAAAAAAAAGAGTCATTTTTAAGGTGTTTTTCTTTTCTCAAACTACATTTTAGTTTTGAATTGTTTGGCCATAAAAAAACTAACGCAATCCACAGTCATCTTGATTGCAAATAAGTGCCATTCAGGAAGTGGGGGTGCAAAATATGAAGCCTTACGAGCGTGTTTAAAAGTTGGAAAAACAGCTGTCAGCCATGTTTGTTTACATTCCGGTAGTTTGTGGTGTCACCACAAATTGAGTGAACCTCGTGTGGCTGTTTTAGCGCCAACCATAAGTGTCAGAAATGTGAGATAATTGAACAAATATGTTGAAAAGTGGAAGTAGATTACAATCACACGAAGATGTTTTCAATTTAAGTATTTCAATTTTTGGTGCAAAAACGTTACATAATTCCTCTTTAAAGGAACCGAGTAGGAAACGGATACTAATGTTGTAGAATGCCAAAGTCAGTTCCAAAGTCTAAGAAGAAGATGACTGTGCAAGAACAAAAATGAAAAATCTATTGTTCGGTATACCATACTCTGCGTGTTTGCTCATTTGTTCCACCTTCCTGACCACTTTGATTTCATAATGAAGACAAGTTTTTTTGCCAAACTTTTTTTTATTCGCACGCTCGCATCAGTTTTGGGGTTCCCAAAGGATGTCAACCATATAATCAACATAACCTTACCTGGTGGTTGGCCCGGGCTGTCCGTCTGATCGCCGTCTGACCCGTCTGGCCCGTCGTGCCCTCCGGCAGGAGAGGGACCAGTCCTTGCGCCTGCACCGCCTTGTTCGGGACCCTGCCCGAACGTGTCCCCATCCACGTGTGGAATCGTATCCGTCCTTGTCTCTTCCTGTTGACTTGTCCCGTCAGGCGGATGCAGGTTCACGAATATACATTCACGAAGGTAAATTTACGAAAACGTCTCACAGTGTTTTCCGCTTGTAACGCGAAGCGTGAATGGATCATGAACAGTATGAATGCTTTTCTTTTCCAAATATGTTCTTTACATTAATGTTTTCAAAATCCATTGATCAAAACCCGACCACTCTCTGACAATTAGCTATGGAGCGCCGTGAGTTACAGCGCGCGAAAAAGCGTTCGCTGTTAGGGCACCCCCCGTTAATTCATATCATAAATCTTGTGTTAGCATTTGGTAAGTTTAAAGGGGAAGGGTCTATCGTAAGCCTACTCAGGCTTCCAATCTCCTCCTCCAAAATGCTTTTATACATATCATAGCTTCTCTGTTATTAGCCTGGTGTCCAGCCTATCGTGGTTTGTGCAGGCTCCCTTCGGGCCTGTAGACGTTCTCCGCCGCCCCGTTCAGCTGAAGCTCCTCGGCAGGAGTTTTACGTCTTGTAGAAGTTTTTCACGACAGGAGTTTGACCGTGCTGGGCTAATCAAACTCCTGCCGTGCAAAAATCCTCCAGGGCGTAAAACTCCTACGGGGAGCCTAGTTGAACTGGGCGGCGGGGAACGTCTACAGGCCCGAAGGGAGCCTGCACGATCCACGACCTGCTGGACACTAGGCTACTCTGTAATATAATCTTGTGCGAATCTGTTTTGTTAATCGGAAGGTTTCTATGGTTCCACTATGCTGAACTCGTTTTTGGATGTGTATATGGATTACCGGGGTGACTGGATTATTACTCAGTACAAGGGGAAGGGTTGCGGTGGTAAGAAACGTTTTGTATGGGTGGGATCAGCTGATACAGCTGAGTAGAAGGTGTCAGTCCATCCTGGACAGTGGCTGTGCTGTTGCTGTGTTAAGAAACGTTTTGTATGGGTGGGATCAGCTGAGACAGCTGAGTAGAAGGTGTTAGTCCATCCTGGACAGTGGCTGTGCCGTTGCTGTGGTAAGAAACGTTTTGTATGGGTGGGATCGGCTGCGACAGCTGAGTAGAAGGTGTCAGAGTCCATCCTGGACAGTGGCTGTGCTGTTGCTGTGGTAAGAAACGTTTTGTATGGGTGGGATCAGCTGCGACAGCTGAGTAGAAGGTGTCAGTGCATCCTGGACAGTGGCTGTGCTGTTGCTGTGGTAAGAAACGTTCTGTATGGGTGGGATCAGCTGAGACAGCTGAGTAGAAGGTGTCAGTCCATCCTGGACAGTGGCTGTGCTGTTGCTGTGGTAAGATGTGTTTTGTATGGGTGGGATCAGCTGTGACAGTTGCACAGGTGCTGGTCCACTTTGGGAGGTGTTGTTACTGGCATACATGTAGGCAGGATTTTGAAATGGCACAGTGTTTGGATCCCGAAGGACATTGACTGTCCTGTTATGAAGGTTCTGCAACTGCCGCCATTTGATTTGTTTAAAGATCAGACAGACGATAAAGACCATTCCAAAAAGGCTTGCTGATACTATGATGATGATGTGTATAGTTTCAATCCATGGCCCCCCACCCTTTACCATCTCATTGCTGATTGGCACACTTTCAATAGTTGTTGTCTTGCCTTCAAAAGCAGCGTTGTCTTGGAGAAAACTATGTGGATGTAAGTTTTCTTGGCTTGTACTAGCCTGTCCATATACGCTCTTTTGGACGTCATACAACCTAGTGCTACCCACGTACCTATTTTCACTTACTGACGGATACGTGTACGACTTCGTTGAACTACGCCTTCAAAGATCCAGCTAAAATGATTTCTGTCTGTTTTTGCAACCACTATTCTTGGAAAGGAATCATCAATGGTGACTTAGCTTTGCTCGTATGGTGTGGTTGGACAGCCTGACTCGTTCAAAACCTGCCTCTTCCACAATGTCGTCTGCGGGGCCTCTCTCTCAGTCCGGCTGATGTGTGGAATGACTGTAGAAACGTCTAGATCTTCTACTCGGAGAGTGGCAAAAACGGCAGGGCCTGAGGCCGTCGGTACACGTGACTTCACTTTGCATATTCAAAAGCTCGGGAGAAAAGTTACGTTTGGAAGAATATTGTCTTGCAAGTTATTTTGGAACTTCCCAGACTAATCTTGAAGCAGATGTTGAGGAAGACCTGTGCACCTGTATCGACCTATGCTAATATAATGATGCCAAACTGACATGTGCTGAAATTTGAATCTACAGATCTAGAGACGGGGGACGTCATAGTTTTTCTGCAACTTATGATCCACTTCTCACCAAGTCACGTGTCCTATCTGCATAACGTGACGTCACAGAAGCGGTGGGTTGTTCACTTGACAAAGACTGATGCTGTTCAACAGTCGAACATATGTACATTTGTATTGACATTATAGTTTGATCATACTTCAAAGTAGAAATCACGTTTTTGTTACATTCTACATAAATAAATCCGGTTCATCCTCTGTTCCTGTTTACTGCGGAAGAACACAACTTTTTGTTTGGTGTAATGCCCAAGATAATGAGATTCTAAAACAAAGGTATTTCTCAGGAAAAACTTGGACCGGTTAACAAAACGAAAACAACAAAACCTTGGCCCCGCCTTCGCCGAAGTAATACAGTCTGGAGGGAAAAGAGGAATTCGTGCTCAATCACAGATGTTCTCCAGAAAATGTGTTAGTATATCAATATCCAAATGTAATAAAGTCCAAGAAGTCCCAGAGTACAGACCCTTATATTACATGCAATATGTAGTTAATATTTGGATCAGCTGTCTCAGCTCTGCTTTTTTTTTCGTGCCAAACAAGAGTAGCCTTTATCAGGCTTCGGAGGCGGCTGGAAAGGGTAAAAAAATTGGCAGAAGAATGGCATTAACTGTTATGAAGGTTCTGCAGCTGCCGCGATTTGATTAAGAATGTCAGACAGACGCACAGCTCGAAAACGGATATTTAAGGCAACTTTACAAACTACGTAAAGAGATAAAGGCGGTAAATATTTCAACAGTCTGAACGATTTCGGAAAGGCAAATAAAAGACAAATCTGAGCTTTCAGTAACATTCCCATCTTTGTAAATTTCACGTCAATATACCAATATACACTTCCGTACAAGTCTGTGGACCGGAGTATAGGTTGTAGATATTGAACAGGTCACCGCACAGAAGGGGAAATCACGACCGTCTTTTATCGTCCTGACGAATGGCAGCAAAGATTACAAGTTAAACAAGAGCGTGACCTGCCCATCACGTGTATTCAGCGGATTATTCCTCCCGTGGTGACCAAATTTTAAATGAACAAGACTGGCAATGAAAACATACATTGCCATGGCAACGGTGGTTGCTGTTAGGGTTATTGTTTGCATGGCAGTGCGGCCCTGCCATCATTTCATGATTTTGAGGAAAACTTGGTACCTATACAGATACAGTGCACACACCCCCTCCGAGTGTATAGTGAACAAGCCCCGGGGTCACAGAAACTGGGCATCCGGGAGAGGTCTTCCAAAAGCAGAGTCCCAAGGGTTTATAGGAATGTGGGTATAGATGTGGGTCTCATGGGAGACATGCCTGTGGACATTCCATTCCTGTGGACAAAATGCCTGTACAATTCCTAGAATTCTTCCAAATTGCACACAATACTGTACCATTAAGCTCCTCCCTGAGACGTCGCCAAAAAGTGTGCTCTTTGAGACTACACATAATTCTCCCTGCAGCTGGTGTATCACATGGCAGCGGAATCAAAATTGCATACTTGGATACAGCACAGAAAAGTTCCGATGGCGATTTAGGCCACCATTTTTTATTTTTTTTTTATTCAAACATTTCGAGACACGACATGGTGACGGCACACTCAAGTTTTTTCAACTTATTTTATGCCGCCACCAACACAGGACAAATACAGGACAATACTCATTTACACCGAGTCAAGTGAGGAAAGTTGTGTAAAGTGCCTTTCCCAAGGGCACTAGGTCGGTGGCATGTCAGGACTCGAACCCGGGACCTCTTGGTTCCGAGTCGAGTACTCTGTCGCTGAGCTACACGACCCCACCATTGATCACACAGAAAGGCTGCCTAAAGAAGCAGAAAGGTTACAATTTACGCAGTCTATACTGTTAATAAACGGCAAATAAGTGCAGATAAAGCAAAATAAACAATATTACGCACACTTAAAGGTATTTTGCGACATCATTTACAATGCTATTAAGCGTACTGGAAAACCGGAAAACTGCGACGAAAAAAGATAAAGGTAGCCAAAAGACCACGGAAAGGCCCTTCTAAACGCATGCTTTCCGTTCAGGATTCTCCGTAAAGGATACGGAGAGATCGTTCTGAACGACGCCTTTAAGCATCTAAAAGTCGCGGAAAGTTACGGGGAAGGAAGGAAAGGGAAAGGCCATGCTAAGACAATCTTTACGTACAGGTGTCGTAAAGTTGCGGAAAGGAGGAAGAAACGTCGCCTTTTCACTAAGTTTAAGCGTGCTTAAATACCAGTTTTCGTGCCATGACGGTAAAGACCAGTCCAAGAAGGCATACTGATACTATGATGATGATATGGATAGTTTCAATCCATGGCCCTTTACCCTTTTTTTTTATCTATGCATTGCCAGTCTCAGCTTAGCAGCTGTCACAAGGGCGCTGTCCGATACCACTGAGATGGCGGTTGACACTGCTCTTAAATTTATGTCTGTCCTTAATAGCTACAATGTCCTGTGGGAGGGAGTTCCAGAGTTGTACTGTGGCCGGTAGGAAGGTTCTACTGTGGGATGTTGTGGATGACTTTACAGGTTCCAGAGCGTTGCTGTCTTTGCGATCTTTACCATCTCATTGCTAATTGAGACACTTTCAATAGTTGTTGACTTGATCTTTGATGCAGTGTGTAGATGTCCGTTTCCTTGGCTCTTTATATAAATATACTCTCGTTTGGACGTCATACAATCCAATAGGGGCTGCACGAGCAACCTCCATGGAGGAGCTCTGCAGAGCTCCTCCATGGAGGTTGCTCGTACAGCCCTCAGCTCTGCAGAGCTCCTCCATGGAGGTTGCTCGTACAGCCCTCAGTGATACCCCCGCAGAGCTCCGCGACAAAACAAGTTAATTTGCTGGTTGTCGTCACGGTTGAGTTTTGCTTTCAAATCTTTGAGCTCTGCGTTCAAATCAAGCCAATTCGATGGCTGGCGTCAAATGTTAAGTTTTGTATAGAGCTTTTAAGCCAGTTTAATGTGACTACTAGGCTTTGTAACGTAGCAAGGGCTCTCCCAAACAAACAAGACTTCGCAGAGTTCGCAGAGCTGCTCGCTCAGCCCTACCTCCGTCGGTTATAAAGCATAGAGAGCTCCGCGACAAAACAAGTCAATTCGCTGGTTGTCGTCAAAGTTGAGGTTTGCTTTCAAATCTTTGAGCTCTGCGTTCAAAACAAGCCAATTCGATGGCTGGCGTCACAGGTTCAGTTTTGTATGGAGCTTTTAAGCCAGTTCAATGTGACTACTAGGCTTTGTAACGTACCAGGGGCTCTCCCAAACAAACAAGACTTCGCAGAGTTCGCAGAGCTGCTCGCACAGCCCTACCTCCGTCGGTTATAGGGCATAGAGAGCTCCGCGACAAAACAAGTCAATTCGCTGGTTGTCGTCATGGTTGAGTTTTGCTTTCAAATCTTTGAGCTCTGCGTTCAAAACAAGCCAATTCGATGGCTGGCGTCACAGGTTCAGTTTTGTATAGAGCTTTTAAGCCAGTTCAATGTGACTACTAGGCTTTGTGACGTACCAGGGGCTCTCCCAAACAAACAAGACTTCGCAGAGTTCGCAGAGCTGCTCGCTCAGCCCTACCTCCGTCGGTTAATATAAAGCATAGAGAGCTCCGCGACAAAACAAGTCAATTCGCTGGTTGTCGTCACGGTTAAGTTTTGCTTTCAAATCTTTGAGCTCTGCGTTCAAAACAAGCCAATTCGATAATTCGATAGTTCAAAACAAGCCAATTCGAAAACGTGCCATAATCCAAAAGACAAAAGAGTGCAAAACTGAACCTGTGACGCCAGCCATCGAATTGGCTTGTTTTGAACGCAGAGCTCAAAGATTTGAAAGCAAAACTCAACCGTGACGACAACCAGCGAATTGACTTTTGCCCTCTCTATTCAGTTGGTGACGCCAACCATCGAATTGACTTGTTTTGTCGCAGAGCTGCGGAGGGCTATCCGAGCAGCTCTGCGAAGGACCTCTGCATAACTGTGGGCTGTTTGGGCAACAGAGCTTCGTTCACGAGCTTCCTTCACGGAGCATGGAGCTATTTTGGTGAAGCCAAGCATCGGATTGGATTGTTACGTTCACAGAGTTCCGTCCCATGAGTCCTTCACAGAGTCCTTCATAAGGCCCCATAGAGCTATTCAGTTGGTGACGCCAACCATCGAATTGACTTGTTATGTTCACAGAGCTACGTTCACAGAGGTGGTCTCTGGGCGTATTGAACTGGCGGGGCCTGCTTGCCTGTTAAGTATTATAAGCAAGTAAACTAGGAATGAGAAAACAAACAAGAAACGTAGGTAAAAAAACATCCGACTCCAATTATAATAATCCAACAATAAGGATCATGGAAGTCGAGAAGAAGAAGAAACGTATTTGTTTTGCCTAGTGACGCCAACCACCGTATTGACTTGTTTTGTCGCAGAGCTCTCCCATACGTATTAGTATAGCGGAGGGCTGTCCGAGCAGCTCTGCGAAGGACCTCTGCAGAGCTGTGGGCTGTTTGGGCAGCAGAGCTTCGTTCACGAGCTTCCTTCAGAGCATGGAGGCATTTAGGTAACGTCAACGATCGAATTGGCTTGTTACGTTCACAAAGGTCCATTCCAAGGCCTTCACAGAGCCCTTTTCACATGGCCCCATAGAGCTATTCAGTTCGTGACGCCAACCATTGAATTGACTTGACTCGCAGAGCTACGTTCACAGAGGTGGTCTCTGGACGTATTTAATTGGCGGGGCCTGCTTGCTGGTTAGAAAGCAAGTAAACTAATGAGAAAACGAAAACAAACTAGAAAAAAGGAATTAACTAGGTATAAAAACATCCGACTCAAATTATAATAAGCCACCAATATTAAAGGAACATGGAAAACGAGAAGAAGTTTTTTGCATGGTGACGCCAACCATCGAATTGACTTGTCTTGTCGCAGAGCTCTGCGGAGGTATCGCCGAGGGCTGTACGAGCAACCTCCATGGAGGAGCTCTGCAGAGCTCCTCCATGGAGGTTGCTCGTACAGCCCCTTCTCATACAACCTGGTGCTACCCACATACTTATTTTCACCTACTGACTGATGCGTGTACGAGTAGAACGTTGTTGAACTGACGTTCGGTAACTCACACCCTAACACTAAACTCCTGAGAATGGGAGTCCTCTTTTAACAACTTAGGTGAGGTACAATAGTAGTGTCTAGAATTGTAATATATTTTGACAGGTGACCCACGTGATTTGAATAACCCGCATGCGATACCTACAAGGAAAAGGCGTTTACAAAAAATAAAATAAATGAAAGATATGTTTTATATTACTGGGAGCAAACAGAACCAAACACAAACTCCGTAACTCGAAATTTGATACTTTATTCATATTTGACAAAATGGAATAAAATATAACAGAAATCTCCACCACCGAAAGTTCTAACTGTAATCTACTACTACAACACGAAAAAGAAAGACCAAGATTTCATTAAAGCATTCTTTAACCTTTCATCACAGGGTGGGATTTTACATGATCTAACGTTACATTATAGTACATCACAGTACTACATCGTCGCCTATATTTTCACCCAAGGATTACACTTACAAAAAGGTTATAGGTCACGTGTACAACATCTGATCATTCAATCTAATATATATAAACTATCTAAAGAAGATCCAAAAACATTCTGGAGAGAGATTAATAAATTACGAAACAGAGAAAACACAAACAAGGAGGACGCAGGGGAACTAATATCAACCAAGGAGTGGCTAGATCATTTTAAAACAATAAATAGCAACGTCATGATGGACAAGGAAGAAAAGGAATATACAGATAATATTATTACATTACTGGAGCACGAAACAGGGAACCCACTTGATTTCGATATATCAGAGGAAGAAATCCAAGAGAGCTTACGTAACCTAAAAGGCAACAAATCATGCGGAACAGACTCAATCATTAACGAAATGCTAAAATATAGTGCTCCTCAACTCACATTACCATTAAAGAAACTGTTTAATATTCTACTACAATCTGGAACGTTTCCCCATCAGTGGAGTCGAAGTATGTTAGTTCCCATACACAAAAGTGGGGAAACCTCGAACCCGACAAACTACAGAGGTATCGCGATTTCCAGTTGCGTTGGTAAATTGTTTACATTCATCTTAAACAAACGACTACAACACTACCTCGAAACAGAAAACTTACTATCTCCTTTCCAATCGGGATTTAGAAAAAACTTCAGAACAAGTGACAACGTTTTCGTGCTTAAGACATTGATTGACAAACAGATTTCCAAACCGGGGGGGAAACTATATGCCTGCTTCATAGATTTTCGAAAAGCGTTTGATTGTGTATGGCGAAATGGACTATTCTACAAACTACTATCATCAGGCATAGGGGGAAAATTCATCCAAATAATAAAATCAATGTACTCTAACGTAGAATATTGCATAAAAACACCAAATGGACTATCGCCCTACTTCCAATCAACCTGCGGGGTGCGACAAGGGTGCAATTTGAGCCCGCTCCTGTTCAACCTATATGTAAATGATCTCCCATCCATGTTAGATTCACGATCATGTGATCCTCTCCTTCTACAAGATACAAATATAAGCAGCTTATTTTGAGCGGATGACCTTGTCCTTCTTTCAAAATCTGAGTCAGGTTTAAAAGAATGTCTAAGAACACTGGATCAATTCTGCTCAATTTGGAAATTGTCAATAAATGAAAAGAAACCTAAAGTAATGATATTCTCGAAAAATGGACGGACTAGTAGCAGCCAATACTCTCCCTACAAAATACATGGCAACAAAATTGACATCACAACTTCATACACTTATTTAGGAGTTGATTTTACACCTTCAGGCTCATTTAACCGAGCCACCAAACAACTAAGATTAAAAGCTCTCCGAGCCTCCTTCAAATTAAAATCTATGTTATCAACAAACTCCAATCCATCCATTTCACTCGCTCTGGAGCTGTTCAGTAGCTGCATAAAACCAATTCTACTTTACTGTTGCGAAGTTCTAGGGACAAATGCACAAAGTAGAAACCTCATCTTCCACGGGATTAGAGAATGCCCAAATGAGAATATCAGAGAAACAATAGCCAGGACCCTTAACACAGTACTGGAGTCAGAAACACACATACTCAGAGCCTCCCGTATGGGAAATAAATCTGACCATTCCTCTACCCGCCCTGTCCTTGTGCGATTTAAAAAATACAGTGACAAATTAAATATCATACATCAATCACACATACTCAAAGATCTGAACATAACATTTGAACAACCAATGATATCATACGAAATTCCCGACTTGGAGTTTGTACTCTTAAATTACTGCAAAATAGCACTCGGCGTAGCCAAAAGCTCTGTTAACGCCGCTGTCAGAGGCGAACTCGGTGTTTTCCCACTGTACATCGATGCACAAACACAGTTGATAAAATACTGGCATAGACTACAATGTTTACCAAACAACAGGATCGTAAGGAAAGCATATGACACTTCCGTTGAGTTACAACAAGACTGGGCTGTCCATGTGCAGGACATTCTCTGTCGACACGGATTCCAAAATGTCTGGATAAATCCTGCCGTTAATGCCAACAGGTTTGGAAATATCTTCAAGGATCGTCTGGCACGGTGGTCTGTTGCTAGGGTATTCTTTCCCGTTGCTAGGCGCGTTCGAAAAAGTATCGGGTTACAAGACGCAGTATTTCAGCTATCCGTAAAACATTTGAAAATAAACAAATAGTATGAAAAGGAAGATTTCATTAAAATTAAGTAAAATTATCGTCATAACCTACTTCTAGTGATAACTTTTTACGTTGAATGGCTTATTTTTAGAAATTTTGCTCGGAAATGCGATTATTCTAGGGATTTCCGATCACCACATTTTTAGCCAAACATCGTTAAGTTTTGGGTACATATATTACCGAAAATTCCTGATTTTGATTTTTTCCGACGACTAGGAATAAGACCAAAAATCGTGTTTTAGGGATTTTTTAATTTCTGATTTCAAGTGTAGTTTTTGTCGAGGAATAGTTGAAAAAATGGCATTTTTTTACATTTTTCGCACTCAATCATCCATAATTCAAAATCAAGGACATGTTTCAAAAATCCCTAAAACACGATTCTGGGGAAAACCGTTACGGTCATTTTGAGCCGTCAACCAGGTAAGTTGGACGTTTCTTGCTTGAGATACTTAACGATGTTTGCACGCACGTCATGCGGCACGGATATGGGGACGGGGTATTTGTTACCGCCGTAAACAACTATTGCAATATTCAAGGTCACCCACTATAACGGCAGTATCTTCGCTACATGTTACATGTCCACTACAAAATGATGGCATAGATGTACTGTCCAAAAAACGGTTTATATTTGTAATAAGGTGATTTTTTTCCTGTTAGGAGGTACCCATGTAAAAAGGGGCCCGAAAACCCGGGTTTACCGCAAATGACCGCGAATAACCCCGGATCGAACACCGTTCGGTTCGAATTACGTCATTCGAACGTGGTTCGGGTTCTAAAGCAGGTGGGGAGATCGGGGCCCAAATTTTACCACCGTGTGGAAAACACATTTCTCTCTGGCTGGAGACAAGAAATACAAAATCTTACCAAACTCAACACCTATTGCAAAATCAAAACACAATTCTGTCTGGAAAACTATCTCTCATCAATTCAAAACAAATCGTTTAGAAATAGCATTACAAAACTTAGGATTAGCGCCCACCCTTTGCTAATCGAAAAGGGCCGCCACTATAACACACCAGCCAAAGAGAGACTGTGTCCCACATGTCATACAGATGTTGAAAATGAATTTCATTTCATGATAGATTGTTCAACATATGATGAAGAACGACAAAAATTATTACAGTCTATTGCATGTAAGACCGATACAACGCTACCTTGTACAAAAACAGAGATATTCCATATGTTATTATCATGCCCTGTCCATATATCCACCTACAATGTATGTAGGCCAATTTATATACAACTCACTTCAAAAACGAGACAATGTAATACATTCCTGACACAATTTTTATGTTATTACCATTATACATGTAGTTAGAGTAGTAGAACTAGAGTGTCTTTATTTGTCATCTATAAAAGTAGATCGGCTTCCTAGAACTCATACCTACTAGAACTGCCAGTACTATTAGATAAATGTTAGTGATACCAACTCTATATGTATATGTTGCCAAACATTGTATCCGTTACAATTGTCGTGCAATAAAGTTCTTCTTCTTCTTCTACATAAACATTATTACAATTTATCATGGAAGAGTTTAAAAACTACAAAGCCGATATTCAGACTAACGGTTCACAACATTGTTATTCTTACAATCATAACTACAACTACTATTAAAATCTGACAAGACCTAAGATACCACAACAAAGTACTTATTGAACCACAAGATAATGTTTATGCCCCATATACTAAATCATAATCATCACTTTTTGTACACTACTTATAAAATAGTCATCCAATTCCTAGGAAGCTATTTTAAAAATACTTTTAATACAGCTTCTTTATGGTATATATCAATAACAGAACCTATTTTGCTAGTACCCAACTGCTGTTCTTGCTGGATTTTTATGTTTTCGACTCGAAATGTTATGAGATGGGGTGCTCTCGTCGACCTTCCGTCATCTTGAATTTGGAGGTCAAAGGCAATTCTTTCTCGGTACGTAAAAAAGATGGCGGAACTTGACCCAAGATATGTAAAAAGTGCATAGATAGGTAGCTGCAAGCTACAGGATTGTTTGAAATTTAAAATTTTGTACCCGTGCTTGGTGGGGTCAAAAGGTCAACGATTGTGGTCCAGTTCGACCATGGGCAGCTGATCCTCGTCCATGTTTTGCGCATGCGGCCTTGGTCGCGGCATGGCGTAAATCAGCCGTTCCCAGAAACGTTCGTCCCCCCACTTCAGGTATGTGTTGGTCTTCAGGTAATGCTGAATGTCCGCAGGGGCGTTTTCGGCGGGGACGTCGTCCAGTAGAATCACGATCACGCGATTAGCCCTGTCCTGCAGCATCTGCGCGTGCGCGGCCTGGAACTCCAGCTGACACCAGTCACTTTCCAAAAAGTTATTGGACAGAAGAATGATCGTCCTCTTGCTGGCACTGACGGCGTTTAAGATGTTCTCAGCGATCGGGACGCCCGGGAGAAAATCCCGGTGGTGCAAGCAGACGCGAAACGGCGGCTCCCTGTTCTCGAGTGCGGGCAAGACGTCCTGCAGCACCACGTCCAAGTCGTGTTGACTGTACGATAAGAAGGCGTCGTACTCCTTGTCTTCGTCTTCCTCTTCTTCCCTGAGCCTCCATCCGTACCTGGCGTACAGGTAGACTTGGATGGCTTCCTTTCGTTTCACGATGACGATCACAAAAACTAAAATTATGATCACCAAAACCAGTAGCGGGATCGACACACTGACAATGAGTCTATTTCGTGCTTGAGCAACCTGCAGGTTATCGCAGTCAAATTGTGCCACCGACAAAGTCAAAATGTCCGGCGTTACTTTTGTATTTGCTAAGCAGCTGACGTTACGTCCTTGTGACAGAAGGTCCGATCTTCTCCGTAGCCAGTTCGCGAACCACAGAACATCACAGCCACAAGTCCGCGGATTGCCATGAATGCCGAGTAACCGCAGCTTCTTCAAACCAGCAAACACGTTTTCGGGTAGAGACTGTAGCTTGTTGTTTTCCAAGTGTAGTTCCTGTAAACTTGCGAGGTCGTGAAACGTACCGGCTGCTAGATATCGCACACCGGAATGGTTAAGGTCAAGTTCTCGCAGATTCGAGAGGGACTTGAAAACCGCGGTGCTCATCTCGGAGATGTTGTTTCCGTCGAGCCGGAGGATTTCAAGCGAGATGAAGCTGTTGAATGCCATATCGCCGATATATGAAATGTTGTTCTCATTTAGGTAAAGTTCTCGTATCATCAAATGTTGGGGAAGATCGGCTCGGTTGATGACTATTAGCTGATTCCCTTCCAAATGAAGGATTGTTGTGACGTTCGAAATGTCATCTGGGATAGAAGACAAGTTCCTCCGAGCACAGTTGACCAACTCATTGTAAGGAGCTGTAGAAGAATTCAGCTATCCTTGGAACGAGCACGAGCATTCGGACGGACAAGCCTTCGGTTTAGGCTTACATCCGGCTGCCTCTGACCTAGTAAGCAGCTCCCCTGCATGCTCAGAACAGAAACAATAGTACAGTCGGTTGTAGCACTCTTGTGAGCACCACAGCTCAGATGGGCTGAGATCTAACACTCTTTTACCGCTCAGCGTATCGGGGAAGACGCATTTCAAGTTTTGAAAGTCTGTCTTTGTGTAAAGGACACCTTGTTTGGCGATATTCAAGTTCAACATCAACTCGTAAAGCCCACAGTCACAAATTAGCTGATTTCCAGTCAGTAGGAATGATATATCACCATGTTTCCCGGGATATATTATATTTTCTACAATTGCTATCCTAGATCTATCAAAAGACCTGTATGTTGCTAGCTCAAACGGTAACGAAGTGAACATGTTCCACCTTAGATCGAGATTTAAGGACAAGAAAATGACGTCTGGAGAAACTCTAGACTCAGAGAAGTACAACAACCAGATGAAGTTGTGGGATAAGTCGACATTTACAGTTTTGCCGTTGATACCTAGACCTCCCCATGACGCGACATCCAATGACACCAAGTTGTTGTAGGACACGTCAATTTTCACGCAAAAGTCAGACGTAATACCGCGAAAAACCTCCTCAACAGTGACTAACTGGTTTCCGTGTACATCTAACGTTTTCAAGTTCAGTAGAGGGCTGAGTGTTTCAGAGGCTAAGTTTTTTAAAAGGTTGTTCCCCAAGTTCAAGAGTTTCAATTTAGTCATATTTTCAAACGTTGTCAAAGACAGAGATTTAACAAAATTGCCTTGCAGATAAAGGGAGAGAAGTGAGTTTAGACTATCAAAAACTGAAGGATCAATTGTACTTAACGCCCATCCTCCGTTAACGTGTGCAATTGGGGGTAGAAAATGGTGAAAAATAAAGTTCTTCTAAATACCTAACAAATGTGCTGAACTTGTTACCAGTATTGTCGACCATCTTTTGCCAATTTTGTACGGTGCTACCACCTATACTTTTCGAGATATTAAGTTTTTTGTCTGTAGAAATGGTAATCTCCGGAACAAACCACCAAAGACACCACCAAATAGCCAAAACAAGCTCACGTGCTACATCTGCTTGGAGATTAAAGCAGGGAGAGTAAACCTTCTGTACAAGACAAGGCCAACTACAGTATTGTTACAGTTGATAAAATGCTGTTAATCGAACTTTGCATCGTATCCTTTTCCTGTAAATTCGATAACACAGTGAAGAAAAAAATGGTAACGTAAGTTAGACGGTAACGTAAGTTAGAATTATGCTTATGATGATCAATACAATCTAAGCCGTCAGCCCTTACACTATAAAATTTACATGCAAATGTATATCTGATAACCCTCTTTCTGATGAATGGAAGTGCAAGTCTCTGTCTCTAATCTCAATGTGATATCATCCGAATAACCATGGTAACGTAAGTTAGAATTAAAGATTGACAAACGGCCTAACGCCGTTTTTTGTTGTCATTTTTCCGATACTCGTGTTTTGTTCTCCCTGCTATGGATTTGTTTCGCAAAAACACAGTCTAGTGGATAAGACAGTGTGAAAATTATTGTGAAATATCTTTTCGTGGGCGAATTATACCCGTCTATCTTTCGGTAACGTAAGTTAGACAAAACCTTGCGACAAAAATAAAACGACATCAGATTTAGTATGGACGCCAGCTGGACAAGTTCATCCACCTGTGGCAAGACGGTTTGGTGGATAGGTGTAAATTATGACTGAAAATTTAGTCAACTCACACGTTGTCATTGTTTGAACCCGACGTTTTGTGCGTTACTAGTGGTTGCGACAGGTGATTTTAGCGTGTTTCTTAGCAAAATCTTCGCCTGGACGACCCGAAGGCAGCTGACAGTTGCGGTAAAACATAACTTAGTATATTACTATCATGTACTGATAACAGGAAAGCGCAAGATACGCAGTTATTGCGTGTTTTAAAAATTTTGTGGGCCGCTACTATCATGCGACAGCAATTGCACACATTAACGAAGAATGGGCGTTAAGTTGTTATAACTTAAGTCCAAAGACGTTAAGTGACCCAATCCTTCAAATCCTGACGCCCCGATGTGATCTACAAGCCCATCAGAAATGTTCAATTGTTACTCCGTGAAGGAGGTCAGGACCTCCGGACGGAGTGTTGTAATCGGCTGATTTTTCATGTTCGCAGTCAAAACACTGGGTTCTCTTTGTGTAATCGGCACGCAATTTTATATGCCGTCTGCGGGCATGCCCGTGTTGATGCACGAATGTGTATTTTTGCCGTTGCTGCTTTCGCGGTCAATGTAATATTGCAAACGCACCCCTACAATTACGAGGCGAATTGGAATGGTCCAGAAAAACGCGTTGTTTGGAATAGAAGTGGGGGGGTGGAACTTCATGCAGATACGGGGTGGTTTTTATAAGTGGTTCCAGATGTTTTTGCCCATGGTTAAGAGATGCCAAGTTTTTTGGAAGATGTTCGCAGCCAAAACGCATTCTTCCGTACGTCGCATTTCTGTGTAATTTCGCATGTGGTGTTGCATTATGTCCGGGATGATGCACGTCTTTTTATTTTTACCGTAGCTGTTTTGATATTGGAGTAAATGGTTATTTTCGAAACATCCCCATGTCATTGAAATGTTGTCGTCCGTTTATGTCACCGGTAGTAAGTCGGGGCGGGGCTGATGGGGACGGATATGTGGGGTGGTCAGAGGTCAACATTAGGAAAAATTTAATGTTAATACCGATGACCGAGTCCAAAAAACTGAAACGTGAAAATCGGATGATTGGACCTGATGTACATTTCTGTAGATTGTACACAGAATACACACATCTTTAGATAATCTGGCCATGGCAGGTATACTAGATTAGCGTACATCTATGTTTATGCGTTCAAAACAAGAAAAGTAATCGTTTCCCGGTATTATTCTCTCGAAACACGGCGCTGAATATAGGAAGAAGTAGCCTGTGTTACGCAATGCTTTCGGCCGGATTGATGTGCAACTGTTACTAATTGCAGGGTCTGGGCTTGGCCAGTCGCGGTGTATGGCCAGTCGCGCTAATATGCGAGTGTTGGCCTGTAGACAGTCCTGGAGTTAACGTTGACTTGAGCGGTACCCGTTTTTCCGTGTTTGCAGCTAAAACCCACGGTCCCCTTTGTTCAATCGGCATGCAATTTTATACGTCGTCTGCAGGCATGCCAGTGCCAATACCACCTCTCAATCTGCAAATTATAAAATTTCACGGAGAATTGTCGCCTATGGCGTCTTGTTCAAGATTCTCCAACTCCTTAAAAGCGCCATTCGAAATGGATCTAATCTTGCTAACTGGTAACTGAAGAGATTTCAGTTGTGAAATTCCAAGAAAAGAGGTGGGGAAAATGAACTCCATGGCACCTGAGCCGAGGTTCTCGGCAGGCTGGTGTTTGGAACTATTCTCGTCTGATGACAATTGTTGATGCAAATCTAACGTCTGTAAATTACTGAGGTTTTGAAAGGGAGAACCGACCAAAGCTTTTATCCGGTTGGTACCTATGTTTAAAACTTGTAAGCCAGGTAAGAATGGAAACGATGTTGATAAGTTTGAAAGACGATTAAGTTCCAGATTAAATGATCTTAAGTTTGTCAAGTGCTGTAAGTATTCTGGTTTTAGGTGGTGAATTTTGCTGCCTTTAAGAGTAAGACTCTTTAGGTTTGGCAAGGGATATGTACCATTGACTTCCTGATAGAGCGCTTCGGGGAATCTATCAAAAACTAGAAAGTTCAGAGTGAGCTTTTGTAGTTGTGGTGTTGATAAAAATAGCTCAGGGTGAAGTACAACAGGTGTTACAGATTCGTTGATGACGTCAAATACTAGTCCAGCAACTGGAAAGTTCTCTATCACCAGGTCCTCTACACTGGGGATACCGTAGAAAACATCTTTCCCTATGTACTGAACACACTCATTGATCACTAGTTGCTTTACAGATGCTGGGAGGAAATCAAACAGACCGCTGGTATTCGTTGATAACGTCTTGTTGCACGTCACATCTACGGAGATGGTTATTCCTGGAGCTGCTGAAAGATATTCAGACATATTTTGACGGTCTTGCACGTTGGCCAGACTGGACAGATCCGGGCAGAGGCATTCAAAGAATTTCAAGGTCGGCCAGTGACACTCGCAGACTGGCTGCCGCGCGATCGGTGAACTTTCACCTCCGGTCGAACCGGTTTCCGCCGTGTCCATGGCAACGCCCCGGCTGATTGAGCAAATGATTAATAAGATACCGATCACTCTAGCCATGGTTCATGTGATGTGGCGTCTGAAAACCAAGAGGAGAGAGAAATATCATGAAAGTTTATCTGTGCTGGTACAAGTCATTATGAAGTAAAGACTAAACTTTATGTTTAACACTCGAATGAACTGGCTACTACGGTCACGTGTCTCTGACGTCACGTTCCTAAGAGTAGACGGGTCCATTCCGTGAACAAAGTTGACGGAGTCCCAATTCATTCGAGTGTTGGATATAAAGTTTAGTCTTTACTTCATACCGAGAGGGATTTTTTTTATGACAAACAATCACAAAATCAATGAGTCAGACATAAATGGCATGGATGACACAAAATTCTTCCAACCACGTTTCAGGGCCACACCATTGTAGTCTGATTGGTCAGCACATTCTGACGTTATTGTGTATCACCCAATCAGATCCTGTGACACCAATGACTCACCGTTCTTCTACATGGCAGCGTTGGAACCATTACGAGGTATTTCTAATCTTCAAGCAGATCTTCAAAGACACTAGCTAGGCGGTTTCTGACGGGACTCCGGAGTCACCAGGCTCCTTGGTGGCCGGCTGCCAGACTACGGGGCAAATTAAGTCTCAATGTAGTAAATTTTGTCCATTTCAGGGGAAGCCCCGTCGCTCGAAACAACGTACTTGATTCGAATGAAGGCTGGCAAACTCTCAAATACTTTTAGTGGATGCTTCCGGAAGAGTCTCGTGGCCGATGATACCCGAATAATTCCTTATACGGGTGGCAAAACCGTTAAAAAAATGCCCGAATGTGAACCGATGTCATCCATAATATCTCCGACACTGGCGGCGTTGCACGTTTCTGTCTCGTAAACGGCCGTTGCCATTTGAAACGGTCGATGCCATGTCGCCAAATGGTCGATGCCATATCCGACGTATCATAACTTTAGAGACGGACAAAAACATTTAAAACGTATAAAAAGCAACATCTCATTTCAGCTCTAGTTGTGTTTCGGCGTGTGCAAGAATTTTTTTACTGACACTCAATTTTCATCTCGATCTTAATTTACCTTTTCCATTGAGTGTCTTTGTATCGTATTGCCCTAACTGGAGAGAATGTCGCACGTTGTTGTTGTTGTTTTGGCAATTATCATGTCTGTCTTGTTCGTCTTTTATCCCCAGGGCACTAATTATCTCGTGTTTAGATTACCCTGACGAAAGAATAGCCAGGATCGTTTCATATCTTACACAAGCAAAATGCGTTTACAAAATAATAGAATAAATGAAATATATATTTTGTATTACTGGGAGCAAACAGAACCAAACACACACTCCGTAACTTCAAATTTCATACTTTATTCATATTTGACAAAATGGAAAAAATAACAGAAATCTCCACCACCGAAAGTTCTAACTGTAATCTACTACTACAACACGAAAAAAGGACCAAGATTTCATTAAAGCATTCTTTAACCTTTCACCACAGGGTGGGATTTTACATAATCTATTATATCATAGTACATCACAGTACTACATCGTCGCCTATGTTTTCACCCAAGGATTACACTAACAAAAAGGTTATAGGTCACGTGTACAACATCTGATCATTCAATCTAATACATATACATTTAATATTACAATTTATCATGGAATAGTTTACAAGGCCGATATTCAGACTAACGGTTCACAACATTGTTATTCTTACACTCATAACTACAACTACTATTAAAATCTGACAAGACCTAAGATACCACAACAAAATACTTATTGAACCACAAGATAATGTTTATGCCCCATATACTAAATCATAATCATCACTTTTTGTACACTACTTATAAAATAGTCATCCAATGTACAATTCCTAGAAGCTGTTTTAAAAATACTTTTTAAACAGCTTTTTTATGGTATCAATAACAGATCCTATTTTGCTAGTACCCAACTGCTGTTCTTGCTGGATTTTTATGTTTTCGACTCGAAATGTTATGAGATGGGGTGCTCTCGTCGACTTTCCGTCATCTTGAATTTGGAGGTCAAAGGCAATTCTTTCTCGGTACGTAAAAAAGATGGCGGAACTTGACCCAAGATATGTAAAAAGTGCATAGACAGGTAGCTGCAAGCTACAGGATTGTTTGAAATTTCAAATTCTGTACCCGTGCTTGGTGGGGTCAAAAGGTCAACGATTGTGGTCCAGTTCGACCATGGGCAGCTGATCCTCGTCCATGTTTTGCGCATGCGGCCTTGGTCGCGGCATGGCGTAAATCAGCCGTTCCCAGAAACGCTCGTCCCCCCACTTCAGGTACGTGTTGGTCTTTAGGTAATGCTGAATGTCCGCAGGGGCGTTTTCGGCGGGGACGTCGTCCAGTAGAATCACGATCACGCGATTAGCCCTGTCTTGCAGCATCTGCGCATGCGCGGCCTGGAACTCCAGCTGACACCAGTCACTTTCCAAAAAGTTGTTGGACAGAAGAATGATCGTCCTCTTGCTGGCACTGACGGCGTTTAAGATGTTCTCAGCGATCGGGACGCCCGGGAGAAAATCCCGGTGGTGCAAGCAGACGCGAAACGGCGGCTCCCTGTTCTCGAGTGCGGGCAAGACGTCCTGCAGCACCACGTCCAAGTCGTGTTGACTGTACGATAAGAAGGCGTCGTACTCCTTGTCTTCGTCTTCCTCTTCTTCCCTGAGCCTCCATCCGTACCTGGCGTACAGGTAGACTTGGATGGCTTCCTTTCGTTTCACGATGACGATCACAAAAACTAAAACTATGATCACCAAAACCAATAGAGGGATCGACACACTGACAATGAGTCTATTTCGCGCTTGAGCAACCTGCAGGTTATCGCAGTCAAATTGTGCCGCCGACAAAGTCAAAATGTCCGGCGTTACTTTTGTATTTGCTAAGCAGCTGACGTTACGTCCTTGTGACAGAAGGTCCGATCTTCTCCGTAGCCAGTTCGCGAACCACAGAACATTACAGCCACAAGTCAGCGGATTGCCATGAATGCCGAGTAACCGCAACTTCTTCAAACCAGCAAACACGTTTTCGGGTAGAGACTGTAGCTTGTTGTTTTCCAAGTGTAGTTCCTGTAAACTTTCCAGGTCGTGAAACGTACCGGCTGCTAGATATCGCACACCGGAATGGTTTAGGTAAAGTTCTCGCAGATTCGAGAGGGACTTGAAAACCGCGGTGCTCATCTCGGAGATGTTGTTTCCGTCGAGCCGGAGGATTTCAAGCGAGATGAAGCTGTTGAATGCCATATCGCCGATATATGAAATGTTGTTCTCATTTAGGTAAAGTTCTCGTATCATCAAAAGTTGGGGAAGATCGGCTCGGTTGATGACTATTAGCTGATTCCCTTCCAAATGAAGGATTGTTGTGACGTTCGAAATGTCATCTGGGATAGAAGACAAGTTCCTCCGAGCACAGTTGACCAACTCATTGTAAGGAGCTGTAGAAGAATTCAGCTGTCCTTGGAACGAGCACGAGCATTCGGACGGACAAGCCTTCGGTTTAGGCTTACATCCGGCTGCCTCTGACCTATATATATAGCTAGTAAGCAGCTCCCCTGCATGCTCAGAACAGAAACAATAGTACAGTCGGTTGTAGCACTCTTGCGAGCACCACAGCTCAGATGAGCTGAGATCTAACACTCTTTTACCGCTCAGCGTATCGGGGAAGACGCATTTCAAGTTTTGAAAGTCTGTCTTTGTGTAAAGGACACCTTGTTTGGCGATATTCAAGTTCAACATCAACTCGTAAAGCCCACAGTCACAAATTAGCTGATTTCCAGTCAGTAGGAATGATATATCACCATGTTTCCCGGGATATATTATATTTTCTACAATTGCTATCCTAGATCTATCAAAAGACCTGTATGTTGCTAGCTCAAACGGTAACGAAGTGAACATGTTCCACCTTAGATCGAGATTTAAGGACAGGAAAATCACGTCTGGAGAAACTTTAGACTTAGAGAAGTACAACAACCAGATGTAGTTGTGGGATAAGTCGACATTTACAGTTTTGCCATTGATACCTAGACCTCCCCATGACGCGACATCCAATGACACCAAGTTGTTGTAGGACACGTCAATTTTCACGCAAAAGTCAGACGTAATACCGCGAAAAACCTCCTCAACAGTGACTAACTGGTTTCCGTGCACATCTAACGTTTTCAAGTTCAGTAGAGGGCTGAGTGTTTCATAGGCTAAGTTTTTTAAAAGGTTGTTCCCCAAGTTTAAGAGTTTCAATTTAGTTATATTTTCAAACGTTGTCAAAGACAGAGAGGTAAGAAAATTGCCTTGCAGATAAAGGGAGAGAAGTGAGTTTAGACTATCGAAAACTGAAGGATCAATTGTACTTAAGTTGTTATAACTTAAGTCCAAAGACTCTAAGAGATTCAATCCTTCAAATCCTGACGGCCAGATGTGATCTACAAGCCCATCAGAAATGTTCAATTGTTCAAGATTCTCCAACTCCTTAAAAGCGCCATTCGGAATGAATCGAATCTTGCTAACTGGTAACTGAAGAGATTTCAGTTGTGAAAGTCCAAGAAAAGAGGTGGGGAAAATGAACTCCATGGCACCTGATCCGAGGTTCTCGGCAGGATGGTGTTTGGAACTATTCTCGTCTGATGACAATTGTTGATGCAAATCTAACGTCAGTAAATTACTGAGGTTTTGAAAGGGAGAACCGACCAAAGCTTTTATCCGGTTGGTACCTATGTTTAAAACTTGTAAGCCAGGTAAGAATGGAAACGATGTTGATAAGTTTGAAAGACGATTAAGTTCCAGATTAAATGATCTTAAGTTTGTCAAGTGCTTTAAGTATTCTGGTTTTAGGTGGTGAATTTTGCTGCCTTTAAGAGTAAGACTCTTTAGGTTTGGCAAGGGATATGTACCATTGACTTCCTGATAGAGCGCTTCGGGGAATCTATCAAAAACTAGAAAGTTCAGAGTGAGCTTTTGTAGTTGTGGTGTTGATAAAAATAGCTCAGGGTGAAGTACAACAGGTGTTACAGATTCGTTGATGACGTCAAATACTAGTCCAGCAACTGGAAAGTTCTCTATCACCAGGTCCTCTACACTGGGGATACCGTAGAAAACATCTTTCCCTATGTACTGAACACACTCATTGATCACTAGTTGCTTTACAGATGCTGGGAGGAAATCAAACAGACCGCTGGTATTCGTTGATAACGTCTGCTTGCACGTCACATCTACGGAGATGGTAATTTCTGGAGCTGCTGAAAGATATTCAGACATGTTTTGACGGTCTTGCACGTTGGCCAGGCTGGACAGATCCGGGCAGAGGCATTCAAAGAATTTCAAGGTCGGCCGGTGACACTCGCAGACTGGCTGCCGCGCGATCGGTGAACTTTCACCTGCGACGGTCGAACCGGTTTCCGTCGTGTCTATGGCAACGCCCCGGCTGATTGTGCAAATGATTAATAAGATACCGATCACTCTAGCCATGGTTCATGTGATGTGGCGTCTGAAAACCAAGAGGAGAGAGAAATATCATGAAAGCTTATCTGTGCTGGTACAAGTCATTATGAAGTAAAGACTAAACTTTATGTCCAACACTCGAATGAACTGGCTACTACGGTCACGTGTCTCTGACGTCACGTTCCTAAGAGTAGACGGATCCATTCCGTGAACAAAGTTGACGGAGTCCCAATTCATTCGAGTGTTGGATATATAGTGAGAAGGGGCTGTACGAGCAACCTCCATGGAGGAGCTCTGCAGAGCTCCTCCATGGAGGTTGCTCGTACAGCCCTCAGCTCTACGGAGCTCCTCCATGGAGGTTGCTCGTACAGCCCTCGGCGATACCTCCGCAGAGCTCTGCGACAAGACAAGTCAATTCGATGGTTGGCGTCACCATGCAAAAAACTTCTTCTCGTTTTCCATGTTCCTTTAATATTGGTGGCTTATTATAATTGGAGTCGGATGTTTTTATACCTAGTTAATTCCTTTTTTTCTAGTTTGTTTTCGTTTTCTCATTAGTTTACTTGCTTTCTAACCAGCAAGCAGGCCCCGCCAATTCAATACGTCCAGAGACCACCTCTGTGAACGTAGCTCTGCGACAAAACAAGTCAATTCAATGGTTGGCGTCACCAACTGAATAGCTCTATGGGGCCATGTGAAAAGGGCTCTGTGAAGGCCTTGGAATGGACCTTTGTGAACGTAACAAGCCAATTCGATCGTTGACGTTACCTAAATGCCTCCATGCTCTGAAGGAAGCTCGTGATCGTGAACGAAGCTCTGCTGCCCAAACAGCCCACAGCTCTGCAGAGGTCCTTCGCAGAGCTGCTCGGACAGCCCTCCGCTATACTAATACGTATGGGAGAGCTCTGCGACAAAACAAGTCAATACGGTGGTTGGCGTCACTAGGCAAAACAAATACGTTTCTTCTTCTTCTCGACTTCCATGATCCTTATTGTTGGATTATTATAATTGGAGTCGGATGTTTTTTTACCTACGTTTCTTGTTTGTTTTCTCATTCCTAGTTTACTTGCTTATAATACTTAACAGGCAAGCAGGCCCCGCCAGTTCAATACGCCCAGAGACCACCTCTGTGAACGTAGCTCTGTGAACATATAAACAAGGCAATTCGATGGTTGGCGTCACTAACTGAATAGCTCTATGGGGCCTTATGAAGGACTCTGTGAATGACTCATGGGACGGAACTCTGTGAACGTAACAATCCAATCCGATGCTTGGCTTCACCAAAATAGCTCCATGCTCCGTGAAGGAAGCTCGTGAACGAAGCTCTGTTGCCCAAACAGCCCACAGCTCTGCAGAGGTCCTTCGCAGAGCTGCTCGGATAGCCCTCCGCAGCTCTGCGACAAAACAAGTCAATTCGATGGTTGGCGTCACCAACTGAATAGAGAGGGCAAAAGTCAATTCGCTGGTTGTCGTCACGGTTGAGTTTTGCTTTCAAATCTTTGAGCTCTGCGTTCAAAACAAGCCAATTCGATGGCTGGCGTCACAGGTTCAGTTTTGCACTCTTTTGTCTTTTGGATTATGGCACGTTTTCGAATTGGCTTGTTTTGAACTATCGAATTATCGAATTGGCTTGTTTTGAACGCAGAGCTCAAAGATTTGAAAGCAAAACTTAACCGTGACGACAACCAGCGAATTGACTTGTTTTGTCGCGGAGCTCTCTATGCTTTATAACCGACGGAGGTAGGGCTGAGCGAACAGCTCTGCGAACTCTGCGAAGTCTTGTTTGTTTGGGAGAGCCCCTGGTACGTCACAAAGCCTAGTAGTCACATTGAACTGGCTTAAAAGCTCTATACAAAACTGAACCTGTGACGCCAGCCATCGAATTGGCTTGTTTTGAACGCAGAGCTCAAAGATTTGAAAGCAAAACTCAACCGTGACGACAACCAGCGAATTGACCTGTTTTGTCGCGGAGCTCTCTATGCTTTATAACCGACGGAGGTAGGGCTGAGCGAGCAGCTCTGCGAACTCTGCGAAGTCTTGTTTGTTTGGGAGAGCCCTTGGTACGTTACAAAGCCTAGTAGTCACATTGAACTGGCTTAAAAGCTCTATACAAAACTGAACCTGTGACGCCAGCCATCGAATTGGCTTGTTTTGAACGCAGAGCTCGAAGATTTGAAAGCAAAACTCAACCATGACGACAACCAGCGAATTGACTTGTTTTGTCGCGGAGCTCTCTATGCCCTATAACCGACGGAGGTTAGGGCTGAGCGAGCAGCTCTGCGAACTCTGCGAAGTCTTGTTTGTTTGGGAGAGCCCTTGTTACGTTACAAAGCCTAGTAGTCACATTAAACTGGCTTAAAAGCTCTATACAAAACTTAACATTTGACGCCAGCCATCGAATTGGCTTGATTTGAACGCAGAGCTCAAAGATTTGAAAGAAAAACTCAACCGTGACGACATCCAGCAAATTAACTTGTTTTGTCGCGGAGCTCTGCGGGGGTATCACTGAGGGCTGTACGAGCAACCTCCATGGAGGAGCTCTGCAGAGCTGAGGGCTGTACGAGCAACCTCCATGGAGGAGCTCTGCAGAGCTCCTCCATGGAGGTTGCTCGTGCAGCCCCTATTGTATATAGTCTTTACTTCATAAGGAGAGGGAAATTTTTTATGACAAACAATCACAAAATCAATGAGTCAGACATAAATGGCATGGATGACACAAAATTCTTCCAACCACGTTTCAGGGCCACGCCATTGTAGTCTAATTGGTCAGCACATTCTGACGTTATTGTGTATCACCCAATCAGATCCTGTGACACCAATGACTCACCGTTCTTCTACATGGCAGCGTTGGAACCATTACGAGGTATTTCTAATCTTCAAGCAGATCTTCAAAGGCACTAGCGAGGCGGTTTCTGACGGGACTCCGGAGTCACCAGGCTCCTTGGTGGCCGGCTGCCAGACTACGGGGCAAATTAAGTCTCAGTGTAGTAAATTTTGTCCATTTCAGGGGAAGCCCCGTCGCTCGAAACACCGTACTTGATTCGAATGAAGGCTGGCAAACTCTCAAATACTTTTAGTGAATGCTTCCGGAAGAGTCTCGTGGCCGATGATACCCGAATAATTCCTTATACGGGTGGCAAAACCGTTAAAAAAATGCCCGAATGTGAACCGATGTCATCCATAATACATGTATCTCCGACACTGGCGGCGTTGCACGTTTCTGTCTCGTAAACGGCCATTGCCATTTGAAACGGTCGATGCCATGTCGCCAAATGGTCGATGCCATATCCGACGTATCATAACTTTAGAGACGGACAAAAACATTTAAAACGTATAAAAAGCAACATCTCATTTCAGCTCTAGTTGTGTTTCGGCGTGTGCAAGAATTTTTTTACTGACACTCAATTTTCATCTCGATCTTAATTTACCTTTTCCATTGAGTGTCTTTGTATCGTATTGCCCTAACTGGAGAGAATGTCGCACGTTGTTGTTGTTGTTTTGGCAATTATCATGTCTGTCTTGTTCGTCTTTTATCCCCAAGGCACTAATTATCTCGTGTTTAGATTACCCTGACGAAAGAATAGCCAGGATCGTTTCATATCTTACACAAGGAAAACGCGTTTACAAAAAAATAGAATAAATGAAATATATATTTTGTATTACTGGGAGCAAACAGAACCAAACACACACTCCGTAACTTCAAATTTCATACTTTATTCATATTTGTCAAAATGGAAAAAATAACAGAAATCTCCACCACCAAAAGTTCTAACTGTAATCTACTACTACAACACGAAAAAAGGACCAAGATTTCATTAAAGCATTCTTTAACCTTTCACCACAGGGTGGGATTTTACATAATCTATTATATATAACGTTACATCATAGTACATCACAGTACTACATCGTCCCCTATGTTTTCACCCAAGGATTACACTAACAAAAAGGTTATAGGTCACGTGTACAACATCTGATCATTCAATCTAATACATATACATTTAATATTACAATTTATCATGGAATAGTTTACAAGGCCGATATTCAGACTAACGGTTCACAACATTGTTATTCTTACACTCATAACTACAACTACTATTAAAATCTGACAAGACCTAAGATACCACAACAAAATACTTATTGAACCACAAGATAATGTTTATGCCCCATATACTAAATCATAATCATCACTTTTTGTACACTACTTATAAAATAGTCATCCAATGTACAATTCCTAGAAGCTATATTTTAAAAATACTTTTTAATACAGCTTCTTTATGGTATCAATAACAGAACCTATTTTGCTAGTACCCAACTGCTGTTCTTGCTGGATTTTTATGTTTTCGACTCGAAATGTTATGAGATGGGGTGCTCTCGTCGACCTTCCGTCATCTTGAATTTGGAGGTCAAAGGCAATTCTTTCTCGGCACGTAAAAAAGATGGCGGAACTTGACCCAAGATATGTAAAAAGTGCATAGACAGGTAGCTGCAAGCTACAGGATTGTTTGAAATTTCAAATTCTGTACCCGTGCTTGGTGGGGTCAAAAGGTCAACGATTGTGGTCCAGTTCGACCATGGGCAGCTGATCCTCGTCCATGTTTTGCGTATGCGGCCTTGGTCGCGGCATGGCGTAAATCAGCCGTTCCCAGAAACGCTCGTCCCCCCACTTCAGGTACGTGTTGGTCTTTAGGTAATGCTGAATGTCCGCAGGGGCGTTTTCGGCGGGGACGTCGTCCAGTAGAATCACGATCACGCGATTAGCCCTGTCCTGCAGCATCTGCGCGTGCGCGGCCTGGAACTCCAGCTGACACCAGTCACTTTCCAAAAAGTTATTGGACAGAAGAATGATCGTCCTCTTGCTGGCACTGACGGCGTTTAGGATGTTCTCAGCGATCGGAACGCCCGGGAGAAAATCCCGGTGGTGCAAGCAGACGCGAAACGGCGGCTCCCTGTTCTCGAGTGCGGGCAAGACGTCCTGCAGCACCACGTCCAAGTCGTGTTGACTGTACGATAAGAAGGCGTCGTACTCCTTGTCTTCGTCTTCCTCTTCTTCCCTGAGCCTCCATCCGTACCTGGCGTACAGGTAGACTTGGATGGCTTCCTTTCGTTTCACGATGACGATCACAAAAACTAAAACTATGATCACCAAAACCAATAGAGGGATAGACACACTGACAATGAGTCTATTTCGTGCTTGAGCAACCTGCAGGTTATCGCAGTCAAATTGTGCCGCCGACAAAGTCAAAATGTTCGGCGTTACTTTTGTATTTGCTAAGCAGCTGACGTTACGTCCTTGTGACAGAAGGTCCGATCTTCTCCGTAGCCAGTTCGCGAACCACAGAACATCACAGCCACAAGTCAGCGGATTGCCATGAATGCCCAGTAACCGCAGCTTCTTCAAACCAGCAAACACGTTTTCGGGTAGAGACTGTAGCTTGTTGTTTTCCAAGTGTAGTTCCTGTAAACTTTCCAGGTCGTGAAACGTACCGGCTGCTAGATATCGCACACCGGAATGGTTTAGGTAAAGTTCTCGCAGATTCGAGAGGGACTTGAAAACCGCGGTGCTCATCTCGGAGATGTTGTTTCCGTCGAGCCGGAGGATTTCAAGCGAGATGAAGCTGTTGAATGCCATATCGCCGATATATGAAATGTTGTTCTCATTTAGGTAAAGTTCTCGTATCATCAAAAGTTGGGGAAGATCGGCTCGGTTGATGACTATTAGCTGATTCCCTTCCAAATGAAGGATTGTTGTGACGTTCGAAATGTCATCTGGGATAGAAGACAAGTTCCTCCGAGCACAGTTGACCAACTCATTGTAAGGAGCTGTAGAAGAATTCAGCTGTCCTTGGAACGAGCACGAGCATTCGGACGGACAAGCCTTCGGTTTAGGCTTACATCCGGCTGCCTCTGACCTAGTAAGCAGCTCCCCTGCATGCTCAGAACAGAAACAATAGTACAGTCGGTTGTAGCACTCTTGCGAGCACCACAGCTCAGATGAGCTGAGATCTAACACTCTTTTACCGCTCAGCGTATCGGGAAAGGCGCATTTCAAGTTTTGAAAGTCTGTCTTTGTGTAAAGGACACCTTGTTTGGCGACATTCAAGTTCAACATCAACTCGTAAAGCCCACAGTCACAAATTAGCTGATTTCCAGTCAGTAGGAATGATATATCACCATGTTTCCCGGGATATATTATATTTTCTACAATTGCTATCCTAGATCTATCAAAAGACCTGTATGTTGCTAGCTCAAACGGTAACGAAGTGAACATGTTCCACCTTAGATCGAGATTTAAGGACAAGAAAATGACGTCTGGAGAAACTCTAGACTCAGAGAAGTACAACAACCAGATGTAGTTGTGGGATAAGTCGACATTTACAGTTTTGCCATTGATACCTAGACCTCCCCATGACGCGACATCCAATGACACCAAGTTGTTGTAGGACACGTCAATTTTCACGCAAAAGTCAGACGTAATACCGCGAAAAACCTCCTCAACAGTGACTAACTGGTTTCCGTGCACATCTAACGTTATCAAGTTCAGTAGAGGGCTGAGTGTTTCAGGTGTTAAATGTCTTAAAAGGTTGTTCCCCAAGTACAAGTGTTCCAATTTAGGCATGCTTTCAAACGTTGTCAAAGACAGAGAGGTAAGAAAATTGCCTTGCAGATAAAGGGAGAGAAGTGAGTTTAGACTATCAAAAACTGAAGGATCAATTGTACTTAAGTTGTTATAACTTAAGTCCAAAGACGTTAAGTGACCCAATCCTTCAAATCCTGACGCCCCGATGTGATCTACAAGCCCATCAGAAATGTTCAATTGTTCAAGATTCTCCAACTCCTTAAAAGCGCCATTCGGAATGGATCTAATCTTGCTAACTGGTAACTGAAGAGATTTCAGTTGTGAAAGTCCAAGAAAAGAGGTGGGGAAAATGAACCCCATGGCACCTGATCCGAGGTTCTCGGCAGGCTGGTGTTTGGAACTATTCTCGTCTGATGACAATTGTTGATGCAAATCTAACGTCAGTAAATTACTGAGGTTTTGAAAGGGAGAACCGACCAAAGCTTTTATCCGGTTGGTACCTATGTTCAAAACTTGTAAGCCAGGTAAGAATGGAAAGGATGTTGATAAGTTTGAAATACGATTAAGCTCCAGATTAAATGATCTTAAGTTTGTGAAGTGCTGTAAGTATTCTGGTTTTAGGTGGTGAATTTTGCTGCCTTTAAGAGCAAGACTCTTTAGGTTTGGCAAGGGATAGGTACCATTGACTTCCTGATAGAGCGCTTCGGGGAATCTATCAAAAACTAGAAAGTTCAGAGTGAGCTTTTGTAGTTGTGGTGTTGATAAAAATAGCTCAGGGTGAAGTACAACAGGTGTTACAGATTCGTTGATGACGTCAAATACTAGTCCAGCAACTGGAAAGTTCTCTATTACCAGGTCCTCTACACTGGGGATACCGTAGAAAACATATTTCCCTATGTACTGAACACACTCATTGAGCCCTAGTTTCTTTACAGATGCTGGAAGGAAATCAAACAGCCCGCTGGTATTCGTTGATAACGTCTGCTTGCACGTCACATCTACGGAGATGGTTATTTCTGGAGCGGCTGAAAGATATTCAGATATATATAGACGGTCTTGCACGTTCGCCAGACTGGGCAGATCCGGGCAGAGGCATTCAAAGAATTTCAAGGTCGGCCGCTGACACTTGCAGACTGGCTGTCGCGCGATCGGTGAACTTTCACCTCCGGGCGAACCGGTTTCCGCCGTGTCCATGGCAACGCCCCGGCCGATTGAGCAAATGATTAATAAGATACCAATCACTCTAGCCATGGTTCATATGTGATGTGGCGTCTGAAAACCAAGAGGAGAGGGAAATAGCATGAAAGTTTATCTGTGCTGGTACAAGTCATTATGAAGTAAAGACTAAACTCGAATGAACTGGCTACTACGGTCACGTGTCTCTGACGCCACGTTCCTAAGAGTAGACGGGTCCATTCCGTGAACAAAGTTGACGGAGTCCCAATTCATTCGAGTGTTGGATATAAAGTTGTCTTTACTTCATAAGGAGAGGGAAATTTTTTATGACAAACAATCACAAAATCAATGAGTCAGACATAAATGGCATGGATGACACAAAATTCTTCCAACCACGTTTCAGGGCCACACCATTGTAGTCTGATTGGTCAGCACATTTTGACGTTATTGTGTATCACCCAATCAGATCCTGTGACACCAATGACTCACCGTTCTTCTACATGGCAGCGTTGGAACCATTACGAGGTATTTCTAATCTTCAAGCAGATCTTCAAAGGCACTAGCGAGGCGGTTTCTGACAGGACTCCGAAGTCACTAGGCTCTTTGATGGCCAGCTGCCAGAATACGGGGCAAATCAGGTCACGATCTTTCCATCCAAACTCTGTTTGGAATGTCTTATTTAAGACCAAATAGTAAATTTTGCCCATTTCAGAGGAGGCCTCGTCTCTCGATCGAAACAACGTCCTTGAAGGCTGGCAAACTCCTGTCAACAAAGATATCTTACCCGTGCCAGTTCCCATTCCAAGCTTTACCATAGGTGTACACAGTTAGACTACATGTCTGCAAATGGCGTGGACAGTAAGAAATCGCCTCTTACCATGCAGAGGGGAGAGCTGTTGATCAAAACTATGGTGTTGCTTCTCTTGCCAGCTCACCAGCAACAATGAGCGCCTGTGGGCAAGGCTCATTCTTTTTAACTTCACCCCAAGGTCGGCCAGTGCCCAGGGCGTATATACATGACGTATATCCAACGAATGGGGCAGAACTAGTCGCCACCAAAACAAGAAAACATGCACGGGAAAGGTTAGAAACGCAGGGAGACAATCATGAACAAGGCAATGATAAGTTAACTGTCATGAAAGGATCAGGCTGGAAAAGAAGGGATGTGAGCCTTTCTCTTTAACTGTGGATCTTTAAAAAATCACCAGGTTCGCAGCCGATTAAATCATCCACACTAGAGTTCCACGACCGCGTACCTTCAGTTCCATGACCAAATGATGTTAATTTGCGACTGATGAATTGTAAATGTTTCTCATTGATTATGCAACAAAAATCCGTGACCATAGCATGTCCAGATCGCGAGGTACCAGAACAAGCAGCCAGGGGCCCAAATCAAATCATTTCGAGGTCTCATCACACGGCGGAGAGATTGGCCACATATATTACCCCAAATCCCTGATTTTTATATTTTTCGCCGACTAGGAATAAGATCAAAAATTGTGCCTTAGGTTTTTTTTTAATTTCTGTTTTTAAGTATAGTTTTTGTCGACAAATAGGTGAAAAATGGCATTTTTTAAATACATTTTTCGCACTCAATTACCCATAATTCAAAATAGAAGGGAATTTTTCAAAAATCACTAGGACACGATTCTCGAGAAAACCGTTACAGTCATTTTCAGCCGTTAATGATGTAAAATGGGCGTTTCTTGAGTGAAATCTTAAATTTAAAGGACAAATAAACTAATTTCAGCTTTGGGGCCTTATAATCCCAAATCCTGTTTGCAAAAGGTGATTCATTGGTTTCTACCATCCCCGCACACATTGGGGTTATATTTGATATTCGCGGCTGATGCCTGCCTATCCCTTCCTGCCCCTTGTAAATCATTACTACAGACGCCATGTACAGTACTTACAGCTTCATTGTACGGGGAAATTCCTCTCGCTCTTTTCGACAAGTATAGTGAACAGTGGCCCACGGCTTAACGCCCTGTACTAAGGACCCTTTCCAGTAGTGTGTGTATGTCGGACGAGCGACAACAGCCGACATTCAAACTCCCAATCTCTTGGTCCAGGGGCAGGGTCGCTATCCACTGGACTAGAAATGTTCGCAAGCTATAGTGTAGTGCCAATATTTTCTACAACATATATGTCTGCATATTCCAAAATTTACATTGTATTCTTACTTTTATGCCTAGTTTTTCAAGAGTTTGAAATGCGACTGTTTGCTTGTCTGACGCAATAAACATAGAAGTCTCATGCTATAGTTTTCATTTTCTTGACGAAAACAAGTAAATATGCATCTCGAGACCTGCACCATGATGAGAATTTTCAGCATAATCATAAATATTAATATTATTCAAATAGCCAGCTTCAGACAATCAACACTACCGTATGTTACGTAAGACTAATCCTGTGTTGTTTGTCACACGGCATTATGGATCAGCTACTGAAGGCCGGGACACACCCTACGAGAACAACAACAACAACAACCTGTGCCTGAAAGTGCCTACTGAGGCTATCCTGAATCTAACCCACTTGAAAGGTATGTTTCTGAGAGTTGATGAACATTTAAAGGCAGGCACCCAAAGCGATTTCATGGCAGTAAAACTGGATTTTCAAAGTTAATTTTCTGGTCGTTTTCATTGTAGGAAGACGAATCAACTCTATCCAATAGCATACTCGATATATGTGAGGCATGCAAAAATGCGATGTCGCTGATGGAAACGGTTTCTTGTTTTTTTAAATCGTAGATTGGTTCTAGTGTAGGTTGGTTCTAGCTATTTATCGGTGGTACCAAAAATAAACGGACTCCTCAGTGACACGTAGCTTGTTTCTGGACTGTTTCAAAGTATGCAATGATATCGACAATGTGCTAAGAAATAAAATTTGTTCAGGGTAAAATTTCTATCGTAGACAGTTTGTCAAACCGTAACCATAGTCACTGGCTTATGCACATAAATAATAAGGCAATGAGAGGTTAGATGTTGGGGTGGAATATTGTGCCGTTGTCAGACTGTCTGCAATGGTAGAAAGCTGCGAGAGAATACCAGTCATCAGAAAATGTTTAACAGTCTTCTTCTTGGAGATTAGGTTAGTTCTAACGAGGGTAACACGGGCGCTGCGCCATGATAGTTTTATTTGGTGACGCCATACTCTTGGGACAAATTCTGCGGGAACGAGACACATCAGACTGACCATGTCATATTTCCAAGCCACATTTTGTTTAAAATGTTTTCTAAGGCCTGTGCATGTTGTAACTACTAACTAAAACTTCAGACAATGAATGTATTATAATAGCAACACAGTTAAATATGAGTGCACGTGACTAAGAAACAGTCCTATAATGACTATTTGAATTTCGGAATATTAGCCTAACCTTTTAAAGAGAAACGTTACATTTTCTATCCTTCTGCTGATGTCCTTGTCTGGGAGGCGCAAACAGGGTCATAAAAACGAGTGCAAAATATTGATATTCAATAGCAGCAAGTCTCAGACAATTAACAGGCCGATATTTACGTACCAAGAGCCCAGTATTAAGACGGGCTGTTATATACTAACTAAATACCTTTAAGGAACAACTGCTGAAGCACGCATCCTAGAAGCACAGCAGCAAATGAGGGGAAATGCATTTGCTATTTTGAAAAGTGAAACACTCCTGTTACAGGACCTATGAAGCTGTTCCAAATCTCTGATTTTTGGACACACCAAGAACATTACACAGAGTGTAATGTCCTTGGACACACCACGTACCTTCCTTGTTTCACTAACATTTTGAAGGAATACTCCGGGTATTACAATTCCTCAGAGTAAATTGTTATGTTTGAATACAGTTTGTTGTGTCAAATTTACCAGACGTTGAAGCTTGAACGCAGCGCGAACTCTGTGGTGATCACATTCTTGAACCCCCCCTAAAGATCCTTCCATTAGAATTCAATGGCCGACTTCACGTGTAATTTCTCGCTTACTGGGTCTATAAGCTAACGTAAGGATTTGATTGACTATCAAGGTTCAAACGTTTAGGAAGGTACACAAAAAGTTTGAGGGATACAGCTACAGAGATATCAGCACTTGGAAACCCTCCCCACGAAACACACAATGCGCACTGAGCTCTGGGATTGTTAACTTTGCAAGGGTCCTTGGGGATTTCAAGACCTAGATCGCTAAAATGTGTTCGCTGCGTTCAGGCTTCAACTTACGGTAAATTTGATAAAACAAACTGGACATAAGTCTAACAAATTACTCTCTGATAAATTTCAATACTCACTTCTAGAGTGAAGTATTTCTTTAATTAAAAGGGAAAAAAAGAAAACAAAATGCATGGAGGACCATTTGAGTCTGACTACATTTACTCTTTTCATGATGATTATTTTCATTTCAAGCATATAGGGTTAACTTTCAAAGACCCAAAAATCCAGAACCAAAGACGATATTCCAAAACGGTTTCCTGTTCCGGAATACTGGGGCCATTACCTTTCAAACGATGCCAAAGTTGGCTTCCTGGGACGTCCGCTAGCCCTAACCCTAACCCTAACCCTAGGGTTAACTTTCAAAAATCTAAAACCAAAGACGATATTCCAAAACGGTTTCCTGTTCTGGAATACTTGGACCATTACCCTTCTAACGATACCAAAATTTTCCACCTTGGACGTCCGCTAGCCCTAACCCTAACCCTAGCCCTAACCTAGGGTTAACTTTCAAACACCCAAAAATCCAGAACCAAAGACGATATTCCAAAACGGTTTCCTGTTCTGCAAGATTTGGGCCATTACCTTTTTAACGATACCAAAGTTGGCTTACTGGGACGTCCGCCAGCCCTAACCCTAACCCTAGCCCTAACTCTATGGTTAACTATCAAACACCCAAAAATCCAGAACCAAAGACGATATTCCAGAACGGTTTCCTGTTCTGGAATACTGGGGCCATTACCTTTCCAATAATACCAAAGTTGGCTTCCTCTGAATAGCCTTTCGGATTACTACGAAAGCAACTTCCTCAACGCCAACCCAGCCAAGACTCAAGTGTGTGCGTTCCATCTGAAGAACCATCAGGCCCAGCGGCAGCTGAACATTACATGGAACGGCAAGAAACTAGCTAATGACAAGTTTCCTGTCTACCTTGGTGTAACCTTGGACAGAACTCTCTCATACAGAGAGCATGTAAGGAAACTGAAGGAGAAGGTTGCCTCAAGAAACAACCTCCTCAACAACCTGACAACACTCAACTGGGGAGCTGACGCCAATACCTTGCGCTCAACTGCCCTGGCATTATGCTACTCCGCAGCGGAATACTGCTCTCCTATACTGGGGAAGGTCTTGCCATGCAGGGAAAGTGGATGCCGAACTCAATACCTCCTGCCGTATCATCACAGGACTGCTGAAACCCACACCTCTACCAGCACTGCACCGACTAGCAGGTATTGCACAACCTCCCATTCGTAGAGAGGTTCACTCTAGGAGTCAGAAGTTCCTACA
The DNA here is from genome assembly GCA_013266295.2 of Branchiostoma floridae x Branchiostoma japonicum. Lineage (NCBI taxonomy): Eukaryota > Metazoa > Chordata > Leptocardii > Amphioxiformes > Branchiostomatidae > Branchiostoma > Branchiostoma floridae x Branchiostoma japonicum. The sequence continues at coordinate 16,660,463 of CM023829.1, read as the reverse complement.
GGAACAAGACCCAAGACACCCTCTCCACCATTACAAAGACATCAGAAGAAGACTTAAGTCCAGAAGGAGCTTTATGGTCGTGCAGAATTTGAACCCTAAGGACTCTGCCACGTACCGACTGGACCAGTGGAGAACTTTAGACCCTCCTCCTCCAAACGAAGCTCTATGTGAGAGCCCATGTGAGTCCCTACCTCATGGCACCCATTTGCCTAGAAGGAAATGGGCTGCCCTGAACAGAGCCAGGTGTGGAGTAGGTAGGACCAGAGATAATCTGTTAAAATGGGGACGCTAGAGGGCGTATTTCATGAAATACTTCATAAAATTAACTATATAACAGTTCTGAATACATTACCTCATAGTTAAGAATAAATTAACTTATAGTTATGAATAGATTAAAACATTGCTTACAATTGTATACGTTACCACTGAACTTGATTTGTATACATTTGCAGAAATTTGCATATGATCAACCTTGACCTTGATGTTGACCTATAAATGCATAAATTGGTCCAGACGACCAACCTTTACCACTTGTGTATGGTTATTTATGGTCAATTACTGATAATTCTGTACACATACATTGTAAATAAGATTAAACAAAAGTTAAAAAAGGAAATCATTATTATAGATACACAAGAAAGTAGGGCAAACAGACGGACTAACTAACTAACTAAGTAGTAGGTAGTAGGTATCCTTCCATCTCAGGAGATGATGGTAGCACTCTAAGTCTGGTAATGAAATAAACAAATGACATCATACCTGGTGACGTTCTGGTAGAGCTGCCTAAGCCGTGACGTCAGCCAGGCGCGAGGGTCCCTCACCACCAGCAGCAGTCTTACATCCGGGCTTCTGCTGGTGCTGGGGGCGGGGTCTCCTCCAGCGATAACTGGGTACAGACCTTCCTCCCACAGGAGCTGCTTGTCCTCCTCAGTCAGCCCCCCGCTTACGGGAGACGGGGTTCCTTGATTTGACTCGCGGAAAAGTGTCGCTAGACTTGCGAGGTTCCTGGCTTGTGCGAAAGTCACTGCTGAATGTTTCCTCCTCAGGCAGACGGCGTGCAGGACAGCCGGAATGTCCTGGTCCTGTATAGGACACGTTTTCTTTAACTTAAAGTACTTCTCCGATATAGAACACGCCTGCTGAATGTCTCTGCTACGTTGCCATCCTCCAAAGTTTTCGTCTTTGAAATAGGTCTTAAAATGGTTCTCCCATGCGGAAAAGTCACATGAGATTACGTCGTGTAAGATCCTGGCCTTCAGACGTTCTGTTGGCTCTGCACCTGTAGCGTTGGTCTAGACTCCTAGCGAGTATAGGGGTTCGAACATATAAAAGAAGTCGGGATGCTGGTTGAACATTTCGCCTAGAAGGGAAGACTCACTGCTGCTGAAGGACAGAATCACCGCCGCGATGTTAGATACAGGTGGTTCTTCAGGAGACACTAAGTCTTCCAGGACCACCGGCGCTTGCAGAGGGAGGTTCGGGGCGGAAGGCACGCGGTGAGACCGCCCCGGGGATGAGAGCGCTCTGCGAGAGCGCCCGGGAGCACATGGCTCCCGACAAGGACGCTCTGGACTTGCCTCAGCCGGGAACATTTCGGCGGTAACTGGTGACTCCATCATGTGTTTCATTAGAACCAATCGTTGTAGCTCCGTAGGCTCAACTACATGTATGTCACGTGACTGCTGGCTGCTGTAGCCACCACGTTGAGTCCTGTCCTTGTCGAATCTTCTCCACAAGCCGACAGTCAGGACAGAGTGGAGGAAAATGGCTACAGACAGGAGGCAGAACAAGTACCTTATGGTGCCCCTCCGCCATAGCCATGCCGCCATGTTTCTTCTTGGAGTACCTGTGAGGTGGGGGCAGGAGAAAAGTTCTGTCAAGCAGGTCAATGGAAAAGAACCCATATCTCTAAAATACACCGTTGGTGATCGCGTGTACTTATTAGGCATCTGTACTCCACACTTATTCTTATCAGACATCTGTTCTCCACACCTGTCCTTACCACGAATCTGTACTCCACACCTGTCCTCATCAGGCAGCTCTACTCCACACCTGTCCTTATCAGACATCTGTACTTCACACCTGACCTTAATTTATCAGACATCTCTACTCCGCACCTGTCCTTATCAGACATATGTACTCCACACCTGTCCTTATCAGGCATCTGTACTCTACACTTGTCCTCATCAGGCATCTCTACTCCGCACCTGTCCTTATCAGACATCTGTACTCCACACCTGTCCTTATCAGGCATCTGTACTCCACACCTGACCTAATCAGGCAACTGTACTCCACACCTGGCCTTATCAGATATCTGTATTCCACACCGTCCTTATCAGGCATCTGTTCTGCGTACCTGTCGTTATAAGCCATCTGTACTGCATACTTCTACCAATACTGTTATGCTTACATACCTGTCCTTACAAGGTATTTATACTGTTATTATATGGCACCTGTATTCCAACCTGTTCTTATATAAGGCACCATGAACTAGAAACCTGTACTTATATGGCATCTGTAATGCCCACCTGTACTGTTAGGGAATTTGTACTGTACTGCAAACTGTTCTTATAAGGCACTTACAAGACGGCTGTAACACACATGTTCTTACAAGCCCCCTCTACTTGTCCTTCACATGTCCTACTTTCCTGTATAATTCTCACCTGAGTTGTCGCCCTGCTCTGTGAGGTCAGAGGTCAGACCCTGCAGGACAGGTTGAACCGCTCCTAGCGTCTGACACAAGCAGGAGGCCTGAGGCGAAACAGAGCTCAGCGAAACGTTAGCACGGTGTCCAACGTAACGTGTTTTGGTTGGGCTCTCTTCAGGCCGGTAGACGTCCATCCCCGCCCACTTCATCCAGGCTCCCCGGTGGGGTTTTGCACGTCGGAGCTTGTTTATTGGCGGGGTAATTAAACTCCGCGTCGTGCAAACCTACCGGGGATCCTAGGCCTAGTTGAACTGGGCGGCAGGGATCGTCTACAGGCCCCGAATATTACTGGTTTTACTCTCATCAAACACTACAGCAGCATGTGGCATTTGTATAAGACTTTGCAACATAGACTTCCCATCCCAGTTCTTTGTAATAATTGTGTATGGTAAGTCAACAATATACGGCACGTGTATGGCTTCAAAATACATTGTAACAGTTACCTGTACCTGCCGATAATCCCAGAAATGGGGCTTGGCAGTAACGAAGATGATGAAAGTGTTACTCTCGACTAATCATAAAATTACAATCTGGCATTGCAGTGTACTTATGTCGTCACTTCTGTACCTAGTCTACAATAACGGCTAATTGAATAAACGTGCATACACCTGCAATGTTAAAGACATTTCACCTGAATGTTGACAATGTTGAAATGAAAATTAGAAAAAAATGTCTTCTACTGTACTCTATCTGTACTCTACTGTAGGGTACACGATCATTATTGATATGGATTTAGGTGTTCAAAAACTCGTACTATCGTAGAGTGGAACTCGCTGTCACCAAGCAGCCTCTACCAGGCTTCGGCCGGAAGCGGCTGGAAAGAGTAGAAATTGGCCAAAAAGACAGATAACATGCCAGGGGAGTTGGTCCACGAGCCTGAGAGTAGAGTTTCGGACGCGGCAAACTGTACTCTCTCGCGTCGGACCAACTCCCATGGCTTATTATCTGTCTTTTCTAGCCAATTTCTACTCTTTCCAGCCGCTTCCCGAAGCCTGGTAGAGGCTAGCCACCAACTGCACAAGCACAAAGTTCAGTCTTGACAATTGCAAGACGGAACAGTGTACAAGTGAAGGTAAGTTCCTTTTGATGGTATGATATATAATTTATGAATAACGATTTTGCATCTATTTAGAATGCGGCTCATATGTGTGGTATCTGAATGAAAGTTTGCTTTGGAGAACTTCAGTCCTTCGAATTTTGTTAACGTTACCTCCATGAAGCATCTTGAGCTTAATTTTGTAAATGTTTTTTGGGGGGATTTATCTCATTGCCGTTAAGTTATGGAAATAAGGTTTTAATTAGCACAATCTATTCTAATTGTAGAAAAAAACATGATGTAATTTGCGCTTGGTCCTCCGAAAATTTATAGCGATAATTTTGTGATGGGACTTATACGAAGGTATGAGGTCATGGAACTCTTGTTTGCAAATGTTCACTCTTTTACTAGCTAGCTCTTCTTTAATAGTTATAGGCCAATCTCCTTAATCTTGTCAGTGCAGGAGTCTAGAGAAGACTCAGCATCAAACTTCAGCGTTTTCTCCTTCAGCCTCACCAACTCGTCAGCGATTCGACCTACAAGCAATAGTTTTACGAATCGCCCGAGTGTGAATCGACTGCTATGTTCTAGACGGATAAATCCACAGCACCGGGCACTTCCGGATCTGCTTCGGCTGTTGTTGTATGAAGGAAAATAACGTTTAATCCACCTGGTTACAACAGTGGCGGTCAATTTCACAGGTTAGGCACGCCAACGTTACCATTGCTACATGTAACTCGCATGGCAGCTGCCGTTTTTAACTTAAATAGGAAGTATAACGTAAGAACTTGTATAGGGTGGGAGGGGGGTTTTGCGTGCCGTCTTACCTCACTGTGGTCTTACCTTGAAGAATCAAAATTATCGCTTTAAATTTTCAAAGGGCCAAGCGTAAATTACGTCATGATTTGCCGGTGTCCTTGACATCGGTCTGTGGTAAAGTGCACGAACACATCGTGCACTGCCACATAATGAAACATCTAGACACTCATGGCATACTGTCCCCTGCGCAGCACGGTTTCAGGAAGGGTCTGTCCGGTGAGAGCCAGCTGGCCCTAACCATTGAAGATCTGGCCAGGAACCTCGACCAAAACCAACAGGTCGACGCCGCGGTGCTCGACTTTAGATTTTTGGGCTTTAGAAGTTTCGAGGGTAGCATTAGGGTTAGGGCAACCGGAATTCTGGGGAAGTCATGTTTGGTGTCGTTTGAAAGGTAATTTTCTCAGTATTCCAGAACATTTTTTGGTTTTGGAATATCGTCCTCGGTTCTGGATTTTTGAGCTTTCAAACTTTCGAGGGTAGCATTAGGGTTAGGGCAACCGGAATTCTGGGGAAGTCATGTTTGGTGTCGCTTGAAAGGTAATTGTCTCAGTATTCCAGAACATTTTTTGGTTTTGGAATATCGTCCTCGGTTCTGGATTTTTGGGCTTTAGAAGTTTCGAGGGTAGCATTAGGGTTAGGGCAACCGGAATTCTGGGGAAGTCATGTTTGGTGTCGTTTGAAAGGTAATTTTCTCAGTATTCCAGAACATTTTTTGGTTTTGGAATATCGTCCTCGGTTCTGGATTTTTGAGCTTTCAAACTTTCGAGGGTAGCATTAGGGTTAGGGCAACCGGAATTCTTGGGAAGTCATGTTTGGTGTCGTTTGTAAAGTAATTATCTCTTTATTCCAGAACATTTTTTTGGTTTTGGAATATCGTCCTTGGTTCTGGATTTTTGGGCTTTAGAAGTTTCGAGGGTAGCATTAGGGTTAGGGCAACCGGAATTCTGGGGAAGTCATGTTTGGTGTCGTTTGTAAGGTAATTGTCTCAGTATTCCAGAACATTGTTTGGTTTTGAAATATCGTTCTCGGTTCTGGATTTTTGGGCTTTAGAAGTTTCGAGGGTAGCATTAGGGTTAGGGCAACCGGACTTCTCGGGAAGTCATGTTTGGTGTCGTTTGTAAGGTAATTGTCTCAGTATTCCAGAACATTTTTTGGTTTTGGAATATCGTCCTCGGTTCTGGATTTTTGGGCTTTAGAAGTTTCGAGGGTAGCATTAGGGTTAGGGCAACCGGAATTCTGGGGAAGTCATGTTTGGTGTCGTTTGTAGGGTAATTATCTCTTTATTCCAGAACATTTTTTGGTTTTGGAATATCGTCCTCGGTTCTGGATTTTTGAGCTTTCAAACTTTCGAGGGTAGCATTAGGGTTAGGGCAACCGGACTTCTCGGGAAGTCATATTTGGTGTCGTTTGTAAAGTAATTGTCTCAGTATTCCAGAACATTTTTTGGTTTTGGAATATCGTCCTAGGTTCTGGATTTTTGAGCTTTCAAACTTTCGAGGGTAGCATTAGGGTTAGGGCAACCGGAATTCTGGGGAAGTCATGTTTGGTGTCGTTTGAAAGGTAATTGTCTCAGTATTCCAGAACATTTTTTGGTTTTGGAATATCGTCCTCGGTTCTGGATTTTTGAGCTTTCAAACTTTCGAGGGTAGCATTAGGGTTAGGGCAACCGGAATTCTGGGGAAGTCATGTTTGGTGTCGTTTGAAAGGTAATTGTCTCAGTATTCCAGAACATTTTTTGGTTTTGGAATATCGTCCTCGGTTCTGGATTTTTGGGCTTTAGAAGTTTCGAGGGTAGCATTAGGGTTAGGGCAACCGGAATTCTGGGGAAGTCATGTTTGGTGTCGTTTGAAAGGCAATTTTCTCAGTATTCCAGAACATTTTTTGGTTTTGAAATATCGTTCTCGGTTCTGGATTTTTGAGCTTTCAAAATTTCGAGGGTAGCATTAGGGTTAGGGCAACCGGAATTCTGGGAAAGTCATGTTTGGTGTCGTTTGAAAGGCAATTTTCTCAGTATTCCAGAACATTTTTTGGTTTTGGAATATCGTCCTCGGTTCTGGATTTTTGGGCTTTAGAAGTTTCGAGGGTAGCACTAGGGTTAGGGCAACCGGAATTCTGGGGAAGTCATGTTTGGTGTCGTTTGAAAGGTAATTGTCTCAGTATTCCAGAACATTGTTTGGTTTTGGAATATCGTCCTCGGTTCTGGATTTTTGAGCTTTCAAACTTTCGAGGGTAGCATTAGGGTTAGGGCAACCGGAATTCTGGGGAAGTCATGTTTGGTGTCGTTTGAAAGGTAATTGTCTCAGTATTCCAGAACATTTTTTGGTTTTGGAATATCGTCCTCGGTTCTGGATTTTTGAGCTTTCAAACTTTCGAGGGTAGCATTAGGGTTAGGGCAACCGGAATTCTAGGGAAGTCATGTTTGGTGTCGTTTGAAAGGTAATTGTCTCAGTATTCCAGAACATTTTTTGGTTTTGGAATACCGTCCTCGGTTCTGGATTTTTGAGCTTTCAAACTTTCGAGGGTAGCATTAGGGTTAGGGCAACCGGAATTCTGGGGAAGTCATGTTTGGTGTCGTTTGAAAGGTAATTGTCTCAGTATTCCAGAACATTTTTTGGTTTTGGAATATCGTCCTCGGTTCTGGATTTTTGGGCTTTAGAAGTTTCGAGGGTAGCATTAGGGTTAGGGCAACCGGAATTCTGGGGAAGTCATGTTTGGTGTCGTTTGAAAGGCAATTTTCTCAGTATTCCAGAACATTTTTGGTTTTGAAATATCGTTCTCGGTTCTGGATTTTTGAGCTTTCAAAATTTCGAGGGTAGCATTAGGGTTAGGGCAATCGGAATTCTGGGAAAGTCATGTTTGGTGTCGTTTGAAAGGCAATTTTCTCAGTATTCCAGAACATTTTTTGGTTTTGGAATATCGTCCTCGGTTCTGGATTTTTGGGCTTTAGAAGTTTCGAGGGTAGCACTAGGGTTAGGGCAACCGGAATTCTGGGGAAGTCATGTTTGGTGTCGTTTGAAAGGTAATTGTCTCAGTATTCCAGAACATTTTTTGGTTTTGGAATACCGTCCTTGGTTCTGGATTTTTGAGCTTTCAAACTTTCGAGGGTAGCATTAGGGTTAGGGCAACCGGAATTCTGGGGAAGTCATGTTTGGTGTCGTTTGAAAGGTAATTGTCTCAGTATTCCAGAACATTTTTTGGTTTTGGAATATCGTCCTCGGTTCTGGATTTTTGGGCTTTAGAAGTTTCGAGGGTAGCATTAGGGTTAGGGCAACCGGAATTCTGGGGAAGTCATGTTTGGTGTCGTTTGAAAGGCAATTTTCTCAGTATTCCAGAACATTTTTTGGTTTTGAAATATCGTTCTCGGTTCTGGATTTTTGAGCTTTCAAAATTTCGAGGGTAGCATTAGGGTTAGGGCAATCGGAATTCTGGGAAAGTCATGTTTGGTGTCGTTTGAAAGGCAATTTTTCAGTATTCCAGAACATTTTTTGGTTTTGGAATATCGTCCTCGGTTCTGGATTTTTGAGCTTTAGAAGTTTCGAGGGTAGCACTAGGGTTAGGGCAACCGGAATTCTGGGGAAGTCATGTTTGGTGTCGTTTGAAAGGTTATTGTCTCAGTATTCCAGAACATTGTTTGGTTTTGGAATATCGTCCTCGGTTCTGGATTTTTGGGCTTTAGAAGTTTCGAGGGTAGCATTAGGGTTAGGGCAACCGGAATTCTGGGGAAGTCATGTTTGGTGTCGTTTGAAAGGTAATTGTCTCAGTATTCCAGAACATTTTTTGGTTTTGGAATATCGTCCTCGGTTCTGGATTTTTGGGCTTTCAAACTTTCGAGGGTAGCATTAGGGTTAGGGCAACCGGAATTCTGGGGAAGTCATGTTTGGTGTCGTTTGAAAGGTAATTGTCTCAGTATTCCAGAACATTTTTTGGTTTTGGAATATCGTCCTCGGTTCTGGGTTTTTGGGCTTTAGAAGTTTCGAGGGTAGCATTAGGGTTAGGGCAACCGGAATTCTGGGGAAGTCATGTTTGGTGTCGTTTGAAAGGTAATTGTCTCAGTATTCCAGAACATTTTTTGGTTTTGGAATATCGTCCTCGGTTCTGGATTTTTGAGCTTTCTAACTTTCGAGAGTAGCATTAGGGTTAGGGCAACCGGAATTTTTGGGAAGTCATGTTTGGTGTCGTTTGAAAGGTAATTGTCTCAGTATTCCAGAACATTTTTTGGTTTTGGAATATCGTCCTCGGTTCTGGATTTTTGGGCTTTAGAAGTTTCGAGGGTAGCATTAGGGTTAGGGCAACCGGAATTCTGGGGAAGTCATGTTTGGTGTCGTTTGAAAGGTAATTGTCTCAGTATTCCAGAACATTTTTTGGTTTTGGAATATCGTCCTCGGTTCTGGATTTTTGGGCTTTAGAAGTTTCGAGGGTAGCATTAGGGTTAGGGCAACCGGAATTCTGGGGAAGTCATGTTTGGTGTCGTTTGAAAGGTAATTGTCTCAGTATTCCAGAACATTTTTTGGTTTTGGAATATCGTCCTCGGTTCTGGATTTTTGAGCTTTCAAACTTTCGAGGGTAGCATTAGGGTTAGGGCAACCGGACTTCTCGGGAAGTCATATTTGGTGTCGTTTGTAAAGTAATTGTCTCAGTATTCCAGAACATTTTTTGGTTTTGGAATATCGTCCTAGGTTCTGGATTTTTGAGCTTTCAAACTTTCGAGGGTAGCATTAGGGTTAGGGCAACCGGAATTCTGGGGAAGTCATGTTTGGTGTCGTTTGAAAGGTAATTGTCTCAGTATTCCAGAACATTTTTTGGTTTTGGAATATCGTCCTCGGTTCTGGATTTTTGAGGTTTAGAAGTTTCGAGGGTAGCATTAGGGTTAGGGCAACCGGAATTCTGGGGAAGTCATGTTTGGTGTCGTTTGAAAGGTAATTGTCTCAGTATTCCAGAACATTTTTTGGTTTTGGAATATCGTCCTCGGTTCTGGATTTTTGAGCTTTCAAACTTTCGAGGGTAGCATTAGGGTTAGGGCAACCGGAATTTTTGGGAAGTCATGTTTGGTGTCGTTTGAAAGGTAATTGTCTCAGTATTCCAGAACATTTTTTGGTTTTGGAATATCGTCCTCGGTTCTGGATTTTTGAGCTTTCAAACTTTCGAGGGTAGCATTAGGGTTAGGGCAACCGGAATTCTGGGGAAGTCATGTTTGGTGTCGTTTGAAAGGTAATTGTCTCAGTATTCCAGAACATTTTTTGGTTTTGGAATATCGTCCTCGGTTCTGGATTTTTGAGCTTTAGAAGTTTCGAGGGTAGCACTAGGGTTAGGGCAACCGGAATTTTTGGGAAGTCATGTTTGGTGTCGTTTGAAAGGCAATTTTCTCAGTATTCCAGAACATTTTTTGGTTTTGGAATATCGTCCTCGGTTCTGGATTTTTGGGCTTTAGAAGTTTCGAGGGTAGCACTAGGGTTAGGGCAACCGGAATTCTGGGGAAGTCATGTTTGGTGTCGTTTGAAAGGTAATTGTCTCAGTATTCCAGAACATTGTTTGGTTTTGGAATATCGTCCTCGGTTCTGGATTTTTGAGCTTTCAAACTTTCGAGGGTAGCATTAGGGTTAGGGCAACCGGAATTCTGGGGAAGTCATGTTTGGTGTCGTTTGAAAGGTAATTGTCTCAGTATTCCAGAACATTTTTTGGTTTTGGAATATCGTCCTCGGTTCTGGATTTTTGAGCTTTCAAACTTTCGAGGGTAGCATTAGGGTTAGGGCAACCGGAATTCTAGGGAAGTCATGTTTGGTGTCGTTTGAAAGGTAATTGTCTCAGTATTCCAGAACATTTTTTGGTTTTGGAATACCGTCCTCGGTTCTGGATTTTTGAGCTTTCAAACTTTCGAGGGTAGCATTAGGGTTAGGGCAACCGGAATTCTGGGGAAGTCATGTTTGGTGTCGTTTGAAAGGTAATTGTCTCAGTATTCCAGAACATTTTTTGGTTTTGGAATATCGTCCTCGGTTCTGGATTTTTGGGCTTTAGAAGTTTCGAGGGTAGCATTAGGGTTAGGGCAACCGGAATTCTGGGGAAGTCATGTTTGGTGTCGTTTGAAAGGCAATTTTCTCAGTATTCCAGAACATTTTTGGTTTTGAAATATCGTTCTCGGTTCTGGATTTTTGAGCTTTCAAAATTTCGAGGGTAGCATTAGGGTTAGGGCAATCGGAATTCTGGGAAAGTCATGTTTGGTGTCGTTTGAAAGGCAATTTTCTCAGTATTCCAGAACATTTTTTGGTTTTGGAATATCGTCCTCGGTTCTGGATTTTTGGGCTTTAGAAGTTTCGAGGGTAGCACTAGGGTTAGGGCAACCGGAATTCTGGGGAAGTCATGTTTGGTGTCGTTTGAAAGGTAATTGTCTCAGTATTCCAGAACATTTTTTGGTTTTGGAATACCGTCCTCGGTTCTGGATTTTTGAGCTTTCAAACTTTCGAGGGTAGCATTAGGGTTAGGGCAACCGGAATTCTGGGGAAGTCATGTTTGGTGTCGTTTGAAAGGTAATTGTCTCAGTATTCCAGAACATTTTTTGGTTTTGGAATATCGTCCTCGGTTCTGGATTTTTGGGCTTTAGAAGTTTCGAGGGTAGCATTAGGGTTAGGGCAACCGGAATTCTGGGGAAGTCATGTTTGGTGTCGTTTGAAAGGCAATTTTCTCAGTATTCCAGAACATTTTTTGGTTTTGAAATATCGTTCTCGGTTCTGGATTTTTGAGCTTTCAAAATTTCGAGGGTAGCATTAGGGTTAGGGCAATCGGAATTCTGGGAAAGTCATGTTTGGTGTCGTTTGAAAGGCAATTTTTCAGTATTCCAGAACATTTTTTGGTTTTGGAATATCGTCCTCGGTTCTGGATTTTTGAGCTTTAGAAGTTTCGAGGGTAGCACTAGGGTTAGGGCAACCGGAATTCTGGGGAAGTCATGTTTGGTGTCGTTTGAAAGGTTATTGTCTCAGTATTCCAGAACATTGTTTGGTTTTGGAATATCGTCCTCGGTTCTGGATTTTTGGGCTTTAGAAGTTTCGAGGGTAGCATTAGGGTTAGGGCAACCGGAATTCTGGGGAAGTCATGTTTGGTGTCGTTTGAAAGGTAATTGTCTCAGTATTCCAGAACATTTTTTGGTTTTGGAATATCGTCCTCGGTTCTGGATTTTTGGGCTTTCAAACTTTCGAGGGTAGCATTAGGGTTAGGGCAACCGGAATTCTGGGGAAGTCATGTTTGGTGTCGTTTGAAAGGTAATTGTCTCAGTATTCCAGAACATTTTTTGGTTTTGGAATATCGTCCTCGGTTCTGGGTTTTTGGGCTTTAGAAGTTTCGAGGGTAGCATTAGGGTTAGGGCAACCGGAATTCTGGGGAAGTCATGTTTGGTGTCGTTTGAAAGGTAATTGTCTCAGTATTCCAGAACATTTTTTGGTTTTGGAATATCGTCCTCGGTTCTGGATTTTTGAGCTTTCTAACTTTCGAGAGTAGCATTAGGGTTAGGGCAACCGGAATTTTTGGGAAGTCATGTTTGGTGTCGTTTGAAAGGTAATTGTCTCAGTATTCCAGAACATTTTTTGGTTTTGGAATATCGTCCTCGGTTCTGGATTTTTGGGCTTTAGAAGTTTCGAGGGTAGCATTAGGGTTAGGGCAACCGGAATTCTGGGGAAGTCATGTTTGGTGTCGTTTGAAAGGTAATTGTCTCAGTATTCCAGAACATTTTTTGGTTTTGGAATATCGTCCTCGGTTCTGGATTTTTGGGCTTTAGAAGTTTCGAGGGTAGCATTAGGGTTAGGGCAACCGGAATTCTGGGGAAGTCATGTTTGGTGTCGTTTGAAAGGTAATTGTCTCAGTATTCCAGAACATTTTTTGGTTTTGGAATATCGTCCTCGGTTCTGGATTTTTGAGCTTTCAAACTTTCGAGGGTAGCATTAGGGTTAGGGCAACCGGAATTCTCGGGAAGTCATATTTGGTGTCGTTTGTAAAGGTAATTGTCTCAGTATTCCAGAACATTTTTTGGTTTTGGAATATCGTCCTAGGTTCTGGATTTTTGAGCTTTCAAACTTTCGAGGGTAGCATTAGGGTTAGGGCAACCGGAATTCTGGGGAAGTCATGTTTGGTGTCGTTTGAAAGGTAATTGTCTCAGTATTCCAGAACATTTTTTGGTTTTGGAATATCGTCCTCGGTTCTGGATTTTTGAGGCTTTAGAAGTTTCGAGGGTAGCATTAGGGTTAGGGCAACCGGAATTCTGGGGAAGTCATGTTTGGTGTCGTTTGAAAGGTAATTGTCTCAGTATTCCAGAACATTTTTTGGTTTTGGAATATCGTCCTCGGTTCTGGATTTTTGAGCTTTCAAACTTTCGAGGGTAGCATTAGGGTTAGGGCAACCGGAATTTTGGGAAGTCATGTTTGGTGTCGTTTGAAAGGTAATTGTCTCAGTATTCCAGAACATTTTTTGGTTTTGGAATATCGTCCTCGGTTCTGGATTTTTGAGCTTTCAAACTTTCGAGGGTAGCATTAGGGTTAGGGCAACCGGAATTCTGGGGAAGTCATGTTTGGTGTCGTTTGAAAGGTAATTGTCTCAGTATTCCAGAACATTTTTTGGTTTTGGAATATCGTCCTCGGTTCTGGATTTTTGAGCTTTCAAACTTTCGAGGGTAGCATTAGGGTTAGGGCAACCGGAATTTTTGGGAAGTCATGTTTGGTGTCGTTTGAAAGGTAATTGTCTCAGTATTCCAGAACATTTCTTGGTTTTGGAATATCGTCCTCGGTTCTGGATTTTTGGGCTTTAGAAGTTTCGAGGGTAGCATTAGGGTTAGGGCCACCGGAATTCTGGGAAGTCATGTTTGGTGTCGTTTGAAAGGTAATTGTCTCAGTATTCCAGAACATTTTTTGGTTTTGGAATATCGTCCTCTGTTCTGGATTTTTGGGCTTCAGAAGTTTCGAGGGTAGCATTAGGGTTAGGTCAATCGGAATTTTTGGGAAGTCATGTTTGGTGTCGTTTGAAAGGTAATTGTCTCAGTATTCCAGAACATTTTTTGGTTTTGGAATATCGTCCTCGGTTCTGGATTTTTGAGCTTTCAAACTTTCGAGGGTAGCATTAGGGTTAGGGCAACCGGAATTTTTGGGAAGTCATGTTTGGTGTCGTTTGAAAGGTAATTGTCTCAGTATTCCAGAACATTTTTTGGTTTTGGAATATCGTCCTCGGTTCTGGATTTTTGAGCTTTCAAACTTTCGAGGGTAGCATTAGGGTTAGGGCAACCGGAATTCTGGGGAAGTCATGTTTGGTGTCGTTTGAAAGGTAATTGTCTCAGTATTCCAGAACATTTTTTGGTTTTGGAATATCGTCCTCGGTTCTGGATTTTTGAGCTTTCAAACTTTCGAGGGTAGCATTAGGGTTAGGGCAACCGGAATTTTTGGGAAGTCATGTTTGGTGTCGTTTGAAAGGTAATTGTCTCAGTATTCCAGAACATTTCTTGGTTTTGGAATATCGTCCTCGGTTCTGGATTTTTGGGCTTTAGAAGTTTCGAGGGTAGCATTAGGGTTAGGGCCACCGGAATTCTGGGAAAGTCATGTTTGGTGTCGTTTGAAAGGTAATTGTCTCAGTATTCCAGAACATTTTTTGGTTTTGGAATATCGTCCTCGGTTCTGGATTTTTGGGCTTCAGAAGTTTCGAGGGTAGCATTAGGGTTAGGTCAATCGGAATTTTTGGGAAGTCATGTTTGGTGTCGTTTGAAAGGTAATTGTCTCAGTATTCCAGAACATTTTTTGGTTTTGGAATATCGTCCTCGGTTCTGGATTTTTGGGCTTTAGAAGTTTCGAGGGTAGCATTAGGGTTAGGGCAATCGGAATTCTGGGGAAGTCATGTTTGGTGTCGTTTGAAAGGTAATTTTCTCAGTATTCCAGAACATTTTTTGGTTTTGGAATATCGTCCTCGGTTCTGGATTTTTGAGCTTTCAAAATTTCGAGGGTAGCATTAGGGTTAGGGCAATCGGAATTCTGGGGAAAGTCATGTTTGGTGTCGTTTGAAAGGCAATTTTCTCAGTATTCCAGAACATTTTTTGGTTTTGGAATATCGTCCTCGGTTCTGGATTTTTGGGCTTTAGAAGTTTCGAGGGTAGCACTTAGGGTTAGGGCAACCGGAATTCTGGGGAAGTCATGTTTGGTGTCGTTTGAAAGGTAATTGTCTCAGTATTCCAGAACATTTTTTGGTTTTGGAATATCGTCCTCGGTTCTGGATTTTTGGGCTTTAGAAGTTTCGAGGGTAGCATTAGGGTTAGGGCAACCGGAATTCTGGGAAGTCATGTTTGGTGTCGTTTGAAAGGTAATTGTCTCAGTATTCCAGAACATTTTTTGGTTTTGGAATATCGTCCTCGGTTCTGGATTTTTGGGCTTTAGAAGTTTCGAGGGTAGCATTAGGGTTAGGGCAACCGGAATTCTGGGGAAGTCATGTTTGGTGTCGTTTGAAAGGTAATTGTCTCAGTATTCCAGAACATTTTTTGGTTTTGGAATATCGTCCTCGGTTCTGGATTTTTGGGCTTTAGAAGTTTCGAGGGTAGCATTAGGGTTAGGGCAACCGGAATTCTGGGGAAGTCATGTTTGGTGTCGTTTGAAAGGTAATTGTCTCAGTATTCCAGAACATTTTTTGGTTTTGGAATATCGTCCTCGGTTCTGGATTTTTGGGCTTTCAAACTTTCGAGGGTAGCATTAGGGTTAGGGCAACCGGAATTCTGGGGAAGTCATGTTTGGTGTCGTTTGAAAGGCAATTTTCTCAGTATTCCAGAACATTTTTTGGTTTTGGAATATCGTCCTCGGTTCTGGGATTTTTGGGCTTTAGAAGTTTCGAGGGTAGCATTAGGGTTAGGGCAACCGGAATTCTGGGGAAGTCATGTTTGGTGTCGTTTGAAAGGTAATTGTCTCAGTATTCCAGAACATTTTTTGGTTTTGGAATATCGTCCTCGGTTCTGGATTTTTGAGCTTTCTAACTTTCGAGGGTAGCATTAGGGTTAGGGCAACCGGAATTTCTGGGAAGTCATGTTTGGTGTCGTTTGAAAGGTAATTGTCTCAGTATTCCAGAACATTTTTTGGTTTTGGAATATCGTCCTCGGTTCTGGATTTTTGGGCTTTAGAAGTTTCGAGGGTAGCATTAGGGTTAGGGCAACCGGAATTCTGGGGAAGTCATGTTTGGTGTCGTTTGAAAGGTAATTGTCTCAGTATTCCAGAACATTTTTGGTTTTGGAATATCGTCCTCGGTTCTGGATTTTTGGGCTTTAGAAGTTTCGAGGGTAGCATTAGGGTTAGGGCAACCGGAATTCTGGGGAAGTCATGTTTGGTGTCGTTTGAAAGGTAATTGTCTCAGTATTCCAGAACATTTTTGGTTTTGGAATATCGTCCTCGGTTCTGGATTTTTGAGGCTTTCAGAAGTTTCGAGGGTAGCATTAGGGTTAGGGCAACCGGAATTCTGGGGAAGTCATGTTTGGTGTCGTTTGAAAGGTAATTGTCTCAGTATTCCAGAACATTTTTTGGTTTTGGAATATCGTCCTCGGTTCTGGATTTTTGAGGCTTTCTAACTTTCGAGGGTAGCATTAGGGTTAGGGCAACCGGAATTTTGGGGAAGTCATGTTTGGTGTCGTTTGAAAGGTAATTGTCTCAGTATTCCAGAACATTTTTTGGTTTTGGAATATCGTCCTCGGTTCTGGATTTTTGGGCTTTAGAAGTTTCGAGGGTAGCATTAGGGTTAGGGCAACCGGAATTCTGGGGAAGTCATGTTTGGTGTCGTTTGAAAGGTAATTGTCTCAGTATTCCAGAACATTTTTTGGTTTTGGAATATCGTCCTCGGTTCTGGATTTTTGGGCTTTAGAAGTTTCGAGGGTAGCATTAGGGTTAGGGCAACCGGAATTCTGGGGAAGTCATGTTTGGTGTCGTTTGAAAGGTAATTGTCTCAGTATTCCAGAACATTTTTTGGTTTTGGAATATCGTCCTCGGTTCTGGATTTTTGAGCTTTCAAACTTTCGAGGGTAGCATTAGGGTTAGGGCAACCGGAATTCTGGGGAAGTCATGTTTGGTGTCGTTTGAAAGGTAATTGTCTCAGTATTCCAGAACATTTTTTGGTTTTGGAATATCGTCCTCGGTTCTGGATTTTTGAGCTTTCAAACTTTCGAGGGTAGCATTAGGGTTAGGGCAACCGGAATTCTGGGGAAGTCATGTTTGGTGTCGTTTGAAAGGTAATTGTCTCAGTATTCCAGAACATTTTTTGGTTTTGGAATATCGTCCTCGGTTCTGGATTTTTGGGCTTTAGAACTTTCGAGGGTAGCATTAGGGTTAGGGCAACCGGAATTCTGGGGAAGTCATGTTTGGTGTCGTTTGAAAGGTAATTGTCTCAGTATTCCAGAACATTTTTTGGTTTTGGAATATCGTCCTCGGTTCTGGATTTTTGGGCTTTCAAACTTTCGAGGGTAGCATTAGGGTTAGGGCAACCGGAATTCTGGGGAAGTCATGTTTGGTGTCGTTTGAAAGGTAATTGTCTCAGTATTCCAGAACATTTTTTGGTTTTGGAATATCGTCCTCGGTTCTGGATTTTTGAGCTTTCAAACTTTCGAGGGTAGCATTAGGGTTAGGGCAACCGGAATTCTGGGGAAGTCATGTTTGGTGTCGTTTGAAAGGTAATTGTCTCAGTATTCCAGAACATTTTTTGGTTTTGGAATATCGTCCTCGGTTCTGGATTTTTGAGCTTTCAAACTTTCGAGGGTAGCATTAGGGTTAGGGCAACCGGAATTCTGGGGAAGTCATGTTTGGTGTCGTTTGAAAGGTAATTGTCTCAGTATTCCAGAACATTTTTTGGTTTTGGAATATCGTCCTCGGTTCTGGATTTTTGAGCTTTCAAACTTTCGAGGGTAGCATTAGGGTTAGGGCAACCGGAATTCTGGGAAGTCATGTTGGTGTCGTTTGAAAGGTAATTGTCTCAGTATTCCAGAACATTTTTTGGTTTTGGAATATCGTCCTCGGTTCTGGATTTTTGAGCTTTCAAACTTTCGAGGGTAGCATTAGGGTTAGGGCAACCGGAATTCTGGGAAGTCATGTTTGGTGTCGTTTGAAAGGTAATTGTCTCAGTATTCCAGAACATTTTTTGGTTTTGGAATATCGTCCTCGGTTCTGGATTTTTGAGCTTTCAAACGTTTCGAGGGTAGCATTAGGGTTAGGGCAACCGGAATTCTGGGGAAGTCATGTTTGGTGTCGTTTGAAAGGTAATTGTCTCAGTATTCCAGAACATTTTTTGGTTTTGGAATATCGTCCTCGGTTCTGGATTTTTGAGGCTTTCAGAAGTTTCGAGGGTAGCATTAGGGTTAGGGCAACCGGAATTCTGGGGAAGTCATGTTTGGTGTCGTTTGAAAGGTAATTGTCTCAGTATTCCAGAACATTTTTTGGTTTTGGAATATCGTCCTCGGTTCTGGATTTTTGAGCTTTCAAACTTTCGAGGGTAGCATTAGGGTTAGGGCAACCGGAATTCTGGGGAAGTCATGTTTGGTGTCGTTTGAAAGGTAATTGTCTCAGTATTCCAGAACATTTTTGGTTTTGGAATATCGTCCTCGGTTCTGGATTTTTGGGCTTTAGAAGTTTCGAGGGTAGCATTAGGGTTAGGGCAACCGGAATTCTGGGGAAGTCATGTTTGGTGTCGTTTGAAAGGTAATTGTCTCAGTATTCCAGAACATTTTTTGGTTTTGGAATATCGTCCTCGGTTCTGGATTTTTGGGCTTTCAGAAGTTTCGAGGGTAGCATTAGGGTTAGGGCAACCGGAATTCTGGGGAAGTCATGTTTGGTGTCGTTTGAAAGGTAATTGTCTCAGTATTCCAGAACATTTTTTGGTTTTGGAATATCGTCCTCGGTTCTGGATTTTTGAGCTTTCAAAAGTTTCGAGGGTAGCATTAGGGTTAGGGCAATCCGGAATTCTGGGAAAGTCATGTTTGGTGTCGTTTGAAAGGTAATTGTCTCAGTATTCCAGAACATTTTTTGGTTTTGGAATATCGTCCTCGGTTCTGGATTTTTGGGCTTTAGAAGTTTCGAGGGTAGCACTTAGGGTTAGGGCAACCGGAATTCTGGGGAAGTCATGTTTGGTGTCGTTTGAAAGGTAATTGTCTCAGTATTCCAGAACATTGTTTGGTTTTGGAATATCGTCCTCGGTTCTGGATTTTTGGGCTTTAGAAGTTTCGAGGGTAGCATTAGGGTTAGGGCAACCGGAATTCTGGGGAAGTCATGTTTGGTGTCGTTTGAAAGGTAATTGTCTCAGTATTCCAGAACATTTTTTGGTTTTGGAATATCGTCCTCGGTTCTGGATTTTTGGGCTTTCAAACTTTCGAGGGTAGCATTAGGGTTAGGGCAACCGGAATTCTGGGGAAGTCATGTTTGGTGTCGTTTGAAAGGCAATTTTCTCAGTATTCCAGAACATTTTTTGGTTTTGGAATATCGTCCTCGGTTCTGGGTTTTTGGGCTTTAGAAGTTTCGAGGGTAGCATTAGGGTTAGGGCAACCGGAATTCTGGGGAAGTCATGTTTGGTGTCGTTTGAAAGGTAATTGTCTCAGTATTCCAGAACATTTTTTGGTTTTGGAATATCGTCCTCGGTTTCTGGATTTTTGAGCTTTCTAACTTTCGAGAGGTAGCATTAGGGTTAGGGCAACCGGAATTTTTGGGAAGTCATGTTTGGTGTCGTTTGAAAGGTAATTTTCTCAGTATTCCAGAACATTTTTTGGTTTTGGAATATCGTCCTCGGTTCTGGATTTTTGGGCTTTAGAAGTTTCGAGGGTAGCATTAGGGTTAGGGCAACCGGAATTCTGGGGAAGTCATGTTTGGTGTCGTTTGAAAGGTAATTGTCTCAGTATTCCAGAACATTTTTTGGTTTTGGAATATCGTCCTCGGTTCTGGATTTTTGGGCTTTAGAAGTTTCGAGGGTAGCATTAGGGTTAGGGCAACCGGAATTCTGGGGAAGTCATGTTTGGTGTCGTTTGAAAGGTAATTGTCTCAGTATTCCAGAACATTTTTTGGTTTTGGAATATCGTCCTCGGTTCTGGATTTTTGAGCTTTCAAACTTTCGAGGGTAGCATTAGGGTTAGGGCAACCGGAATTCTGGGGAAGTCATGTTTGGTGTCGTTTGAAAGGTAATTGTCTCAGTATTCCAGAACATTTTTTGGTTTTGGAATATCGTCCTCGGTTCTGGATTTTTGAGCTTTCAAACTTTCGAGGGTAGCATTAGGGTTAGGGCAACCGGAATTTTTGGGAAGTCATGTTTGGTGTCGTTTGAAAGGTAATTGTCTCAGTATTCCAGAACATTTTTTGGTTTTGGAATATCGTCCTCGGTTCTGGATTTTTGAGCTTTCAAACTTTCGAGGGTAGCATTAGGGTTAGGGCAACCGGAATTCTGGGGAAGTCATGTTTGGTGTCGTTTGAAAGGTAATTGTCTCAGTATTCCAGAACATTTTTTGGTTTTGGAATATCGTCCTCGGTTCTGGATTTTTGAGCTTTCAAACTTTCGAGGGTAGCATTAGGGTTAGGGCAACCGGAATTTTGGGAAGTCATGTTTGGTGTCGTTTGAAAGGTAATTGTCTCAGTATTCCAGAACATTTCTTGTTTTGGAATATCGTCCTCGGTTCTGGATTTTTGGGCTTTAGAAGTTTCGAGGGTAGCATTAGGGTTAGGGCCACCGGAATTCTGGGAAAGTCATGTTTGGTGTCGTTTGAAAGGTAATTGTCTCAGTATTCCAGAACATTTTTTGGTTTTGGAATATCGTCCTCGGTTCTGGATTTTTGGGCTTCAGAAGTTTCGAGGGTAGCATTAGGGTTAGGTCAATCGGAATTCTGGGGAAGTCATGTTTGGTGTCGTTTGAAAGGTAATTGTCTCAGTATTCCAGAACATTTTTTGGTTTTGGGATATCGTTCTCGGTTCTGGATTTTTGAGCTTTCAAAATTTCGAGGGTAGCATTAGGGTTAGGGCAATCGGAATTCTGGGAAAGTCATGTTTGGTGTCGTTTGAAAGGCAATTTTCTCAGTATTCCAGAACATTTTTTGGTTTTGGAATATCGTCCTCGGTTCTGGATTTTTGGGCTTTAGAAGTTTCGAGGGTAGCACTAGGGTTAGGGCAACCGGAATTCTGGGGAAGTCATGTTTGGTGTCGTTTGAAAGGTAATTGTCTCAGTATTCCAGAACATTGTTTGGTTTTGGAATATCGTCCTCGGTTCTGGATTTTGGGCTTTAGAAGTTTCGAGGGTAGCATTAGGGTTAGGGCAACCGGAATTCTGGGGAAGTCATGTTTGGTGTCGTTTGAAAGGTAATTGTCTCAGTATTCCAGAACATTTTTTGGTTTTGGAATATCGTCCTCGGTTCTGGATTTTTGGGCTTTCAAACTTTCGAGGGTAGCATTAGGGTTAGGGCAACCGAAATTCTGGGGAAGTCATGTTTGGTGTCGTTTGAAAGGCAATTTTCTCAGTATTCCAGAACATTTTTTGGTTTTGGAATATCGTCCTCGGTTCTGGGTTTTTGGGCTTTAGAAGTTTCGAGGGTAGCATTAGGGTTAGGGCAACCGGAATTCTGGGGAAGTCATGTTTGGTGTCGTTTGAA
The DNA here is from genome assembly GCA_013266295.2 of Branchiostoma floridae x Branchiostoma japonicum. NCBI lineage: Eukaryota > Metazoa > Chordata > Leptocardii > Amphioxiformes > Branchiostomatidae > Branchiostoma > Branchiostoma floridae x Branchiostoma japonicum. Next base: position 16,639,304 of record CM023829.1, on the reverse strand, counting down.
AGGTAATTGTCTCAGTATTGCAGAACATTTTTTGGTTTTGGAATATCGTCCTCGGTTTTGGATTTTTGAGCTTTCTAACTTTCGAGAGTAGCATTAGGGTTAGGGCAACCGGAATTTTTGGGAAGTCATGTTTGGTGTCGTTTGAAAGGTAATTTTCTCAGTATTCCAGAACATTTTTTGGTTTTGGAATATCGTCCTCGGTTCTGGATTTTTGGGCTTTAGAAGTTTCGAGGGTAGCATTAGGGTTAGGGCAACCGGAATTCTGGGGAAGTCATGTTTGGTGTCGTTTGAAAGGTAATTGTCTCAGTATTCCAGAACATTTTTTGGTTTTGGAATATCGTCCTCGGTTCTGGATTTTTGGGCTTTAGAAGTTTCGAGGGTAGCATTAGGGTTAGGGCAACCGGAATTCTGGGGAAGTCATGTTTGGTGTCGTTTGAAAGGTAATTGTCTCAGTATTCCAGAACATTTTTTGGTTTTGGAATATCGTCCTCGGTTCTGGATTTTTGAGCTTTCAAACTTTCGAGGGTAGCATTAGGGTTAGGGCAACCGGACTTCTCGGGAAGTCATATTTGGTGTCGTTTGTAAGGTAATTGTCTCAGTATTCCAGAACATTTTTTGGTTTTGGAATATCGTCCTAGGTTCTGGATTTTTGAGCTTTCAAACTTTCGAGGGTAGCATTAGGGTTAGGGCAACCGGAATTCTGGGGAAGTCATGTTTGGTGTCGTTTGAAAGGTAATTGTCTCAGTATTCCAGAACATTTTTTGGTTTTGGAATATCGTCCTCGGTTCTGGATTTTTGAGGTTTAGAAGTTTCGAGGGTAGCATTAGGGTTAGGGCAACCGGAATTCTGGGGAAGTCATGTTTGGTGTCGTTTGAAAGGTAATTGTCTCAGTATTCCAGAACATTTTTTGGTTTTGGAATATCGTCCTCGGTTCTGGATTTTTGAGCTTTCAAACTTTCGAGGGTAGCATTAGGGTTAGGGCAACCGGAATTTTTGGGAAGTCATGTTTGGTGTCGTTTGAAAGGTAATTGTCTCAGTATTCCAGAACATTTTTTGGTTTTGGAATATCGTCCTCGGTTCTGGATTTTTGAACTTTCAAACTTTCGAGGGTAGCATTAGGGTTAGGGCAACCGGAATTCTGGGGAAGTCATGTTTGGTGTCGTTTGAAAGGTAATTGTCTCAGTATTCCAGAACATTTTTTGGTTTTGGAATATCGTCCTCGGTTCTGGATTTTTGAGCTTTCAAACTTTCGAGGGTAGCATTAGGGTTAGGGCAACCGGAATTTTTGGGAAGTCATGTTTGGTGTCGTTTGAAAGGTAATTGTCTCAGTATTCCAGAACATTTCTTGGTTTTGGAATATCGTCCTCGGTTCTGGATTTTTGGGCTTTAGAAGTTTCGAGGGTAGCATTAGGGTTAGGGCCACCGGAATTCTGGGAAAGTCATGTTTGGTGTCGTTTGAAAGGTAATTGTCTCAGTATTCCAGAACATTTTTTGGTTTTGGAATATCGTCCTCGGTTCTGGATTTTTGGGCTTCAGAAGTTTCGAGGGTAGCATTAGGGTTAGGTCAATCGGAATTCTGGGGAAGTCATGTTTGGTGTCGTTTGAAAGGTAATTGTCTCAGTATTCCAGAACATTTTTTGGTTTTGGAATATCGTCCTCGGTTCTGGATTTTTGGGCTTTAGAAGTTTCGAGGGTAGCATTAGGGTTAGGGCAACCGGAATTCTGGGGAAGTCATGTTTGGTGTCGTTTGAAAGGTAATTGTCTCAGTATTGCAGAACATTTTTTGGTTTTGGAATATCGTCCTCGGTTCTGGATTTTTGAGCTTTCTAACTTTCGAGAGTAGCATTAGGGTTAGGGCAACCAGAATTCTGGGGAAGTCATGTTTGGTGTCGTTTGAAAGGTAATTGTCTCAGTATTCCAGAACATTTCTTGGTTTTGGAATATCGTCCTCGGTTCTGGATTTTTGGGCTTTAGAAGTTTCGAGGGTAGCATTAGGGTTAGGGCCACCGGAATTCTGGGAAAGTCATGTTTGGTGTCGTTTGAAAGGTAATTGTCTCAGTATTCCAGAACATTTTTTGGTTTTGGAATATCGTCCTCGGTTCTGGATTTTTGGGCTTCAGAAGTTTCGAGGGTAGCATTAGGGTTAGGTCAATCGGAATTCTGGGGAAGTCATGTTTGGTGTCGTTTGAAAGGTAATTGTCTCAGTATTCCAGAACATTTTTTGGTTTTGGAATATCGTCCTCGGTTCTGGATTTTTGGGCTTTAGAAGTTTCGAGGGTAGCATTAGGGTTAGGGCAACCGGAATTCTGGGGAAGTCATGTTTGGTGTCGTTTGAAAGGTAATTGTCTCAGTATTGCAGAACATTTTTTGGTTTTGGAATATCGTCCTCGGTTCTGGATTTTTGAGCTTTCTAACTTTCGAGAGTAGCATTAGGGTTAGGGCAACCAGAATTCTGGGGAAGTCATGTTTGGTGTCGTTTGTAAGGTAATTGTCTCAGTATTCCAGAACATTTTTTGGTTTTGGAATATAGTCCTCGGTTCTGGATTTTTGAGCTTTCAAACTTTCGAGGGTAGCATTAGGGTTAGGGCAACCGGAATTCTGGGGAAGTCATGTTTGGTGTCGTTTGAAAGGTAATTGTCTCAGTATTCCAGAACATTTTTTGGTTTTGGAATATCGTCCTCGGTTCTGGATTTTTGAGCTTTCAAACTTTCGAGGGTAGCATTAGGGTTAGGGCAACCGGAATTTTTGGGAAGTCATGTTTGGTGTCGTTTGAAAGGTAATTGTCTCAGTATTCCAGAACATTTCTTGGTTTTGGAATATCGTCCTCGGTTCTGGATTTTTGGGCTTTAGAAGTTTCGAGGGTACCATTAGGGTTAGGGCAACCGGAATTCTGGGAAAGTCATGTTTGGTGTCGTTTGAAAGGTAATTGTCTCAGTATTCCAGAACATTTTTTGGTTTTGGAATATCGTCCTCGGTTCTGGATTTTTGGGCTTCAGAAGTTTCGAGGGTAGCATTAGGGTTAGGGCAACCGGAATTCTGGGGAAGTCATGTTTGGTGTCGTTTGAAAGGTTATTGTCTCAGTATTCCAGAACATTTTTTGGTTTTGGAATATCGTCCTCGGTTCTGGATTTTTGGGCTTTAGAAGTTTCGAGGGTAGCATTAGGGTTAGGGCAACCGGAATTCTGGGGAAGTCATGTTTGGTGTCGTTTGAAAGGTAATTGTCTCAGTATTCCAGAACATTTTTTGGTTTTGGAATATCGTCCTCGGTTCTGGATTTTTGAGCTTTCTAACTTTCGAGAGTAGCATTAGGGTTAGGGCAACCGGAATTCTGGGGAAGTCATGTTTGGTGTCGTTTGTAAGGTAATTGTCTCAGTATTCCAGAACATTTTTTGGTTTTGGAATATAGTCCTCGGTTCTGGATTTTTGAGCTTTCAAACTTTCGAGGGTAGCATTAGGGTTAGGGCAACCGGAATTCTTGGGAAGTCATGTTTGGTGTCGTTTGAAAGGTAATTGTCTCAGTATTCCAGAACATTTTTTGGTTTTGGAATATCGTCCTCGGTTCTGGATTTTTGAGCTTTCTAACTTTCGAGAGTAGCATTAGGGTTAGGGCAACCGGAATTCTTGGGAAGTCATGTTTTGTGTCGTTTGAAAGGTAATTTTCTCTGTATTCCAGAACATTTCTTGGTTTTGGAATATCGTCCTCGGTTCTGGATTTTTGGGATTTAGAAGTTTCGAGTGTAGCATTAGGGTTAGGGCAACCGGAATTCTGGGGAAGTCATGTTTGGTGTCGTTTGAAAGGTAATTGTCTCAGTATTCCAGAACATTTTTTGGTTTTGGAATATCGTCCTCGGTTCTGGATTTTTGGGCTTTAGAAGTTTCGAGGGTAGCATTAGGGTTAGGGCAACCGGAATTCTGGGGAAGTCATGTTTGGTGTCGTTTGAAAGGTAATTGTCTCAGTATTCCAGAACATTTTTTGGTTTTGGAATATCGTCCTCGGTTCTGGATTTTTGAGCTTTCTAACTTTCGAGAGTAGCATTAGGGTTAGGGCAACCGGAATTCTGGGGAAGTCATGTTTGGTGTCGTTTGAAAGGTAATTGTCTCAGTATTCCAGAACATTTTTTGGTTTTGGAATATCGTCCTCGGTTCTGGATTTTTGGGCTTTAGAAGTTTCGAGGGTAGCATTAGGGTTAGGGCAACCGGAATTCTGGGGAAGTCATGTTTGGTGTCGTTTGAAAGGTAATTGTCTCAGTATTCCAGAACATTTTTTGGTTTTGGAATATCGTCCTCGGTTCTGGATTTTTGAGCTTTCAAACTTTCGAGGGTAGCATTAGGGTTAGGGCAACCGGAATTTTTGGGAAGTCATGTTTGGTGTCGTTTGAAAGGTAATTGTCTCAGTATTCCAGAACATTTCTTGGTTTTGGAATATCGTCCTCGGTTCTGGATTTTTGGGCTTTAGAAGTTTCGAGGGTAGCATTAGGGTTAGGGCAACCGGAATTCTGGGAAAGTCATGTTTGGTGTCGTTTGAAAGGTAATTGTCTCAGTATTCCAGAACATTTTTTGGTTTTGGAATATCGTCCTCGGTTCTGGATTTTTGGGCTTCAGAAGTTTCGAGGGTAGCATTAGGGTTAGGGCAACCGGAATTCTGGGGAAGTCATGTTTGGTGTCGTTTGAAAGGTAATTGTCTCAGTATTCCAGAACATTTTTTGGTTTTGGAATATCGTCCTCGGTTCTGGATTTTTGGGCTTTAGAAGTTTCGAGGGTAGCATTAGGGTTAGGGCAACCGGAATTCTGGGGAAGTCATGTTTGGTGTCGTTTGAAAGGCAATTTTCTCAGTATTCCAGAACATTTTTTGGTTTTGAAATATCGTTCTCGGTTCTGGATTTTTGAGCTTTCAAAATTTCGAGGGTAGCATTAGGGTTAGGGCAATCGGAATTCTGGGAAAGTCATGTTTGGTGTCGTTTGAAAGGCAATTTTCTCAGTATTCCAGAACATTTTTTGGTTTTGGAATATCGTCCTCGGTTCTGGATTTTTGGGCTTTAGAAGTTTCGAGGGTAGCACTAGGGTTAGGGCAACCGGAATTCTGGGGAAGTCATGTTTGGTGTCGTTTGAAAGGTAATTGTCTCAGTATTCCAGAACATTTTTTGGTTTTGGAATATCGTCCTCGGTTCTGGATTTTTGAGCTTTCAAACTTTCGAGGGTAGCATTAGGGTTAGGGCAACCGGAATTTTTGGGAAGTCATGTTTGGTGTCGTTTGAAAGGTAATTGTCTCAGTATTCCAGTACATTTTTTGGTTTTGAAATATCGTCCTCGGTTCTGGATTTTTGGGCTTTAGAAGTTTCGAGTGTAGCATTAGGGTTAGGGCAACCGGAATTCTGGGGAAGTCATGTTTGGTGTCGTTTGAAAGGTAATTGTCTCAGTATTCCAGAACATTTTTTGGTTTTGGAATATCGTCCTCGGTTCTGGATTTTTGAGCTTTCAAACTTTCGAGGGTAGCATTAGGGTTAGGGCAACCGGACTTCTCGGGAAGTCATATTTGGTGTCGTTTGTAAGGTAATTGTCTCAGTATTCCAGAACATTTTTTGGTTTTGGAATATCGTCCTAGGTTCTGGATTTTTGAGCTTTCAAACTTTCGAGGGTAGCATAAGGGTTAGGGCAACCGGAATTCTGGGGAAGTCATGTTTGGTGTCGTTTGAAAGGTAATTGTCTCAGTATTCCAGAACATTTTTTGGTTTTGGAATATCGTCCTCGGTTCTGGATTTTTGAGGTTTAGAAGTTTCGAGGGTAGCATTAGGGTTAGGGCAACCGGAATTCTGGGGAAGTCATGTTTGGTGTCGTTTGAAAGGTAATTGTCTCAGTATTCCAGAACATTTTTTGGTTTTGGAATATCGTCCTCGGTTCTGGATTTTTGGGCTTTAGAAGTTTCGAGGGTAGCATTAGGGTTAGGGCAACCGGAATTCTGGGGAAGTCATGTTTGGTGTCGTTTGAAAGGTAATTGTCTCAGTATTCCAGAACATTTTTTGGTTTTGGAATATCGTCCTCGGTTCTGGATTTTTGAGCTTTCAAACTTTCGAGGGTAGCATTAGGGTTAGGGCAACCGGAATTTTTGGGAAGTCATGTTTGGTGTCGTTTGAAAGGTAATTGTCTCAGTATTCCAGAACATTTCTTGGTTTTGGAATATCGTCCTCGGTTCTGGATTTTTGGGCTTTAGAAGTTTCGAGGGTAGCATTAGGGTTAGGGCAACCGGAATTCTGGGAAAGTCATGTTTGGTGTCGTTTGAAAGGTAATTGTCTCAGTATTCCAGAACATTTTTTGGTTTTGGAATATCGTCCTCGGTTCTGGATTTTTGGGCTTCAGAAGTTTCGAGGGTAGCATTAGGGTTAGGGCAACCGGAATTCTGGGGAAGTCATGTTTGGTGTCGTTTGAAAGGTTATTGTCTCAGTATTCCAGAACATTTTTTGGTTTTGGAATATCGTCCTCGGTTCTGGATTTTTGGGCTTTAGAAGTTTCGAGGGTAGCATTAGAGTTAGGGCAACCGGAATTCTGGGGAAGTCATGTTTGGTGTCGTTTGAAAGGTAATTGTCTCAGTATTCCAGAACATTTTTTGGTTTTGGAATATCGTCCTCGGTTCTGGATTTTTGAGCTTTCTAACTTTCGAGAGTAGCATTAGGGTTAGGGCAACCGGAATTCTGGGGAAGTCATGTTTGGTGTCGTTTGTAAGGTAATTGTCTCAGTATTCCAGAACATTTTTTGGTTTTGGAATATAGTCCTCGGTTCTGGATTTTTGAGCTTTCAAACTTTCGAGGGTAGCATTAGGGTTAGGGCAACCGGAATTCTGGGGAAGTCATGTTTGGTGTCGTTTGAAAGGTAATTGTCTCAGTATTCCAGAACATTTTTTGGTTTTGAAATATCGTCCTCGGTTCTGGATTTTTGGGCTTTAGAAGTTTCGAGGGTAGCATTAGGGTTAGGGCAACCGAAATTCTGGGGAAGTCATGTTTGGTGTCGTTTGAAAGGTAATTGTCTCAGTATTCCAGAACATTTTTTGGTTTTGGGATATCGTCCTCGGTTCTGGAGTTTTGGGCTTTAGAAGTTTCGAGGGTAGCATTAGGGTTAGGGCAACCGGAATTCTGGGGAAGTCATGTTTGGTGTCGTTTGAAAGGTAATTGTCTCAGTATTCCAGAACATTTTTTGGTTTTGGAATATCGTCCTCGGTTCGGGATTTTTGAGCTTTCTAACTTTCGAGAGTAGCATTAGGGTTAGGGCAACCGGAATTCTTGGGAAGTCATGTTTTGTGTCGTTTGAAAGGTAATTTTCTCTGTATTCCAGAACATTTCTTGGTTTTGGAATATCGTCCTCGGTTCTGGATTTTTGGGATTTAGAAGTTTCGAGTGTAGCATTAGGGTTAGGGCAACCGGAATTCTGGGGAAGTCATGTTTGGTGTCGTTTGAAAGGTAATTGTCTCAGTATTCCAGAACATTTTTTGGTTTTGGAATATCGTCCTCGGTTCTGGATTTTTGGGCTTTAGAAGTTTCGAGGGTAGCATTAGGGTTAGGGCAACCGGAATTCTGGGGAAGTCATGTTTGGTGTCGTTTGAAAGGTAATTGTCTCAGTATTCCAGAACATTTTTTGGTTTTGGAATATCGTCCTCGGTTCTGGATTTTTGAGCTTTCTAACTTTCGAGAGTAGCATTAGGGTTAGGGCAACCGGAATTCTTGGGAAGTCATGTTTGGTGTCGTTTGAAAGGTAATTGTCTCAGTATTCCAGAACATTTTTTGGTTTTGGAATATCGTCCTAGGTTCTGGATTTTTGAGCTTTCAAACTTTCGAGGGTAGCATTAGGGTTAGGGCAACCGGAATTTGTGGGAAGTCATGTTTGGTGTCGTTTGAAAGGTAATTGTCTCAGTATTCCAGAACATTTTTTGGTTTTGAAATATCGTCCTCGGTTCTGGATTTTTGGGCTTTAGAAGTTTCGAGGGTAGCATTAGGGTTAGGGCAACCGGAATTCTGGGGAAGTCATGTTTGGTGTCGTTTGAAAGGTAATTGTCTCAGTATTCCAGAACATTTTTTGGTTTTGGAATATCGTCCTCGGTTCTGGATTTTTGGGCTTTAGAACTTTCGAGGGTAGCATTAGGGTTAGGGCAACCGGAATTCTGGGGAAGTCATGTTTGGTGTCGTTTGAAAGGTAATTGTCTCAGTATTCCAGAACATTTTTTGGTTTTGGAATATCGTCCTCGGTTCTGGATTTTTGAGCTTTCTAACTTTCGAGAGTACCATTAGGGTTAGGGCAACCGGAATTCTTGGGAAGTCATGTTTGGTGTCGTTTAAAAGGTAATTGTCTTAGTATTCCAGAACATTTTTTGGTTTTGGAATATCGTCCTCGGTTCTGGATTTTTGGGATTTAGAAGTTTCGAGTGTAGCATTAGGGTTAGGGCAACCGGAATTCTGGGGAAGTCATGTTTGGTGTCGTTTGAAAGGTAATTGTCTCAGTATTCCAGAACATTTTTTGGTTTTGGAATATCGTCCTCGGTTCTGGATTTTTGGGCTTTAGAAGTTTCGAGGGTAGCATTAGGGTTAGGGCAACCGGAATTCTGGGGAAGTCATGTTTGGTGTCGTTTGAAAGGTAATTGTCTTAGTATTCCAGAACATTTTTTGGTTTTGGAATATCGTCCTCGGTTCTGGATTTTTGAGCTTTCTAACTTTCGAGAGTAGCATTAGGGTTAGGGCAACCGGAATTCTTGGGAAGTCATGTTTGGTGTCGTTTGAAAGGTAATTGTCTCAGTATTCCAGAACATTTTTTGGTTTTGGAATATCGTCCTAGGTTCTGGATTTTTGAGCTTTCAAACTTTCGAGGGTAGCATTAGGGTTAGGGCAACCGGAATTTTTGGGAAGTCATGTTTGGTGTCGTTTGAAAGGTAATTGTCTCAGTATTCCAGTACATTTTTTGGTTTTGAAATATCGTCCTCTGTTCTGGATTTTTGGGCTTTAGAAGTTTCGAGTGTAGCATTAGGGTTAGGGCAACCGGAATTCTGGGGAAGTCATGTTTGGTGTCGTTTGAAAGGTAATTGTCTCAGTATTCCAGAACATTTTTTGGTTTTGGAATATCGTCCTCGGTTCTGGATTTTTGGGCTTTAGAACTTTCGAGGGTAGCATTAGGGTTAGGGCAACCGGAATTCTGGGGAAGTCATGTTTGGTGTCGTTTGAAAGGTAATTGTCTCAGTATTCCAGAACATTTTTTGGTTTTGGAATATCGTCCTCGGTTCTGGATTTTTGGGCTTTAGAAGTTTCGAGGGTAGCATTAGAGTTAGGGCAACCGGAATTCTGGGGAAGTCATGTTTGGTGTCGTTTGAAAGGTAATTGTCTCAGTATTCTAGAACATTTTTTGGTTTTGGAATATCGTCCTCGGTTCTGGATTTTTGAGCTTTCAAACTTTCGAGGGTAGCATTAGGGTTAGGGCAACCGGAATTCTGGGGAAGTCATGTTTGGTGTCGTTTGAAAGGTAATTTTCTCAGTATTCCAGAACATTTTTTGGTTTTGGAATGTCGTCCTCGGTTCTGGATTTTTGAGCTTTTAAAGTTTCGAGGGTAGCATTAGGGTTAGGGCAACCGGGTATCAGGAGGAGTCAAGTTTGGTCTTGTTTGAAAGGTAATTGTCTCAGTATTCCAGAACATTTTTTTTTGGTTTTGGAATATCGTCCTTGGTTCTGGATTTTTGAGTCTTCAAAGTTTCGAGGGTAGCATTAGGGTTAGGGCAACCGGACTTCTCGGGAAGTCATGTTTGGTGTCGTTTGAAAGGTAATTGTCTCAGTATTCCAGAACAATTTTTTGGTTTGTGAACATCGTCCTTGGTTCTGGATTTTTTAGTATTGAAAGTGTTGAGGGTAGCATTAGGGTTAGGGCAACCGGAATTCAGGGGAATTTAAGTTTGGTGTCGTCTGAAAGGTAATCGTCTCAGTATTCTAGAACATTTTTTGATTTTGGAATATCGTCCTTGGTTCTGGATATTTGAGAGTGCTGTTTTGCCCTTAATTGATGAAGTTATGATATTTTGGGGAACAAGATGCATATGATGTCGGGAAAGTGTTCCAAACCCAATAAAGTTGGTTTAAGGAAAATCAGTCATCGTTTCGCGATATCCAAATTTTGTATGAAAAAATCCTGTTTTGCCCTTAATTGATGAAATTATGATATTTTGGGAAACAAGATGCATATATGATGTCGGGAAAGTGTTCCAAACCCAATAAAGTTGTTTGGGGGGAAAATCGGTCATCGTTTTGCGATATCCAAATTTTGTTTGAAAAAATGCTGTTTTGCCCTTAGTTCCCGTGATGTACCGCACTCCAGCAGTAGTTTGTAGTAGTATCCAGTTTTGATTATACTGCCAAGTTGGAAAGTTCTTGTTTTGAAACGTTCAGTTGAAGTGGAAAAAGTTAATATAAAAGTAAAGTAAATGAAACCAGATGTATATATTATTTATTCTAAGTTGTTCTTATTTTGTTATCTTTGTAATAAAAAGAGTTTCCAGCTGATATTTTCAGTGCCTGTTGTCTTGTTAATGTGCTTGCATGGGAGGTCAGGTGTTTGAAATCATAAAGTATGGCAAATGTTAGTTTATAAAAACGCTATAAAGGATCGAGTAGCCCACAGGTAGTGAGAAAGGATCAAGTAGCCAACAGATGGTGAGAAAGCAACCAGAAAAGGGTTGATAAGGTAATAATACACACATTCCTTGGAAAAGGTACTTCTACGTGTAAATACACATACAGTAAGGGCTAATACACATCCCACCGCCATCCGCGGACCCCACCGCCATCCGCGGATGCCACCGTCATCCGCGGATTTTTTTCGACCGTATTTTTTCGACGTAATTTTTAGCCATCGACGTATTTCAAATACGACGTAGTTTAGCCATCGACGTAGTTTATCCATCCGCGTAGTTTTAGCCCTCCGCGTATTTTGAGGAAAATAAACGACGTAGTTTTAGCCATCCGCGTATTTTCAGGAAACCTGACGTACATTACTACGACGTATTTTGTAGGTTCCTGAAGTACTGACGAAATGCGATATAGTAAGAACCCATTTACGTTGCTGAACGTGAAATAGGCTATCGACTAACGACGCGTTCCTCGCTCGCAAAATGCTATCATTGGGGCCTCGAACTACACTTAAGCCCATAGGGCTAACTTTCAAACACACAAAAATACAAAACCAAAGACGATATTCCAAAACGGTTTCCTGTTCTGGAATATTTGGGCCATTACCTTATCAACAATACCAAAGTTGGCTTCCTGGGACGTCCGCTAGCTCTAACCCTAACCCTAACCATAGGGTTAACTTTCAAACAACCAAAAATCCAAAACCAAAGAAAATAATCCAGAACGGTTTCCTGTTCTGGAATACTGGGGCCATTACCTTTTCAATGATACCAAAGTTGGCTTCCTATGACGTCCGCTAGCCCTAACCCTAATATTAAATTTCAAATACCAGAAAATTCGGAACCAAAGACGATATTCCAAAACGGTTTCCTGCTCTGGAATTCCGGGACCATTACCTTTTTAACGATACCAAAGTTGGCTTTCTAGCACGTACGCTAGCCCTAACCCAAACCCTGGTCCTAACCTCAGGGTAAACTTTCAAACACCAAAAAATGCAGAACCAAAGTCGATATTCCAGAACGGTTTCCATTTTTGGAATACTGGGGCCATTACCTTTCCAATAATACCAAACTTGGTTTCCGGGGACGTCCGCTAGCTCCAACCCTAACCCTAACACTAGGGTTAACTTTCAAACACCCAAAAATCCAAAACCAAAGACGATATTCCAAAACGGTTTCCTGTTCTGGAATACTCGGGCCATTACATTTCCAACGATACCAAAGTTGGCTTCCTGGGACATCCGCTAGCCCTAACCCTAACCCTAACTCTAGCCCTAACCCTAGGGTTAGATTTCAAACACCCAAAAATCCAGAACCAAAGACGATATTCCAAAACGGTTTCCTGTTCTGGAATACTGGGGCCATTACCTTTCCAACAATACCAAAGTTGGCTTCCTATGACGTCCGCTAGCTCTAACCCTTACCCTAACCCTAGGGTTAACTTTCAAACAACCAAAAATCCAGAACCAAAGACAATAATCCAGAACGGTTTCCTGTTCTGGAATACTGGGGACATTACCTTTTCAATGATACCAAAGTTGGCTTCCTATGACGTCCGCTAGCCCTAGCCCTAACCCTAATATTAAATTTCAAATACCAAAATATTCAGAACCAAAGACGATATTCCAAAACGGTTTCCTGCTCTGGAATTCCGGGACCATTACCTTTTTAACGATACCAAAGTTGGCTTTCTAGCACGTACGCTAGCCCTAACCCAAACCCTGGTCCTAACCTCAGGGTAAACTTTCAAACACCCAAAAATCCAGAACCAAAGTCGATATTCCAGAACGGTTTCCTTTTTTGGAATACTGGGGCCATTACCTTTCCAATAATACCAAACTTGGTTTCCGGGGACGTCCGCTAGCTCCAACCCTAACCCTAACACTAGGGTTAACTTTCAAACACCCAAAAATCCAAAACCAAAGACGATATTCCAAAACGGTTTCCTGTTCTGGAATACTCGGGCCATTACATTTCCAACGATACCAAAGTTGGCTTCCTGGGACATCCGCTAGCTCCAACCCCAACCCTAGCCCTAACCCTAGGGTTAAATTTCAAACACACAAAAATCCAGAACCAAAGACGATATTCCAAAACGGTTTCCTGTTCTGGAATACTGGGGCCATTACGTATACCTTTCCAACAATATACCAAAGTTGGCTTCCTGGGACTTCCGCTAGCCCTAACCCTAACCCTAGCCCTAACCCTAGGGTTAGATTTCAAACACCCAAAATCTAGAACCAAAGACGATATTCCAGAACGGTTTCCTGTTCTGGAATACTGTGGCCGTTATTTTTCCAATGATACCAAAGTTGGCTTCCTGGGATGTCCGCTAGCCTAAACCCTAGCCCTAACCTAGCTAATATTATCTTTTTAATTCGAGATCAAAGACATAAAGTTGGTTTGGCCTTACAAAGGTGCTTCCTAAACTTTTTAGGTGGCAGGACACCATGGGAACAAAGCTGCAACTCATGCTGATTCTCCTTCTCATCATCCTGAAGGAACCCAACATGCCAGAAGGTGGCTGCAGCTGTGCACCATCATCACGCTGCAAATGCATAAAGATGGGCCTCACCAGCGTCCCTCAGAACCTCCCAACATCCATGATTGGCTTGGATTTGTCCAACAACCAGATAACAAAGATTCCAGCAGGTATATTTCAAAATCTACCCAAATTACAACGGCTGTACCTGGTCTGCAACCAGATAACAAAGATTCGGGCAGGTACATTTGCAAATCTACCCCAGCTAATATGGTTGAACCTGAATTACAACTGGATTACTAACATCCATTCTAATGCATTTGAAAATCTGCCCCAGCTCCAATTTTTGAACCTTCAGGCAAACAACATGTCTGTCATTTCCCCTTCAGCTTTTGGCTTGCTGTCGACTGTTCGTAACGTAAGACTTCAAAAGAACCCCTGGCGGTGTGACTGTAGGATGGTTCCCTTCAGGCTGAATATCACTACTTTTTTGTCAGTAGTGTATAAGTACCAAATAATATGTGCCCAACCAGCCAAATTTCGGGGAAAGAAGATTATAGATGTCAATCCTGAAGAAATGATATGTGAAGAGTTAACCATATCACCCCTAACTGTTGATATCCAAACATCATCTAGATCTGTAGTTTCAACATCTTCAGTTGGCAACAAAGAAAGCAATGCTAGCCCATCAGCATATCCGGTAGGCTCCACATCTGTCACACAGCCCCTTGTTAACCCATTAGAAAGTGCTGATAACTGTTACAATGGCACCTACACCTCTCGCTATCACTGGTCTTTTAAACGCGATACTGGCTCAACAGCACATCCTGCAATAGCAACACTAAGTTCACCCCTTGCCATCACTTCAGACAAACCAGAATCTGCTCCCAGTTTTCCCGAACCTGTTCTCCTTGGCTCAGTCTGTGGTCCAGTAGCTGGCATTGTCCTAATTGTCGCCATTATTCTCACAACGCGGTACAAGAGGAGGACCAGACATCCTTCTTCAGGACTGAATCCTAGTGCTGTTGGTGGCAACACAAACATAGCAGTTTCCTCTTTGAAAGTTGGAAATCTATCACATCACCAAGTGCTAGCTGCCTTAAAGTCAAACGCTATGTATGGAGGTGTGGAGACACCACCAACATCTACAGAAATGGCCAGTTGTCGCGATCAGGCAAGGAAGGGCCAGTCTCAAGCCATCACTGAATCCATCACAACCACAACAGCTACTGTAATGGCTAGTGATGATGATCACCAATATGAAGACATTGACAATCATAATCAGACAGGCCAGGGGCAGTCTCTGGGTAACATGGAATCTCTGAAAGTTTTGTCACACAACAAAGTGTTAGCTGCTGCCTTAAAGCCAAATACTATGTATGTAGGTGTAGGGACACCACCGAAGGACCCAACATCTACAGAAATGGCCAGTTATCACGACCAGGCAAGACAGGGTCAGTCTCAGGCCATCACTGAAGCCCTAGATGCTAGAAATCTTTCGTACGGAACACAGCCGACTGCCTCAGAACTGAGTTCTGTGTACAGTTGTGATCAGGCAAGACAGGATCAGTCTCAGGCCATCACTGAATCTCTGGATGCTACGAATCTTTCTTATGGCACACAGCCGACTGCCTCAAAACTGAGTTCTGTGTACAGTTGTCACGATCAGGCAAGACAGGATCAGTCTCAGGCCATCACTGAATCTCTGGATGCTACAAATCTTTCTTATGGCACACAGCCGACTGCCTCAGAACTGAGTTCTGTGTACACAACAGTGGAAACCCCATGCCCTCACGCTTAGTTTTACCGGAATCCCATCTCTAATCTCTACATGTTTTTTTAATACAGATTGATTCTTTATTGACTCGACAAAAGTACAGTGACTTTCGTATGGTCTACTCAACTAAGATCGAACAAAACTAAATACATTGTATGAATAAAGTCATCCTACGTACAGAGTATATGTATGCGGCAAACTATGTACAGAATATATGTTAGCGGCAACATTTATATGTGACATATTGATTAGTGGATATATATGTAAGAGTAAAGACTCCGATCTGGTAGAATAAGTGATTCTACCGGTAGAGACTCCGATCAGGATGCTGTTAATTTCAAAGTGATCTAAAGTGACATGAATCGAAGTTGAAAAATTCTGACTATATTTAAATTTACAGACTCCGATCGGGATCTCTACCGACGGACACTCTGAAAAGTATGTAGTCTTAGCATGAAGACCAAAAGATACAGTCTTAGTGTGAAGACGGCCTAATCTTTCGGAATCGCATTCAAGGCCGAATCCACCGTCTGAACGCTCCAAGTCACATTAAAACCGGTTCGATCCCAAACCACCTCCAGGAGGTAGTTTCGAACTGGCTTGAGCGCATCGTGACTTCAGTCCGAACGCGTCGCGACTTCAGCCGGTTTACTTCACATATTGACTCCGTCAAGGGTGACGGGGGGAACGTCCAAAAACAAGAACGTGTGTGTCGAGGTGGCCACCGTGTTGGCCAAGAAAGGCTACGCGAAAACGTGGAAGTATTGCCGTACAAAGAAAAAAAATTAAAGAACAAATACAATAAGGTTCACCACCAAGACCCCTTGACCTCTGACATTGGCACGATGCCAGCCTGCGTCTTTTGATCAAACTACCAAAGATTCAAGCTTGGCTGACTTGCATTTGGGCACGATTTCGACGACACGTGCGGCGCGTGGACCAGGTGTGAGGTATGCCATTTACCTTGATCGGGTTCGGAAGGCTCAGTGTGGAGACAGCCTCAGTGTGAAGACGGCCTAAGAAACACCATCACAACTGAGAAAAAAAACCTTTCACTTAAAATCTCACGGGAGGCATGAGCTTATTCAATGGGCAGTAAGCCACCTCCATTTCAAGATTAAAACTATCATTGAAAATGATAAATTCTGTTTTGGTCTATTATTTTTCATTTAAGTTTTTTTGGGTTAAGTTTGTATTACCTTTTAATTTTTTTGGCTTCTGTGTGTGTGTGTGTGTGTGTGTGTGTGTGTGTGTGCACGCGCATGTGTGTGTATGAGGGCGTGAAGTATGCCATCTTTGAACACCATATTATTATACGAGCGCTCGCTGTTTTTGTTTACATCAATGATTGATAAGCATATGCACATTATTGGTTAGCCGGCGTCTCCAGCAAGGCCATGGGCATCATGAACTCCTTCGTCAACGACATTTTTGAGGGTATCGCCGCCGAGGCTTCTCGTCTGGCTCACTACAACAAGCGCTCCACCATCAGTAGCCCCGAGATTCGGACCGCCGTCCGACTCCTGCTACCGGGTGAGCTGGCCAAGCACGCCGTCAGCGAGGGCACCAATGCCGTCACCAAGTACACCAGCTCCAAGTAAATCGACCGCCACTGCTGGACATAACCCCGGCCTTTTTCAAGGTTACCCACATCCCCACAAAAGAACTGTAGCAATCACACTTTCCATTCCTACAATGTCCATATGTCCACACAACTAACCTGAGCACACTGTAATGATCTATTGATGAATTTACAACGAATTAGCCCTTACAACGAGTTTATCAATTTTGTATTGACCGTCCTAGTGACTACTAACAAAACTGGCAATGTAACTATACAACAAGTTACTCCTTTTGAAAATCATATGAAGTAGATATGGCTTCGTGAGTGGAACAAATTACCTAAAGGTATTTTAAAATTTAAGCTTAGGGCACCTCTACTAATCTTGATGGCAGAATCAAGGTTACAAATCAGTATTAGTCAATGATAAACAATATTCTGGTTATCAACAGACTACAAACTTTATTGTGTTCCCAAACTTGACAGTGTACACTAACTCTAGATCATCTCTCATCTTCTAATTTTGGGCAACATTTTGATAGCTTGTCACGCTCATGTACATGTACTTTAAAGGACCTTCCATGTTATACAACCTTGTGTACAAAATTGAAGTTACATCAGATTGAAAATTACGTGTTTTGGTCATTCCAAGTTCATTCTGCAAAAGTAGTTCACAGCCAACAGGCTAACTGCCCTGATTGCAATGTACATACACAATACAGTAGGCCTGTAAAGAGGCAATAGTCAATGTCAATGTCAATGTCAATGTAAATGAATACATCTTTGAAATATTGTACATGGCAACTAATAGATGAGGTTACTTTCTAGCCATGAAAGAACTATATACTTTGGAACACACCCGCACTGTAGTGGTGACGTTAAGAGTCAGAATCAGCGACAGTGAGCCTGATAAGTCGGTGAGCGGACGCGATCTAGAGTCAGTCTATTAATCCACAAACCCGCAGCAGGTTTTGGTGCGACTCTTCCCAGTACTTGGACTCCAAGAGAATCTTCTTGTACTCTGCTGCTTTTTTGAATTCTGACTCAGAGTATTCCAAGGTGTCTGTGATCTCCTTTGCCCACTCTCTTGCATTCTCATCCAGGTCAGACTCCCTCACGCTGGTTTTCACGATCCTGTGCCTCATGTCTGCATGGCATTTGTTCTCCTTAATCAAGTCCTTAATCATGTCTGCTAGGCCTGACTTGTCAGAGATGAGTACAGGGATGCCTGCTGCGATGGCCTCCAGACCGATCAGTCCGAACGGTTCAGCACGGGACGGCATCAGGACCAGGTGGGCCTGCTGCATGTCCTCAGCAATGCCCTCCTGGGTTCCACACGGCACTAGTGTGGGTTTGATTTTATCACTGTGTAGGTTCTCCTCCAGGATTCTCTTGCTCTCTTCCCAGTCATCTTCTTCTATCCCTAGAACACGCAATTGGGCGTTTGGGATCTTCTCTGCGACCAACCCCAAGGCACGTGCTGCCAGGTCATGGCCCTTCAGCTTGTCCACTTCGGTCACTCTCCCGACGGACAGAACGACTTTCTCTCCTCCACCTGGTTTTGAATTGGTCGCTTCGAAGGATGGAGATGGTCTTGGAAGGAACATCAAGTGTTGTCTTGGTTTGTTTTTTGACTTGTACTTCGCCTCGAAGTGTTCGTAGATTCTTCTTCCCAATGAGAACACGGCATCTGCACCCTTGGCATCCTCGAGGATGTATTTTATCTTACTTCCCGCGGCCATCGCTTTCTTAGCTCCCTTGTAGTACTCCGTGTCTTCTGGCATGTCGTGGTTGAAAAGGACCAATTTTGCGTGTTGACAGCGGTCCTCTTGTATGCTCTTTGCAGCTCCACTTGTGACGTCTACATGGCCCACAATGCACTTCAGATCCTGTGGTATGTCTGGGTAACGAATGATGTGGTCAAAGGTCAACCATTCCTGACATGGTGGCCTCGGGTCCCTGGGATGTTTTACAGGTAAATACAGGTGAACACCATCCTCTTTGGCAACCTTCTTGTCGTCTTCAGATGCTTGCAGAGCAGTGCAAAAAACTGTAGCACCATGAAGTTTCAGAAACTGTGCCACCTGACGGTTCATGGCACCTCCATGGGACGTACCATACTCATCGTTCACCAACAGAACAGATGTGACCTCTGCAAAGGGAAAATATCCACTTGTGACTAATAACAAAACTCTATGTCGTATAGATCATATGTAGATGCAATGACATAAAGAAATTCATAACAATGCATATGAACTTGCCTTCGAGTTCACTGAAGGAATGTCCATTCAGTGTAAAGGGAATATCATGTTTGGACTGCACTGCTTTTGAGAAGGGAAGTCCTACAGAAACTTGGTCAATACTACCTTCTCTGTATGTGATCCCTAGCCACATCTCAAACACACTAATGAAGTACGAAACTGTCACACAAAGCATAGGTTCAGTAAAGAAACGGAAACTGGGGTGGTATGGCCATGCATGTGTCACGGTCATCCGGACTATATATATCATGCAAGGAACAGTCTAGGGAGGAAGAAAGAGGGGTAGGCAACGGAAAATATGGGAGGATAACATCAGAGATTGGACCAGCATGACACTAAGTCGAATAATTAGACTGAGTTAGGGATTGCCTGTGGATGATGAGATGAGATGAAATACCAGCTTCAGATAGTAGGCAATGACCTGTTGTGTGTGAGGCCTTCTGATCTACTAAAGTATCTTGATCAACTATTTAGCATCGCACATAGTGCTGCGTACCGGTTCGCTGGACCGGTTCAGGACCGGACCGAATGTTTCGGTTCAAGTCCAAAAAAACCGAAACGTTGAGAACCGGTTTTGGACTTGTTAAAAAAATAGCACTAACATACATTCCAGTGTTTAAAATACCCGGTCTCGCAGTCTCACCACGCAAGTAATTTTTTCTGTGCGAGACTTATTCCGAAAGCCAGGTTGCCCGGAGCGCAAGTTATTTTTACAGCGGCTGGGTTTACGGCCAGCGGCTTCTGAAATAAACAGTGCCGCGGTCCCGCCTGCTTGATCTCGCCCCGGTCTGCTTGCGGTAACAACGACCCATTTTCCATTGAGAAATGTTCCTTGAGAAGTTTCGTCCGTAGTCAAGTTGCTTTAATGCGCCTATAAACGCAAAAATTCATCCGAAACACGCGGCATTGATTGGCCGGGACGGACGCAAAACATTAGCGGCCATCTTAAACCTCGCGAACTCACGTTAGATCTCGCAAAAACACGCGAGGAATACGCAACGCCCCTAGCGACATTGGTGAGACTGCAGCCTAGTGCAGGGTTCAGATATCGGTAGAGAGCCGATAATGAAACAAATTAAATCTAGCACCGCGTTTCCACCGCTATTTTATCTCTTGGGGCGAAATTAAGTACTTCTTTGCTGTTGTTGCTATAAAAAAATTGTACTATTAAAGCTGAAAAAGATTTTTTCTTAAATTATACACTGTATAATACTAGTAGCTTAATACATGTAATATGTGTTTACTACTGAGTATAATAATACAGTATTCATTGACTCATGATTATGAAACACCCATATTAGTAATTAGGTCTATATACATTGCATTTGTAGTTCAGCTCAAATTAATCCAAGGCTTTAGGTAGGCAAGTTGCTTTGCTTACATCATGCCATGGGTTTAGGTCCGGACTTGCAAGTCCGGACCTGAACCTAAACCTCTGGACTCGAGTCCGGACCTGAACCTGAAAATTGGTTTAGGTATGCAGCACTAATCGCACATATGACAGAATATCTTATATGTAAGTACTGACTGGCTGAAAGCTGTTTAACTACTACACTAGTTTTAACCTTTTTGTATTTTCCAATTATTAATTTTTCTTAATATGCTGCAAAACAAATTTTACTTAGAAAAACAGAAGGCAAGGAGACTGTACCAGGTTGCTCAGCTCCATCAAGCACATCTTGACTTCTCGACTTCTCGTTGCCTTGTAGATTTTGTCGCTTGGCAGGTGGCCCACCCGATGTATCTGCTGGTCGCTTAACTGGTTGGGCCTGTAAAAGAGTAAGCTGGAACATTGCAGCTATTAAATGTTTCAGGTATAAATAAGGCCATGTTGATTCGATTATATGGATGGCATCCTCTGGGAACCCCAAAACTGATGCGAGCAAAAAAAGTTGTGTTCATTATGAAATCTACGTGGTCATGAAAATTGAACAAATGACTAAACACACAGAGACTGTTCATTTTCATTTCTTCACATTTTTTTCCTTTCATTTGGAATTGATTTTGGCATTCTACGACATTAGAATCGTTTTCCAATATTTTTTTTGCAATATACGCCATATATTTGCTCATTTTGCAGCTGCTTTGTACGATTTACAGTATGCTCGAAACAAAATTCATGGGCGTGCCGATGTCATCCATGATGTCATCTATATAATCAAATCAACATGGGCCAATAGAAAAATATGGTTAATTGATGATCACTGAATACAACTTGGTGCCAATACCTTAGTCCCGTCTGCCTTCTTTGCTAGTCGGTCCATACCAACGTCAGTCAGCTCCCTCTGAAGCTTGTCCATGGACGCTTCTCTGTCCGTCCCCATCCACGTCAATAGAACGTTATAGGCCTGGGATCTCGGGGTTTGGTTCGTTGATGCCTAACAGTAAATGGATAAACCACGAATGCAGTGACACAATGATTGGTGTGTTTTGTATGAAGTACTTGTATGAACACTTACTTAGAAGTAACATTCCTACAGACGTACAGCTTTTTTCTGAGAACAAGCATTGCCCACATTTCAGAATTATACAAAACTTTCGCAAATGTTAAAGGAATCAAAATATTTACTTGGATGGTGATAACCTCATCTGCGGAAAGCCCGAGTGCTCCAACCAGATCTTCCACCTCATGTGTTTCAGTCACGTTTCGCGAGAAACGAAAGAAGAGTTTCCTCAGTTCTTTCTCTATAGCAGATGAAAATTGACATTATTTATGATTAACTGCAGCGGTACATAGATTTCAATTTTAGCCTGCATCAAAGCAAAGTAGAGGTTCTCTCTCTCTCTCTCAATTATATATATATATATTTTAATTATATATATATATATATATATATATATATATATATATATATATTTGCCATAGGCTGCACCTTGCTCGAATTGTAGCAATGCTAAAAAGAGTGAATTGAAAGACCTTAAAAATAGACAGTGTTGCTTACCTTTGCTTCCCACGGAGGGATCGCGTTCCTAATTATAAATGACGTGGACGTCAGAATTGTCCAATTGCTTCGAAATTGCCGAAACGTAATTTGAATTGCCCCAAGCTGAAATTTAGCGTCATTTTGACATCGGGACAATGTTAATTTCGAGGCCTGGCTTGCCATTGCGTAACGTGCGGTTAGACATTGCGCAACTTCTTGCGAGCCATCCACCATTCACATGTTAATTTCGAGGCCGGCCTGGCTTCGCATTGCGTAACGTGCGGTTAGACATTGCGCAACTTCTGTCGACCCATCCACCAACGTGATTCCGGGCACTATACCATAGGCCGCATGGCGCGGCCTATGGTAAAAAACAAAAACAAATGGACCTACAAATGCTGCCAGTAGCACATGGTATTTTTAATCACGTTACATCTTCTAACTGATCAATACATTGATTTCTCAAATTCCTCTCCTGACCTTTACAATAGGTACATACCTTCCTTTTCCTTCACTTTTCTTCTCAGGAAGTCCATGATGGCGGCTGTGCCTTTCTCACAGACATCGGGAGAGGGGAAAGTCAGAGGGGGGTTTCTTGCAATGTCCAAGGCTTCAATTTGGGTCATTCGGCCCAGAGTCAGGGGAAGGTGGGAAATCCTGTTATCTGCCATGTTGAGCTCCCTAATGTTGGGCAGGTTCATGATTTGTTCGGGAACAGATGTGAACCTGTTTCCAGCGATGTCTAAGGTATTCAGCTGCACTAGTTCCCCAACACTATCCGGTAATGACTCCAAGTCACTATAAAGCAGGTACAAGGCTTGTAGGTTCTTCAGTCTACCGATGTCTTCAGGCACAAGTGACGGTTTGCCCTTCCCAGCCCACTTCTCCATGCTTAGTGTCTCTAGACCCTCCAGCTGCAACACCTGTCTTGGGAACTCATCAAACTGACAAAAATCTATATGAAGCTTCGTCAGTCCCGTTAGCTGAGCGATCTTGTCAGGAAGACTCTTAAGGGGATTGGCTCCCACGTCCAAGGACTTGAGTTGAAGTGAACAGACTTCTTCTGGTATCTCTTTAAATACGTTGTTCCGGATGTCGAGACCACGAAGTTGTTTTAATCTGGAGAATCCATCAGGCAATGTCTCCAACTTATTGTCCGACAAGATAATATGCTGTAGGTTAGGTAGTGTAGTAATTGCCTTTGGCAGTTGTGTCAGTAGGTTGTTGTCAAGTTCAAGGTACTGAAGCTTCTGTAGTTGACCTATGTCCTCAGGTATGCTCGTCAGCCTGTTATTAGACAGTATAAGACGTTCGATATCTCTGGTGTTAAACACCTCGGCTGGGATGGAGGTCAGACTTTTGCCTCTGAGGTCAATAGTGAGGGACTTATTCACCACTTTTGGTTGGAGAGCTAAAAAAAACAATCGAAAAAATATTGCTTTGAAATGAAAGATGTCTCACACCATTGCAGCATATATATTATTAAAAAACTCTTAAAGCAAATATTTCACTAGAATAAAAGAATATTTCCTTACTTACTTGTACTTGATAAAATCAACAAGGAGGTTTAAACTGCCTTGATAAAACCATACAGAAAAGTGCAAAATGTGCTCAAGAATCTAGATTATTTAAGAATATGATCCAATATATTAGAGACAAAAGAGAAATTGTTCATGGCGTAACAGATATAAATAATATCTGTGTACGATGTACATTGGCTAATGTTATTTATACTATCCAATTCTCTAGCCACTATTCAATGACAAAGAATGTGCACTCAGAACCTGGAATCAGTAATATATGATCTAAGCATACTTGACAAGAAAAAGAAATTAAGAGAAGTCCTAGAAGAATTGTTAGTGATAAAAGACACGTTGACAAAATGATCGAACAGGATAATTAATTTGTGTAGTCTCTTGTCAGAACCCATCACTGTTGAATGGAAGAATACACGTCCACCAATGTTGAGATGCTTCGATCATCCCCTGCCTTGATGTCTTACCCTGGAAGAAACAACAGGATTTCAACGTTTAGAATTTTACAAGTGATGTATCAGGTTGAACGCAATAGCCACAAGCCACATGTTTTAGCTAACGGATGTGTTTTGGGCTTACGTTAAATAACTGGAACACCTGCAGCACATCCTCTTGTACTGCAGCCTCTTCTGCTGTCTTGTTCTCCTGTACGTAAAGTCAACAAATCCATGAAGCCAATTACCAATAATAAACGTCATCATCACATACATGTATTTGTTTTTTTAATGTTTTAGTTGTACAAGAGGAGTTTGTATTAAGATGATGATATTTAATCCCTCTTGGTTTATCTCAGAATGAGTGTTACTCTGAACTTAATACATCATGGAAGTTCATCTGTGTTGTTACTAACGATAGTACAATGTTAAATTTAATAGAGACGGTGGACGATATAAACGTTTACTCCCTGGCACGTTTGATCAATTGCTGACGTCACATATCCGTAAAGTCTCGTGGGAATGAGGTCACGTGTGTGTAGCCGCAACTCTCGCGAGTTTACGTTCCGAAGTGGTTGGTCATTAATTATCCTGATGAAGGCGACAGCGGTCGTTGAAAATTTTATCCCCGTGTACTGTTTGTGTTGGAATAAAGTTTACCATTGTACTACATGTATAACTAACAATATCATTCAGCATGAAACCAGTGAGTTTCATACGGTAGTGATGTCCCCTCTCTTAGCACCAACGATTGACATTTGACATATGACACACTTACACTGTTCTTAATGATGGTGTTGGCTCCAGCCTCCAGCAGCACTTTGACACACTCGGGGTGTCCACGACATGCTGCATAATGAAGGGGAGTCTCATTCTGTAGGTACAACAACGTTCAAGATGATCAATATGATTTACACGTTAACCATACTACTAGTAATCCAACCATATACGTCAGAATGACTAAACTGGTCCCTTAAAGTCCATCAAAAGATTACAATATTACATAATGTTGACCTAAAAATATTTTGTACACAATGCGCCAGTTTTCTGACATTGTGAAATCCCAGTGAAATAAATTTTATCTATCAAATAACACATTGTTAAAGAATGATCGATAAGGTATGGTTTGATTACCTTCGCCAAGAAGGTTATGTTTTCAGTAGCGTTTGTCTGTTTGTTTGTCTGTGAACAGCATAACTCAAGAAGCTATGGATGGATTGTCATGAAACTTGGTAGGTGGGTAGGTCTTGATGAGACCTAGAAATGATGAGATTTTGGGCCCCTGGCAGCTTTCGTTGGTACTGCAGCAGAACTCCCTGTTTTGATATCTCATGATCTGGACATGCTTGGTCACGAATTTTGCATGATATCATGCGGGTCACGAATTTTGCATGGTATATAGCTCTTCGGCTAGGAAAGAAGTGACATGAGTTTGGTCCCCCTAGCGGCTTGTCCTGGAACTGCAGGACCATCTGTTGAAAAATCTTCTAAGGAGGATAACTCAAGAACCAGTCGATGGATTGTCTTGATTTTTGGTATGTAGGTAGCGGAAGTTATGCTTGACATGACAAAATAACAATTATGCAAATCAGGATCTAATTTGCATAATTAGTGAGGAAATTCTATAAATCTGCTTCGTTCAATAATAGGGCTATGAAACACTTGTGACATGTAATTGAGAATGAGGGGATCATCAGCAGATATTGATTATGTAAATGAGCACCTAATTTGCATAATTAGTGGGAATTTTCTATAACATCATAGTGGTGACTACTCGGAAATTAAGACATGCCGCATTTGGAAGTTAAGTGAAGGTGAACATCATTTGACATAATTTATTCAAGTCATGACCTTATTTGCATAATTTATGAGGAGATGTTAGAATAGCGTTCTTTCTTATTATATAAGACTGTCATTGGGTGGAGAATATGATCAACTGATATGATTCTTGCAACTGAGGCTCTTATTTGCGACATCAATGACTAAAAATTCATTTGGCGAAGGTATGAGGTCGTGGAACTCTTGTTTACTTCTGATGTTCTTACAGTACATAGTAATCTATTGTACCTTCAATCAGAAATATGCCTGCATACATGCTTTGGCCCAGGTAATTCGCATGGAGAGCACTGCTATTACTGCTTTTATCTGAAAGGGTCCTTGGACACCCCACATAACTCTACAGTGAGCAGACTCACTGTGTTACTTCTTGCATTAATGTCCGCTTTAGCTGTCAGTAAAACTTGTACAGTTCTCGTGTGTCCGTTAATGGCTGCCTGGTGGAGAGGGGTCCATTTCTGCATAGAGAACAAATCTTTCTGTCACCCATCAAACATTCTTTATATGATACTTTATATGCTTTGCATCCCCCACACAAGTCCTCGCATGACTCCAATACAAACCCAGGTGATGATTAGTCTGTACAGTTCCTGTGAGTATATCAGAGTATCAATTTATTCTGATAGTCAGGACAATAGACAGGCGTGACAATGCCATTATCATTTGCTGTGCCCTGTGCAGGATTCATTATAACTCAGGACAGGGACACTTGGACTGACTCCAGTAAACAGCAAAGTTACCCAGATGCCGTTTCGTGCGTCGACTGTCGCTCCAGCTTTGAGTAAAGCCTGTACAGTTCCTGTGTGGCCGTGCTCAGATGCATAGTGGAGAGCAGTAAATCCCTGTACAGAGACAAGTGTTAAGATACATTGTAAGTCCATGTAAGATTATAGGGTTCAGATATGTGCTTATACCAACCGTGACCTTCGCAGCCTTCCAGAAACTCCCTGTATAGTGTGTAAGAACACGAATGACATGAAAAAGTTTGTCAACATTAATATATTGATATTCTACTGCAAACTCGACAGAATTACTGAGCACAAAGAGATTATCTGGTGCAAAGATCAACTTTCTCTGTAACAATGTGTCACATTTTATTAAAAATGGAAACTAGGTGCTTAAATTTTCGTTCATGGATATGAAAATTAAAAAAAAACACGATAACTTCACATTGCTGGCAGCATTGACTCCTTCGGCCAGGAGCTGCGTAACTCTTTCCTCGTCACCTCGTCGGGCGGCATCTCTCAGCTCCTGTGAACATACAGTACCATTGAGCCATCAGAAAACTATTTATTAAAATGCTCATGTCTAATACGACATACATTCGTGTGTTAATTCTCAACAGCCAACACGCCATTTGCAATGTAATATGCGGGAAGGAAAAGCTTTTTTGTTGCAAAAAGTTGGACAATTGACATGCTCATCACCCTTCCGGGCTTATTGGTTCACAGTGCATTTGACGGTGAACTTGTTCGGTTAGGGTACTATATAAGTCTCACGAACATGCAAATGAGTAAGCTTATTATGCTAATAAGCGCAATACATTATAATACATACTCATACATGCATACTTATACGTACACACATACTAAATACATTCTTCTATTCTATACTACTACATACTAATGTGGCATACTACTACCCTCTCATACTACATGCTACTCTGGACATTCTCTATGACTCTGGCATATCTGGGCTATTCTGGCCCACCCTCCATCCCTCTGGCATATCTGGGCTATTCTGGCTAACCCTCCATCCCTCTGGCATTTCTGGGCTATTCTGGCTAACCCTCCATCCCTCTGGCATTTCTGGGCTATTCTGGCCCACTCTCCATCCCTCTGGCATTTCTGGGCTATTCTGGCTAACCCTCCATCCCTCTGGCATTACTGGGTTATTCTGGCGAACCCTCCATCCCTCTGGCATTTCTGGGCTATTCTGGCTAACCCTCCATCCCTCTGGCATTTCTGGGCTATTCTGGCTTACCCTCCATCCCTCTGGCATTTCTGGGCAGCAGGGCTGAGTATTCTGGCTAAACCTCCATCCCTCTGGTATTTCTGGGCTATTCTGGCTAACCCTCCATCCCTCTGGCATTTCTGGGCTATTCTGGCTAACCCTCCATCCCTCTGGCATTTCTGGGCTATTCTGGCTAACCCTCCATCCCTCTGGCATTTCTGGGCTATTCTGGCTAACCCTCCATCCCTCTGGCCTTTCTGGGCTATTCTGGCATACCCTCCATCCCTCTGGCATTTCTGGGCTATTCTGGCTACCTCTCCATCCCTCTGGCATTTCTGGGCTATTCTGGCTACCTCTCCATCCCTCTGGCATTTCTGGGCTATTCTGGCCCACTCTCCATCCCTCTGGCATTTCTGGGCTATTCTGGCCCACTCTCCATCCCTCTGGCATTTCTGGGCTATTCTGGCTAACCCTCCATCCCTCTGGCCTTTCTGGGCTATTCTGGCTTACCCTCCATCCCTCTGGCATTTCTGGGCTATTCTGGCTACCTCTCCATCCCTCTGGCATTTCTGGGCTATTCTGGCCCACTCTCCATCCCTCTGGCATTTCTGGGCTATTCTGGCTAACTCTCCATCCCTCTGGCATTTCTGGGCTATTCTGGCCCACTCTCCATCCCTCTGGCATTTCTGGGCTATTCTGGCTAAACCTCCATCCCTCTGGTATTTCTAGGCTATTCTGGCCCACTCTCCATCCCTCTGGCATTTCTGGGCTATTCTGGCCCACTCTCCATCCCTCTGGCATTTCTGGGCTATTCTGGCCCACTCTCCATCCCTCTGGTATTTCTGGGCTATTCTGGCTAACTCTCCATCCCTCTGGCATTTCTGGGCAGCAGGGCTGAGTATTCTGGCTAAACCTCCATCCCTCTGGTAGTTCTGGGCTATTCTGGCTAACCCTCCATCCCTCTGGCATTTCTGGGCTATTCTGGCCCACTCTCCATCCCTCTGGCATTTCTGGGCTATTCTGGCCCACTCTCCATCCCTCTGGCATTTCTGGGCTATTCTGGCCCACTCTCCATCCCTCTGGCATTTCTGGGCTATTCTGGCCCACTCTCCATCCCTCTGGTATTTCTGGGCTATTCTGGCCCACTCTCCATCCCTCTGGCATTTCTGGGCTATTCTGGCCCACTCTCCATCCCTCTGGCATTTCTGGGCTATTCTGGCCCACTCTCCATCCCTCTGGTATTTCTGGGCTATTCTGGCTAACTCTCCATCCCTCTGGCATTTCTGGGCAGCAGGGCTGAGTATTCTGGCTAAACCTCCATCCCTCTGGTAGTTCTGGGCTATTCTGGCTAACCCTCCATCCCTCTGGCATTTCTGGGCTATTCTGGCTAACTCTCCATCCCTCTGGCATTTCTGGCTAACTTTCCATCCCTCTGGCATTTCTGGGCTATTCTGGCTAACTCTCCGTCCCTCTGGCATTTCTGGCTAACTCTCCATCCCTCTGGCATTTCTGGGCTAATCTGGCAAACTCTCCATCCCTCTGGTATTTCTGGGCTATTCTGGCTAACCCTCCATCCCTCTGGCATTTCTGGGCTACTCTGGCCAACCCTCCATCCCTCTGGCATTTCTGGGCTATTCTGGCGAACCCTCCTACCCTCTGGCCTTTCTGGGCTATTCTGGCTAACCCTCCATCCCTCTGGCATTTCTGGGCAATTCTGGCTAACTCTCCATCCCTCTGGCATTTCTGGCTAACTCTCCATCCCTCTGGCATTTCTGGGCTATTCTGGCCCACTCTCCATCCCTCTGGCATTTCTGGGCATTTCTGGCTAACTCTCCATCCCTCTAGCATTTCTGGGCTAATCTGGCCAACTCTCCATCCCTCTGGTATTTCTGGACTATTCTGGCTAACCCTCCATCCCTCTGGCATTTCTGGGCTACCCTGGCCAACCCTCCATCCCTCTGGCATTTCTGGGCTACTCTGGCCAACCCTCCATCCCTCTGGCCTTTCTGGGCTATTCTGGCTAAACCTCCATTCTTATCACTCTGGCCATTCTCTGTTACTCTGGCCATTCTCTATCACTCTGGACATTGTCCATCACTCTGGCCATTCTCTGTCACTCTGGCCATTCTCTATCACTCTGTTCACTCTCAAACACTCTGGTCAATCTCTATCACTCTGGCCATTCTCTATCACTCTGTTCACTCTCAAACACTCTGGCCATTCTCTATCACTCTGGCCATTCTCTATCACTCTGTTCACTCTCAAACACTCTGGTCATTCTCTATCACTCTGGCCATTCTCTATCACTCTGTTCACTCTCAAACACTCTGGTCAATCTCTATCACTCTGGCCATTCTCTGTCACTCTGTTCACTCTCAAACACTCTGGTCAATCTCTATCACTCTGGCCATTCTCTATCACTCTGTTCACTCTCAAACACTCTGGCCATTCTCTATCACTCTGGCCATTCTCTATCACTCTGTTCACTCTCAAACACTCTGGTCAATCTCTATCACTCTGGCCATTCTCTGTCACTCTGTTCACTCTCAAACACTCTGGTCAATCTCTATCACTCTGGCCATTCTCTGTCACTCTGTTCACTCTTAAACACTCTGGTCATTCTCTATCACTCTGGCCATTCTCTATCACTCTGTTCACTCTCAAACACTCTGGTCAATCTCTATCACTCTGGCCTTTCTCTATCACTCTGGCCATTCTCTATCACTCTGTTCACTCTCAAACACTCTGGTCAATCTCTATCACTCTGGCCTTTCTCTATCACTCTGGCCTTTCTCTATCACTCTGTTCACTCTCAAACACTCTGGCCATTCTCTATCACTCTGGCCTTTCTCTATCACTCTGTTCACTCTCAAACACTCTGGTCAATCTCTATCACTCTGGCCATTCTCTGTCACTCTGTTCACTCTCAAACACTCTGGCCATTCTCTATCACTCTGGCCATTCTCTATCACTCTGTTCACTCTCAAACACTCTGGTCAATCTCTATCACTCTGGCCATTCTCTGTCACTCTGTTCACTCTCAAACACTCTGGTCAATCTCTATCACTCTGGCCATTCTCTGTCACTCTGTTCACTCTCAACTACTCTGGTCAATCTCTATCACTCTGGCCTTTCTCTATCACTCTGGCCTTTCTCTATCACTCTGGCCTTTCTCTATCACTCTGGCCATTCTCTATCACTCTGGCCATTCTCTATCACTCTGGCCATTCTCTATCACTCTGTTCACTCTCAAACACTCTGGCCATTCTCTATCACTCTGGCCATTCTCTATCACTCTGGCCATTCTCTATCACTCTGGCCTTTCTCTATCACTCTGTTCACTCTCAAACACTCTGGTCAATCTCTATCACTCTGGCCATTCTCTATCATCACTCTGTTCACTCTCAAACACTCTGGTCAATCTCTATCACTCTGGCCATTCTCTATCACTCTGGCAATTCTCTATCACTGGCCATTCTCTATCACTCTGGCCATTCTCTATCACTCTGGCCATTCTCTATCACTCTGGCCATTCTCTATCACTCTGTTCACTCTCAAACACTCTGGTCAATCTCTATCACTCTGGCCATTCTCTATCACTCTGGCCATTCTCTATCACTGGCCATTTTCTATCACTCTGGCCATTCTCTATCACTCTGGCCATTCTCTATCACTCTGGCCATTCTCTATCACTCTGTTCACTCTCAAACACTATGGTCATTCTCTATCACTCTGGCCATTCTCTATCACTCTGTTCACTCTCAAACACTCTGGTCAATCTCTATCACTTTGGCCTTTCTCTATCACTCTGGCCATTCTCTATCACTCTGGCCATTTACTATCACTCTGGCCATTCTCTATTAATCTGTTCACTCTCAAACACTCTGGCCATTCTCTATTACTCTGGCCATTCTCTATCACTCTGTTCACTCTCAAACACTCTGGTCAATCTCTATCACTCTGGCCATTCTCTGTCACTCTGTTCACTCTCAAACACTCTGGTCATTCTCTATCACTCTGGCCTTTCTCTATCACTCTGTTCACTCTCAAACACTCTGGCCATTCTCTATCACTCTGGCCATTCTCTATCACTCTGTTCACTCTCAAACACTCTGGTCAATCTCTATCACTCTGGCCATTCTCTGTCACTCTGTTCACTCTCAAACACTCTGGTCAATCTCTATCACTTTGGCCTTTCTCTATCACTCTGGCCATTCTCTATCACTCTGGCCATTCTCTATTAATCTGTTCACTCTCAAACACTCTGGCCATTCTCTATCACTCTGGCCATTCTCTATCACTCTGTTCACTCTCAAACACTCTGGTCAATCTCTATCACTCTGGCCATTCTCTGTCACTCTGTTCACTCTCAAACACTCTGGTCATTCTCTATCACTCTGGCCTTTCTCTATCACTCTGTTCACTCTCAAACACTCTGGTCAATCTCTATCACTCTGGCCATTCTCTGTCACTCTGTTCACTCTCAAACACTCTGGCCATTCTCTATCACTCTGGCCATTCTCTATCACTCTGTTCACTCTCAAACACTCTGGCCATTCTCTATCACTCTGGTCATTCTCTATCACTCTGTTCACTCTCAAACACTCTGGCCATTCTCTATCACTCTGGCCGTTCTCTATCACTCTGTTCACTCTCAAACACTCTGTTCATTCTCTATCACTTTGGCCATTCTCTATCACTCTGGCCATTCTCTATCACTCTGTTCACTCTCAAACACTCTGGTCAATCTCAAGGCCAGAGGGATGGAGGGTTTGCCAGAATAGCCCAGAAATGCCACAGGGATGGAGGGTTAGCCAGAATAGCCCAGAAAGGCCAGAGGGATGGAGAGTTAGCCAGAATAGCCCAGAAATGCCAGAGGGATGGAGGGTTAGCCAGAATAGCCCAGAAAGGCCAGAGGGATGGAGGGTTAGCCAGAATAGCCCAGAAATGCCAGAGGGATGGAGGGTTAGCCAGAAATGCCCAGAAATGCCAGAGGGATGGAGGGTTGGCCAGAATAGCCCAGAAATGCCAGAGGGATGGAGGGTTAGCCAGAATAGCCCAGAAAGGCCAGAGGGATGGAGGGTTAGCCAGAATAGCCCAGAAATGCCAGAGGGATGGAGGGTTAGCCAGAATAGCCCAGAAATGCCAGAGGGATGGAGGGTTAGCCAGAATAGCCCAGAAATGCCAGAGGGATGGAGGGTTGGCCAGAATAGCCCAGAAATGCCAGAGGGATGGAGGGTTGGCCAGAATAGCCCAGAAATGCCAGAGGGATGGAGAGTGGGCCAGAATAGCCCAGAAAGGCCAGAGGGATGGAGAGTGGGCCAGAATAGCCCAGAAATGCCAGAGGGATGGAGGGTGGGCCAGAATAGCCCAGAAATGCCAGAGGGATGGAGAGTTAGCCAGAATAGCCCAGAAATGCCAGAGGGATGGAGGGTTGGCCAGAATAGCCCAGAAATGCCAGAGGGATGGAGGGTTAGCCAGAATAGCCCAGAAAGGCCAGAGGGATGGAGGGTTAGCCAGAATAGCCCAGAAATGCCAGAGGGATGGAGGGTTAGCTAGAAATGCCCAGAAATGCCAGAGGGATGGAGGGTTGGCCAGAATAGCCCAGAAATGCCAGAGGGATGGAGGGTTAGCCAGAATAGCCCAGAAATGCCAGAGGGATGGAGGGTTAGCCAGAATAGCCCAGAAATGCCAGAGGGATGGAGGGTTGGCCAGAATAGCCCAGAAATGCCAGAGGGATGGAGGGTTAGCCGGAATAGCCCAGAAATGCCAGAGGGATGGAGAGTGGACCAGAATAGCCCAGAAATGCCAGAGGGATGGAGGGTTAGCCAGAATAGCCCAGAAATGCCAGAGGGATGGAGGGTTAGCCAGAATAGCCCAGAAATGCCAGAGGGATGGAAGGTTAGCCAGAATAGCCCAGAAATGCCAGAGGGATGGAGGGTTGGCCAGAATAGCCCAGAAATGCCAGAGGGATGGAGGGTTGGCCAGAATAGCCCAGAAATGCCAGAGGGATGGAGAGTGGGCCAGAATAGCCCAGAAAGGCCAGAGGGATGGAGAGTGGGCCAGAATAGCCCAGAAATGCCAGAGGGATGGAGGGTGGGCCAGAATAGCCCAGAAATGCCAGAGGGATGGAGAGTTAGCCAGAATAGCCCAGAAATGCCAGAGGGATGGAGGGTTGGCCAGAATAGCCCAGAAATGCCAGAGGGATGGAGAGTTAGCCAGAATAGCCCAGAAATACCAGAGGGATGGAGAGTTAGCCAGAATAGCCCAGAAATGCCAGAGGGATGGAGGGTTGGCCAGAATAGCCCAGAAATGCCAGAGGGATGGAGGTTTAGCCAGAATAGCCCAGAAATGCCAGAGGGATGGAGGGTCAGCCAGAATAGCCCAGAAATGCCAGAGGGATGGAGAGTGGGCCAGAATAGCCCAGAAATGCCAGAGGGATGGAGAGTTAGCCAGAATAGCCCAGAAATACCAGAGGGATGGAGAGTTAGCCAGAATAGCCCAGAAATGCCAGAGGGATGGAGGGTTGGCCAGAATAGCTCAGAAATGCCAGAGGGATGGAGGTTTAGCCAGAATAGCCCAGAAATGCCAGAGGGATGGAGGGTTGGCCAGAATAGCCCAGAAATGCCAGAGGGATGGAGGGTTGGTCAGAATAGCCCAGAAATGCCAGAGGGATGGAGGTTTAGCCAGAATAGCCCAGAAATGCCAGAGGGATGGAGGGTCAGCCAGAATAGCCCAGAAATGCCAGAGGGATGGAGGGTCAGCCAGAATAGCCCAGAAATGCCAGAGGGATGGAGAGTGGGCCAGAATAGCCCAGAAATACCAGAGGGATGGAGAGTGGGCCAGAATAGCCCAGATATGCCAGAGTCATAGAGAATATCCAGAGTAGCATGTAGTATGAGAGGGTAGTAGTATGCCACATTAGTATTTAATAGTATGTAATAGTAGTAGTATAGAATAAAAGAATGTATTAATGTGTAAGTATTAGTATGTGTGTATAAGTATGCATGTATGAGTATGTATAAGTATGTATTATAATATATTGGGCTTCTTAGCATAATAAGCTTACTCATTTGCATGTTCGTGAGACTTAAATGGTACTCTAACCACTTGAGTGAAGAAAAAGTATTTCACCAACCTGTTCTTTCTCCTCCATGAGTTTTTCTGACTTAGCTCTGCTGTTGTCAAACACACCGGTGCCTCCTAGTGATGCCCTAAATCTGCTAGTAGTGCATTCTGATGCAGTTTTCTTGCGTTCTCTACAAAAGTTAAAGGTCAAGCAGTAATCGTCAACTGAGTACTAGTATGCCCCCCCCCCCCCCCCAGTTTCTTTTAGTAGTAGAGCAATGCGGCTTTGTTACGTCTCGCGTCAAATAAAATCTCAAAGACGGGCAAATAAAGCGCCGTGCGCTATTAGTTACTATGCTACAGTATGCATTGTGCAATACAACACAAAGTTGGTTCGGAGCTGTTCCATATGAATGGAGCTCTCGTGGCGTATAGTAAATGAGAAAATTCCGAAGTGCTTTCAGCGGGTGTTACATGTGAAATACCATACTCAATCTCCAGACAATTAAAGTGTTATCGGCGTTTTCGTGTAGAGCGATCAGTACCAGGTTGGGTGCGGTCCGAGATGGCTGAGACTCCGCCAGACGGTTCAGCAAAAACCGGCGGGGCACCGGCAAGTACGGCTCCCCCGCGGAAGTCTACAGGTCCGGCAGGGATACAGAACCGACCCCGGCTGCCACCTCCTATCGACAATCCGACCTATGACGCTGACGTGATATCAGGTCAGTTCTAATGTTATGGTACGGTAGAATAATGTCTTTGTTATTCAGGTCTGGTCACACAGGCAAAACAACAACAACAACAACACAACGGTCAACAATAACATAACATTATTGCCATACTGCTACAGTGATCGGAAATGTGTGGAAAGATTTATTGTATTTTTTGGCAGAGCAAAGAGAAAGGTAAAAACATGATTTTAGTCCTATCAATAAAATATCGGATATCAATATTCGTGTACAAAAACTGCTTTTTTTGTTGAAATTTACAACGTGTGTTGATTATCTATTACCCTTCACCAAGAATTTCGGGTCTCTGAGTATGTGCGTTTAAATGTATGTGTATTTGTATGTGTGCGTGCGTATGTGTGTGTGTGTTTGAATGTATTTGTATTTGTATGTCTGTGCGTATGTGTGTGTTTGCGTGCGTACATATATGTGTGTGTTTGGATGCATGTGTATTTGTGTGTGTGTGTGTGTGTGTACTATGTGTGTGTGTGTGTCTGTGTGCCTGTGTGTGTGAACAGCATATCTCTAAAGTTGTAAAAGGTTCTTTATATTTCTTTTATTTGTGGGTAGGTGTTGGTTCGGCAGTGTCATAGGTTAGATATATGTGCCTTATACCACGCGACATGCGTAGAAAAGGAAAGAACGAGAAATGTTCGGAAATCAGTGTTCGGCGCTCGCCAATCTCCGTGTGCCTTCGGGATCTGATCGTATTCTATTTATATAGTTTGTGAGCATGTCGGCAGAACGTACTGCGCCTGCGCGAACCCCTGTTTTTTTTTATATTTGGTCAATGTTGCATCAGAATTTTGCCTGTTGCATGTATTGACATCTTTTCTGACACAACATTTGAAAACTATAGACGGGATGTGTACTAATCCTAGTCCTAATCCCTAAAACACACACATATAAGGGGCCAGAAAAAAACACTAGACGTATAAACATCACATTTTACCGTATTTATTTACATGAAATAATGTTAATGTTCATACGTTGATTTTCAGTCCATGGCGTCAAAGGAAACACGATGCAAAAAAAAAAACAACGTACTTTTCACCATGAAAAAACCCATCGTGCCATATCACAATATCTGCTTTCCAGACGCCTCACTTGTGGCACTGAGCACTAGTGACTATATATACCAGAAGTATTTATTAACATAAATTCACTACAACAGTGTGTAGTGAATCCAACTGTGTGTCACCAGGTCAGCAGTGCCTCTAGCGGATTAATTTCGCTTTGCACCTGGGTTGCCGTGGGGCCCCGTTTCCCTGGTACTGAAACTATCTAGTTGTAAAAGACCTAGGTCACTCCGTCATCATGTTTCGTTACCTTTTCAAAAGTCACTGTTTGAAGAATGTTTTATTAACTGTTAATCACTCGTGACTGATGAACCTCTTCAACGATTTTAGTGTTTAGGTTCGCGAACCTGCATCCGCCTGACGGGACAAGTCAACAGGAAGAGACAGGGACGGATCCGATCCCACACGTGGATGGTGACACGTTCGGGCAGGGTCCCGGACAAGACGGTGCAGGCGCAAGGACTGGTCCCTCTCCTGCCGGAGGGCACGGCGAGCCAGACGGCGATCAGACGGACAGCCCGGGCCAGCCTCCAGGTAAGGCCATGTTGATTTGATTATATGGATGACATCTTCTGGGAACCCCAAAACTGATGCGAGCGTGCGAATAAATAAAAAAGTTTTGCAAAAAAAGTTGTCTTCATTATGAAATCTATAAGTGGTCAGGAAGGTGGAGCAAATGACCAAACACACAGAGTATGGTATACCGATTTTTCATTTTTGTTCTTGCACAGTCATCTTCTTCTTAGACTTTGGAACTGACTTTGGCATTCTACGACATTAGTATCCGTTTCCTACTCGGTTCCTTTAAAGAGGAATTATGTAACATTTTTGCACCAAAAATTGAAATATTTCAATTGAAAACATCTTCGTGTGATTGTAATTTACTTCCACTCTTCAACATATTTGTGCAATTATCTCACATTTCTGACATTTATGGTTGGCGCTTAAAAGCCCACACGAGGTTCACTCAGTTCGTGACACCACCACAAACAATCGGAATGTAAACAAACATTGCTGACAGCTGTGTTTCCAACTTTCAAACACACTCGTAAGGCGTCATATTTTTGCACCTCCACTTGCTTGATGACACTTATTTGCAATCAATATTACTGTGATTGCATTCAGTTTTTTATGACCAAACAATTCAAAACTGAAATGTAGTTTGAGAAAAAACGGATTGAAAATCACTCATTTTTGTCGTTGTCGTAGACGCCGCAAGAGAGGAACATACCATCTGGGAGCAGCTACGTCATTGTTACCAAGGTCAAGGGATCGCCATCATCATCATCATCGCAGCGGCCGTTGTCGTGGTAACGCTGACGATCTCGGTACCTGTACATGCACTTCTGGTGCACACCGGCTCCCTACAGTCGCACCATGGCTCTGCTGTAAGTTTACTTCTTTGAACATCTTACAAAAACTTTATTGTATTAAAGATTGATAGAAACGAAGATAACAGAATGGAGCGTTATGTATGTGTATGCGACCTTCTTGATTCAATTATTATAATGATAACTAGAGGTCAACGATCTCATGCCTTCGTCAAAGGATGTTATCGTTATATAACTTAAGAAGGTAGAAGTGATATATTAGTCCCCCTAAATATGGAAGTTGGATCGTGAAACTACCCCTGCTGATGCAGTCTGCAATCGTGCATTGGACAAGAGAAAACATCTGTGCAGGATATACATGTAAGGCAACACCGCCTGCAGCTGCATGGGCTGCTTAATGACTATCCCCTCTGGGACTTTCTCCCTCTGGGACAGCCTGTAGCCCATGTGTCACAAGGAAGGTTGTGACACATGGAAGGTAACTGAATTATAGAATTGCTTCATTAATTATGCAAATTACATCATCATTTGCATACTGGTCATCTAATTATGTCAAGCATCACTTACCCTACCTATGCCCCAAATATCAGGATGATCCGTCGACCGGTTATGGAGTTATCCTACTTTAAACATTTTCATACAAATGCTCCTGCAGTTCCAGAGCAAGCCGCTAGGGGGCCCAAACTTATGTCACTTCTTCCCGAGCACAAGACCTATCTACCATCCAAAAATCATGACCCTACCTCCTCCAGATCACCATATTTCAAAACCGGAAGTACCGCTGCAGTACCATAACGAGCCGCCAGGGGGCCCATATTCCTATCACTTCTAGACCTCATCAAGACCTACCCACCTACCAAATATGAAGACAATCCATTTAAGCCTTCTCGAGGTATACTGTTGACAGACTCACGCACACACGCACGCCCATGAAAACATACCCTTCTTGACGAAGGCAATTAATATTTTAAATCTAATAAGTTAACCCTTGTCGTGCTGGCATTTTTTTTTTACACAATATTAAAAAAAAATGATTTCTTAATCAGTTCATATATCCTTGACTTCTTTTTCACCGCTGTGGCATAGTTACTTCCGCATTCGGTGCGTTTCGCTGCAGTGTGATGCGTTCATGTGAGAAACACCCCCAAATCATACATATACAGGGATCTATATTGGTGGCACTGTATGTGCAACCCATATATATATATATATATTTGGCCCCGCAGGAATTAAGACAAAACTGCAAGTTATTTAACAGCCATCTCAAAATAACATAACGTTGCACATCCAGGTAAAGGCTTGGAAATAACACCTGCATATGCAGGTTAGTGCAGTTAAAATTGGAGCTGTGCAGGTATTTCTGATGTCTACCTCTGCACGTAATCTGCACTGGTCCATGCACTGGGTTTATATATACATGTAGGTGTATGTGTATTTTTATTTGCTGCATTGACTGTTACCAAGTATGAATTCGAAGTATAAAAAGAAATAATGCCAATGGTTTCTGAACAGTTTTTAGTATGATCCATACTTCCTAAATTCTGAGTGGTGCAGGTAAAATTTGTCTGGTGCAGGTAATTTTCAATGTTGCCTGCACCAGTGCAGGTATGCAGACAAAAATTATTCAAAAGGGGATGTGTTCTGTACAAACATTGTCTTGGTCTTGGTCGAGGTCGAATAGTGTAGAGTGTTGCATAGTCTAACAATAGTCACATGTCTGTTTGTAGCCTGTGAAAATCAACCGAGGAACCGACACCACTGACGATACGATTGATACCATGGACGATACCTGGCAAAGTTCTGATGTGCTGAAGACTGTGACGTCGGCTGACGTCATCAAGGTCAGTAGCTGTCTGATTGGCCTTCTGTGAAATAGAAGTTGCTAACCGACATAACATCACATGTAGCATTGTTATGATCATATTCATAAAGGTGTCATACAGAACTATCAGTAATATGTCGATGAAGGTTAGACATCCAGGTCATCAGATACACAAGGAAATTGTTACTCAAGCAACTGGAAAGATTTTGAAAACTGTCAAACGTTTCAATTCAAGTTGCATCCACTATTTTTCGTCAGTGACTAACGGAATCTGTAGGTGAACAGGTATTTATAAAAAAACTATGAATTGATATGTAAATGAGGTGAAGACAAATTTTAGACTGGCCATTTGATGCAGAAAAGATAAATATAATTCAACAACATACATACAACATGTTGAAGATGTTCTGCTGAAGTTTTATTTCTTTCCGCCATTTTAAACAATTTGAAATTTTGAAAATAACCGTCTCACAGGTTGATCCAGCCCATGGGCGTGGTCCTCCTGACGCAGTCCCTGCAGAAGTGGAAACCGCAGGACCTACACAAGCCACCAGGCCGATTCCGGATCCCGTGGACACTAAAGGTTTGTCTTTATTACTCCGTGAAGGAGGCATACCTCCTGCAGGAGTATTGTGGTCAGCTGTTTTTTCGTGTTCGCAGCTAAAACTCACGGTTCCCTTTATTCAATCGGCATGTAATTTTATACGTCATCTGCAGGCATGCCCGTGATGATGCACGTATATCAATATTTACCGCAGGTGTTTTCGCGGTCAATGTGATATTTTAAAAGCACCCCTACATTTAGGGGCATATGAGACTGGTCGCGAAAAACCCGTTGTTTTGAATAGCGGGGGGGGGGGGAAGAAACCTTCAGAAAGACAGAAGTGCGGTGTGGTCGTTAATGCGGACCAGATGCGGATTGTAATGCTTTATGAATGAGCCGGAATTGTCAAATGTGTTCGCACCTAAAAGTCATGTTTCTGTACGTTGTATTTCTATGAAATTGGGCATGTGGTGTGCCGTTATGTCCGTGTTGGTGCACGTGTCTTTGTTTGTACCGTAGCTGTTTTTATATCGAGGTAAATTTCATATTTCAAAATCACCCCTATTTTTATCATTCTGTAGAATAGGCCGTAGATTAAGTAGTTATGTGGTAGGCGAGGTTCTATAAGCAGATATTAGGTGGTTGTGTATATTCGTTTGTGAGTATCTGTTGGGATTGTGACTTATGGTTTGCACCGATACCCTATCAAATAAATAATATGTAGTACACTATACTGTTCCCAATCTGCAAATTATAAAAATTCACGGAGGATTGTCGCCTATGGACACTTGTTTACTGTTGGTGGCAGATTTCTCCTGACCCGCTTATGGTTCTTATAGGAGGCTGAAGTTTCACATCTACAGTAATACATACATGTATCTCTATAGGTCACCTGCATGTTCCAAATACAGCCGCCATATTGAATATGCTCTCGCGAGAGCACAATCTCTGGCGAGGGCGCGCGTGATTTTATCAGACGAGTGGTAAGAGATTTTGCCAGCCGAGCGTTAACAATGGCGTTCCTAATGGAATCATTTTCGGAGGTTAGTTGTGCTCTCTGTTGGCGACATCCGCCGATATATATGCATGCCACAAGTAGACAATATTGTTGTGGACACATGGACTCGATATCGGGCAGTAATATTGTAAATTTCTCAACTTTCTCAACAGTCTCTCTTTTACAGTTTCTAGAGTGGAGGGAGGTGTGATGGTGGGGCCAGTAGAATGCGGAGTTGTCATCAGGGTCCTGAATTCGCGGTATTTTCAACTTTTTAGTGACAAAGAGGAGTCTTTAAAATCCTTTTATGAACACACCACGTATTCACGACCCTGATGGCTGATCTGAATTCAATACTAGTATCACACCTCCCTCCATTCTAGCAACTGTTAAAGACAAACTATAGAGACTTGAGAACAGCAATATAACATGTCAAATTTCAGCCCACTACAATAAGTAAAAGTGTGTTGGAGAAATTCTTTATTGAACTGCCTCCGTACGCGTATACGATATGCTTGAGTGTTAAAATCTGAAATTCCTAAAGTCAAAAAGTTCTTCCCTGCAGCAGTGGCGCATGGATCGGCGCCCATCTCCGTTTCTATAGCCCTTGGGCCACACAGTTGTGCAATCACTACAGCAGGGGGCTAGTCCACTGGTAGTGGTGTGTGTTTAGCTCCCACACTCTTTCTCGAATGCTGGGTGCTAAACAGAGAAAGCAGTATATATGTACCATTTAAAAAAAATCTGAGGCATGGTTCGGCCGGGGATCGAACTCACGACCTACCGAATGCAAGGCAAACACTCTACCCACTTCGCCATTGCACTGGTTAAAATGCCTAGTAACTGATAAAACGTTAGATGGAGGTCAGATTGATGAAATGTCAGGCTGCATCATGCTTCATGTGACAAACCCAAGCTGGTCAGATCTCATGTTCCGTTACTAGCGAGGCTGAAAGACATTTTGGACGGTTGAATATTCCAAAGGCTGGTGTCGCCCTCCTAACAGGGACTTGTACCTTTTTATTGCTGCAGAAGTGTCTGGCGGCAGTGCACATATCATCACCTTTGGTGATGAGTCGGGGGCCGGAAAACTGCGTGGCGCACGTGGAGTTGCAGTTTCCCCCGACAACAAGATCTGGGTGGCTGATCGGTCCAAAGCACGTCTCCAAGTGTACAGCATGGCAGGCGCTTACCTGTACCAGTTTCCACAAGGTGCACCAGGGCTAGGGTACCCATCAAAGACGCCTCAGGATGTGTCCATCGACAGAGATGGCAATCTGTGGGTCTTGATGAGTGGGTACCCTGCCAGCCCTGACTCGTTGGTACAGTTGGGCAGGGATGGTCATCTCAAAGCCAACTTTGACCTCCCTGGCAATGTACCACGGGGGGTGCACCGCGGAATGGCCGTGGGCTTGCGCAACAACCACGTTTTCGTCACCTGGTCTGACGGTCACAGTGGTGGTGTGCAAGCCTTCGAGCCGGACGGGAAACTCCTGTGGGATGCCGGTCGGCAGCAGCGGATGAGGTCTCCGATGAACGTCGCCGTCAACGGGGAAGGGAACATCTTCGTCTCCGACTTCAGCTCTCACTTCATCTACAAGTACGACCAAAATGGGCAGTACGTGTCGAGGTTCGGAGGTCCGGGACTTAGCGGTGGCCGCCTGAATCGTCCCCAAGGCATCTGTGCGGACAGTTCCGGTCACGTCATGGTGGCGGACTCAGAAAACCATCGCGTGGTGGTGTACACAGGCCGGGGCAGGTATGTCCGCCACATCGCTGTCCGTGCTGAGTACCCAAGGGGGGTTGCAGTGGGGCCGGGAGGACAGTTGGTTGTGATCAACAGAAACACAATCACTGTCTTCCCCCGCTACTGATAATCATGCACAAGGGTGGCTGTTGTATAGTTGGATGATAGAATTGTAGTGGTTTGTTGGCCTTACCTTAGCTGTGTATTCTAAGCTACAAGGGCTGCTCAGTAAAGAATCGCCCCGACCAATTCCTTGTTCTTGTAGGTGGCTGCAATTGCACATATATTTACTGACCACATTCATATTTTTATTTCTGAGCTCCTAACATTTTGTCTTTTACAGCTGCTAAGATGAGGTAAACTGTGATAGTGGAGCCAGTTGGATTCAAAGCAGTCATCAGGGTCCTCAATACGTGGGGAATAGTTTTATGTGGACTGGTACTTTCCAATAAACCAAGAGAAAAGAAATTTGGCACACTTACTCAGTTAACAGATACAAAATAAAACTAACTATCATTAGATGAATTCAACTTCTCCTCGCTTTTCGGTTATAGTAGAAATAAAAGAACACCTCACTCCATCTAGAAGACTACAACCGGAAGTGGGTCGGGACGATTCATTATTGAACAGCTTCCGTACTGTAAAGAACGACTTTAGTATCGACGTGGATGAATGTTTTAAAAAAGGTACCCAATGCAATTTCAGGGCATAAAAGCAAAAGAATATCTTAGATGAGGAAATCTCTCTGATATGGACATATACTG
Source organism: Branchiostoma floridae x Branchiostoma japonicum (assembly GCA_013266295.2). Lineage (NCBI taxonomy): Eukaryota > Metazoa > Chordata > Leptocardii > Amphioxiformes > Branchiostomatidae > Branchiostoma > Branchiostoma floridae x Branchiostoma japonicum. Next base: position 16,595,815 of record CM023829.1, on the reverse strand, counting down.
CCATTTCTTAGCACATATCTAATGTCAACAATATTCTAATAAAAACCCGACCACTCTCCAGATATATGTATAACTCTAAGTATTCTCATAAAATATGGGTGATCTGAAGAAATTTTGGGTTGAGTTGTAATTATGAGTAGCACTGAGATGAAATGATTTGAATTCTACACTTCCTTTATTGCTATATTTGTGTAAGGGGATTCATCTGTTCAAATCCTTTGTAATGTAACATTGTAATATTTCAGTTTATAGCAATGTGTTAATCTGTGTCGTAGTGAAAATCAAATCATATAATTTTAAGAGAATAATTCAATGTTGGTTCCTATGTACCGGACCAATACTCTTTAGAGTCATACCAGAACTATTTTGTTAATATTTTTTAAAAATGCCTAATTAAAACTCCTATATCCTGTCCTTTGTTAAACAAGTCTAAAGTTCACTATTGAAGTGGCTATATACTTAACCACGCTTCAACTCAACTAGAAGAGAATTTTCCAAACAAAACAATGTTGTATGTTTTAAACAGAGCTGCTGGCTTTCTATTGAAAGGTGCAGGCAATCAAAAACTATTTTCCAAACAAAACAGTGTTGTATGTTTTAATCAAAGCCTGGGGCTTGCTATTGAAAGGTGCAGACAATCAAATACCTCCTTCCTAGAAGGATATGAATATTGAATGTTTCAAAATCGCTCAATTTCCCGTCTTAATGCTTTTATATTTCAAGTTACTTCAGGTAGGACTTGACTTTCATCATGGACAAAGATTTTGTGAATGTCTTGCTTTATTGTATCGTGCAAATAAAGTTGTAATTAACATAATATGTGTCAACTGAAGATATGTTTGTGTGAAAGTCCTATCGCTTTGCAGAACTTAACATTTCCTCATCAATTATGGTAATGCCGTTAGATAATCTATGCATTGTGATGTTCACCTCTAAATACCCTACATATGTCACAAGCATGAGAACCTCTTTAAACTCGCTCAGCGGAAAAAGGTTTGCCACGTTTTTATAATGGTGTGTCCTCATTCATAAGTTATATTTCCACACATCGTTACATTGATATTTTTACCATTTTCACCAATGAGTCGTGTCTATCTGTAAGTTGAAACTTTTAAGAATTGCCACTACTGACATTCCACCCAATCTCTAGCATTTTTGCCATAGGCCTGTGCCCGGAATCACCATGGTGGATGGTGGATGGTGAATGGGTCGCAAGAAGTTGCGCAATGTCTAACCGCACGTTACGCAATACCAAACCAGGCCTTGAAATTAACATTATAATTCCCGGAATCACCATGGTGGATGGTGGATGGGGTGCAAGAAGTTGTGCAATGTCTAACCGCACGTTACGCAATACCAAGCTAATGTTATAAGCAAAGTGCACCTAAATTCACTCTTTTTAGCATTGCTACAATTCGAGCAAGGTGAGCAAGTCATTAATAGTGCACACCCATGCCACCCAACCAGCTATTCCCATTTTGGCCTATGGCCAGCTTTTTAAAAAAACTTTCTTGTTGAGCTTCCGTCAACTCCGCTTCTAGTGAGCCTGGGACCGGGACGTGGCAGTACTCCCATCGGGCCACTACATCAGGATGCTCTCGATACGGGCACCTGGGATGGCCAGACCAAACTTCCCTCCCGTCATTACCTTCGCCAAGAAGGTTATGTTTTTGGTTTTACTATGGTGGAGTGGCTGTGGTTTGGGTCTATATCTATGTCAACAGCATAACTCGAGAAGCTGTGGATGGATCTCCATGATATTTGGACCCTCTAGCAGCTTGTTCTGGAACTGCATTGGCGTTTGTTGAAAAATATTTGAAGGAGGATAACTCCAGAACCGGTTGACGGATCGTCGTGATTTTTGGTATGTAGGTAGCTTAAGTGTTCCTGGACATAATTAGGTGAAAATTATGCAATTTGCATAATTAGTGAGGAAATATATAAATGTGCTGCATTCCATGATAGAACTATTCAAACTTGTGACATGTGTAATTGAGAACGAGAGGAACATCGGCAGATAATAATTTAAATGAACACCTACTTTGCATAATTCGTAAGAAAATGCTATAATTACATAGTGGTACTTGTAACTACCGGGAATTTCATTTTCGTCAACATTCTTATAATGGCAGCTAGTACGAGGAAAAAATAAAGAAGATGAAATAAAGAATAAAAAAAAAACTCTCTAGCAGTTATTTCATGTAGGACTTTACTTTTATAATAGGCATTTTATATTTCTAGGTATATAAGGTAAGCATTTACTGGATTTTTAAATAACCTAATTGGAAATCCATGCTCGAGGGCTAATCGTGATCAAAGCAATGATATATCTAACAAAGAAGAAAGATGGCATACATTGATAGATTGAATTATGAAATAACAACTCTGCTTTGTTTACAGCGTTTTTTATTCATGAAAGCCATACACGTGTACATACAAGCACGCACACAACAAAACCAATTAAGTTAACTCCAATTTGCTTGCAGCTTTCTTGTTTCAACAGTTTCCGCAAGAAGTTTCAGCACAACGTTGAAAACTATATTTTCGCGCTACTTGACCATTTTTTTGTTTATGTTTCATACCATGATTACACAGTACACATTCCTGCTAACCTCATACCACATCCTACCACCCGGAGCATACAAAAGAATCTTCATGACCTCGAGTAACCATGAGCTGTAAGATTGAATGCACGCCAACTTTATAATGTATTCCGAACCGCAACTTCGGTTAAAAAGTGACATTTGAGATGAATGACAGATAGTGAAAACTGAGCAAGAAAGTTACGTTACACAATACTTTATAGATATTATATTTGATGAATGTTTCTAAACTGTATCATTATGTACAACATGAAAATGAAAGGGAAAATATCGCTTTCATATCCTTCAAAATAATGAACCACGATATATGTGTACAATTTACCACTCATTGCGAATATTATATGTCTAATTATGTCTAATTGTGCATTTTATAATGATATCAGAAACCAATTATTTACCATCGTGTCCAAAATGCACCCTTACTTTCCCACTATTCCTCAACAAAAGAAAACAATTTTCCTTCTAAAATCAAAGAACTCACACATTATAGACGAAGTGGGTAAATACGTCTCCCACTGCCTGAAAAGAAGAAGTCAAACCCAACCAAATTAGTACCACGTATGTTGTAGAATGTAGTATTACGTAGTATCTCATATCATTGTATCTTCTTTTTCATGTTGTTTGTTGTTATTTGTTTGTTCTTGCAATTAGCCCTCGGGCATGTGTTTGCAATAAACTTCTAAACTTCTATATTATAACATTAAATTTATTGATAATGTAAGGTATAGTACATTATTCTAAAGCTTGCTACGTAACACGCAAAACTATCTTGTGTTCAGCACATTTTGTTATGCACCAAATTAGCAAAATGTAGATTGATTCTTGAATGTACAGCATATATTCTTTAATTTTCACAGCTGTCTACGTTACATGTATGTCTTTGCTGCTTCTACATTCACTTTGAATGGTCCATTCGGGGAAGAACATCCTGTAAGAAACAAAATTGGAATTTTAGATCTAGAACATTACTGGCACTAGACCAAACACGGAAGGCAGTTTATGACGATTGTATCTTTTAAGCACATATTTGCCTACCTACATGACGAGAAATTGTTTTATGTATCAAATTATCTTTACAAATCCAACCAACCAACCAACCAACCAACCAACCAACCAACCAACCAACCAACCAACCAACCAACCAACCAACCAACCAACCAACTACCCTACCTACCTACCTACCTACCTACCTACCTACCTACCTACCTACCTACCAACGAATGTCACGTTTGTACCTGAAATACGTTGGACCACTCGTAAAGGAAGTGTAATGTAGCAGCACAGGGGATAGGTAACATTTCCCTCTTACCTAAATACACTACACGTCTGACGTGTTCCACGCAGCTAGCGGGTTTAGTCCCTTGCCCACGACGAAAGGGTTGAACAAAGGGTTGACTTTCTCCGCATGGTGCATTTTGCTTGACATGTCCTCAGATTTGAAGTCATCTACGGTTGGGCTGACTGCAGCACGTCGCGGTCGCATATACTTGTGTGCCTGGCTCGAATTGGTCACCCTGAAAGAAATAATGAGCGCAATATTCATAGTGTAATATTGGTGATTAGATTTGAAGGTTAAGTTTCCTCTCTAGTTCATTACCTTTAAGTTAGTTAAGAATGTTATGTTTTCAGGTGCGTGTATCTGTGTGTGAACAGCATAGCCCAAGAAGTCGTTGGTCTTTATGATATTTGGTATGTGAATAGGTCTTGCTGAGACCTAAATGAGCAAAATGATTAGATTTGGCTTATGATACTACATGCAGTGAAACTTCCGGTTTTGATATCTCATGTTCTGGAGATGTTATGATTTTCGGGTGGTAGATAGCTCTTGTGCTCCAGAAGAAAAGACATATATTTGAGCCCCCTACACCAGCTTGATCTGGAGCTCCAGTGACGTTTGTTTGGAAGGGTCTTTGAAGGAGGATAACTCAAAGAGGGTTGACGGATTGTCGTGATCTTTGGTATGTATGTAGCTTAAGTGCGCTCTCCAAGCAGAAGTTTAGGCTTCGGTTTATTTTTGACGTGTTTTTAGGCGTTTTCATCGGGCTTCCTTTTTGTACCGGTATCTTTACACCTTTTTTTTCGCCAGCCAAACTCCGAAGGTGTATTGGATACTGCTCTGCTAAGTTGATACTGCTCTGCTAATTTGATACTGCCCTGCCAATTTGATATTGTCTTGTAGCCAACAAAAGATCTGCTTGGAGATTAGCTTGGGTGATACTTGACACATTGAAATGCTAATTATGTACATCGGGAGCTAACATATGTAACTGGGGATGAGAGAAACATTGACAAATATTAATTATGCAGATGAGGTCTGGTTACCATAATTAATATGAAAATGTGCTATAATTCCATACTGGTAAATGGTGAAAATTTTATACTCGCGGTATTTGGAAGTTGAGGTGAACATTCTTAATAAACACAAGTTATGCAAGCCAAAACCTCATCTGCATAATTAATAAGGAAATGCTAGAGTAACCTTGTTTCTTAAGATAAGAGACAACTTGTGTATCAGCATTTCTTACTCATTTCTTACACTTGAAGAAACCACACAGGTGAAACCGGTTGTGTGACAGGCTGAATAAAAGTTCCAAACGGGAACTATGCGTCTCCAGATGTCTTACTGAGGGACGACTGCGTGTGCAAGATGTCGGTTAGCTTGAGGAATGAATCCCCTCTACTATATACAGCATTTCTTACTCACTTCACTTTTGTTGCCCTGCATTTTTTCCAGACGAGTATACTAACAGCTGTCAGAAGTGCAATAGCGCTGATTGAAATCCCTGCAACATGCCATGGAGGGCTGACCAAAGCGCTGCTGAAACCACTTGGTGTTGATGAAGCAACATTGGTGACGTCTGTTACAGATTTCTCCGAGGAACTGACGATGTTGTCGCCTTGTTGATTCGGTTTCGCGGTTCCCACATGTATCTCAAACAGGTCACACATTGTACCTAAATAACAGAAAATAAAACGAAAATAGAAAACAAAAAATGATGCATCAAAAACAGTTACTCAAGCAACTGGATATTCAGTTGCTTAAGTAACTCTGTTTTTTTTGCGTATCATGTTACCTGGATGTCTAACCTTCACCAACGTAAAAATGATGCATCTTTTGTTGTAGTTAAGATAACAAGAACGAGCAGCGTAAAGGGTGACTGATAAAAATGGTATGCATGGGGAAAAAAGGAAAGTAGTACTAACCCGTAAAACTTGCGGGGCATTCACAAGTGAAGGAGTCAATACCATCTACACAGGTTCCCCCATTGAGACAGACTATAGCTTCACATTCGTTGATGTTCGTATCACAGTGAGAGCCGGTAAAGCCTCGAGCACATGCGCAGCTGTAGGAAGCGACGCTGTCCACACATGTGCCGTTATTCATGCACGTTACTCCTTCGCATTCATCGATGTCGATCTCGCAGCTGTAGCCCATGTAGCCCATTGAACATGTACATCTGCAAAAAGTATGTTTATTCATGACATGACATCTTCGATTTAGGAGCTACCATTATGTTGTTATCAAACACGATGGATGGGAGAACTAAATGGGATAATAAACCATTTAACACTACATATCCAATGACGTGTAGATCTTACTATCACCTGTAATCGTTCTGTATCGGTATGCATGTTCCGCCATGTTGACAGAGATTTGGATCGCAGTAGTCAATTTCACCGTTGCAGTCTTGCCCGAAGAAGCCGTACGGACAGTTGCAGTAGTAGTCGTCAATCAGATTGACGCAGGAAGCATTGTTAAAGCAAGGATCGGACTCACATTCGTCGAATTCAACGTCACAGTCGGTGCCTGAGTAACCCGGCCTATGTCCAGATATAGAAATTGCAAGAGTGAGCAACATAGATATTGTCAAAGAACAATAATAAGGAAATAAACAATTGTTAGTTTAGAATGTAGCCCTAAACATTACTAAGTTTATATCTCCCCCCTCATCACGGATCCATTATTATTGTTGCTTGACAATATCTATGTACATATGTACGTGACAATACTATACGCCTGGAACCATATTTGTAGCACTGCAGCAGCGACACCTAGCTGCAGTGCTTAGTAGAACCAAGTATTGCCCCGAGGAAGGTGACAGATGGTCACCGAAACGTCGGCTTGGAAAATCCTTGGTTTGTGAAGATAGAACATTTAATCGTCACACAGTCATTTACCAACCTGCTGAAAATATTCATAGAAGAAATTGTAAAAGTTGACGAATGTTTTGGATTGCTAAGCTAATTCTAACTTTTAAGTACCATTATAATACTCTTTTAATACTAAATTTAGATCATAACTTTGAAGAAAATATGGGTGAAGTTCCGGGATTTCGATGGCGCTCGGGCAAGGTGTAAAAGATTTCATAAAAAAAACCCAAGTTGAACATACTTATCAAGAAGACTAGAGGTGACCCGATATGGCCATCTTACATGGTGACATTGCAAAACTTCTCACGTTGAAAATACATACCTACAAGAGCAGTTGTAACTGCCAAATTCTTTTTCGGTACACACCCCATCATGTTGACACGGGTTTGGGCTGCAGGTGCTGACTTGTAGCTCACAGTTGGTTCCGTGAAATCCAATCGCACAGGTGCATTCGTATCCATCGACCTTGTCGACGCAAGTTCCACCATGTTGACAACTGGCGTTTAAACAATCGTCAACGTCAACCTCACAGTTCTTTCCCACGAATCCTGGAGGACATGTGCACTTATAACCGGACAGGAAGCCTGTGCATGTTGCGTTGTTGATACATGGTGATGATTCGCACTTTTTCGTGTCTGAAAATGTAGAGGAAATGAAATGGAATGTAACTGATCCCCACGTTGTCTGTTTTGTGGTGATACCACTACTAGTAGTTACATGCCATTGCAAAAAAATTTCATTCATTCATTCATTCATTCATTCAATCATTCATTCATACATAGATGTACAATACTTCCGTAATGATTATGAAGACTGCTTATTGGCTTGAAAAGAAATTGGAACATGATCTGGTACTAATACGAGACACTTACCATCGCATAGTGACACATTCGACATCTTTATATTTCCCTCGCTATTGGGCACGAAATCAGCCCAAGCGTGGATGTCACCTCGGGCGGTGTGGTTACAGATGGCTGCTAGCTCCGAGATTTCACCGTCAGACAACGCCCTGCTCCACCAGTTCAGTCCATGTAGGGAACCGATGAAGGCCTCGTCGGAGCTGAATCCACCACCGGAAAAGTCCTGTTCTTGTCCTACAATGGCCATTCCTCCTCCTGTGCAAATGCCAACAACAACACCACCCCCATACGATCAGTAAACAGAACGATATACCAAAGATTGGGCTAAAAACTATTTACTTTCACCAAGAAGGTTATGTTTTGGGGTACGTGTGTGTGTGTCTGTCAAATGGAACGTAAATTATGCAAAGGAAGACCTAATTTGCATAATTAATGAGAAAATACTATAATTCCATAGTGGTAAATGGCGAGAATTTCACACGGCATTTGGAAGTTAACTAATATAGGGGACATCGTGAAACATAAGTTATGCAGGAGTTTATTTAAAAAATTGATGAAAAAAATGCTAGAATAGCCTCTTTTGCTACGATAAGACTGCCATTGGGCAACCATGTTATTTGGGTTGTAGATATAATCAATTGATATGATTTATAAAAAGGAGGACCTTGCATAATCATTAATAATCTGTCAGTCATAAATTTTAACATCATTTGGTGAATGCATGAGGCCGTGGAACTCTAGTTTATGATAAATTCATTCGTAGTTTACCTGTAATACATATTTTAACAGAACAGTTAAACCTATCATAAATGGATCAATAACAAAGGATGAAAGGAATTTAAGTTGAAACGTTTTGAAGCAACCTAATTTAGACTCATATTATAACAAAGCTAAGCTAAAGCTGCATGTTATTTTGGAGTTCTGCAATACTTACCAGGTATAAAAGCGCCTGCTTGAATCCCTTCGCCACGTTCGACTTCCACTCCATCATAGAAAGCCGTCCATTGACCAAGGACACTCTCCCACGTCATTGCGATGTGGTGCCAGTTGTCATCGTTAATTGCAATACCTGTGTAAGCAGCCTCTCCATTTACAAACAGTGTGAACCCAGTGTAGTCGTAGATGGTCAGAGCGTTGTCGCTCCCTGCGTTGCCATCGTTCTATGGATCGTTATAGAGGGAGGCAGAAAATTAGCAAACTGTAAGTGTAGGGCATGTTTACAGCTCTCGGTGTTATTTCACAGACACGGTCACTATTGTATGTGCTTTCAGAACCAGTAAACAGTATCTAGTTCACCATGATATCAGTGAAAGGTCTAGGTGAAGAAAATTCTGCTTCTGTAAGGTGACGTTTATTCAGTTCGTGTCTTCCAAAGAAACATACATGTAATACACATTACATAAAAAATACACATAAAAACATTACACAACACATACAAATTGATGATTGTATTGTTAGTTGTAGTTGTAGTAGGCATAGTAGTACTAGGCAATCGTAAGTCTAGCAGGACCATTATTTAGTACAAAATCTACACAATTTACTTGTTTTTACACTTTAAAGTCCTAATTTTGCATGAAGCTTAAGCAAGTCTGAATAGTATATGTTACCCGAATAAAGGAACAACATATACGTACGGTAGCATAGGAGAATGGTGTTCCGTAGTTGGTATGGTCTGTAGTCTGCATCCAAAATGCAAGTGTAAATGCGTCCATGTCCGGGATGTTGTAGTCGGTACTTGCGTAGCTGTCGTCTCCACCGTCCAAGATAAGGTCGAACTCGGATGACAATTCTGGGGAAAAGATACAGCTCGTAAGTTAGAAAATCGTTGGAACAAACTGTCAGGGTATGGTCAATGCAAAAGAAGAATACAAAGCTCTATTTACAGTTACTAGTCTTTGTCATACAATTTAACTTTATTGGTCACCATGTATATATAATACAACGCATGGGAATTTGTACACTAATTCTAGGAAGCGAATCATAATCAACTCAAAATCAAACAAAAAGACGAATCAGTATAGGATGAGTGTAGCTAAATCTTTTGGTGGAATTTGTAATGTCAAGACACTTTCTTATGCACAGTCCTAACTTTACAATGCAGCAATTATCACATGTTTGTATGTATTTAAATAATATATTTTGAACCATTGTGAAAAATACTGGTATAGAAGATAGCATGTAAAGTGGGGCTAGTTGGTTGATGTGGAAAATGATTCTAACCTGTTTCACATAAGTTGCCTGTGAATGAAGGCTTGCAGATACACGAGAAGCCTCCAACAATGTCTTTACATGTTGCTGCATTTTTGCACAAATCCTGAGCGCATCCGTTGACGCTGATGTTACAATCTTTTCCAGTGAATCCGGCGTGGCAGGAACAAGTGTAGTCATTGGTAAGGTCGGTACAGTTGCCACCGTGGAGACAGGGAAGACTGGAACATTCATTTATATCCAATTCACAGTAATCTCCTGAAAATATAATTAAATATTCGTTCATATATATTAAGAAAGTTGAAATTTATAGAATGATGCAATCTATGTTTTCCTACTTCATACATCCAGGTGATACAGAAAAATACATATTTCTAGAAAGTTTGGACAAAGCTCTGATAATGGTATCTACATCGATCACAAAGAAGCAAAAAGAAGCCGAATTCACTTATGCTATAATAGTACTAGCGCTCAAAAATATATACATGTATCTGTACACTATTTCTTCTATGTGACCTGTACCCAACCCAGTTAGTTTTTAGTACCGTGTAAGTACAATAAAGGTCTTCATTCATTCATTCATTCATTCATTCATTCATTCATTCATTCATTCATTCATTCATTCATTCATTCATTCATTGTTTACACGTAACATGCAACATAAAGTGAAGATAGAATAATAGAAATTTGGTTATTTGTCTATCATAGACATAGATCAGACTTTCAAGCAAAAAGGTACCTTCATATCCCGGTATACACTGACAGGAAACATTGTTGACACCATCAAAGCAAGTCCCCCCGTTGTTGCAAATATCAGGCAAGCACTCATCAGAATTGATCTCGCAGAATTCCCCTAAGAATGGGAATAGACAATTGCTCATCAGTATACTAGTACACGTCTTTACAGAAGAAAAGCGTCGCTTGAGTTGAAAAGTAAAGGTTATATCGAAATATGAATGGCGAAGATGCATCTTTTATTGTTTATGTTTTACATTCGATCCTGCGCATTTGCACCTACACACTAAACTTGGGTGCCAGATAATATTTTCTTTAACTACCTACTCTTTTATGCTGAAGACATAGGGCTTATAACTTTACATGACATTGTATGTACCTAAACATTGTCAAGTTGTACTAATCAGTATGAAAAGTCTTAAAGCCTTTGCACATTTCTGCTGTTAAGTCGACCAAATGATTGTAACTAAGTTCTCCCAAAATGAAATTTATGAAACGTACCTGTAAATCCAGCTGCACAAAGGCAAAGTGTGTCGTTTAACTTGTCCACACAGGTGCCATTGTTGTAGCAGGTTGCCGTTGCGCAGTCATCTACATTGATGTTACAGTGTTGGCCTGCGTAGCCTACCAAACAGGTACAACTGGAACAATCCAATAGAAAATTATAGTTCAGAATAGATAACTTTAAACATAAGGTATACATAGAGGTCTCATTCTATGAAATAAGTTGGGTTACGGGCGCATTTGTCCAGTCACGAAAATGCAAATGAGTTGCTTATTGGGGATCGTGGCGTTACATACATACACACCCACCCACAGTGTCATGAATTAATCCCTAGTGATATGTCCTACATGCTCTTGTTCACACTACCTGAACCTGCAACACCATGACTGTGCATCCTAGTTCACTCCTGTTCATCCTACCTGAATCTGCCTCACCCTTGTACATCCTAGTTCTCTTCAATTCATCCTACCTGAATCTGCATCGCCCTTGTCCATCCCAGTTTACTACCTTCTTAAGTTCTAAATTGATGCAATATTTGGATAAATACAAACAAATAAGTGTCACTATCGATTTCACAACAAGTCTAGATATCGATGCACATTTTCTGAGAATTTTTTTACCTGATTGCCATTTTCCTAGCTTTGATAAAGTGTACCTGTAATTTCCGACAGAATTTGTACAGACGGCCCCATTTTCACATGGTGAGGTGATGCATTCATCTACATCAAGCTCGCAGTTGGTGCCGGTGTAGCCAGTAGGACACAGACAGGTGTAACCGTTCAGCCCGTCGACACACGTACCAGAAGATTGACACGGATCTGCAATTTTTTGGAATTATATGGTGATTGTACCACATTATCAAATAGCCAGAAGACGTCAACCAATCAGAAGTCCCCATTTCATATTGGTTATGACGCCGTAAACGTTTGAATACTGATCTTACAAATGGTGAAGCTAAATCCATAATCACCCCGACCAATAGGGTAGACCGACCCACAGGACCTTGGGTACGAGATCAGACTGAGTCCGCCATCTTTATGTTGGACGTATCGTGCAATGGAAGATGCAGTACTGGAGTTTTTTTTTCTCAAAGAACTTTTTGACAGAACATTTTAGACTTTTATGGAATGGAGGGGGTCGAAGGTGCATGCAACATGCACGGGCGGACGGGAATCCTTAACGCCGATCCTACATGCATTTTGTAAACATGCCGACCTTATAATAAATACACTGCGAAGGACGATCGCTAAGTTTGCTACGTAGTCTATAACTTAGGAGAAGAAAGAGTGGGGAAAAACAGAAAAGTCAACTAAGTGGGCCTTAAAGTTATACATATAGTTGCAAATTGTTTGTAGCTATGGTGCATTGTAGAAAAGATGTGACATACAGTACCAAGATTGTAAATTATCTTATTGCCTGTGGAACTTTTGGTTTCAAAATGAGTTATGTTGATTTCCTACAAAGGTAAATTGTCAACTGTCTTTCTCACATATTGTACAGGAATACGGGAATTTGTTTTTGTGCCAGTTTGAATAAGCTACAATATAATAACGTTAATTCCTCGGTGTATATGGTGTCATAAGGCCTGGTCATTTTCTATAATAATTAAATAGGTTAAAGTAGTGGTTATAGGAAATGAAGAGTCCTTATGACACCATATATACGCTTCGGGACGGGTAATACCCCCCCCCCCAATTAGACTTGAGAAACGACTACAATAGAATATGACTCAATATCGTTCAAACCCAGTTAAGGAGGTGCTGCATTGTACACATTCCCGACGCAGAACATTTATTTATTTACTGGTATTATAATGCAGACAGTCTCGGATTCTATCCTGCATTCTAATAGATCGTATGAATATTATGGAAAACGGAAAGAATTGCAACTTTCAAGTCTGTCTTTTAATGATCTTAATGTTCATGAGATGCGCCATTGTGCAATATTAATACATATTGTCATGTAAATGTAATGTTTTGTATATGTCTATAAATGTTCCCTGTATGTTCGGCTAGCTATGACCGATGTCACCAGGGCTTTGATGTCAATTTCTAATTTCCCAATAAAGAATGATTTTACTACTACTACAATGAAGTTGTCATCATTTAAGAAACATGATATTTTCATACCTGACAGACATTCGTCTTTGTCTGTTTGGCACAGCTCCCCTGTGATGCCATCGGGACAGTTGCACGTGAACCCCGCAACTCCGTCCACACATTCCCCACCGTTGAAACAGGTGACGTTCTCACAGTCGTCCACGTTGATCTCGCAGTTCACCCCGATGAATCCAGGCTCGCATTCACAACGATAGGCGTTGTGAAGATCCTGGCAATACAAGGCATTAACGCACGGATTTGATGAGCATTCGTCTGTCTCCTCCGAACACCTTTCGCCTTCGTAACCTATGGTGATAGAAAACGAGGCAAATTATACAGTATACAGCCTAGCTTTCACAATACATTGTTAACCACGTATTTTGGCAGTCTTATGCTTTTTATAGCAACAAGCTTAAACAACAGTGAACCATTACAAACTTTTTGTCTTGGAAATAGTCTTAAACTTTAAGGTTACAAAAGAAAAAAAATGGTGAGGAAGTAATTTTTATCTTGGAAATAGTCTAAAACTTTAAAGCTACAAAAGAAGAATGTGCTGAAGAAGGAATTTTTATCTTGAAAATAGTCTTAAACTTTGAAGCTACAAAAGAAGAATTTGCTGAATAAGGACTCTTTATCTTGAAAATAGTCTTAAACCTTGAAGCTACAAAATAAGAATTTGCTGAAGGAGGGTATGATCTTACATGCTACACTGTATGATCTCATCTTCATGACCTTACCGACTTGACAGCTGCAGCTGTAAGAAGCTACTCCATCCACGCAGTCGGCGCCATTAGTGCAGTTGTGATCTACGCAATCATCGATGTCGTTTTCACATCGAGACCCGTTGAAACCAGGTGGGCAGTCACATTCAAATGCTCCGTACGTATCGATACACGTTCCGCCATTTTCACACACGGGGTCTTCGCATTCGTTCTTTTGTACTTGACAGATTTCTCCTTCGAATCCAGATAAGCAGCTGCAACGGAATGAATTGTAAAAAAAACGAAATGAAACTGTTATAAAGCAATTTATTTTAGAAAGATGTTACCCAAATGGGTGGGTAATGCCTTTTAAAGCTGCATTATGTAACATTAGGATGATACAAAAGTAGCTTTTTTGTTCATTTCTTTAGTAAGTTGAATCAACCCTACTCCGTTACAAATAAGTTCGGGAAGTGGAGATACCAAAATATGAATTTGCACGGTGGTCTGTTGCTAGGGTATTCTTTCCCGTTGCTAGGCACGTTCGAAAAAGTATCGGGTTACAAGACGCAGTATTTCAGCTAACCGTAAAACATTTGAAAATAAACAAATAGTATGAAAGGGAAGATTTCATTAAAATTAAGTAAAATTATCGTCATAACCTGCTTATAATGATAACTTTTTACGTTGAATGGCTAATTTTAAAAATTTTGCTCGGAAATGCGATTATTTTAGGGATTCCCAAGCACCACATTTTTAGCCAAACATCGTTAAGGATTGGGTACATATATTACCGAAAATTCCGGATTTTCATTTTTTCCGACGACTAGGAATAAGACAAAAAATCGTGTTTTAGGGATTTTTTGATTTCTGATTTTAAGTGTAGTTTTTGTCGACAAATAGGTGAAAAAATTGCATTTTTTGACATTTTTCGCACTCAATCATCCATAATTCAAAATCAAGGACATGTTTCAAAAATCCCTAAAACACGATTCTGGGGAAAACCGTTACGGTCATTTTGAGCCGTCAACGAGGTAAGTTGGACGTTTCTTGCTTGAGATCCTTAACGATGTTTGCACGCATGTCATGCCGCACGGAAATTGGGACGGGGTATTTGTTACCGCCGTAAACAACTATTGCAATATTCAAGGTCACCCACTATAACGGCAGTAGCTTCGCTACATGTTACATGTCCACTACAAAATGATGGCATAGATGTACTGTCCAAAAAAAACGGTTTATATTTGCAATAAGGTGATTTTTTTTCCTGTAAGGAGGTACCCATGTAAAAAGGGGCCCGAAAATCCCAAATGACCGCGAATAATTCCGGATCGAACACCGTTCGGTTCGAATTACGTCATTTCGAACACGGTTCGGGTTCTAAAGCAGGTGGGGAGATCGGGGCCCAAATTTTACCACCGTGATGACGCCATACGAGTGTGTTTAAAAGTTGGAAACACAGCTGTCAGCCATGTTTGTTTACATTCTGGTAGTTTGTGGTGGTGCCACAAACTGAGTGAACCTCGTGTGGGCTGTTTTAGCGCCAACCATAAATGTCAGAAATGTGAGATAATTGCACAAACATGTTGAAAAGTGTACAATCAGACGAAGATTTTTTTCAATCAAAACATGTCAATTTTTGGTGCAAAACTGTTACATAATTCGCCTTTAAGTTGTCGAACTAAACTGTCATTGGTATAAGGTACTCTAGCAAAATATTGAAGCCCTTACCGACATGTGAAGGAATCAATTCCATCGGTGCACAACCCTCCATTCTGACACGGGTTAGAAGAACACTCGGGGACATTGATGTTACAAGTTGAACCGGTGAAGCCAGCGGCGCAGCTACAGAGGTAGTCTGGGTACATGTCGGTACAGTTGGCTCCGTTATGGCATGGCCCCGACGCACACGGACTCGGAGTGGACTCGCAGTTTATGCCTGGTTCAGAAAAAAACATGAAGTGAAAACATGAAACATGAAAACATGTGAGTGGTTCACAACTGCATCTTAATTAATCTCATTGTGGTTCAGTGCGTAAAAGGGCTGTTGCAGTACCACTAGCAATAGATAAAGACCACTTTTGAGCCATGATAATAACAAAACTTTCTAACCATTTCTCCTTTCTCATTGGTCATAATATCATTTCCACTATGAGAAATGCATGAAAAGATCGTGATTTTTTTTATAAAAACAGACGTGATTATTTCTGATCTTAATCAGTGACAATATAATTCTTTTTTTTACATTTCAGTGAAGGCGTTACCTTATGAGTGAAAAGCTTACCTGTATAATCCTTTGGGCATTGGCACGTGTAGCCATCTACCACGTCGAAACAAGTGCCTCCGTTAGCACAAGGCAAAGAATCACATCCATTCACTTCTGTTTCGCACGTTAAGCCGTCATAACCAGGCGGGCACTCACAACTAAAATTCGTTCGTACGTTTGAGCAATTCCCGCCATTGGAACAAGGAAAACTTGCGCAAAAGTCCGTTGCTGTTTCGCAGTTCACTCCCGTGTATCGAACACTGCAATGGCATATGTAGGAGCTGAAAAGAGCTTCACAGGTAGCAAGGTTCTGACACGGAGAGGACTCACACTCGTTGGTCTGTTCCTCGCACCAGTACCCTGCATAGCCCGGGGCACAATCACATACATAACCGGGAGCCAAGTCAACGCACGTGCCGTTGTTAGTGCATGGCGACGAAGAGCATTCGTTGGTATTGTTTTCGCAGTTTTCTCCGGTGAATCCACTGGGACAGACGCATGTGTAGTTGCCGACGCCATCCACGCATGTTCCGTTGTTGACGCAGGGCGAGAGGTCACAGTCATCAATGTTGACCTCACACAGGGTTCCTGTCAGATGAATGCAATATTAATACTACATTTGGATACAGTGCCAACGTCGTAATTCAATGTTTTAGAATAACGTTCTGATATTCTTGTATACTATTGAATTATTTCAGTCTTTCTTTCTTTACTTAATTTTCTTTATATAATTGTTTCTGTCATTTATATAATGAAATGTTTTTTGTGTGGAAGTGTTTTTGGACTGGTCCATTTTACATGTGGGTGCTAGTGAAAGAGCCTACTCCTGCATAGGGGAATTCTTTTTAAATTTAATTTTGGACTGAAGCGATTATACCGTATTTTTTGGAATGGTTTATGATGCATTGGGACACGTGATTCATGATGCTTTTCGGCTTAGAATGACTTTGGAACAATCTTTGCATAGCAAGAGAGATGGAGTGAAATGTTCTGTATTTGCTAAAATATTGGCCTTTGTAGTTGTTAATGTCTTTGTATATGCGAATTAACAACAAAAACATATTTATGTCAGGACATGAGGCATATAAACACCATCATACATGTACCTGTACCAATCATTCAAGGAAAAGTAAAAGGAGCAAGAATAAAATGGATTGACAACATCCAAGAGACAGGAAAACACTTTGCGGAAACCCTAACCTTAACACAAGACCGAGAGGGATGGAGGCAGACGATCAGACACTCCACCATGCAGTGCCCCCATGACCCTGACTTGGGTTAAGGGACCAAGAGTACAAGAGAAGTACGTGTACCTGCGTAGCCAGACCGGCAGCGGCAGACGTAGCCATCGACGTTGTCGGTACACGTACTTCCATGAAGACATGGGTTAGACACACATTCGTCTACCTCCTCGTCGCAGAAGGTGCCAGTGTAGCCACTTAAGCAATGGCATCTGATTCAAACAACATTTCAACCCGGTGTCATCTTGGTTGCCAGTACAATGTTATGCTCTGTCCATTCTATTCTCCATGGCTGACACCTTAGCCTTGAAAATGCATATTTTTTTACGAAAAATATTTGGTAAATTGAAAAAAAAATGTCAGACGTACAGATAAGGAATCAAACTATTGACAAACCAGGTACAATTCCATCTAAACTATTTTTTATTACGGTACAAACAAACAAACAAACAAACAAACAAACAAATAAAGAAACAAATTCAAGTCTCGTTTTTAGACAGAAATTTATACAATTCTCTAAATAAAATATAAATATTTTGTAAAAATAAAACGCAGGAAAAGGTCATTTTAAAACCACATCTACCTGTACTCGTTGATGCCGTCAACACAGGTTGCTCCGTTTGAACAGTAGTTGGACTCGCAATCATCGATATTCGTTGAACAGTCATGGCCGGTAAAGCCGGCGGTACAGTTGCAGATGTATCCAGCGATGCCGTCTAAGCAAAGGCCGTTGAGGCAAGGGTCCGAAGTACATTCGCTGATGTTTTCTTCACAGACGTCACCTTGGAAATAAGCACAGGTTATATACATCTGTGAATAATTTCATCAGGTTGGTGAATGATTGAATAGCAAAGTTCTTTATTCACCACCACTTGTTAAACAAGACCGGACATGACCATCTGTCATCTTCATCAGGGCTATTAGCCCTGATATTAGCCCTGATGAAGATGACAGACAGGCATCGAAACGTCGGCTCTTGTTAAACAAGTGGTTGTGAATAAAATAACTTTGCTATTCAGGCATATACATATGTGTGGATTAGCTATAGGCAGTAGGTGTGGCTTGTTGATAGCTGGGCCGATTGAGAAAAATTACGTCCATGTACATTTTCTTACAGACGTGCAATTCAGATGAAAACTATAAAAGTGTTAACTTACTTAAAGAAATAGTCCCTTACCACTGAATCCTACAGGACACTGACATATGTAGCCGTTTATTCTGTCTAGACAGGTGCCATTGTTTGCACAAGGTAAGGATAAGCACTCGTCAACATCTGCAACACAAAGTGGATTGAAATATACGTTTATACATGCCCGAAGGCTAACATGTAACATAGGTATCACCTCACCTCACCAGTCCCATAAATACAATGATATTAAAAACTAGTTCCTACAGTAAATTACAGTACTCTACCTTCTAAAATATACATCGGGCTGAGCTACCCAAGGTTTCCTTAGAAATGATGTAAGCCAACCAGGGACATCTTTAATTTACATCGAATCAAGAAATTTGTGATCAGTGGCTTCAGGCCGCCAAAATCTACCTCAATTATTGTTTACTATTATTATTATTATTATTATCATCATCATCATTATCATATTTTTACTGTAAGTTGCCTCATTGGATTTGAAACTGTTCGTCAATGGTTACAATGTACTAACAAAATGAGGATGAACTGGTCTTACTAAAACATTCCTTGCCACTCATGGAGCCATTGGATGTCGTTGAATACCCCATCGGACACTTCAGACACGATGTGCTTTGACTTTCAGGTTGGTACTGTCCTCTTGGGCATGGTGTACATGGTGCAAGCCCATTGACAGAGAAAGAGCCAGGGGAGCAACGCTCTGTAAAATTGAAGTCGACTACTGAATCGATAGTGCCTCAGTGCTTAAACATCGATGTGACTTGGTATAATGGGATGACATTAGGCTTGGCTATCTTATAAAACATACTATAATGAGCTTCTTTTCAGCACCAAAAATTATTTCTCAGAGTCAAATACTTTTCAGTACTAAATAAATGGGATACATAATCAGTTCACTATAATGAGGAAATCGTTACACCATAACCGATGTATCTAAACTAGGCCGAGTGCCTTGTTATGTTGCAAAAGGACTTTCTCGAAGAGTTTATCCAATGGCCGTTGGCTGAACCAAGCTGAATATTCAAACATACTATTAATAAGGATGTTTGTAACATTTATATGTTGAATTTTTTTACTTGACTGTACCTTAGATGAAGATGAACGCCAAGCGCTATTCAAAACTTTACAATTAGACAAGATATGTCAGAAAATGTCAAAGCAGGACACCTTTAGATACTTCATGTCATGCAGGAATGAACGTATAGTGGAAAAAGTATGCAGATGCTTCAAAAAGAGAGAAGAAACGGTGATTAGCAGTAGGTGATAATAGTATACAATATTGTTGTAATAGTTAGACTTGTAGTACTTAGCATTAGAATATAGCAGTTCATTGTTCAATACTCATTGTTCTATATCCTCTAGACCACATATGGTCACTTGTGCATTTAGCCCATTTGGGCAGGAATATGCAATAAAGATTCAAAGAATAAGGCACTTCAAAACAACAGCCAGATATTATCAGACATTCATAGTTATTCTTATACAAAATGGATTAACACACCAAAGCAGAAGTCAGAGGATGTGGAGCCTGTGATGTTGGTTGTCTGATCTGGCTGACAACTGGTGCAGGAATTGGAGCCGACCTCGGTTTGATAGGTTCCCAGAGGGCAGTTCGTGCATGGTGCCATGGTCGTTGATGAGTAGGTTCCGGGTTGACAGAGGTCTAAAACGGTAAGCACATTTCAAGTAATATAGCTACATCTACAATAAATAATCTTTTAGATTAATGACCGCAACTTTGGCATGTTAACACCAGTCATTCATGCTCGTCTCAGACTGGTATTGGGAAGAAAAGCCATCCTCTCTTGTTGTCACCGCTTGTATGTATAAAATAACAGCCCTGGCGTACAGGCAGGCAAACCAAGCTTCTTGTTGCTTAACACTGGCTAGTCGTCAGCCAATCAGACACTCTCTCTCCTGTTGTTGGAGGAAAAGTTACCATCCAATCACGTTATCTCTTAACCCTAGGGGGTGATGTGATTAATAGCTGGTGACGGCTGCCCAGTGCTAACGCATTAGGCCATGTTGATTTGATTATATGGATGACTGGGAACCCCAAAACTGATGCAAGCGTGCGAATAAAATAAGTTTTGCAAATAAAGTTGCCTTCATGCTGAAATCTACGTGGTCATGAATGATGTGGTATGGCAGAAAATAGACTCTTCATTTTCATATCTTCACATTTTCTTCTTTTCCTTTGGAATTGATTTTCACATTCTACGACATTAGTATCGTTTTCCAATATTTTTTTGCAATTTACGCCACATATTTGCTCATTTGCAGCTGCGTTGTACGATTTACAGTATGGTCAAAACCTTTTTTTGGAAACGGACGAAAATTTAGGCACGAGCGGCTAACATCCATATAATCAAATTAATATGACCTTCAAAAGAAAAAAATCACAGGGCTTTGCTTGACACAAGGCCAGGCATAGGGCAGGAGAGGATGATGAAACTGAAAATACAGACCTTTACAGTACGATATATTTCTGATAGCTGCAGCCTCCGTCCATGTTCCTCTTGGGCATTTAACACAGGATAGTCGGTTGGTCTGGTCTTGGTATGACCCAGGTGAACATTCTGCGCATGTCTGGTTGACCTCGTTGAAGTAAAATCCTGCTGGACATCCGACTGTAATGGATAGAAGCCTTACAATTAGAATCCTATTGCATTTTACTAACGATTAGCGAACATGTAGAGAATATTTCAATACAGATACATTTCACATTTACACACTAGTTTTGTCTTAAGAGACTTATTCACAGTTCACTAATGGATTGAAAGACAATTAGTTCTATATTATGTATGTACTTTGCTTTTTCCTTCTACTGCTATTGTGTCGCGGCATATCAAAGTTATCTTAGCATATAAACATGTAGTGAACAATATCTACCAACAAGCAATCAAGGAAGAATGAATAAATATTACATGAGGCAATGATATATAGACAATTGTGAAAAAGTGTGTCAAATGTTGATGTCTGGCTGTCTCACCGCAAGCTCTTCTTGTATCATTCCAGGCCATTCCTGTTGGGCAGGTGATTTGTGTTTCACTGGCTTCGAAAGAGTTTTGGATAGCTCCAATCTTGACGCCGTCCATTTCGATTTCCATCTGCCCTGTCTCTGTTGCGTTCTGAAGCAACTCGAGTGCATTTTCCACACCGAACAGCACATCGTCACTTGACTGTGTTTGGTTGTTTGTGTAGTTACCAGTCGTGCTTGAAATGGTGAACTCTATCGTCAATTCTTCGGACGACTGCCTTATTTTCCTGCTTAACATCTGACGCAGAGAACGTTTCCTATGTGTTCCACAGCTTACCTATATACAAGTAGTAAGAGAAAGTTAGATCAGGTGCAAATGAACGGACGCTCAAAAGCTCACTGCAGTCACTCGAACAACACTTTCGTAAAAGAGCAGGGTTGTATAATCGGGTGGGCACAATCAACCGCAACATTTAACGACACAATCTAGTACCTTACCATTAATCGGTAGTTCACTTTTTGGTTTTTACTATTTTGGTTTTGTGTGATAAACAAAACAAAAAATGTCACCGCCTGTAAACCGATTGTAGCCTATTGAGCACCTATAGCTAAGTCATTCTAATTTCGAAAGGAAATTATAGATTCTTGCAAAAACAAACTTAAAGGTACACACGTACCTCTACATATTACATGACATTCGATATTGTTTCAGTACCTACGGAAAATGTATCTAACATGGTGGTAATTATTACTCTTTTGCTGTTGGTATTTCTATAGATGTGTTATCTTGAAGTACGCATAGCCTCTACTAGGCTTCAGAAGCAGCTGGAAAGCAGGTGGAAAGAGCAGAAATTGGCCAAATAGGCAGATAACATGCCGGGGGAGTTGGCCCGCTAAAGGAGTACAGTTTACCGCTCCTACTTCGTTAGCGGATCAACTCCTCTGGCAGTTATCTGTCTATTTGGCGAATTTCTACTCTTTCCAGCTGCTTCTGAAGCCTGGTAGAGGCAAGTAAAACAAAAGGGTGTGAGTACTTACGAAGATGTTTTCCTTCTCACACTGCACGAATTGACATACACGGGAACCGCTGATGATGGCATCCAAGAAGGCTTCCTTGATTTCTAGCTGCACGTCGCCGTTGCTGCAGTCACCGTCGTAGATGAACTTCATCTCCGTGGTAGATGTTACAGCGGATGGCGGAGACGTCTCTACGGGGAACAATATTGGCAAGAGTACATGAACATCATTACAAAAGTGGCGTCGAGTGGCGAGCGGACACGAGATCATCGATCAACAGGTCACGGGTTCGATTCCTTGGATTCATGTAACTTGACATGACTTTCCTCACTCCACACAAGTCTGAAATGGGCGCCTTAGTTCGGTTAGGGAGGTAAAAGTCTGGAAGGAGAGGGATGGGCTCTGCCTTCCAGTACCGTACCCTATAGATAGAGGCCTCCTATGGCCTCAAAAAGGCCTTTACCAAGAAAAAAGTGTATGTCTCAGTGTAAAATCATGTCATTTAAGTCGAGTTTCAACATCTAGTAATTATAATATCCTCTCATAATATATATATATATATAAGGGTTATAAACCCCAATGTTTAGGGCGCGTGATGATTGTTTTATATGACAATGAAGTTTCTTTGCACATTCATGCCCATGTGGGCTAAATGCAGTACATGAAGTTTACATGATATAATTGCAAGAGGTTCAAGATTGAGAAACATAGAATAATTGTGTAATCCTCACTTGTACAATCCGGAACATGTGTTACTGGGGGCCGCGTCTGATGAGGTGCTGGCAGCAATTCTTCGCGCCATGCCCCTTCCAAGCAATAGTACGTTGGGTACTGGGAATCGTATGGGAATACCGCTCCGTCTTCACAGTAAGGACTACAGACGCTGATTTGACTCCAATTTCCACAGGTCATAGCACCGTTGGCCGGTTCGTTTAACGGCATACATACCATGGCTAAAAGTAAGGAGGCAAAACAATGATTGGAAATGTAAAAACAACCATTACAAGTCAAATATATTTAGTGTACGAGACAGCACTTCCATATGGTAGTTGCTTTTTCATTTATTTCGATTTTTGTTCGATGAAAAGTAACATATGCTACAACTAGAGTTCCACGACCTCATACCTTCGCCAAATGAGGTTAATATCATATGACTGACGAATTATAGATTTCCCCCTAATTATGCCAATAAGATCCCCATTTGCATGAATTACGTCAGTTGATCATATTCTCCTCCCAATGGCAGTGTTATCTTAACAAAGAAGGCCATTCTAGCATTTTCTCATAAATTATGCAAATGAAGTCCTGATTTGAATAAGTTATGTTGAATGATGTTCACCTCCAGTCAACTTCGAAATGCGCAAGTATGAAATTGCCAGCATCAACCACTATGGAATTACAGTATTTTCTCATTAATTATGCAAATTAGGTCTTCATTTACATGATTAATATATGGCGATGTTCCTGTCATTCTTAATTACACATGTCACAAGGTAGAATAGTCCTTAATGGAAGATAGGTGAATTATAGAATTCCCTCATTAACTATGCAAATTAGATCCTAATTTGCATAATTGTCATCTAATTATGTCAAGCATCACGTAAGCTACCTACATACCCAATATCAAGACGATCCGTCAACTGGTTCTTGAGTTATCCTACTTTAAACATTTTCATACAAATGCTCCTGCAGTTCCAGGGCAAGCCGCTAGGGGGCCCAAACTTACGTCACTTCTTGCCGAGCACAAGAGCTACCTACCATCCAAAAATCATGACCCTAGCATGTCCAGATCACGAGATATCAAAACCGGAAGTTCCGCTGCAGTACCATAACAAGCCGCCAGGGGGCCCAAAATCTAATCAGTTCGAGCTCTCATCAAGACCTATTAACCTACCAAATATCAAGATAATCCATCTAAGCCTTCTCGAGTTATGCTGTTGACAGACAGACAGACACACAGACAGACAGACAGACAGACAGACACACGGCCACGAAAACATAACCTTCTTGGCGAAGATAATGATGACATATACTTACCCTTTACTGAGACTTTGAATTCACATTCCTGATAATTTCCGGCATCATCTGTTGCTCTATATGCGACCACCCAGTCTCCTGGGTCAAAGGCACTTCCGGGCATATGTCCACGCACTAATTCCACTGTTGGAAGGATTCCGGAATTGTCCTATATAACCATACCAGAACACAATAAGGCCTTGGGATGAAAACGTTAAGCAATTACCATAAATTATGTTGATAAGAGAAAAAAGGTAACACTCTATTGGTCACTCAAATGTACCACACATATATAATCATTTAAACAGGTTGTACTGGATAATCTGGGTGAATATTAATAATTTGATATGGTATTGTATGAAATATTTAAACTTCAGTTGATAAACAGAATATTGAGATAAACGGAGTTCCACGACCTCACACATTCGCCAAATGATGTTTAACGTTTATGACTGACGAATTATAATGGTTTGTCTTTGATTGAATTCTTTATTTTCATAGATTATATGAGCATCTTTTCTGCCTAAATAGAAGTTGTCAAAAGTTCAAAAGTCTTATATTAACAAAGAAGCCTATCGTAGCATTTTTATTATGCAATATATTATGCAAATGAGGCAATTGTTTGACATGATTTATGTCTAACGAAATTAACATTAACTTCCAAATGCTGCAAATTTAAAAAAAATTCATTCCCGTCATTTACCTGTAATATCTCTGATTTTCTCATTTTCTCCTTAACTATGCAAATGAGGCCTTGATTTGCATAATTGATATCTTTGAATTGCATAATTGATATCTATCGACGTTCCTCTCTTTCTTGGCTACATGTCACATGTTTGAAACTTCTGATTAAAACTTTCCTCATAAATCATGTAAATTATCTCTCGATTTGCATATTATAATCAAGGTCTGTGTCAATCATCAATTTATCATAAGCTTTACCTATATACAAAAAATCACAACAATCGTAGTTTTGTATGTAATATGTAATATGCTTGATGGTTTTATCACGCAACGCAGCTAATTTATAAACTTGCCCTACGTATTATGCAAATTTGCATAATTAGCATTTGATTATGGCTATCATCACTTAATCTACATATATGTCAAAAATCACGACAATCCACCAACCCCTTCTCGAGTTGTAACCAAAGTCTAAAACGAAATTGGCCCCTGCAGTTAAAAAAAAAGACACAGACACACAGCCCCGAAAACATAACCTCCCTGGCAAAGGTAATAAATGATATACTAGTATCATATCATCTGTTCTTGTAAGTTCATACCGATGTTTCCGGGTCTTCCCAGGTCATGATAACAGGTAACTCGTCACTTCCAACTCTCTTCTCTATATCTGACGGGCATGTTATCATCGGTTGCTCTTCGTCTACAAAAGAGTGAAAGGAACGTAATATGAAATCGTACGTTACTGTTACAGTATAGTAAAAGCTCTCAGAGAGTATTCCCAATAGGAAGGCGTTATTTTTCTGCTTGAGTATTAGAGTGCTAGTACTAAACGGTTCGATTCTAGTAGCGTACAATTGTAGACGGTGCAAATAAGGATAACAAGTTGTTAACAATGCAAACATCACGAATACACCCAAGTTATCCTGCATTAAAGTTAAAGACAAAAGTACGCCTGCAGTTTCAACGGAACCCGCTATAGGGTCCCAATGAACACTATTTATAACCCCCAAATCGTGACCATAGCATGTTTGGAATCTGAGATACCAACACTGGAAGTTCCGCTGCAGTATTTGACCGATTGAAAGAACATAATCGAACGTGTTCTTTGTTTTGTTCATATTTCCCCACATATGATAAAAGTTCCATAGCTTTTTGAATTATGCTCTCAAACCCACAATGCCACAAAGGTACCGAAATCATTAACATACCTTTGACGTGTATGGTAAAAGAGCACGAAGCCGTCAGTCCAGCAGAGTCTTCAGCAGTGTATTCAATGTTGTAAGTTCCGATTGTAAGATTTACTGGAGGGATGTGATTGGGTGGTGAAACCAGGACACTCGGCACGCCATTGTTGTCAGTAGCTATGGGCACGTCCCAGTCCACATCAACGCTTCTCTCTCCCGGATCGGGATTGACAGTTATCTTCGCTGGGCAGTTGGACAACGTTGGAGGCTTGATGTCTAAAAAAGAAGAAAGTCGCTCAGTCAGAATGATATGCATGTACAATAACATTAGATAAATGTATATATATATATATATGTATATATGGTGCTGCATTATTTTTTTTGGAACTGTGCACAATTACATCCCGTTAATCAGCTAACTTTTAGGCTTAATTGTCTCCTAATTATAACAAAACACTCCTTTCATCCAAACAACATACAGTATATGGAAGTCTTGATATCTTTCTTTATGCAAGTTAGTATTCTCTGATATCATTAGAATTCTATAATATTAGTAGCGACTGTTCCATGTATGGCTTAACAAGATGCTAACTGATCGTTAACGCGTTCTGTAAAACTAGAGCTATAAGTGAACTTGCACATATGTAAAAAAAATGATAAAGCTGAAAATTGATATCAAAATTAGACAAGACTGAAAGACTACATAGTCCAGCTTCTCAGCTGCAAGAAATCCTACATAACATCAATACACCAACAACGTGTGACCTCGCGATGTCATACATGCGCTGTTAATTTCGTAATAACTTTGTTAATGAAATGAATATCATATCACGTCAGACGGTTATTTTGGTGAACGTACCTTTACACGTGGGTGTTACATTGACGGTCTGTTCCCAATGACCCGATAGGTTACACCGCACTGACACGTCTCCACCCACCAGCTGAAAGTGTTCCTTGCACCCGTAGAGACAAGCTGTGCCGGCTCGTGGTTGAACAGTACATGAAGATGGGACGATCCTACCGTGCTCAGGAGTGGAGAGTGGATCACACTTTATCTCTTGATATAAACGGTACATAATTAAATGCAGTTAGTAAGTAAGAAAGGCAAGGAATGTAAAGCGTAGAGGCCTATGTTGTATACGAGTTGAAAATGCAAAGTTACATGCTGGGATTATTATATTCACCTAAAGTCTTACCTGGCGAATCCTTTACCTTCACGGCTTCACCTCAAACAATGAGAGGTTTGTGTAGAGGTTTTTTTGTCAACACAATCTTAAGCCAACTGTGCAAAGAGATCTGGGTAATTGAAACAGTGCATCTCCTACATGTGTGTTCATAGGAGAATTCCATGTATCTTTTGTCGTGTCGACTAAATTGTTATACATAAAACCTGTAGCAACATCATGATTTTGTCCATCGGTTCTAATCTACAGAACAGTACGTACGTTGAGGGGAACCGAAAGAATGCATGGTTAGAACATAAGAAAGAAAGAAAGAAAACCCCAACCGACCTTTGCACCTGGTTTCAGTCCCATCCCAATAGCTGATCGTCCCGTTGTCACCAACTACGCATGTTCTTTCTGAGGATCCGGTGAGTTCGTATCCTGGAAGACATTCCATGGTACAGCTGCTGTCCTGTGTGTTGTCACAGGTGCTGGTGAAACGGCCGAACGCGGGGAGTGGAAGTCTCTTGCAGCGATGCACTTTTCGTAGACAAATAAACGTATCATTATAATTTAGTGCCTGAATGCTCACAATAAGGCTTAGAAGAAGACTACCATTTGAAACAAAACTACATGACTCAAGTTTTACTCGTGTAGTACCTCACTAGTCTATGTTTTCACTTAGCTGCTTGAAGGCAACAAGCGAAAACACTATGTACCCTCCAATTTTTTGTCAAACTGTTATCACCAGAGCAAAGATAGATACATACATCGCACTTTAGTAATACCTTTAGTAATTTGTACCGAATATAATATTTCTTCGGGGTTTTGACATACAATAGGACTACAACATGACCAAGATTCAGTTACCTTGTCCTTTTACAACACATTACATCGGAAAGGAAGTATCCGATTGGCCAACTGGCTCATTGTGTTAACTAGAAGGTCTATCAAGGCTTTGTATTTCTATATCATATAATGATTAATTACCTGTGACATGAATGTTGAATTCACATTTTGCTTTGTTTCCAGACTGGTCTGTGGCAATGTACCTTACCAGATGAGAGCCTTCGTCATAGATGTCTTTTAGTCCAGTTACTTCAATGGTAGGAGGTATTCCTGAAGACAAACATTTAAACCAGCATGGCATATTAATGTAGATTTTCAAGAGTAAAGTCTCAACGACATCTCTTCATACAAAGTGATCAGACAAGAGATATGTAAAATATCCCAGCAGCATCTGAGGTATATTAACTCACCACATGTTTTCGTTTTGTCGTGCCAGACCATCCCATCTAGACAGGTAATGTCGATGTCTCTGCGGCGGATAGAGTGTGATCCAACGTCAAGCCTGTCTCTACTAGCGGCTATTGGATGGAATTCAGCCGTGACTTCATTTCGAGGGTCTTCGTTCGGTAAAACACTTGTTTGTTGGTCGTGCTGATTGGGAGTACTTGGTAGGTTAGCATTGGCTGAATGACCGTGTTGTCTGCGATCGTTGTTTGTTGCAATGAATGGGTAGCGATCTTGAATTCGGGATGTTCGCTGGTGGAGTGAACGTTTCCCGATGAATATTATGCCATCTTGTAAGGACAAGAAACAATAATATATCCGTGAGAAGGCCAGTCAAAACTATGTGAGCTTTGTGGTTTTAGCCATGATTATTATTCATCATCTGCATACAGTATTAACAAGCTGACTCAGGGATAAACTGGTTATATTCTGTTAAGCCCCTGTCACGCATTCACGAATTTGGTCTCCCGGATACTAGCCGAACACGCCCCAACCATGGTTAGGAGTAGGTCGGCGCAAAGTCGGCTGGGTAGGCTGGTGTTCGGCAAATTCGGCTATTACTCGGCTGTGCTAGCCGAATGTTTCAAAATGTTTAAAACATTTGGGGGTTGGTCGGGTAGTTCGACCATGGTTGGCTGGTATTCGGCTTTAAGTCAGCAGATTCGAACACTAGCCAACCATTCGGGAAGTCAGCAGTGTTCGGGAGTCAAATTTGATACGTATTGATTCGTATCTAAAGGTAGGCGTGGCCTAAATCTGGTCAGACTGCTCGCGAACATCAACCGAACCTGGTCGGCTGGTGTTCGAAAACAAATTCGGGGGAAGGTCGTGAATGTGTGACAGGAGCTTTACAGTGATACGCGTTCATCAACTTTAGGATTAATAAATGAAGGAAAACTATGATACACAAGGAGAACTCACAGGAACATGTGATCTTGACTTCAGGAGCTTGTTGCCACCGGGGACCAGCATAAATATACCAGATGGCCAAGATTTCCTCTGCAGTGAGATGACGGTCATCTACATAGAGCCCTCCATTATTAGTGCCGACGACCGGCCCTATGAGCCAATAATAATGCGACTGTGACACATCCTGGTAGAAGAAAAGAAAGTCATCTCCTGTGTCACTGGCGTATACTGGACGTCCTTCGTGTGTGTAGCCAGCCTTTGTGTAGGTTGTCATTCGCTCGGTTTGGTGTGATGTGGACCCAGCGACACGGATAGTGTTGCATCCAGGAACACGAGCTACAAAAGTTCAAAATACACAACTATTGTGCATTAAGAAAGATACACAAATATAAATATCTATTTACTTACATATATTTAATGACTATTAGACAAGAAGCACAGTTGCTTATATGACGCCTTCGACTCAAAAACACTAATATATAACAAGACTAAAACACAATGACAAAATACATAATTAATGGATAAAAAAATGAGTATAAACAAGACAAGTATGAATAAACGCAGTCAATGCCGTCCAAGTTTACTAAAACTTAAAGGACCACTTCATGAGTTCATTTCTAGGACGGTGGTTTCACATTAGAGATAATTCTTTCAGATTATGGCCATGGAACATCACTTGAAATATACTTCAGTATTACTACTGGCATAAAAAAAGAAATTCTATTTAAATGGTTCTGTCTGGATGATGTTCCACTTCTTTGTGACTTAGCTCGCAAGTTCACTCGTTCGTAACAAGGAAGCCATATTTTGTACAAAGTTTTTTTAAAAACAAAGTCTAGATCTTAACTAACACAACTAAAAGATACATACTGTAACAGGAGGCTCCAACATTGGCGAACACCTGCCATTCCGTTCCTGTCCACAGTTTCCATGGTTCGAGGATTTCCTCGGGTGTTAGATGACGATCGACAGTCCCGACACCACGAGAGTTGCTGCCGAGGGTTGGGCCAACCACCCATTCATTGAAGTCTTGGTAGAAGTACAGAAAATCGTCTGTGCTGTCGCTGGAGTAGACAGGACGTCCGGCAAGTGACTGACCTGACATCGTATATGAGGTCATTCGGTCGGTCTGGACCGTTGTTGAACCAGCAACGCGGATGGTAGAGCAGCCTGGGGAGCGGTCTATGGAAAGATAGATCACAGGTGATTTCACAACACGAAAAGTTTGATTTACCGCTGGTAGGAAATGTCAGTAAAGTCGGGTAATGTTTACTTTGTAAACAGTACCGGATTTGACAATGGTAGTAAATAAAAGTCAACTCCGGTAATTCTGGAGTTAGCAATGGTTGAAAATGAAATTGCCGGACTTGACTTTTTACAAAGTAAACTTTACCAGACTTTATTGGAATTTACTACCATTGGTAAATCCAACTTTTCGTGCAGTGTTTATCACACAGACGATACGGATCTTCTGCAATGGTAAAGGTCAAACATATTGTTGCGATGCCTTTTTTTGTGACATACTTTTGACTCGAAAGGCCGCAATCGAGCAACTAATGACTTTAAGATTCTGCGGAACACCTGATCATAGTTTGCCTCCTCAACAAAAAGGTTCTCCGTAAAACTGGAATATAGTATTACCCTTTCAACTTTACATTAAGTAGTAAACGTGTCGATGTATTCATCAGAAGAATACAACATAATGTTTCAAGTTTTACAACCAGGTTTCAAGTTTTACAACTGCCGTGATGAATGCAGCAGATAGGTCGCCAAAACGTCGGCAGAGGTAACATCCTGGTTGCGAAACTAAGAAATCTATGTTTAATTGATGTACAAACCTGATGAAACTATATTACGAATGTCGGAAGAATAGTTTGAAAGTTAACTTTTGATTCATAATGTACTGGAAAATTTGGTTTTGACATACGTTTTGACATCTACATACCATAGCACCTGCATCGAACTTGTGAAAAGGGTTGCCAGGAGAATAGCTCCCACATTCTCCAGGTTCCATCGATGTCCTCTGGATTAAAGTGGACAGCTTCGACGTACGCTGAACCCCTTTGGTCTCCGATGTTAGGACCGATGCACCAACGCCGAATGTCTCGGGCATTATCTTCGTAAAAGTAGAGGTAATCATTGGTGCTGTCACTTGAGTAAACTGCGCGTCCAGCAAGTGTACTTGACGTTCTCGTGTAGGACGTCATGAGACTAGTTTGGACAGTGGTTGACCCGGAGATGTAGACAGTTGGGCAACCTGGCGCAGGTTCTGAAATTGAGATTCAGACACGTGACCTGGGTGACCCTTGACACCTAGGTCACGTGACCCCTCTTATGAGCTGAAGAAAGATGGCGGTTGAAGAGATTCAGTTATATCGGAACGTTCTTGAATCTGGTGATGAGTATGGAAGCAATGTTCTTGACTCAAGACTGATTGATTGACAGCTGGTGTGTTACGCCGAAAGGCGGTTATAATACCGGCTATACAGATACAGATGTGTACAGATTGATTGACAGTAAGTGTGAAATAATCTCCCACTGCCCCCATAGAAGAAGTTAAATCCCACAATAGCTTATCTAGAAATAGAATGATAGTTGCCATGTCTCTCTTACCTGTTTATTAAAAATATTAGTATTACATATCTTCTCTGTGTCACATATACATACGTTATTACTTTAAGTAGAGATAGAAACTTAGATAAGTAGACGTAGAACTTTATGCTAGCACATGGTTTATACCATTCTTCAATACATTCTGTGCTATGGAGCATGAGCTTGCAATAAAGAACGCCTTAATAATGGTGACCGCCACTGTTTGTCATTTATAAATTATATATAGCTACCCAATTTTAAAGAAGACGAAATGGGAATACGCATGCATATTGTGCAATATTACGTTGAAATGATAACGTACTTTGACAGATAGTCGTGGTGCCGTCCCAGTATGTGGTAGACCAATGAGTATTGAAGACGCATGTTCTAGTTGTGGACCCGGAGGTTATGTAACCAGGAAGGCAGCGCAGAGTACAGCTGCTCCCGCGTAGGTTACTGCAGGAGCCTTCGATTTGACCATTTGTTGGCGTTGATAGAGTTGCACATCGATACACTAAATGTAAAAAAAATGTAATATGTTATCGTTGGTCAAGGTCACACACGTGGTTATCCATATAACTGCGTGAGGAGCCCTGTCCGACCGTTAAAATCCTCAGTAAGGAACTGAGTTACTGATACCTGGCGACCTCCTAGGATGGGGAGATAACCTCCAATCTTATTAGTTATTGAATCACGGTGGTCACCGTTAGTCAATAGTTACCATAAACTGTATGTGTTTCAGGTGAACGTTGTGTAAACAAAAAAACAACAGCATAATAATGATTATGTGGGACAAGAAGACCTATATATGTCCAAAATCAGTATCTATATGTAAATGTAAATATATAAAATATAGATACCTGTGACGATGACAGCAAACTGGCACCTTGCAACATTTCCAGCATTGTCTGTTGCAGTATAGCTGATGACATGTCCCCCTTCCCCGAACGTCGAACGAACTCCTGACGCAACGACATGAACAGACGTACCTGCCACAAAGAAAATTGAACAAATATGTAACTATAGTTTAGGACGTATTGCTCAGTTAACGTTCTGTTCTTAGCGTCATCTGTTTTTGTGCTAGCACATGGCCCACGTGCACCGACATGTTGCATTTAAAAATATGAGATTGTTTTATATACTATTGCGCACCATGCGTGTACTAGAACGAAACGTTTTGGAACTTTTCGGAGCACAGGCATATTTCTACATGTTCTATTAGTATTACATAGTGAGTGGTGAGATGTTGTGGAATACAGAATGTTTTGGAATATAACATTATTACCTGTGGAATCCGTCGCAGTTGGCGTGGTCCAGGTAACACGGGCGGACAAAGCTCCCGCGTCTGCAGTGGCCTGGATGTCACCAGGGCAGTTGTGGAAAACTGGCTTATCTACATCTGTATATAACAAGAGAGCATTTGCTATGCAGAGTATATCTTTCTTTCTTTCTTTTTTTCTTTTTCTTTCTTTCTTTCTTTCTTTAAAAAGTTTAAAAACGCATAAAACAATAAATATTAAAATAATACAGGCTTGCTTATATACACAGAAAGGACATACAAGCAACCGTAAAGAAAACGTAGCTGTATAATAAACCATAAGTGTTAACAATTGCGGAAGAAGGAGTTTTTTGACAAAAGCAATGTTTTGGATCATGAATATTTCATTTTAAAAAGGTACATTTGTGACAAAGTAACATTCCTGGATGATGTAAGAACCGACAACAACCTGCCAAGTGATGATGGCGAGGGGCATCAAGTCTCTGCATAGATGATAGAGTGCGACTCTTTTAAAATTGGTTAGAGCGGGAGTTTGAACAGCACGTCGGCAGAACGTACTGCGCCTGCGCGAAACCCGTAATGTATTGTGCATAGCACTTTGGCAGAACGTCTCATATGAGGTCGAATTCGCGTATATAAGGGTGACATCCCGTTTGTAGTTTTCAAATGTTGTGTAGAAAAAGATATGGTCTGCAACAGGCAAAATTCTGATGCAACGTTGACCAAAAATCCAGCGAAAATCCAGGTTTTGCGCAGGCGCAGTACGTTCTGCCGGCGTGCTAGTTCTAACGAAGTAAAGTAAGTAATCAGTGGACCAGATACCTTCACACGTTGTTGTATGGGCGCTCTGCCAGGTGCCACCGGATAAACACCTGTTGACACGTGTCCCCATCAAGGTGTATCCAGTGTTGCATGCAAATGTGCATTCTTGATTGACTGAAGGGCTCGCAGTGCATGACGAAGGAGACACTTGTCCATGGGTTGGATTACTCAATGATGGGCAGTTGTCGACTGAGGGCAAACATTCTATAAATTAATCCATCCATGCAATAAAACCACTTGTACGGACATAGGAATATCACTTACTCAGACGCCCCGAATTCATTTACATCAAAACGCAAAAAGGTAAACATATTTGATATTAAAATGATAGATTATGCAGAAAACAAAGGAAAAAGGAATGTATGAGTTTGAATAAATAAATACTTATCTGCAACTTGAAAACTTAACGTAAAGAAAAAGAAAATCTATATTATATATAGCCATAAAGCTATACCATATATGTTGGCTGTTGATATGTGTACAACAATGTAGTACAACAACGGCATTGACATGACAGGTATGTAGGAGAAAGAAATATTTCATATATTCATTTCAAATATTTCAGGTAAGAAATATTTCATACAAATAACATAACATTCATAACATACGAATGTCACAATCTAACGTAAGAAATCATTATTGCCCGATGTAAGATTATTAATCGACAATAGTCTTGTTTGAAATGTATCAAATGTATACCAACTGTACACATGCTCTCGATAACCTTATACCACATGTTTAGTCATGATCATGAGGTTCACAAACCTTGACAAGTCGGCACGGATGCTGTCCATTGTGGACTGCCATTGACATCTTTGCTGCATGCGGTAGTGCTGGACCCTACCATGCGGTACCCCGAGTCACAGGTGAATGTACATGTTGTCCCGTAACGTCTGTCACTATGCTCACAAGTCATCGAGCCATCCGTTGGAGAAACCAAGGATGTGCAGTACATCACTGTGATATGAAATAATATAATATAAAGACGAATATACGATGCTGCAAGAGAAAATTGAGTCAAACGACTACCCAAATTTAACCTAAAGATATAGGATCGCCTTGGTCCATGTTTAAAATGATATTATACAAGGATTATAATTATGTTGAAATTTGTCTCTGAAATCAATCTCTAAGAACATATATCACATATAAAGATGGATGATTCATTAAGATCGTGCATGCTTGTCTATATTAGAAAAAGAATATTTGAATACAGACTTGCATACAATTCATGTAAAGTCAACACACTGGGTTTGATTTTAATTGCATAGATCTAGAAACAATTCTGAAAACTTTGCAACACCTCTTAAAGAAGAGGACTTAAAGAGGACTGAGGATGATAATGAAGATGGTAAATCGCGGTTTTCGTGTCTCTCCTGTATATGGTGTTGCCTGTATCAAAGACAGAAACACCTATCGATATCGTACCTTTTACTCGTATGGTAAACAGGCAGTCAGTACTGTGTGCCGCCCCATCAGTAGCTGTGTACCTGATTGTATGTGTTCCATCATCAAATGAACTCCCTAATGGAAAAAAAGATACAAGGTGTGACTTGCAGTTCCGCTTACTTTCAATTGTATATTCTGCAATAAAGACAGAAGAAAAATTTGGGTTTTATAATTTTCACGATTTTAAATTTTTAAATTTTATAATTTTAAAAATCACTGCCCTTATGCCTGGTGAGCATAACACCAATTATTGCTATACACACAACAGCACCGTCCTTTTGATTTACAACGTTTTAATAAACAGTCTATCAAACAAATCAATTTTCCAAGGAAAGCACATTGATTCTGTGCACTTGGTATATAATGACATATATGAGCTCAGAACTATTTGCCCAAGTCAGGAAACCATTAGAGCACATTATTAGTTCTACAAATGAATCAAGGAGCAACCGTTACTTTCTTGAGATGTGATTTGACTGACCTGGAGGCGGTCCCTCCACACGGGTTATTGTTGGTGATGTACCAGAGTTGTCTGTGGCTGTTGGCAAAGTCCATGTAGCTATAGCGTGTATCTTGCCTGACCCTGCATCCACTATCTGACTAGTTGGGCAGCTTGTGAATTCTGGTCCCGTGGCATCTGATTAAAAAAAAGGACAACCATTGTATCGTTGGAAAGGAATCTTGAATATGATACTGTTACAAGAACTCAGCTGTACAATAGATTTGTGTTTATGTGCATTGTAAGGACGTAGCTCTAAAAAAATACAGCGATTGGGATAGCAGGCATTCAGAACAAATTAGGAGTTTTATTCCAACCATAATCAGAAAAGCATGTGTTCTATATACCTATGCATGTTGTCGAGGTGCCGTCGTCAGTCCAAAGGCCAGTGTGCCTGCATGTCTTTTGAGAAGGGCCGTTAACTTGATAGCCACTGTCACAGTTGAAGGAACACACTGTATTATAGTCCGCACTTGACGTGCAGGACTGTGGGCTGATGATCCCACGTTGTGGCGTTGCCAGTCCGGAGCACGTCACCACTGACCAGAAATTGAAGCCAATATACAAGTGTTACTGTTTTGACTACTTTATCATTCCCCCACTCCAGTTTGAAAAAAGAAGTTTTCTACCCGAGCAAGGAATATCTTTGATTGATTTCATACTAATTAGAATCCTCTAAATGTACATTTCATAAATGTATATCTTTCTATAAACCTATACCTACATGTTTATCTATCTATATCTCAA
The DNA here is from genome assembly GCA_013266295.2 of Branchiostoma floridae x Branchiostoma japonicum. Classification (NCBI taxonomy): domain Eukaryota; kingdom Metazoa; phylum Chordata; class Leptocardii; order Amphioxiformes; family Branchiostomatidae; genus Branchiostoma; species Branchiostoma floridae x Branchiostoma japonicum. Next base: position 16,558,664 of record CM023829.1, on the reverse strand, counting down.
AATCTATCTATCTATATATCCTCTCTCTCTCTCTCTTTACTCTGTGTATGTGTGTGTGCTTGTGTGTGTATAGATAGATTATGTATATCATAATGGCTTCCTAGACCAAAGAGACATGAATGTATACTTACATTCGCAGGTAGGTGCTACGCCGTATTGCCATCGACCACCATCCAAACATGTCATGCTTTGGTCTTTTCCGGCAAGCGTATAGCCCACGTCACAAGTGTATGTACACTCCTGACCAAAAACTGGCGATACGGCACAAGCTGCAGGTGCTAGGTGTCCATTCGTTGGAGTATTTAATGGCAGACAGGTATCGACTGTAAGGTGATACAAGCCTATGATCAATTGTCCTCGTTCCTTTCCATGCTTCCCATATTTTAACGTTTCAACATATCACCTGATGATGCTGAGTCGTACACAAGCCACATATGCGAACTGATATAGGCGACTTTTGCATGAACAATAAGTTCAACACATATGGAATCTAAATATAATATCTGAACGTTATTCAAGTATATGACGTTTTGATAATGCATCCAGAGATAGAGAGACTGGGTAGCTAGTAATGTGCAGTAATATTTGTTGCATAGTTATGGTCTTCCGAAGAATAGCACCGTCTATATATCAGATAGCATAATTATAAAGAAATGTAGTAGCAAACTAATATTGGCATGCAGCTTCGTGGTTTGAGGATGTAGCTGTCAATTAAACTGACTGGTCAAAAACTACAACACTACTCTGTTGTTAATTGTTGTAATATTGTGAATTGATGTTATTGATTAATGTTAAATGTGTAAAATCTAGTTTTGTTACGTTCATTGTATTATTATTATTAGATAGCAAATGTTAGTAGTTAGAAGTGAATGTAAATACATGTAGTTGTTATGATGTATGCAGTTGTTATGACGTATGTATTTTATATCAAGAGGACTCCAGGAAGAGCAGTGCATTGTATGTACACTAATGGAGTTTCATGAATAAACAAACAAACAAACAAACAAACAAACAAACAAACAAACTCACTTGTACAGTGCAGTGTATCCCCAGACCACGTTCCATCCTGCTGACATATCCGGTGTTGAACTTCCTTGGGGCTGTACCCCACGTTACACTGGAGGCTACAGGATGTGTTGTAGGACTCGATCGTATTATCACAACCAGACTTGACGCCATTGGCAGGGTGTGGTAAGGCTGGGCAAGTCACAGCTGCAAATGTCAAATGATTCTCGTGTTAGGTACAGTTCCTGCTTCCAAGAATGCATGGTAAAAGAAGCAAACCAAACCAGAGAGCACATTCTTCATTACTACAAACTGTCCAACGCCACCAACCAATACCTGTATCAAGCTAACGAACAAGACTTGAGCTTGCTGCAGCACTGGCATGACATTTGCAAGATATGAATGAAGGAATAACAAAAGAAAATCATTCCAGTAGCACTTTTCGTTTCCATCCAAAAATAGAAATCAAACATTACCTGTGCATTTTGAAGTTTCATTAACCGACCACTGACCACCGTCAAGACATTTGACGCTGGGAGCAGTTCCCTCGAATGAGTAGCCCTCGTCACACACATAGTCACAGTCTTCATTGAAAACAGAGGAAGTAGTAGTGCAGGTGGAAGGAGACACGCGTCCTTTCGGTGGGTCAGTTAGAGGTGAACAGGTATCAACTGCAAAAAAACGATGGATGCATCGACCTTCTAAACAATGGAATAATGGGACTTTTGCTTGTCACTACCCTGCGTCTTTCAGCATTTTTCACTTTAAAATCGTATACAAGCACGTAATGTGTGTGTCATTTGGAATCTGTTTACATTTGAATTTTCCACACAGGTGCAAAAGAGGTTCATACGCCCTCCCACATACAAAAATACACAACAGAACTATACATTACAAAGTCAACAATAAATAGACATATACAAAACACACAGAATCTAGGAGCTATCGCGAAAAAAGAGGCTTCCATGAAAAGCAAATCACTTTGGTAGAAAATAAATGAAATCGTTCAGAAGATAATGGCATTTAAGTAACACTGAACAACGTCTCGCTCCCTACCACTCAATGGAAGCACTAGGAAATGAGAGAATGATCGTCAACTCCATGTCGATATACTCCTCTGATTTTGAGTTCAGCTTATGTTAGTTTTCTGTTAATTCCATTGCATAATTTGTTGTGCATTTCCGTTGTTATATTTTGTAATATTTTATAATGTGGACTCCAGGAAGAGTAGTGAATGTGTTACTGATGGAGATCTAAATAAACCAAACCAGACCAGACCAAACCAGACCAAACCAAACCAAACCAAACCAAACCAAACCAAACTAACTCACTTTCACAATGTAAAGCCGTGCCAGACCAGGTCCCGTCTTGCTGACACCTGCGATGTTGAACGGTTTTGGGACTGTACCCTTCGTTACAATGGAAATTGCACACCGTGCCATAGACTTCTTCATCGACATTACCACATCCTGTCTTCGTGCCATTGGCTGGTGAATCCAATGACCTGCATGTCACAACTAGGAAAAGAAACTGGATAAGAATCTTTCAGAAAATCTGCACTACTTACTATTTGATTATTATAATCATATTATAATTGGCATCCCAAGGCACTGGAAACATGAGGGGTCTTTAATATGCGTAAGTATTTTGCACATAATTTTCACTAAACTAAATCTGCCTGGTGTCTTCCTAATATGCAATCAATATGGCTAATACAGTATTATAAGTTAGACTCACCCTCACAAGTTGGGGGTGATGATGTCCAGTTTGTGGAGTTGCTAGAGTCCTTCGTACATTCTGTCGAGGTTGTTCCAACCAATTCATTGCCTTCATCACAGGTAAATCGGCATACCGTACCGTATTTATCATCGTTATGGTCACAAATCATGCTTCCTCTTACTGGAGAATTTATGATTGGACAATATAGCACTGAAAGAAAAAAAAAAACAGTTTTCAAACCCCCCGTCACACAGTCGACGACCCCTGACACACTAACGATACCGAAAACATAGCCTTCTTGGCAAGAAGTTCACAAATACCATGATGTAGTTATGTTTGTGGACGTCAAGTCAATGCCTTTCTTTATTCTCCTTCTGCTTGTTCGGCAATATGTGGCCTCTTTTCTACAAGGTCGAAAATGTGGGGGTGAGGGTCATGGATGATACAATAAACAAATAGAAATAAACAAATAAGTAAATATATCCATCATAAGTCATTAATTAGTCCTTGTTCATGCTCTTCTTTTGCACAACCATGTAAGATTTGTCCAGTGACGAGTGCACTAGCACATGATGACCCCCCGTCGCATCTAGAGTTGAATTCAAACCTCTGGAGTACTTTAGTATTAGAATAAACGTACGTACCTTGTACGGTAACCTTGAAGCTGCAAGTCGTGATCAAACCCACCGAATTGGCTGCGACGTACATGACTGTGTGATAGCCTTCAGTAAATTTGCTTCCTGTATTAAATGTATTAGATGACAGTGAATTTATACATTTTAGAATCATATGAAAGGTGAACCATTCAAACATCAGCCTTGATAAAATGTATTTATTTATTCATTTCATCTTAAACAACACCTTGGTGGCCCATTCAACATTAATTGATTTCCAAAAGGGTCCAGGGAAACATAACATAATACAATTTGTATAAAATGAAAATTATACAGGTAACAAACATTACACAGAGATGTAAACTGAAATCAGTATAACTGAAAATTAAACTCAAATAAATAATACAGCATAAAGTATATGTCATACTGTCTGAAACACATCATATTTAGGCAATGATTATTTGATACTGGCTGGGACCATAAGAATCACAACAAAGCAACAAATACAATGTACCTGGAGGTAGGCCTTGCATTCGCGTGACATTCTCGTTTGCTGTTGGTTCTGTCCATGTCACAACTGTGAATGTCTCTCCCTTGTCAGCATACAAAAATTGGTCCGATGGACATGTGGAAAATCGTGGAGCCAGCAAGTCTACGGAATATGAGGTACTTTAGCAGGATATAAACTGTTTTGCTTATATTCAGGCTATTAAAATTGAGATTGTTTGCAATACATTCCAATCATAAGAAATTCATTACTTTTGCTATTGATGCATGAACAGGGTCACAGTGCTAGTGAAATTGATGTTCTTTTCTCTGGTAGTGTTATGCATACTTCAATTAGACTCTTGGTGTTTTGGTTTCTTGGATTACAAACCTACCAAATTAAAATAGTTGTATGCAAATGTGTGCACAGTTTTCAAGGTACAGGAACTGGCATTCTTGTAGCTACTTCTTGACGTTATACCATGGATGTGTAGTATCAAATACGTTTTGATATTAACCTACTGCCGAAGAATACCTGTATTATCTGTTGCTGTTGGAGGTACCCAGCTTACGTTCACATTCGTCGATCCGCCGTCTGCAGTGACTTGAATGTCAGCTGGGCAGTCGTGGAATATTGGTTTATGCACGTCTGTCAATGTTAAAAAATAGCGTCGTTCAGTAACATAGCATAAAATATCCAGTTAATGTGCACAAAGGCAAAAACCAGTAAAACAGTACGTCAAATAGTGGTTTGTAACCTTGCGGGCCTTCTTTTTAGATTTGAACTTTCAATTCAATATTCAGCTTTGCAGACTTACCTCTACAGTCTACGGGGCTGTCATACTGCCAATGGCCACCATCGAGACACCTGTTCCATCGAGTTGCACCAATCACAGTGTACCCGGCATCGCAGGTCGTGAAGCACTGCTGGCCATAAAGAGGGTTCACTGAGCACTTCTCAGGCGTCCATTTTCCGTGATTGGGTGAAGTCAGAGGTGGGCAAGCATCAACTGTGTTACGATTTCAGATGCAAAGTCGCACCATCATTTTCTTGTGTAAGTATAGAGTATAGGAACCATTGTACACCGTTTAATGAAAACGTGCTGTTACATAATCAAGATAGAACTACTTTCTTATCATCAGTCAAAATACCTGCCATCTAAGTACATATTATCAGGCACACAGATTGTACCTAGGGCAGCTTGAATCACATTCCATAAGTTTGTATCACTCCGCCAAACATGGCATGAGGAACTGAATAAACGAGGAAGTCAGCTCATCTATCTGTTGCCATCTCTGCTTCCAAGTCCTACAACCAGATCAACGAACACAACATCACACGGTGGTCTGTTGCTACGGTATTCTTTCCCATTGCTAGGGGCGTTCGAAAAAGTATCGGGTTACAAGACGCAATTTTTGGGCTAACCGTAAAATATTTGAAAATAAACAAATGGTATGGAAGGGAAAATTTGGTCTAAATAAAATAAAATTATCGCCCTTACATACTTTTGATGTTTGATTTTTACGTTAAATGACTGATTTTTCATAATTTCGCTACGAAAGTCGATTTTTTTCGCGTTTGCGGAGTGCCATGTTTTTAGGCAAACACTGAGCAAGATTGGCTACATATATTATCCCAAATACCTAATTTTTATATTTTTCGACGGCTAGGGATAATATCAAAAGCTGTGCCTTAGGAATTTTTTTATTTCTGATTTTAAGTGTAGTTTTTGTCGACAAATAGGTGAAAAAATTGCATTTTTTGACATTTTTCGCACTCAATTACCCATAATTCAAAATCGGGGGCATTTTTCAAAAATCCCTAAGACACAAGCCTTGGAAAAACCGTTACAGTCATTTTGAGCCGTCAATGAGGTATGTTGGACTCTCCATGCTTCCAATCTTGCTCGAGGTTTGCACGCATGTCATGCGGCACGGATATGAAGAGGGGGACATTCATGCCAGCGTGTACAAGTATTGCGACATTCAAGGTCACCCACGATCACGGCAGCAACTTCGTTACATGTTACATGTTCACTACAAATGACGGCATAGATGGACTGTCCAGAAAACTGTTTATATTTGTGTAAATGTGAATTTTTTTTCTGTTTGGCGGTACCCGTGTGAAAAAGGGCCTGAACACGCGGGTGACCGCGGGGGATCCCGGATCGAACACCGTTCGGTTCGAATTACGTCATTCGAACATGGTTCGGGTTCTAAAGCAGGTGGGGAGATCGGGGCCCAAATTTTACCACCGTGCATGTGCAGCATGGGATACCAAACGTAATCGTTTGCACAACGGATGTTAAAGATCATTCGTTTTACATCACATACAACTGAGTGAGTGAGTGGGTAACAGTTGTTCTATGAATGAAATGCAATGCATACTTTCACAAGTCAATGGTGTCCCGGACCAGGTTTCATTCTCCAGACACATTCGCTGATGGTGAGTTTTTGGGCTGTACCCTTCGTTACAGTAAAAGCTACACACCGCTCCAAAGTGTTCCTCTGCCTTGTTACAGCCAAATTTTCGGCCATTGACTGGTCTTGGCAGTGCGCTGCACGTCACAACTAAGGTCGACATAGGGAAGTAAATAAGTATTGTTCAATACAACAACTATGCTACAAATAAAGTCTCGTGCAAGAATATTTCAATGTCTCAGTGTACAATGCAATGATCCTACGTAAAAGGATATGATGTAGTAAGTAAACAAGCATTTCCGTGTTTCTTGCACGTTTTCCTGCGCGATATGATACTTGGTAGGATAAAACTAACATCTTAATCATGCATTTTTAGAGTTTGCTCTATAGATCTAATGTTACAATATTCCATCAGTTATTCTTCCGCATTGAAATATGTGGTTAATCGTGATTCCCATTTGACGTATCTCGTGTGAGCAAGTGAACATTTGCAAAAGTAGATAGTTTTAGGATAGTCCGACTGATATCTTGTCAAGTCTTTAGATAAACAATCTTAATGACATCAGAATTTCATGACTAGTGAGCATGTACAAGTATGTATACTATCACCTTCACATGTTGGGGTAGGTGATGACCATTGCGCATTGCCTTCCATCGTTTTCCTGCAAACAGTCGTGCTGGCACCAACAAGCCTATAGCCACGATTGCAGGAAAACTGACACGTGGTTCCATAACGTCTGTCACTGTGGTTGCAGATGGTTTTACCCCTTGCCAGAGAGGTCATACTGGAGCAGTAAGCAACTGAAAGAGATCGAATTGAGACCATCATAAAATCCACTAGAGATACTGATAAAGCAGTACAAGTAATCGTTTACATCCACGCGCGTCCGTTTGAAAAAAAAAGTTTACAACCATACTGTAAATCGTACATAAAAGCTTCTTTAGATGCCACAGAAAGTAAAGCAGGGTTCGAATAACCACTTCTTGGAACCACCAAGTCTTCCAAAGTCAAAGAAGATGTGATTGAAAAATAATAAAGAATTTATTGTTTTTTTTTCATTCATTCTATGTGTGTTAAGCCATTTGTTCAACCTTTCTGAACACTTGGACTTCATAATGAAGGTAACTTTTTTGTCCAACGTTTTTTTCGCATGCTCGCATGGTTTGAGGTGACCAGATCGAGGATGTCATCCATATCATCAAATCAGTATGGCCCTATACTAACAGTGTGTAGAAGACAATATATTCACAAAAAGGTAGTCATGAAAGCGAGGAAACTGGTCGTTTCTCCGTAGATAATCAAAACCATTTAGCTTACCTTTCACAATGATTCTGAAGGAACAATCCGTTGTCAGACCGGTAGCGTCTGCTGCTGTGTACTTGATGTTGTGTGTTCCTTCAGAAAACCGTGATCCTACAACAAATAGATAAGCTTCATGTATAACTACATTGTATTCTCCCTTAAGTCAAAGAGATTCCACTTTGTTGTAGTGCATATAACTAGCCAGACAAATAAAGAGATGACGTTGGTGCCATGCCTATAACTGACTGACACCAGCTATATCTATACAGCAAAAGCCAATAGCCCCTAAATACATTAAGAAACAATGTCAGCCACAACGTTGGAAATTTACCTGAAGGTTTTCCTTCCACAAGAGTTACAGTAGGGGGTGTTACGGAGTTGTCGACTGCAGTCGGCTCTCTCCATGTTACTTCAACATCCACTTCTTCAGGTCCTACGCTAGGATGTTGGTCTGGAGGGCATCCATTAAACTGTGGTACTTGTGTATCTAATATTCAGAGAAAAATAAACTGTTCACATCGAATTAAACCTTTGGACATACAGAGGTATTCATACTGCAGTAGTAATGCTGACAGTCACTCTGCAGAATATGATCCTCCTTTACTTATGCTTTAGTTACCGATTCCTGACGTGTTAGGCACAACTTCCATACTGTAACATTATAGCTTCTCGTCCCAAGAGTAGACGGGTCCATTCCGTGAACAAGGTTGATGGAGTCAACCGAAAATTTGGGGTAAGTCCCAATATTCTTTGTAGTGTTGGAAGTTAAAGTTTAGTTCATTTCTTAATGACTTGTACCAACACAGATGAACTTTCATGCTAAATTATAGCTTCTCGTTTAAACATTGAACAACTAGCTGTGTTACTCTAGATCTTCAATCGGTTACACTCATATAATAACCGCCCATGACTGATTGCTGCTGCAGGATGCCTTGCTACTGCAGAAGCAGAGCACAGTGGACTACTACTAATAACGGCCCTCTACAGTGTCATTGACGACGGTTGCATGGAATGAGAGGTGTAATATAATCCTCTCTACAGTCCCAAGAGATTCACAAAACACTTCCATTAAGTCTGAAACCTCTAAATATTCATTTGAATTTTAGACCGCTGTAACGACCTGTTACAGTGTTTCCCTCGTGCTCGGTAGGTCACGTGTTCTATCCGAGACCAAGTCACACCAAAGACTTTAAACAAAAAACAAGCACACCACTTCCAGTAGACTAGCCCCCTGCTGTAGTGTGGCCCAACGGCTATGAAAATGGAGAGGGGCGCCGCCCTATACACCATATGATGTGGGGAAGGACTCAAAAGTAACGTTAACTTAACCGTTGTGAATTGGTGTATGAGATATATTTTATTTCATTATGTTGTGTTGTATGGACTCCAGGAAGAATAGTGTGAAATTGTGAATGTAAAAACACTAATGGAGGTACAAACAAACAAACAAACAAACATACAAGATACCTTGGCAAATTGTGGAGATCGCTTGGTTGGACCAAATGCCTGTCTGCAGGCAGGTCTTCACGGTAGGCCCAATAATCTCAAACCCACTCTGGCACGAAAAGGAGCAAACTGTGCCGATGGTGAGGAACACGAGGCAGGGGTTACCACACCGTGCAATGGTCCAGGCAAACCAGCGCATATGGTTACTGTGTTGATGAAAAGAAATATTGTATGAGGCATTGGGAGGAGGAGGAGGAGGAGGAGGAGGAGGAGGAGGAGGAGGAGGAGGAGGAGGAGGAGGAGGAGGAGGAGGAGGAGGAGGAGGAGGAGGAGGAGGAGGAGGAGGAGGAGGAGGAGGAGGAGGAGGAGGAGGAGGAGGAGGAGGAGGAGGAGGAGGAGGAGGAGGAGGAGGAGGAGGAGGAGGAGGAGGAGGAGGAGGAGAAGGAGAAGGAGAAGAAACATGAGGGAATACAATATATTTCATCCATACCTATGGTATGGCTGAAATATAAATATAAATTTTCTTATCAAACATAGAATGTTCTAGTCTGCGCTATTAATTACCACATAATATCACATGACCCATTGTGTTCATAGGTGTTGCATTTGATAAGTCTCCTACTTTCATATCAATCGTTATGACTTCGCTGTGTAAGGAAGTATCGACCTTTCTGGCATGTCAAGCTGCATTGACTGTTGTATTCGCTAGATGTCGCACAACCGCTGGCTACTCGCACGGAGGCTGGGTCATACATCGGTGGTTTGCAGGTCACCTCTACAATGACAATGACAATAACAATGATAATGACAATAAGAGCACAGTGGAAACATAGAATGTATTTTCAGAAAACAGGATGACTTGAAAGGTTATTACTGATCCACAACAATAGTGCCACCATATCAGGCAAAACTGCAACGTGGACTCTTTCCCATTGATATATAGCGTTATATGCAGCACTAACACCTCTGAAAATGCCTCTAATGACGATTGGCAAACAAAACCCCTAGTAAACAAGCTGTTAGGGGACTCAAACACCTTCCTGGTCCCCCAAAAAAACATCGGCCAGATACAACATGCATCTACTACATAAAACATTTGCCCACACATAAACATACACACAAACTATGACTTTATCCATCTACTTACTGTTGCATGACTCAATAGGTCTCCCAACCTGGTAATGTCCAATATTACAGACACAATCAGACCTGGAAGTGGACCCAGTCTTCGGTGTGACTGAATGAAGAGGACATGGAGTACAGGGACCAGGCGAGACGTGATCCTTATAGGTGTTGCGCGGACATTCTGAAACAAACGAGGTCCCTTGTAACAACCGTTCAGTAACCTCTGTTCAATTCAATTCAATTCAATTCAAATCAAATCAAACAAATCAAACATCTCATTTCCTGGACCTTTCACTGTTGCACATAATACACATAGTCTATACGTTTATCAACCTATAACGTTAATAAAATGTTGTTATGAAAATTTAACAATGATTTTAGTTAACACGTATAGATTCGGCAGAGAGAGAGAAACAGAGAGAGAGAGAGAAACAGAGAGAGAGAGAGACAGAGAGAGAGAGAGAGAGACTGAGAGAGACAGAGAGAGAGATAGAGAGAGAAAGAGAGAGAGATGGCGTGGTTTGACAAAAATACACTACATGTATACAAAGGACAAGCCACAATACACTGGACAAAGAAAGAATGGGTGATGTGTAGTTAAAAATGAACCAATGTAAATTGCAATGTTAGTACGTTTCAAAGAACAACTTCATTATAGTCGCTTTTAGATTTGTTCCAGATTTTGATGTACAACTCGACCTGTTGGTGCGTGTAGTACTTACTGATGACTGCCCAGTTACTGCAGAAATAGCCGGGGTCACAGCCACAGGTGTACTGCCCACTGTACGTCCCACACAGGCAAACATGCGACGAGGAGTGACACTGCAAACATCTACTAGTACTGGGCGACGCCAGCAAGTACCGGTTTGTGTGGCGGTCTTCGAGGGGTAAAGCATGATAACATGATAGACATAAAATTAATGACACACTTATCTAACACTCATAAACTCTACTGGGGTATCATCACGTAAACGGATTCTTCTTATCTCCAAGTTTTTCACATCTCACCAAACAACAAAAGACTATATTTCTGCTAAAATGTCCCGACCCATGTACATGTAACGTTATTTAGAAAAAAGTCGGACGATTCATCTCCTACTGCCTCCAGAGAAGAAGTCAAACCCCACAATAGCTTACGTAACGAGAAATAGAATGGTAGTTGGCATGTCACTCTTAATTGTTAAAGAAATATGTATTTTATGTCCTCTCTCTGTCACATATACATACGTTATTAGCCTTAAGTAAATAATAGAACCATAGATTAGTAGAAGTAGAACTTTATGTTTACACATGGTTTTACACCATTCTTTAATACATTCTGTACTCATTGCCCTTGTCAGTTTGCAATTAGCCCTCGGGCATAAACTTTCAATAAACATTACATTCAATCAAAAATAGATTTTTGCACATCGATTTCTGCAGACAATACTGACCAACTATCAGTATTTTAAAGACACTTACCTCCTCTTAGCCTCCTTGCTACTTCGGACAGAGCACGGAAGTCGAGGACCAAGTACACATATTTGAGTCCACCGCTGTCTTTATTTCCCAGTCCTCTGAGTTTGTAGCTGTCGATGCCCCAGGTACCAATGCCGAAAGCGAACATCAACACACCCATGTGCTGCAGGCTTCGTACTTCGCATATGGGATCGCCTCCCACATTCCAGTAGCCGTCTAAAAAAAAATGAAAAATGGCATGCGGAATTTTTCATCCAAAAATTCACTATACATAGGTACCAAGTTGTCAAATCCCCATCACATGACCACAAAACCATGGCATTTACTCAATTAATATGCAAATGCCGTGTATAATTAACCTGGTTTGCATATTTACTGCTACACAAGTTTCCATGGCAGCCTTGTATGGCCAAATTCTAAATTTTTTAGTGAACAGCTGAAGTTTGAAATGAACACGCTAGGTGGTTAAAATTTAAACGCAACTTTGTGATACTTAGCTCTAAAAATAAACAATGGCCTTGACAACAAATGTTGTCACGTATTTCTTATCCAAACGTTTAACAGTCAACAGAAAGTACACAAAGACATGTACCTATTCGTATTATTCTAGTTGTCCTGTTCACCGAAAAAAGTCAGTACGCTCATTTTGTCAAACATCGCCTGTAGCCAAATGAGCCTGCAATTTGCCGAAGTTTCAAGAAATGACCTTGCAGTTCCAGAAGAAGTGCTAGAGGGCCTGGGCGCTCGTATGCCTTATCCAAGGCTAAAGAAACAAACGGAAATACAGATCCTATATTTCTAAATCACCTGAACAAATCATCCACACAACCAACTAACCAAGCAATGCCAAAATAACATGTTGTCGTCCTTGCTCAAGATCGATACAGAGCACTGGGAAGAGTTTGCAGACGATCGCTCTAAATGGAGGTCCACCCTGAACAAGCAGCTGAAGGCGGGAGAAGCTGAACTAATGCACACTGCAAAAGAAAAGCGGGCCCGCAGAAAAGAACACTCTAGCCTAGACAAAACAGACTCTGATTCAGTCCACAAGTGCGACCTATGCGGTAGAGACTGCCATTCACGGATAGGGCTATTCAGTCATATGCGACGATGTGGGGACAGAAGTAGGATTTAGCCATGATCAGCACCGACCGAAGGGGGCCTGAGAAAACATCCTTGCCGAAGGCAAATAATATGGTTCAGTGGCTGACTAAAGCAAAGTTGCAAACATAGGTAAGGTGATATAGAAGTCGACGGCTCTATCTGTCAGTGACCCAATGACCCCTCGCTTTTGTTTGTTTTTATTGGCAGACGTACTAGAGGCCCCTTTGTCTGAAAGCCTTACTGTCTCAATGACACTGGCTTAACACAGTCTCAAGTGTCAACCTATCCCGCGGGCGTTCAACAGTGGATTGTCGGGTTCTATAGGAGAGTGTCTTACGTCGAGAACTTAGCATGGCCGAACAGTGAGGAAACTGCAAGTCTTTTTTTGCTCTTCCTATGCATTCATGTATCTCATATTTTGCTCCTAATGACAGATATCCTCTGTACATACCAGTATGTGGTATCAGATCCCACCTGTACTGTATTGATGCGTTATGACTTCAACGTTGAATTGTTTGTCTTAGGGGGATGTGTGTCAACCAACCTCATTTGTTATGTGGGGAAAAGCTCAAGCCAAATTAGAAATGCGTACTTCAGTCCTTACACATTATACAACAAATCCTATTTCTTTGTCGTTTGGTGCGTGCAGCACTGCCCCACAAATACATGTATAAGACTAATAAACTCATGTGGGGTATATGCGTAAAAACGTATGGCACAAGAGTGAAATCTGAGCTCATTACTTATGCAGGAAAGAGAGGTGACCCTCATTAAATATGCGGGAACTGCAGTGTGTGAAGACGTGTAGTGGTAACATCGTTCAAATAACCACAAAGCTATCGATCAGCTGAAAGTACTTTTGTTGTTCTAAGAAGTGACTTGAATACAAGGAGGACCCAAGCCCGAAATGGTATGTGTCTTTTTACCTTCGCCAAGAAGGTTATGTTTTCGTGGCCGTGTGTCTGTCTGTCTGTCTGTCTGTGTGTCTGTCAACAGCATAACTCGAGAAGGCTTAGATGGATTATCTTGATATTTGGTAGGTGGATAGGTCTTGATGAGAGCTCGAACTGATTAGATTTTGGGCCCCCTGGCGGCTTGTTATGGTACTGCAGCGGAACTTCCGGTTTTGATATCTCGTGATCTGGACATGCTAGGGTGATGATTTTTGGATGGTAGGTAGCTCTTGTGCTCGGCAAGACGTGACGTAAGTTTGGGCCCCCTAGCGGCTTGCTCTGGAACTGCAGGAGCCTTTGTATGAAAATGTTTAAAGTAGGATAACTCAAGAACCAGTTGACGGATCGTCTTGATATTGGGTATGTAGGTAGCTTACGTGATGCTTGACATAATTAGATGACAATTATGCAAATTAGGATCTATAATTCACCTATCTTCCATTAAGGACTATTCTACCTTGTGACATGTGTAATTAAGAATGACAGGAACATCGCCATATATTAATCATGTAAATGAAGACCTAATTTGCATAATTAATGAGAAAATACTGTAATTCCATAGTGGTTGATGCTGGCAATTTCATACTTGCGCATTTCGAAGTTGACTGGAGGTGAACATCATTCAACATAACTTATTCAAATCAGGACTTCATTTGCATAATTTATGAGAAAATGCTAGAATGGCCTTCTTTGTTACGATAACACTGCCATTGGGAGGAGAATATGATCAACTGACGTAATTCATGCAAATGGGGATCTTATTGGCATAATTAGGGGGAAATCTATAATTCGTCAGTCATATAATATTAACCTCATTTGGCGAAGGTATGAGGTCATGGAACTCTAGTTTGTGTGTGGAATGGTATAGCTAGTCTTTTGATTAGGATGGATATCCTGATTGGATAGTTCGGCTAGAAAACTATACAGACAATATGGGGTCGTTAGAGGGAACTGTGTACAACCCTAGTACGGAATTGTGCGCAGTTTAGGTGTACTTAGTTCTTGCCGACAAGGTCATTCAGGTTGCCTCTGTCTTGGAAGAGTGCAGTTGTGGCGACTGCTTTTGTTACATGGATTTTAGACTTACGAATTGAACGAGATTACCCTTAAAAAAGGAGTATGGACGGATTGGCCCGGGTTTTTGCACACACCACAATTACTATGACCCGTCAACGTTAGAGACAAATCTGAGAAAAACATTGTGCTTCAATATTAGGCAATCATCATCGGAGTCTTTCCAATTATGCTAGTATTATGCTAGGCAACAAAAACCTGAGATGTTTATTTCGTCTGGCAATATCCTAGTACCTTTCGTCATGCTGTGAAAGACACTGTCTGTCCCCAAAGGTGCATGTAGCATTCAAATGTCTTAGTAAAAGAGATCTTTAACTTCACTCGATTTTACAGCTGTAAGATATTTTGAGACGTGCACAAAAATTCCCAGGGAGCATTTATCGTTGCAAATTATCCCTCAATATCACAATTCAAATGAGAAAGAACTCGAACTCCTGGCACTTGTCCACCTGGCGTCCATCCTACCTCTATAATTGAGTTTTATTTTTGTCGCCAAGTTATGAGTGGCTTATGTTACCAAACAACTGTTTTGCCTATATTTTTTTCACTGTTTCATAATCTACACTGTGGTTTTGCCTGACAAACCCATGAGCTAGAGAGGGAATACAACACAAATATTGGAAACAAGCAACAACCCTCAATCTCTGCCACTGCGTACGCTGGACTTTTCTCATTAACATCCACGCGTCTTACCTGATGCTAAACAAAAATTGGGAAATCGAACCATATGCTTCTAAATCACCTGTGAACAAATCATCCACAAAACTAAGCAACCAACTAGTGCGCGCTTAGCTCTATTAACCAATGCCAAAAGAAATGTTTCAATCCTTGCCGAAGGCAATGATATGGTTCAGCGGATGAAAAAGGCATAGTTACAAACATAGGAAAGGTGATATACATGTACATGTCAGTGACGTGACCCAATGACACCTCGCTTTTGTTAAAGTGTTTATTGAAGTGTTAACTAGCAGACGTACCTGGACGCCTCTTTGTCTGTACGCCTTACTGTCGCCATGACACTGGCTTTAAACAGTCTCAAGTATAAACTCTGCGGGTGTTCAATAGTGGATCGTCGGATTTTATAGAAGAGTGATTTGTCTCTAGGGGACGTTGTCAACCAACCTCATTTTTTATGCAGGGAAAAGTTCAAGCCAAATTAGAAATGCGTACTTCAGTCCTTACACATTATACAACAAATCCTGTTTCTTTGTCGTTTGGTGCGTCCAATACTGCCCCACAAATACATGTATAAGACTAATAAACTTATGTTGGGTATATGTGTAAAAACGTATGGCACAAGAATGAAATCTGAGCTCATTACTTATGCAGGAACGAGAGGTGACCCTCATTAAATATGCGGGAACTGCAGTGTGTGAAGACGTGTAGTGGTAACATCGTTCAAATAACCACAAAGCTATCGATCTTTCAGCCGAAACTGCTTTTGTTGTTCTAATAAGTGACTTGAATACAAGGAGGACCCAAGCCCGAAATGGTATGTGTCTTTTTTGTGTGTGGAATATGGTATAGCTAGTCTTTTAATTTGGATATCTTGATTGGATAGTGCGGCTGAAAACTACACAGAAGAAATTATGTACAACCCTAGTACGGAATTAATTGTGCACAGCTTGTCCCTTGTTGCCTCTGTCTGAGAAGGGTGCCGTTGTGATGCTGACATCTGTTACATGGAAATTAAGACTTACGAATTGAACAAGATTGCCCCTTAAGAAAAATGTAGAGCCTCAAAAACCTGGAGGCAGTGACTCGGGTCGTTGCACACATCACAATTACTATGATTCTTTAACGTTGGAAACAAATCTGAATAAAGCATTATGCTTTAATATAAGGCAATCATCATAAAAATGTTTCCCTGGATTATTCTAAATTGCACCACAAAGCTTGAATGTTCAGTTCGCGCCTGGCAATGTCCCAGTATCTCATTTTATGCTGCAAAACACACTGTCTGTCAGTTTTAATACTCCGATGGAAAACCATTGAATGAGTGAGTGAATGAGTGAGTGTATGAGTGAGTAAGGAGTTAGTGAGTGAGTGAGTGTGTGTGTGTGTGTGTGACTGGGTGGGTGAGAGGGTAAGTGAATGAGGGAGAGTGAGTGAGTGAGGAGTGAGTGCTTGGGTGAGTTTTAATCAGTGAGTGGGTGAGTGAGGAAATCATTAAATGGGAAAAGTTCAAATCCTCCTGGTGGTGCTTAGAATAACAGGCCAATATCAAGGTGTTCTTAAGGACGTATAGTCGCCACTTGGGGGGACAGTTAAGCGTGACTTGAATCCCTTCACTTACAAGTGACACCGCATGGTGGTAAACATGACGTTCAAGTGTGGTCCTATTTCATGGCTTTTCCCTTATCCCAAAGATCTGATTCTTCCATGCCTAACGGCAGGTCATTGTTGTACATACCAGTATTGGTATCAGATCCCACCTGTACTGATTGATCCGTGATGACTTCAACGTTGAATTGTTTGTCTTATGGGGACTTGTGTCAACCAACCTCATTTGTTATGTGGGGAAAAGCTCAAGCCAAATTAGGTATGTCGTTACGTTACCAGACATCTGTTTTCCCTATAATTTTTCACTGTTTAAAAAAAATCTAAACTGTGGTTTTGTGTAACATACCCAAAACATGTTGCAATAAGCCACTACGGAATTGATCAGGACTGGACATATGGATAAGAGACGATGCTGTAAGCTTGAAATGTACTGTAATTAAATACTATATAATTCTGTACTTATGTGCACCTGACCACCCCCTTGAACACTTGAAAAGCGGCCCTGGCCGATAGTGTAACTTCTCAAGGTTAAATATAGGTCGAAAAAATGGAAACATGACAACTTTTTAGAGACAACGTTACTTGGCACCATGCAAATAAAAATCCTTTTCCCTGAAAGTCATAAGAAAGAATACCGCAAGATAGGTACTTGCCTGCAGAGTTATTCCAAAGGCTGATTGTTCAATGCTTACTTATCATCATAATTACCATTGTGTTAAATATTTCTCCTCAATATCTCAATATTCCAACAGCTGCTGACACCCGCACAAAATTGACATGTTCATAACATCAGTTAGGTATTTTGAAGAACTTATTTTGTTACCATTTCTTACTCTAAACATAATCGTGAACGATTGCGTTTAATGTCTTCCGGCTCTTTTTTTTTAATCTACGTATGAGTTCATATACCCTGGAGCAAACAATTTCAAGTGCAGGGCAGTCGATTCGGGACATAACTGCACAACATTTTAGCATAGCATAATTTTGACACAACATAACAACCGTCAAACTGTCTTGGTGATTGATATCTACCCTCTAGCTATTATATAAACGAAAATGCTAGCGTTGCTCTTATATTCATTATTTTAAAAGCGTAGTAGGGATATTAATTCAAAATTGTTCAAAATTCAAATCGTTAATAAATTTTACAGTTTCTGGTCAGGAATTAATAACGCAAGTCCATAACTTCAATTTAAACTTGTTGTTTAAACTTGTACTCACCCGTCACGGTAAATACAACTTTTGTCGATTTCTGACGAATACCGGCCTGGAGAAAAAGTTCTCTAGCCTTTCTCAACCCGTCTCTTGTGTTCGTGTACCCCCTCTGTAGGTTAGTTTGGGTAGATGCGTCGAATACAGTTTGCACTTGTTGTTGTCCGTTGAAGACGATCGAAGGTTGTCAAAGTCGACAGTCGCGGACCATCCGTACGATATGACAGCCACTCGGGTTTCGTCGGGAGAAACGCTAAAACGGCTGAGTACGGCTTTAACAAACGTTACTACTCTACCGTAGTTTACGACACCAACGCTGCCGGAATGATCCAGGACAAAGACGATGTCCAGTTGGTCATTAGCTCTCGGTAAACTGGCCGTCAGTGACAAAGCAGCGTTTGGCGCGGCCAGTAAAGTTTGCCCATTGACGAGGTGGGTCAGTGTGCACACCAACAACCACCACACAGGGCAAAGTACTGCCATTCTGATAAAGATAGTATGCTCTTATTACCGAAGATAAGAAATTTGAGCTGCTAGAGGGACTGGCATGGTCCTTATAGTAGATTTGCATGCCCTAGACCGAGTGACGACTCAGCAAAAGTTTTATTTCCTTGAAGCAATGCACGCTGGGCCTTCCTCATTAACATCTACGCGTAGGGTTCTGGATTTCAACCAAAACATCAGCAGGACGTCTGGATATATCTTTAAAAAAATATAAAATAGCTCGTTTGGACATCTATTAAAATAATATTATATGGTCTCCACGGGAAACTACTTTGGGGTGGCAAGTACTGTACTGTGTGTTTGGTCATCCTTGCCCCTTTCTCCGACCAGTAGTCTCTTTATATTTTTCAGAATACCAGTATTGATTGTATTTTGTTCGAAAACGTAAAATTTTATATCTGACAGTCTACATTCCAGTTGTTTTCAATGACGGTGTGGCCATGTACAGGACATTTGCTTGTGGGTAAGACGATGTAACAATTGCATTTTAATTTTGATGTAAACACTTTCTTGCAATGCGTGAAATAAGTGAGAAAGCAACGAGTTTGGTCTTGTTCACGTTTTAATACCATTGGGAAGTGAGTGAGTGAGTGAGTGAGTGAGGAGTGTGAGTGAATAAGTGGAGTGAGTGAGGAGTAAGTGAGTGGGTTTGAATGAGTGAGTGAGGAGTGTGAGTGAGGAGTGTGAGAGAATAAGTGGAGTGAGTGAGGAGTAGATGAGTGGGTTTGAATGAGTGTGAATGAGTGAGTGTTAGTGAGGGCGATTGAGTGAGAGTGAGTGCGTGCGTGCGTGAGTGAGTGAAGAAAAGTGCTAAATGGAAAAGTTTAAATCCCCCTTGGAGTTAAGAATTTTAAGGTATTCTTAAGCACGTGTAGGCTACTATAGCCACCACTTGGGGGGCAAGTTGGGCGTGACTTGAATCTCTTCACGTAAAAGTGAGGCCGCATGGCACCGTAAGGTGAAAAGGTAAACATTCGGTGCAAATCCGGTCCTATTTCATGGTTTTGCCTCTATCCGAAAGATCTACCCTTATTTTTTCTTTCCATTTATAGGTCTATAAACAATGACGTTCTTGTTGTGATTCTACAAATCATGCATTGTTTAATATCACTACATGTATACATAAACACAGCAAGTGAGATATTCCAATGTTATAGCTTTGGTACACGTGTACTAGATTTATTTCCGATGGACAAACAGCAGAATGGTTACCTTTTTAGCCAGACATAACTAGTGTTGCAAGTCTTTTCCATTGTGTTGGACGTACACAGGCCTTATAAGCAAGGCTTAGGTGCTGCATCTGGCTTATTTATGGCATGCAGACATCATTTTGATATCGGGGTATACTAACAATTAAAAAAATTGCTTTGAATTGTCAATAATGAATACAAGGAAACCGTGAAATTATTCAATAGAGTGTTTTTTTAAACATTTGTTACTGATAAATAACTTTGATGTTTGATGCGAAGAAATCACTCAAATAATATCTATCATTGTCAACAGTATTGACACAGGTGGTGATTTTGTAATCTTTTTTTTTTCACCAGTAGACAGTAACATGATACTACATAAACTGCTTTGTGTTTGGGTTACAACACCCCGTTGGTGTATAGTCTTGATTATGCTTGCCCTATAAGGAACTAATTATAATAATTCTAGGAAGAGGAAACGGCTGAGGCCACCCACGGATTAGACTGGGCACCAACATTTCAGGTGTCATTCACCCCTACATCATATTTTAAATAAGACTCGAGCTCATTAAAAGAACTCGTATCAAAGTCAAGACGGAAATATTAAAAGATGATAATGCATACGCCTAAAAGTTTTAACGAATTGTGATCATAAAGTTTGAAAAAAGTGCAACAAGTAGTCATGGTAGTTTTATGTTCAATGTTTTAGTATCAAATGCACACAAAAAAAAAACGCCGAAGGAGTTCAAGATAGCTTCGGCATTAATACCCATCCCAAAATGCGTTTTTATTACATCTTTGAGACCAAGTATTTACTGTTAGGCATAAAGGGTGGAATATTTCTGAACACAAGGTAGTCTACTATTTCTACCTGTATCTCCAGCTCTATGCATCTATAGCCAATGTGCGTGGTGAAGACATGTCCCACTCAATGAGCTACCATCCATCAATAGACGTTTTAGAGAAAAAGAGGAACAGCAACTCTAAAGGGGAACTGTGGTATAAGTTAGCCCACTGTCAATATGTCGTTAACAATGCCAAGGTCTCCAAAGCGTGGTCTTACGTCACACCAGGAAACAGTGCTTCTGAGAAAAAAAAATCTTACGTCACCCCTCCCCCAGGGTCGTCAACAAGTACATGAAGCCAGGTGTCTGTCGGGATCGCCAGCAGACCGTATCTGCTTGTTTAAGAAAAAGCTAGACCTGTTTCCTTGAGGAAGTAGCGCGAATCGTTCAGCCAACATGGGGAGGTTGGTTGTGATGTTGCTGTTAGTTATGGCTGTTTTGCCCGCTGTGAAGGGGCAGAGCACGATGAGCGCCGCGGACGCGGCTAACAACCTGATGGCGGCTCTACCCACTCCCAACAGGGCTATCGACATCATCTTTGCTCTCGACCGCTCTGGGAGTGTTGGTCCATCTAACTACAACAAAATCATCGATTTTGTGAAGGCCGTTCTGAGCCACTTCAGTGTTTCACCCTCTACTACTCGTGTAGCCGTCGTGTCTTTTGGATCGGACGCTAAAGTTGATTTTGACCTTCTTCCATGGACATCGAATGACAACAACAAGTGTGAACTATTTCGCACCTACATATCAAAAATCAAGTACACCGGTGGCGCTACCAACACGAGAGGGGCTCTTTTCATCGCGTTGGCGTTACTGAAGAAATCAGGTGTCCGTCCGCATTCAACAAAGGTGGTGTTTACCATTACAGGTGAGTCATTTCATGACCATACTGATATAACACGAACATTGACGATTACCCCATTATCAAAAAAGAAATCCTAGTCTTTGTATGGGTCTGGTATCTTTTCTTGTAGCATTATTGTAGCTTTCGTGCATGTTTTGTTAACTCTGTCATGGCTTTATAAGTTTTTTCCAACCATCCATAGAATATTGATGATTGGTAATAGATAATTGGTTTGTTTTTGCTTGCTGAAAAGACTGTTGATTCCTCATGTCAGCTATCCTATATGCCATATATGCTAACACGGCCGTTTTTATCACACACCCGTAACGTTATCTACTTCGTTTCAAACGAACATTATAAACGTAAAACACCCGATTGGGACACAAGTTCTAATACTTTAACGGGGCAACGCGACCAAAAACACAAATGTCAGCAACTTTTATGGTTGACCAAAGATTTCACAGCCCACTCTAAGAATTACGGAACTATAGGACGCATTTATGTACGTTTTATGTGTTCTATTATTTTAAAACCATTTCAAAGTCATTCTTGTAAATCCTGCATCATATTCAAATTATAAAATCAAGGGTGTACTACCCCCATTCCACTAGGACAGCTCTCTCACTACGCTCTGTCTGTATGGAATTGTGCGCGTATGGAATTGTGCGCAGCTTATACCCCCGTTCCCCTTGACGGCGCTCTCGCCGCCCTCTCTCTGCGACCTGAAATTGGCCGGAGCGCGGAGAGAGCGTGAAGAGAGCGCCTAGAATGAATGAATGAATGTGATCTCGAACCAGTTTAGCTCATTCAGTGATCACTGAAGAGCTATTCTTCCACTGGTCGTGACAGAGAAGACAGACGCAATGTACAGTATTTACAGGTTCATTGTACCGGGGAAATTCCCCTAGCTCTTTTCGACATGTACAATGAACAGTGGACCACAGCTTAACGTCCTGTCCTAATACCTGCGTCACATTGTCGACGAGCTTCGGCCGTATTTGTTGATCGCCGAAAGGTCGCACGATTTTAGATCGACCGAGGATCGCGCGTATTTTTAGCTTGAAAATTCTTCCCCGTCACATGGAGCGAGGCTCGGGCGATCGCTTGAAAATACATCTATGATAATGAAGCCCCTATTACATGGCTCGCGGACGAAGTGATGCCAGCTTATCCACCTAAAAAGGGAATAGTTTGACCAATTTTCATGTTTTAGCAGTCGTCATGTTTTTAGCAAAGTAATGGAGCGGACTGACGGAATATAATAGAAATACAAACAGGAATTCTGTGATAAAACCAACTCAAATACTACCACAAGAGCCACAAATACACATTACCTTCTGTTTACCAAAATGACCACCTTTTTATCTAAATTAAATTCGGCCGAAACTCGCTCGACAGTCGGGCGCACGCCGCTCGAGTTTCGGTCGATGATCTATCGATGCTCGCGCGATTTCTAGGCAATTCATCCAAAACGTTTATCATCCAAATAAAACATTTCAATATTCAGTTCTTATTAATTATTATCAAGAAAGTTTTAACTTTGCAATGAGACAGTCTGTTACGCCACACTGACTCGATTTTATGCCCGCCGATTTTTACCGGTTAGAAAATTACAGTCAAATGTTTACCTCCGCATTTTTATACATGTACACGTGTCTGTACAAAGTTAGTAATAAGATATATTTTTTAAAAAACTTTTCCTGTATACTCCTCTCTGAAGTATAAATCTTCCGGCAAACGTAAGTTTATTAGCCATTCCATGTCAACTAAGTACACAGGGGTAAAACAGAGCAATGCAATATAAACCTCAACTAGTAAGTAAATATCTCTCTACCATATGATGTTCCTGTGGGCACCCTATGAAACACGTCAACCTAAATCGGAAAATCCAGAATGAACAAGTTTAAAATATAGTTTGTTATACCATCTTTTGGCATAAGGCCGCGCACCTTCTAACAAAACAAGAATAAAGGATTCCATTTGTGTTCAATCAGTTAAGTACAAAATCTAGCCATTTGGCCTTACATACTTTTCATCTTTCTAAAGAGTAGTTTAACAAAAGTGCAAAAAGCACGATTTTATCAATTCTTATCCTTTCTTGTAAACATAACGTTAACAATCAGGGGGACGTTGCTGCTACATACTTCACTTTACTTCCAATGCAATCTCAAAATAAATGTCACATGTTTAACACAGGTGCCGAATTAATGAGTTGACTGGAGCTCGGCCGAGGCTCGTAGAACCTTCCTCCGACACAGGCACGAAGCTCGCTGGAAGCACGCGCGATTTTATAAACTTTGCACAAGTCGGCCGAGGTACGGAAAGGGGTCACCCGAGTATTGCGCGAAGGTCGCGGGGGACGACCGTATTCAGCGACCTTCGTCCGATTTTTGAAGACGAAGAACGATTTAGGTTGACGTGTTTCATAGGGTGCCCACAGGAACATCATATGGTAGAGAGATATTTACTTACTAGTTGAAGTTTATATTGCATTGCTCTGTTTTACCCCTGTGTACTTAGTTGACATGGAATGGCTAATAAACTTACGTTTGCCGGAAAATTCATACTTCAGAGAGGAGTATACAGGAAAAGTTTAACAAAAAATATATCTTATTACTAACTTTGTACAGACACGTGTACATGTATAACAAAATGCGGAGGTAAACATTTGACTGTAATTTTCTAACCGGTAAAAATCGGCGGGCATAAAATCGAGTCAGTGTGGCGTAACAGACAGTCTCATTGCAAAGTTAAAACTTTCTTGATAATAATCAATAAGAACTGAATATTGAAATGTTTTATTTTACGTTTTGGATGAATTGCCTAGAAATCGCGCGAGCATCGATAGATCATCGACCGAAACTCGAGCGGCGTGCGCCCGACTGTCGAGCGAGTTTCGACCGACTTTAATTTAGATAAAAAGGTGGTCATTTTGGTAAACAGAAGGTAATGTGTATTTGTGGCTCTTGTGGTAGTATTTGAGTTGGTTTTATCACAGAATTCCTGTTTGTATTTCTATTATATTCTGTCAGTCCGCTCCATTACTTTGCTAAAAACATGACGACTGCTAAAACATGAAAATTGGTCAAACTATTCCCTTTTTAGGTGGATAAGCTGGCATCACTTCGTCCGCGAGCCATGTAATAGGGGCTTCATTATCATAGATGCATTTTCAAGCGATCGCCCGAGCCTCGCTCCATGTGACGGGGAAGAATTTTCAAGCTAAAAATACGCGCGATCCTCGGTCGATCTAAAATCGTGCGACCTTTCGGCGATCAACAAATACGGCCGAAGCTCGTCGACAATGTGACGCAGGTATAAGGACTGCGACCCTCTTCAGTAGCGTGCATGTTGGGTGAGCGACAACAGCCGGGATTCGAACTCCCAACCTCTTAGTCCGGAGGCAGGGTCGCTAACCACTGGACTACGCACGCTACTGCCTAGAGATCGCCAAGGTCGCCATGTTTGTAATATAAATTACTGTTCAGACTGTTGTGCGCTCTCACGGCGCTCTCTGTGCTTGTTACGCGCTCTCACGGCGTTCCCTCTGCGCTCATTGTTGGATCGCCCTCTTCCGCGCTCTCACGGCGACGGTATGAAGCGGCTCAAAACAGTCGCCGAGGTAATGGCGCTCATTGCGCTCTCAGCGCGCTCCCTGTGCGTTCGCATGGCGACCATGGTGATTTCGCGGTGCTCTCTCCGCGATCCGGCAAATTTCAGGTCGCACAGAGAGCGCAGTGTGAGCGCCGTACTAGTGGACTTGTCAGACGTAAACAACACGACTCAGAGACTCTTGTCAGATGAAAACAACACGAATCAGGGACACTTGTCAGATGAAACGAACACGACTCAGCTCTTATCAGATGAAAACAACACGAATCAGGGAGACTTGTCAGATGAAAACAACACGAATCAGGGACACTTGTCAGATGAAACGAACACGATTCAAAGCTCTTGTCAGATGAAAACAACACGAATCAGGGACACTTGTCAGATGAAACGAACACGACGCAGAGACTCTTGAAAACAACACGAATCAGGGACACTTGTCAGATGTAAATAACACGACTCAGGTCCCCATTCCACCAGAACGGCGCCCTCACTGTGCTCTCTTTGTGACCTGAAATTCGTTGGAGCGCGGAGAGAGCGTCGAAAAATCGCCGAGGTCGCTATGGGAGCGGGTAGGGTGTTATACCCCCATTCCACTTGACGGCGACTTGTTGGATCGCCGTCCTCGGCGGCGCGGCTCTACCCACTTCCAACAATGGTTATACCAACAATAACAGTGGTTATACCGACTATACAGATACAGATGTTCAATCCTACATATAGGAAAATTATATTAAGTAATGGCAGATCTTTTTTGTCGCAGCTAAGTCAATGAAGGTGAGCAAAATAAACACCCCTAAAGGAAATCATTAGCACAGTAAATCTGTGTCCAAACCAGCGGACATGTTTGAAAATGTCTCGTTCTGTCAGCCAATATGTTGTCACAACAGTTGGCAGTAAGGCAAATTGTAGACCCCATACAGAGATGCTTAGTGAACCGTTTATGACACAACCCAAACCTTTATGCTTCGTCATCAGGAAGTGTCGGAGTCTCACGGAAATGGTATTAAGTGGCGCGTACTGAAGTTGTCACAACAGGATCCCTTGTAAATTCCACGTCGTTTCTGCTTTGTAAATATGTCTGATGGCAGTGAGAACTTGAGATACCACGCATGACGATTCCCTCAGGGCAAATGCTTACGCTGTAACATATACAAGGCAAATTATTAGTCTCAACCAGACTAACTGCGCTGGCTATAATAGGGAGATATTTTCAGGGGAGTTTGGCCGCCTTGGGGTTTGACTGGCCGCGCTTCGGAGGGGGAAATCAACCCTCCCGCGGACTGACTCTACTGGCCAGCTATTCCCTTCTTTTGCCGAATTCCACGATCCGTACCCCCGTAGCCTGGTGGAGGCTAGCAAATTATATGCATGCTCACCAGTGAGCACTATTATATCGGGCCAATTATATCGGAGGCTTAAAACTACCTTGATCTGACTAGCAGCTGTCTTGAAACATCTTGACACTTACTATGGCGTAAAGGTGATTTGCTTTGCTTCCAGCTTTGATTTTGGGTCCCTTGGCAGCTTTCCTTTATACTGCAGCAGAAATTGAGGTGTTCGTATCTTTTGTTCTGGACATGCTATGTTATGGCAGGAAAGAGTATTGTGGGTCTGGTCTCCCTAGGGGCTTGTTCTGGAACTGCTGGTCCAGGAGCGTTTTTATTAAATCTATCAAACATGAAAGGAAATAGGGATTTTCATGATTTTGGGCAGCCAGCTTGGACAGAGATGTAAACAATTAGATGCAAATTATGTTAATAAAAATTGATATGCATAATTAATTAGGAAATTCTATAAATGCCAGTGTTTTTCCTTAGACCTTTGATATTTGTATTTCATGCAATCTATGGCAGCTGGAACGTGAACAAATACCAATTATGCAAATTAGGGCTATTTTGAATGTAGAGCAACACTAGTTCGCCACACAATAAAGACTTGTGCGTCGCGATGAAGAATGATAGGTTTTGGTTGGATTGGATCAGCTTTTAGTCTTTCTACTCTCCCAAATAGTTCCTTAAAATTAATCTCCAAGCAGATTTACCGGTGGCTTGACAGTGGGCATTTTTTTAGTCCACTGTCATCCCACCGGTAAAATCGCTTGGAAATTATCTTACAATGACAGGGCAAGTATAAAAGAGGAAGAGCAACTAGGAAATGTGTAACCCAAATGACCCTCTCCTAAGCAACAAGGTGCCGGTAATACCCCGGTTGCACTTGACGGCGCTCTCTCAGCGACCTTAAATTGGCCAGAGTGCGGGGAAAGCGCCAAAATCCACGAAAAACGTGCTCAAGTGGAAACTCTCCGGCGACCTTTCTGCGCTCTCTGACCAAAAACTTAAATGTCAGCAACTTTTATGATCACTCAACGAATTACGGAAAGAAAGAACGATTTTTTTTTCTCAATTTTTGTAAATATATATATCACCATCATAAGAAAGTTTTCTGTGTTTTATTGTTTTTAAGTCATTCTTATACTTCCTGTATCATATTCAAATTATGAAATCAAGGGTGTAAGGCCCCCATTCCACTAGGACGGCGCTCTCATCACGCTCTCTTTGCGACCTGAAATTGGCCGGAGCGCGGAGAGAGCGCCGAGAGATCGCCAAGGTCGCCATATAAATTACTGTTCAGACTGTTGTGCGCTCCGGCCAATTTCAGGTCGCAGAGAGCGCGGTGAGAGCGCCGTCCTAGTGGAATGGGGGCCTAAGGGGCTTTTTTTTTACCTTGCACTCTTCTTCCGAGAATAACAACAAAGAACACACGCTAGCGCCTTAATCTACACTTTGTAAACACGTCGACGCTAGCCTTTGTGCCCTCGGAAACCAATTGAATGGCCGTGTCTTGAAATCAGAAGCTAGTCTGTCGACATCTCGTTTGATTAATACGGGCTATCGCATGCCTGTAAAGCTTACACCAGCCCTAAAAGTAAATGGGTGTTTTGCCCCAGTTTTGCAAAACATAATCATGTTGATGTATAACTTTAATAATTACCTCTTTTACAACCTATGGCCCCATTCTCCTCTTACTGTAAATGTATCAAATTTACAGTTATAGCTGTTACTATATACGTGTGCAGCACGATGACTGAAGTACTATATACATAAAAGATAATGCCCAAATATGGAAAGGTGTCTTTTTGGTCATGCCCAGTTCTAATGATAGTAGTGGTATAGTAACTTCAGTGTACCTGTACCTCAAAGGAGCACAACGGGGCCTGCCAGGGATTCGAATCCAGAATACGATTCTAAGGCAACAACCCTAATCACAAGACCATCCTGCCACCTAACGTAATTTGTGAATAGGTTTTAGCAAAACAAGTCGTGTACTTTACACGACTTTCCTCACTTGACTCAGGTGTAAATGAGTACTAGTATTCTGTGTTAGGTGTGCACGCTATCAGCATACTTGCTGCCTAGTGCACACTTTGTATTGTCATGTTACAATTTCTAAAAAACAAAACAAAACAAAACAAAACAAAACAAGTGACATGGGATTATGATTATGGTAGTTCAAGCGATTTTGTTGGGTACTGCTGCGAAACTGTAGCGTCAGGGTTTGTACTTTGGACTTACTATTGTGATGTTTTTATGTACAACTTGTAAAGCGTTTCGTATAGGTTTGGGCCCCAAGCAGGTTTTCAAAATTTTATGCGTAACTTAAGAAGCCCTTTATGAATTGTGATGATATTTGGTATGTGGGTAGGTCTTAGGAAGACCAAGGTCAAGGTCAAATTTGGGCCTTCCGGTGGCTGACCATGTTACTGCAACAGAACTTTCAGTTTTTGTATCTTTTGTCCATGACATGCGATGGTCTTCATGTTTTGGTGGCTAATAGCTTTTCATGCCAGAAACATGTGGTGTGAGTTTGGTCCCCCTAGCAGCTTGTTTTAGCCTGTATTATGTATTATGCTTGTGATATCACCCATGATCTTTTTTGTAGAGATACTATTAACATTGCTGTTGATGTGATCATTTGTTGTAGTCATTGCGATAGCTGCTCATTGTGTTAATAATCAATGTCAGAGGTCAACTACATGCCTGCTGGTGCCTCCCTCCCAGCGAGCTGGTGCCCCCCTCTCGGCGTACTTCCGCCAAATGCAGTCATGGTCCAGCCAGAGGCGGTGAAGCTCGTCCTAGAATTGGCACATTATTCGGTCATTACTGCTCTTCAACTTGCTGCCACATAGAATTTGGTATTGCATATAAATAAAAAAAATATCACCCCGTAATCCATGGCCGGTACAATATTCAAAGTAAACCGGTGAAATTGCATGACGTTCAGACGCTAATCGCGATCCAGTCAAGGCGTTTCGAAACTACCTCCAGATATGGTTGGGATCGAGGCGCTTTCAATGCGATTTGGAGCGTTCAGATGGGTCCACGTGAATCCTGCTTCGGTGGAATCCACACCCAATGCGCTTTCAGTGGTTTCGTCTGAACGGGGCCATAGTCCATATCCATTTGAAACTTCTCAAGTTATGCTGCCCACCTGCACACAAATCCACTTACAAAACCACAAAAACATGGGAACAGAATTTTAAAGCATATTCATATTCATACCTGTTGTCTCTATCTGCTTGCTTGTTAGCATGATAACTGTCGATCCTTTGTTAATATGCAGACGGTTACTGGAATGCAGGCGGTGACCCTTCCTCGGTGGTGCGGGCGTTGCAGATCAGGGGTGTGTACATGTACGCCTTTGGGATAGGTGCCTGGGGCATTAGCAGTACAAGACTGAGTGGTCTGGGCAACAAGGACAGTGGTAGCCACAAGTACGTCTACTTGTGTCTAAACTTCAACATTCTGTCAGAAGTGGCGAAGAGGCTGAGAGGAGGTAAGAGATACTGTGTAATCCGTAGGAACATCATCATCAAAGCATGAAGCATGAATGTTTCAATAGATAACACATCCCTAGCCTTTTACATATACTTTCATGCTCTTAGTATTAGGCCACACTGATTAAATTTTATGGATAACCTCCGCGCGCGCATTGATTTTCGCCTGTTCTCCAAAGAGAAAAAAAAATGCTCTGGGTGCCATTCTCCGTAGTCCATAGTACAGTAGCTAGCGACAATAGGGAGCCGGTGGTAACTACGGAGGATACCCAGGCTACCGAGGCTCCACGGAACTCCAGAACTCATGATCAGTACAGTGCCGACTCATAAATGCCACAAAAGGGCAGCATGTGCTGGCTTGTCGTAAAAGTCGCTGTATACTTAACCGCAAATTCACAATACCAGCTTTGTGTTCCTGTGGTTTAGCAGTATTTTTTTGGCTGAATTTTTTTTATTCGCCCTCTCGCATTAGTTTTGGGGTTTCCAGAGAGGATGTCATCCATAAAATTAAGTCAGTGTGGCCTTGTACGGCAGAGAAGTTACATGTAGTGTGATATGCCTAAACAATTTCCTTTGGAATAACTTATAGTGTCTTGCTTTTATCATTCATACTGCAGACCTTCACAGATCTGATTACTTGCCATCTACACGATGTTCACACCGATGTAACCAGGCGACGCGCTCTTGCCATTGCGACGTGTTCCGCGGAACCTACGATTGTGTGTGCCAGAAGGGATACTCCTGTGGCAATAGAGGCGGTGATACACGTGAGTTTTAAGCTTACAACAGAACAAATGTCAACGAGCCAATGTTTCAAAAGGCCCCCATGCATAAAGTAACGTTACACTCTTAACCGCCACCAGGAGTTTATTAAAAAACATTTGCTTTCTTTCACCGCCACCAGCTTTAACTTTGTTGAATAAACAATGAGTGATGAATGTATATCCATTATTTCTTGCTATTGGCCATCACTTGACTTAGTGTTTGGATGTTGGTCCCTTGGTGACTTCTTTTCAAAATACAGTTGTTTTTTCACTACAAGAGTATTTAAAAAAAATACATGTACGTATGATACAAATTTCCGTGAGTTGTTTTATCAAGCAGATAAATCATTGGATATTAGAGTCTAATTTTGGTTGGTTGTGTAGAATGAACTATCCTCTGTAACCTTTTTGATTAAGGGACTTTATTTGAAGTTTAAGTTAAGTTTAATATGGATGACTTTTTCCGATGTCTTGTTTATATGTTCATAGCATGCCCCCTGAACACATACAAAGACAGCATTGGGACTGGACCGTGTATTAACTGTCCGACAAATTCCGTGACATCAAGAAGAGGCGCCATCAGCAAGACTGAGTGCATGTGTAAAACCGGCTACCAGCAAGTTGGCACCCCCATCCAGAGTTGTAAACGTGAGTTCAGCTATGCACTTTTTCTTTGTTGTTGTAAATATATTCCTCCAGGAAAATGCAAAGCAGAAAGAACAAAGCCATCGTGTAAGGGTCACTCTGAACCGCACGAAAAGTTGGATTTACCAATGGTAGTAAATGTCAGTAACGTCGGGTAATGTTTAGTTGTATACAGTACCGGACTTTACAATGGTAACAAATAACAGTCAAAAACCGTGACGAGGGGGATATAGACATTTGGGGCAGCGTTCTTAAGATGTGACTGAAACATGTTTATTGTTACTGTGCTTGACAATATATATGTTTATATTACGTGACAACACTTTGCGTGTAAGGACCGCATTTGTAATATTGCAGCAGCGACACCTAGCTGCAGTAAGAAGAAGAACCATGCAGTCATTGTTGCCCTGGGGCAGATGACAGACGGCCACAGAAACGTCACGGGTTATTGAAGAAAGAACCTTCCTATACACAACCTGTGAGGTTGTAGGGAATGCCACATTTTAACCTTTGCAAGAAGTTTCCAATACTTTTCCGGTACAATTTGTCGGTGTTTGTGGACGACATAACTCCCGAAAAATTGTTGATGTGTCCGTATGATATTTGGTATGTGGGTAGGTGTCAAAAAGTAAACATATTCCATTTCTTTTATTTTTCTTTCATTTTTCTGATTTTTACAATATAAAAAACCAGAAATGTCGAATGGACGCAAGCCCTATTTCATACTCCTTTGGAAATGCAGTGACAAATTGAACACGTTTCGTAAGGTCCAGACATTTCTGAACGGAAAAGAATTCAAATGACTCATCTGATCAGAAGTGGGGGGGGGGGGGATTGTATTGAGAATATATACATTTCCTCTCGAATGTTCTTCATGGTTATTTCTTCAAGATAGACTTTTTAAAGAATTATCACAAAGCTTCATGTAGTCTTGATATATGCCTGATCATCCATGTCAGAATAAGAAGTATTGTATAAGCAGAAAATGTGATCTGGTAGTGTCTAATACATTGTATCTACAGGAATTACATGTTCCAAACCATCTTACGACACCACCGCTGTGAGAGCTGTATCGTGTGGAACATCGACATATTATGGCCAAAGATGTAGCTTGGATTGTCAGTCAGGTACGTTCAATAATGCCTTTAAAAAAAAAGTTATCCAATGCCCCTAAACAATCATATTCTTTAAAGCTGTTGTTACACTTTTAAAACTAACATTATATCATGATCAGCATCTGATTAGCTGTCCCTGAAGAAGATGTCATGTTACATGTGTTTGTAGGATGCGTACATGTATTCTGTGTATTCTTGTACTTTGATGATCAGTGATATAGATGATATTGCTAGAATTTTTTAAACCTTTTTGACTGTACACAAGGAAATATCTTACCAACAAGCTTTCGATCAGCATTCTAATCTTTGCTAAGTTGAAATGACCCGAAGCCTAAGTAGAAATGTCAATTACCGTCACAGTTGAACTATCATTCGAATAGATGAGTTGTCTGTTTGATCAAGTTGTGTTTTTTGTGTGTTTAAGGTTACGAGTATGCCAGTGGAAAAAGGATATTGACATGTAGCGGCTCTGGCACATGGAATGGAACACCTTTGTCGTGCAAAAGTGAGCGATAAGATATTGCTGTGCAGTCGATGTCAATAATTATCCATTATATACATTCATTCATTCATTCATTCATTCATACTTAATATTTATTTATTGATGATTGGAAGTTTACATTTTTAATCATTGCACAGTAGAATGTGTAAAATTGCTGATGTCTTTTAGAGGTCACGTGTCCGATCTTGACTGCACCACAAGATGGGAGCATCAGCACTTGTGGCGACAAATATGGTGACACCTGCACATTCCAATGTGACTATAGCTTCAAACTGGCCGGGTCAGCCACAACTACTTGCACGGCGGCGAAGACGTGGTCTCATCCAACTCCAAGATGCAGCAGTAAGAATATATTCTTAAGTCGTAGTAGCACGTACGAAAGTTATGGAGACAACCTATCATTACCTCTTCATTTTGTGTACTTGGAGCTAACATGTTTTTGCCCTATGTCAGGCTATATGTATTCGCATTGATGGACAAAAACGTATATTCAGATATACATTTTTGGCAGTTTGGACTCAACAGTCGTCATGTTTGTTGTTTATTTGCTTGTATTTGCATATATGCAGAGGGGGGGGGGAGAAACCTATGTGGTTTTTCGTGGGCCGCTCCCTGAACGTGATGATGTGATGAGAATGCTAGGTTGTACGTTAATGCGTTAGATAATTAAATAATCAAAACCAAACAAAAAATCAACAACCTAGCCCCTAAATTTGCATAATTGCAAAAATACGCTACAGCTGGTACAGTAATTACATCTGTTGGATGTCCATCGCATGGCCAATCTTTACCTACCTGGTAACTTCCTGGATTAACTATCCAACATGGTGGGCCCGGTAATGCTTGCGACATACATTGTAGTCACGTGAGTGCAAACGCGTAATTCTACGAGTGTTTTCATCGAAGCTGTCACGTCTCAACAACATGACATATTATGAAGTAAGTTTGAATTGTAAATTATAACGCAAGAAGTCGGACTTACCCAAATTTTGAATGTACAATTCCAGTCTTTGCCAAGGAATGTTGATATTAATCCGCCGTTTCTGATGACACACGAGACTCGGTGAGCAGGGTTGCAGAAAGTCTGTGGCGCCCCCCCCCCGTCTTTGTTGAGGGATGGTTGCAATGCCCTGATGTAGATGGCCTCTTTAATACCATTAAAAAAAATTAAAGTCTGGTTCCGTGTCCAAGATTCATACTTTGTCAAATGAGACCGAGTGTCCAGGCGATGCTATATGTATATGTTGTGAAACTTAAGAAATTTGGGTGGGTCCAGTTACTTGTGTTGGAAATTACAGTTCAAACTTGCTTTATAAGGACACAACACGGATGAACTCTCAAGATAACATGCATATTCCTGCCTACAACAGAGCTTTCCTGCCAGAACAGTGAGATTGCCGACCCATCACCAAACGGTGTTCGAGTCTGCCCAGGGTTGTACACTGAAGTTGGCCATTCCTGCTCTGTGACCTGTAACACCGGTTATCAGCCGAGAGGACCACAGGTCTCCACATGCAGGGAGGTCAATGGAGTCGGAGAATGGCAAAGTCGTCCACAAGCTTGTCAAGGT
Organism: Branchiostoma floridae x Branchiostoma japonicum; assembly: GCA_013266295.2. NCBI lineage: Eukaryota > Metazoa > Chordata > Leptocardii > Amphioxiformes > Branchiostomatidae > Branchiostoma > Branchiostoma floridae x Branchiostoma japonicum. The sequence goes on along the minus strand of CM023829.1, from coordinate 16,524,036 downwards.
ACATAACATAGGAATATGTACTGGAATGTCTAATGTTAGACATTTCTTCATCGGCTAAAAGAATAATTGTTAATGATCATATGTATATATAAATTGATCATATTATTATTCATTATCATTTTATATTATCATATTATTATATTATTATTATTATTATTATTAGGGATGGGATCTAACCTAAAGCCACTTAACTCAATAAATTGTCTGTAGACTTATGTTCTTTTTCGAAGATTTTCTCAAGCATGCATTGTTTTCCATACCCCACATAGAACATACCTCTCTGTAGTTAAAACATTTGGATGTTCAGGCCAAAAGTTACTTCCAATGTGTTTCATTTCCTCACGACCGGTAAAGAGAGCACAGGGAACATAGCTTGTCTATATCTAATCTTTCTTTAAACCTTCTGTAAAATGGCCCTTAGCCTAACAACTCAGCTTTAATAGCACGAGCCTATAAATGCTGTTTCTCTAACATGAGAGTTCTCGTTCCTAAACAATGAATACCTGCTTGTCTACCTTACAGTGGACAGGTGCTCCCCACTGACTGATCCATCTGATGGGACAGTGTCACCCGTACCCTGTAAAACATCACCGGCGTACAATACCATGTGTACCTACAGCTGCAACAAACAGTACACTCTACATGGACCAACATCCAAGACATGCGAACCTGGTGGAGCGTGGTCCTCAACTGATGTGAACACTTGCAGAGGTACACGGTTCTATGTCTAGTACTAGCCTAAGGAAACTTTATTGCATGTCTTAGCATCAGAAAAAGTGAATTCTGGGCTTAACAGAGGAAAATGCAATATTGTCTCTTTAATGTCTCATATTTATTTTAATGTAAAACTTCGGCGGTTTTCCCTCCAAGAAAAGGCTGCCGTTGGTGACAGAATGTGATGTGTTGGTATTGTATGGTAAACAAAATAAATACACAGCAGGAACAACTTCATTGACAACGCCTTTTCCACTATCCTTTCCACCCCTCATTTAGACGAGATGGATCCAACGTTTTCAAATTGTCCCGGTGACATCACAGAAGTAGCTCCATCCCAGAAAACGGAGGCAAATGTTCGCTGGATAGTCCCGACAGCAACGGACAACTCTGGATCAACTTCAACGGTAGATGTGGACATAGCAACCTCTTTGGGGCCGGTAAACTTTCTCCAACGGACTCCACCGATCTGGTTTCCTGAAGACCAGTACACAGTCACATACACGGCAACGGACCAGGCTGGAAATACAGCAACTTGTGACTTCTCCATACATGTTCAAGGTACAGATCTAGAGAACAGTCCGTGCATGTTTGTTTACAAACTTGAAGAAGTAAAGAAGTTAACTTCCTGATTGGGCAAACTTGCTTAGAGACATTTGACAACGGCTATAGATAGCATTCAGGACATAAGAATATTTAATTGGAGATGTTTGTATGACCTGGACAGTGTTTGAAATGTCAGAAGACAAACATTGTTTGATGTACAGGAGCGCCGGTGAAGGATGTGTTTGCGATGCCTAGAGTTATTTCAATGCAGCTGTCGAAGTAGAAATGTAAGAAATGTTTGTTCCATTTCAGTGACAAGGTGCAGTCAGCTGGGATCTCCTGCAAATGGAAAAAGTAACCCGAATCCTTGTGGTGTGCTCCGTGGCTCCATATGCAGATTTTCCTGTAAATTTGGATACAATCTTATGGGTGCTGTTGAGTCTACCTGCCAAGATGATGGTTCATGGTCCAACCCAGCTCCAACGTGTGAAGGTATATTAATCCCAGACTCCATATGAAAAACTTCCGTTCCAGAGGGGGGGGGGGAGACGGCAACTGGGCCATTGGCTGTATTTAGATATATCTTTTTGCCAGAAGTTTCAAGCAAACTTTTACTATTTGACAATTTGCTTCTGTTTATGGTGGCATACTTTTGTCACAAGACTGTATTTGGTTAGACTAATATCTGAAAGTGTAACTCCAGTTTCAAAATGAACTTTAGTCTTGATTTGCCCTTGTGGTGCTGTCAGAAAGAAAGTAACCTTGCCTTAAAATTTGTTCGGAAACGTTGACATGTGATAATCAACAAACGTATTTCTACAGTTGTTCACTGCCCATCATTGTCTGCGCCTCCCAACACTACCATGTCAGGATGCTATGGGACCAGCTCGAAACCCTACGGAACAGTTTGCTACTTCGACTGCATCGCCGGGTATAAGATCAAAACAGGGGCGCCATCACGTCAGTGCTTGGATGATGGCTCCTGGTCGAGAAGTGAACTTGAATGTGAAGGTATTCATTGCGCTTCATAACAATATAAGCAGATTACAAGTCGGTTGTTATCAGAAATGTTGTTAGATTATGGTTGCCAGCCAAGTGTAGATCTCAATTACATGTCACACGGACTGGTTTATTCGACAGTAAAGAAATTCTTTGTCTCCATGTCAAAATATGGGACCTTTTATGATCTGCCAACAGTTGTTTTTAATAACTGATATTAACTTTCGATTGTGTTGTAATGATTATTATATTGTTGCCTTAGCCTTTGTTTATAATTGTTGCCTTAGCCTATATTCATTTTTCTGCGGTATTTATTAATTATTGTTGGTTCTATGGTTTACGATTGTATCTGTTCTTGTTTTCTCTTGCTTCCTCATTTGTTTATATGCATCGCCTAATTAAAATGCAGTAAAGAAATAAAAAAAACCTTTGACTATGTAGCATTTTATTACTGATTGATGGCAACATTATCGTTTGAATTCTTCCCTTCTAGTGGAAACTTGTTCTGGTCTTACAATTCCACTTAATGGTGCCATCAGCCCCTCGACATGCACTTCCAAGTCCAGTTATGGTACAGTCTGCCAGCTGAGTTGTGACGTGGGGTACCAGACAAGCGGGCCGACCGAGCAAACGTGCAACCCTGGTGGACTGTGGTCTGATCAAGGCAAACCAACAACCTGTATAGGTATGGAGATCTTTACCACTTTGACCAGATAAACCTCAGCGAATTATGCTATTGTTGTTTGAGTGATAGTAGCCAGCTAATGATCATTATCATTGAGATAGACGTTCCTTTATGTACAAATCACCAGCCTTTTTTCCTTGGTTGGCTGTTCATCCATAACTTTATAAGCATGTGGGTTAAAGAAAATAAAAACTATGCGTTAATGATCAGCCAATAATGCACACATGTAGGAATGGTTGGATTTCAACTTTAAACAATGTCAGTGTCAGTTTAAATTGGCAATATGATAATGTTAATGAACCATTCTTTCCTCAGTGTTTACGTTGACCTATAAACCACCAAATGAGTTATGAATACATTGAATGTCGTCACAACAATACTTTCACGTTATGTTGGATATTGCATCAATGTTACAGCCAAAGGTGTTTTTTTATTAATCATACACACAAACAAAATACAGGACCTAGTAGTGGCACACTCAAGTTGAGAACTTATTTTGACACCACCACTACATAAATAACATACAAAAAGAAAATAGACATACACTTGAAAATGTGTACAAATTAAAGGTATTCAAAAACGCAAGTCCGGTTTCCCACCCAATGACTGAATGATAACAAACTTAGGACACTAATACAATTGTCAAAGGGAAAAACGACCTTTCGAAACGTTCTGATGAAGTAAAAAAGTTCTGGGTAAGTTATAATATGTTGTAAAAGGTTGCAAGTTGCATTGAGTTGATTTCGAGAGTAGAACTTAACTTCTGTGTACATTTTTTTCCTAACAAAATTCTTTCCACATAATATATAGATACACAGGCTCCAACCTTCACCAGCTGTCCACCAGACCAAACTGTGTATGCAGGCCCGGGAGAAACTTCAGCAACAGCCACATGGACAATGCCTACTGCAACTGATAATTCGGGGGACACTCCAACAGTGACTCTTGTTGAAGGAAGCGGACCAGGTACTTTGGTTCTACGATGATGCTTGTTATGTTATTTAACCAGCTGTTTTTCCTAAATTGTTATTTATCATATTATTATATGTATCAGATGTAGGAATCATAAGCATACTTTGAATTGACCATATACGTCAGTGCTAAGATGTACAAATGTATTTTTTTCAGGATGTTAAGTGAGTAAAAAACTGGGAAGCCAAACTTACTGAAGTACGCTCAGTGTCAACTTCTAGTCATTTGCCGGTTTATGCTCATGTATAATCTTTACACAAGACCACAGTTACTCAAGCTACTGGAAGATTTTTTAAATTGACAGACGTCTCAAGTAGCATCCATTACTTTTTTGTCATTGACACAAACGCTACAGACCACGTTACGTGTCACGGACGACAAATAGTGGATGCTACTTGAGACGTCTGGTAATTTTCAAACTCTATCCAGTTGCTTGTCAGTAACTGTGTTCTTGGATATCTCTTTACCTGGATGTCTAACCTTCATCAACGTATGTATAATGTTCATTCACTTCATGTTGCAATGACTTATGAATATGGCCATCATTGATTGACATTTGTTGTATGATATCTATGTTCTTGTAGGATCTACCTTTGCCGAAGGAACACATTCTATCAAGTATACTGCTGTTGATTCTGCAGGGAGTAACAGTGATTGTTCATTTAGGATCACAGTGAAAGGTAAGTTTACAGTACGTTTTTGCCAAAATCACTCTTCCTTCATTGAAGTCTACATTTCTATTGCCCTGAACCTAAACAGGACGAGTTATGATAAAAGTAAATATGTAGGCAACATGTTATGTACGTGTTAAGGATAAAATGGATGTTGGACGTCAATGCATGTGTTCTTTGTTTCATATATTATTTTACTGAAGCATCACAACTGGTCTGCTTAGATCCTTAATCTGTATGTCAGGTCAATGCACCGAATTTCGTACCACCAAATGTTTACATAATTGCAAATGTATAGATTTTCTAAGCTAAATGTAGCTTTTCTGCGGTCAAAGGTATACGTTATGATGTATGTAAACACCTGAATAATACCTTTCTACAAGCTGTAAGCAAAAAAAAAAAAACGTTTATGTCCATTCTTCATTCGTTTCAGTGGTATACTGCTCCACGTTGAATGCTCCTTCCGGTGGCAGAATAACGTGTGACCAAAACGACAGGCGATACGGCACCGCATGCCAGTTCCAGTGCAACCTAGGCTACCAACTGGTTGGAAACCACACGAGTTCCTGCCAGAAAGACTCCAGTCATGTTGGATTCTGGACTTCATCAGCTCCAAGCTGCGACAGTATGATGTTTTGTATTCGTTTATAGATCTAAGATTAAGACCAGGAACCGTAAGCAACATCCTCCTCAATGGGTTTCCAGGTCACGACAGCCTTATAACGACTAAAGTCTCTCGTCCGCCCGATACCCCTACATTTTACAAACAAATCGTTTGCAAGTCCTTCCTTCTGTTCATTTAAGCTATATGTACTGTTAAACCAATATACACCCTTCCCAACATGACCTCTGACCTCCGAAAAACTGTACTTTTTTTTGCTAAGCGTTGATATTAATTTTATTTGCTATATTTTAATATTAATTTAGTCAAGTTACATGTATGTAAGCATGTAGATGTCTGTATATTTTGTTCTACGTGGTGGCTGACATCAGCTGGGGCCGTATTGTCCGAATAAACTAAACTAAACTAAACTAAACTAAACTAAACTAAACTAAACTAAACTAAACTAAACTAAACTAAACTAAACCGTAAGCTACCAATTGTTATTTTATAGACATAAGTTGACATAAGCCATTTCAACAAAAATCTTCTGATGAATTTGACTCACCATGCATTTTTTTTTTCATAACAGTTGTGACCTGCCCCAATCTGAACGCGCCTGTCAATGGCATCAAGTCCGGATGCAACAATGCACAGGAAGACTACAACACTGTCTGCACATTCTACTGTAACAAGGGGTACAGTCCAAAGACTGGTATTCAACGTACCTGCCAGCAGAATGGCACATGGTCTGGGTCAGCTCTAACCTGCACAAGTCAGTGATGTTTTTACTACATCATAAGTAAAATGTATCATGATAATGTTTGATAAAACTACAGATAATGAAACAATAGAAGCCCATTGCAAGGCTGTAATGCAAGAACTATTAACCCTAAACAGTACACCTGGGGTCCGCGTGGACCCCAGCACTATGTATTCTGTACTATTTTTTTTGTTTCTAAAGATTTCTTTCTGAAATTTCAGGTAATTGTCACCCACAAAGTTGTGCCTCAACACATTGCAGAAAATTCCGTTTCCCCCATTTTTAAAAATTTTGTATCTGATTTTCTTTTGGGGTCCGCGCGGACCCCAGCCGGCTTTCGATCGTAATGGATACACTGGCGTCTTATACTTTACTTTATTTTCTTATACTTTACTTTATTTTCAGGCATTTATGATAAGTTACACATGCTTTCTAACATTAATAACATCTTATGTAATTTTTATTAGTATTTATGCATAATTTATGCTAATTTAATGACGTCATTGGTCAAAACCAAGATCCAAGATGGCGGATAATTAAATATGTATGACGTCATCGCATGACGTCACTGGTGTTGCTAAGGGCAACATAAGTTTTAGCAGACCTTATCATTTTATCATAAACACTTTTTTTTAAATTTGTGTTGTATACCATTAAGTTTTAAGCGAATAACCTATTTAGACGGTTTTAGCCGATAAAATTATAGAAATGACGACATAATGACGTCATATTACGTCATAACGACATCAAAATGTGTTGTATAGATTTATTTTTACTAGTACACCATCTTCTGAAAATTTGGTGGCCATACGATATACCGTTCTCGAGTTATGAGGGGGGCAATGAGCCCCCTCCCCAGTCCCACGAATCCCCAAAGCTTAAAAAACTTCAAAAAAACGGGTATTTCATGATTTCTTCTTTTGTTTACCAAAAAATAGGAAAAGATCAAAATGTATTGCTTTTGTACGTAATGTGGACTCAGAGGTTCACACATCGACTCAGCAAAACAATTGAGCTGGTAGCATACTGATAATTTATAAAAATTAGCAAAAAACTGTTTTGGGGTCCGCTTGGACCCCAGGTGTACAGATTAATCAGTCCGGGAAGGTGTACTGTTGAGGGTTAATGAAAGAATGTGTTTATTTACCATTGTATAACTACATGAACATTCGTCTTTGCCACATCATTTGCAGTTAACATGTGTACAGCATTGAGTCCAACACAACATGGCGACGTAACCCCAGGCGCGTGCACGTCAAACCCAGTATACAATGACGTCTGCACGTATTCTTGTGAAGCCGGGTATACCTTGGTAGGTTTACAAGTCAACAGATGCCAAGATGGTGGCCGATGGCAGAACAACGACTCTGTGTCCTGTCAAGGTACGTAGAATGCCACTGGTTCTTACCGATTGTCCCTACATGCTAATCTGCATAATCTACCTCAAATTGTAACGTATCATACCCACAATACTCTTGATATTCTTTAAAGTGAAGTCCTTCAAATTGAAATGAGATGATTCTAAATTTGTCATATTTATAGTATATTTATAGTCATTTTTTGCATTTCAGTAGTTACTAAATTGTATATTGTTTTTCTGTTATTATTCATTTAAGTATCTTATATGTTGCGGGGAAGACAAGAAGCAGAGGCGAGCGATCGCCTGTTTTGTCTCCCCCTCCATTGTGTATTGTCTCTCCCTCAACGGAAAAGTCAAATGAATAAATAAAGATTCTGCCCTCTAGGACACACCCTGTCCTTTAAGTGATAACATTCAATAGGGAAAATTCAATAGGTATTTAGCACTACAAAAATAATCTCAGGTTGCGAAACTAAATACAGTATAAATGTCTGATGCCTGTACTATTTTTTTAGATGTCACACCACCGGTGTTCCATGGATGTCCCAGTGATACCTATGTAACAGCTGATGGAGGAGAAGGAAGTGTCAATGTCACGTGGACTCTACCAAGTGTGACAGATTCAACTGGTAAGTGCAAAAAAAGCACAACAAATTTTCTGTTAAATCTTGTAGCTGGCAAAAGTAATATCCTTAACCAGTGACGTATTCAAATCATAATATTGCTGTAGAGTGGAAAGCAGTGGTTGTCCGAATCGTCGACAGATGAGAGTGGCTGCGCTAATTTCCGTCTCGTAAACGGTCGTCGCCTTTTGAAACGGTCGATGCCATATCGCAGACAGGCTAGCTTTAAGTGTAACAGCACGGTCCATCCACACCGTGATGTTTCGTGGCGTAGAGGGTTAGGTTATAGGTTGAGGGTTTTAGAGCTACGCTTATTAACCTGGGTTTGAATTTAAGCTTGAGCTTTTTTTCTTTTTTCCCTAATGCCTTTACTATTTTTCATGATCCTCCCTTACATTTGGAATTCGAATGTTACTTTTCACACGTTTTTGGACCACAAAAAAGTTATGATACTCTCGAATATGTCATCGACCAGTCAGCGATATGGCATCGAAAGACGACGACCCTCCTGAAATGCGACGACCGTTTACGAGACGGAAATTTGCAGCGGCGACGATGGTGATGCTATACCCTTTTCTTAGATTCGTCTGTTCTCCGTTAACTGAATGCGACACTTACCTCTGATTCATGCAAATTTACATTTTAGGTAACTCTCCTACTGTCACATCAACTGGGGTGAAAACCATATTCGGCGAGGGTTCGCATCATGTGACCTACAGGGCCGAGGACGCTGCTGGAAACGTAGCAAAGTGCCAGTTTACTGTCGTGGTCACAGGTGAGGCATTAATGCGTATAAACTTCCTTTTCACCTTCTCACCCTGACGCCTTAAGGTCTTAAGAGCAGATGTCTGTAAAAACCAGGCAAATCAGAAAAAAAGTGGCCAAACTCAAAAAATCAAATTTTCTCAAACTTTGTGTGGTGGTAGGGTCTTGGCCCAAACCTACAAAAATGGGTAAGTTTTCGACTGCAGTTTACTTGTTGCCATGGCAACGGCCATTTTTCAAAATGGCGGATTTTCACCTTGTGAAGGCATTTTTCTCGCCCAAAATAGATCATCTTGGACCTACTGTAACTCACTCAAACTAACAGATATTTTATTGCTTCTAACATAGTTTGTCATTCATATTTTATCAAACAAAATGATATATAGTTTTGCTCGAAATGTTTGCTGTGGCCGATGGCCGCTTAAAAGGCAGATAAAATTAGTTGATTTTTGGCACACTTATGGCTTATACCTTTATATACATCATATTAGAAAAGAAGTTTGGGGTCTTCATGGGGCGGACCACAGTGACCCCAAGACTGTACCATTGATTCCATTGTAGAAGAATTGCAACCCCTGCCTTGTAGTTGAAAAAAACCCAAAACATTCATAGCTTGGCTACAGGATTAAAAAAAAAATAAATTTCAAGCTTTTTTCATGTGGCAAGGAAACCTATCTTGCACTTATAAAAGTTGATTCCTTCTGGACTCAACCTTAAAAGTCTTGTCAATACGTATGTGACAAGACTTTTAATATTTTCTATTTGGGACTGCGATAGCTCAGCATTGCTAGTGAACAAAGTTTATATTATATATAGAAACATTTTATATTTGGAACCACATATGTCCCTATGATGTAACAATGCCTAGTATGTATGTCACAATTGCACTACGTTCGGCAATCCATTGTTAACAGTAAAAACTAGCCTAAGTGCACTGTGAACCAAGTAACAGTACACTGTAAACTATATAATATTTTTAGTGCACTATGCACCAAGTAATATTTAGCGTCAGTGCACAGTAAACCAGTCAGAATTGCCCTGATGAAGATGACAGATGGTCATCGAAACGTCGGCTCGTGAAAATAAATGGTTGTGATGAAAGACCTTTGCTATTCATTCGATTACCAGTCAATTATTTACTGATGAAACCATGAATGTTCTAAATGTATTGCAATTTAACCAGAAGCCGGAAACTTTATTATCAAAACTGAAATTACAGAATTTTGTAGAGTATGCCTGTCAGCAACCTGTTGGCATGGCGACATGAATAATTATGAATTCAAATCACTTTTTTTAAATTGTTGCCAGATATATTTGAGACAACCACACTGAGTTTGGTGTTTCTAGCTCAAGCTGTTCAGACGTTATTTACATGTAAAACAAGAAAGTGGGCGCGGGCCTCAAAACACCGCCCCTCTCCCCATAATGACTGTTACCATGGTAACCCGTTGTCAGTCCAGAAGGAATCAACTTTTATAAGTGCAAGGTAGGTTTCCTTGCCACATGAAAAAAAGCTTGAAATTAATTTTTTTAATCCTGTAGCCAAGCTATGAATGTTTTTTTCAACTACAAGGCAGGGGTTGCAATTCTTCTATGGAATCAATGGTTCAGTCTTGGGATCACTGTGGCCCGCCCCATTAAGACCCCAAACTTCTTTTCTAATATGATGTATATAAAAGTATAAGCCATAAGTGTGCCAAAAATCAACTAATTCTATTTGCCTTTTAAGCGGCCATCGATCGCTAAAAACGTCCAAAAAAAGGCTTTTTCTCAATTTTGGAATTTTACAAAAACAGGCCACCTTCAAACGTCTGCTACAGCTCACAGCAAACATTTCGAGCAAAACTATATATCATTTTGTTTGATAAAATATGAATGGCAAACTATGTTAGAAGCAATAAAATATCTGTTAGTTTGAGTGAGTTACAGTAGGTCCAAGATGATCTATTTTGGGCGAGAAAAATGCCTTCACAAGGTGAAAATCCGCCATTTTGAAAAATGGCCGTTGCCATGGCAACAAATAATCAATGAACCGAAACTTACCCATTTTTGTAGGTTTGGGCCAATAACCTAGCACCACACAAAATTTAATAGAATTTTATTTTTTTAGTTTGGCCACATTATGCTTGGTTTTTACAGACGGCTGCAAGTTGTCAGCCTCTTCGTCAGTCTTTTCCAATTTGTTCTGTCTTCAGCTGTTTCCTGAACTACTCGGAAGTCTGGCTCTTCTCGTATTGTGATTTCAATAATCTGGTCCATTTTTTCTTGGCCTGCCTGGTGGTCTTTTCTTTTCGGGTTTTCAGTTAAAGATTCTTTTCCCGTCTCTGTCTTCCGGTATCCTATGTAGGTGTCCAAACGATCTCAGTTGGTTTCTTTCCACAATGGAGACTATTGACTCAACTGAAAGTGTATAAAATTCTATCAGGCTTCAAAAAGGTATCATTGGTTGTATTTTTCTATTGCAACATAAAGATAGGAACACATGGTAACGACATGCTCAAATCAATGATTCGATTTGCCGCTACCAAAACAAAGGACACGAAGTAAACAAAGCAAATTAGACATATATCAATGAAATAGCTATGCATATAAACGCAGGTTTCCAAGTCCGTTGAGGCTGATAGGGTGATATTGAGAAATTAGCTGTTATACACTTAAATGGTTTTATTTACAAGTTCATGGCCGGGAGCGAATTGCAATATGAAACAATGTATACAAAAAGTATACAGGAATGCAATCTTTGCTGTATATAAAAAAAAAACGTCAAAATGTTTGAACATAAGATAGTTTGTTGTGGGAAGAAAAAATATCCTCTTAGAACTAAAAGCAGTTATCGTCTGACAGATTGGTGCAAAAAACACAAAAAAAACATAAAAAAATGTTTGAACATAACATTAAGATAGTACTTGTTTGTTGTGCGCAGAAAAAAATATCCCCTCAGAACTAAAAACAGTTATCGTCTGACAGACTGGTGCAAAACCTATTGATGATTTTATATAATAATCAATAATCTTCTTGTGACAGCATGCTGTAATATTCATCCATTTGATGACTGGTTCCTTATTTCAATATGCATATTTTCACTTGACAGTGCACCGCTGTACAAGTCTTCCACCACCAGCGTTTGGACAGTTTGTTAGCACGTGCAGTAACCTGCGAGGAAGCAGCTGCAGTATGGAGTGTCACACAGGCTATCGTCTCACCGGCTCCCCTACTAGGACTTGTGTGGTGACAAACAACGGCACAACTAGGTACTGGGATGGAATGGAGACCAAATGCGAAAGTACGTAAGAACTATTAGCAGTAACGAGAATGCGATATAGTGATGATGACATAAATGCTTATTTATGTAGTTCTATTGTTTATTTAAAAGAACTCTATTAGTTACAGTATAGTTACATACATACATACATATATATATATATATATATATATGACCACTGCAGTAACACACTGCTGAAGACATTTTGCAAATTTTACCTGAAAAATATGTAACCTTCTACTATCAACCCTGGTTTTCTAATTAAAAGATTATATGTCAATTGCTATACTGTAACAACTACTATAATACTTACATTAACACATACATGTAACTGTTTTGTTGCTGATCGGGGGAGGTCATTGACCCATACCCATAATAACCCTTAATAAATGATAGTAAGGGGGTGGGTATTGGTGAATGGAAAAGAAACAAAACATTTTGGAAGCACTCAATGTCTGTCTGGTGTCAGTTTTCAGATGCAGCCCTCTATCCGGACCTTCTCATGGGACAATCACCCCAACAGCTTGCGCCGTTCAGCCTGTAGCCGGCACACGATGCACCTTCCACTGTCTGTCTGGTTTCGAACTGCAAAACGGCATCAACGCTACCGAATGCAACGCAACAGGCCACTGGTACCCCAGTGTCTCTTCTACACCTTCATGCAAAGGTATGTATGCTCATTGTGTGATGTCAAGGAAAAAACGGTGTAAATAATGTGAGCATAGGCCTGTACTCCGCCAATTATTTGGTGACAATATACTTATACTTTTGCTTGGCAGTATATAATATTGCAAATTGCGTACCTGCTGTCTAAATTTGAGTGCCTGCCAGTGTTTTTTCTTTACTATTTAGATGTATATTGTTTAGAACTTTCTTTTGGGTATACCTTTCTATGTATTCCAGACATTCAGCCACCTGTCTTCACCAGCTGCCCAAATGACGTGCACCAAGAGCCAGCTGCAGGGATAGGAACTGTACTTGTGAACTGGGACAAACCAACAGCCAGAGACAACACCGCAGTGGACATTGTGGTATCACCAAACGGTACAGAGCCGCCCTCGGTCTTCTCTATTGGGACACAGGTTGTCACCTACACTGCAACAGATTCAGTTGGGCTGACAGCAACATGCACTTTCAGTGTCACCATCAGAGGTATGCCACCTTAATTATCAAAGATTCACAATGGACCAAAATTAGAACCCGACATTAGTCTTCTCCGCATTTCGTTCAACCAGTTGGCACAAAATGGCTAATTACTGTTTATGTACAGAGGACGCTCATGTTGTCCGCAGTTGCGAAAAGATTTGGAAACTAGAAAGGCCAACATTTGCTCGGGACCAAATACAGCATATTTCACCCATTCTTTCTCCCCATTCCAAAATAGACAGTTCCATATCAACCTTTTCCATACCCTTCTGTTCCTAACAATTGTTCTCGAAACCCCCATGGCCCATACAGTGCTTTTCAGTGTCATGAAACCCCCAGTTTTTGTATGCAACAAATATTCTCAAAACCCCATGTGTTGCTCAAACCCCCCCATACGGTGCTTTTTAGCAAAAGTGTTTTAAAAATCCCCATACAGTGCTTTATTAAAACTCTAGTGTTCTAGAAACCCCCAATAAGAGATTTTCAGTAACAGATATTCTCAAAACATCCATGCGATGCTTTGTATCTGCTTAATACATTACCTTTCGATGCCACCCAGTATCTACTTGGAGATCAACAATCCATGCCACCGCCTGTATCTGCTTGGAGATTACCTTTCCATACAACCTGTATCTGTTTGATTACCCTTTGATCACATTAGCCCAGCAGCCAACCAGTAAGAAGAAACTACTCCCACCTGATGCATACCATTTGTGCCAAATATGGCCATGCATACCATACAAGGTAAAAACCCAAATAAAACCATTTTAAAAGCCTGTATTAACAAAAAACGGGGAAAAAAACGACTAAGGGTATTTGCCCATTCTATTTCCGTACCAAATTTCAGGTAATTTGGTCCAAAAATGAAGAAATTGAATCCATTTAATTAAATGACAGGAGAAGAAGAAGAAGAGGAAGAAGGAACATGAGGAAAGACAATACATTTTACCTATACTATAGTATGGGTGAAATATACTAGTAATCATACTATCAACGAACAAAATCAAAGTACCTTGTTCTGTCATCGTCTTTGATTGCATCTCATTGACTTCACAGACAACGAGAAACCAAGCATAACGTGTCCAAGTGATATTGAAGAACAAACCAGTAGCACGCCCGTTGCCGTCAGTTGGGTTGTTCCAGTAGCAACCGTAAGTACATGACTTGTACGCACTACGAATCTATCTAGCGTTGTACATGTATGGCATGGTTCATAATGTATTGTCTAAATTTTTTAGCCTTCCTGTTTACTGCGATGCAACGTATTTGAATCTATGTTTTGCTTGGTGCAACAATTTCATCATAGTCCTCCCCTGTAAGGTTGGGATCACCCCGATATTAAAGCTATCCCTTTATGGACAAGTACATATTGTCATATTCTTGTTATATCAATGGTTGGGGCAAAAGTGTGTTCCAAATTTCTATCTGTAGAAGTTGAAATACATAGCATTACATCATCCACGGCTACAGATGCAGAAGCAGTAGATGATTGTGATGATAACAATAACATCATCACCTGTTGAATAATAATGTGAAATAGTCTTCAGAATTAGTCAAAGTGTCATGTATCTCATTTATTTTATTAATTTGATGAGACCTTTTTCCAACACTTGAACATTCATTTCAGGACAATTCAGGCGCGGCGCCAACTGTAACGTCCTTAAGTAAAAGTCCTGGCGACGATTTCAATTACGGACCGGAACATATCACATACGAAGCTATCGACGGATCAGGAAACCGTGCAACATGTACCTTCAGGGTAATGGTAAAATGTAAGTATTTGGCTGGTATTACACATTACAGTTCTGATCATGTATTACGTGTGTATCACGTATCGCTTGATTAATGTTTAACACCAACGATATAAAGGTACCTCCTATACACCATGTATGCTGATTAACTATTGTCTAGAAAATTTCAAGACATATCTTTTTGTGAACCACATTTAAACCATTTTCCATTTCCAGCATTTGACTGCCCAACACTCAATGTACCAGCCAATGGCGCTCTCGTGTGTGGCATTTGGTTCTTTGGCACGTATTGCGATCCAAACTGTGAGGAAAACAGTGACTTTCCGACGGGTTACACGCCATCTACGTACAACTGTGATATAACATCTGCAGGGATATGGGTCACAGGTTTTGGATCAAATGCTTCACCTGGGAAAGTACCAATACCAGATTGCAGTGGTATGTTAATTGACACTTTTTAAATGTTATTTCAATGTGAAAGAAGAGTATATTTTTTATAGAACCCTACTGAAAAGTCTATGTTGCTTGCTACTCGTCATGCTGTTGTTGCTTGCTACTCGTCATGCTGTTACCAAGCTCCATTCTGTTTTGGTCACACAGAATCAAAGACAAGTTTACATAAAGACAAGACGAATGTATGTAAAAAATAAAGTTTCTTTATTTATGTTTTGATCACTATCTTTAGCGAGACGATCCCATGGCACCCCATAGTATATTTAATTGATGCCACTCTGCACGCCAGGGCAGGGAAATCATTCCCGGCCCAGACTCAGCGCGTGGCGGACGAACTACGGCACCCACTACCTTGTAATCAACTGTAAATAGTACAGAGTATATTCGCCATTTCCTATCATCATCTCCCATGGAGGAAAATGTTTGTCATTGTTTATTTGAGTACTAAAAAAATGATATTAATCCCCCAGTCAGGCCTGAGACTTACTTCGCTAGATTGAAATATACTGCCAGTGTATGTTGAAAAAGTATTAAAACTGGATCTCCAACCTTTTACAGTATCATCATCACCTAATGCAACTAAGCAAGGCACCGTCAGCTTCTACTACAGTGGGAACTGCAGTGACCCTGCTGTACAACAGCAAATCAGGGAGAACTTTATTATAGTGTTCCACCAAACATTTGGACGGCTTTGTGCGAATGCGGCAATAATAGACCCTACAAGTGGAGGTTGCAGCATTGACAATGTGTTTGTAAGTATGCGTTCTTCCTGTTAATAGTACCTCTGTCACTAAGACACGGAGACTACATGGTACATAGAGGAATTGCTCTTGTTAACTCTTTAGAGCAGTAACATTGTATTTTACAAACATTGTATATCGTTGATGCTCTTTGTTTTCAAATTCATAGGTGACGTGTGGAACACGATCCAAACGCTCCCTTTGGCAACCTCTGTCGCGGATGGTCCGGCAGACAGCTGATGACGAAGTAGGCATTGACTTTACCCTCACTGTAGCTCCTGCAAACGCAACCGTGAACGAGACAGCTTCTGATAGAGTGGGGTCTACATTGGCCACAATGGACAATGTCTTCGGAAGCCTGAAGAATGCTACTGAAACAGGGGGGCTGCAGCTTGAAGTGGATGGAGAAACACTGGGAGTTGTTCCTGATTCGTTGCAAGAAGGCGAGGTAGTTCTCCAGTGTCCAACGGGAATGGCATGGAACAATGACACTCAGAAATGCGGTAAGACAGTTCATCCTTCTGTCATCCCCCCAAGTCCTTGCAATACCATGTTCATCAAGAACATAAACATCACCAATACTTAACAGTTACACTGAAATAGTGATACAATACCATGCGTATCTCAAATTATAAGCTCACGTGTTTACTTTCTTTGTTGTCGCTTTTTCGTATAAACTGCAGCTGATTTCATATTACAGTCGGGTGCCCAGCGGGATTCTACTACGATGAAGGCAACAACACATGTGCGGACTGCCCTCTTGGATCATACCAAGACCAACACAACCAGCTGTCCTGCAAGATGTGTCCAAACGGGACATGGACAGAAGATATTGGAAGCAGAAATGACACTTACTGTAAAGGTGATATTCTTGTCTGTTTTAGTGTTATTATCTGTAAAGGATTATAAAATTATAAACATGTTTAAGACTGAAATGGAGAAAAATATTTACAATCAAAAACCTATGCTTTGATAACATTTAGTTATTATTCACAATGACAATGTAAAGGAAACCTAACGTAAACTGATCTTATCTTGGAAACAGGTTTGTATAGAATGTGTATATGTACAAACATTTGGATGTTTGCACGGTTTTACATTCAAATAATCGATTTTTTGCCATTTCTTCAGAGGTGTGCCAGGCAGGGTGGCATTCGCCAACAGGGGTCCAGCCCTGTACAGAGTGCTCTCTTGGAACCTACCAGCCCGATATAGGCAGCACATCCTGCATCTCCTGCCCATCTTCCCAAACTACAAACGCTACATCTGCGACGTCTGCTGCCTTTTGCTTCGGTTGGTACTTTTCTTCGATAATGATATTGCCCAATGAATGCAGTGGAAAATGAAACACATTTTATTAGTCAGTGCACTCACTATAAGACAAACAGAAATAGATTATTCCAAACATTTGCCACGATTTCTCCATCCTTTCATTATTTAGAAGATCAACAAAAGACTACGCTTTTACTAAGATCACAAAACCCACTCATTATGTAGAACTTGGGTCAATTCATTATCCACTGCCTTCAAAGAAGAAGTCAAACCTCATAATAACAAGCGTAGTAGTAGTATAAGTTGATCGGACTCTGACTCTGTACAAGTAATTAGCCTTTGGGTATAATTTTGCAAATAAAGATGATATATTAATATGTCTCAGCAATTGTCGTCTTAGGTATAGCATGTGAATATATGACGTTTCTAGGATCACCACAACTAAATCGTTTCAAACAACTAACTTGCATTATGTAAATGTTATTTACATATTAGAATAGTTGATTATCAAAACTTTTCTTAATTCCAGATCGGTGCCAAGCTGGACATTTCTCTGCGAATGGCCTGGCTCCATGTACACCGTGTCCACAAGGGGAATACCAGTCTGCCCAGCAGAGTACATCCTGTCTTCAGTGTCCACTGGGCTACACCACCGCGTCAACAGCCTCGGGGAGCAGTGCAGACTGTTTCAGTGAGTCATATTGCACTGCTACGTACTCGCATATCTAATATTGTGTTGAGAATTAATAATACATTGTGAACCTTGTTGATGATTAACCTCACAATGCTATAAAGCGTTGGTTACTTTCAGTTCTACATACTGTGGACAACCGAGACGATACTTGACTACAACATGCAATACTGTAATGCATCAAACTTGCATTATAATGGGTTAAAATCTATGCGTTGGGTTTAATCATTTTAGCTAATTCGTACAAATTGACGGTATACATAATATTAGTAAGGATTTATTTGGACAATTGTCTGTATTTGATGATTAATCCATGTTTTTTTTCTATCAGACATTAATGACTGTGCATCATCTCCATGCACCAACAACGGTACCTGCTTGGACAGAATCAATGCATACCTGTGTCAGTGCCTGGACGGATTTTCAGGTACCTTAATTTCCTTCTACATTGCTCCTACCCCACATAAGGTCATATATTACTCAAGAGTAACTTTTAGAAGTTATTTTAGTCCCAGCAGAAATATTAGTAACGTTTGACAACAATTTTAAACCATACAAACAACAAAAAGAGTTTGCTACTCTGGGGAGCTTTCGAGACGCACTCTGTCTCTTCATCAACCTGGTAAAGTCAGATCTCGTCTTGGAGTTCACTTCTCTTGTAACGTTGTTTCTCTGTAGGAGACAACTGTGAGATAGATGTTGACGAGTGCTCGTCGAGTCCCTGTGTAAATGGAACCTGTATAGACGAGACAGACGGTTATACCTGCGTCTGCTACCCGGGATTCACGGGAGAGGACTGTTCAACAAACATCGATGACTGTGAGGTGAACCCCTGTTCTAACGGTGCAGAATGCATCGATGGCGTTGATTCCTTCAGGTATGGAATATGTTCAAATTGATTTGTACAAATGTATGCGTTTTGTTTTCCCAGAACCTTTCTTCGGTTACCTTATTTGAAAAGGGTGCTCTGTGTGTGATAGGATATTTTGTAATTGTTTAATGCCTGTCCAGTCTGTAAATGATAGCTACAGCCTTCGTCGATCTAGTATACTCAGCGTGGTGCGCAAGACAAATTTGTGTTAATACAGACCTTTCGGTTATGATATAATATGATATGACATAACAATGCATTACTCCTTGGAAGACAATAATGAAATCTGCAAGGTATCTCGAAGAATGATAGGTGTCAGTCACTTGATTCTGTTTATTATGTTCAACACCTTTTGTATGAATGTTAGATTATTAAACCTCTAGATAAAATATAGAAGCTTGCTATCATTAGGCATACAGGCCATTGTATTAGGTTCTAAGGTTCACAACATGCGAAAGTTTGATTAATCAATGAATAGTACTATCTGTAAATACAAATATGGCACATATATAGAAAATATCTCGGCATGTTTTGAGTATGAATGCATTTTAGACGTTACAATAGTAAAAGGTACCGTGATACAGACACCGAATAGTGTTAAACGACATACTACAAAATGTATCAAGCAACAGGAAAAAACGACGCCTTACCTGATAAGTATCAACATTGATTTTATATCCTGCATTAACATGTCCACTGTCTGCTTGTGAGTACCTTTAGCAAGTATGTGTACTTTGTTATCTTTATGAGTTGCTTCAAATATAACACTGCTGCAACCCGTAATTTAAAAAACAACAACATAAAAAGACATTGATGTGTTTAAAATCTTTGCTGCAATGAAAACCCTATAAACAGGGATTTTGATTTTTTTTATAGTTGTGATTGCCTAAGTGGCTACAGTGGCGTGCAATGCGAGGTGGATATCAACGAGTGTGGATCCGCTCCATGTGCAAACAATGCAACCTGCAATGACTTGTTGGACAGCTATGTTTGTGTCTGCAACCCTGGATTTACAGGTACAATGTACTAGTTATAGGTACCATCATTCTAAGCAAGGTATATCTATAAAGTCATGCAAAATGGGCAATAAATTTGTACGGGATGTCTAGATGTAG
Organism: Branchiostoma floridae x Branchiostoma japonicum; assembly: GCA_013266295.2. Lineage (NCBI taxonomy): Eukaryota > Metazoa > Chordata > Leptocardii > Amphioxiformes > Branchiostomatidae > Branchiostoma > Branchiostoma floridae x Branchiostoma japonicum. Next base: position 16,504,036 of record CM023829.1, on the reverse strand, counting down.
ACAAAATAGTAACGTATTCCATTTTACCATATTTACAGGAACACATTGCGAACAGAACATCGATGATTGTGACGTTTTACCGTGTGCGAATGGTGGGACATGCGTAGACATTGTCAACGCCTACACATGCCACTGTGTCGAAGGCTACGCAGGAGACAGTTGCGAAGTCAACGTTGATGACTGTGCATTTACACCATGTGCTAACAATGGCACATGTGTAGATGCAGTGGCAGGTTACACGTGTGAATGTGTATCGGGATACGCAGGTACAAACTGCACAGGAAATGTCGATGAGTGCTCGTCAAACCCCTGTCAGAACCACGGGACTTGCGAGGACCTGTTTGATTCGTACACATGTACCTGCAACCAAGGCTACACAGGAGTCAACTGTGAGGCAGAGATTGACCATTGTGCAACCTCGCCTTGCTCCAACGGTGCAACCTGCGTAGACAAATACTTAGACTTTGAGTGCCAGTGTAGCCCAGGATACGAAGGGTTAAGCTGCGAAACAGAAATCAATGAGTGCACCTCCGACCCGTGCGTTAACAACGGCACATGTTACGACCAAGTCAATGGCTATGTCTGCCTTTGCATGGACGGGTACACAGGTTAGATGATCATAACGATATTACATGTGGACGTAAATCGTGTATCTTTCAAATGCTTTATAGATGTTCAAAGGAAACAACAGCATTCATACTATTTCTGATGAATCATAATTGTAGTATGCATTGTTTACAGTATTCTACTATGTGTACAAGTACGTGTATAAATAATATTTAACGTTAATGCTTGCACTAATCAAGGAGATATGAATAGAGCAATCTTGAGATTGAATGTTACATTGAATTAATTACATGCTACAGTAGCAGTTAAGATGTTGACACATTTACTACAGGGACAAACTGTGAGTCCAGGTTCAACCCATGCGAGTCTACTCCTTGCAACAACGATGCTACCTGCACTGACATGTACCCGGACTATGAGTGCATCTGCCCGACTGGCTATGGAGGTTCTACCTGTAGTATCAACCTGCCAGAATGTGCGTCCGGCCCTTGTAACAATGGAGGCACATGTGTGGACGGAATAGGCAACTTCTCTTGCAGGTATGTATTTTATAACTTTCAAGCTAACAATGGTTGATCACTCTTGTATCTTAGAAGGGAGGACAAACTGTAGCATGAGTAATGGAAGAGATTTTATAAGGTCTGCTTTGACATATTTTGTCCGAAAAGCTATGGCTTTAATTTATAGAAATCTTTTTACCTCCCTAGCTGCCCATCTGGTTTTGAAGGTGATCTGTGCGAGGTTCAGATCAACGAGTGTGAGAGGTCTGGCTGTGAAAATGGCGGAACTTGCAAGGACACGTACGAAAGTTTCGACTGCGACTGCCCGCTGGGGTACAACGGAACACGCTGTGAAGTCAACATCGATGAGTGTGCAATGCACGGTTGCACAAACGGTTCTGCATGTGTTGATGGGATCGCATCGTACACGTGTGATTGTTTATCAGGTGAGATATGGCCAAACTTTGTTGCTAACGTATATATTCAGCCTGAAAACATCATCATCATGTATTTTACAATATAATATACTACACTTGTGACCTGCCAAATGACTATTGTCAACCTTAGAAACCTTGTCAACCTTAAAATTGAATTGATATCAGAAAATGAAGTCAGCGTTATTTTATGCCTAAATGAATTATTATATTTTGCATGAAGATACGCATCAAAGCACCGAATCAAATAGTTCAGTGGGTCTTATCAATGGAAGTTCAGTTTAACCCTAAACAGTACACCTGGGGTCCGCGCGGACCCCAGCACTATATATTCTGTAATATTTTTTTTGTTTCTAAAGATTTTTTTCTGAAATTTCAGGTAATTGTCACCCACAAAGTTGTGCCTCAACACAGTGCAGAAAATTCCGTTTCCCCCATTTTTAAAAAATTTTGTATCTGATTTTCTTTTGGGGTCCGCGCGGACCCCAGCCGGCTCTCGATCGTAATAGATACACTGGCGTTCTTATACTTTACTTTTTTTCTTATACTTTACTTTATTTTCAGGCTTTTATGATAAGTGACACATGCCTTCTAACATTAATAACATTTTATGTAATTTAATGTGATTTTTATTAATAATTTATGCTAATTTGATGACGTCATTGGTCAAAACCAAGATCCAAGATGGCGGATAATTAAATATGTATGACATCATTGTATGACGTCACTGGTGTTGCTACGGGCAACATAAGCTTTAGCAGACCTTATCATTTTATCATAAACACTTTTTGTTAAAGTTGCGTTGTATACTATTAAGTTTTAAGAGAATAACCTATTTATAACGGTTTTAGCCATTAAAATCATATGAATGACGTCATAATGACGTCATACTACGTCATAACATCAAAATTGTTGTATTGATTAATTTTCACTAGTACACCATCTTCTGAAAATTTGATGGCCATACGATATACCGTTCCCGAGTTCTGAGGGGGGCAATAAGCCCCCTCCCCAGTCCCACGAACCTCAAAAACTTTAAAAAACGGGTATTTCTTGATTCCTTCTTTTCTTCACCAAAAAATTGGAAAAGGTAAAAATGTATGACTTTTGTACGTAATGTGGACTCAGAGGTTCACACATCGATTCAGCAAAACAATTGAGCTGGTAGCATACTAATAATTTCTAAAAATTAGCAAAAAACTGTTTTGGGGTCCGTGCGGACCCCAGGTGGACAGATTAATCAGTCCGGGAAGGTGTACTGTTGAGGGTTAAAAATGCATTGGTTACATTATTACAATTACAATTGCAATTCCTTTTTTACTGTTACTTTAAGGCTACACTGGACCAACGTGTTCTGAGGATGTAGATGAGTGTTCGTCTAACCCATGTCTGAACGCCTTGAACTGCAACAACCTCGTCGATGACTACATGTGCGAGTGCCAAGATGGCTACACAGGGAAGAACTGCGAGATCAACATTGACGACTGTGAGAACGTCACCTGCCTCAATGGTGGAGGATGTGTGGATGGAGTAGCCGGATTCATCTGCAACTGTCCTGATGGCTTCAGCGGTAGTCTTTGTGAGATTGACGTGGATGAGTGCGCCTCAGGTATGTATGTCGATCTCACATTGCCTATCGCATCTGTAATCTTTACGTATTGTATACTTTGAAATCTAATCTGACTCATATAATTGTTACATAGTATTATCTTGTGTCCAACAGGCCCTTGTCAGTCTTCTGGAACCTGTGTGGATGGAGTTAACAGATACAGGTGCCAGTGTCAGACTGGATACACTGGAACCAATTGTGAGCTGGACATTGATGAATGTATCACTTCACCGTGTCAGAATGCAGCCCCCTGTAGCAACTCACATGGAGATTACAGGTAAAGTGTGAATGATGTTTTGGTCCTTGGCCCAATGCTGTCTAGATCTCAGTAAGCTATGGACAATGTCTAAACAGTGCAATATGCACACTTTACGCTTAAACTCCCCTTGCTTACCTTTTCATTTGATACGTATGTGCTTACTTGATATATATTTTGTACTAAGATTGCATATCAAGTCAAAGCTTCTTTAATGTCATTGATAGCTTTTCTTATGATGTGCTTAGGCAGTTAATTTGAGTGGCTTTGCTTCAATACAAACTACAGTAAATAAAATGTGCCTTTGTAGCTGTGCTTGTCTCTCTGGATACGAAGGAAAGGACTGTGACGTGAGTATTGACGACTGCCAGGGACATGCTTGTCAGAACAACGGTACCTGTATCGACCAGCTCATGAGCTACACGTGCCAGTGTGCAGCAGGGTTCACAGGTGACCTACCATTATCCTATCCATGGAGTCAAATGTATTTTCAAAACGTCCCTATAACGTTTGGATGTCAACGTTAACTTTATAGTTAATTTTCTCTACCCTAACTAATAATTTTAGGGTTAATTAGAATGCATTGTAGTCATGTATGTGCCACAGTTACAACGTTTGAGTCTTTTTGAAATATATTGATATCTAGGGTAGTGAATTTAAAACAAATCTTTCTTGCTAAAAGGTGACCTATGTGACATCAATGTTGATGACTGCGACTTCAATTCCTGTCAAAATGGAGGAACATGTGTGGACGGCATCAACAGCGTCACTTGTCAATGTGCCCCCAGATACCACGGTAAGCATCTGCTATCTTATCTTTCTTATGGATACGCCTGGATAACGTATTACTAAGAGGTTAATCCACTGTTATTGTTTTGTAATTAACATACATCAAGAAACCAATTATGTCTTTCAGCGATGCCGCTAGTTTGTGAATATCACTTCTTACATAACTATCATTCTATTGTATACTAGTAGACATGGATTTGTTTAGCCTAGCTTATTTATTTATTCATATCTAAGCTATCTCATAACCAGCCTGTACATGTACTGTACATACACATATAATACATAAAAATTAGGATTGCTCTAGCCGTTTTTTGTTTGCTCTCCTACCTTATTTAGATCCAGTCTGTATTCATTTGTTCATAGTGTATTTCCAAATCTTACAATGACGTACAATGTATATCCATCAGGTGATTTCTGTGAGACAGAGACCGATGATTGCGCCGCTCTTCCCTGCCAAAATGGCGGCAGCTGTACAGACATCGGCAGTGACTATCAGTGTGACTGTGTGATGGGCTTCAACGGGAAGGACTGTGAAATAAACATTGACGACTGTGTTGGACACATGTGCGAAAACGAAGCTGTTTGCGAGGATGGGATCGGAAGCTACACCTGCGCGTGCAAACCATCGTTCATCGGCAGCTATTGCGAGACAGGTAATTATATTGATCGTCTATAAAACTCAGGATGATAGCTATCATCCTGAGTTTTATTTTCAAGGAAACCACTGAATATACCCAGTTATTTGAACAAACTATAACATTCTCATGATGGCATTGCTCTCCCTTAAACAAATGAATCAGTTTGAGCAAAACAAGTGTAACCCCCCTTAATGGTGCTTTAAATAAGAAATACTTTCTTAGTAAAAACTATTGTTGTCTCTTTTAGAGCTGTCTTCAGATTTTGACCTGGTCTTTGATGGCAGTGTGGAAGGGTACAGTTCAACCAGCCGCAACATCCCTGACATGAGTGCGTTTACGGTGTCCTTTTGGATGCAGACCACTGACCGTAATAATTACGGTACACCTTTCTCCTATGCCCTGGTAAGACAACAACGATTTTATACATGTCCTCCATCGGTCAATATTGACAACAATGAGGATGAAAATCTGCCCAACAATGCATGTCAACTTCTATTACGTAACAGTTCTAAGATGACTATAATAAAAATGCAAGATGACGTAGCTATACAGAGTAGTTTGTACCATTTTTTTCTCATTGAACAGTACATGTACGCTTGGAGTAAGCTTTTTTGTCTCATTCGCCAATTCCCAGAGTGAAGAGGTCGGGAGTGACAACGCTTTGACGGTATCTGACTACACCGCCTTCACGGTCTCTGTAAACGGAGAGGCAGCTTACAGCACCCATGGAATCCAGGACGACAACTGGCACCACATTGCCGTAACTTGGACAAACACTTCGGGACAGTGGAAGCTATTCGACGACGGTGTCCTTATGGATGGTGGAGATGGACTTGGCGTTGGTCATACCATATTAGGTAAGAGGAATTTTCTAGTCACGGCTTAGAAGACTAAACAGTGAACAATATGTGACACTGCACTGCAATGTGTAATGGTCAAGTAGGATATTGTCGTTTTGTATAGGAGTGCATTGTTGGTTCATGAGGTCTAGTTAGATTCAAAGTAACCAAATGTCTATTAATCAGCAGTTAATCATATATATTATATAATCGCCATGCTGCTTCACTTGATATCTATGCTAGGTGGCGGTCTTGCCGTCGTTGGTCAAGAGCAGGACTACCTTGGCGGCGGTTTTACCACGGACGAGGCCTTCATCGGTTCCCTACATGGACTGAACTGGTGGAGCAGGGCGTTGTCTGACGGTGAAATCTCGGACCTGGCCACGAGCTGTAATCACTCCATGCGCGGCGATGTCCTAACATGGGCAGATTTTCAACTGAACGTGGAAGGAAACACCAACGTGACGGCCCATTCTGTGTGCGATGGTAGGTTTCTATTCCACGCAATGATGTATTTCAAAGTAAATGATAATTTTCAACAGTAGGTACTCAATACTGAATGGTAGATGTTATATAATCAGTCAAATACAACATAATGTTATGGAATGTGACGTAAAGTGACATGATATGTTATATTAGCAATAGCTAATAAAATAAGTTTTAGAAAACTTGAAGCCCATGCGTTTCTCTGTTTTCTGCTCAAATGTTACTTGACTGTACAATCACTGGAATGTTTCAGATACGAAAGAATGCCTGTCTTCGCCATGTGAGAACAACGCTACATGCACGGACTACCTCGGCGGATACAGATGCACCTGTCCTCCCGGGTTCACCGGCGTCCATTGTGGAGACAACATAGACGAGTGCCTCGGGACGACATGTGACAACGGTGGAACGTGTGTTGATCTGGTGAACGACTTCTATTGCTCCTGCCCACCTGCTTACCATGGCAAGAACTGTGAGTTGGACGTGACCACCTGCAGTCCGAACCCATGTAAGCACGGAGGCAACTGCACTGACTCGGGAGGCGGCACATATTCCTGTTCGTGCAGGTAGGTCCAATACGTTTGTTTCCTTTTTTGTCTATTAAGGAATCTCCATTAGTGTTGACAATACACACTCTCCTGCATTAAATACAGACATTATAACTACTAAGTTACTTTCCTCTAGAAGTCTTCTTTCTCCTTTCTGAATGATAAAATATATGCTCAACCACTATACATATTGGAGGAAACAATCGAATAATTAGATGGCTCAAGACTTTCATCCTTCTATATATATGTAGGGATGTTAAAGTTCTTGCACTTTGAACCTTACTGCGTAGCTTGGTATCCATCCCAATTGTATTTGAAACCCGACAGTTACAATAGCTATGGGTACCAGACTATACCCTTCGTACGTTATGACAAATCATGATGCAGGTAATGGGGACATATGTGTCGAGGCATTACACTACCTGCTGACCTAATACAATGTTCACTTTAGTAAAGTAGCCTAAAGCAAAGCATGTGCAGTCTTAATTTCTTGTCGTATGGAGTATGGAAAACAGTGACAGACATTGGTTTATGTCAACAGCCCCGGGTATGCTGGAAATGACTGTGAAGTGGACGTTGACGAATGCTCTTCGGGCCCTTGTACCAATGGCGGCACCTGTGTCGACATGGTAAACGACTACTACTGTGACTGCCCTGACGGCTTCTTCGGACAGAATTGCGATGGAGAAGTGGACTACTGCGACCCTAACCTCTGCCAACATGGCGGGACCTGCCAACCAATCACCAACGATTACAAGTAAGATACTTGTAGACATATTTTAGTTTTGACCAAACGTAATGTGTGCATCAGGTATCCACCTCCCAATGTAACCAAAAAATCCAGTTAAATCGTAAAACCAGACAACAATGCGCAAGGTAACAGATTAAAATGTCCTATCCCATTTCCTAAGAAGCTTTTTTAATTCAAATGTTTACCATCTTTTGTCCTAGTTGCACCTGCGCTACAGGTTACATGGGCTACAACTGCGAGATCGACATTGACGAATGTGAGGGAGTCATGTGCTTGAACAGCGGCACATGCGTGGACGGAATAGCAGCTTACACCTGCAACTGTCTGGCGGGTTTCACTGATTCGCACTGTGGCACGAACATCGACGATTGCCAAGGAAGCCCATGTGAAAATGGTGGTACCTGCGTGGATGGTGTTGCATCCTACACGTGTGATTGCCCCGCTATGTTCACAGGTGAATCTAGTATTTTACAAAAGTAAACAATAATGCTGACAAATATTTGTCTATGCAATAGTTTTACAAATCCACCATGTTTGTACTATAGTGTAATTGATAAGTGATTGTGTATGGCAAATATGCTTCTTGGCCATCAATTACTACAGACCCCAGTGGAGAAAATGCTTACTCAATCCTTGTTTGGTCATGATGAGCTACATTTCTATATCAACCCTTATTTCTGTTTCTAATACAGGTGACAGATGCCAGTTGGTGATTCTCCCCAACCTCCCTCAAACAACAGAGCCGTATGTCTCCACTGGGCCGACACCAACGCTCGCATTCGAGTCGACAACATCAGACACCGATGGAAGGCCTGCACAAGAGTTCCTTACAGCGCCAATCATTGCAGGATCCGTCGTGGGTGTCATAGTTGTCCTGGTTGTGGCTGCCTTGGGCTGGGTCTTCTGCAGATCCCCTAACGCAACGTAAGTTCAAGATGTCACACTTTTAATACAATATCAAGTGATCAAGAACAAAGCGTTCAGGTCTTTGTGTTCCAAACATGAATTGGAATTGATTGGAAACAGAGTATCACTTTAATCCTACTAATGCAGTCGTCGTTTCTTTTATTGCACGCAGGTCAAAGATTAGGGGTCTGAGGTATGTGCGCCCCGGAAGCCCTAAAGTTGGCGTGATAGAGGACTCGGTGATTCTCTCCGAACTACCTGCAATGAACCGTGCCGTTGGCCATGTGCGCGTCCTGGAAAATCCGTACATCATCGACGAGTTATAAATAGTCAGTAACTCTTAACAATAGATTTTGTGATACGGATTCGTAACATCAATTTGCATACTGCAAGGGATAGTCTGGTTGATGATTATTGAAGGAAACATTTCTCACTTCTGTACATTATACCAACAATTTTTGAAACGTTGTGTAGATTTTTGCTTGAAAATTTGATGTGAAAACAACCAGATTATTTGACGACGGCTATAGATGTGTGGTGCCGGTAGTTCATATATCCATGTAGCTTTATTTCACTTAGCTCGAACAAGTGCTACGTTTGAGTATTTTCTACTTTTCGTCAGCTTCTACAATTAGTTTCGTGGTGAGTTGTGTATTATTTTAGTTCACGTCAAAATATATCGGAATTGCTGACTAACTCTCGAGTGCATGTGAATGCTACGCATTTTATATAATGATGCTTTGTGGTTTTTGCTTCCAGCTAGAAATCAAAGAAATGTAACGTTTTGCAAGTTGTTCAAAAGTGTTTTGCTTGTTGTAAGAATTGGTATTACTTCAGGCTACTTACTTAGTAATAGATCTTACTAAAGTAATAACTCATTGCTTATGGAATTTATATCTGAAACAAAATCTTCAATAAAGGGTTTTGGTGGTACATGGTCTGATTTTGTCGCCTAATGATAAAATTGAAATGAACCAATAGCAAGGGAAGTTACATTAAAACATACACAAGAAAGGGCCAGCCGCCTATTTATTGTCACACAAAATACAGTTTTTGGGAAGTATGTATTTTGCTTTAAACTACATCAAATACTAATATCAGCGACATCAATCTCAAATAACTAGAACGCAACAGTTCCCAGCTAAACATGTTTAGATCATATAACATTGCATTTCATGAACTCTGCTAGAACAGCAATCAAACATAGTACAAACCCACCGGTACCGGATACCATACACCATCATTTGTGTATACTTCTAAATGTTTTATGCTGTATTCATATTGTATGACATTGCGTTGCACTGTGTTGTGCAGTGTTGTACTGTACTGGGGAATGTTGTGCTGAACTCTGCTATTGAAACACCATGTGATCATAAAGAGTAAACACTTCGTAGATTCTTTTGCTGCTCTGCGCAGACCTGGCCAAGACGCTAGACTTGAAATGCTTTCCATCTTAACCTTGAACATAACAAGTTCAAACATTTGTTTAACAAAATTAAATCTTGGGCACAAACCAATTTAAACATTTAGGGTAACATTACTTCGGCAAATTTTACTTCAGTAACTGAAAACCTTTCACAAACGTAAAACCTTGCCGAAATCCCGGCTTTTTCAAAAGCACGTGTTTCGCACTGATGCTTTTTTCTCAAGGGGTCGCGCAGATTATACCAAACGATTGTTGTCTGTAAAGATCGTATGGCAGTTATTTCGAAGCAACAAATCTTCCGTGTATTACCATGGCATTTATAACTCCATCTAAATCCAGTTGCACAAAGATTACGCTTACTCTATTGTAGCCTCCTATTGTTGGCTTCCTAAGCCGCTTCAACAGTTGCTAAGCACTATACTAAGTCTTTGATATAAACAAAACAAAACAAAACAAAACAAAACAAAACAGACTAGCCGACGTTAATCACTCAACTGCGGGTATCAACTATTGTAACATGGCGGCTGTAAGGTTGTGAACTACTCACACCGGGATGGACCCCTACCCTTTTCGGTGTTTTTTTAACGTGCTCGGGGTGTGGTTCTCCTCAAACACGGGACCTAAATTGAACGTCCTTCTTGAGAAAGATTCCTATCTGTGTACTCCAGGTAAGCATTTTAGTATCTGCATCTTGGTTTTCAACTTATTACACTTTTGCCGTTACACTTTTCTTTAGTTGTTTTATAGTTTCACTGAAAGTCTGTATACTCCGATATTTTTATGCAAGATAATGCAATCATTTTATTTATTCATTTATCCATAAGAGAACGTACACACACAAAAAAACGATTTCTCAAGCAACTGGATAGATTTTGAAAACTGCCAGACGTTTCAAGTTGCATCCACTATTTTTCGTCAGTGACTAACGGAATCTGTAGTTGAACAGGTATTTATCCAAACACTACTAGATGACATGGAAAGCAAAGATGAAGTGGCGACCTATAGCAGCATAAATGTATTGATCAAGCAAGCAAGCAAACAGTTGATTATATTTTGATAAAATTAATGTTGTTTAGACGAAAGTACAAAATGATTTTTAAAGATTGCCGGTTACCACTGCCATTCTATCACCAATCATCGTTAAAACAATTATGTTTCCTACCATTAAACTATCATTTGTGTATACTTACTTCTAAACTTTCATGTTATGTTATGTATTCATATTGTATGGTATTGCGTAGTACTGGGTTGTGCAATGCTGTACTGTATGGCGGAATGTTATGCTGAACTGTGCACTATTGTACTTTTTCGACCACTACATACATAAAACTAAAAGTCAATACATTGTTGAGAACATACTATTGTACATACATTGCTTCTCACAGTAAAATGGCGACCGAAGCTTGGGCACCAACGCCACTGAGCATAGGAGAGAAGGTTTCATATGGACTGGGCTCGCTGGCCTTCGTTTTACCAAATAACATCCTGAATTTCTACTTCAACTACTTCATGCTGTTGGTGGCTCAGGTTAGTCCACTCAGTCAGAAGTTGTCGACCCACCCTGTGAGTGTAGATACTTAGAAGTCATTCAATCACTTTCTACTTTGTCTTAAAACAATCATTTGGTCACATTCCCTGTGCTAATGAACCTCCGTTCTGGGTAAACATCACAGTACTGTTGTGGGAAAGTCCTAATTGCTTCCAGTGAGAAAACACAGAATAAAAACGGTTCAAAGATGCTTACCTTTCATTCAAACCATTCAAAGATCTTTTTCACTAGACCCCGAAGAGCTACATTGGTGTGGTTTGTCGGCAAGCAAAGTAAACAAATAAAGTATTCTTCTGATTCTTCTCGAACTACAAATGTATGAACCATGCAGTCCCGCCATGTTTCCACAGGAAAAGGTACTAGAAAGGTAACATTTGCAAAGCAAATGCACAATGTTCACCTTCACATGGCCTAGCCTAGCAAACTACTGCGTTGTTTATTGTTATTCAAACACATTCATATATAATATATGGTGAGCAGCAGAAAAAAAGAACCCCCCCCCCCCAGCTCTGTCCTGCTACAAAATGTAACCCAACACCACAGGGTGTCTGCTACAACACTAGTTACCACGGTGACAGACGTCTGGTCCAGGTCATTGACTTTGTTTGGAGAAGAAGAAGAAGAAGAAGAAGAAGAAGAAGAAACAGAGCAAAAACAATATGTTTTCTTTCTGTGAAGGTAAACATCATTAAAAGCCAGGGATTATATTGTGAACTGTTATGTTTGCCCCTCTAGTTCTCAATCTTCTGTGTTGATGTTCTTGATGTTGTTTTACTTCCGTTTCCATGCTACCTGCAGAAGCTGATGCCCTTGTTTGCTGTTCTTAGGTCCCACCCGGCATGCTGGTGGTACTTGGGACGGTGACGAAGGCAGTGGACGTCGTAGTCAACCTTGTCGTCACGCCCTTTGTCGGACGGAAGGAGACCAAATGGGGCAGATTAAAACCATGGGAAGTGTTGAGCAAAACTCCGATTCATATCCAAAGTATAATCATAACATTATAAGAGGTAGATGTGATGGATGGACGACGTGTGGCTACAACCTTAGTCGAGGGGGTCGTATGGCGTAACGGCAGAGTGCTCGGCTCGGAACCAAGAGGTTCGAATCCTGCCATGCACTTTACAAGGCTTTCCTCGCTTACCTTTTAAGGTAAAAGTGAAAATGGGTATTGCCTATTGTTGGTGACGGCATGGAAAAGGTTGAAAAAACTTGAGTGTGCCATCACCATGTCTTCTGTGTTAAATGTTGGAAATGTTGGAGTAAAAACAACCTTATTCAAATGCTAATGTGCTAGCTTGGTAACCATAAAATAGGGAGCTCCCCGGTGCTAGGAGTGTTGCCACTTGAATCCTGCTTCAATGCGGTTCCACAAGCTTCATGTGAAGACGCCCTTAGTCGGGAAAATTTCTACTGTGTTGGTTTTAATTACTTCGCTGTCAGACAGGCTGGCTAGGAAAATAGGCTCACTAGGACTTAGTAGGACTGGTGCCGGTAACCCCACTAAGCCGGCCCATGGCGATATGGGAATACACCGGAAAGGAGGGAGTTAGATGTCTGATTAGAGGGTTGTTACCGGGCCCCTAACGCATGATATGATATGTATGAAGACCTTCTCAAAATGCCTGCGGAGTACTAACTTCGTATTTCAACTGGAAAAGGGGGGGGGGGATCACTTACGGAAGGGCCCTGAAGTTTACCGTGCACCTCTGGTAGCAGCTCAGTAGTCCATGGGTTTTCTCTCGCCTGTCTCTCAGCTAACGTTATTTTGAAAAGGACGTCGCCTCGCCTACAAAGAAATGACTACAAAAATGTCAGTTTTGAAGGACAAGAACATGTAGTTTGAGGTGATAATGGAATTTCGGTATGGCTCTAGTGCAGGCAGCAGTGCATAAGTATTATTGTTTTTAGTGCCTCTTATGATAAAGGATCTTAATGAGGGTAGGAAGATTTCTGGGTGTCGGAAAACATATTTCACTGAAATGCAAATCGACCACCATGTTGCGACCACGTGACAATGTTGTTGTCGTTGCCTCAGCAGGATTTTTGGCGGGAGTGTGATTGCTATCCCGGCATACCTCCTGATGTGGGTGGTTCCTGACACGACAGCGGGCGGGAAACTTGCGTACTACCTCGCCATCTACGTCGTGAAGAGTCTGTCCATCACGGTAATGAGATTCAGTACCCAAGATTTGAAATATAGCGTCAACCGTTATTTCTGGCTGGCCCTTGATTCACTTTGGTGTGAAAAACACTGCACAAAAATGGCACCAAAGGCAGTAAATGCCAGTAAAGTCGGGTAATGTTTGCTCAGTAAACAGAGCCAGACGTATAGGGCGTATTCAGTCACGTGACCCTCCCCGTAGCAACTGACCGGCCACCATAGCAACGAGCAGGCTGCCGCCATGTTGAGGTCCCACCACGAAGGCCGTCCCATAGTGTTACCCTATGCAGCTCTTGTACAATTGGCAAATATTTTCTAAAAGACCCGCTATTTTTTCTTCAATTTTTTTTTGCTTCATAATCAATGTGTTTTTCCTCGTGGTCGGATGTTGGCCTGGGACCAGTAAAGCGAAGCATACATCGGATAACTTCATAATATTTAACGTTAGTATGATGATGTTTGGCGCGTTGTACACCTTAGCTCGGAAGCGTGCGAGGGTACTAAACGAATCCGTACCCTCAGTGTGACTTTGTGTCATGACTAGAACTTACTAAATGAAGTTACGCGAACTAACGTGTGTGTGTGTAGCAAACGTTCCGTATTTTGACAAGTAAGCAAACGATGTGTATCCACTCAGTAAGGGGTACTGGACTGACCGGCACTACAATGTTACTAACGTTACGTGTAGCCGCGTAGGCATAGCTAGAGAAAGCAGGAAAATGACAAACCAAAAATAAGCCGATCAAAACGATGTAATGGGCTCGTGTAACTTAGTTCTGTGATGAATTTCTATGCAACGAGACACTGGCTATCGGAGCCCAACCAAGGAGAAACCTCACCCTGCCGTACAGCGGCTAGCTGCGGCAGTCCCGTCTCGTCCACACTTAGACCTTTCGCGATCACTTCGAAATTTCTGTCAACTAATCCCTTCTTGTCCCGATACTACTTGTTTGTAGGCCTCGAGAAACTGTAAGCCTTGAACTTATCTGCGTGTAAGAGTCGTTTCCAGAACCAAATACACGTAAATAGACAAAATTATTGGACTTCGCTGGCTAATTTTTGCCGAATGGACCTCGGTACCTCAACATGGCGGCGCATGGAGGGCAGGGGTGATGACGTCACATGACGTCACATGAATACGCTCTATTGAATGGTAGTGTAGTAAATGTAACTACCGGACTTGAATTTTTTTTACTACCATTGTAATGTTTGGTAACAAAGTAAACATTACTCTAACTTAACTGACATTTACTACCATTGGTAAATCCAACTTTTCGTGCAGTGAACACGAAGGCTATCAGCTGTTTATACTGTACATTCACAGAGTCATAGCTCATTAAGCTAATTGTGGATCCAAATAAAGTTTTTTTTCTTTCTGGACTTCTATAGTGCAAATCTACATATTGTAGGAAGCTAAAATTACACATGCATAAAAATCTTTAGTTCACATACCTATATCTATCTGATGTTTCTATGTAGTGTTACATCTTTGTTAATTATTTTATGTTCGATGGCGGCGTTTATATAAGTTTTATAACTTGAGTGCGTCGCCATCGCTGTCTTGTATAACTTCTTGTATCAGCGAAATGTTGGCGTGGTCAAATGTGATATGATAAATAACCATAAAGTATAACACAATATTCAGAAGCTTATACAAGCATTGACACTTGCAGTTCACTAACTGAAGTATTGTGTTTCAATGAAGGCGACCCTTGAACCCTCGTTGATGAAAACATTCCATAGTCAGCAAACTATATTGGGATATACAGGAGACCTCTGAACGACCTTAGGTTGACGACAGCGACCATATGCAGACCACTGGGAGTCCATTGAGCGCTAATTGTACGACTGCTGAGCGGTCTGACCAATTGTGGTCGCTCAATGGTTGCTGCCTCAGCGCTAATATCATTATCTTCCTGACCAACAGGCAGTTACCCTGGGTCTCCGAACACTCATCATGTACATGACAGATGACAGTAAGGAGAGGGACTCTGCAATAGGATACAGTGAGTACTTTCTAAACTGTTTCATGTCATGTCCTGAAGGTGGCCAATAAAGATTTCCCCTCACCCGCTTCTAGTTATTAATAGGAAGCTAAAATTGCACATGCATGAGAATCTTTTGTTCACATGCCTATTTCATTTCTGAAATTTCTCTGTTACAGCTGCTAGACTGGAGTGAGATGTGAGTTAAGAGCGAATTAGTCTACAGAAACCTTTGATAAACAGATCGCGTACTCAGGACTATGATGGCTGCTCTAAATTCATTCAATTAAGGAGTTAAACTGTTACGCACGACAAATGTTCAAGCTCTGAGAAGCTTTCAGCTGGCAACCGCCATCTTTCTTCAGCTCATAAGAGGGGTCACGTGACCTAGGTGTCAAGGGTCACCCAGGTCACGTGACTGGACGAGGTAGATCGGTGGGAGTCTGTGGCGTCATTGGTCACGGTTGAGGGAGGGGAGCGGGACCTGATGTGCACAGCTTCCTTAACTTGGACTGGATTGGACGTTCAAACCATCTGCTTTCTCTGTCCAGAATGGTGACCTTCTTTCCTGGTTGGTGTTTGTAAAACTGCATGTTCTGTGCAACCGGAGAGGAATCTCGCTTGTGCTCGTATATCCTCTTTCTGAGGGCTCTTTCCGTTTCTCCCACATTCAACTCCAATTCCCCACCTCACTCTACTCCTGCAACTGTAAAAGAGAAAATGTTAGGAGTTTAACAGTGAAAACAAGCCCATTGTCTGTAGAGATGTGTATTATAACAAATTATACATGTGCGATTTCAACATTGTACAATAACTTGGAATGGACGGGAGAAATGTTTATTGAACAGCTCTTGTATGTTAAATTTCTTAAAACAGCAGTTAAAGAGACAAAACGTCTGCAATAAGAGACAAACATGTATGTTATAATTGCTACATTCACAGGAGTCTTTTTTGAAGTTTGCGGGATTGTTATTGGCATGGGGATGCATGGACTTATCGTACAAGCGTTTGGAGGTTCCATGTCGTCTTCATCTTGTGCTAACATCACTGTTAGTAACAACAGTAATGTCGGCATAGGCACGGACTATCTACAGGCACAGGTAAGTCATTACAAGTACCATTGATCCGTGAATTGTTTCATCAGGCTGGTAAATCCTGTTATTTAGATACAACCACTCAACTGGCAACGCTTTGGTAGTCCTTAAACTACTTTCGTCAGGGTAATAAGGAGAAGTAAGGAGGCTGTCTGGACCGGGAAAGCTACTTCAGTTATCTATAATTATCCGTGATGAGGGGGGATACAAGCTTAGTCAACGTTTGAGACGGCATTCCTTTCACTGCAGCGCCGCCTAGTGTCGTGTACAAGTAGCTTCAGTCATTGTTGCAGCGAGAAAGGTTGTAGAAGGACTATCAGCCGGATGGGAAAGATTTGGTTATGTTTGAAAAAAAATATTGATAACACAGGTACAGTTGATGATCAATGCATCGTTACATACATAATGTAGGAATGGAGCAAGAAGGCCAAAAATAGCATCCTGTGACGGAACCAAATGTTATCAGCCACGTATGCACTTCCTAATATTTCAAAACAATACATTTCGAACTCTTACTGCATAGATAAATGGGGGAAAAGACAAGGACTTTTCGTAACTCTTGGTATCAAAATATGCAGATTTGGGGATTTAGACATACTCTGAAAATGAACCTGAAAATAAGAGACCGAATCGTGTGATCTCAACACAAATATGGTTAGAAAGTAAGTTGCTGGTGGTTTTGCCTAGGTGGTATACGCCCTTTTACTGTGTGGGTAGACTTCACTTCTGCTCAGCCGTCGCGGAGACCATTTAAACTGCCAGCTTGACCCTAAGGTCAATCTGCGGTGTCAAAGTCCCTTATTTCTGAGAATCTAGTGCATTCAAATACAAACACATACATGTAAGCAAAGGTACACGCAAACATTCCCAATACCTCCATACTCGCAGGTAATGCATGACACTGTCTGTGACAAGTCTAGTAAAATGGTAAGATTCTGTAAGATTTGCAACTCTGATAGCGTAGAAGATGAAATACATTTTGTACTTGAATATACATCGTATGATACCGAACGTGACATACTATTTAGAACAACCCACTTAGACAAACTGTATAAAGGCAGAACAAGGAAAGAGGTATTCAGCCGTCTCATGTCTACCAGTAACGACCACACAATAGATAAAATATGTGAATTTACCTCCAGTTGCTTTAAAAAGAGAGAAGAAATCTTAAAGGCCTAGATTAGATAGAATGTATTCTCTAGCAGTTGTTAAGACTTTTCGTTATTATTTTTCCTTCTATCCGTATCATGTTGCACAGTATGATGTACATGTAACATCACACCCTGATGTATGCATTTAGCCCCATGGGCATGAACATGCAAATAAAGATTCTATATATAAAATGTTTACCGGAACAAAAGTTGAAAAGGGACATGTTTTTTTCCTTCACATCAAGAGAACTGGTTACCTTGTGTCTGCCGGAAGTATCTGTGCCTGTTGCGTCCTTACTGTCATTGCGGCTCTTTTGGGGGTTACAGAACGGAAAGGTTGGTGAAACAATTACACATCTTTCTCGTAAGATTGACTTTATCTCTATTAGCAACGACAAAAATTACCGCCATTCTTCTTGTGATGTCGACAACAGAAACATTCTTATGACATGGCAAAGGAGTGGATGTCACTTGTTGAAAACCGATACGTCAAACATGATACTGGTGACCATGGCATGAAACGAAAGGCAAAATGAAAGTCAGATATAATTAACGCATATTAAAACTAAGCAACATAGACAATCTTACATATTAAGCCTGTTTTATTATATTGTTTTTGTTCTATCTCGTCTTCTTCTTCTCCAAACAAATAAAGTCAATATGGCTTGGACCAGGCGTCTGTCACCATGGTAACTGGTACTGTAGCAGACACCCTGTGGTGTTGGGATACATTTGTAGCAGGACTGAGATGGAGAGGCGCTGTACACCATATATTACATATGAATGTATTTGAGTAAGAATAAACAGAGCAGTAGTTTGTTAGGCTAGACCATGTGAAGTTAAACATTATGCATTTGCTTTGCAAATGTTACCTTTCTACTTTCCAAATGAATTTCATTTTGTTTAAAACAATAGATAAATAGATAAATGTATCTCGGTTGTTTATCAACTTTTATTCAATGGAAACATGATATATTGCCGGGGTTTGGGGTTTGCTTGTTCTCATTATTTACAACAGTTGAATAGAATTTCCTTTTGGATGTTAAAACTTCTTTTTTTTTTCCAGATACTAAAGTGGACGTTAGCACACCAGACGAGCCTTTGTTGAAGACCTTGCGGGTCATTTTCACGTTCAAGCCTTTCCTCTGTGCGTCAGGAATATACATATGCTACATTACTGTCAGTAGTGTATGTAAATCTTCTTTGTTACGATGATATATTTGTATTGTGTGGCATAGTTGACTATGTAGTGGGTACCTCGAGCATATTTCAGCGATCCAGATCCGCAGACAACGCATGCGCAGTACCTTGAACAGAGATAGGGGGCGTCACTACCTCAAACCTGTATATGTCACGTGATAATCTACATCAAGTCACGTGACAACAGAACTCCAGGCCTAAACCATTCGTAAAATCATCTATATTAAGCCGTTCATATCTATATTAAACCGTATTTAATGGTAACAGATTCTGTGTTCTTGCAGACACTGCAGCAAGGTCTTGCACTTTACGTCCAATATTCTCTGGATCTCGGTGACCTGGTGGTGCTTCACCTTCTTTTGGGGACGGTAAGTAGTTCTGTCATAAATCACATCAGACCACACTGACTTGGTTTTACTGGGTAACTTTCACGTGTTGTTTTAAATTTTTCGTCCGTTTCCAAAAACATAAGAATGTATCATTGACAATGGAAAATGTATGAATATTCTGTATGTGTCGGGATGAATAGTTTCCAGCTTTGTTCTCGTGTTAATAAGTGTTTGCTCTTAATTGGTCTGCTATAAACCCTATTCACGCATTGAGCAATCTTGCTCCAAAGCTAGGCTTGGAAAACAAGCACACCCGTGAGGTCAGTGCTGTAATTACCCAGTCACAAATATGCAAATGTTTTTCATTAATATGCAAATGATCTCCGGGACGCCATTTTGTTTGTTTGCCTTCCAAGCCTCGTTTTCGATCGTGTGAACATGTTCGCGGCGTAAATAAGGAGTACTAGTATTCCAATTACAAAATGTTTCTTGTTAGACTTAATGTTGGCATGTAATGAATTTTGGTGGCTATTTAATTATTATTTTGATGCTACATATACTAGTTGTGCATTGATTTACATTTCGTAGAAGTTAATTTGTCAGGCCGGTTTCTGAAACAAGACAAACTATGTCCTGAAAGAAAAAGGCTAAGGTTCTTGAAACCACAAACAGTTCCATTCGGCATTCTTTTTTCTGTTATTTTGACAGTTGAAACTTGTTTTACTGCAATTTTCTTGAACTTATATCTGAAACTGATATAAACTGATATCTAAAAGAATGTCTTTGGTTCAGTGTATATACAATCTAGATATTAATACAGTTTTCGCATTTTAGGCCTCTATGATTGTCGGAATACCGATCGTAAAGCTACTGCTAGACAGATTTGGGAGAAAGACTCTCTGCTTTGGATTTGTCTTGGTGAGGAATTTTGATATGTTTATCGATATCCTCCTTTATATAGCTTGAACATAAACATATTTACCTTAAGCGCTTACGGACCGGCATGCAATTCGTCTTGCAATCAGATACTCCCCCTCCTGTTAATGGAGGGAAAATTCCCAGCCAATCACGTCACCGCTTACTGTCAAGAGGCAACGTGATTGGCTGGTAGCTTCCCCTCCAACAACAGGGGGGGGGGGGGTATCTGATTGGTAGACAAGTACGCCAGTACCAACGCATGAGGTACTCTATGATTTCGCATACAATGTTCACATTTCATGTTTAGATAGTGCTATTGTTTTCAACGTTAATTATTAGTAATCATGATGGTTTATAGACATATTACATTTACATGTTTACAATAGCAGCCCGTGGTCTGAATTGGAGTATGGATATTACAGCTTGCTCATAGTTAACAATTAATAATTATTGAATTGAATTATCTGTCCTGAATCTACGACACCACTGTTCGCCAACACAAGAGATCATTTTGCCAGCGTCACCTATAGATACACGGCTGTAGTTTTGATTTTGGACGCTTAGACAAAAACGTACCAGTAGTTAACACTAATTCTAGCACCATTGGCATGGCCATTGCAGACACAAATTGTTTTTTTTTCTCTAAATATGAACGTTACTTTCCAGGTGGCACTGCCTTTGCAGCTTAGCTTAATATTCATCCCAGGAACGGTGGCAGTAACTATCCCTATCCTGATCGGCACTGGAGCGGTTATATCTACAGCAAACATATTACCATGGTAGAACATTTTGAAAATATTCTTCCTATCTGCGTTCAAATAAGCTGGTAATTCATACAGGAAATAGGACCTCCCATGTACCATCTGAATTAGTTCATCATACGTTTATTTTTTTTGCCGACGCCCCAAGGGCGGGGGTTGCTTAATGGTATTGGATAGACGGTTTGAAAATATTCTAATGAACCTATGAGAGAGTCCACGAATGCATTCCATATGGGATTCGTATTGGCTAGAACTTACGAGGTTGTTCCAGACACAGCAGGTGAGAATTTTGCAGGAGAGGGACAATTTTGAGCATTATTACAGCTGTTTATTTCATTTTTGCCAATATTTAACATTAGTTTGTAGAAAATACAAGATCAATCTTGGTAAATACATGACGTATATGAACTGTTGTTATGTTTGTTCTTCATGAAAAAATATTTAAATCACCTCCTGTTTTCTGCTTGAATTCACCCATGAACACCATCTTTATTAGCCTAAAACCCAGCCGTGAACGCTTCTAGTACACCAGCTCTGTTCTACTTCTGCAGAGCGGAGGACGAATTGAGTGGGTACAGCGTTCATGGCTGCGTTTCAGGCTAATTATTTTATTGCCCGGTCATCAAGGGTGATGCTGCCTGACGTCTTGGACGAGTTTAAGCTTCAAACAGGGAAGGAACTGGACACCTACTTCTATGGCGCCTACAACACTATCATGATGCTTGGAACAATCCTGGCTTCATCTTCCATAACGGCGTCATTAGAGTAAGTATATGTTGAAATGTTGGAGGGACTATGATGTTGTAAGCCAAATAAATAGATAAAAATATATAAGATACTTTAGTGATCAGTGAAGACGCAGGGACTCTATCTTTTTTTATTTTATTCATAATCACTGACATAAATACAAATGAATGGACGCGGACTAAGTGACTGCGAACTCAAGTTAGGAGCAACTTATATTCTCGCAGCCACTTTTACAAGACATTGAATAAATATAAATGCATAAATGACATAGCGTGAGTCAAAAACCTCCCCTCCCAGAAGAAAAACAAACAAACAAAGCAAAGCAAAGCAGGACCTATGCAGCTAAAAACGTTTTGTTTCTGTTATATAGTTTTGCGTGGCTAACATAATTCTACAGTTAATATCATAAGAACAGGACAAACTACCACGAAGAACTAAAAGTTGTTTAGCATTATCAGAACTTTCTGTTAAGCATTATCAGACTTTTTCTCTTCACAGGATCAGTGGCTACAAGACAGGAGCATGTTCCCAGCCAGAGTCGGTGGGGTTTGCCTTACGAATGGTCATGTCTGTATTTCCCATTGCAAATCTGCTGCTATCTTCTGTCTTCGTTTGGCTGCATCCCATCACGGAGGCCACCCGTCAGAAGACGAAAGCGGCGCTGCAGGGAACACAGTGAGAACAATTTGATTTTCTCTGTGTGTTAGCGTTTGCTAGCGTGTAGCATGCAGTGTTTTGGTGTGTAGTGGCTTTAGCTGTGATGCCATGGACTTTTCAGAATGTGAAACAAGCACTTTCAGTTGGGGATGGTATGGTTTTGTCGAGTGTAAAAATGGTAGAAGAATAGGAGGCTGAAAACAAGATACGTTTAGACAAAGAATTGTTTAAACGAGAAGATGGGCCTCTGATGTTTAACCACAATGCGTCACGATTGCACATGCGCACTGGGAGCTTTGGGGGTGACTTATACTTCTTTCCAGTGTTCCCACTTACCTTTATAACGATTCAATCCAGGTAACTTTCTTCATGTAATACATTGTGCTTTACTTTGCTTCAAGTGTCCCATTCCAGGGTTCTCAACTTTTGTCGCATTGTAGACCTGACATTCCCTATGTGTTGTGTTTACAGATTCCCCAGCATGGCGACTATGAGGAGCCACGTCACAATAGAGACACCATCAGCGAACGACGTCACCATCAGCACAATTACTTAGATCCTAGCCAATCGACAGGGCAGGACGGGCGTGCAATCCCCCTTCAAAACAACGTTCACTGCACGGAATCCTATCTTTAAACACACATTAAATCCTGCGTAAAGGCACATGTAAGTGAAGAAACGCAGTCTTTACGCATGCTTTAATTTGTGCGTAAATGTTGGATTCTTTGCAGTGCGTTTAAATAAAGATTCAGAAATACATGAATCCTTCAAACAACATTGATGAATTGGAGTGTAATGTACATGTTGTACATATTCATATCATACGCAGGTAGACAAATGTGATCTCTATTGCTGAGATCACACTTCCAAACCGGGGCCGGGCAGTCTGATACGGAAATTATGAAATAAAAGAGAACAAAGCACAAAAAAAAGGTTTTTTAATCAATAAAGGGGACTATTTGCGTATATTCTTCATATAAAATGTTGATTTTTCGTTAATCGAAACAACCCGGCCGGGCTCCGGTTTGGAAATTTGACCTCAGCATAAGATGTAAAACCAACAACGTATGTCAATCTTGGAATCAGGAATAATGACAGTTTCTTTGACTTGATGCTTGATTCCAACATAACTGATTTATAGAGACTAGAAAGGTGGTTCTCATATTGAGGAACATTAGGCCATGTTAATTTGATTACATGGATGACATCCCATGGGAACCCCAAAACTGATGCGAGCGTGCGAATATAAAAAAAATCGGAAAAAATGTTGCCTTCATTATGAAATCTACGTCGTCATGAAGATTGAACAAATGACTATACACACAGAGTATGGTGTGGCAAATAATAGACTCTTAATTTTCATTTGTTATTTGACTCTCATATTGAGGGAAATTAGCATCAAACTAAACTGTTTGATGTACAAGGCCTTGTAAAAAAAGATACACGTGTACGTATGTTAAATGTCCTCACCCTCCATTTGAAAATAGAAAAGAATGGAAAATGTAGTGCAAAGAGCTGGGGCGCTAAAGTCAATAACTGAATGAGTGAACTCTTCCGAGACAGTACTACGCCGTAGTATCGACATTGACAGCTACTTGACTTCCTTTGGTAAATCATTATCATAGATCCAGAGACTCATTCATATACCATTTACACTTGTCTTCATACCTATTCTCCGTCACTGATGAAAGATAGTAGTGGCGCTATCTGAATTAACGTCTGACTCTAGAGACAAGTTATCCAGTTGCTTTATTTATCTATTTATTATATGCAGGGCTCGAAATACTGGGTGCATATGCACTTTTATGCACCCACAATTCGAGCTGTACACCTCATTTTTGACTGTAAGTGTACCCTGACATTTGACGTGATTAAAGTTCCCATTTCATTTTACTTCAGACCTACACCTTGTCTGTTTGTTTTGCTTGCGTGTTTTCTTGATGGGAGCACGATTCTCAGAAAACTTGAAGAATTTGAATCATGACGTTCTCTTCCTTGCTAGGGCTTACCCTAAAAGAGAGAGTGGATGCCATCAATGGTGCCAACCTTTTGTCTTTATTTCTTTCAAGGCTTAAAGATGGTATCAAACTAAAATATATGTTCTGATTATAGTCAAAAATGATAAACTAGTGCAATCAATTAACATACACGTTCGCACCCTAATACACCCTTCTCTTGTTACTGAACATCACACCATCATCAAAAAATTATTCTTCATAGTCAAAGTTTTTGTTGCAAGGTATTCAAATTACTTTATGATGACGTCACAGTGAACGTCAAAAGCCGATACGGCTACTTCATTGTCACACAGACCGGAACACTCGTATCGAACGTTATCAGTGCCCAGTTATGGCATGAAGTATTCTATTGGAAGAATGTATATATTTTTGAAGTAGAACACATAGTAGTATTGATTTTGCTTTTATTTTGCGGAACATTTTTCCGACCACTCCCCCTATCCCCCCCCCCCCTACCCCGCCTACGTGCGCATCGAAGCCAGTCACATTGTGGTCCTTAACTACAAAAAGCCCCATAGGGTTAAAACTGTGTTCTGCTACATCCAAATGGCTAGGTTCTAAGTAATCGTGCTGATGTCGACGTCATTCGTCGGTGTCTCTGTTGTGATGTGGCTACTCGTTGTCGCCATGTTGGTGAATCTGTACGCACAACACATAGAGAATGTCAGGTTTACGATACGACAAAGAGTGATAGTGCTCAGGACCCTAAAACGCGTACGGTTAAATGAAAATGGGTAAAACACAATGCATTAGATGAACTGTTACGTGGATTAGGTCTAAATGATTGTGAATACCAAAAAGAAGCATAAGTCACCTGTATGCAGGTCGGACCACAATGCATCACGATTGCACATGTGTACTCATGTGCAATAGTGATTCAATGTGATCCAACATATATAGGTGGCCTACTGTGGCAGGTTGAATAAAAGTTCTAAACGGGAACTATGCGGCCTCAGATGTCTTACTGAGGAACGACTGCCGTGTGCGAGATGTCGGTCAGCTTGAGGAATGAATCCACTCTACAATATAATTCAGTGTCTTAACGTATCTTCTTTTCAGTTTCCCACTCTTCCCACCTCCATCGACCATTTTTACCTTACACAAAACTTTACCATCCCGAACTGAAAGTGCTTGTTTCACATTCTGAAAAGTCCTTGGCATCACCGCGGGAAGCCACTATGCACCAAAACACTGCCACACGCTAGCAAACGGTAACACACAGAGAAAATCAAATGGTTCTCACTGTGTTCCCTGCAGCGCCGCTTTCGTCTTCTGACGGGTGGCCTCCGTGATGGGATGCATCCAAACGAAGACAGAAGATAGCAGCAGATTTGCAATGGGAAATACGGACATGACCATTCGTAAGGCAAAACCCACCGACTCTGGCTGGGAACATGCTCCTGTCTTGTAGCCACTGATCCTGTAAAAAGCAAGTCTTCGAGTTCAGGCGTCTTCACTGATCACCAAACTATTCATTCTATTTTTATTCATTCATTTGGTTTACAACAGGGTACTAGCCCACTAGGCAGCGTTGCTGATATACAGGCCCGAAAATGACATACAATTTTAAGACAGATATTTGACATGCATAACTTTATCTGGCAATGAACAAATTTGGTAATAAAAAATATTACAGAAGATATGAACACCATATATTTTATATATATGTTCAGCGTTTTCTATGAGCCTCCCACAGTCTAATCCAAATGATAAGATAGTACTCCTTGTAGGTTGTCTGAGCTCAATACAGTGGTAAGGTGCAAATTGCCCTAATGCCACAGGCAAAAAAATGAACGTTTTTGCACAAATGGAAAATGATGGGGGGGGGGGATTTATACGTTATGGCAATAGAACATTCAGACAATGTTCTTTGTGCTATGATTTGACCAGGCATTGTAGAATTCATACAAAATGTAGTCCCTCCAACATTTCAAAATATACTTACTCTAATGACGCCGTTATGACAGATGCAGCCAGGATTGTTCCAAGCATCATGATAGTGTTGTAGACGCCATAGAAGTAGGTGTCCAGTTCCTTCCCTGTTTGAAGCTTAAACTCGTCCAGGACGTCAGGCAGCATCACCCTTGATGACCGGGCAATAAACAAAATATCCTGAAACCCAGCCATGAACGCTGTACCCACTCCGTTCGTTCTCTGCTCTGCAGAAGTAGGACGGGTATACTGTAGCGTTCATGGCTGAATTTCAGGCTAATAACGAATGGCGGCCATGGGTCAATTCAAGCAGAACATAAGAGATGATTTAAAATCTTTTTATAAAGAAGAAAGAACTTTAAGAACAAACATAACAACAGTTCATATACGTCATGTATAAGCATATTTACCAAGATTGATTGTGTATTTGCCACAAACTAATGTTGAATATTGGCAAAAATAAAATGAACAGCTGTAAAAATAATGCTAAAAAATAACAAAACATGAGGGAAACTGTATTACAGATGTTATGTATAAGCATGATTCAGTTCGTATTTTGTTCAAAATTGGAACAAATGAAATAAACAGCTGTGATAGTGCTCTAAATGCATGCATTTGCTCATGCCTAGACTGAATCTGCAAAAATCTAATCTGTTGTGTCTGGACTCGCGATGTTTATACGCCCATAGGGAATGAAGTCATGGACTGTATTAGCATATTTTCAAACTGCCCGCCCATGAGGCGTCGCCAAAAAACATGTATCGTGGACTGATTCAATGGGGAGCTCCATTTCATTTGAGACCTATTCAATCCCTATATATAGTAAAATATTCTTAAAGGAACGCAACACAAAATTTCAAATTTATTATTTTCCAGTAGTTTACACATTAAAAAGTTGATATATTTCAATTTTTACATTAGTCCGCCAAATAATTACCCTGTGCACGCGTTTGAACTTCGCGCTCTCCTAGCTCGCCCGCTGCGATGGCAATGATTTATGCTTTGCCCTGACGTCTACGTTCCGAACCCGCTTATTTGCATATTGACAGTGTCAGTGGGAGATCACTGGATTGTGATATGCAAATAAGCGGCTTCGGAACGAAGAGCAAAGCATTAATCATTGCCATCGCGGCGGGCGAGCTAGGAGAGCACGAAGTTCAAACGCGTGCAATGGGTAATTATTTGGCGGACTAATGTAAAAATTGAAATATATCAACTTTTTAACGTGTAGACTACTGGAAAATAATGAATTTGAAATTTTGTGTTGCGTTCCTTTAAGATTTTGTACCATGGTAACATCAATCCTGCAGATGCAACAGCACCTTGGACGATCAGGGTAGGGATAACTATAGCGGCTGCCACCATTTCTGGGAGGAAAATGAGGATGAGATGGAGAGGCACTGCCAGCTGGAAAATAATATTCATATTTAGAGAGAAAAAGAAACACGCTGTTTCACATTGTTTTATACGTTTTTGTCCGATGATCGCAAAAGTTATGCTACGCTCGGGTATGGCCCGGCAATGCAGCGACAAGGTATCGAACGTTTCAAATGGCAACGAGTGCTTACGACATAGAAACGCGCCGCAGCGCTTCTGTATCTGAAGCAACGACCCTAGCGATCCGCCCTTAATTACCTTCACCAAGAATTAAGGTTATGTTTTCGGTAGCCTTTGTATGTATGTGTGTGTGTGTGTGTGTGTGTGTGTGTGTGTGTGTGTGTGTGTGTGTGTGTGTGTGTGTGTGTCCCCGTCCGTCCGTCCGTCCGTCTGTAAACACGATAACTCCACAAGGCTTAGATGGGTTGCCTTGATATTTGGTAAGTGGGTACGTCCTGGTAAGATCTCGAAATGATTACATTTTGGCCACCCGGCGGCTTGTTATGGTACTGCAACGGAACTTCCGGCTTTGATATGTCTTTACCCGGACATGCTAGGGTCTACGAATTTTGTATGGTATATAGCTCTTGCGTTCGGAAAGAAGTAACGTGAGTTTTAACATCACTTATTCAAATCAGGACATTTGGATAATTTATGTAAAATACTAGAAAGCCTTCTTTTTTTGATATTGTCATTGGGGGAGAATGTGATCAACTGCTATAATTCATGCAAATGAGGATCTTATTTTGCATAATGAATGAGAAACATTCGTCAGCTGTAATTATATAAAGGTAAACATCATTTGGCGAAGGTATGAGGTCGCGGAATTCTAGTTTTCTCTGCGTTAGCGCTGGTCAGCCGTCACCCAATCAGATACTCCCCCTCCTGTGGTTACCAGCCAATCACGTTGCCTATTTACTGTATGCGGTGACGCTATTGGCTAAAAACTCGAGGGGGAGCAACTCATCAATGCAGGGAGAAGGACGAAACTTCGAAAGTTCAGATCAAAACACACTACTGCATTATACAGAAGTTAGTCGCTGTGGACCTTCGTAGTTTTTGGCCACGCCCCCCGTTGCCAAATATAGAGGGGGGAACCGATTTCCATGGGGGAACTATAAGATTTTAGAACACCGGCACTTTTGGGCCAAGCAACCTGGAAATACGATAAAAGAAGTTAGGGATGGAAATTCGTAAACAATGATAAGCAAAATAAACAAGGAGAGCCAAAATATGAAAATCCCTCACCAAGACAAATCCAATGCAGATAGTCTTTCTTCCAAATCTGTCCAGCAGTAGCTTTAATATCGGTATACCGATGATTATAGAGGCCTAAAATGAGAAATATATGTATTAATTTCTATTCCAAAACAAACTAGAAAGGTAACATTTGCAAAGCAAATGCATAATGTTTACCTTTACATGGTCTATAGCCTAACAAACTACTGCTGTGTTAATTCTTACTCAAACACATTCATATGTAATATATGGTGACCAGCCCCTCCAACTACGTCCTGCTACAAAATGTAACACAACACCACAGGGTGTCTGCTACAGCACCAGATACCATGGGGACAGACGTCTGGTCATTGACTTTATTTGTTTGGAGAAGAAGAAGAGGAAGAAGAAGAAGAAACAGAGCAAAAACAATGTTTTCCTTCTGCGAAGGTAAACATAATGAAGAGTACATTAATCCTAAATAACCTTTTCCGATATCAGTTTACTTACAGCTTCCCCTCTCCGTTACACCTTAATATATATATATATTGTCATTCTCAATGGTGCATGCTTCACTTGGGAAGACATTAAGTCATCTTATCCTGTACGAGGCTCTGTCTTTCATTTTTCACTTACTCATTTTATAGGCATGTGACATCAAATTGACGGTGATAAATGATGAATATAACTTTCTTAAAGTGGCATTATGTAACATTTTTGCACCAAAAATTGAATATTTTTATTTAAAAAATCTTCGTCTGATTGTAATTTACTTCCACTTTTCAACATATTTGTGCAATTATCTCATGACATATTTCTGACATTCATTATTGGCGCTAAAATAGCCCACATGAGGCGGACTCGTCCCAACACAAACTATACCAGAATGTAAACAAACATGGCTGACAACTGTGTTTACATCTTTTAAAAACATTCGTAAGGCGTCATATTTTGGCATCTTCGCTTCCCGAATGGCACTTATTTGCAATGGAGTAGGGTTGATTCAACTTTTTTTGTAAAGGAATGACCAGAAAATTTACTTTTTGTATCATCGCAATGTTACATAATGCCGCTTTAAAAAAATCATAGAATAGGTTCTTTAACAGGGGAAAGCCATAAAACCAAGTCAGTGTGGTTTGATGTGATTTACAACGGGACTACTTACCGTCCCCACAAGAAGGTAAAGCTCCACCAGGTCGCCGAGATTCAGAGAATATTGGATGTAAAGTGCAAGCCCTTGCTGCAGTGTCTACAAAAACAGGAAATCTGTTGTCATCAAGAACAGTTTAATATAGATATGAATGGTTTAATATTGGTATGGGTGCTATAGGCATGATAAGTCGCTCGGTGTGATATAACCAGCCACTACCGCGTGCTCGCGAAGTCCGTGTGCTTTGCAAAGGGTTACTCCAAGAACTAACAAGAAATTTGAGATTTCAGACTTTCGGGAAGTGTTTTAGGTATCCGTGAAGTATGGGAACAGTATTGCGTGATCATTGGGAAATACCAGATTGAATTACATCACAGAACTGATTATTACTTATAGGATTGTTTGCCGCAACTCACTCTGGTATTACACTGAGGTTTCATACCATGATTCACAGTACACATTTCTGGCAAACTTATACTATATCGTATCACCCACGACATACCAGGTCACAACTAAACCAACTGAAACCTAATCTCCGCCCACTCACTTTTATTCCTCGCTGCTCTGGACAAGAATACATACAAACACCCCTAAACCAGAGCCACCCAAAACAAAACTTCCATTCCGGAAATAATAATGGACATTTAATCAATTAAGCTTATTTTTGTGACCATCTTACATAGTCAGCCTCGTATAAACGTAAAAGATAAGGTTTATTACATACGCTTGATGAGGAATCGTAGCATATGAATATTCCTGAAGCACAGAGGAAAGGCTTGAACGTGAAAATGACCCGCAAGGTCTTCAACAAAGGCTCGTCTGGTGTGCTGACGTCCACCACCGTATCTGGAAAACAGAGCAAGATATCAGAGATTTCAAACTTCCGGGAAGCAGATGTAGTTTATGATAATGAATGTTATTTATTTACACACCTATAAAATACACTTCTGGTCAATTGTCACAAACAAGCAGCTTTATGAATTTAGCTGAATTGGGTTGCGACATAACATAAAATCACTAAGTTATACGAAACTCCAATAAAAATATCTCGGACACTTGGTAAAAGTTATATATACTTATAAAACTCTGTTTAACGTTACATTGAAATAATTGGACTTATTCCTTTCAACCTTAATTAACGTAGTCGTGCTCATACATACAAATGATTGTGTCAAGAGTCTGTTGTCATGTTCTTAGGACATCTGTGGAGTTCGTTATTCAAGAGAAAAGTTTGCATTAAGAGAAAAGGGCAGATACAAGAAACTACGTCTAAGTGACAGATACTGTAAATACCGTACAGAGGGAGCAGTGGAAGATGAAATGCATTTTATCTGTCAGTGTCCACATTACGATTTTGAAAGAAAAAAGTCATTCAAAGAATTCGACGTCTCTGATATTTCTCACATCTCACCAAACAACAAAAGACTATATTACTTAAGTCTCCCGATCCATTTAGTTTTCAAAAAGTCGTACAATTCATCTCCTACTGCCTCCAGAGGAGAAGTCAACCACCCCAATAGTTTAACTAGAAATAGAATGGTAGCTAAGGTATGTTAAGGTATGTTGAGGAATTACATAATAGAATACATGATAAGATTGTATGACGAAACTTACTTCGCTATCACACCATGGTTTATGTTTCATGCATTCCTGGCGAGTAAAAATGAATTTTTAACACCCAAACGGAAATTCCATTCTCTCGTTGTAATTACAAAGCAAGCAAACAAAGGAACATGCACGGTGGTAAAATTTGGGCCCCGATCTCCCCACCTGCTTTAGAACCCGAACCATGTTCGAATGACGTAATTCGAACCGAACGGTGTTCGATCCGGGGTCCCCCGCGGTCCCCCGCGTGCTCAGGCCCTTTTTTACACGGGTACCGCCAAACAGAAAAAATATCACATTTGCACAAATATAAACAGTTTTCTGGACAGTCCATCTATGCCGTCATTTGTAGTGGACATGTAACATGTAACGAAGTTACTGCCGTGATCGTGGGTGACCTTGAATGTCGCAATACTTGTACACGCTGGCATGAATGTGCCCCTCTTCATATCCGTGCCGCATGACATGCGTGCAAACCTCGAGCAAGATTGGAAGCACGGAGAGTCCAACATACCTCATTGACGGCTCAAAATGACTGTAACGGTTTTTCCGAGGCTTGTGTCTTAGGGATTTTTGAAAAATGCCCCCGATTTTGAATTATGGGCAATTGAGTGCGAAAAATGTCAAAAAATGCCATTTTTTCACCTATTTGTCGACAAAAACTACACTTAAAATCAGAAATTAAAAAAATCCTAAGGCACAGCAGTTTGTGTGTGTGTGTGTTATATTCCTAGCCGTCGAAAAATATGAAAATTAGGTATTTGGGATAATACATTTAGCCAATCTTGCTCAGTGTTTGCCTAAAAACATGGCGCTCCGCAAACGCGAAAAAAATCGTCTTTCGGAGCGAAATTATGAAAAATCAGCCATTTAACGTAAAAATCAAACATCAAAAGTATGTAAGGGCGATAATTTCATTTTATTTTGACGAAATTTTCCCTTCCATACTATTTGTTTATTTTCAAATATTTTACGGTTAGCCCAAAAATCGCGTCTTGTAACCCGATACTTTTTCGAACGCCCCTAGCAATGGGAAAGAATACCGTAGCAACAGACCACCGTGATGGTCGTACAAAATACAAATGAATGCTTAAAATACATCATAGCCCCAAAATATATACTGTTTGTATCTATTGCAAGTTAATGTACAACTGTAACACGGGTATAATTTTATCTATTATTATAATCAAAATGAATTTCATTTGGAAATAAAATAGTCTTCATGTATAATATTGTCTAGTATGTTGTTTAATTCTTTTGAAATGGGTCAATGGTATCTGATCTTTGTCTTTCTTTTTACGTTATGGTCCCAAGTAGGTATCATGTTTGAGTCAATGACGTATATCGGTTTTCAACAAGCTAAAGTGACATCTGTATGTCATTTTTTCTATTTTAGTTTTATTTCTTTCAATAATAATGTTGCTCGTTAAGTATACGTAGTTAATGCTTATTGCTTAGTTGTTATGTTATGTGTTATAGTTACAAGTTTTATTCATGACTCCAGGAAGATTAATGCAGTATTTTTGTATTGTACTAATGGAGATCTTTCAAATAAACAAACAATAAACAAAACTTCCATCTTATATTCTTTTGCCATGTTACATGATGTTTCTCTCGTTGACATTATTTACAAGAAGATGGTTGTGACGTTTGTCCTTTCTGACAGAGACAGATTGAACTTATTAGTATATGTAATTTTTTTCACCAACCTTTACGTTCTGTGACCCCAAAAAGAGCCGCAATGACAGCAAGGACACAACAGGCACAGACACTTCCGGCGGACACAAGGTAACCGGTTCTCTGGGTGTGAGAGAAGAGAAAAATTGTATCACTCTAACTTTCCAACTTTGGTTCCAGTAAACCTTGTACTAGACTTGCCACAGAGAGCATCATTACCTCGGGGTACGTGTTTTTGATGTGTTTGTCTGTGTGTGTTTGTCTGTATTATGTTTGTGTGTGTGTATGTGTGTGTGTGTGTGTGTGTGTGTCTGTGTGTGTGTGTATTAACGTTTGTCTCTGTGTGTGTTTGTCTGTATATGTTTGTGTGTGTGTGTTAACGTTTGTCTGTGTGTGTGTTTGTCTGTATATGTTTGTGTGTGTGTGTGTGTTAACGTCTGTCTGTGTGTGATCGTCTGTATATGTTTGTGTGTGTGTTAACGTTTGCTCTGTGTATGTTTGTCTGTATATGTTTATGTGTGTGTGCTAACGTTTGTCTCTGTGTGTGTTTGTCTGTATAGGTTTGTGCCAGTGTGTTAACGTTTGTCGCTGTGTGTGTTTGTCTCTGTACCTGTTTGTCCGTGTATGTTTAAACGTTTGTCAGTGTATGTTTGTGTGTGTTTGTCTCTCTCTCTCTCTCTCTCTGTTTGCTTCTTTGAATTCGTCGGTCATAGCATTTGGTTTCATAACACGACGCCTGTTTATTTTTTCGACTGCCTGCTCGGTTTATTTTCAACAAAAATCCGAGAACCAAAAATTGGCACGGCCTAAGCGTTCTACGATAGTCCTATGTAACTATGCAGTTGATAATCACTTGGCACCTGTGATATCAATTTTTTTCAAACATAACGAAAATTTCCCGATAGTCCTTCTGCCACCTTTCGCAGGGAAAAAATGACTGAAGCTATTTCTACACGCCACTAGGTGGCGCTGCAGTGAAAGGAATGCGGTCCCAAACGCTACTAAGCTTGTATCCCCCCTCATCACGGATAACTGGAGTAAATTTCCCGGTCCAGACAGCCTCCCTACTGCTCCTTATTGCCCTGACGAAAGTAGAAGAAGGGCTACTGAAACGTGGTCAGCTGTGTGGTTGTATTTAACTTTGATTTGCTAACCTGATGGAAGTATTCACGGATCAATGGTACTTCTAATGACTTACCTGTGCCTGTAGATAGTCCATGTCTATGCCGACATTACTGTTGTTACTAACAGTGATGTTAGCACAAGATGAAGACGACATGGAACCTCCAAACGCTTGTACGATAAGTCCCTGCATTCCCATGGCCAAAACGACCCCACCGACTTCACAAAAGACTCCTGTGAATGTAGTAATTACAACATACTAGTACGTATTTTGGTCTCTCGTTGTAGTGTTAAACATTTTCAACATGTGACAGCTGTTCTTTTTGGTCTATGTCAGCACAGTGCGCCCTGATGTAGCCACAGCCTGGCAGAGGGCGCAGGACAGAACCATCTGGAAGACAACTTGGAGAGGCGCGACGCTCCCTGGAGCATGCGGTGCTGACTGACTGACTGACAGCTGTTCAATAAAGATTTCCTCCAATCCACCCACAGTTATTGGTTTTTGAAATTGCACATATATAATTGGTTAAGATACACATCCCTACAGTCCTTGTGCTTGTTTTCACTGTTTAACTCCTAACATGTTATCTTTTACAGCTACGAGAGTAGAGTAATGTGGGGCATTGGGGATAGTTAAAGTTAGGGCCGCCATCATGGTCCTGAATACGCGATCTGTGTATCAAAGTTTCTATAGACGTATTCGCTCTTAAGTCAACTTATACCTCACTCGAGCAGCTGTAAAAGAGAAATTTCAGAAATGAAAATAGTCATGTGAACTAAAGATTCTTATGCATGTGCAATTTCAGCTTCTCTAGCTAGAAGCGGATGTGGGGAAATCTTTATTGACTACCTTCAGAACAAGATATGACACAGTTTAGGAAGTACTCACTGTATCCAATTGCAGAGTCCCTCTCCTTACTGTCATCTGTCATGTACATGATGAGTGTTCGGAGACCCAGGGTAACAGCCTGTTGGTCAGGAAGTTAATGATATTAGCGATGAGGCAGCGACCATATTGAGTGACCACAAATGGTCAGATCGCTCAGCGGTCGTGCAATGAGCGCTCATTGGACTCACATAGGTCTCTGCATGGTCGCTGCTGGTCTCTCAACAAATACGCTTAGCGATCGTCAACCTAAGGTCGTTCAGAGGTCTTCCTTAGTTCTCCAAAGAATTTGCTGACTATGGAATTTTTTTTATCAACGAGGGATCAAGGATCGCCTTCATTGAAACACGATACTTGCAACTGTCAATGCTTGGATGCTCTTACGAATATTGTGTGACAGTTTATGGCAATGTCCCAAGGGGGCGTTATCAAACCATCGCTTTTTTTTGCTGATGTGACAATCAGCACAATAGAAGTACAAGAATAAAGTAGAATCAATTTATATCGCTGTGAAGGTCACAATACTATATTAGCAGCTGATAGCCTTCCTCACATTTGTTTCACTGCGCGGAAAGTTGGATCTGCCAATGGTAGTAAATGTCAGTAAAGTGGGAGTAATGTTTACTTTGTCACCAAACATTACAAATATATATGGTAGTAAATAACATTCAAGTCCGGTAATTACATTTACTACCATTGTTACGTCTGGCTCTGTTTACCAAGGAGATTCAAATAGATGCCTTGCTTTACAGAGCAAACATTACCCGGCTTTACTGGCATTTACTGCCTTTGTTGCCATTTTTGTTCAGTGTTTTTCACACCAAAGTGAATCAAGGGCCATCCAGAAATAACGGTTGAGGTTATGTTTCAAATCTTGGGAACTAAATCTCATTACCGTGATGGACAGACTCTTCACGACGTAGATGGCGAGGTAGTACGCAAGTTTCCCGCCCGCTGTCGTGTCAGGAACCACCCACATCAGGAGGTATGCCGGGATAGCAATCACACTCCCGCCAAAAATCCTGCTGAGGGAACGACAACAACATTGTCAAGCGTTTTCACGTGACGTCATAGGGGAAGTCAACATGGCGGCGGACTCCTCTATCTCCATTTCCCGACATCCAGAGATCTTCTAATCCTAATAAATATCCTTTATAACCATAATTAAGAAGTATTAGAGTAATGCTAACTGTAGAACTATACTGAAATCCCATTATAACCTTGTTCTCAAACCTAATACCTACTAAGTAAGTCGGTGTAACGTTATTCCGTCTGGTACGCAGTAAAACAATTGGTACTGTTAGAATCGAACACAAACTACAGGAGGGTCGTTCTTAATCTCCAAGCAGATTCGGTGGGGCAAGGGGACTTTATATTGGCCAGTCCTGCATGTATCCATTGGCCGCCTGTATCCAACGTTCGTGGGGCGAACGTTGGATACAGGCGGCCAATGCAGGACTTGCCCCACCGAATCTGCTTGGAGATTAGGTCGTTCTAAACGCTTGCGACCACGCCTGGAATGAAGCGACATTTAATACTAAAATCTAGGGCCGTGACTACAAAGCCTTAACGTTATATCAATATCCTTCAAAGCTGAAATGTTTGCAGTCATTTCTTTGCAGGAGAGGCGACGTCCTTTTGAAAATAAGGTAAGGGGAGGGGCAGGGGAAACCCATTGAGTAATGAGCTGCTACCAGACGTGTACGGTACCGGTAAACTTTAGGGACCTCCCTGCTATGCTTTAAGTCCCCCTTTCCCCCTCAGGAATACGTAGTGAGTGACACCAAACGGTTTAACAATGTTTCATAGATACCATGTATGTATTAGGGGCACCAGTTACATATAACCCATATCTAGATCCCTCCTCACACATGGTTTTCCCTTGGGTCGGCTTAGGGGTGTTTTAGAGCCGTCCTACTAAGCATTGTCCTTTTTCTGGGAGCTTATCTTCGTAGCCAGCCTCTCTGACAGCGAAGTAATTAAACCCAACACAATAGAAAATTCCCCGGCGTGCGCTAACGGGCCTGGGCCCAGCACCGTACAGATACCGGTAAGCTCTCGATGGCATGGTTGCCAGGCTAGAACATTTAACGTTTGAAATTAGAGCAGCCACACATCCCACACATCCTTCATTCATTGTATCCGTCTTGTTAATTAGCCTTCGGGTAAGAATTTGTAATAAACATTAATTGTTATTTTATGACTTTCGCTCAACACTTCCCATGGTTTTAATCTGCCCCATTTGGTCTTCTTCCGTCCGACAAAGGGCGTGACGACAAGGTTTACTACGACGTCCACTGCCTTCGTCACCGTCCCAAGTACAACCAACATGCCGGGTGGGACCTAAGAACAGCAAACAAGGGCATCAGCTTCTACAGGTAGCATGGAAACGGAAGTAAAAACAACATGGAGAACATTACCAAAGAACTAGAAGGGCAAACATCATAGTTCACAATATAATATCTGAGAACTAGAGGGGCAAACATCATAGTTCACAATATAATATCTGGCTAATAATTTTTTTCCAGTGGAAACATGGCAGGACTGGGGCATACATGTGTAGTTCAAGAATGAGCAGAAGAATACTTTGTTTATTTTGCTTGCCGATAAAGTAGCTTCTCGGGGGAGTTGTCTTAGTATAATTAAAGGTAAGCATTTTTGTACGGTTTCTGTCCTATGCATTTTCGTACTGGAAGCAATGGTTAAGGACCTTTGCCACGTGTACTGTGATGTTTACCCAAAACGGAGGTTCCTTAGCGCAGAGAATGGAATCTAGTGAATGTTCCAAAACAATGTTAATTATTTACGGCCGCAGGGTGTGCCCAAAACTTCTGCCTGAGTGGACTAACCTGAGCCACCAACAGCATGAAGTAGTTGAAGTAGAAATTCAGGATGTTATTTGGTAAAACGAAGGCCAGCGAGCCCAGTCCATAAGAAACCTTCTCTCCTATGCTCAGCGGCGTTGGTACCCAAGCTTCGGTCGCCATTTTACTGTGAGAAGCAATGAATACAACAACGAATACAACATAAAACATTTAAAAGTAAGTATACACAAATGATAGTCAAATGGTAGGAAAAATACTTTTTTGATCACTTGGTGATGTAATGGCAGTTCTAACTATCACATTTTGTACATTCGTCTGAACAACATTAATTGTATCAAAATATAATCAAGTGATTGCTTGCTTGATCAATGTACAGAACATTGTACTACAAGTGATACCATGTATGATGCCATTTTTGTATAACGATGAGCGGTTTAAAATTTGCGCTCTTTCAAACTTGACATGCTTATTATTACTTTACAATGGACAGCCTACGGACACTACAGCTCATTAGGAACATGACCAGAATACTTGTTGTATCCTTGGTAAAAATTTTACGTGGCATAACAGAATTAAAATGAGGGGGCAATTTTTTAAAATTGCAACATTGTTGCAAAAATGTTATTATACTTATGTATGGCACATATACGCTTTACATAGTCTACAGACACTACACAGTCTGCGGACACTAGAACCTGGTAATTTATGTTTCATTTTTTACAACCATAGTTCAAAGTGGCTACTGTCAGAAGACCACCATTTTTAGATGTTTCAGAACATTGTTCTTAATATTCACTCATATCTTTTATATTACTATTAATAAATCATTTTTGTACTTTTCTACGGACACTACAGATTTCCACGGACAAAAAAGCAGGCAACTGAAAGCAACATAAAGACAAATGTTTTGTGTTACATATAGATATACCATGTATAACATGCACAATGCCCTGCCCTATCACCATTTTTTGGGGTGCAAGGAAATATTTTGCTGTAATGTGTTAAAAAATGCATTTTTGATAACATGTAATACACATTGTTAACTGCACTCTTCAAAAGATGATTTTCCAATTATCATCTAGTTTTCAGCAAAACATATTAGATAGAAAGAGTCAGCCTTAACATATTTTTCAATTCTTGATTTCATTTTTGGTTGGTCACATCGTACTTATGACCAAAGCCTATTTAAAAAATTGGCTGTTTTGAAGTGAAACAGTATACCATAAAATTGGTCATAGCATAACATCTTTCCACCAAAATGTCTCAAGATTGTCTGAAAAATACTTGCACTTTGGTAGTATGTTTTACAAATATCAACACAATGCAATAAATATTTAGTAAGAATGATATAACGATGCAGGATGCCATTGGTACACCATGATCTTGGAATAGCCGACTGTAAGTTAACAGAGTTGCTTACCTGGAGTACACAGATAGGATTCTTCCTCGAGAAGAATGTTAAATGGAGGTCCCGTGTTTGAGGAGAGCCACACCTCGAGCACGTCAAAGATCCCACCGCACGTATCGGGTAGGGTAGGGGTCCATCCCGGTGTGAGTGGTTCACAACTTTACAGCCACCATGTTACAGTAGTTTATACCCGCAGTTGAGTGATTAATGTCGGTTAGTCTGTTTTGTTTTGTTTATTCAAAGACTTAGTATAGTGCTACGCAACTGTTGAAGCGGCTTAGGAAACTAACAATAAGAAATGAATAGAGGTAAGCGAAATCATTGTGCTACTGTATCCAAATATCTTTGTATATATCATTGTGGTAAACCAAAGATTTGTTGCTTCGAAATTGCTGCCATACGATCCTTCCGGACAACAATCCCATTGTAAGCTGCGCCTCCTTGAGAAAAAATGAATCAGTGTGAAAAAAATTGAACACTTTGTAGTGACCTCCTGGTGGAGTATTGCGGTGCGTTGGATCTGCACATGTTCACAGCTGTAACTCACAATCCCTTTGTTGCATTGATATGAAAATCGACCATAATCGTCCTGCCTATTGAAGAACATGTACACAGCACAACACAACGCTACAAATCGGTGTAAAAAGGGACACAAAGTCCAAAGGGTATGAAGTACAAAGTCCACTTTGTCCACAGTCGCCAAGTTCTCTTGCGGCCCGGTACGTGGGTTTCTAAGCCATATAGACTGTCTCCCTGACGTTTAAAACTAGACACAAGAAATCCTTTGACCAGGTTAGTTTCTAGGGGTTTTCTTCTAGTTCCAATTTGTTACGGAGCACAATCATAATGTAAAATTCTCCTCTCGCTATGCAATATGTTTTTTTTGCAAACTTCGTCTTCATTGCTGCTGTTTGATTAGAAATAAATTAGATAACACTAATAAGTCTAATCTACTCTTTCTGGGTTCATAAAATACAGAGCGTATGTATATATGGTTAGAAAAGCACATAACACAACTTGTACATTCATAAGACTACAACTCGATTAAAACTACAGAGCAACATGCAAAATCGTTTTTGGAGGTCAGAGGTCAGTTACAATGATACTATATATTACAGCATCTTGTACAAGAACCTTACCACCAGTGCTTTAAGGGTTTGTTTGTATCTATGTTATATTTCATCATGTAATTTATGAGGTTCTTGAACAGTGGTGGTGTAGTTGATCTGGGGTTTTGTTGTTTTTTTGTTGTTACTTCCGGGTACGATGGTATTGTTTTAATGGTTGACTGGTGAGCTTGATTATTTCGTGTCTGGTGTTGAGCCAAATCCTTGCGCTGCCACATACGTGAGAGGTCAGGTGTTTAGGGCTAGGGTTAGGGTTAGGGTTAGGGTTAGGGTTGGTATTGGAGTTAGGGTTAGTTTGGGATCATTGTTCAGGGCGAGGGACTTACGATTGGGGTTAGGTTAGGTTAAGTCTCCCACATCGCGACCAAACCCCTTTTCATCCCTTGTCTCAGGTATATTGAAAACCCCCAAGTAGTGTCGGAGTCATGTATTTGGCAGGATCATGTATTTGGCTTGACACCGTAGGTCGGCAGAACGTACTGCGCCTGCGCAAAACCCTGATTTTTCACGTTTTTCGTTGGATGTTTGGTCAACGTTGCATCCAAATTTTGCCTGTTGCAGACGATATCTTCTCCTATAAAACATCTGAAAACTACAGACAGGCTGCCAACCTTATGTGCTCTCTAATACAACCTTATATGAGACGTTCTGCCGTGTTACGGGTTTCGCGCAGGTGCAGTACGTTCTGCCGACGTGCTGACATGTGTGCGTGGAATATTGATATGAGATGTGGTGAAAGATCTCAGAATCTGGCCGGGAGCCAGGCGACATGGTGAGGATTGTATTGAAGTCTGCAATCTCCGACTTCTTGTTCAATATGGTATTCAGGAAGGACGTGTTTTACTAACATTAGGTTTCAATGGAACGTAACAAGTATCCTCTGCAATTTGAAACACTGTAACGGTAACGTTACACACATAAACATTG
This sequence comes from Branchiostoma floridae x Branchiostoma japonicum, assembly GCA_013266295.2. Classification (NCBI taxonomy): domain Eukaryota; kingdom Metazoa; phylum Chordata; class Leptocardii; order Amphioxiformes; family Branchiostomatidae; genus Branchiostoma; species Branchiostoma floridae x Branchiostoma japonicum. Next base: position 16,462,463 of record CM023829.1, on the reverse strand, counting down.
CACTTATTACAGGGTTACTTGCCAAAATCAGCCACCGCCTGTGTAAAACAATAAGCATTTACGAGAAAACTATTGTGAAACCTTGCACTAAATTATAGGCTTTTACATTTCAGAAATACAAGAAATATCAAACACCATGTTGTGGACACCAGCAGTTATGTTTGGTGTGGTCTGCATTCTTCTTAGAACAGGTGAGTTATACACGGCCATGCTACTTGTACTGGTCCCAAGACATATGTGACAGATGTGTAGTGCTTTTCAAGCTTTTCAACATTAGCTGCCTGCCTACCTGCCTATGTGCACAGGCCAGGTACTGGCCCCTTGCTCCCCTCCGTCCGGTTTCTCCAGCCAGCTCTATCAAGGGCAATAGTCTCTGCTTCCCTTAGGGTAAGCCCCGTGTCACTCCGAACCTGGTCTTTCCACCTCTTGGGTGGTCTTCCCCGGGGTCTGGGGTTTTTGAACTCCTAGTGGTATGCCTTATAAACTAAGGTGTTTCCTGGTCTTCGCATCACATGCCCAAACCATCTGAGCCTTCTAGTGCGTATCTTGTCAACATTTAATAGCTACAACTATGCAAATAAAGTTTGAAGGTCATGGATTTGCATTGTTTGTCTCTTGTCAGGTGCACAGGCCAATCAACCCCCAATCTTCACAGCGGGAATGGACTACCTTCAAATTCCTGAAGACACTGCAATTGGTGAGAGGAATATTACAAGCTACACATCAAATGTAATATACAAATTTAAGGAAGAAAAGTAGATTGAGGTTCTTCATACATAAAGTATACAAATCACGGTTTGCTTTCCTATAGTTAATGAGACTATGAAAGCAAAAGGTATGAGGTCGTGGAACTTAACTATGTACCATTTTTATATTGATTGTTTTCCCCTAGTCATTTTACCAATTTTATGGACAGTAATTTCTATGAAGACGCCATAAATGTCAATTAACTTAGAAAAGGAATAATTTGCATTTATTGAAAGTAAATATTGACGTTGCAGTTAAAAAATGACAAAGGGTTTATGATGTATGTAATGCTGATGACTACCTTTCGTGACAGGATCTTTAGTGTACACCCTGAGTGCAACTGATGCAGATAGTGATACCCTGACATATGGAGTCTTAGGACAAGTCTCAAATAACCTGTTTATGGTTGATTCACGCTCTGGGGTTGTTACTTTGAAATCACCATTGGACAGAGAGGTAAGATTAGCATGTGCTTTTTTTTTTCCTTTTTAGCTAAATCTACGCCTACGTCTTTATCTTCTTGTAAGCATTAATGCTGAATTCAGACCATGGTTTGGTGCACATTAACCAATTTTTGTTTTTGGGATAAACATACAGGCCTACTGTATCAAATTTAAGATATGATGCCAAGGAATTGATAAAAGGTCGTCACAGTGCTGTGTCTTCATTTGAACTCTGACCTTTTGTTTTACATGCTAATACCAATTTAGGAGCACTTTGTTCTTCTGTAGTTACGTTTTATTCGGCTTAGTAATATTACTGTACCGTAGCAGTGATATTTGTTCCTTACACTATGTTACAGCTAACAGATGAATACCGGATTACTGTGACAGTTTCAGATGGGATAAATCCAGTGGTAAGCGTTTTTTAGATTTGTATTGAGTTCTTCCTGATTGTTGGCCATGCCAAATGACACATTAAGTGTGGAGTAATTAGAATCAAATGTTATTATATAAAAATGTATAAAAGGGTTCAAAGTTGATCTAAGAAAATCTAATTTCAGACTGAAAGAGAGAAAGATTATTGAAAAAATTGTGTTATTGTCTTGTACCTAAATGTTTCGAAATGTTTTACTTTCCAAGGTACAACAAAACCCGACCATCTTCATAACTGATGCCAACGACAACAGTCCAGTGTTCCAGGGCATTCCCTACGAAGTGAATGTCAATGAGGTGAGTTGAACTGCAGTCTTTGGCTGGAGCTCACTGCACCTATTATAATAGAAAGAAAGTATAAACATTCAGCTACAGGAAAAGGTAATTTTATCATCTGTAATCATGATACTGTCATCAAAACTTGAGTCTATTTATAAATCTGTATCAAAAGAGTAGTATATTCAGAAGTGGGTTTGATATTTGCCGATTTGGTTTGCGGAATATAACTGAATATTTGTCATTGTGTTTGTCAGAATGACATTCAACAAACCAGCATATTCAGAGTGACTGCAACTGACGCAGACCAGGGGATTGGTGGAACTGTGTCGTACTATCTAGAGGTGAGTTGTTTCACATGCAATAATATAAATTAGTTCCTTTTTAAAGATTAAAAATGGAATTGATTGTTTTGAAGATTAGCATGCAGGTGGTTCAGCCACCAGAATAGCTGCATCTGAGGTTTGATTCAATTGTTTCTTTCAGGCTGGAGATGAAACAAAGTTTGAGGTCGACAGAACGACTGGAGTTGTGAACTTAAAGGAAGATCTAGATTATGAAGCATCATCTGTTTACCAACTCCGAATCAGAGCTCAGGTAAGGTTATACGATATTTTGTATACTATGGACGTTATATGGTTTTTGGTTAATTTTGATAGCTTTTACTGACATGGAGTCTGTGTAACACGTGTGTATATAGAAATCTAACGTTATCTTTCATTTTAACTTTCATTATGAGACACTACAGTTGGGCTGGCAGTGTGGAGTAAACATAACAAGGAACATTGATACAGGCTATTGAACTTTCAGCCTTCTAATGGAATAGTACATCAGTTCCAATTATATGTCAATGTACATGTACAATGCTTACTATAACACATGGAAGATCCTGCTCTTAGATGACATCTTTAGCATTTAATTCGCAGATTGGTACAACTGTAAAAGTCCTAATGATCCTTGTATAGATAAACATCTGTGTCGTCTTGTTTAGGATGGAGGAGGCAGCTATCAGGGAAGCACAGTTTTTCAGAGCAGCACCACTGTACTGATAGTGAATGTTGTTGATGAGGATGATCAGCCTCCTCTGTTCTTGGGGCAGCCTTTCTCAAAACAAGTCAACGAGAACACTCCACTGGTGAGATGTTTTAAAGATTTACTTTATCTCAAAAAAGATAACGGGAACATTAATTGTTCATTTATTCTTTTTTTATCATAACAAAACAAGTCAATTTGTAACGATAAAAAGAATGTACGGTAGAAACCAGAAAGCCTACAAGGCTTATCGGGGGTTTTCCCCTTAAATGCAATTTAAAGAAGATTAAACCAAACTAAAAAAAGCAACTCATTATAGGTACACAAGAAAATATAAAGACCAATGGACTAACTTAATGAAAAAATAGAATCAAATGACAATAAGGTCAAATTTAACAAAATTGAAAGAAAAATCAAATTGCATAAATGAATTAAAAAGTTATTAAACATAAGGACAAAGTATAATCGATAAATACCAAATGTTTTACAAATAAGTAAACATAAAAAAACAAGGAAAACAAACGAACAAATCAGGAAGTAGCAGTTGTCTTTTCTATCAGGTCCTTTTTCTTGTATTTTAACATGAAATCTGAAATATGTTTATTGTGGAAGCTTGTGTTTATTCATATTTTAGTCCCATTCAGCACGTTAGATATATATGTAGAATGATTTATTTTATACGTTGAAAGTCCCTTTTTACTCTAGGGTACATCTATCATGACTATCAATGCTCGAGATGGAGATCACGGCATCAATAATCCAATAATTTACTCCACCGAAGGGGGTAAGCTACATTAATGATCTTTTTGTCAAGGTTACTTGCACGTAGTTGTTGATGGATTCTACTATATTGAAATAATTGATTAATTGAAGGCATTTGAATCAAGGATTGCAAAATAAGCCTTATCAAGTCATCGGGAATATTCCTTCCATGTCTACGAATTGAATCGAATTTGAGTTACATTTGAGTCAAATTTTAGTCAAATTTAACCCCCAAACACTGCTGGCCTTATCCCGAATAACAGCCAAACACCAGCCAAACATGGCCGAACCTACCGTCCACACCCGAATGTTTTAAACATTTCAAACATTCAGCTGGCGCATCCAACCAATAGCGGACCTTGCCTCACACCAGCCAACCACAGCCAACCTTGCTCCCGAAGTACTCCTAACCATGGTGGCAGTGTTCGGGAGGTCAGATTCGGCTATGTGTGACAAGGATTTTACACGACAGTAGATAAAGTTTGCCTGACCTTCTTTTGTTTTCTAACAAATTCATTGCACTGTGACGTTAACGGTTATCTTCCACCCCTAGATGATGGTACCTTCTCCATTGATTCCACCACTGGAGTGATCACACTTGCTAAGATCCTGGACAGAGAGAGCAAGAGGGACGAAGGAGGAGTCTACCGTTTTTATGTGCAGGTAGGGAATATTCACCATGGTTACGAACTTATTCATCTGAAACCTCAAAGATGTCAAAAAGTGTTAAACCTATTGACCATGCTACACATTAACATTTATTCATGAAGTGACATGACATAATACATTCTGAATTTTTAATCTCCAGGCCAGAGAAAGCAGCAATGATTCTAGGTCGGCAAACAGTAGTGTACACATCACCGTGGTAGACGTAAATGACCAAGTCCCAACATTCTACAGTGGAGACTTCCCCCAGAACTACTTCATGACCACCATTCCTGAAGGTACATCAGCAGGTATTCCCCTGGGAGGTTTTGACATGAGGGTGGAGGACAATGATGAGGTAAGAATGGATGGTCTGATGATTGGCATTGATTTGAAATGTTAGAGTATTGTATAAAGGAAGAAAATTATTTTATGTCACGTTTTTTAGTATCATTGTGTTATTGTGCTATTATTATTATTATGCGACAATACTTTGGACATTTGGGACCGCATTGGCCCAGTATTGTTGGTAAACAATATATTATATATAACAATACGTTACATTTGGAACCGCATGTAACGCTGCTGTAACTATATCTAAAGTATGTATGTCACAATTGTTTTACGCTGCATTGTTACAGTGGCATCTAGCTTCAGTGTACAGTGAGCCACTAACACCTAGCATCAGTGCACAGTAAACTAGTCATATTAGCCCTGATGAAGATGACAGACGGTCATGGAAACGTCGGCTCTTGTTTAAAAAAGTGGTTTTGAATAAATAACTTTGTTATTCAGTTGTGTCCAATGATTTGATGCAAAATTCCAGCCTTAGCAAATGTTCTCATGTCAGAATATCTATTCTTGGATGGCCTGAAAAGCACCCCAAAACATTTTCTATCGATTGGCATATAGCTTCTTTGTATTTGTTTTCTATAAGACATTATCCAGATGAACAATGACAAAACGTAAAGCATCACATAGATCATGTTGTGAATCTCCAAATGATGTCTTGGGTCCTTTCAGGGTGACAATGGAAGGTTCACCCTGATACTTGATGAAGAAGGCAGCAAGTATTTTCAAGTGGTGCCGAGTACTGTTTATGGGCAGGCAGAAGTGAACATCAGAGTCAAGAATTCCAGACTTCTGGACTATGAGACACTTCGATATGTGCAGTTCAAGGTATGTCCTCTTACATTGTACTTTATAAAATTATTTCTCAAACGTTGAATTTGGAAGTGGTAAGTGTTAAGTTAAACACAAGCTGCAATTATTGCACATATTGCTGATTATGTGTATCTGAGTGGTACCATTCATACTTGAAGAATATATAGGCATATTCAATAATCACTTGTGGTTTTGCTCGAGAAAAGTTGCTGCCATGACCTAATTATATATAAATATAAAACGACTATCAGTCATGAACTTTCATGACATCACGCCGAATGTTTTATTTTGAAGTAATGCAATGCCTTAAACTGGTATTGAATTTCAGGTCATTGCAAGAGAAGACTTGGCATATGAGCATTTCAGTAGCAATGCCACAGTTCTGGTGACATTAGAGGACACCAACGACAACTCTCCGGTGTTCAACCAGTCTAAGTACGACCTGTCTGTAGCCGAGAACTCTCCAGATGGCACAGTTGTGGGAACTATAATCGTAAGGAACTGTTTTATCTATTAGAATTACCAATTACTTCAAAAGAATTTTATTACAGGTACAATTGGTTTTTGAATTTAGATTTTTAAGATAGTATAACTTGAGGATCTTGATATTTATTCGTATTGTCAATACAGGCAACAGATCTGGACTCTGGTGAAATTAGGTACAGTTTGCAAGGGAGTGGGTGTGACAGGTAAGTTGTATTGCATCTTTTATGCTATGAAATACAAATTTGTCACTTGCCACGTGTAAAGTTATATTTTGTTTGGATAACGTGGTCTTTCAAAGCTCTTTTCTTAGAGATGATGCTAACTTTGTAAAAAGGTTTTGCTTTCTTTGAAAAATTCATTTTACATCACAGAATGCATATTTTGTTTTAGGTTTGCTATCAACAACCTTACAGGGGAGGTAACAGTTGCCAAGGGCAACGAGTTGGACCGAGAGACCATCCCGTTCTACTTCCTCACCTTGCTGGCGGAGGATGGTGGGGGACGTGCATCCAACGTGCAACTACAGATCACCCTGACGGATGTCAATGATTGCGTACCAGTCTTCTACAGATCCTACCACTGGAATATCTTTGTTAGAGATAACGTGGTAGAAACTATCCAGCCACTACAGATACTGGTAAAAAATCACCATGTTCTGCAATTTCTAAATAACATCTGATAACATTTATTGGTTGTGCTCATTACCTCCGTGAATGTAGGTATTGTTTTCCGTTTGTTTGCTTATCTGTGTTATGCAATGCATTACGTATTTTTTGTTAGAGTGAGAGGACGTGGTCTTAGAAGTGTCAGAAATAGTATTTTATCAACTTTGTGATGACAACTGACAGATATTCCAGGTCATGAAATGGTAAATAGGTAAATGAAAGAGTTTTCTACTAAGTTATTTTTGAGCTATCTGTTTTTGCAGTTATATGTTATCCATATTCTAGTCATGTTCTCCATATAGAGTGACAGGAAATGATCAATGGACAGATCTAATGTTAATAGAAACCATATTTGCAAAATCAATGAACTACAAGTACAATTAAACAAGACATACGAGATCGTTGAACTCTTGTTGCTTTAAAGAAATATGTATAGATAACTGTAACGTGTTGTAATCCTGCAGGCTGTTGACGACGATGAGAATCAAGACATCAAGTACTCAATTATTTGGGGAAATGCGCAAGGAATCTTCACCATTGATGAAGACAGGGGCATCATAAATCTGACTCATCCACTGAACTATGAGGCACTCGGTGGTAGAGATGAGTTCACCCTGGGAGTCCAAGCTGGGGATGGAGGCTATCCACCTCTATTTGGTACAACAACTGTCAGTGTATTTGTCCAGGTAATGTATCTGTTTCCATGTATTTGACGTAGTGCGTATGACCACTCATCTCTTATGTTTGGGGGTAACACTATTGCATGTACATCTTGGCATTGTTTTGGGTGACTGAACTCTGGGCTTGTGTGTCTGTACAGAGAATATTGACACTGCATGTGGGTGGGTGGAAGACTCACAGGCAGATAGAAGGTTAATATTCAACATTTGCTGGAAATAGTTTATCCCTGCATACTGCCAATTCATTTTTGTTGGTGGAATGTTGACATGCTTTCACACTCTTTTATTCAGGTCTTGGGTGAACACAACAACGATGTCTGTCTAGCAGATTCTGGTAAGAATGCAATGTTATAAAGCAATTTATTGCATGATAAAATACATTGTGGAATATATTGGTAGCAGTATAATCTAGAGTAGCCCATCTCGTCGTCCCCAGATGGAAATTTTCTTGTTGGAACGGACAAAGATTTCTAGCCTGGGTGGCTTCCTCCGTTGTTTCCACCGGCTCTCTAATGCCGCTGGCCACCACGAAGGGACCCAGGTTAGAATATCTCACCTTATCCATCCAAACATCAGAGCTTCAAGACATAAAAGTATTTTCACAAGCTTCAAATGAGAGATTTAATAACCAAAATACAGACGGATTGAACGAGTCATTTTTCATATGTAAGAGCAGATTCAAAATGCCTAACCTGTTTCTTAAACCAAAGGATAAAACTAATGCCCTGCTTAAACTTATTTTAACTTTTATTCCCAGATACAAGGCAATGCTTGCAGAATACCTGTCAAAATGGTGGGAACTGCACAGCCTGCTGTACATTTTGGCACAATTTCTGCACATGCCCGGCAGGCTACACTGGAAACTTGTGTGAGATCAGTAAGTGATGGCTTTATATATTTCCCTTTTTTGTTCGTCCTTTTCTCCTTCAGGATCAGGTTAACTCTAGATGTGACAGAGCAAAGGACAGTTCCTCACCAAGGAATCATTTTCGTATGGTTTTGAAACAATATGCCAAAATTTAAAATGTACCAAGGTGGTCTTGTGGGTCATTGATTCAAAATATGAAGGTTCTGAGTTCGAATTCCTGTCAGGCCCCATTGTTGTGGCATTCATTCATTAAGAAATGCACATAACACCTATTTTCTAACTTGACTCAGGTAGGTGCAAATGAGTACCTAGCTTCGGTTAGGGACGTCCTCTCGGAAAGGACGTAAAGCCGGAGGTTGAGCACGTTAAAGATCCCGCCACACTTATCTAAAAGAGAATGGGTCCACCCCAGTGTGAGTGGTTCATACCTTACAGTCTGATCTCAGGTTTGACATCTTGACAAGGTGATGGTCACCTGTTATGTCAATCCTTCAACAGATGTGCTAACTTCTTAAATAAATTCAAGCATTCTCCACAAAACAATCAAGGAGAATTGGGGTTAGTTGCAAGATAGTCTGGTAGCTAGACCAGACTGTTGTTGTATCCAGGTCCATGTGTCTTTGACAAAACGAAATCACTGTTAAAACAACTATTATGCCATAATGTTACTTGTATTATAATGTTGGGATGTATGTATTTTTCACATATGTTGTTTGCTGTTTATTTTTTTTTACAGATGTCAATGAGTGCAGCTCTCGTCCATGTCAAAATGGAGGGACATGCTTTGATGGGATAAACTCATACAACTGCCACTGCGCGCACGGGTTTACAGTTCAAAGTTGTGAGTCGGGTAAGGTACACGGATCTTCAAGAATACTCTAACCCAATTTCACAGGTGTTCATTTGTTGCCCAGTATATCTTGCATAAGCAGTATGAAATATATTTTTCATTGACATTGTATGAAAAGACCCTGAAAACCAATTAAGGAAGCCAGCACACTCAGATTTTACCTGTCCGAGAACAAAAAAGATAAAAAACTTTGAATAAAAAGTGTGTAATAGCAATACCACAGCATACTTGATTGCATCATTACATTCTCCGTCAGGGCTGTATCTGCATTATCATGATTTGTTTTTATTAAACTTTTCAGAATTAAAATTCTGAGGGGAGCCGGCAACAGGAACAGTATGTTACTCTCCCAGGCCGACTCCCCTAGAAACACGTATACATACAAGATAAAAGATATATAAACAGTTGTGGATGACAAGAGTAACAACCAAATCCTAACCATTATACAAGTGAAAAACAACTGCAAAAGAACAATTTTAAATGTAGCAAATCCCAACTAATTACAAATTTAGATGCTAGGCTCACACCTGGTACACTGAATTATTTATTTTTTGTGACATTGTTTTCTGATCAGACATAGACTGGTGTGCCATGAATCCCTGTCCGTTTGACTGGATCTGTCAGGATGAGATCACCTACTTCACTTGCCACGGTAAGGACACATTGACAGCATGATCCTGCCAGTGTTTTTACATTGCACTTGATCTAGTCCATAACTAATTTCTTGAAGGAACGCAACACAAATTTCAAATTCATTATTTTCCAGTAGTCTACACATTAAAAAGTTGATATATTTCAATTTTTACATTAGTCCGCCAAATAATTACCCTGTTCACGCGTTTGAACTTCGCGCTCTCCTAGCTCGGCCGCCGCGATGGCAATGATTTATGCTTTGCTCCAACGTCTTCGTTCCGAAGCCGCTTATTTGCGTATTACAGTCCAGTGATCTCCCAGTGGCACTGCCAATATGCAAATAAGCGGGTTCAAACGCGTGCGAAGGGTAATTATTTGGCGGACTAATGTAAAAATCGAAATATATCAACTTTTTAATGTGTAGACTACTGGAAAATAATGAATTTGAAATTTTGTGTTGCGTTCCCTTAACTACATGTATCCGAACCTCCTGTGTGGGAAGTTCCACACACATGGTTTTGCTTAATTACCTCTTTTGTATGTGTGCATTTTCTTGTGCCCGTAAGGCACGTAAGAATGAAGACACGTAAGAATGAAGGTACGTGTTTTGAACGTCATTCCAGACCACACAAGGTCAAACACAGGAAATGGGGTTCTATCATCATCATGGTTAAGCATAACGTATGCAAATCAGAACCTCATTTGCATAATTGATGAGGAAATGCTAGAATAGCCGTCTTTGTTAAGATAAGACTGCCACTGGGCAACCCTGTTATTTGGGTGATTAACTGATATAATTTATGCAAATGTGACCTCATTTACATAATCAATTAGAAATATTCCTCAGTCGTAAGGTCTACATCATTTGGCCAAGGTATGACGTCGTTGCACTTTAGTCTGGTAATTGTCTCACATTTGAAACTATGCGCGTATTGAAAAATGCATGATATTTGAAATTTATCATTTAGTTCCAGGCAGCTTCCATGAAAACAGGTTGCCATATGGATGCAGCACTGCCTCCTGTCCCAAGGGTATGAACTGCAGCGACAACCAGAGGTCTTTCTCCTGCAGCCTTCCTTGAGTTGGTTTTATCATGCATTTCAGACTCGATTCTTTCACTGTCAATATAATTTGGTACATTTTCCTCTGTAGCGCAAGAAGCATCAGCGTACACATATATTGATTTATTGATTCAGACTGATTCATAGCCAGAAGTACATTTAATATAGTAAGTTGAATCAACCCTATCTCATAGCATACCGATATCCGTGAGGTAAAAATGCGATGTTGTTGACGGAAAATGGTTGCTTGTTTGGAATAGTGGGCTCATTGTAGCTATCGGTGATACCAAAAAATAAAGGGACTCCTCATGTAGCTTGTTTTGGGGCTATTTCAAACTTCAAACGCTCCAAGTATGAAATGATAAGAAAGATGTGCTAAGAAACGGCAGTAAGTGTCAATATCAGAAAGATTTCCTCATCTAGAATATATTTTGTTTTGATGCCCCTATATTGCATTGGATGCCTTAAAATAGGACACAAGCATACACAGAGATTGAATGGCCATACCATATTGATGAAGACTCAATGGACTTTAATATGCTCTAGTTTATATTTTATTGAGATTATTCTATACATCATCCTAGATGAAATAGTTGTGTAGAACATAAGTGTACACAGGAATAAATTGATAAGGGTGTGTTGAACAAGACTCTATGAACTTTGATTTTGGTAAAAATTAGATTGTGATTGTTTTGATGCCATGAGTTCAATTCTTTCCAAAGGCCATAGTATCTAACAATAGTTCTTCTCTATGTTAAAATGGTTCACATGAAATTGACTCTACAGCTTTTTATGATCATTAAAACTGTTAATACTATTAAAATCTCCGATTCTTTTTTGCATGAGATAATATAACACTGCATTTATAGATTCTAAGCCTCTGCGCAGGTCAACAGAAAGTCTCGTCCGATGTGTGTGTCCATCAATCAAGGTTTCTCCCCGCCCTTATTGTGCTCCGTCAATTTCATGTCGAAGCCGGAGATGATGACATTGAGGACCGTGATGACCACTATCATGACCGTCACGGCGTTGTTCAGAAAGTGCAGAGCTCGACTGGACTTCGTACTGTTGTGTTCTTCCACCTGTAGCGAGAACAAGAAATCTGAGTTTCCAACCCTAAGGGAAGTATATAACGAATAATGTTCACGATCACAATGACTGCTGGCAATTTCAGACATCACATGTACAGCATTGTTACCTGTAACGCTACATAACTTAAAAGATGTATGATATCACAATTATAATACACAATACAGACTTAACGTAAAGAAAGTTACACTACCCGCTTTTCAAATGACCGCCAGTGACACCGGACTCACACCCAGGGTCATTTGAAATGGTCCAATGGGGTCGACAGATTCACATAACCCTGGGTACGAGATGAGGTGAGCCGCCATTTTTGTGTTCCACGTATCGGACTCGGACTCGGTCGTTCATTCGGTGGTCATAGGAACCGACCATGGATTATGACGCCGTATACACCTCAGGGCGGGGCATTAACCCTATATTATTCCCTCACTGCTTAACTCCTACAGTGGCCAACAGCTGGTGTTGATATGAATTATCTTTTTTCAATACTCGAAAATACAGATATGATTACAAAAAAACATCATCTGGACCCCAATAGCCAATGATATACCAAAAATCAAAGAAATCTGTCAAACCCACCGTGAGTTATAGCTGCGAACACACATGCATACGCAAACGAAAACAGTACCTACCCGCGGAAGGATATCTCCTTCCCCGAGGTAAACATGTAACGGAGGTACGAGATCTTCGAACAGTAGATTTCCGATTTGAAACGAAAAGTGCTTACCGCCTCGATGTTTTGTGTGTACAGGTATCCCAACATGGCGGCCACGATCAGCTGTATACCGATGGAAACACCCAGGAACGACAGCAGCACAGTGTAAAACTGGTCGTCTGGATGCTGTGGAAGGAAAGAGCAAACGGTTTGGTATCCATGGGAAGCAACTCTTTTAAGAGCTTGAAGAGAATCTATCTAAAAAAAGAACTCATTCAAATTCGCAAAGCAAAGCTCTCTCTTGATTTGCCGACATAATCCGCTATTTCAACACATAAAGGTGTACGTTTTTTTGTATTTAAATCCATATTCGAAATTCTGGCGTCTGATTGAGCTTTAGAATTCTGGGACGTTTCCGAAAAAATCTACCGGAAATTGCGGATTTTAAACTAGTATACCATCCCCGGCATCCTGAATTCCCCCCCCCCCCATGTCGATCTCCAATTCCTGAGACCTTTGACCTTCTGTCATGTTGCCTGTTAAAAATAAAAAGTGTATACATTGTCTTTCGTATTCAAACCCATTCTTGCGCTATATGACGCTAGCTTTCTCGAGCGTTTCCAAAAACAGTCTCACATCGAAAACCTAGAAAGTAGTGTGTTTTGGATTTGTAATAACTGTTTGAAGTTGTTATGTGTAGTTCCAAAGGAAGCTGGTAGGGGTAAAAAATTCATCGTATCTTTCTAAGATCAAATGAAAGAAAAAAATAAAATGTATTGTTTGGTATACCATGGTATGTGTGTTCAGTCATTTGTTGAAACCCCCTGAAAAATTAGATTTTATAGTGAACTTTAAATTTTTTTCTTTCTTCGCACGCTCGCATCAGTTTTGGGGTGCCTAGAAGATGTCATTCATATAATCAAATTAATATGGCCTTACCTGTAGCAGGTACTTGAGTTGTGCGACGTTCGATGTCAGCAGTGCCAGGTCGAGCATGGACTGGCCAATGGTCTTCCTCCCGTCATATCGACTCGGCTCTTTGATCATACACCGGCACTCCCCCCGGGAAGGAGAACTAGTAGATCCGTTTGACTCCATCTTTGAAAGTTCATTCGAAGGCTTGTCGTATTTAGATGGCTGAAGGGGTGATTACAGATATACATAGCCGTTATTAGCAAAATCATGCCTGAAGGCTTGTACAGAGTCAAAGAATGTACAATACAGCAATAGGATACAGACAAATACTGCCTGATCAACTTAATACTACTACAACGCTTGCTGTCATGGGGTTTGACTTCTTCTTTGAAGGCAGTGGATAATGAATAGTCCCACGTTCTGCATATGAGTGGGTTTTGTGATCTTAGTAGTAACGTAGTCTTTTAGTGATCTTCTAATAATTATGAATGGTGAAAGGATTGGGAAATTGCGGCAACTGTTCGGAATAATCTGTTTGTGTCGGTCTCA